>JASDDO010000010.1:160883842-162284569 GCA_030015575.1 Agapanthus africanus
TATGTCGATATCGCCGGTTTCGTTGCTATACATCAACGACAATTGAGGTGCGCATACTTACTTACATTGATGATATATGATATTATGTGTTGCTGAGATATGATGTGCAGGATTTTCGCGATTGAATAGCCGGGGGTTTTATGTGAGATGAGAGTTTTATTTTTCATTCATGTAAATTCAAATGTAATGTAATATTCTTTTATTTGGGGCACTTCCGGGTTGAGGTTGTTGCCACCAGTGTTGTATATTATTTACTTTTCCGCATTAGGATGGACCCAAGGATTGGAGCACAGGTGACCGGGTTCTGGGGTTCAGTGGGAGGCCATCTCGAAGTGTCGAGACCGGGTCTCCTAAACTCCAGAATTGGTAGGGTCGCTTGCCGCTCTCGTACGGGTCCAGGGTGTGGGCTTGGCTATTCATCGCGACTGTGGAATCCGTATTTTCTATTGTTAGCTAAATACTAAATACGGACGTCCTAGTATATCCCACATTATATCTATGTTTCTGCTACGATATCTGTGATGTGATCATTTGATATGTTGTGATGGATACAGTATATAGTATATATGATATATTATATAGACGTTACTTATGTTTTACACCCGCACTAGCCCTGCCCTGCTCTGTCGTTTGTTACCTAACCTAACGGTGCACGAGGGGACATCGAGGCGAATGCGGATGGCATAAGTGTACGTCGTATTTATCTGTGATGTTTAGGTGACTTAAATGATGGGACTTCATTAATGTGATTAATGAAAGAAAAGAAACCTAAAAGATGTTGTAGAATCAATTTTTTTTAAAAAGGGTAGCTACAGTCTTACTTTGCATAGCGGTATATATGATATACCCTGCACCTTATTCGATGGGGAAAGAGCCGAGATCCCTTCACCGGGAGTGACCTCTTTAGCAAAACTGGCAGATGCTACAACACTCGGTTTGACTTTTGATTGCTTTTGGAGTTTTGCTTTGCATAGTGATATATATGATATGTCCTGCACCTTATTCGATGAGGAAAGAGCCGAGATCCCTTCATCGGGAGTGACCTCTTTAGCAAAACTAATGAAAGCCTCAAAATCACTCCATTTCAAAATTCACTCGATTCTACAACGATATCAAGTTCATTACGCAATGGGTTTTCAGAAAAACCTGTCGTAGCCCTCCGTCATTTCAGATAAGAACTGTTTAGTATTCGTGCTTCGTTTGTTGGCCTTTGTCAAGGCGTAGTGTGCGGTAACTAAATAGTACTTATCTGCTTATGCATATGATGCAGATTGTTTTAGGGTAGTCGTACGACCTTGTTGGCCTTTGTCAAGGGTCGTACGGTTGGGTTTGATTCAATCAAGAAATGACGGGTTGAACTTGACTAGCATCCTATGATTTGTTGGCCTTTGTCAAGGTAATAGGGGTTAGGGGCAAAACATTATCGGGAATTTCAAGTGTTGAAATTTGCAAAGAGATTGCATACCTTCTATGAGATAGTTGGATCCCGATACCCACTGCGAGTAATTGTTACTCCTGGGAGAGTTTTACACAGGACAATTAGCCGATCAAGTAGATGTCTAGAAAGGTGTCAACGAGGTTACGCCTCTGGGAAAACGAGTTTTACTTTAATTAGGTCCGTGCGAAAGCACGGGGAACTTCCCTCAAAGTACCGACACTGGCCTGGCTGAAAGATCGGCGAAGTTGTAGGGTGTAATTAATCCCGGCTAGTCTTTCCTTTTATGGTTTGAAGGAAGATTTGATAAAAACAGTGGGATCCATCCTGATTAGATAAGATAATAACCAATCTGATCTTGCAAGAGCATACGCTAAAGTGTTTTCTTCTCTCTCTCTCCAGGTAGCGACTATGTCATGCCTTAATCAAGATAATAATATGGATGTATTGACTGAACCCGCCTGTTATACTGTGTTGGCGAACGTTGGTTCCGTTCTTTCTTATAAGAGTTATAGGACTGAACAGGATATAGGGGAATACCAGGATTCCCATGCCGCCCGAATGAAGAAAGTACATGATGATGCATTTTCTTCGGGTGTGTTCGTTACAGAGAACTGCTTCTCCATTTCCTCTACGTCCTGGGTATTGGATACCGGGTCAGGATCCTATATATGTAATCAGTTACATGGGCTTAAGAAAGGTAGAGAACTTGGGGAAGGTGATAAAGACATAAGGGTTGGAAATGGTGCAATTGTTGCAGCTAAAACCGTCGGGGAATATCACCTTGTATTGCGAACTGGTAATACATTGGTTCTGAACGAATGCTATTACATACCGAACCTGATATGCAACATTATATCGGTTTCTTTGTTGAGTAAAGAGGGATATAATTTTGTATTACAGGATAATGTTATGAACATTTTCCGTAACCAAAAGTTGGTTGGATCAGGCATGTTGTGCAATGGCATTTATGTTCTAAATCAATCAACTGTTCTGAGTATAACAAACACACACAAGAGGAAGAGTTCAGATCTGAACGAATCCTTCTTATGGCATTGTAGACTAGGTCACATCAATGCAACACGATTAGCTAAGTTGCATAAGGATGGATATTTGAATTCGTTTGAATTTTCATCTTATGACACTTGCCAGTCATGTCTCAAAGGCAAGATGACCAAAACTCCGTTTACGGGACACGGAGAAAGAGTTACTGAACTCTTGGGACTGATACATAGTGATGTATGCGGTCCCATGTCTACACATGCCAGGGATGGTTCTTCATACTTCATTACATTCACTGACGATCTCTCTAGATTCGGATATGTGTTCCTGATGAAACACAAATCAGAAACTTTTGAGAAATTTAGAGAATATAAACAAGAAGTCGAGAACCAAACCGGAAAAAGTATTAAAATCCTATGATCTGATCGAGGAGGTGAATACTTGAGCATTGAATTCCTGGACTTCCTAAAAGAGAATGAGATTCTCTCTCAGCTGACTCCTCCATATACACCACATCACAACGGTGTATCAGAACGGAGGAACCGCACCCTATTAGATATGGTGCGCTCTATGATGAGCACAGCTGAGTTACCTATTTCCTTCTGGGGATATGCGCTGGAAACAGCAGCATACCTATTGAATCAAGTTCCATCTAAATCTGTACCTACCACACCATATGAGATATGGAGTGGGAAGAGACCATGTCTTAAACGAGTTAAGATATGGGGTTGTCCGGCCTATGTCAAGAGGCAAAATCCGGACAAACTAGAGGCACGGTCAGTTCTATGCAAGTTTGTGGGATATCCCAAACATTCACATGGATGTCTTTTCTACCATACTGAGGAACAAAAAGTGTTTGTTTCTCGACATGCCACCTTTTTAGAAAAGGAATTTCTTACAAAAGAAATTAGTGGCAACGAGGTAGAACTAGAAGAAATTCCGGCTACACAAACTCAAACTGAAGATTTAGTGGAACCGGAGGATTCGACAGTTCCCAATGAACCCCAGCCGCTCCGCCGATCTAGTAGGGTTCCTCGGCCACCTGAGAGATACTATGGTTTTCTCATGGATGGTGGGAGCGAGGATTGCATCATGGAGGATGATGACCCAACTAGCTTCAGACAGGCCATCACGAGTGGGGACTCAGTGAAATGGCTGGATGCAATGCGGTCCGAGATGGAATCCATGTACACCAACAAAGTATGGACTTTAGAAGATGCTCCTGAAGGGGTAAAACCCATAGGAAGCAAGTGGATCTTCAAGAGAAAACTTGGTGTAGATGGGAAAGTGGAGACTTTCAAAGCTAGACTTGTTGCAAAGGGTTTTCGTCATAGACCAGGTGTGGACTATGACGAGACCTTTTCTCTAGTGGCTATGCTTAAATCCATCCGGATCATGCTTGCCATCGCTGCATATCATGACTACGAAATCTGGCAAATGGATGTTAAGACCGCCTTTCTAAATGGTGATTTAGAAGAGTGAGTGTACATGACTCAGCCAGAGGGCTTCGTAGATAGTGGGAGCAGCGGGAAGGTGTGCAAGCTGCTTAAATCCATTTATGGATTAAAGCAAGCATCGCGGAGCTGGAACATCTGCTTTGACGTCGTTATCAAAGAGTTTGATTTCATCAAAAACGTAGATGAACCTTGTATCTACAAGAAGGTGGTAGAGAGTAAGGTTGCCTTCCTCGTATTGTACGTGGACGACATACTCTTGATAGGAAATGACATTCCTATGCTGCAATCGGTCAAGCTCTTCTTATCACAAAGATTCTCAATCAAAGATCTAGGTGATGCCTCCTGCATATTGGGAATCAGGATCTATAAAGATAGATCTAAAAGGATAATGGGATTGTCCCAGTCCAGGTACATTGACACCATACTAAAAAGGTTTAGTATGGAAGAATCCAAACGTGGGAACTTACCCACGATCTCTGGAGTCACTCTCTCCAAAGAGATGTCTCCCAAGACTGATTTGGAGAGAGCTCGCATGCAAGGGATACCCTATGCTTCGGCTGTAGGCTCTATCATGTACGCGATGCTATGTACCAGACCCGATGTAGCATACTCACTAAGTATAATGAGTAGGTATCAAGCTGATCCTGGAGAGAGTCACTGGACAGTTGTAAAGAGCATTCTCAAGTACTTACGAAGGACTAAAGAGATGCTCTTGGTGTATGGTAACGGAGAACTCCAAGTGGAGTCCTTTACCGATTCGAGCTTCCAGAGTGATAAGGATGACTCTAAGTTGCAGTCGGGATTTGTCTTTACCCTTTACGGAGGGGCGGTTAGCTGGAAGAGTTCCAAGCAGGAAACCGTGGCAGACTCGACGATGGAGGCTGAATACATCGCTGCCAACGATGCTGCCAAAGAGGCTGTCTGGATCAAGAAGTTCATTACTGAACTTGGAGTGATTCCATCCATTGAGCATCCAATACCTTTGTACTGCGATAACAATGGAGCGATGGCTTTGGCCAAGGAACCCAGGTCCCATCAGCGATCCAAGCATATTCTGAGGCGGTATCACCTCATCCGGGAGATAGTTGATCGCCGGGAGGTCGAGGTCAGGAGGGTTGACACGAAGAATAACACAAAGAACCACTCACGAAGGCCATTCCCCAGATACAGTTTGAGAGACTCTTCGGGATGCTCGGTATGCGATACTACAGCAGCTGGCCCTAGTGCAAGTGGGAGATTGTTAGTTGTATGTATTCCCTAGAGGCCAGTATTGTACAGATGATGTATATTATATTGGATGCTAGGACATATATAGAGATGACTTTCTTGCTCGATATGATAGTATGTTATCTGGTTGATCTTTATCTTAACATGTATACTTGTCTCTTTATACTGTCTTATAGTTACATGTTGGTAAAGCCCTTAGGATGTGTACTTGACTACCTGGACTATGATGCGGATCATACTAGTGGGGACATGGTAGTCCATAAGTACATCCTTCAAGGTCCCTAGTCGAAGGTGTATCGAGACGGGGCATCGATATACCGGTGTAGACTAGCGTATACGCTTCTCGACCCATGAGATGGGCGATGGATGATCCCATATCCATTGGTGTTTGACATCAGAGATGGTATACGGGTGCTCAGTGGAGACTGGGTACACTGGGCGGACTCGCCGAGAACTCCCAGATGGTATTATACCTCACGTCAGATGGAAGTTCTCTGGTGACACTTGTGCAGGTTAGTCTGTAGACCCAAGATCATCATAGAGTCTTGTGTGATTCCCACTGTGCTTTGATTTCCACCTTGCCACGTCCATGAGGGCGTGCAAAACGGTGGTTTTTGGGTACAGTCCCGAGTCACATGGATGCAATGAGCGATAGGAGGGGTTTCGTCTCTCCCGGTATTGGGGGTTGATGTTGCGCTGTGCTCGATTGGCCGTAACAGGGAAGTCCCTGGCCAGGGCTGTTTTAGAGATTTACCGGTAAGTGTTACCAGTAGTTTCTCGACCCGTTATGGGCATCACATCGGCACGACTTATCGGTTATTGGGGTCTGTGGTTTACCATCCCTAGGCTCGATATGCAGCATATCTGACGAAGAGACCGGACTGCACGGTAGTGTTGCCGGTTGGCTCGACGGGAGTTGTAGCAGGTTCGCTTGTTCTCTTCTGATCGCTCAATACCCGGGTGGCCGTTACGTTTAGCTGACCGCTTGCGGCTTGGGGGTGTTTGATATGATCATCACCCACTGCCGGTGTATTGACGAGTCTTAGAGTCCCACAATGGAGTTACCTAGTCCAGGCGATACGGTGTGGTGCGCGTATGCGATATGCGCATAGACCCGGTTAAAATGCGCGTATAAGATACCGTATATTAATCGGACGGCTTGCTTTTGGTTAGGTCGTATGTGATATGGCCGGATTGATAAATCAAGTGTTGATTTATCATTTAACCATTAGATTCTCACTAGAAATCCTTTCTTGTATCTTTTGGATGTATGCATGCATGTATGCATTCCTTCTTGATTCATGCACATATGGATGTGCATGCACACATACATACATACATCATCCTTCATGGTTGTATATACATAGAAAATGGTGGCAATATAAGACTCACACCATGGTTTTATATATATGGATATATATTGAATTTGTGTTAAAAACAAAAGAAAAGGATAATTCATGGTTTACTTTCTATACTCTTCTTTGACCTAACCATGCTCACCCACCATTTAACCATGGATTAACTTTCCTTTTTTGTTTTAACTCAAATTCAATAATATCTTTATTGTTTAACCATGGTTTGAGATGAGAAGTGGAAAATATATATACATATATTTTCCATTTTTCATATGAGATTATCTTTTACTCTTGTTCAAAAAAGGCCATCATCTTCTTCCTCCTTTTTCTTTTGCTCTCTAGATTTCTCTAGTGAGCAAATTACTCACCAAGTTAGGATTTTGAAGTGAGAAAAGCCACCACAACATCATTCTACACAAGTCTTGCCCACTTGTTTAGAGTGTTAGCTTCATTTCTTTCTCTTGATCAAGTGAAGTTGCAAGCTTGGACAAAGCGGACTCCGGGTGGATCATCGTGGACCTAGAGGAGTTCAAGCGGACCTTTTCCAAACCCCAAGTAGCCGAGGAGTCTAGCATAAGGAGTTACAAAGGTTGTACTCTCAAAACCTTAGCTTTTCTTACTTGTGATGATGTGTTGTTTTTGAAACCCTAATTTTTGTAGGAATGATTCTTTGTATGCTTACTTAGCACCCTAAAATTTTAATCTTTGGTTCATGTGATGCTTCCAAACCCTTCATGAGGTGCTAGGTGAACTCAACAATATATATATATATATATATATATATATATATATATATATGAAGGGTTAGCCTATCACCTCATGAAGGGTTTGGAAGCATCACATGTACCAAAGATGGAATTTTTATGGTGCTAAGTTAACATGCAAAGGATCGATCCTAGAAAAATTAGGGTTTCAAATTATTCACATCATCATATGAAAGAAAGGCTAGGGTTTTGAGAGTACAACCTTTGTAGCTCCCTACGCTAGACTCCTCGGCTACTTGGGGTTTGAAAAAGCTCCGCTTGAACTCCTCGAGGTCATCGATGATCCACCCGGAGTCCGCTTTGTCCAAGCTTGCAACTTTATCCGATCAAGTGAACGAAATCAAGCTAACACTCTAAACAAGTGGGCTAGACTTGTGTAGAATGGTGTTGTGGTTCTCTTTCTCACTTCAAAATCCTAACTTGATGATTATATTGCTCACTACAAAAATCTAGAGAGCAAATGAGAGAGGTTGATGAAGATGATGGCTTTTTAGAAGAAGAGAAGAAAAACTCTCTATTCAAAAAATGAAAAATATAAGTATATATATTTTCCATCTCTCATTTCAAACCATGGTTAATTCTATAAATATTATTGTAATGGAGTTAAAAGCACAAAAGGAAAATAAACCAAGGGTTAAAAGGTAGGTGAGCATGGTAAGGTAAAGAAGATTGTAGAAACATTTTATCATTTAACCCTTTTTCTTTTCCTTTTTGTTTTAATTCAAAAACAATAAAAATCCATATAATAACCATGGTGTGATTCTTATATTGCCACCATTCTCAATGTATAAACAACTATGATGAATGTATGTATGTATGTATGTGTATATGTACATCCATATGTGCATGAATCAAAAAGGAATGCATACATGCATCCATACATCCATAGAAACAAGAAAGGATTTCTAGTGAGAATCTAATGGTTAAATGATAAATCAAAACTTGATTTATCAATCCGGCCATATCACATACGACCCCTACCAAAAGCAAGCCGCCCGATCAATATACGGTATCCTATACGCGCATTTTAATCGGGTCCATGCGCATATCGCATAGGCGCACCACAACTTTTCGCCCGGACTAGGAAACTCCATTGTGGGACTCTGAGACTCGTTAATACGCCGGCAGTGGGTGATGATCATATCAAACACCCCCAAGCCGCAAGCGGTCAGCTAAACGTAACGGCCACCCGAGTATTGAGCGATCAGAAGAGAACAAGCGAACCTGTTACAACTCCCGTCGAGCCGATCGGCAACACTTCCCGTACAGTCCGGTCTCCTCGTCTGAGATGTCGCATATCAAGTCTAGGGGTGGTAAACGTCAGACCCCAATAACCGATAAGTCGTGCCGATGTGAGGCTCATAACGGGTCGAGAAACTATTGGTAACACTTACCGGTAAATCTCTAATCAGCCCTGGCCAGGGACTTCCCTGTTACGGCCAATCGAGCACAGCGCAACATCAACCCCTAATACCGGGAGAGATGAAACCCCTCCTATCGCTCATTGACTCCATGTGACTCGGGACTGTACCCAAAAACCACCATTTTGCACGCCCTCATGGACGTGGTAAGGTGGAAATCAAAGCACAGTGGGAATCACACAAGACTCTATGACGATCTCGGGTCTACAGACTAACCTGCACAAGTGTCACCTGAGAACTGCCATCTGACGTGAGGTATAATACCATCTGGGAGTACTTATGGACTGCCACCTACGACTAGGGACCTTGAAGGATGTACTTATGGACTACCATGTCCCCACTAGTATGATCTGCATCATAGTCCAGGTAGTCAAGTACACATCCTAAGGGCTTTACCAACATGTAACTATTAGACAATATAAAGAGACAAGTATACATGTTAAGATAAAGAGCAACCAGACTGCATACTATCATATCGAGCAAGAAAGTCATCTCTATATATGTCCAAGCATCCAATATAATATACATCATCTGTACAATACTGGCCTCTAGGGCATACATAAAACTAACAATCTCCCACTTGCACTAGGGCCAGCTGCTGTAGTATCGCATACCGAGCATCCCGAAGAGTCTCTCAAACTGTATCTGGGGAATGGCCTTCGTGAGTGGATCCGCTGTGTTGTTCTTCGTGTCAACCCTCCTGACCTCGATCTCCCGGCGATCAACTATCACCAGGATCAGGTGATACCGCCTCAGAATATGCCTGGATCGCTGATGGGACCTAGGTTCCTTGGCCAAAGCCACCGCTCCATTGTTATCGCAATACAAAGGTATTGGATGCTCAATGGATGGAACCACTCTAAGTTCAGTAATGAACTTCTTGATCCAGACAGCCTCTTTGGCAGCATCGTTGGCAGCGATGTATTCAGCCTCCATCGTCGAGTCTGCCACGGTTTCTTGCTTGGAACTCTTCCAGCTAACCGCCCCTCTGTAAAGGGTAAAGACAAATCTCGACTGTGACTTAGAGTCGTCCTTATCACTCTGCAAGCTCGAATCGGTAAAGGACTCCACTTGGAGTTCTCTGTTACCATACACCAAGAGCATCTTTTTAGTCCTTCGTAAGTACTTGAGAATGCTCTTCACAGCTGTCCAGTGACTCTCTCCAGGATCAGCTTGATACCTGCTCACTACACTTAGTGAGCATGCTACATCGGGTCTGGTACATAGCATCGCGTACATGATAGAGCCTACAGCCGAAGCATAGGGTATCCCTTGCATGCGAGCTCTCTCCAAATCAGTCTTGGGAGACATCTCTTTGGAGAGAGTGACTCCAGAGATCGTGGGTAAATTCCCACGCTTGGATTCTTCCATACTAAACCTCTTTAGTATGGTGTCAATGTACCTGGATTGGGACAATCCCAATATCCGTTTGGATCTATCTCTATATATCCTAATTCCCAATATGCAGGAGGCATCACCAAGATCTTTCATTGAGAATCTTTGTGATAAGAAGAGCTTGGCCGATTGCAGCATAGGAATGTCATTTCCTATCAAGAGTATGTCGTCCACGTACAATACGAGGAAGACAACCTTACTCTCTGGCACCTTCTTGTAGATACAAGGTTCATCTGGGTTTTTGACGAAATCAAACTCTTTGATAACGACGTCAAAGCAGATATTCCAACTCCGCGATGCTTGCTTTAATCCATAAATGGATTTCAGCAGCTTGCACACCTTCCCGCTGCTCCCACTATCTACGAAGCCCTCTGGCTGAGTCATGTACACGCACTCTTCTAAATCACCGTTTAGAAAGGCGGTCTTAACATCCATTTGCCAGATTTCGTAATCATGATATGCAGCAATGGCAAGCATGATCCGGATGGATTTAAGCATAGCTACTGGAGAGAAGGTTTCGTCATAGTCCACACCTGGTCTTTGACGAAAACCCTTCGCAACAAGTCTAGCTTTGAAAGTCTCCACTTTCCCATCTACACCAAGCTTTTTCTTGAAGATCCACTTGCTCCCAATGGGTTTTACCCCTTCAGGAGCATCTTCCAAAGTCAATACTTTGTTGGTGTACATGGATTCCATCTCGGACCGCATTGTATCCAGCCATTTCACTGAGTCTCTACTCGTGATGGCCGGCTCGAAACTAGTTGGGTCATCATCCTCCATGATGCAATCCTCGCCCCCACCGTCAATGAGAAAACCGTAGTATCTCTCAGGTGGACGAGAAACCCTACTAGATCGGCGGAGAGGCGGGGGTTCGTCGGGTACTACTGAATCCTCGGTAGCTACGGTTACATCTAAAAGGAAAGACTAGCCGGGAATTTTACATGAATGAAATGGAGTGTTTTCTAGGTGTGGTCACTAGGCCGCTCGAACTGTGCGACTATATTAGATAACCAATCTAATCTAACCTAGGTGTGGTCACCTAACAGTCTGTTGTTATTTCTAGCCTAAAAAACACTCCATTTCCCGTGCTGCCCAAACGAAGAAAGTGCATGTTGATGCATCATCTTCGAGTGTGTTCATTACACATAACTGTTTCTCAGTATCCTTTACGTCCTGGGTATGTGATACCGGATCAGGATCCCGCATATGTAATCTGTTACATGGGCAACAGAAAGGTAGAGAACGGAGAACGGGTGATAAGTTTCATGAGACAGAAAACGGTGCAAGTGTTGCAGCCAAGTCTGTTGGTCACAATCACCCTGTATTACCTGAATACATTGATTCTGAACGAATGTTATTAGATACCGAACCTGATATACAAAATCGTATCAGTCTCTTTATTAGTAAAGAAAGGATATAATTTTGTATTGTTGGATAATGTTTTGAACATTTCCTATATCAAGAGTTGATCGGTTCAGGCATGTTATCTAAAAGCATAGACGTTCTAAATCAAACTACAGTTCTTAGTATACAGAACACACACAAGAGGAAGAGTTCAGAAATGAATGAATCCTTCTTGAGGCATTGTAGACTAGGTCATATCAATGCGACCCGACTGGCTGAAGTTACATTTAGATGCATATTTAAATTAGTTTGAATTTACATCTTGTAAAACTTGCCGGTCATGTCACAAAGATAAGATGACCATAGCTCTGTTTATTGGAAACAGAGAAAGAGTTAGTGAACTCTTGGGATTGATACATGCTGATGTATGAAGGTCCCCTGTCTACACATGCCAAGACCGGTTCTTTGTACTTCATTATATTCTCTGATGATCTCTCATGATTCAGACATATGTTCTTGCTGAAACACAAGTCCGAAACTTTTGAGATATTCACAGAATATAAGTTAGAAGTAGAGAACCAAAATACGGGTATAAGTATTATGTCCTTTGATGAGATCAAGGAGGAGAATACTTGGGCACGGAATTCCTGGACTATTCTAAAGGAGAATGAGATTCTCTCTCAGCATTACTCCTCCGTATACACCACAGCACGTCGGTGTATCGGGGCGGAGCACTAGCACCCTATGTGATATGGTGTGCTCTATGATGAGTACTACTGAGTTTCCTATTTCCTTTTGGGAGTTATGCACTTGAGAAGCTGCATACCTATTGAATAGGGTTCAAATCAAATCAGTTGCCTACCACTTCATATGTGATATGGAAAGGGAAGAGCCCATATCTTAAGTTGGTTAAAATTTGGGGTTGTCCGGCCTATGTCTAAAAGCAAAATCCGGACAAGCTCGAGGCATGGTCTGTTATGTAGAACTGGAATGGTTCCAGCTATACAAACTGCAGCTGATGATTTGGTAGAACCAAAGGATTCAATAGTTTCCAACGAACCTCAGCCTCTCCGCCGATCTAGTAGGGTTCCTCACCCACCTGAGAGATACTTTGGTTTCTCTATGACAGTGGGAGCAAGGATTGCATCATGAGATGATGACCCAACTAGTTTCGAGCAGGCCATCAGGAGTGGGACTCTGTAAGAATGGCTGGATGCTTATCGATCTGAGATGGAATCCTTATACACCGACAAAGTATGGACTTTGGTTGCTTATCTGAAGGGTTAAATCCCCATCAGGAGTAAGTATATCTTGAGAAGATTACTTGGTGTACATGGAAAAGTTGAGACTTTCAAAGCTATACTTGTTAAAGGTTTGCATCATAGACCAGGTATGGATTATGTTGAAACCTTTTCTAAGGAGCTATGCTTAAGTCCATCCAGATCCTACTTGCCACGGCTACATACCATGACTACGATATCTGGCGGTTGGGTGTCATGACTGCTTTTTCTAAATGATGTTTTAGAAGAGAGCGTCTATAAGTACACAGCTAGAGGGCTTCGTAGACAGTGGGAGCAGCGGAAACGTGTGCAAGATGTTTTATATGATAAAACAGGCATCGCGGAGTTGGAACATCTGTTTTGATGTGGTAGTCAAAGAGTTTGACTTCATCAAAATGTTAGATGAACCTTGTATATACGAAAAGGTAGTAGAGAGTATGGTGGTGATCCTCGTAGAGTACGTGGATGACATACTCTTGATACGGAAGGAGTTTCCTATGTTACGCTCGGTCAATCTCCGCTTATCACAACGATTCTCCATATAGGATCAAAGCGATACCTCCTAAATCCTGTGTTTTGGATCTATGAGATAGTTCTAATTGGATGTTAGGATACTCACTAGTTGTAGTGAGATGGTATCAATCAATCCTGAGGAGAATCACTGGAAAGGTTCCAGGGTGATAAGGACGACTGAATGTCAGTCGCAGGCATTGTCTTTACCCTCAAGGGAGGGACGGTATGTTGGAAGAGTTCCAAGCTAGATACCGTGACATACTAGACGATTAAAGGCAAGATACATCGTTACCAAGGATGCTACCAAAGAGGCAGTCTGGATACATATAAGTTCATGAGATGAACTTCGTTCCTACCATTGTGTGACAATGGAGTTGTGGCTTTAGCCAAGGAACTACCGTCCCATCAGAAATCCAGATATAATTCTTAGGCAGTATCACCTCATCATGGAGATGGTTGATCTCCAGGGAGATCGAGGTTAGGAGAGTAGACATAGAGGACAACAGCACGGATCCACTCACAAAGGCCTTTTTCCCAGTAGAGACTTTTATGGGATGGTTGAGTATGAGATATTTCAACCGCAGCTAATTGTTGAGTATACGATACCATAACAGATGGCCCTAGTGCAAGTGGGAGATTGTTAGTTATATGTATGCCCTAGAGGCCATTACTGTACATACGATGTATATTGTAGTGGATGCTAGGACATATATAGGGAGGACTTTCTTGCTCGACATGATAGTATGCTATCTGGTTGTACTTTATCTTAACATGTACTCTGATTGTCTCTATATTACATGTTGATAAAGCCCTTAGGATATGTACTCGACTACTGGGACTATGATGAGATCATACTAGTGGGGCCACGGTAGTCGACGAGTACATCCTAGAACTGTTCCTAGTCGAGGGTGTATCGAGACAGGGCATCGATACACCAGAGTAGACTAGCGTATACGCATCTTGACCCATATGATGGGCGATTGATGATCCCATATCCATCGGTGTTTGACATCAAGGATAGTGTACGGGTGCTCAGTAGAGACTAGGTACACTGGACGGACTCGCCGAGAACTCCCAGATGGTATTATACCTCACGTCAGATGGCTGTTCTCCGGTGACACTGGTACAGAGTAGTCTGTTGACCCGAGATCGTCATAGAGTCTTGTGTGATTCCCACTGTGCTTTGATTTCCATCATACCACGTCCAAGAGGGCGTGCAAAAAGGTGGCTTTTGGGTACAGTCCCGAATCACATGGAGGCAATGAGCGATAGGAGGGGATTCGTCTCTCTCGGTATAGGGAGTTGATGTTGTGCTGTGTTCGATTGGCTATAACCGGAAATCCCTGGCCAGGGTTGCTGAGATTTACTGGTAAGTGTTATCAGTAGTTTCTCGAACTGTTATAGACCTCATATCGACACGACTTATCGAGCTACTGGGGTCTGACGTTTACCACCCCTAGGCGAGATATGCAACATATCAGACGACGAGACCGGACTGTACGGGAGTGTTACTGTTTGGATTCACAGGAGAAATTACAGGCTTGCTTGTTGATCTTCTGAGCGCTCAATACCTGGGTAGGTGTTACGTTTAGCTGACCGCTTGCAGCTTATGGGTGTTTGATATGATCATCACCCACTGCCGGCGTATTGACGATTCTTTAGAGTCCTACACAGAGGTTTCTTGGCTCAGGCAAAATGGAGTAGGGGCACGTATGAGATATGTGCGGGACCGAGGATAATGCGGTATGTGATATCGTATTGTATTCTCGCGATATTTGATATCAGCCGAGTCATCGGATCAAGTGTTGATTCGATGAATCTGTACGGATAAATATTAGTCGGTTATATGCGATATAGCCGGATTGTCGGATCAAGTGTTGATTCGATAATTTAATTTATAATAATATATATGATATATTAAATTACATTAACTAATATTTGCTCACTAAAAGATTCTTTTTCTCACTCGGGTAATACATTGATATATATGCGATATATGTTAATTGTATTATTTTATTTTGTTACGATAAATATTATATATGTGATATATAATATTGTAACATGATATGATAACTAATGCAACTTGTTTAGTGGAGTTTAAACATGATTAGGGTTTGGATTAGGGTTAAGCTTTCTTGATGTTTCTAGAAGATTTTGGTTTTCTTTTGTGAAAGATATTTATAAGTGACTCATGCTTTAACCCAACCCAAACCCTAACCCTAGTTAATTCTCTACATGGGTTTAGTCAACCATGATTGCATTATTCATCATATTATTCTTTTTCTATTCATCACAAAAGGATTCTTATCATATTCATCTTCTTCTTCCTTCATTCTTTCATGAAAAAACTTTCTAGATTTTCTTCAAGTGATGAATAAATATGAGAAAAAGATAAATAAAGAGAGCAAAAATCCTACTTCATCATCCTCATCTTCCCTTGCCATTTAGATGAGGGTGTTCACATCATTTCATGAGTGTTAGCTTGTGTTAACGAAACTTCAAGGTAGATCATCTTAGTATCGAAGATCGGAAGCAAAGGTTGCATCTTTCTCTTCGTGGAACCTCTCGAGAGTCCGGAACCCGATGATCGCAGCGAAGGGACCACAACACGGAGCATATGAAGTGAAGGACCGGATCTACAAAGGTTGTAATCCCTCTCACTTAGTGTTAAAGTTGTTAACATGCTAGTTTTCGCCTAATCTCTAGTTTAAAGATCCGTATTCGGGTTGTTCGGCACGGCTAATTTTTTAATCGGGCATGGTTGATGCCTCGTAGACCCTTGTGCGCGTGCATAGAAACCCTACAGTTAACCTATTTGTATTAAGTGTTTTGGGCTTTAATGGGGTTTTATTTATTTGAGTGTTATGTTAATTTTTTTTTCTTTTCTTTTCTTTTGTTGACTTAGTGCATGAGAGAGGGAGTATGGGCATGGCTTGAGCCATGCTCATTAAATGAAGAGAGAGGGGGGTTTTGACTTGGGGCCTCATTTCTTTCCTCATTTTTCCTCACAACTCACACACACACACTCAGCTGAGAGAGAGAGAGAGAGAGAGAGAGAGAGAGAGAGAGAGAGAGAGAGGCAGCAGCTGCAGAGGCAGTATCAGCAGCAGCAGCAGCAAGAAGTAACAACAGCAGCAGCAGCAAGCAGTAACAACAGCAGCAGCAGGCAGTGGCAGCAGCAGCAACACCAACAGCAGCCCCCAGCAGCTACAGCAGCACTCCCATCTTCTCCACCTCCTTTCTCCTTGCACCTAGGGTCTTGTAAGGTATAGAATCCGAGCCCAACTTCTTGTTTGTTTAACGTATGTGTAGTTTAGCTTCGGTTTGTGTATAAAGTGAGATTTTATGCTTGAAATGGTGATTTGTGTGGACTTATTGTTTAGTGCTGTTAATATTGGTTAACCTAGCCTAATTAGGTGTTATTAAGGCCATGTAAACCTAGTTAGACCCCAGATTACACCAAAATACCATAGGGTTTCTAATTGTGCAAATTTAGTGTTTTTAAGTGAACTTTTTGGATTTCTGTGATCTGCTATAGGCCCGAGTAGTTCAGGTTGAAATTGAGTTAACTGGAGCTTGTATACAAGGCATAGACCACACTACCAGAGCCCGAGACCCCCACCCCATAGCGAGGCCGCCGATTTATTCTTTCTGGCCGCAATTTGCGGCCAGATAGGGGAATTTTTGGGTGATGTTTAGATGGGTAGGAGTCTGTTGTTATTTCTAGGCCAGTGGTATGTATAGTTTTGTTGGGATGATTAGCCTGGGTAGAATCTGAGACGTTATATCGTATTTCTAGTATGTTTGGTTCGCGCGATACGCGAGAGGGTTCCATGATTTAGCGTATCGCGGCGTATCGGGGTTAGTTTTAGACGCGTGCACACGTTTAGCGTATCGTACACACGCGCGTTTAGTTCGCGACGCGAGCGTATCGTTTGACTTCGATATCGCGTTTTGCGAGATAGTTGCTTATATATGGATTCTTGTGTAATTCCAGGTTCGCAGGCGGGTACGTCGGACGAAGCTAAGAAAGGAAAGCAGGTGGTCGGCTACGAGTAGCGCATGACCAGGTGAGTAGATTTAACATCTACGGGGAAATCTCCCGTATGGCGTTAAGCGTCAGGGCGAGTCAGGATATTAGATTGTAGATGTTCATATGGACTGTAGTAGCATAACTTATTGTTGAGATTAATGGGAATCGAGATGATAGGTCTTCGATACGCCAGTACATGGCCTTAGTGTAAGTGGGAGATTGTTAGTGTATATGCCCTATAGGCCATTACTGTATCATACTAGCTTGTATATTACTTAATGGAAGCTTGGTATATTCACAGTTGTATAGACAATCTTGCTCAAAATGGTAGTATGCTACTTGGTTTGTTTCTATTTCAATATGTGCATGTGTTTCTTTTAGCATATCGCTTATACATATTAGTAGAGCCCTTAGGATCTTTGCTTAATTACAAGCGTTGTGATGGCAGTCACACTAGTGGGGGCTGGGTAATCTACAAGCACATCCTTATACAGGTCCTTAGTCGTAGGATTATCGAAACGGGGCATCGATACTCCGGAGTAGACTAGCGTATACGCTTCTCATCCCAGCACGGGAGGTGGTCTGTCCCACAGCCATCAGTACGTCGTACTGGAGATAGTATGCAGGTGCTCGTCAGGTTACGAGTACACTGGACAGGACTCGTCGGGAACTGATGGTTGGTATTATACCTATCGTCAGTTATCAATTCCCTGGTGACATGAGTACAGCTTAGTCCGCTGACTTGACACTGTCACTTCGCCTCGAGTGTGTTCCCACTGTACTTAGATTACTACCCAACCACGGCTCAAAGGAGTCGTGCAAACAGGTAGTAGTTAGGTGCAGTCCCGAAGCACTTGGAGGCAGTGACGGTTAGACAGGATTCGTCTCTCCCGGTATTGGGGGTTGACATCGCGCTGTGTCTAGGAGAGCCATTACACGAGTAGTCCCTGACCTGGGCAAGCGAGATATACTGGTAGGTTTCTCGTGTTATCTCAGGGAGTTCTGGGCTACACTCCGACACGACTTGTACCGCTATTAGGGGACTGATGTTTACCCCTCTAGGCCCGCCATGCGATGTATCAGACGAACAGACCGGACTGTACGGAGATTGTCACATACAGGCTCAGTAGGAGTTCGGATGGGCTTACTTCATCGACCTTCTTATCGACATCTACCTGGGGACCGTTACGTACAGCTAGTGCCGCTTGCGGTCTGTAGTTAAACCCACTGCCAGCAGTGTCGAGTCTTTAGAGTCCCACACAGAGAGTTTCCCTGCACTGAGTGAAATGTGTAGAGGCCGTATGGTTTTACAGCAGGGCTGCGATCACTTACGTGCACTTGTGTGCGTATGCACTTCGGGCAGGCAATGCTAGTGGGCTTTGGTTTAAGCCGGATCCTAGTATTGCACGGATGGATTTGTTTTGTCTTCTGTGCATTCGCATTCTACGGAATGCGGATGCGGGTGTGTATGCACAGTTTTGAGGAGCGATGAAGGAGGAGGTGCCTCATTAGGGTTTTGGCAGGTGGTTCGGCCAAAACCGTTATGTGGCAGGCTCATTGGGGTTTTGACAGTTGATTCGGTCAAAACCATTTTGAGGCGGACTCATTAGGGTTTTGGCAATTCGTTCGGTCAAAACCATTATGAGCCGGAGACATTATTTACTAATCCTTTTAGTGATAATTTTGTGATGGCTAATTGGTTTGACCATTTGACCACCTTGACCACTCTTGACTTTGTTGACCCGTTGACCAAAGTTGACCTTGACCTTCATGAGAGGTCTACACTCTTCTTTGGTTTTCTTTTTCTTTTTGATTATGAAAATGGTCAATTCAATGTAGCCATCAACTTTATCATGATAGGATTAGTAATGATGATTTTTAGTATTATTGCAACCATGGTTCATTTTCTTTAGTTCACAATTTTTCATTTCTTCATTCTCACTCTCTCTCTCTTGCAAGTGAGAAGAAAGAAAATGAGCTCCATGGTTGCTAGTGCTCCTCCTTCTTCCTCCTCTTGATTTCTTCTTTTGATCTCATGTGTTGAGAGAAAAAGAATCCACATAGACAAATACTTCCATCTATCTCTTCTACACAACCTAGGACATCAAGACTAGCGATCTTGTTGTCCTAGTTGCCTCGGCTTGAGGTGGAGCTCGGTGTACAACTCTCGGGTGGATCTTCTTCGACTCAAGGAGGCCGCGGAGGTGACTAAGATCCAGATCGATCCTCGGAGCTTAGATGGACGAGCAGGACAGCGGAGAGAAGACCCGAAGGATCGGTATCGTGAGGTATAATCTTTATGGCATAGTAGATAACACCTCTTGTAGTTTGTTAGTTTGTAGTTTAGCAAAGATCCGTGTTTTAGTCCATGTTGCCTTGCGCCAAAAAATTGTTTTTCGCCGTTTCCGCCTCCCCGTAAGAACCGGGGTGAGCAACGTGGACTTACAGGTTTAACTTTGGTTCGAGTCTAGGTTTGACTATGCAGAGTCTAGGCAGTATATATATTCGGAACCTAGGCTTGAGCTTACGGAACTTAGACTTGGTCGAAGGGGTATTAGACCCGAACTTTTGTTGCGTAGGTTGACTTTAGTTGATGGAGTAGGTGACTTAAGTAGAGTGACGTACCGTGTGTATGTTCTGCGGCATACTTACGATATTCTACTCCGCTTAGGAAGCCTAAGGATGTACATTTCTTTGCACCGTATTCTATTCGTTCCTTTGATCTATCCTCATCGATGTCGGATGGTGGTTTCTGTTACCACAGTTGCACGGGCAGAGAGAGCTGCAGCTAGAGTTGCGGTCAGCATGAGCTCGTCTTGGACGAGGAATGACCAGGGCGTAATTCCGGTGACACACGATTGCATAGATATGTCGTTTTATGGTGTTTTTCTTGACATGAGCGTTTTGATGGATTGTTTTTACTAAGATTTCTCGAACGTTCAGATCAGCACCATAGGATTGGGCCACTGCTAAACGCCGGCTAGAATGTGATGATCGTTAATGTATCATCTATTTTTGAGGATTAAGGCATTGTTAAGCATGCGGACGAATGAGCCAGCTGTTGCTGCGACTGCTAAGATATCGCCCCAGATGTTTGAAGCTTTTGCAACATGAGATTAAACTTAGGGATATGATAGAAGATCGCTAGTCACCTATGGATGAATGACTAGGACATGAGGTTCGTTTGCATATCCCGAAGCGAGGTCATCAGATTGTTTGATTTCAGCTAGAGAAGACTTCACACAGGCACGTCGAGAGTCGATAGAAAACAGACGAATGAAGAGCATTCCTCCGACGATTTGGAAGAGTTTCCGAGGGCGTAGTTGGCCAGATACCTACCACAAGATATTGATGTAAGGTTCCTAGGCACACTAATGAGGTCTCACAAGTGATCAAACATGGCTAATTCAAAATTTTACATGTGCCTACAAACCCTAATACGGATCGTTAACTAGATTTATAGGTGATGCGATGCAAGTAAACAACTTTAACTTAAATGAAAGAAGCTACAACCTTTGTAGATCCGGTCCTCCACCTCCTAGGCTCCGTGATGAAGTCCCCTCGCTGTCCATACCGGATCCCGGACTCTAGCATTGGCTTCATCGGAGAAATGGGCGAGCTAGGTCGTCGGCTTCGATGCCGAAGATGATCTACGTCGAGGCAACACAAGATCAAGTTCCAACTTCACCAAGTCATGAAACTTGTGAATAAAACACCCTATACTACTTGGCAAGAGGTAGAGGATGAAGAATTAGGAAGTGGGTTCACTTTAGAATTGGATTTCTCACTTTTTTTCTCAAGTTGCCATTGATGAAGGCAAGGTTTTCTTCTTGTTGAAGATGAAGAAGAAGAAGAAAGAATAAGATAAGTTATTTTTTCAAAATAGAAAATAAATGAATACTTATCATATAGCAACCATAGTTAGGTGTAGAGAATAAACTAAGGTTAGTTAAATGGTTAGGATTAGGAGATGAAGACAAAATGGTTGCTTTAGTCAAAGATGCTTTGAAGCTTCAAGAAGCTTCAAGCAAAGAACAAAGAAAGCCACCATTTTTTCTTTATCATTTTCTTTTGCTAAAATAAACAAAATAAATAAATAAATGAATAAGTAAGAAAATGAAAACCCTAACCATTACACAACCATGGTTTAATCTTTACACAAACTCAAGTTAGCATGTATCATCAAACATGATACAATCAAGTGCACACAAAAATATATCACATATACAATGTGCACATCAAGTGAGAAAATCCTTTTAAATGAACCTATATTAGTTAATGTAAAGTTATATATCAAATATATAATTATACATTAAATCATTAAATCAACACTTGATTTAACGACCCGGTCATATCGCATATAACCGACTAATATCAATAGTAACAACTTATCGAATCAACACTTGATCCGATAACCCGGCTATAACGCATATAACCGATCAATGTTACAAATCGCGAGAATCGAATACAGTATCACATACTGGTATTATTCTCGGTCCCGCACATATCTCATATGTGCTCCTATTTCGTTTCGCTTGAGCCAGGAAACCTCTGTGTAGGACTCTAAAGACTCGTCAATACGCCGGCAGCAGGTGATGATCATATCAAACACCCACAAGCCGCAAGCGGTCTGCCAAACGTAACGGCCACCCGGGTATTGAGCGATCAGAAGATCGACGAGCAAGCCCGCTCACACTCCTGTGAATCCAACCAGCAACACTTACCGTACAGTCCGGTGTGTTCGTCTGATATGTCGCATATCTCGCCTAGGGGTGGTAAACGTCAGACCCCAGTAGCTTGATAAGTCATGCCGACGTTAGGTCCATAACATTCGTGAAACTACTGATAACTCTTACCAGTATATCACTGCAACCCTGGCCAGGGATTTCCTGTTATGGCCAGTCGAGCATAGCGCAACATCCACCCCCAATACCGGGAGAGACGAATCCCCTTCTATCGCTCATTGCCTCCATGAGAATCGGGACTGTACCCAAAAACCACCTGTTTGCAAGACTCAGTAGAGCCGTGGTAGGGTGGAAATCAAAGCACAGTGGGAGACACACAAGACTCTATGACGATCTCGGGTCAACAGACTAAGCTGTACCAGTGTCACCAGAGAACTGCCATCTGACGTGAGGTATAATACCATCTGGGAGTTCTCGGCGAGTCCGTTCAGTGTACCCAGTCTCCACTGAGCACCCGCATACCATCTCTGATGTCAAACACCAATGGATATGGGATCATCCATCGCCCATCACATGGGTCGAGAAGATATACACTAGTCTACTCTGGAATATCGATGCCCCGTCTCGATATTCCCACGACTAGGAACAATGAAGGATGTACTCATTGACTAACCAGGCCCCACTAGTATGATCTTCATCATAGTCCTGGAAGACGAGTACACATCCTAAGGGCTTTATCAACATGTAATCAGAGAGACAGAAAGTATACATGTTAAGATAAAAAGCAACCAGATAGCGTACTATCATGTCGAGCAAGAAAGTCCTATCTATATATGTCCCAGCATCCACTACAATATACATCCAATGTACAGTAATGGCCTCTAGGGCATACATATAACTAACAATCTCCCACTTGCACTAGGGCCATCTGTACCAGTGGTTGCAGTATCACATACTCAACCATCCTATAAAAGTCTCTCTTTGGGAAAAGGGCCTTCGTTAGTGGATTCGCTGTGTTGTCCTCTGATTCTACTCTCCTTACCTCGATGACCCTGGAGATCAACTATCTCCATGATCAGGTGATGCTGCCTCAGAATATGTCTGGGTCACTGATGGGATCATGGTTCCTTGGCTAAAGCCACACTTCCATTGTCATACAATGGCAGGAACCTAGTTCATCTTATGAACCAATATACACCCAAACTGCCTCTTTGGTAGTATCTTTAATAGCGATGTTACCAGCCTTTATCGTCTAGTTTGCCACGGTATCTAGCTTGGAACTCTTCCAACATACCGTCCCTTTACTGAGGGTAAAGACAATGCCTGTGACTGACATTCAGTCGTCCTTATCACCCTGGAACCTTTCCAGTGATTCTCCCCAGGATCAACTGATACCATCTTACTATAACTAGTGAGAATCCTAACATCCATTTAGATCTATCTCATAGATCCAAAACCTAGGATTTAGGAGGTATCACTTTGATCCTATATGGAGAATCTATGTGATAAGAGGAGATCGACCGATCGTAGCATAGGAAACTCCTTTCCTATCAAGAGTATGTCATCCACGTACTCTACGAGGATCATTACCATACTCCATACTACCCTTTTGTACATACAAGGTTCATCTACCATTTTGATGAATTCAAACTCTTTGACTACCACATCAAAACAGATGTTCCAACTCCGCGATGCCTGCTTTATCCTGTAAAGCAACTTGCACTTGTTTCCGCTGCTCCCACTGTTTACGAAGCCCTCTGGCTGTGTTCTTATAGACGTTCTCTTCTAAATCAGTATTTTAGAAAAGAAGTCAGGGCACCCAACCACCAGATATCGTAGTCATGGTATGTAGCAATGTTAAGTAGGATCCGGATGGACTTAAGCATAGTCACATGGAAAAGGTTTCATCATTATCCACGCCTGGTCGATGACGAAAAAACCTTCAACAAGTCTAGCTTTGAAAGTCTCAACTTTTCCATCTACACCAAGTAATCTTCTCAAGATATACTTGCTCCTGATGGGGATTTAACCCTTCAGATATAGCAACCAAAGTCCATACTTTGTTGGTGTATATGGATTCCATCTCAGATCGCTAAGCATCCAGCCATTCTTACAGAGTCCCTACTCTCGATGGCCTGCTCGAAACTAGTTGGGTCATCATCTCATGATGCATTCCTTGCTCCCACTGTCATCGAGAAACCGAGGTATCTCTCAGGCAGGTGAGGAACCCTACCAGATCGGCGGAGAGGCTGAGGTTCGTCGGGGACTATAGAATCCTTTGGTTCTGTCAAATCATCAACTGCAGTTTTGTATAGCTGGAACCTTTCCAGTTCTACAGAACAGACCTTGCCTCGATCTTGTCCGGATTTCGCTTTAGACATAAGCCGGACAACCCCAAATCTTAACTTACTTATGAGATAGGCTCTTCCCATACCATATCTCATATGGAATGGTAGGCAGTGATCTGATTCGAACCTAATTCAATAGGTATGCAGCTTCTCAAGCGCATAACTCCCAAAAGGAAATAGGAAACTCAGTAGTACTCATCATAGAGCACACCATATCTAATATTGTGCGATTGCTCCATCCCAATACACCGTTGTGCTGTGGTGTATTCAGAGGAGTAACACTGAGACAGAATCTCATTCTCCTTTAGAATAGTCCAGGAATTCTATGCTCAAGTATTCTCCTCCCTGATCTTATCATAGGACATAATACTTATACCCGTATTTTGGTTCTCTACTTCCAACTTATATTCTGTGAATACCTCAAAAGCTTCGGACTTATGTTTCAACAGGAACATATGACTGAATCTTGAGAGATTATCAGAGAATATAATGAAGTATAAAGAACCAGTCCTGGCATTTGTAGACAGGAGACCTTACATACATCATCATCTATCAGTCCCAAGAGTTCATTAACTCTCTCTGTTTCTAATAAACAGGGCTATGGTCATCTTATCTTTGTGACATGACTGGCAAGTTTCACAAGATGTAAATTCAAACTGATTTAAATATTCATCTAAAATATAACTTCATCCAGTCGGGTCGCATTGATATGACCTAGTCTACAATGCCTCAAGAAGGATTCGTTCATTTCTGAACTCTTCCTCTTGTGTGTGTTCTGTATACTAGGAACTGTAGTTTGATTTAGAACGTCAATGCTTTTAGATAACGTGCCTGAACCGATCAACTTTTGATATAGGAAATGTTCAAAACATTATCCATCAATATAAAATTTTATCATTTCTTTACTAATAAAGAGACTGATATGATTTTGTATATCAGGTTCGGTATCTAAGAGCATTTGTTCAGAATCAATGTATTGGTAATACAGGGTGACAGTGACCAACAGACTTGGCTGCAACACTTGCCCCATTTTCTGTCTCATGAAACTTATCACCCGTTCTCAGTTTTTCTACCTTTTTGTAGCCCTATGTAACAGATTACATATCTGGGATCCTGATCCGGTATCAAATACCCAGGATACAGAGGATACTGAGAAACAGTTCTTTATAACGAACACACCCGAAGAAGATGCATCATATGCACTTTCTTCGTTTGGGCGGCATAGGAATTCTGGTATTCCCCTATTTCCTGCTCTGTCTTATAACAATTATAAGTTGGAGCGGGACCAACGTTCCCCAGCTCAGTATAACAAGCGGGTTCGGTCAATACATCCATATTATTATCTTGATTAAGGCGTGATATGGTCGCTACCTGGAGAGAGAGAGAAGAAAACACTCTTCGTGCGCTCTTGCAAGATTAGATTGGTTATATATTTTATCTAATCAGGATGGCTCCCACTGTTTTTATCAAATCTTCCTTCAAACCCTAAAAGGAAAGACTAGTCGGGATTAATTACACTCTACAAGTTCGCCAATCTTTCAGCCAGGCCAATGTCGGTACTTTGAGGGAGGTTCCCCGTGCTTTCGCACGGACCTAATTACTGTAAACCTCGTTTTCCCATAGGCGTAACCCCGTTGACACCTTTCTAGACACCTACTTAATCGGCTAATTGTAAAGTGTAAAACTCTCTCAGGAGTAACAATTACTCGCAGTGGGTATCGGGATCCAACTATCATATAGAAGGTATGCAATCTCATTGCAAATTTCAACACTTGAAACTCCCGATAAAGGTTTTTACCCCTAGTACCTATGACCTTAACTATGGTCAACAAATCATAAGCACTAATCAAGTTCTATCCGTCATTTCGTGATTAATTAGACCCACTCACATGACCCTTAACTAAGGTCAACAAAGTCACGCGACTGTCCTAACTAATCGCATCATATGCGGTGTAGGAAGACATCACTTAGCTACCGTACACTGTGCCTTAATAAGGTCAACAAACACAGCACGAATACTAAGTACTCTACTTCCTAAAATGACGGAGGGTTGCGAATGGTTTTTATGAAAACCTTTAACGCTTTGAACTTGATCTCGTTGCGGAATCAAATGGTTTTTAAATGGAATGTTTTTGAAGCTTTTCTAGTTTTGCTAAAGGGGTCACTCCCGGTGAAGGGATCGTCGGCCCTTTCCTCGTCGAATGAGGTGCGGGATATATCATATATATCACTGTGCAAAGCAGAAACTATAGAAGCAATCAAAATACAAACCGAGTGTGTAGCATCTACCAGTTATTGCTAAAGGAGTCACTTCCAGTGAAGGGATCTCGGTCCTTTCCTCATCGAATAAGGTGCAGGATGTTCTACAAGGAACACCGCGATGCAAAGCAAAAAACTGCAGCTACCTGTTTTTATTTTGAAATTCGATTCCACAACATCAATTAGGTTTATTTTCTTTCATTAATCTCATTAATGAATATCCCATCATATAAGTCCACCTAAACATCACAGATAAATATAACGTACGCTTATGCCATCCGCATTCACCTCGATGTCCCCTCGTGCACCGTTAGGTTAGGTAACTAACGGCAGAGCAGGGCAGGGCTAGCACGGGTGTAAAACATAAGCAACGTCTATATAATATATCATATATACTATATAATTTATCTATCACAGAACATCACATGATCACATCACAGATAACGCAACAGAAAATATCATATGAAATATTGGATATACTAGGACGTCCGTGTTTTTAATACGAGCCAGTATAAAACACGGATTCCACGGTCGCGGTGAATAGTCAATCCCACACCCCTAGACCCCTACGAGAGCGGCAAGCAACCCTACCAATTCTAGGGTTAGGAGACCCGAACTCGACTCCTCGAGATGGTCTCTCACTGGACCCTAGAACCCGGTTACTTGTGCTCTCCTCCTTGGGTCTATCCTAATCCGGAAAAGTAAATAATATACAATGGGTGACATCTTCCGCAACCTGGAAGTGCCCCAATAAAAGAATATTACATACAAGTTTTTTACATGAATGAAAATGAAAAACACTCATCTCATATAAAAACCCCCCGGCTATTCGAACACGACGATCCAATATAACATATCCAGCAACACATAACATCACATGTCATCAACGTAAGTAAATATGCCCATCCTAATTGTCGTTGACATATAGCAACGAAACTGGCGATATCACATATTACACTTACGGTCACAGAAAAGAAAGTGTAAAACTACAACAGTTGGAATCCGCATCCTCTTTAGACATCGCATGCCTAGCCAAATGAATTACTTAGACATCGCATGCCTAACAAATATAAACCCCACATTTTAGTTTCATTATCGAAAACACTTTTCAATATCAAGTCGGGCAATTCAACAAGATTCCCGACATTCTGATCGAATGCTCGTCGCAAACTTTCGTAGGCGGCCGCACCCCGACACCGTCGACGAAGTGCACCAAGGCGGAACACCGCTGCCGCGAGCACCCGAACGGATGCTTTCGGCGACGGGGTTCTCCTACAGTCACTTGGTCGGGGCTATGTGGTGAGGCTGTTTATTAAGTTTACCCGGCGAGTATCCGCGTACGCTACGTGGTTGCGACGGACTTTTGATCACATCAAAATTCCGTGGCAACCGATCAAGTGAGACTAAACCGCTAGATTTATAACATTCATTCAGTAATCTCATAACTACTTATGAATTCCAATTATTGTATCACATTCCGGACAAGATAGAAAATGTTAAACTTTCCGATCGAACAATCGAACACCCAAGTTTTCCCGATACAGCTCAACACATGAAATAAGTCTAAAAACATTCAGTTCGTACCTCAGTACCAACGGTCCAGCCGTAGAAGGGTCAAGCCAACGCCTCACATGTGGCACGCCGTACTGCCCCAAACCCTAAGGTTCAAAGGGCAGTTCAAGACGGTCACATAATCGAGTTAAGGTTTGTTGTCTTCTAGAGGGACCATCGCATTACTTGCACTACTTACAACGTCGTTAAACTACGGAAAAGTCCAACAATTGGAAATTTCCCGGCAGGGGAAAAAGTGGTTATTTATATCCGGTCGAACTTTTTAACATATTCAAAAATTACCCGGAAAAACATACTGACAAAATTAGACAATCCGATCGAAACACCGAGTCCCCAATACAACCCAGAAAACTCAACTCTTGAGTCATATTAAAAATTCCCAGAAAATACAGGAACAAAATATAAGAGTTACTGTGTAAAAACCAATAGGAGAAGCGACAAAGTTGCCGCGGAACCGCCGCATTAGGCATGCTAATGCCGCGGTTCCGCCGCACTTTAATGGAATCAAGTGATCGAACTTCACAGTAATTCTTAGAAATTCCTGCTTCATTTTCTGCATATTTTTAATTCTAAAAAATCCCCGAATTTTAAAAATGTACAGAGAGCATTTTTTGGGTTTGGGTTTTGGTTCGATAAGACTTCTAACTCCGTCTACGCATTGCCTAAGGCTCTAGCTAGGCTCTGATACCACTGTAGGGTTCCTAGGCACACTAATGAGGTCTCACAAGTGATCAAACATGGCTAATTCAAAATTTTACATGTGCCTATAAACCCTAATACGGATCGTTAACTAGATTTATAGGTGATGCGATGCAAGTAAACAACTTTAACTTAAATGAAAGAAGCTACAACCTTTGTAGATCCGGTCCTCCACCTCCTAGGCTCCGTGATGAAGTCCCCTCGCTGTCCATACCGGATCCCGGACTCTAGCATCGGCTTCATCGGAGAAATGGGCGAGCTAGGTCGTCGGCTTCGATGCCGAAGATGATCTACGTCGAGGCAACACAAGATCAAGCTCCAACTTCACCAAGTCATGAAACTTGTGAAGAAAACACCCTATACTACTTGGCAAGAGGTAGAGGATGAAGAAATAGGAAGTGGGTTCACTTTAGAATTGGATTTCTCACTCTTTTTCTCAAGTTGCCATTGATGAAGGCAAGGTTTTCTTCTTGTTGAAGATGAAGAAGAAGAAGAAAGAATATGATAAGTTATTTTTTCAAAATAGAAAATAAATGAATACTTATCATATAGCAACCATAGTTAGGTGTAGAGAATAAACTAAGGTTAGTTAAATGGTTAGGGTTAGGAGATGAAGACAAAATGGTTGCTTTAGTCAAAGATGCTTTGAAGCTTCAAGAAGCTTCAAGTAAAGAACAAAGAAAGCCACCATTTTCTCTTTATCATTTTCTTTTGCCAAAATAAACAAAATAAATAAATAAATGAATAAGTAAGAAAATGAAAATCCTAACCATTACACAACCATGGTTTAATCTTTACACAAACTCAAGTTAGCATGTATCATCAAACATGATACAATCAAGTGCACACAAAAATATATCACATATACAATGTGCACATCAAGTGAGAAAATCCTTTTAAATGAACCTATATAAGTTAATGTAAAGTGATATATCAAATATATAATTATACATTAAATCATTAAATCAACACTTGATTTAACGACCCGGTCATATCGCATATAACCGACTAATCTCAATAGTAACAACTTATCGAATCAACACTTGATCCGATAACCCGGCTATAACGCATATAACCGATCAATGTTACAAATCGCGAGAATCGAATACAGTATCACATACTGGTATTATTCTCGGTCCCGTACATATCTCATATGATCTCCTATTTCGTTTCGCTTGAGCCAGGAAACCTCTGTGTAGCACTCTAAAGACTCGTCAATACGCCGGCAGCAGGTGATGATCATATCAAACACCCACAAGCCGCAAGCGGTCTGCCAAACGTAACGGCCACCCGGGTATTGAGCGATCAGAAGATCGACGAGCAAGCCCGCTCACACTCCTGTGAATCCAACCAGCAACACTTACCGTACAATCCGGTATGTTCGTTTGATATGTCGCATATCTCGCCTAGGGGTGGTAAACGTCAGACCCCAGTAGCTTGATAAGTCATGCCGACGTTAGGTCCATAACATTCGTGAAACTACTGATAACTCTTACCAGTATATCACTGCAACCCTGGCCAGGGATTTCCTGTTATGGCCAGTCGAGCATAGCGCAACATCCACCCCCAATACCGGGAGAGACGAATCCCCTCCTATCGCTCATTGCCTCCATGTGAATCGGGACTGTACCCAAAAATCACCTGTTTGCACGACTCAGTAGAGCCGTGGTAGGGTGGAAATCAAAGCACAGTGGGAGACACAAAAGACTCTATGACGATCTCGGGTCAACAGACTAAGCTGTACCAGTGTCACCAGAGAACTGCCATCTGACGTGAGGTATAATACCATATGGGAGTTCTCGGCGAGTCCGTTCAGTGTACCCAGTCTCCACTGAGCACCCGCATACCATCTCTGATGTCAAACACCAATGGATATAGGATCATCCATCGCCCATCACATGGGTCGAGAAGATATACGCTAGTCTACTCTGGAATATCGATGCCCCGTCTCGATATTCCCACGACTAGGAACAATGAAGGATGTGCTCATTGACTAACCAGGCCCCACTAGTATGATCTTCATCATAGTCCTGGAAGCCGAGTACACATCCTAAGGGCTTTATCAACATGTAATCAGAGAGACAGAAAGTATACATGTTAAGATAAAAAGCAACCAGATAGCGTACTATCATGTCGAGCAATAAAGTTGTAACATTTCAAAAAGATAAAATATTAATTTTGGGAATTTTTATAATTTAATATTATTTTATTGAATATTTTAATATATTGGTATTATTAAATACAAATAAATAGGAAAAATTTGAGAAAAATTATGGAAAATTCTAAAATTGGGTAATTATTGGAATTATGGCATTTTTAGATTTTTATGATCATTTATATGCTAATTTAGTTCTAATCGCGATTAAAAATTGCTAATCGAATTTTTGGCGTTTTTGTGCAAAACATGCACACATCCTTTTTCCTGCACTTGTGCATTTTCTTGCCATGCTTTTCATTTGGGTTTACTATTTGAGTGAGAAGGGTTTTAAAAGGAAAAAGAAAAGGAAAAGAATAAAGAAATGGGTAGTTGGTGAGAGAGAGTGAGGTATGGGCTTCATTGACTAAGGACTTAACCATTTCTCCCCTCATTTCCCTCCCTCTTCTCCCTTTTCCTGCTGCTGCTCCTGCACCTCCTTTCCCTCCCCTCTTCAAGCTCCAAAACACCTCTAAAACAACCCTAAAACCCAATCTCCATTTCATTAAATGTGTGCACAATCCCTAGATCTACACTTGGAGCTAAAGAAGCAAGGATTTTGGCCACTAGGGGCAACTCAAGAATTTTCTTGAGTTGCCAAATGAGGTAATTTCTGGATCATTAGATTAGTTTTTGCATTACTTATACCCCTATGTTAAAAGTGAATCGATATCGGGTGGTGTTGTGGACTTAAAGGAAACCTAGTTAGGGTTTGAGGAAATTGTGAGTTGTAGTGTGAAATTGAGTTCAGTAGAGGCTACACCAACACCTTAGTTCTATAATTGAGACCCAACCCTGAAGCTTAAACCCAAAATACGGATTTGTAGAAACCGATATCGGAAAATTTGTGAAATCTATGAAGGTTATTTGAATCTGCTACACCCAAGACACCCTAAAATAAAATTGAGTGGACAGTGGGATGTGCAGGCACCCAGGAAGCTAACCCCAAGACCCCAGCCCCCATTTCTTCTTCCCGGCCGCCAATTTATTCCCATTGGCCGCAAATTGCGGCCTGGGTCCCACCATTTTGGCTCGTATTTGTTCTGTAGCTCCTACATGTTTATGTTAGACCCCTGGTATATTTATATTTGTATAAATTGACCTAGGGTGAAATCTGGGACATATTTCCTAAGTTGCTGTTTTGGATTCATGTTTCCGTATTCCGTATTTTTGATTCTGCATTTTTGTCTTGTGATTTACCTCGACTATTTGGAGTTTATACGACGATATAGAGGATTTATTGATGGTTTTGAAGGCGTGCCATAGGTTCTAACCTATAGGCCCCTTATCGTATTGTTTTGGATTTCGTGTGCCGTTTTAGCTTTGATTTGGTTTTAATGCGCATATACGACACTTGATGTGTAGGTACCACATGAAGACTTCGGGATGACAAGCAAACGCGTGGTGGCATCGAATAATAAAGACGCAAGGTGAGTAGATTATATCTACAGGGGGAAGTCGGGTGGATGGCTTATAGCACCCCCGCAGTCCGTAGTTGTGATATTATATATATATGATAGTTAGGTGTACTATGGATAGTGTAGGGTTAGAAGTGACTAGTGTAGTTCATAGTCGCGAACCCTAGAATAGATTTACACCTACACGCACATCCTTGCATATTCATTATACTTGCACTGTGTTTGACGATATTGGATGACATTGGAGATGAGTCGATGATGTTGGGCATTGTGCCGTGAGATCGGCAATTTGTTGTGATTCGTATTTGGGATACGATACGTGATCTCTAGTGTCCCTTGGGACGTGTGCTTGCACACACAGTAGTTTGATGGTATCAGTTGTACTAGACTTAGATCAGTACCCCAGATTATATGATATGATGATAAGTGATACCTGAAATGTGATGAGATAGTGTGATATTGACCCGTACCCAGCTATTGGGATGCCGTACGACGATTTTCCGTATGAGCTTTACATTAATGATAGATCCGCACTCACGACTTGAGGATGTCATATGATATACTGTATCGTACGCGATACTATTGAGGCGGAATCACCGACTATTATATCTATATATATATCGACTCAGATGTTAGGCGGTTTCCTTACCTGTAGCCCAGCTTGTTAGTTCAGCCGTATAGTTTAGTGTAGTTGTTAGATTAGATTAGCCTCCTACCTATGTCAAAACTAGCGGGTCGTGGGTATTTTAAAAGGCAGGTCAAGGGATCTACGGATATTTCAAATGGCGTATCTTTTCATAAAAACACCGTAGCCCCTATTTTCAAAACCCCATGATTCGTGTTATTTCAAAAGGCACCATTTGTAGGACTTATATTAGATTAATGCAGATTAGTTATAGTTGCGTCTAGTTTCAGCTCCCACTCATTTTTGTGGTTCGCTTTGCATCGCATTCTTATATTATGTTTCATACTCCATTATTGATATCATGCTGATAGGACATCAGCACCATTACCGATGATGCGTATGTACCACGTGCACTTACTTGCCGGCTCACACACATCTTCATCGGTAATTGCCATGTCACGTACACCTTAGAAAATATTATTGCCCGACATAGCCTATTAGCTAATAGTTTAGGCATGATATTAGTGTACTTGCCTTATATGTTAGTTTAGACATTGTAGTTATTACCTGCTACTTCATGCATACTGTTATTCATTGTTATGCCGCATTCATGGATTCTCATACATATATTCATTATTTTACGTGTTATTGAGGTTTTGGATTTGGATTTCCGTGAGATTTTCTGGATTTGGAGGAAAACCGCAAAAACACAAATTAACATATTCTCTCTTTTAAAATAAAAAGTGCGGTTTTCCCATGATGTATGAGTCGTCCACCATGAGTTTGCTGATTGATTTGGAAACCCGATTCGAGGAGACGGATGAACCGTTTCGGGTACATGGTGGACCCGGTGCGGTACCTCGGGGCAAGATGAATGTGGTGATGACGTTGAGCCTGGCATGGGAGCACTACCGACCGGTGATTTTACCCGACGCGTCGGATATCCGGAGGATACCGTCGTGGTCTTGAGATGGATGGTAGGGGCCGGTCTGGACTGACGGCGCCCTAGATATTGTGGTTGAGACTTTGAGGTATCGAGATATTGGGATTACGTTTTGTGCCGATGCTAGGCACAGTTTTATGCTGATTTCATTATGATACCTCATTTTAAAAATACAAAGGAAATCTCACTAAATTATGAAAACAGTTGCTTCATGTAAATGTATTCTGTTTTCACGCATTCATATCTCATTCATATGATATATTGCTACCTGAGGCACTGACACAGGCACATGAGATTGCACTCGGGTTAGATATTTACCCTAGCCTTGTTATAGGCTGCATGTTATATATTGAGGATTTTATATACTGATCGTATTGACCTAGGATTATGTCTTGCTTTCGGTTTCTGCTTGTAGATATTCTCTATTCACGAGTTGGCAACTCACCCCCGTTGTGCCACAGTTCTTGCAGGTTCTGCCGTACAGGTTCCTTTGCGGCATTTCTGGCACATTGCTTCCTTGCGGCTGAATTGCATTTGGTAGGTGGTTTCTTTTGCATCAAGAACCACCATTGTACTTGTATTATTATTTGTATCTAGAATTCCATCAACCAAAACTTGTATATTGTTTCAGACTTAGACATTAGTGATGTATTATTCGACCATAGAGTCGCGCTTAGCAGTATTACGGTTTTCATGTTATTTTGAGTTTTGATCCTCGCCCTTCGGCGTTGTATATTATTATTGCTTGCGTGGTTATGACCGTCGTTTGACGAAGAGCTAGCTCCCGCTTGGGGATGCCTTTTATCATTGCATATAGATATTATTCTTGTTGTATCCCGTTCGGGGCCAGTATTTATAAAAGAAACTCTGCCGAAATTTTTAGAAAAGACTTGACATTTTAAAATGTATTTTTGGCTTAGTTATTTAAAAACCTTGACTTCAACATGTTTTCCTTCAGTTCTTTAAACCAGTTTTCTTTACTTACTCTTAAAATGGTTTTAGATTTATGGGCTTTTGGATTACTTAGATCAGATGGAGTCCTATAGACTTCATATGGTTCAAGGGCCAGTCACGTGCTCTTCCGGGTCGTGACAAAGTTGGTATCAGAGCGCTAGGTTGACCTTGGTTCGAGTCTAAGTTTGACTATGTGGAGCCTAGGGTGTTTATATATATACGGAACTTAGGCTTGACCTTACGGAACTTAGACTTAGTCGAGGGGGGTATTAGACCCGAACTTTCGTCGCGTAGGATGACCCTTGGTTGATGGAATAGGTGACTAAAGTAGAGCGACGTACCGTGGGTATGTTCCGCGGCATACTTACGACACGCCACTCCGCTTAAGGAACCTTAGGATGTACATATTTTCGAGATCAGTGGTTCTCTTCATATCCGTGATTATACATCCATTTGAGATCCTCGATTCTATTAGTTTAATGATCATACCTTTATTGATGATGTTCCTTCTTATGATCATGTATCCACTCTGGATTTGTTGTTCTCTTTCTTTCCTTTGATCTACTCTCTTCGATACTCGATTGAGGTTCCTGTCGCCATGTTTGAGCGCAGTTGGGCTGCTGCTAGGGTTACGGTCAGGGCGAGCTCGCCTGGTACGAGGGCCGACCATTGTGTTTTCTGGTGACATGGGAACATCTCGAGTTGGTATTGATGATTGGGACCGCTAGTAGAGGCGAGTGCTTTGCTTTGCACCGGATGATCGGGCCATTGTTATAGCTTCCAGTTGAGAGAGGACTATTGATGTACAGCATACCTCAGAGAATTATGGTGTCGCCTACCGTGCAGACAGATGGACCAGCTGTTGCTGAGATTGACAGGATGTCGCTTCTGGAGCTTACGAGCTGAGATTGTCGGAGCTTCCAGGCAGATATGAGACAGATGATAGCTAGTCTACCCGATTTGAGAGACGAAGGTGATTCGTCCGATTTATGCGCCGGAGCGGGCCCAGATGAGTTGAAGATTTCCAGTGTGGAGAGTCTTACTCAGATCTAGAGCAGACCGATTCAGAGATGACCGCCAATGTATCGCCTTTCCTGGAGGATTGAGGCGCTGCTCGGCGTACAGGTGAATCAGCCGGTTGTTGCTGCAAATGACGAGATATCACCCAGATGGTTGGAACTACTGCAGCATGAGCTTATACTTAGAGATATGATGGATGGTCGCTAGTCACCTGAGGACTAATGACTAAGGCATGTGGTTCGTTCGGTTACCGATGCGAGGTCATCAGATAGATTGTTTCCAGCTGGAGACGACTTCACGCAGATTCGTTGAGAGTCGATAGAGACGATCGAATGTAAGGAGCCCATTTTCCAAGTTTAAAGTATACGGAAAGACATGCAGGTGATTCTATGGACCCTCTAGAAGAATGAAACCCTAACTCGATTCAATGACCGTGTGAAAGCCTTTGAACCTTAGGGTTTGCGGCAGTTCCGCAGCGCCATTAGTGAGGCTTGGGTTTGCCCTTCTATGGCTGGACCACCGACGCTGTGGCATGTACTCGATACTATAAAACTGTACTCAAGATGTTGATCTCTTGGGGGATTATAAGGTTCTGACGAGTCGATCGAATGTTCGACGTCATTCGGATATCATGTGATGGGATGCTTGCTTGGGAGACTCCAGATACGAGTATAGCCGTTGGAGCACAGTCCATGCAGCCGCGATGAGACGAGTCTGAATCAGTCGATATTGAAGCAGAGTGAAGAAAAGAGTTCGCAAGAGATTTCGACGAGATGACGTCCCACTCCGCTGACATCAGAGATGTGATACGCACCCAGAGGCATTGTATATGGATATATCTTCCAGAAAGAAGCGCGATAAGTATGTAGCCATTCCGGAATAAGAATTAGCTTCAGCAATGGATGGTGACTTCCGGGCAATTCGGCAGGAATGAGATTTGAGAGAGAAACCTCGACAGGACCTTTGTGGAAAACGATACGAGAAGACCTAGACCCAGGAGTGGTCATATTGCGCACAACCAGCAGGCCAGAGTTAGCATTGTCGACGAGGTAGTTGACCAGATTCGGATAAAGGAACTTAACTAGATGCGTTGCGAATCGATCAAGGACGGACGAGTATTGAGTATTCCTCCGATGGTTGGGACGTGTTCCCGAGGACCCGTTCGGCCTGACATCTTCTACAGAATGATGAAGCTACAGAGTACGCGATTTCGAGTCCGTGCGAGAGACTTCAGATTGGCCGTGGCCGAGAACAGTGCAGTGCGTAGATAGCATGGCGTGACGTCATAGTGGACGACGATAGAGACAGGTGGAACCAGAGGTTCGGGTGAGACGCTGACGAGCTGTCATTGCTTCCCGTCGAGACCAGAGGTCAGATATGCTTACAGAGGCATTGGGATGCAACCAGATTCCGAGAAATATTGTGCTGAGGACACAGATGTCTATCGAGTGAGAAGAGATTATGCAAGAGAGCCAGCCTCCGTACAGTTCGGCGTAGGCAAGATCGGAAGAGACCTTGAGCAGGATTCCTTCCAGGACATTGCTGCAATGATATTGCACCCAGGATCAGATGTGTGATGTGCATTCAGAGAGCCAGAGGCCGACGCCAGTGATATGCTGCTTATGAGTAGTCGTGAGGATTGACCGAGAGACGGCCAGAGAAGTGCCACAACGGAATCGTCCCCGTTAGCACACCTGACAGGGCTGATGAGCCGATTGATTGTGAGATAGGGATCCGCAGAGAAGATAAGGACCCAGAGACAGAGGACGCCAGATCGTGAGCAAGAGGCCAGTAGATATCTTGCGCTGCTAGCAGTGGATGCACCGACTCCTTCTCGACCTTGAAGGAGGAACTACCGACGACGGTACTTATGATTTGTGATTTTGTGATTCGATTATCACGTATCCGTCATCTTAGATTTTGGTATTTTAGGTGTTCTATTGCATGATTTAGTTTTGATGACTGAGTTTCATGATATTGTTTCATACACCCACTGGATATTTATATTTTGCGCATAAGTTATTACATTCGAGGTATTGATTGTGATTTCACGCCTTTCCTATACAGTGATTTGATTTACACTTCCAGCATAGTTTTCATGCACCTTTAGTGTTTTGATATACGATTTTGGTGCACGCCAGATGCACTAAATCGGGATTCTTCGTGCATATCAGATGCACCTGATGTTGCTGTCAGACACCCACGTTGCCCATGACAGATGTTTCGTGCACACCAGTTGCACCTAGATGTTGTTTTGTCCACCTGTTGGCACATATATGGATTTTGATTCCTTGCGCACCAGACGCACAGGATATTTTTTTTATATATGCATTTTGGGGATTGATTCCTAGTAGAGCAGTAAATTTTTATGATATTCGCTACGTATTGATGTTTTCGGAGCCCCGACAAATTGAATTTTTACTGAAATGTTTTAGTATTGGGGGTTTAAATTTAAATTCGGGGACCGAATTTCTTTAAGGGGGGTAGATTGTAACATTTCAAAACGATAAAATATTAATTTTGCGAATTTTTATAATTTAATATTATTTTATTGAATATTTTAATATTTTGGTATTATTAAATACAAATAAATAGGAAAAATTTGAGAAAAATTATGGAAAATTCTAAAATTTGGTAATTATTGGAATTATGGCATTTTTAGATTTTTATGATCATTTATATGCTAATTTAGTGCTAATCGATTAAAAATTGCTAATCGAATTTTTGGCGTTTTTGTGCAAAACATGCACACATCCTTTTTCCTACACTTGTGCATTTTCTTGCCATGCTTTTCATTTGGGTATACTATTTGAGTGAGAAGAGTTTTAAAAGGAAAAAGAAAAGGAAAAGAATAAAGAAATGGGTAGTTGGTGAGAGAGAGTGAGGTATGGGCTTCATTGACTAAGGACTTAACCATTTCTCCCCTCATTTCCCTCCCTCTTCTCCCTTTTCCTGCTGCTGCTCCTGCACCTCCTTTCCCTCCCCTCTTCAAGCTCCAAAACACCTCTAAAACAACCCCAAAACCCAATCTCCATTTCATTAAATGTGTGCACAATCCCTAGATCTACACTTGGAGCTAAAGAAGCAAGGATTTTGGCCACTAGGGGCAACTCAAGAATTTTCTTGAGTTGCCAAATGAGGTAATTTCTGGATCATTAGATTAGTTTTTGCATTACTTATACCCCTATGTTAAAAGTGAATCGATATCGGGTGGTGTTGTGGACTTAAAGGAAACCTAGTTAGGGTTTGAGGAAATTGTGAGTTGTAGTGTGAAATTGAGTTCAGTAGAGGCTACACCAACACCTTGGTTCTATAATTGAGACCCAACCCTGAAGCTTAAACCCAAAATACGGATTTGTAGAAACCGATATCGGAAAATTTGTGAAATCTGTGAAGGTTATTTGAATCTGCTATCACCCGAGACACCCTAAAATAAAATTGAGTGGACAGTGGGATGTGCAGGCACCCAGGAAGCTAACCCCAAGACCCCAGCCCCCATTTCTTCTTCCCGGTCGCCAATTTATTCCCATTGGCCGCAAATTGCGGCCTGGGTCCCACCATTTTGGCTCGTATTTGTTCTGTAGCTCCTACATGTTTATGTTAGACCCTTGGTATATTTATATTTGTATAAATTGACCTAGGGTGAAATCTGGGACATATTTCCTAAGTTGCTGTTTTGGATTCGTGTTTCCGTATTCCGTATTTTTGATTCTGCATTTGTGTCTTGTGATTTACCTCGACTATTTGGCGTTTATACGACGATATAGAGGATTTATTGATGGTTTTGAAGGCGTGCCATTGGTTCTAACCTATAGGCCCCTTATCGTATTGTTTTGGATTTCGTGTGCCGTTTTAGCTTTGATTTGGTTTTAATGCGCATATACGACACTTGATGTGTAGGTACCACATGAAGACTTCGGGATGACAAGCAAACGCGTGGTGGCATCGAAAGATAAAGACGCAAGGTGAGTAGATTATATCTATAGGGGGAAGTCGGGTGGATGGCGTATAGCACCCCCGCAGTCCGTAGTTGTGATATTATATATATATATGATAGTTAGGTGTACTATGGATAGTATAGGGTTAGAAGTGACTAGTGTAGTTCATAGTCGCGAACCCTAGAATAGATTTACACCTACACGCACATCCTTGCATATTCATTATACTTGCACTGTGTTTGACGATATTGGATGACATTGGAGATGAGTCGATGATGTTGGGCATTGTGCTGTGAGATCGACAATTTGTTGTGATTCGTATTTGGGATACGATACGTGATCTCTAGTGGGCCTTGGGACGTGTGCTTGCACACGCAGTAGTTTGATGGTATCTGTTGTACTAGACTTTGATCAGTACCTCAGATTATATGATATGATGATAAGTGATACCTGAAATGTGATGAGATAGTGTGATATTGATCCGTACCCAGCTATTGGGATGCCGCACGACGATTTACCGTATGAGCTTTACATTAATGATAGATCCGCACTCACGACTTGAGGATGTCATATGATATACTGTATCGTACGCGATACTATTGAGGCGGAATCACCGACTATTATATCTATATATATATCGACTCAGATGTTAGGCGGTTTCCTTACCTGTAGCCCAGCTTGTTAGTTCAGCCGTATAGTTTAGTGTAGTTGTTAGATTAGATTAGCCTCCTACCTATTTCAAAACTAGCGGGTTGTGGGTATTTTAAAAGACAGGTCAAGGGATCTACGGATATTTCAAAAGGCTTATATTTTCATAAAAACACCGTAGCCCCTATTTTCAAAACCCCATGATTCGTGTTATTTCAAAAGGCACCATTTGTAGGACTTATATTAGATTAATGCAGATTAGTTATAGTTGCGTCTAATTTCAGCTCCCACTCATTTTTGTGGTTCGCTTTGCATCGCATTCTTATATTATGTTTCATACTCCATTATTGATATCATGCTGATAGGACACCAGCACCATTACCGATGATGCGTATGTACCACGTACACTTATTTGCCGGCTCACACACATCTTCATCGGTAATTGCCATGTCACGTACACCTTAGAAAATATTATTGCCTGACATAGCCTATTAGCTAATAGTTTAGGCATGATATTAGTGTACTTGCCTTATATGTTAGTTTAGACATTGTAGTTATTACCTGCTACTTCATGCATACTGTTATTCATTGTTATGCCGCATTCATGGAATCTCATGCATATATTCATTATTTTACGTGTTATTGAGGTTTTGGATTTGGATTTCCGTGAGATTTTCTGGATTTGGAGGAAAACCGCAAAAACACAAATTAACATATTCTCTCTTTTAAAATAAAAAGTGCGGTTTTCCCATGATGTATGAGTCGTCCACCATGAGTTTGCTGATGGATTTGGAAACCCGATTCGAGGAGACGGATGAACCATTTCGGGTACATGGTGGACCCGGTGCGGTACCCCGGGGCAAGATGAATGTGGTGATGACGTTAAGCCTGGCAGGGGAGCACTACCGACCGGTGATTTTACCCGACGCGTCGGATATCCGGAGGATACCGTCGTGGTCTTGAGATGGATGGTAGGGGCCGGTCTGGACTGACGGCGCCCTAGATATTGTGGTTGAGACTTTGAGATATCGAGATATTGGGATTACGTTTTGTGCCGATGCTAGGCACAGTTTTATGCTGATTTCATTATGATACCTCATTTTAAAAATACAAATGAAATCTCACTAAATTATGAAAACAGTTGCTTCATGTAAATGTATTCTGTTTTCACGCATTCATATCTCATTCATATGATATATTGCTACCTGAGGCACTGACACAGGTACATGAGATTGCACTCGGGTTAGATATTTACCCTAGCCTTGTTATAGGCTGCATGTTATATATTGAGGATTTTATATACTGATCGTATTGACCTAGGATTATGTCTTGCTTTCGGTTTCTGCTTGTAGATATTCTCTATTCACGAGTTGGCAACTCACCCCCGTTGTGCCACAGTTCTTGCAGGTTCTGCCGTACAGGTTCCTTTGCGGCATTTCTGGCACATTGCTTCCTTGCGGGTGAATTGCATTTGGTAGGTGGTTTCTTTTGCATCAAGAACCACCATTGTACTTGTATTATTCTTTGTACCTAGAATTCCATCAACCAAAACTTGTATATTGTTTCAGACTTAGACATTAGTGATGTATTAGTCGACCATAGAGTCGCGCTTAGCAGTATTACGGTTTTCATGTTATTTTGAGTTTTGATCCTCGCCCTTCGGCGTTGTATATTATTATTGCTTGCGTGGTTATGACCTTCGTTTGACGAAGAGCTAGCTCCCGCTTGGGGATGCCTTTTATCATTGCATATAGATATTATTCTTGTTGTACCCCGTTCGGGGCCAGTATTTACAAAAGAAACTCTGCCGAAATTTTTAGAAAAGACTTGACATTTTAAAATGCATTTTTGGCTTAGTTATTTAAAAACCTTGACTTCAACATGTTTTCCTTCACTTCTTTAAACCAGTTTTCTTTACTTACTCTTAAAATGGTTTTAGATTTCTGGGCTTTTGGCTTACTTGGATCAGATGGAGTCTTATAGACTTCATATGGTTCAAGGGCCAGTCACGTGCTCTTCCGGGTCGTGACAAAAGTCCTACCTATATATGTCCCAGCATCCACTACAATATACATCCAATGTACAGTAATGGCCTCTAGAGCATACATATAACTAAGAATTGAGCTATCGAGTTCGTGGTTTCGGAAGGGAGACTCTAGATATGAGTATAGCCGTTTGTAGTGCAGTCCATACAGCTAAGAAGAGACGAGTCCGAATCAGTCCACATTAGAGAAAAGTGGAGTAAGAGGTTCGTACGAGATTTTGATGAGACGACGTTCCACTTCGTTGACATCAGAGATGTGATACGCATGCAGAGGCATTGAATATGGATATAACTTTTAGAAGAAGTCGTGATGAGTATGTAGCTGTTCCGGAACAAGAAATGGATTTAGTAAAGGGTGATAACTTCCGGGAAGTTCGGAAAAAACGAGATAAGGAGAGACCCCGATAGAATCTTTCTAGAATACTACACGAGAAGATTTAGACCCAGGATCGGTCGTATCACGCACACCCAGTAGGCCATAGTTCGACATCATCGACGAGACATGTTATGAGTGACCATGATTGTTGTCCAGAGATCTTTAGAGGATGTGCCAGAGCGGAACTGTTTCCGTCATCATTCCATATTGGGTCGTTGAGCCGAGGAGTTATGTAACTGGCAATCCACAGTGAGAGACGAGAGCCTAAGGGCACAAGGCGCCAGACCATGAACAGGAGGCAAGTAGATATCTTGCTCTGCTAGCTTTGGATGCACCGACACCTTCTCGACCTTGAAGGAAGCACATATCGACGACAGTGTTTACGATTTGCGATTTGGTGATTCGAATATCACGTGTCCGTCATTTTGGATTTCGGTATATTGGGCGATTTATTTGTATGATTGATATTTTTTGCACCACAGTTGCACTCGACTTCGATTTGATGTCGTTCGAGATGTTTGATTTTGATTTCATACTTATGGTATGTATGTGATATGACTTGTGCCTTCGGTGTAGTTTTCATGCACTTTTAGTACCTTGTATCGATTTTGTGCACGCTGATGCACGTGGTTGTGACATTATATACCAGGGTATACCTGATTTGGATTGAGGTATGTTGTATACCGTCGATTTCGATTGTGATATCCGATATTTGTTTTCGTGCACCTTGTACACTTGATTTGGATTCTTGCGCATACTTGGTGCGCTTGATGCGATTTTTGTGCACAACAGATGCACTAAATCGGGGTTCTTCGTGCATATCAGATGCACCTGATATTCTTGTCAGGCACACCCGTTGCCCTTGACAGGTGTTTTCGTGCACACCCGTTGCACTTAGATTTTGTTTCTGTGCACATGTTCATTCATTTCGATCACTGTTCGCACCAGATGCACGCGACATTATTACATATACTATTGACCATGATTTCCTTTGAGTAGTACGTTTTTATGATATTTACTATTTGGTTTAGTAACCGAGCATGACTGTTCCGAGAACAGTACCTAGGTGTTTTTGCATGCATCGATAGTTATCGAAGGGATTTTCAAAAATGAGCTACAGTCTCAATATTTTTCCTATGTGTCCGAGATGACACGGAACATTTTACAAAGGAAACCCTTCTAAATTATTTTCAAAACGGCGGAACGTGTATGTTAAACAAAGGATATATATATATATATATATATATTTCTTACAATAAACGTTTGCTACTTGTGCCGTGATACGCGCATCAAACAACGACTTGAAAAAAAGGGGTTGGCATGCATTTCTTTTCAGATGTTTTGACGAGTTTACAACGATACGTACTATGTACATGTTATAGTTTTGAGTATATCCTGTTGGTTTGCGTATTGGACGATGACATTGAAAGGTTCCTAGGCACCCTATAGAGGTCTCACAAGGCATCAACCATGCCAATTTTAAAAATTATGGGTGCCGCGAAACCCTAACGCGGATCTTAGACTAGAATTCTAGGCGAAAAGATAATCTAGTTAACTACTTAACTAAAAGTTAGATGCTACAACCTTTGTAGATCCGGATATCCACTTCCTAAGCTCCATGTAGTCTTCCTCTCGCTGTCCTTTTCGAATCCTAGACTCTTTCATCGGCTTCATCGGGAAAACGAGCGGAATAGGTCGTCGGCTTCGTGTCAAAGACGATCTACGTCGAGGCATCACAAGTTCAAGCTCCGACTTCACAAAGTTGTGAAACTTGTGAAGAAAACACCCAAAACAACTTGTCAAGAGGTAGAGGGTGAAGAAATAGGAGGTGGGTTCACTTTAGAATTGGATTTCTCTCACTAGAACTCAAGTTGCCATTAATGGCATCAAGGTTTCTATCTTGAAGATGAAGAAGAAGATGAAGCTAGTATTATGATAAGTTATTTAAAATGAAAAGAAAAATGCATACTTATCATAATCTAACAAGGGTTAAGTGCAGAGAATAAACCATGGTCATTTGGAGAGTTAGGGTTAAGCATGAGGACAAGAATGGTGGAAAAAGTCAAGGCTTCATGAAGCTTCAACTAAAGACAAAAAAAAGCCACCATTCTCTTTAAATCCTTTCCAAATAAATAAATGAAACAAATAAATAAATAAATGAATATGCAAAACCCTAATTATCAAATTAACCATGGTTTAATTCTATATACTTAACTAAATAATCAAGTATCATCAAACATGATACAAATATGTGCACAAAAGTATATCACATATACAACTTGCACATCAAGTGAGAAAATCCATATAAAGTGAACCAATACTAGTTAATGCAAAGTAATATATCAAATATATAGTTATACATTAAATCATTAAATCAACATTTGATTCAATGATCCGGTCATGTCGCACATAACCGACTAGTATTCAATGTATCGATTTATCGAATCAATGATTCGATAACTAGGTCATTTTGAATATAACCAATCGAAACATTTATCGCGAGAATGAAATGCGGTATCACATACGCGCATTATTCTCGGTCCCGCACATATCTCATATGCGCCCCTATTTCGTTTCGCTTGAGCCAGGAAACATCTGTGTAGGACTCTAAAGACTCGTCAATACGCCGGTAGCAGATGATGATCATATCAAGCACCCACAAGCCGCAAGCGGTCTGCTAAACGTAACGGCCATCCAGGTATTGAGCGATCAGAAGATCGACGAGCTAGCCCGCTCACACTCCTGTGAATCCAACCAGTAACACTTACCGTACAGTCCGGTCTGTTCGTCTGATACGTTGCATATCAAGTCTAGGGGTGGAAAACGTCAGACCCCAATAACCGATAAGTCGTGCCGATATGAGGCTCATAACGGGTCGAGAAACTACTGGTAACACTTACAGCAAATCTCTGATCAGCCCTGGCCAGGGACTTGCCTGTTACGGCCAATCGAGCACAGCGCAACATCAACCCCCAATACCGGGAGAGACGAAACCCCTCCTATCGCTCATTGCCTCCATGTGACTCGGGACTGTACCCAAAGACCACCGTTTTGCACGCCCTCATGGACGTGGTAAGGTGGAGATCAAAGCACAGTGGGAATCACACAAGACTCTATGACGATCTCGGGTCTACAGACTAACCAGCACAAGTGTTACCTGAGAACTGCCATCTGACGTGAGGTATAATACCATCTGGGAGTTCTCGGCGAGTCCGTCCAGTGTACCCAGTCTCCACTGAGCACCCGTATACCATCTCTGATGTCAAACACCAATAGATATAGGATCATCCATCGCCCATCCCATGGGTCGAGAAGCGTATACGCTAGTCTACTATGGTATATCGATACCCTGTCTCGATACACCCACGACTAGGGACCTTGAAGGATGTACTTATGGACTACCATGTCCCCACTAGTATGATCTGCATCATAGTCCAGGTAGTCAAGTACACATCCTAAGGGCTTTACCAACATGTAATCATAAGACAGTTTAAAGAGACTAGTGTACATGTTAAGATAAAGAGTAACCAGATAGCATACTATCATATCGAGCAAGAAAGTCATCTCTATATATGTCCAAGCATCCAATATAATATACATCATCTGTACAATACTGGCCTCTAGGGCATACATACAACTAACAATCTCCCACTTGCACTAGGGCCAGCTGCTGTAGTATCGCATACCGAGCATCCCGAAGAGTCTCTCAAACTGTATCTGGGGAATGGCCTTCGTGAGTGGATCCGCCGTGTTGTTCTTCGTGTCAACCCTCCTGACCTCGATCTCCCGGCGATCAACTATCTCCCGGATCAGGTGATACCGCCTCAGAATATGCCTGGATCGCTGATGGGACCTGGGTTCCTTGGCCAAAGCCACCGCTCCATTGTTATCGCAATACAAAGGTATTGGATGCTCAATGGATGGAACCACTCCAAGTTCAGTAATGGACTTCTTGATCCAGACAGCCTCTTTGGCAGCATCGTTGGCAGCGATGTATTCAGCCTCCATCGTCGAGTCTGCCACGGTTTCCTGCTTGGAACTCTTCCAGCTAACCGCCCCTCCGTAAAGGGTAAAGACAAAGCCCGACTGCGACTTAGAGTCGTCCTTATCACTCTGGAAGCTCGAATCGGTAAAGGACTCCACTTGGAGTTCTCCGTTACCATACACCAAGAACATATCTCTAGTCCTTCGCAAGTACTTGAGAATGCTCTTCACAGCTGTCCAGTGACTCTCTCCAGGATCAGCTTGATACCTGCTCACTATACTTAGTGAGTATGCTACATCGGGTCTGGTACATAGCATCGCATACATGATAGAGCCCACTGCCGAAGCATAGGGTATCCCTTGCATGCGAGCTCTCTCCAAATCAGTCTTGGGAGACATCTCTTTGGAGAGAGTGACTCCAGAGATCGTGGGCAAGTTCCCACGCTTGGACTCTTCCATACTAAACCTTTTTAGTATGGTGTCAATGTACCTGGGTTGGGACAATCCCAAAATCCGTTTGGATCTATCTCTATAGATCCTAATTCCCAATATGCAGGAGGCATCACCAAGATCTTTCATTGAGAATCTTTATGATAAGAAGAGCTTGACCGATTGCAGCATAGGAATATCATTTCCTATCAAGAGTATGTCGTCCACGTATAATACGAGGAAGACAACCTTACTCTCTGCCACCTTCTTGTAGATACAAGGTTCATCTGGGTTTTTGACGAAATCAAACTCTTTGATAACGACGTCAAAGCAGATGTTCCAACTCCGCGATGCTTGCTTTAATCCATAAATTGATTTAAGCAGCTTGCACACCTTCCCGCTGCTCCCACTGTCTACGAAGCCCTATGGCTGAGTCATGTACACGCACTCTTCTAAATCACCATTTAGAAAGGCGGTCTTAACATCCATTTGCCAGATTTCGTAATCATTATAAGCAGCGATGGCAAGCATGATCCGGATGGATTTAAGCATAGCCACTGGAGAAAAGGTCTCGTCATAATCCACACCTGGTCTTTGACGAAAACCCATTGCTACAAGTCTAGCTTTGAAAGTCTCCACTTTCCCATCTACAACAAGTTTCTTCTTGAAGATCCACTTGCTCCCAATGGGTTTTACCCCTTCAGGAGCAACGTCCAAAGTCCATACTTTGTTGGTGTACATGATTCCATCTCGGACCGCATAGCATCCAGCCATTTCACTGAGTCCCCACTCGTGATGGCCTGCTCGAAGCTAGTTGGGTCATCATCCTCCATGATGCAATCCTCGCTTCCACCATCCATGAGAAAACCGTAGTATCTCTCAGGTTGGCGAGGAACCCTACTAGATCGGCGGAGAGGCTGAGGTTCATTGGAAGCTACTGAATCTTCTGGTTCCAGTAAATCTTCAGTTACGGTTTGTGTATCTGGAACCTCTTCCAGCTCTACCACTTTGCCACTAATTTCTTTTTCAAGGAATTCCTTTTCTAAAAAGGTGGCATGTTGAGCAACAAACACTTTTTGTTCCTCACTGTGGTAGAAAAAATACCCATATGAATTCTTTGGATATCCCACAAACTTGCAGAGAACTGACCGTGCCTCGAGCTTGTCCGGATTTTGCCTTTTGACATAGGCCGGACAACCCCATATCTTAACTCGTTTAAAATATGGTCTCTTCCCACTCCATATCTCATATGGTGTGGTAGGTACAGATTTAGATGGAACTTGATTCAATAGGTATGTTGCTGTTTCCAGCGCATAACCCCAGAAGGAAATAGGTAACTCAGCTGTGCTCATCATAGAGCGTACCATATCTAATAGGGTGCGGTTCCTTCGTTCTGATACACCGTTGTGCTGTGGTGTATATGGAGCAGTCAGCTGAGAGAGAATCCCAATCTCTTTTAGGAAGTCCAGGAATTCATTGCTTAAGTATTCACCTCCTCGATCAGATCGTAGGATTTTAATACTTTTTCCGGTTTGGTTCTCAACTTCTTGTTTATATTCCCTAAATTTCTCAAAAGCTTCTGATTTGTGTTTCATCAGGAACACATACCCGAACCTAGAGAGATCGTCAGTGAATGTAATGAAGTATGAAGAACCATCCCTGGCTTGTGTAGACATGGGACCGCATACATCACTATGTATAAGTCCCAAGAGTTCGGTAACTCTTTCTCCGTGTCCCGTAAATGGAGTTTTGGTCTTCTTGCCTTTGAGACATGACTGGCAAGTGTCATAAGATGAAAGTTCGAAAGGTTTCAAATATCCATCCTTATGCAACTTAGCCAGTCGTGTCACATTGATGTGACCCAGTCTACAATGCCACAAGAAGGATTCATTGAGTTCAGAACTCTTCCTCTTGTGTGTGTTTGTTATGCTCAGAACTGTTGATTGATTTAGAACATAAATGCCATTGCACAACGTGCCTGATCCAACCAACTTTTGGTTACGGAAAATGTTCATAACATTGTCCTGTAATACAAAATTATATCCCTCTTTACTTAATAAAGAAACCGATATAATGTTGCATATCAGGTTCGGCATGTAATAGCATTCGTTCAGAACCAATGTATTACCAGTTGGTAATACAAGGTGATATTCCCCGACAGTCTTAGCTGCAACAATTGCACCATTTTCAACTCTAATGTCTTTATCACCTTCTCCAAGTTCTCTACCTTTCCTAAGCCCATGTAACTGATTACATATATGGGATCCTGACCCGATATCCAATACCCAGGACGTAGAGCAAATGGAGAAACCGTTCTCTGTAACGAACACACCCGAAGAAAATGCATCATTGTGTACTTTCTTCAAACGGGTGGCATGGGAATCCGGATATTCCCCTATATCCTGTTCATTCCTATAACTCTTATAAGAAAGAACGGAACCAACGTTCCCCAGCACAGTATAACATGCGGGTTCGGTCAATACATCCAAATTATTATCTTCATTAGGGCATGAAATGGTCGCTACCTGGAGAGAGAGAGAAGAAAACACTTTAGCGTATGCTCGTGCAAGATCAGATTGGTTATTATCTTATCTAATCAGGATGGCTCCCACTGCTTTTTATCAAATCTTCCTCCAAACCCTAAAAGGAAAGACTAGCCGGGATTAATTACACACTACAAGTTTGCCAATCTTTCAGCCAGGCCAGTGTCGGTACTTTGAGGGAGGTCCCCCGTGCTTTCGCACGAACCTAATTAATGTAAACCTCGTTTTCCCAGAGGCGTAACCCCGTTGACACCTTTCTAGACACCTACTTGATCAGCTAATTGCAATGTGTAAAACTCTCCCAGGAGTAACTCTTACTCGCAGTGGGTATCGGGATCCAACTATCTCATAGAAGGTATGCAATCTCATTGCAAATTTCAACACTTGAAATTCCCGATAATGCTTTTGCCCCGAACGATCTATGACCTTGACAAGGTCAACAAGCCATAGACCGCAAGTCAAGTTCAACCCGTCATTTCTTGATTGAATCAAACCCACCCGCACGACCCTTGACAAGGTCAACAAGGCCGTACGACTACCCTAACCCAATCTGCATCATATGCATTAGCAGAAAAATACTGGTTAGCTACCGCACATTGCGCCTTGACAAGGTCAACAAACGCAGCACGAATACTAAACAGGACTTATCTGAAATGACGGAGGGCTACGCCAGGTTTTTCTGAAAACTATGAGCGTAATGAACTTGATATCGTTGTGGAATCAAATGAAGTTTTGAAATGGAGTGATTTTGAGGCTTTTCTAGTTTTGCTAAAGGAGTCACTCCCGGTGAAGGGATCTCGGTCCTTTCCTCGTCGAATGAGGTGCTGGATATATCATATATATCACTGTGCAAAGCAAAAACCCAAAAGCAGTCAAAAGCAAACCGAGTGTGTAGCATCTGCCAGTTATTGCTAAAGGAGTCACTCCCGGTGAAGGGATCTCGGTCCTTTCCTCATCGAATAAGGTGCTGGGTATATCATATATACCGCTGTGCAAAGCAAGAACTGTAGCTACCTATTTTATTTAAAATTTTTATTCCACAACATCTTAGGTTTCTTTTCTTTCATTAATCACATTAATGAAGTTCCATCATTTAAGTACCTAAACATCACAGATAAATACGACGTACACTTATGCCATCCGCATTCGCCTCGATGTCCCCTCGTGCACCGTTAGGTTAGGTAACTAACGACAGGGCAGGGCAGGGCTAGCGCGGGTGTAAAATATAAGTAACGTCTATATAATATATCATATATACTATATACCATATCCATCACAGAATCACAACACAGATATCGCAGCAGAAACAACATATGAAATATTGGATATACTAGGACGTCCGTGTTTTCAATACGAGCCAGTATAAAACACGGATTCCATGGTCGTGATGAATAGACAATCCCACACCCCTAGACCCCTACGAGAGCGGAAAGCAACCCTGCCAATTCTAGGGTTAGGAGACCCGGACTCGACTCCTCGAGTTGGTCTCCCACTGAACCCCAGAACCCGGTTACTTGTGCTCCCCTCCTTGGGTCTATCCTAATGCGGAAAAGTAAATAATATACAAAGGGTGACAACTTCCGCTACCTGGAAGTGCCCCAAATAAAAGAATATTACATACAAGTTTTTACATGAATGAAAATGAAAAACACTCATCTCACATAAAAACCCCCGGCTATTCAAACACGACGATCCAATAAAACATATCCAGCAACACATAACATCACATGTCATCAACGTAAGTAAGTATGCATACCCCAATTGTCGTTGACGTATAGCAACGAAACCGGCGATATCACATATTACACTTACGGTCACAGAAAAGAAAGTGTAAAACTACAACAATTGGAATCCGCAACTTCTTTAGACATCGCATGCCTAATTAAATGAAATACTTAGACATCACATGCCTAACAGATATAAATCCCGCATTTTAGTCTCATTATCGAAAACTCTTTTCAATAACATGTGGGACTAAACTGCTAGATTTATAACATTCATTCAGTTATCTCATAACTGTTTGTGAATTCCAATTATTGTATCACATTCCAGATAAACAGAAAATGTTAAACTTTCCGATCGAACAGTCGAATACCCAAGTTTTCCCGATACAGCTCAACACATGAAATAAGTCAAACAACATTCAGTTCGTGCCTCAGTACCAACGGTCCAGCCGTAGAAGGGTCAAGCCAACGCCTCACATGTGGCACGCCGTACTGCCCCAAACCCGAAAGTTCAAAGGGCAGTTCAAGACGGTCACATAATCGAGTTAAGGTTTGTTGTCTTCTAGAGGGTCCATCGCGTTACTTGCACTATATAGAACGTCGTTAAACTACGGAAAAATCCAACACTTAGAAATTTCCCGACAGGGGAAAAGTTGGGTATTTATATCCGGTCGAACTTTTTAACATATTCTATAAATTATCCGGAAGTACACAAAGACGAAATTTGATAATCCGGTCGAAACACCGAAGCTCTAAAACACCCCAGAAAATTAAACTCTGGAATAATTATTAAAAATACCCATAAAACTCAGCTGCAGAAACTATGAATTACTGTGCAGAGGAGGAGGGATGACGTCATCAATCCGCCGCGGAACCGCCGCCTAAGCTGGCTTAGGCTGCGGTTCCGCCGCGCTTATCACCGTTCATTGGAAAAAATTTGCATCGTAATTATTTGAATTCCCTGCTGAATTTTTTAAGCCTTTTTAATATTGAAAATCCCAGATTTTAGAAAATGTACAGAGAGCATGTTTGGTTTAGGGTTTCGGGTTCGTTCGGGCTTCAAATTGCGTCTAGACTTTGCCTAAGGCTCTAGCTAGGCTCTGATACCGGTGAAAGGTTCCTAGGCACCCTATAGAGGTCTCACAAGGCATCAACCATGCCAATTTTAAAAATTATGGGTGCCGCGAAACCCTAACGCGGATCTTAGACTAGAATTCTAGGCGAAAAGATAATCTAGTTAACAACTTAACTAAAAGTTAGATGCTACAACCTTTGTAGATCCGGATATCCACTTCCTAAGCTCCACGTAGTCTTCCTCTCGCTGTCCTTTTCGAATCCTAGACTCTTTCATCGGCTTCATCGGGAAAACGAGCGGAATAGGTCGTCGGCTTCGTGTCAAAGACGATCTACGTCGAGGCATCACAAGTTCAAGCTCCGACTTCACAAAGTTGTGAAACTTGTGAAGAAAACACCCAAAACAACTTGGCAAGAGGTAGAGGGTGAAGAAATAGGAGGTGGGTTCACTTTAGAATTGGATTTCTCTCACTAGAACTCAAGTTGCCATTAATGGCATCAAGGTTTCTATCTTGAAGATGAAGAAGAAAATGAAGCTAGCATTATGATAAGTTATTTAAAATGAAAAGAAAAATGCATACTTATCATAATCTAACAAGGGTTAAGTGTAGAGAATAAACCATGGTCATTTGGAGAGTTAGGGTTAAGCAAGAGGACAAGAATGGTGGAAAAAGTCAAGGCTTCATGAAGCTTCAACTAAAGACAAAAAAAAGCCACCATTCTCTTTAAATCATTTCCAAATAAATAAATGAAACAAATAAATAAATAAATGAATATGCAAAACCCTAATTATCAAATTAACCATGGTTTAATTCTATATACTTAACTAAATAATCAAGTATCATCAAACATGATACAAATATGTGCACAAAAGTATATCACATATACAACTTGCACATCAAGTGAGAAAATCCATATAAAGTGAACCAATACTAGTTAATGCAAAGTAATATATCAAATATATAATTATACATTAAATCATTAAATCAACATTTGATTCAATGATCCAGTCATGTCGCACATAACCGACTAGTATTCAATGTATCGATTTATCGAATCAAGGATTCGATAACTAGGTCATTTTGAATATAACCAATCGAAACATTTATCGCGAGAATGAAATGCGGTATCACATACGCGCATTATTCTCGGTCCCGCACATATCTCATATGCGCCCCTATTTCGTTTCGCTTGAGCCAGGAAACATCTGTGTAGGACTCTAAAGACTCGTCAATACGCCGGTAGCAGATGATGATCATATCAAGCACCCACAAGCCGCAAGCGGTCTGCTAAACGTAACGTCCATCCAGGTATTGAGCGATCAGAAGATCGACGAGCTAGCCCGCTCACACTCCTGTGAATCCAACCAGTAACACTTACCGTACAGTCCGGTCTGTTCGTCTGATACGTTGCATATCAAGTCTAGGGGTGGCAAACGTCAGACCCCAATAACCGATAAGTCGTGCCGATGTGAGGCTCATAACGGGTCGAGAAACTACTGGTAACACTTACCAGCAAATCTCTGATCAGCCCTGGCTAGGGACTTGCCTGTTACGGCCAATCGAGCACAGCGCAACATCAACCCCCAATACCGGGAGAGACGAAACCCCTCCTATCGCTCATTGCCTCCATGTGACTCGGGACTGTACCCAAAGACCACCGTTTTGCACGCCCTCATGGACGTGGTAAGGTGGAGATCAAAGCACAGTGGGAATCACACAAGACTCTATGACGATCTCGGGTCTACAGACTAACCTGCACAAGTGTCACCTGAGAACTTCCATCTGACGTGAGGTATAATACCATCTGGGAGTTCTCGGCGAGTCCGTCCAGTGTACCCAGTCTCCACTGAGCACCCGTATACCATCTCTGATGTCAAACACCAATGGATATGGGATCATCCATCGCCCATCCCATGGGTCGAGAAGCGTATACGCTAGTCTACTCTGGTATATCGATGCCCCGTCTCGATACACCCACGACTAGGGACCTTGAAGGATGTACTTATGGACTACCATGTCCCCACTAGTATGATCTGCATCATAGTCCAGGTAGTCAAGTACACATCCTAAGGGCTTTACCAACATGTAATCATAAGACAGTTTAAAGAGACTAGTGTACATGTTAAGATAAAGAGTAACCAGATAGCATACTATCATATCGAGCAAGAAAGTCATCTCTATATATGTCCAAGCATCCAATATAATATACATCATCTGTACAATACTGGCCTCTAGGGCATACATACAACTAACAGACATTAGTATCTTCACCTTAACTCCGATGATTGCGTGATGCTTGACGGAGTTTCGATTTTGAGTTATATACTCGTTTTTATACGCATGCATTGCGCTATGATATGTTTTAAGTATTGATGATTTCGGAGCCCCGACGACTTGATTGTTTTGCTGAAATGTTTTTGTATTTGGTGGGGATTAAATTTAAATTCGGGGACCGAATTTATTTAAGGGGAGAAGATTGTAACATTTCCGGAAATAAAATATTATTTTAGAACTTAATTAATTAAAATAATAAATTTCAGCTACATACCGATAGTTCGGGAGATATTTGAAAATTCTACATGATTATTGATTTTGAGTGTATTAAGTCGATTTGGATATTTTAGAATTAATTACATAAATGTTAACGGCTAAACTTATTTAATAATTACTAATGATGCATTAAGCTTGATTATGCACATGACATGCACCATGTCATGTTGTAAAAATACTTGTTACATTTCTATTTGACCGTGGCTTTAATTCTTCATTTTTCTTTTATGTATAGTTTTGGTTTTGTGTTTCTTTTAAAAAGGAAAAGAAAAAGGGATTTTAAATTAGAGATATTTTGGAGAGATGGGAGACCAAGAGACCATGAGGTATGGGCTTGGGTGAGGAGAGAGAGAGAGGGTGAGGGGTCTTCTTTGACCTTGGCTCATTGTTTCTTCACTTCATCTTCATCATTATTCTTCTCTTTCTCCTCTTCATGGCTGCCCTCTCCCTCCACCTCCTCAACCTCCTCACAACACCCCTAAATCCACATCAAAACCTTATATCCCCTTCATTAAAATTGTGCACTAGCTCACTACAAGCATGGTAGACCAAGCAAGTTGAGATTTTGAGCACTTGGGGGCAACTCAAGAAAATTCTTGAGTTGCTAAATGAGGTAAATCCTAAACTTCGAGTTTAGTTTTTAGATTTCCTAATGATCTAGTGAAGTTTAAAGTGATGTTGGTGTAGTTTTGTGATGTTTGAAATCCCAAGATGAAGTTTAGGGGATTCTTGAGTTGTGATGGTGCAAGTGAGTGTAATTGGTGACTACAACCCCTTTAGGGTTAAAAACCTAGATCAAACCAGAGCCTAGACCATGAAATTTGAATTGAATACTTCCGTGTTGGTTTTGTAGTTGTGATGCATACAGGAAATATGGAGTGACCCGAGACCTTTACAAGAAAAACAAGCAACTCTATTGACCTAGATTAAACACTAGAAGACCACCCTGAGAAGACGAAGCCGAACCAAGCATGTAAAACCGGCCAGGCCGGAATTTCTGGGGATCTCGCCCGGTCATCTGTGGGTATTGGTGTTAGGATTGGTTCTGTAGCTCACATACCCCATAGACTACCCCACTGTACAGTTTGTTTATCCCCAATTCACCAGACCAAAAATCTGGAGCAAGTTTTCTCAGTTTCTTTTTTGGTTTCATGATTGTTCATGACTTAAGTTCTGATATGGGTGTTTTATCTCGATCGATTGGCGATTGTACGTCGATGTCGAGGGTTATTTAGTTCTTTTGCATGCATAGACCATAGGTTTTAACCTATGTGTGATTCGTGTGCCGTTTTGGTTTTCGTACGCAATTTATGTTTACGATACTATGTGTTTATATATGTAGGTACCTTCACGTGGACTTCGGATAACAAGGAAGAGCATGGCGACTTTGACTTCGGCAAGCAAGGATCAAGGTGAGTATATGTATATCTATGGGGGAAGTCGGGTGGATGGCGTATAGCACCCCTGCACTTTCGTAGGGTAGGATGTGAATATTATATATATACATATGTGTTATTGTGAGACGTGAATACTTAGCAAGAAAGTGCTTTTAGTTTAGTTTCTTAGTCGCGAAACCCTAGAGTAAATGTTGACACACACACACACATGCACACACGTGATATGTTTGGGTGTATATGCTTATATGTATACACACACACACACACTTATATATATATATATATATATATATATATATGGATACGTTGGTGTGTGTGTGTGTGTGTACACACACACACACACACACACGGATGATGGGCCCAGTATATGATACTTGGAGATGAGCCGATATGATCGGGCGTGATGCCGTGAGATTGTGATATGTGATTGGGTCGTGATATGATATACGACAAGATATTATAGTGGATCGATGGGCGATGTGTTTTCATACACACGAGGATATATGTTTGATGATATTGGAATGTACTAGACTTTAGAACGGTACCCCTAATTCATGATTTTACGATAATGATACCATATGAATAATGGGGTATATGTGATATTTGACCCGTACCCCGATTTTGGGATGCCGTACGAGGGATTTTACCGTACGAGGTATAAATATGATGATTGATCCGCACTCTTGACTCGAGGATGTCGTACTATGTATTTTTACCATACATGATGCTATTGAGGCGAGATCACCGACAACTAGATATATCAATTCGGACTTTAGGTGGATTTCCTTACCATTTCGACTGGTGTCTTAGTTTAGTCCTGTAGTTGATTCGGTAGATGATAGACTGGGCTCGAGTCATACTTATTTTCAGAACTAACGAATCGTGAGTATTTTTAAAGACAAACCGAGAGATACTACGGATTTTTTCAAAAGACATATCTTTTCTCAAGGACCCCATAGCCCCTATGTTTCTAAAACCACGATTCGTGCTATTTCAAACACAAAACTGTATGACTCGTATATGGAAATGTATATTCTTTAATGTTGCGGTTACTACATCATTTTCCGTATATTCATGCTGTTCTCATCGCATTGCATGCTTATAAATGTGTTTTCTTTAGTTATTATGAACCCCTTTTGTCAGGACAACAGCACCATTACCGATGATGCGTATGCTCCACGTACACTTGCTTGACGGCTCACACACAGCATCATCGGTAATTTCCATGTCACGTACACATTAGAAAACATTACTTCATTGGTATAAATTGCTAGCCGGTAGTTTCAACATAGTACTAGTACGCTTTCTTTCATATGCTAGTTTAGATATTGCATTTCTTACTTAGACACTTCATGCATTTATACATTCATTCTGTTATGTAATATCGTGAGACTTTATGCCGGTATTCATTGTTTATTGACTGTTGATTTTGGGATTTATGATTTTCCAGGAGGTTTCTGGATTTAGGGAAAAACGCAGGGATTTTATAAACTCATTATCATTTTAAAATGCAAGTTGCAGTTTCCTCGTGATATGATTTATATGTCATCCACCATGAGTTTTCCTGATTTCTGTTGGTAGTCGAGACCCGATTCGAGGAGGAGGATGAACTGTCTTGGGTACATGGTGGACCCGGTATGGTACCGCGGGGCGAGAGTAATTTTGTGGGGATGCCGATGAGCCTGGCAGGGGCGGAATACCTACCGGTGATGTCGTGCGTGGCGGATATATGGAGGATACCGACGTAGTCGAGAGGTTTGATGTGATGGGCCGATCCGGACTGACGGAGCCGGAGATTTGGGTATTATGTGTCGCTGTCAGACACGGACTTCATGATGTTTTGAGTGTCGATGCTGGGCACTCAGATTTTTTCATGATTTATGTGTCGTTGCTGGACACACGTTGGATGGTGCATTAGTACATGTCACGCATCGATATATTATTACTCATGACATGGACACGAGTACTTTGATATCACATTTATGATATGCTGTCACCCTCATTGTAGTATTATGTACTTTTATTGTATGACCTAGGAGAGAGTCATACATGCGATTTCTTCTCGGTGATTTCTTCTACTCACGAGTTGGCAACTCACCCCCGTTGTGCCACAGTTTCTTGCAGGTTTTGCCGTACAGGTTTCCTTGGCGGCTTGGCTGACACACCATTTCTTTCCGGGTGATTGCCTAGGTAGGTGGGTTCACATGCATCGTGACCACCGTTGTACTTTATTTATTTCAGTTTTATCTAGTAAACTCCATCAACCGGACTTGTATTATTTGATAGACTTAGAAAACCAGTTGTTTATCCTTTCGACCTTAGAGCCGCGCGCTTGTATTATTATGGTTCTTCTCTGGTTTTCTTGAGGATGTTGGTTTTCCTTCTGAGTTGATCCTCGCCTTCGGCGTTGTATATTTGGACTGATTGCGTGGTTGTTTCAGCCAATTGGCGAAGAGCTAGCTCCCGCTTGGGGATGCCTTTATTCATTACTTATGTATATTCCTGTTTGTACCCGTTTTGGGCCAGTATTTACAAAGGAAACTCTGCCGAAATTTTTGGAAAAGACTTGATGATTTTAAAAATGCTTACTACGACTTTCAAAGTGAATTTATATGTTAACTTTTAAATAAGTATTCCTTCACTCTTTTTTTTCTAAAAAATGGTTTAGATTTCTGGGCTTTGGCTTACTTAGATTAGGTTACGACTCTAAACGTTTCGTAATTTAAGTGCCAGTCACGTTCCGTACTTTCGGGTCGTGACAAGAAGCAATGACAAGTCTGGGTAAACAAGAACCTCCCTATCACCATCTCTGAGAAGACCGAAGTACCTCTTGGGTGTCTGAGGTTACCTACCAAATCTGCGGATTGGCTAATGGAATGTCGAATCCAATTGAATTTTTAGGTTCTACAAAATTTTCAGTAATCGTTTGTGGTTCTAGAATCACTTCTAGTTCTACCATACTCCCACTAATGTTTTCTGAAAAGAATAACTATTGATCTTCCTGATGGTAGAAAGTTAACCCTCGTCAAAGCCCGGGATAACCCACAAACTGCCATTACTGAAACGTGCCTAGAGTTTATCCGGATTCTGGTTTTAAGCATCAGCCGGACAACTCCATATACCTTAACATCGTTAAGATATGAATTGATTCTATATACCATATAGAAACAAAGGCACTAATTTAATTGGAACCAGATTCAAAAATCATGCAGCTACTTCCAGTGCATATCAACCAAATAGAAGGAGGCCATACAACATTACTCATCTAGGAATACATCCTCATATGAGTAACCTGGAAAAGAAGCAAGTTCTCAAAACCATTACTTACAACGGAATACCTAGCACAAGTATCTACATCTTCGAGTACCTCGACGAATCCTGATACTTCCAACAAATGGTTCTTTACTTTATTCTTATACCTATAACTTCTCAAAACTTGGACCTTGTATTTCAACAAAATACTTGTCTAAAACTAGAGAAGTCAAAAGTAAAGAGAATATAGTACGAGTACCAACTCTTTGTCTTGTGACATATGGTTCTCTACTTCATTTTTATACCTATAACTTCTCAAAATCCGGACCTTGTATTTCAACGAAATACTTGTCTAGAACTGGAGAAGTCATGATTAAACATAATATAGTACGAGTACTAACCCTTTTGTCCAAATGGACATCGGACAACATACAATACTTTGTATAAGTCCTCTGAGTTCAATAACTCAAACCCTATGCGTTGTAGGTTGAAAAACTGTACAATGATTAAGAAGAATTTCACCGTTGTTGAATGCACCTTACCTAATCACCAACTGATATAGGTAAATGTCATAGACATAATTGTTAGTTATATGTATGCCCTAGAGGCCTTTACTGTACATGTGATGTATATTGTAGTGGATGCATGGACATATATAGGTAGGACTTTCTTGCTCGACATGATAGTATGCTATCTGATTGCAGTTTATCTTAACATGTATACTTATTGTCTCTCTATTACATGTTGATAAAGCCCTTAGGATGAGTACTTGACTACCAGGATTATGATGCAGATCATACTAGTGGGGACAAGGTAGTCGGTAAGTACATCCTTCAAACGTTCCTAGTCGTGGGAGCATCGAGACAGGGCATCGATACTCCAGATTAGACTAGTGTATACGCTTCTCGACCCATATGATGGGCGATGGATGATCCCATATCCATTGGTGTTTGACATCAGAGAAGGTATACGGGTGCTCAGTGGAGATTGGGTACACTGAACGGACTCGCCGAGAACTCCTAGATGGTATTATACTTATCGTCGGATAGCAGTTCTCTGGTGACACTGGTACAGGTTAGTCTGTAGACCCGAGATTGTCATAGAGTCTTATGTGATTCCCACTGTGCTTTGATTTCCACCATACCACGGTCAAGAGAACGTGCTAAAAGGTGGTTTTTGGGTACAGTCCCGAGTCACATGGAGGCAATGAGCGATAGGAGGGGTTTCGTCTCTCTCGGTATTGGGAGTTGATGTTGCGCTACGCTCGATTGGCCATAACAGGAAATCCCTGGCCAGGGTTGCTGAGATGTACTGGTAAGTGTTATCAGTAGTTTCTCGAACCGTTATGGACCTTACATCGGCATGACTTATCAGGATATTGGGGTCTGACGTTATACCACCCCAAGGCTGTGATATGCGACACATCAGAGGAAGAGACCGGACTGTACGGTAGTGTTACTGATTGGATTCGCAGGAGTATGTGCAGACTTGCTTGTTGATCTTCTGATCGCTGAATACCCGGGTGGCCGTTACGTTTAGGAGACCGCTTGCGGCTTGTGGGTGTTTGATATGATCATCACCTACTGCCGGCGTATTGACGAGTCTTCAGAGTCCTACACAGAGGTTTCCTGGTTCATGCGAAATGGAGTAGGATCACAAATGTGATATGTACTGGACTGAGATTGATACGAGTATGTGATACCGTATTGTATTCTCGCGATATCTGATATCGGACGGGTATATGTGATATAGCTCGGTTATCGAATCAAGTGTTGATTCGATAAGTTGATATTATTGATATTGGTCGGTTATATGTGATATAGATGGATCATTAAATCAAGTGTTGATTTAATGATTTAATGTATAATTATATATTTGATATATGAATTTACATTAACTAATATTGCTCACTTGACCATTTCTTTTTCTGACTTTGCATACATTATATATATGTGATATATATTATGTATCATGCTAGGTTATATATGCAACTTGGGTGTGTGAGACTTACACCATAACCATGATAAAATTAGGGTTTCATTTATCTTAGTAATTAACAAAATTGGTTAGAAATTTTCATGGATAGAAGCTTGGAGAAGCTTGCTAACCATTGACTAAGTCCACCAAATTTGTTTTACTTTAAGATATTTTGTTAACCCGACCTTTATCCTATGCCATGGTTAAGTCTGTACAATGGTTAGTGCATGAGATACACTCACCATGGTTGTAATTCTAACCTCACTCTCACATTCATCTCTTCATCACTTCTTCTTCCTCAAGAGAAAAGGCTTGCTAGCTTTTTCTAAGTGATGAAATATTGTGAGAAAAATAAAACAAAAATGAGCCCACTTCCTACTTCATCATCCTCTACTATTAGCCATTTAGTTTAGGGTGTTTGATTCACTAATTCCACCATTAGTGAAGAGGTGGCATGGGCTCGAGTCTCCTCGATGTAGATCATCTTCGGCCTCGAAGACATTGAGCAAGTGTTCGTTTGTTCAAGTGAACCCTCTCTAGAGTCCGGGAGTTCACCATTCATGGCGAAGGGACTACAACATGGAGCTTTAGAAGTGAAGGATCGGTCTACAAAGGTTCTATTCCCTCATTCACTTAGATGTAAAGTTTTTATATTTTGTATCGTCGGATTTTCTAGTAACGATTCTAGGGTTGGGGTTAGCTAATATGACAAAATTTTACAATTGGCAGGGACGATGCCTCCCGAAACCTTGCTGCCATGCTGGGTATTCCAATAGTGGTATCAGAGTCATGCTAGAAAATTAGGCGATGTTTGCTAGGATTACAAAATCAAAACTACTCTGAAACACCCGATACGATGACCTAGTTTCTGTCGAATTTTTAAAGGACTCTAAAATTTTTTTAAACAACTGCAGAATGTTGTATGAGATATAACATGAACACTGTGAAAATTTGAGGCAATTCTACCAAAAAGTGGCCGGCCACATCAGTGTAAAATCCGAGCTCCTCGGCCAAGTAGTGGGTTTTTGGCTTGAAATTTTCATGGTGTTCCAGTCTCTGGGTTTTGATGTTTCAGGTGTTGTTTTTTTGCTAAATTTGCATGCGATGTTATCTTTGTAAGTCTACGTTAGCGCCCCGGCCGTCTACAGACGCCAAAATGCGGAATAAAACTTTTAAACTGGCGCTATCGTATACTTTAACCCGGATCTGCCATTATTGCTAAACTAACAAACTGTAAAGAGTGTGGGAAGATTGTACCGAACGATCCGAGTCCTTCGTTCTTCAACCATCATCCCACGCTCCGTTGCGGCTGCTGCGATCTCGTCGATCTCCGATCTCCTCGTCGAGGTGGCACCACATGATTGGTTCTTTAAACGGGCTCCCGCCTCTGACTCGAGGCAACTCGATCGTCAAGTTTGCTAAAAGAGACGACCAAGATTGATGTAGAGAATGAGTAGATGACTTTGTCTCACTTCGTCCAAGTCCGTGGACGATCGGTAAATGAAGTTGCCGATGGAAATGAAATGGAACAAGAAATGAACTAGGAAATTTCCATGCTTCCAAAACTATACTCTTTTCTTTTAGCAACCATAATTTATCAAATGAGTGAATAGTGGGAGGAGAGAGGGGCCGGCCACAATTTATGAAGAAGGGGGGTGATTGTAGTAGCTTCAAGTGGTGACCATATCCCTTCATACTTATCACAACCTAACAACAAAGCATGAATCATTAAGCATAGTCACCATTTAATAAATGCACCATTAAAGTCAAGATGACTCATTAGCCACTTCATCACTTCTAGAAGCTTCTAGAATGATGACTCACTCACATCCAAGAAAAGATAAATCCGTCTTTAACCGAATGTTAAAAGACGGCTGATAAAAAACTGGAAACTGGCAACTTCCAAAAGTGATCCTGAAACAACTTTCAGGATAACCCCGAAACTGTATAAAAATACCCGCATTTGTATTACGACCGAATACAAATGCAACTGAGACAAAGATATTATACCTACTCAATATAATACTCGGATCCGGCTTAAACCAAAGCCGACCAGTATTATCTGCCCGAAAAATAACACGTGCGAAAACGCACGTGCATTTTCCGAACCCTGCCATAAAACCATACGGCCTCTACAACGTTTCGCCCGAACTTGGGAAACTGCCTGTGGGGGACTCTAATGACTCGTCAGTACCCTGGCAGTGGGTTTAACCACAAACCGTCAGCGGCACTAGCAATGCGTAACGGCTGCCCACGGACTGACCTTAAGGGAGACCGATGAGCGCACTCAAGGGAGGCCGATGAGCGAACTCATCCAGAAACCCTACTGAGCCTAACAGTGACAATGTATATACAGTCCGGTCCGTTCGTCAATGAGTATCGCATATCCGCCTAGGGGGCTAGCAACGTCAGACCCCCAATAGCAGTATAAGTCGTGTCGGAGTGAAGCCCAATAACACCCTGAGATACTACTGGAGTACCTACCAGTAAATCACCTGCCATGGCCATGGACTTTGTGTAATGGCTCTCCTAGACACAGCACGACCTCGCCCCAATTACCGGGAGAGACGAATCCCCTGCCGATCCGCTTACGTGCCTCCATATAGCTCGGGACTGTACCCAAAAGCTACCTGTTTGCACGACTCCTTTGAGCCGTGGTAGGGTAGAAATCAAAGCACAGTGGGAACTCACACGAGACAAATGACGACCTCAGGTCGATGAACTAACCTGTACACATGTCACCAGGGAACTGCTATCTGACGATAGATATAATACTAACTAGCAGATTCCCGCGAGTCCTGTCCGGTGTACTCATAACCCAATGAGCACCTGTATACATCTTAGGTGATCCAACTGACACCAGTGGCTTGTGAGACCGGCCACCGCCCCTCGTCGGGGTCTCGACTGTATACACTAGTCTACTCCGGAGTATCGATGCCCTGTCTCGAAACTCCCACGACTAGGGACCACAATTAAGGATATGCATATAAACTACCCAACTCTCACGTATATGATCGCCATCATACTGTTAGTAGTAAGCAAGATCCTAAGGGCTCTATCAAAGTGTAACATGCAATCAGTCACCTGAACATGTACACGACTGATAAAGGCAAACAGATAGCATACTATCATCTCGAGTAAGACTGTCCTACCGGGATAGGTCCTCCGCAATCATTGCAATCACGTACCTGCGATCAATAATTGACTATGAGGGCACTATCTCCAACAATCTCCACTTGCACTCAAGGCTAATATTGCGATGTCGACTACTCACTAGCACGTGTGAAACCGAACATCCAACTCCTCTACTAATCAGTTTCACAAAGCCCGTTTGTAAAACTATTGTGTCGAGAAATAGCCTCAGTGAGTGGATCCGCCTAGAAGTATCTTTCTATATCTCTCTTAATCTCAAGTTCGCGGAGAAAACCATCTCCCGAATTGAGAGTACCTGTCTTAGAATATGTCTGGATATCTGATGGGACCTTAGTTCATAAATGAACTCCATATCCAAACTTCTTAGACTGTATGGATCACTGAACCTAATCAGTATCCGTCACCATGCCACCCACAGTATCCTCCGGAACCACCTGTCCATAATACTTTCCCTCGTCAGAGGGAAAACTAAAAAACTCTGACAATCACTCTGTCATGCATGTCACCTTTGAAGCCTGGAATGATAACCGTCTCCCGAAAGAGGCTGCCGTTATCAAATCCGTAGAACATGTACTAATGTTCTAAAACTGCTTCCTTATGTTTCTCCAGGATTGGATTAATACAAACTTATTGCATCTAAGTGCAAAAACAACATTTGGTGCGGTACTTGACATCTCATGATTGACTCAATTGCCTAAGCAAGTGATCTGCCAATCATACACATCCCTCTCCCTTTAGTCTATACGACACCTTTAGAGAGGGTGACTCCATCACCTGCAGGTACACTACCATGCTAGGAGTCAACTATTCCAAAATCCATTAGAATATCTGTCAAAGTACCCACATTGGGAAACTACCCAAATCCAGATCTAAAACCATAGATCTAGAAACCAGAATGTCAAATATTATATCCATATCCTGTCTGGAGAAACAACTGTGTGACGACCACAGTACAACCGATCGTAGTATAGGAATTTTACTTCCTACTCTGTGTATGTCATCCAGATACCATGACATCACACCCTACTACCTTCTTAACAGATCCATCCCTTATTCTGATTGAAGTCAAACCCATAACTGTCACATCAAAATTAGATGATCTATCTCCGCTATAACTGCTCAAGTCTATAAATAGATATAAGCATCTTGCCCACTATGTTTCTGCTGCTCCCACTGATTACGATAACCCTTCTACCGGGTCTCATATCCTGGAACAACAGTAGTGTCAAGTCTGGGTAGATAAGAACCTCCCTGTCACCGTCCTTGAGGCTACCGAAGTACCTCTCGGGTGTCTGAGGTTATCCACCATATCTGCGGAGTGGCTATTGGAATGTCAAACCTGATTGAATATATAGGTCCTATTAAATTTTCCGTAATCGTTCGCGGTTCTGGAATCACTTCCAGTTCTACCATACTCCCACTACTGTTTTCTGAAAAAGATCCATTTTTACTAAAACTGTGGCGAGTCAATAACAATATCACTATTGATCTTCCAAATGGTAGAAATATCAACCCTCGTCATAGCCAGGGTTAACCCACAAACAGCCATTACTGAAACGTGCCCTGAGTTATCCAGTGTCTGGTTTTAATCATAAGCTGGACAACTCCCCGTACCTTAATTTCTTTTAAGGTACGAACTATTCTATATCCAATATAGAAACTTTGGCACTTATTTAATTGGAACCATATTCAATCCATGCAGCTGTCTCCAGTGCATATCAACTTAATGGAAAAAGGCTAATCAGCATTACTCATCTTAGGAATCCATCGAATTATGAGTAACCTGAAAGAGAAACACGTTTCTCAAAACCATCACTATCATCTGAATACCAATCACAAGAATCTACATCTTCGATCTCTTTGAAGAATCCCGATACTTGTGACACCTGGTTCTCTACTTTATTCTTATACCCACAACTTCTCAAAACTTAGACTTTGTATTTCTACGAAACACTCGTCTAAATACTAGAGAAGTTATAAGTAAACAGAACATAGTACAAGGACCTACCCCTTTGTCCTGATGGACACTGGACAACATACAATACTTTGTATAAGTCCGCTGAGTTAAACAACTCAAAACCTGTGCGTTGTAGGTGGAAAACTGTACCCTGGCGATTTCCTCAAATATCACCAATTACAACGAATTCCGATATAATGAGGATAATCACCTTATTCCCAATATCTTACTCCCACTCAACATCTGTGAAACCATACAGATATGAGAATGAAACCCGGTAAATACATACCCTTGGAGTAAGTGTCTAATCGGGAAAACAGTTTTTCCTTAACAATGCACTGAAACATGAAAATGTTTCATAGGGGTATCCTGGTATTCATAGCAATGTCTCTTCCATAATCCAATTCATGACTTCAACAGTATATTTTATTGCCATCTCTTCAAATCCTCTTTATTTGTCTTTAGTCGTTACCTTCTGTACACCATCGTTAGGCTAAATGGTTTTCCTCCTTCCCTACCGTTCGGGACCAGCCTATGGTTTGGAAGAAGACTATCCAGTAAGCATAATAGGTGTACCCTCCTAAACCAAGGAGTACTCACATCTTGAGAGAAGGTGATGATAAAAGACAACTGAATAATACCTTATTCTTTTAAAGGTGAAATAGGAGTGGCGATGAAGTATGCGGTTTTGGTCGTGAATGATATCAGTCGCAATTTACTTTGCCCTCTTTCTAATCCCTTTATTTTGTCTTTACATATTACCTTCTGCACACCCTACTTAGGCTAATTGGTTTTCTTCATTCCCTACCTTTCGGCACCAGCCTATGGTTTGGAATAAGACTATCCAATAAGCGTAATAGGTGTACTCTCCTAAACCAAGGAGCTCTCGCAACCTGAGAGAAGGTGATAATAAAAGACAACTGAATAAACCAATTCTATTTCTCCAGAACCTGGATCCATCCCCGAAGAAGTCCCTTCGAGTTCGTATATAACCATACGATGGCTCTATCCAATGGAAGTGGATATCCTAGTAATACGGGTGTTCTGAGAAATGCAAAGGGTAAAAGAAGGAGTGGCAATGACTTATGCAACTCAGACAATCCAAAAGCCAGTATTTTAAGAAGGTTCGGTCAACCTGGTCACTGAGTCATAGTCTAAGGTCGGTCAAAGGTCGCTGCCAAAGAGAGAGAGAGAAAAGAAACACTCTGCATGCACTCTAACCTAGATCAGAATGGTCATCATTTTATCTAATCCGGAAACCTCCCACTGTCCTGTCAAATTCTCCTCCAAACCTAAAGAAGAATCAATCGGGATCACCCGAAGAGTAAACCAACTCATCAGTGGGAATCGGGATCCAACTCTCATCGCATGTTAACGTGATGGAATGCATCCACGTTATTCATACTCCAGAAAGTATGCGCATACTTGGCAAGTTTCAGTTTCTTTAGAAACTCCCGATATCATTTTCTTGCCCCATGCTCTTATGACCTTGGCGAAAGTCAACAAATCATAAGTCACATGTCAAGTTCTGCCCGTCATTATCTTGTTAATTTGAATCCACCCGTACATACCCTTGACGAAAGCCAACAAGGTAATACGACTGTCCCAAACCAACTCATCTATCTATGCAACAAATGAATACCCAGCAGCTACCAAACACTATGCCTTGACGAAAGCCAACAAACATAGCTTGAATACTACTGACCATCCATAAGAAACGACGGAGGGCTACGGCTGGTTTTTGGCGAAAAACCTTTAGTGTAGTGAACTTGATATCGCTGAAGGAACCTGATAGCTTTTTAAAATATAGTGGCGAAAACCTTTTGCTAAAGAGGTCACTCCCGGTAAAGGGATCTCGGCTCTTTCCTCGTGGAATGAGGTACAGGATATTCCACTGAATACCGCTATGCAAAGCAACATGTAATCGACTATAGTAAAGTTATTACCCTGACGCAAACTTCTGTCCAAGGGGTCTTTCCCGGTGAAGGTATATCAGCCCTTGCCTCGTCGAATGAGGTGCTGGATATTCACACCGAATACCGCTATGCATAACAAAAAGAAACGTCTTTGTAATAACATCTTTTTAAAATTGTTCCAACAACTCAAACAGGTTTGTTTTACTTTGCATTGATCAGAATCAACGCAGTCCCATCAATCAATCACACCAGAAAAGAACGAAAATAAAATGTACGTATATGCCATCCGCATTCGTCACTAGGTCCCGTCATCACCCGTTAGGTTACTTAACTAACGACAGAGCGGGGACTGGACTAGCGCGGGTGTAAAACATATACAACATCTAATAGTATATAAACCAATATACAATAATCGCTCCAGGCGTTATAATATGCAACATTACAGAAAAGTAATAAGCATCACAGAACAATACAGATAATCTGGGATCCCCGGGTTTCACAGAGCCGCTGCTGAAACCCGACGTTCCCCTGTCGTGTGGATAGCCTGTGCAATGAAACCTAGACCCCTACGGGTGCGGCAAGTTACCCGCCAAAACCTGAAGCGAGGTAGTTCCCACAGCATAGTGAATGGAACACCCGGCACTTCACGGAATCCGGTAAATTGAGCACCCCTCCTTGGGTCAACCTGTACCCCCTACGAGTGCGGCGAATAGTCTGCCAATTCTGAAGTGGGGCCCCTCTGCCTCTCAAAGCCATGAGATGCGGACCCGTTGCTTTCCCGAACCCGGCTATCCGTGCACTCCGTCTTGGGGTAAAACCTAGTACAGTAATGAAAAATAGTACAATAGGTACATCGACCGCAACCTGGTCGTGCCCCAAAAGAATATTATACAACAGGCAGTGACGGCAGTCCACAAGTTGGACGCTCGCCCCGCAATAACAAATGTACAAATAAACTCAAATTGTACTACCATTGCATACTGCTATCCACCACGACAAATCCGCAACATCACAGCACAACACAGAACATCAACGCGAAAGTCACGTTCGCAAACCCGTCTAAAAGAACTATAGCAATTAAACGCGGTTTACCGATCAAATGACATTCCCGGTCGGAGATATAATGTAAGCACTGTAAACTAACGTGTTTAAATTTCGATCGACCAAAGACCAAATATCAAAAGTGGGCCCCACTGCTTACTGGTGAACAGTAACAAAACCTGGGCGCAAATGATATATACCAAAAATCACAAAATCCCAAATAAAGCCAACTGAGAAAAATTGGTGCACTGTTCCCTCTGAAGCGCGGCGGTTCCGCGCCTAGGTTTGACCGCGGAAGCGCGGCGCTTTAGTGGGATCACGTGACAATTTTTTCTCAGATGTCTTAAAAAACCCTGCACTGATTTTTCAGACATGTAGAATTAAATTTTGAGACCATATAAAATCGACAGAAACTGTCAAGAGGAAAAATTATGATTTTTGATTTCCGGTCGGATCGATGTTTTAAACGCGTTAGCACAAGTTAGTATAGCAAAATGGTGAGGCTCTGATACCACTGTAATTCTACGTTAGCGCCCCGGCCGTCTACAGACGCCAAAATGCGGAATAAAACTTTTAAACTGGCGCTATCGTATACTTTAACCCGGATCTGCCATTATTGCTAAACTAACAAACTGTAAAGAGTGTAGGAAGATTGTACCGAACGATCCTAGTCCTTCGTTCTTCAACCATCATCCCACGCTCCGTTGCGGCTGCTGCGATCTCGTCGATCTCCGATCTCCTCGTCGATGTGGCACCACATGATCAGTTCTTTAAACGGGCTCCCGCCTCTGACTCGAGGCAACTCGATCGTCAAGTTTGCTAAAAGAGACGACCAAGATTGATGTAGAGAATGAGTAGATGACTTTGTCTCACTTCGTCCAAGTCCGTGGACGATCGGTAAATAAAGTTGCCGATGGAAATGAAATGGAACAAGAAATGAACTAGGAAATTCCATGCTTCCAAAACTATACTCTTTTCTTTTAGCAACCATAATTTATCAAATGAGTGAATAGTGGGAGGAGAGAGGGGCCGGCCACAATTTATGAAGAAGGGGGGTGATTGTAGTAGCTTCAAGTGGTGACCATATCCCTTCATACTTATCACAAACCTAACAACAAAGCATGAATCATTAAGCATAGTCACCATTTAATAAATGCACCATTAAAGTCAAGATGACTCATTAGCCACTTCATCACTTCTAGAAGCTTCTAGAATGATGACTCACTCACATCCAAGAAAAGATAAATCCGTTTTTAACCGAATGTTAAAAGACGGCTGATAGAAAACTGGAAACTGGCAACTTCCAAAAGTGATCCTGAAACAACTTTCAGGATAACCCCGAAACTGTATAAAAATACCCGCATTTGTATTACGACCGAATACAAATGCAACTGAGACAAAGATATTATACCTACTCAATATAATACTCGGATCCGGCTTAAACCAAAGCCGACCAGTATTATCTGCCCGAAAAATAACACGTGCGAAAACGCACGTGCATTTTCCGAACCCTGCCATAAAACCATACGGCCTCTACAACGTTTCGCCCGAACTTGGGAAACTGCCTGTGGTGGCTCTAATGACTCGTCAGTACCCTGGCAGTGGGTTTAACCACAAACCGTCAGCGGCACTAGCAATGCGTAACGGCTGCCCCACGGACTGACCTCAAGGGAGACCGATGAGCGCACTCAAGGGAGGCCGATGAGCGAACTCATCCAGAAACCCCTACTGAGCCTAACAGTGACAATGTATATACAGTCCGGTCCGTTCGTCAATGAGTATCGCATATCCGCCTAGGGGGCTAGCAACGTCAGACCCCCAATAGCAGTATAAGTCGTGTCGGAGTGAAGCCCAATAACACCCTGAGATACTACTGGAGTACCTACCAGTAAATCTCCTGCCTGGCCATGGACTTTGTGTAATGGCTCTTCTAGACACAGCACGACCTCGCCCCAATACCGGGAGAGATGAATCCCCTGCCGATCCGCTCACGTGCCTCCATATGGCTCGGGACTGTACCCAAAAGCTACCTGTTTGCACGACTCCTTTGAGCCGTGGTAGGGTAGAAATCAAAGCACAGTGGGAACTCACACGAGACAAGTGACGACCTCAGGTCGATGAACTAACCTGTATACATGTCACCAGGGAACTGCTATCTGACGATAGATATAATACTAACTAGCAGATTCCCGGCGAGTCCTGTCCGGTGTACTCATAACCCAATGAGCACCTGTATACATCTTAGGTGATCCAACTGACACCAGTGGCTTGTGAGACCGGCCACCGCCCCTCGTCGGGGTCTCGACTGTATACACTAGTCTACTCCGGAGTATCGATGCCCTGTCTCGAAACTCCCACGACTAGGGACCACAATTAAGGATATGCATATAAACTACCCAACTCTCACGTATATGATCGCCATCATACTGTTGGTAGTAAAGCAAGATCCTAAGGGTTCTATCAAAGTGTAACATGCAATCAGTCACCTGAACATGTACACGACTGATAAAGGCAACCAGATAGCATACTATCATCTCGAGTAAGACTGTCCTACCGGGATAGGTCCTCCGCAATCATTGCAATCACGTACCTGCGATCCAATAATTGACTATGAGGGCACTATCTCCAACAATCTTTCTGCAAAGGCAACTGGGAGTGTTTCGTAATCGTAATTCTAATATGTTTTCGGGTTATTTAGACGACGTTAAAAGGTTCGTACGGATATCAATAACCCAATTTTCCCTCGCTGAAATTTTCCAAGAGTTGGATTTTTCCGAGTTTAAAATTTTCAGAAAATCTTGCAAGCGATTCTGTGGACCTCTAGAAGAACGAAACCCTAACTCGATTCTGTGACCGTCAGAACGCCATAAAACCCCTAGGGTTTGTGGTAGTTTCAGCGGTGCCACAGGTAAGGCATTGGTTAACCCTTCTATGGCTAGTTTATAGGAGCTGTGGCATGTTCTGGGTATTTTTTGAACTCCGCTCAAGTGTTGAGCTTGTTGGGAAATTTTGGGTCCTTGCTTATTCGATCGAAAAGTTTAACATCGTCTAGCTATCTGTGATTATGATACAATACTTGGAATCCATAAAATGTTATGATAACTAGTTTGAATTTTATAAATCTAGCAGTTCAGTTTCATTTGATCGGTTGCCACGAGATTTTGATGTTGATCAAAAGTCTGTCGCAATTACGTAGTGTACGCCGATACTCACCGGGTAACCTACTAGATAGCCAAGCCCCATAGCCCCGACCAAGTGATTGTAAGAGAACCCCGTCGCCAAAAGCATCAGTTCGGGTGCTTGCGGCAGCGGTGTTCCGCCTTAGTGCACTTCGTCGACGGCATCAGGGGGTGCGGCCGTCTACTAAAGTTTCCGACGAGCATTCGATCAGGTTATCGGGAATCTTGTTGAATTACCCGACAGGTTATTGGAAAGTGTTTTCAATATCGAGACTAAAATGCGGGGTTTATAATTGTTAGGCATGTGATGTCTAAGGAATCATTTTGTTGGGCATGAAATCCAAAGTATGTGATACCTTGGGTTTATGATGTCTAAGGTGGTTGCAGATTCCAACTGTTGTAGTTGTTCACTTTCTTTTCTTCGACCGTAAGTGTAATATATGGTGTATCGTCGGTTTCGTTGCTATATGTCAACGACAATTGGGATACGCATATTTACTTAGGTTGATGACATGTGATGTTATGTGTTGCTGTGATATGTTATATTAGGTCGTCGTGTTTTGAATAGCCGGGTTTTTTTTATGTGAGATGAGAGTTTTTCATTTTCATTCATGTAAAAGCTTCTATGTAATATTCTTTTATTGGGGCACTTCCGGGTTGAGGATGATGTCACCATTGATGTATATTATTTACTTTCCGCATTATGATAGACCCAAGGAGGGGAGCACAATCAAACCGGATTCTAGAGTACAGTAGGAGAACATCTCGAAGAGTCGAGACCCGGGTCTCCTAACTCTAGAATTAGGAGGGTTGCTTGCCGCTCTCGTAGGGGTCTAGGGATGTGGGTTTGGCTATTCATCGCTACCGTTGAATCCGCGTTTTTACTGGCTTAAATAAAACACGGAATTCCTAGTATATCCGATATTTCATATGTGATTCTTCTGCTGCTGATATTTTGTGATGTGATCACTTCATATGTTTTAAGACGAATGCCTATATTATATATATGAGATATAATTATTATTGCTTTCGTTTCTTCTGTGATGCTTGTGAAGCATATATAATGGGACTTCATTAATGAGATTAATGAAATAAAAAGAAACCAAAAATATGTTGTAGAAACTTGTTTAAAAACTGGTAGCTCTAGTTCTTTCTTTACATAGCGGTATTCCTTATAGAATATCCAACACCTTATTCGATAAGGAAAGAGCCGAGGTCCCTTCACCGGGAGTGACCTCTTTAGCGAAACTAGCAGATGCTACAACCCATACGGTTTGTCTTTTGATTGCTTCTATAGTCTTTGCTGTGCATAGTGATATTTGTGAAATGTCCTGCACCTCATTCGACGAGGAAAGAGCCGAGATTCCTTCACCGGGAGTGACCTCTTTAGCAAAGCTAGTAAAAGCCTCAAAAACACTCCTTTTTCAAAATCACTCGATTCTACAACGATATTAAGTTCATTACGCTCATGGTTTTCTTAAAAACCTGTGTAGCACTCCGTCATTTCAGATAAGTAGTATTTAGTATTCGAGCCGCGTTTGTTGGCCTTTGTAAAGGCGTAGTGTGCGGTAGCTGACTAGTGCTTATCTGCTTAAGCATATGATGCGATTGGATTAGGGTAGTCGTGCGACCTTGTTGGCATTTGTCAAGGGTCGTGCGGATGGGTTTAATTCAATCAGGAAATGACGGGTTGAACTTGACTAGCATCCTATGGTTTGTTGGCCTTTGTCAAGGTCATAGGAGGTTAAGGGTAGAGTATTATCGGGAATTTCAAGTGTTGAAATTTGCAATGAGATTGCATACCTTCTATGAGATAGTTGGATCCCGATACTGTAACATTTCAGAAAATATAAAATATTATTTTTGGAATTTAATATTAAAATAATATATTTCGCGAAAACTGCCCGATTTGCGAAATTGTGGTTTTCGTAAAATGGTATAAATATATACCAATAATTTTGAAATAATTGGAGATTAGAATGATTTATTCATTTAATAATATATTTATTGGATTTGACATTTTTATAATTAATTATATGCAGTTTGAATAAAAATCGATTAGTGCACTACTAATCGCGATTAGGCCAAATCTGTGTTTCTACATTTTCCCATGGCTAGTGCACCATGTCATGTGGCATTTTGTTGCATGTTGTTGCATTTGTGTTGTTTTATGGGTATTATGTGTATTTTTGTGAGAAAAAGAGAAAAGGGTTAAAAGGAGAATGATTGGAGAGAGAGAGGGTGAAGCATGGACTTGAGAGAGTGAGAATAAGAGAGAGTGAGGGTAGGAGAGAGAGAGGGGCTGCCATCATTCATTTTCCCCTATGGTTTCCTTCATCTTCTTCAACTCATCTCCCTCCACCTCTACCATATGAAATCATCTCAAAATCTTCATCAAAACCCTAAACTCCTTTCATTAAAGATGATCCCCTCCTCATCCTCAACACTTTGGATCAATCAAAGTTGGATTTTGAAGACTTTGGGAAGTTAGGGTTTTTCTTGAGTTACCCAAGTGAGGTATATCTTCTCCCATTTAGTTTAGTTTGAGTTTTCTTGTATTCTAGTTTAGTTTAGAATGTGATTTTGTTAGGATATGTGATGTTTTGAAATTTCAAGAGAAAAGGTTGGGTGATGGTGTGGATTTGGTGATGTTTAGGGGTTGTTACAAGACTTGAGTGGTGTTTTTACTGGCCTAGAATAGAGAATACGGACTTAGGAATCATCCCATGTCGGTTTTGTGAACTTTGGTGTGCCTACAGGGAATCTTGAGTAACCTGGGGTAATTCTGAGAAAAACAAACAATACCATTGACCTAGGCTGAACATTAGGAGACCACCTTGACGAAACGAACCCCAACAGAGACTACTTGGATGAGGTGGCCGGATTTTCTGGCATTGTGGCCGGCCCCTTGGTGGTGTTTGGTGCTGGAATTGGTCCAGTAGCTCACACACTCCATATACTACCCCCATAGAACTGTATGTTTATCCCCATTTTACCTGAGAGTGAATCTGGGAGCTATTGTGAGTGGTTTTGGTTATGTTTTCCGTATTTTGGAATGCTTGGTTTTGGTATTTGGTATTGTATTTGGTTGTTGGGCGTTTGTACGTCAACAACAAGGGTTGTTTGATTGTTTTGCATGCGTAGGCTATAGGTTCTAACCTATGAGCGCACCGTGTGCCATATTGGTTTTCCGAACTCGATTTTAATAGCATTTGCGATTTATATTGATTGTAGGTACCTTCGCGTGGATTTCGAGACGACGGAGCATGGCATCATCGACTTCGGCAAGCAAGGATCAAGGTGAATAGATCTATATCTATGGGGGAAGTCGGGTGGATGACATATAGCACCCCCGCAAATTATAAATGGAAACCGATCTATAAGATATAGTCGTAGAAACCTAGATTAGGAACTAGGGTTATGGTTAAAATGATAGTTAGAGATGATATGAGTGATTGAATATATATATTGGGATATGAGATGAAAGCTTCAGGATATGAAAAGTGAATGTGAATCACGACTTATAGATATGTAGTTGCACTAGAATAAGTATGAGTTTTAGAGTAGCATGACATTTGATGTATAAGGTAGAATGTATATATAAAATTGACTTGATGTAAGATGAATTAATGTGATGAAAAGAATATACGATGTGATATGATGGCTTGATTGATATGTCGGTATACAGATGCGAGTTGATAAGAGAGGATTGATACCTTTGCCGGTCCCATGATATGAGATTGTTATGGATGTGACCTGGGATATAGGCATATAGAGATATAAAATGTTGTGAATCATGAGTGATAAGCCGTACGAGACGTTAGGTCCGTACCCTCATTGTCATATAGGTTGTTAGGATCCCAAATTGTTTAATGACGCCGTACGATGATTTACCGTACGTGATGAGTTTAATTGATGATTGATCCATACCCTTGACTAGAGGATGCCGTATGATGGATTATACCGTACGTGATGTGTGAGGCTGGATGCCAATTGATAGATTCACTAACTCGATTATTATGATGTATACGTATACCTTATAGCACTTCGCTTATAATGTACTGCATGCTACATTCATGTTATTCTCATTGCATTACTTATACCTGTGCTAGTACACCCACACCATTATCGATGATGCGAATGTTACACTTACACGAATTGCCGGCTCACACACATCATCATCGACAATTGCTATGTCACTACACAGTAGAATTGCTGAATCATGATATGACTCCTTGCATGATTTACTTGCTATGTTCACATTGTTAGTTGTATATATGCCCTAGAGGCAAGTATTGTACAGATGATGTATATTATATTGGATGCTTGGACATATATAGAGAGGACTTTCTTGCTCGATATGATAGTATGCTATCTGGTTGATCATTATCTTAACATGTATACTTGTCTCTTTATACTGTTTTATAGTTACATGTTGGTAAAGCCCTTAGGATGTGTACTTGACTACCTGGACTATGATGTGGATCATACTAGTGGGGACATGGTAGTCCATAAGTACATCCTTCAAGGTCCCTAGTCTTGGGTGTATCGAGACGGGGCATCGATATACCAGTGTAGACTAGTGTATGCGCTTCTCGGCCCATGAGATGGGCGATGGATGATCCCATATCCATTGGTGTTTGACATCAGAGATGGTATACAGGTGCTCAGTGATGACTGGGTACACTGGACAGACTCGCCGAGAACTCCCAGATGGTATTATACTTCACGTCAGATGGCAGTTCTCAGGTGACACTTGTGCAGGTTAGTCTGTAGACCCGAGATCGTCATAGAGTATTGTGTGATTCCCACTGTGCTTTGATTTCCAACTTACCACGTCCATGAGGGCGTGCAAAACGGTGGTTTTGGGGTACAGTCCCGAGTCACATGGAGGCAATGAGCGATAGGAGGGGTTTCGTCTCTCCCTGTATTGGGGGTTGATGTTGCGCTGTGCTCGATTGGCCGTAACAGGGAAGTCCCTGGCCAGGGCTGATTTAGAGATTTACTAGTAAGTGTTACCAGTAGTTTCTCGACCCGTTATGAGCCTTATATCGGCACGACTTATCGGTTATTGGGTTCTGACGTTTACCACCCCTAGACTTGATATGCGACATATCAGACGAGAAGACCGGACTGTACGGGAAGTGTTATCAGCAGGCTTTTACAGGAGTTGGAGCGGGCTTGCTTGCTGATCTTCTGATCGCTCAATACCCGGGTAGCCATTACTGTTGGAGATAGTGCCCTCATAGTTAATTATTGGATCGCAGGTACGTGATTGCAATGATTGCGGAGGACCTATACCGGTAGAAAAGTCTTACTCGAGATGATAGTATGCTATCTGGTTTGCCTTTATCAGTCGTGTACATGTTCAGGTGACTGATTGCATGTTACACTTTGATAGAGCCCTTAGGATCTTGCTTTACTACCAACAGTATGATGGCGATCATATACGTGAGAGTTGGGTAGTTTATATGCATATCCTTAATTGTGGTCCCTAGTCGTGGGAGTTTCGAGACAGGGCATCGATACTCCGGAGTAGACTAGTGTGTACAGTCGAGACCCCGACGAGGGGCGGTGGCCGGTCTCATAAGCCACTGGTGTCAGTTGGATCACCTAAGAGGTATACAGGTGCTCATTGGGTTGTGAGTACACCGGACAGGACTCGCCGGGAATCTGCTAGTTAGTATTATATCTACCGTCAGATAGCAGTTCCCTGGTGACATGTGTACAGGTTAGTTCATCGACCTGAGGTCGTCATTTGTCTCGTGTGAGCTCCCACCGGGCTTTGATTTCTACCCTACCACGGCTCAAAGGAGTCGTGCAAACAGGTAGCTTTTGGGTACAGTCCCGAGCCATATGGAGGCATGTGAGCGGATCGGCAGGGGATTCGTTTCTCCCGGTATTGGGGGCGAGGTCGTGCTGTGTCTAGGAGAGCCATTACACAAATCCATGGCCATGGTAGGAGATTTACTGGTAGGTACTCCAGTAGTATCTCAGGGTGTATTGAGGCTTCACTCCGACACGACTTATACTGCTATTGGGGGTCTGACGTTGCTAGCCCCCTAGGCAGATATGCGATACTCATAGACGAACGGACCGGACTGTATATACATTGTCACTGTTAGGCTCAGTAGGGTTTCTGGATGAGTTCACTCATCGGCCTCCGTTGAGTTTGCTCATCAGCTTCCCTTGAGGTCAGTCCATGGGCAGCCGTTACGCATTGCTAGTGCCGCTGACGGTTTGTGGTTAAACCCACTGCCATGGTGCTGACGAGTCATTAGAGTCCCCCACAGACAGTTTCCCAAGTTCGGGCGAAACGTTGTAGAGGCCGTATGGTTTTATGGCAGGGTTCGGGAAATGCACGTGCGTTTACGCACGTGTTATTTTTCGGGCAGATAATACTGGTCGGCTTTTGTTTAAGCCGGATCCGAGTATTATATTGAGTAGGTATAATATCTTTGTCTCAGTTGCATTTATATTCGGTCGTAATATAAATGCGGGTATATTTATACAGTTTCGGGGTTGTCCTGAAATTCGTTTCAGGATCACTTTTGGAAGTTGCCAGTTTCCAGTTTTCTATCAGCCGTCTTTTAACATTTGGTTAAAGACGGATTTATCTTTTCTTCAGATATGATGAGTCAGTATTCTAGAAGTTTCTAGATATGATGACTAGGATGGTGACTAGGCTAGTGACTCATCTTGACATTAATGGTTTCATTAATGGCTTGATGATGTGTTTAGTGATTCATGCTTTTTCATTAAAGCTTTTTGTTTTCCTTAGGATATTTTGAAGTGAGAAGCTTTATGCTTAAGGTCACCCCCCTCTCCTACGGTCACCTCCCTCTTGCTATATATGGCCGGCCCTCTCTCTCTCCTGATTCACTCTCTCACTTGAGTTTTCATTTGCTAGAAAAGATTATGATTGGTTTTATCGGTGTATGGAATTTCACAGTCCATTTCATTCCATCACCCGATTCCTTCGGCTACTTCATTAACCGATCGTCCATGGATTTGGACGAAGTGAGACAAAGTCATCTACTCATTCTCTACATCATTCTTGGTCGTCTCTTTTAGCAAACTTGACGATCGAGTTGCCTCGAGTCAGAGGCGGGAGCCCGTTTAAAGAATCGATCATTAGGTGCCACCTCGACGAGTATATCGGAGATCGACGCGATCGGAGTAGCCGCAACGGAGCGTGGGATGATGGTTGAAGAACGAAGGACTCGGATCGTTCGGTACAATCTTTCTACACTCTTTACAGTTTGTTAGTTTAGCAATATGGCAGATCCGGGTTAAAGTATACGATAGCGCCAGTTTAAAAGTTTGGTTCCGCATTTTGGCGTCTGTAGACTGCCGGGGCGCTAGCGTAGACTTACAGTGGTATCAAAGTGTTAGTGTATATGCCCTAGAGGCCATTACTGTATCATACTACTTAATGGATGCCTGGGATATTCACCTTGTATATACAATCTTGCTCAAAATAGTAGTATGCTACTTGGTTTGTCTCTACTTCAATGTGTACTTGTGTTTATTTTACTATATCACTTATACGCATTAGTGGAGCCCTTAGGATCTTTGCTTGATTACCAGCGTTGTGATGGCAGTCACACTAGTGGGGGCTGGGTAATCTATAAGCACATCCTTATACAAGTCCCTAGTCGCAGGACTATCGAGATAGGGCATCGATACTCCGGAGTAGACTAGCGTATGCGCTTCTCATCCCAGTGTGGGAGATGGTCTGTCCCACAGCCATCAGTACGTCGTACTGGAGATAGTATACGGGTGCTCGTTGGGTTACGAGTACACTGGACAGGACTCGTCGGGAACTGACAGGTTGGTATTATACCTATCGTCAGTCATCAGTTCCCAGGTGACATGAGTACAGCTTAGTCCACTGACTTGACACTGGCACTTCGCCTCGAGTGTGTTCCCACTGCACTTTGATCACTACCCTACCACGGCTCAAAGGAGTCGTGCAAACAGGTGGTGGTTGGGTGCAGTCCCGAAGCACTTGGAGGCAGTGACGGTTAGACAGGATTCGTCTCTCCCGGTATTGGGGGTTGACATCGCGCTGTGTCTAGGAGAGCCATTACACGAGTAGTCCCTGGCCAGGGCAAACGAGATATACTGGTAGGTTTCCAGTGTTATCTCAGGGTGTTTTGGGCTTCGCTCCGACACGACTTGTACCGCTATTGGGGGACTGACGTTTACCGCCCCCTAGGCCCGCCATGCGATTTATCAGACGAACAGACCGGACTGTACGGAGAATGTCACATTCAGACTCAGTAGGAGTTCAGATGGGGTTTCACCTCGTCAGCCTTCTTGTCGGCATCTACCTGGGGACCGTTACGCACAGCTAGTGCCGCTTGCGGTCTGTGGTTAAACCCACTGCCAGCGTAGTGTCGAGTCTTTAGAGTCCCACACAGAGGGTATTCGCCTCTGGGCAAAACAGAGTAGAGGTCGCATGGTTTTGCGACAGGGTCCGTTCTCATCCGCGCACTTGTGTACGTTTGGAGTCCGGACAGATATTATACTGGCAGGCTCTGGTTTGAGCCAGATACTGGTATATGTTTTGGGGGTTGCTTTTATATTTTGGTATTCTTGTTTTTCGGAACGAGAATGCAGGTGTGTATGCACAGTTGCTTGAGGCGGAGAATGAGGTTTTTCATTAGGGTTTCGGAACGGGTGCGTATGCACAATTGACAGTCTTCATTTTCCAAACCCTAATGGATTTATATATTATCTATTAATAATAATAATTAAATGAGAATTATGTTATGGTTGTTTTTTGTTGACTTGTTGACCTTGGTTGACTTGTTGACCATTGACCACTTTCATGCCTTGAAAGTCTTCCTTGATTCATGCTTACTTTTTATTAAATGAAGCATGGTTGTGGTCATTCAAAACACTACCATCAACTATTCTCATTTTCAATTATTATCATTTAGATAATTCATTTCTTTTGCAATATGGTTGCAAGAAAGAAATAATTGAGCTCATTCTATCATAACCTCTCTCTCTCCTCATTTTCATCTTCTTCTTCCTCTTGAAAAGAGAAACCTTCTCATGTGTTGAGAATCATTCTCTTTAGAAAGAAAAGCAAACCCTAATCTATCTCTACTCATTCTAGGATGAAGGTTTAGCAAACCGGAAACCCTAGTTCACTCAAAGATCGAGGAAGAGCCCAAAGTCGAACCTTCGAGGTGGATCCATCTTCGACGGGAAAAGGCGACGTAAAGAGAACCATCAACCTCTACAAGGTTTGAAGAAGAAGGAGTTCAAGTTTAGGTATAACCATCTTCCATAGTAGCTAACTCCTTTTAGTGTATTTGCTAGTTTAGTTTAGACAACGATCCCGACCATGTTTAGTCCATGTTGCCTCTTGCGATAAAAATTAGTTTTTTATACCGTTTCCGCCTCCCCGTAAGTACCGGGGGTCGCAATATGGACTTACAGTGGTATCAGAGCCTAACTAAACTTAAACTAGCTTGGTAGTGAAGTGTAACGAAGTTCGGAACCGTAAAAAAACCCAAAAACCGTATTTTTCCAAAACCTGAGTTTCTGTTGAAATTTTTTGGGCTCGAAATGAAAAACTTTATATTTGTAAATTCATCTCAGGGTTTTTTAAAGACACCCATGAAAAACGACACAGAGATTCATCGAACCCGCCGCCCTTCCGCCGCGTGAGCCTTCTTGGCCGCCGCGGAACCGCCGCGACTTGATGTCCTCTCTGCATCGTTTTTCGTGCAGTGTCTTTCTGTGTTGATTTTGGGATTTTTAGGATATAAATTATATGCCCAGATTTTCCAGAACTAAAATTTACTTTTGGGGGCCTATAATTCCGTATTTTTCCGAACTTCACTGCACTTTGACTATGATGGTTGTATCTGTGATGTTTGCATGTATTGAACGTCGACTAATCGCTATAAGACGTTTAGTCGGGGTTATACATGATCTGTAATGTGCTGGAATGTGTATATAAATATGTTGGATTGTCGCGGGTGAATAGCCGGGGGGTTGTGAGACGAGAGTTTTCTTTTCTTGCAATTCATTGTAAATGTAAATTGATGTAATAATTATTATTTGTTTGGCCGCACAACCGGGTCGGGGTTGTAGCCGTCATTGTATAATTCTTTTACTGTTTTTGCTCCTAGGATAGACCCATGGAGGGGTGCACAAACTACCGGGTATGCCGAAGTGTCGAGTGGCCTACTCATGGAGATGAGGGAGGTTGCTACGCTTCGGGTACTTGGCGGGTAGTTTGCCGCACCCGTAGGGGTCTTGGGTGGGGTATTGGCTATTCACCGCGACCGTGTTATCTGTTTTTTGTTACAGGCTCGTACAAATTACAGATTACTAGTATATCCAATGTATTTATCTGTGATTTGAAATGTTTATCATTGCTTTCTATTTAGGCGTTGCTTATGTTTTACAGACGCGCTAGCCCAGCCCCCGCTCTGTCGTTAGTTAAGTAACCTAACGGGTAATGACGGGGCCCAGTGGCGAATGCGAATGGCATAAGCGTACGTCATATTTTGGTTGTTTTCTGCAATGGTAGGATTAAATGATGGGACGCATTAAAAGTACTAATGCAAGAATATCACGCATTAAAAGAACTAATGCAAGATAATAAACCAAGTTAAAGTCGTTGGAACACTTTCGAAAAACCACTCGGTTCTTTTCAAAACTAACTTTTAAAATGCGGAGCTTGAGCCACTCCATTTAAAAGCTATCTCGTTCCATCGACCAAATCAAGTTCACTACGTTCACGGTTTTGCCAAAACCATTCGTAGCCCTCCGTCGTTTCATATGAATATTCAACGGTATTCAAGCTGTGTTTGTTGGCCTTAGTCAAGGCACAGTGTTTGGTAGCTGGTGGGTATTCATATGTTGCATAGATAGAATGCGTTGGTTTGGGACAGTCGTATTGCCTTGTTGGCCATAGTCAAGGGTAGATACGGGTGGATTCAAATTAACCTGGATAACGACGGGTAGAACTTGACATGTGACTTATGATTTGTTGGCCTTAGTCAAGGTCATAAGAGCATGGGGCAAAAATCCACATCGGGAGTTTCATAAGAACTGAAACTTGCTAGATTTGCATACCATTTGGAGTGTGGTGATTCTGGTAGGATTCCTTCAGTTTCGTCACACGATGATATTTGGATCCCGATCCTACTGTGAGTATATGCTACTCCTCGGGAAATTTCTCACTTAACGATCAATGCTATAAACCTAGTAGGTGCCTAGAAAGGTGTTAGCGGGGCTACGCCCCCAGGGAAAAGAGGTTCTTTAATTAAGGAACTTCGCGAAAGCGTTGGAAAACCTCCCTCGAAGTACCGACACCAGCCTGGCTGAACGGTTAAGCAAGTATTGTACGGTGGGATTGATCCTGACTAATTCTTCCTTTATGGTTTGAGGAGGGATTCGAGAAACAGTGGGAGCCATCCTGTTTAGACAAATTAAAAACCACTCTAAACTTGCAAGAGCATCATGCTGAGTGTTTCTTCTTCTCTCTCCTAATTGCAGCGACCAATCAACATGACTGGACTTAAGTTACTCCTAGATAAAAACAAGCTGACAGGGCCAAACTACAAAGATTGGCTCAGGAATGTCAAGATAGCAATCACTTATGACAAGCTGGGGTATCTTCTTACCACCAAAGCTCCCCCTGTCCCTGGTCCAACTTCCAGCGTCGCGGATAAGGAAATCCGCAAGACTTGGGAGATTGATAGCGCGAAGGCCAAGTGCCTCTTGCTTGCCTCGATGGACAACGAACATCAGAGGAGGCATGAGAATATGGACATGGAGTCCATATTGCTTCATACAAAAGAACTGTATGGAGAGCAATCACGTATCGCAAGATACGAAGCGTCGAAAAAGTTGTTTTCGACAAGAATGGCCGTCGGATCATCAGTAGCCGAGCACGTGCTAAAGATGATCGGCTACATTGAGGAGCTCGCTGACCTAGGGATCACATTGGAGAGTGAGCTATATACGGATATAGTTCTCCAGTCCCTTCCTTCCACTTACGCCCAGTTTATAATGAATTTCAACCTACAAGAAAAGGAGGTTGAACTTTCAGAGCTCCTCAACCTGCTGAGGAGCGCAGAGGGCACCCTACAGAAAGGTAGGGAAACATCCACTTTGTTTGTAGGAGGAACATCTTCTTCTAGGTCCAAGGCGAAAGCCAAGGGAAAGAAGAAGAAAGCCCCCGCCAAACCAAGGGGCGGTGTTAGTAAAGTGGATACGAAGGGAAAGGAAAAGCAACAAAGATAGCTGGGAAGCTTGTGGATAAGGAAGAATGCTTCTTTTGTCATAAGAAAGGACACTGGAAGAATGATTGCAGGGCCTGGAAAGCCAGAACACAGGAATTGAAGCAGGTTGCAGCTTCAGCTTCAGGTGTGTATGTTATTGAAAACTGTCTTTCTATAAACTCTACTTCCTGGGTATTGGATACCGGATCAGGATCTCATATCTGTAATTCTTTGCAGGCGTTGAGAAACCGTAGTGTTTTGAAAGCAGGTGACATGACCCTCAGAGTTGCAAACGGAGCTAGCATGGATGCTAAAGCCGTGGGGGACTATCACCTGGGAATGTCAGATGGACATGTTTTGGTTTTGCGTAATTGCTTTTTTGTACCCAACGCAACTTGTAATATCATTTCTATATCTTTAGTTTCTAAAGAAGGTTATGAATTTGCGTTTGTAAGTAATGTTGTAAACATTCGCCTTAATCAAGTTCTGATTGGGTCAGGTACATTGAGTAATGGGATATACGTGTTAAACCAACCACAGATTTTTAATGTCCAGAATACACACAAAAGAAAGTCTCCAGATATTAATCGAGCTTTTTTATGGCATTGTAGACTGGGTCACATCAATGAGACACGGTTGACTAAGTTACATAAAGAAGGATACTTGGATCCGTTCGAGTATCAGTCTTATGCCACTTGTGAATCTTGTCTCATGGGAAAGATGACAAAGACTCCATTCACTGGACACGGAGAAAGAGCGAGCGAGCTCTTGGGACTCATACACAGTGACGTGTGTGGTCCAATGTCTACACATGCGCGAAGCGGTTATTCATACTTCATTACTTTCACAGACGATTTCTCTAGGTATGGACATGTCTTCTTGATGAAGCACAAATCCGAGGCCTTTGAGAAATTTCAGGATTACAAGAATGAAGTTGAAAAACAAACAGGCAAAAGTATTAAGATTCTAAGATCGGATCGAGGTGGAGAATACTTGAGTGCCGAGTTCCTGGACTATTTAAAAGAGAATGGAATTCTCTCTCAGCGTACTCCTCCATACACTCCGCAACATAACGGTGTATCGGAAAGGAGGAATCGAACCCTATTGGATATGGTTCGTTCCATGATGAGTAAGGCTGAGTTACCGCGATCTTTCTGGGGTTATGCACTGGAAACAGCTGCACATCTCTTGAACCAAGTTCCTACTAAGACAGTGCCTACCACACCATATCAGATGTGGAGTGGGAAGAAACCCTGTCTTAAATCCTTTAAGACATGGGGATGTCCGGCTTTTGTGAAAAAGCAGCATGCGGACAAGCTCGAGGCACGCTCAGTACAGTGCAAGTTTGTGGGATACCCAAAGAACTCCAAGGGGTATCTTTTCTACTACGAAGAGGAACAAAAAGTCCTTGTTTCTCGTCATGCCTACTTCTTGGAAACTGAGTTTTTGGAAAACCAGATAAGTGGGAGCGCAGTAGAACTGGAAGAAATTCCAGAACCACAAAACATTACTGAAAGCTTAGAGGAACCAGAGGGTTCGAAAGAACAGGACATTCCTACGCCGCTCCGCAGGAGTAGTAGGCAGTCTCATCCGCCCGAGAGATACTGCGGTTTTCTCATAGACGGGGATAGAGAGGATTGCATCATAGATTATGATGAGCCTACTAGCTTCCAGCAGGCCGTTCAGAGCGTTGACTCAGTGAAATGGCTGGATGCAATGCGGACCGAAATGGAGTCCATGTACACCAACAAGGTATGGACGTTGGACATTGCTCCAGACGGGGTAAAACCCGTAGGATGCAAGTGGATCTTCAAAAGGAAGATTGGTGTAGATGGACAGGTTGAGACCTATAAAGCTAGGCTGGTAGCGAAGGGTTTCCGTCAAAGACCTGGCTTGGACTATGACGAAACCTTTTCTCCAGTAGCCATGCTGAAATCCATTCGGATCCTTCTTGCCATCGCTGCCTTCCACGATTATGAGATCTGGCAAATGGACGTAAAGACAGCTTTTCTAAATGGAAATTTAGAGGAGTGTGTCTATATGGACCAGCCAGAGGGCTTCATTCAGAGTGGGAGCAGCGGAAAGGTGTGCAAGTTGCTTAAGTCCATCTATGGACTGAAGCAGGCATCGCGGAGTTGGAACATCTGTTTTGATGAGACGGTCAAAGAATTTGGCTTTATCAAAAATCCAGATGAACCATGCATCTATAGTAGATTTGTAGCGAGAACTGTAGTATTCCTCGTTTTATACGTGGATGACATTCTCTTAATAGGAAATGACATTCCTATGCTACAATCTGTCAAGGGGTTCTTGTCACACAAGTTCTCCATGAAAGACCTGGGTGATGCCTCATACATCCTGGGGATCCGGATCCATCGTGATAGATCCAAGAGGATATTGGGACTTTCTCAGTCCAGGTACATCGACACCATAGTGAAGAGATTCAGTATGGAAGATTCCAAGCGCGGTAACCTACCGGCTTGTCACGGGATCACCCTCTCTAAAGAGATGTCTCCCAAGACTGATTTGGAGAGGGATCGCATGTCTATTATACCCTACGCTTCTGCGGTAGGCTCTATAATGTATGCGATGTTGTGTACCAGACCGGATGTAGCTTATGCACTGAGTGTGGTAAGCCGGTATCAGTCAAACCCTGGGGAGAAACACTGGATAGCGGTAAAGAACATTCTCAAGTACCTGAGAAGGACTAAGGAGATGTTCTTGGTGTATGGCGGAAAAGACCTCCAGATCGAGGCCTTTGCTGACTCCAGCTTCCAGAGTGACAAGGATGATTCCAAGTCCATGTCGGGCTTTGTCTTTACCCTCAATGGAGGGGCGGTGTGTTGGAAGAGTTCCAAACAGGAAACCGTTGCAGACTCGACGATGGAAGCGGAATACATCGCTGCATCTGATGCCGCAAAAGAAGCTGTCTGGATGAGGAAGTTCTTGAAAGAACTTCAGGTGGTTCCGTCCATTGTTGATCCAATACCTCTGTATTGCGATAACAATGGGGCTATAGCTTTAGCGAAGGAACCCAGGTCCCATCAGAGATCCAGGCACATCTTGAGGCGGTATCACCTGATCAGGGAGATCGTGGATCGCAAGGAGATCGAGGTTCGGAGAGTTGCTTCAGAAGACAACACTGCAGATCCATTCACCAAGGCCCTGCCCCAGACTCAGTTCGAGCGGCTGATCGAGATGATAGGTCTTCGATACGCCAGTACATGGCCTTAGTGCAAGTGGGAGATTGTTAGTGTATATGCCCTAGAGGCCATTACTGTATCATACTAGTTTGTATATTACTTAATGGATGCTTGGGATATTCACCTTGTATATACAATCTTGCTCAAAATAGTAGTATGCTACTTGGTTTGTCTCTACTTCAATGTGTACTTGTGTTTATTTTACTATATCACTTATACGCATTAGTGGAGCCCTTAGGATCTTTGCTTGATTACCAGCGTTGTGATGGCAGTCACACTAGTGGGGGCTGGGTAATCTATAAGCACATCCTTATACAAGTCCCTAGTCGCAGGACTATCGAGATAGGGTATCGATACTCCGGAGTAGACTAGCGTATGCGCTTCTCATCCCAGTGTGGGAGATGGTCTGTCCCACAGCCATCAGTACGTCGTACTGGAGATAGTATACGGGTGCTCGTTGGGTTACGAGTACACTGGACAGGACTCGTCGGGAACTGACAGGTTGGTATTATACCTATCGTCAGTCATCAGTTCCCAGGTGACATGAGTACAGCTTAGTCCGCTGACTTGACACTGGCACTTCGCCTCGAGTGTGTTCCCACTGCACTTTGATCACTACCCTACCACGGCTCAAAGGAGTCGTGCAAACAGGTGGTGGTTGGGTGCAGTCCCGAAGCACTTGGAGGCAGTGACGGTTAGACAGGATTCGTCTCTCCCGGTATTGGGGGTTGACATCGCGCTGTGTCTAGGAGAGCCATTATACGAGTAGTCCCTGGCCAGGGCAAACGAGATATACTGGTAGGTTTCCAGTGTTATCTCAGGGTGTTTTGGGCTTCGCTCCGACACGACTTGTACCGCTATTGGGGGACTGACGTTTACCGCCCCCTAGGCCCGCCATGCGATGTATCAACGAACAGACCGGACTGTACGGAGAATGTCACATTCAGACTCAGTAGGAGTTCAGATGGGGTTTCACCTCGTCAGCCTTCTTGTCGGCATCTACCTGGGGACCGTTACGCACAGCTAGTGCCGCTTGCGGTCTGTGGTTAAACCCACTGCCAGCGTAGTGTCGAGTCTTTAGAGTCCCACACAGAGGGTATTCGCCTCTGGGCAAAACAGAGTAGAGGTCGCATGGTTTTGCGACAGGGTCCGTTCTCATCCGCGCACTTGTGTACGTTTGGAGTCCGGACAGATATTATACTGGCAGGCTCTGGTTTGAGCCAGATACTGGTATATGTTTTGGGGGTTGCTTTTATATTTTGGTATTCTTGTTTTTCGGAACGAGAATGCAGGTGTGTATGCACAGTTGCTTGAGGCGGAGAATGAGGTTTTTCATTAGGGTTTCGGAACGGGTGCGTATGCACAATTGACAGTCTTCATTTTCCAAACCCTAATGGATTTATATATTATCTATTAATAATAATAATTAAATGAGAATTATGTTATGGTTGTTTTTTGTTGACTTGTTGACCTTGGTTGACTTGTTGACCATTGACCACTTTCATGCCTTGAAAGTCTTCCTTGATTCATGCTTACTTTTTATTAAATGAAGCATGGTTGTGGTCATTCAAAACACTACCATCAACTATTCTCATTTTCAATTATTATCATTTAGATAATTCATTTCTTTTGCAATATGGTTGCAAGAAAGAAATAATTGAGCTCATTCTATCATAACCTCTCTCTCTCCTCATTTTCATCTTCTTCTTCCTCTTGAAAAGAGAAACCTTCTCATGTGTTGAGAATCATTCTCTTTAGAAAGAAAAGCAAACCCTAATCTATCTCTACTCATTCTAGGATGAAGGTTTAGCAAACCGGAAACCCTAGTTCACTCAAAGATCGAGGAAGAGCCCAAAGTCGAACCTTCGAGGTGGATCCATCTTCGACGGGAAAAGGCGACGTAAAGAGAACCATCAACCTCTACAAGGTTTGAAGAAGAAGGAGTTCAAGTTTAGGTATAACCATCTTCCATAGTAGCTAACTCCTTTTAGTGTATTTGCTAGTTTAGTTTAGACAACGATCCCGACCATGTTTAGTCCATGTTGCCTCTTGCGATAAAAATTAGTTTTTTATACCGTTTCCGCCTCCCCGTAAGTACCGGGGGTCGCAATATGGACTTACACAAAGCCTCACCATTTTGCTATACTAACTTGTGCTAACGCGTTTAAAACATCGATCCGACCGGAAATCAAAAATCACAAAATTACAACTTGACAGTTTCTGTTGTTTTTAAACGGTCTGATAAAATTATTCTACACATCTCAGAATACTGTGCAGGCTTTTATAAGAACGACGTAGAAATTTGGGCACGTGATTCGATGGGACAGCCACGGAAATGCGGTCAAACCTATGGTTTGACCGCGCATCCGCGGCCACACAGTGAGCTCGTGGCCCTAAATTTTCACAGTGGGTTCTTGGTTTGATTTTTGGGGTTTTTGATAAATATCGTTTTGGCCCAGGTTTTGTTACTGTTCACCAGTAAGCAGTGGGGCCCACTTTTTGATATTTGGTCTTTGGTCGATCGAAATTTAAACACGTTAGTTTACAGTGCTTACATTATATCTCCGACCGGGAATGTCATTTGATCGGTAAACCGCGTTTAATTGCTATAGTTCTTTTAGACGGGTTTGCGAACGTGACATTCGCGTTGATGTTCTGTGTTGTGCTGTCATGTTGCGGATTTGTCGTGGTGGATAGCAGTGTGCAATGGTAGTACAGTTTGTGTTTATTTGTACATTTGATATTGCGGGGCGAGCGTCCAACTTGTGGACTGCCGTCACTGCCTGTTGTATAATATTCTTTTTGGGGCACGACCAGGTTGCGGTCGATGTACCTATTGTACTATTTTTCATTACTGTACTTGGTTTTGCCCCGAGACGGAGTGCACGGATAGCCGGGTTCTGAGAAGCAACGGGTCCGCATCTCATGGCTTTGAGAGGCAGAGGGGCCCCACTCTAGAATTGGCAGACTATTCGCCGCACTCGTAGGGGGTACAGGTTGACCCAAGGAGGGGTGCTCAAGCTACCGGATTCCGTGAAGTGCTGGGTGGTCCATTCACTATGCTGTAGGGGGCTGCCTCGCTTCAGGTTTTGGCGGGTAACTTGCCGCACCCGTAGGGGTCTAGGTTTCATTGCACAGGCTATCCACACGACAGGGGAACATCGGGTTTCAGTAGCGGCTCTGTGAAACTCGGGGATCCCAGATATCTGTATTGTTCTGTGATGCTTATTACTTTTCTGTAATGTTGCATACTATCACGCCTGGAGCGATTATTGTATATTGGTTTATATACTATTAGATGTTGTATATGTTTTACACCCGCGCTAGTCCAGTCCCCGCTCTGTCGTTAGTTAAGTAACCTAACGGGTGATGACGGAACCCAGCGACGAATGCGGATGGCATATACGTACATTTTATTTTCGTTCTTTTCTGGTGTGATTGAATGATGGGACTGTGTTGATTCTGATCAACGCAAAGTAAAACAAACCTGTTTACAGTTGTTGGAACAAATTTAAAAAGTGTTGTTACAAAGACGTTTTCTTTTGTTATGCATAGCGGTATTCAGTGGAATATCCAGCACCTCATTCGACGGGGCAAGGGCCGATATCCCTTCACCGGGACTGACCCCTTGGACAGAAGTTTGCGTCAGGGTAATAACTTCACTATAGTCGATTACAAGTTGCTTTGCATAGCGGTATTCAGTGGAATATCCTGCACCTCATTCCACGAGGAAAGAGCCGAGATCCCTTTACCGGGAGTGACCTCTTTAGCAAAAGGTTTTCGCCACTATATTTTAAAAAGCTATCAGGTTCCTTCAGCGATATCAAGTTCACTACGCTAAAGGTTTTTCGCCAAAAACCAGCCGTAGCCCTCCGTCATTTCATATGGATGGTCAGTAGTATTCAAGCTATGTTGGTCTAGCCCTTAGCTAGGACATAGTGATTGGTAGCTGCTGGGGTGTTCACATGTTGCATAGATAGATGAGTTGGTTTGGGACAGTCGTACAGCCTTGTTGGCCCTTAGTCAAGGGCGAGTACGGGTGGGTTCAAATTAACAAGATAATGATGGGAAGAACTTGACATGTGACTTATGGTGGGCTGACCCTTAGTCACGATCATAAGAGCATGGGGCAAAAATCATATCGAGAGTTTCTAAAGAAACTGAAACTTGCCAAGTATGCGCATACCTTCTGGAGTATGAGTAACGTGGATGCATTCCATCACGTTATCATGCGATGAGAGTTGGATCCCGATTCCCACTGATGAGTTGATTTACTCTTCGGGTGATCCCGATTGATTCTTCTTTAGGTTTGGAGGAGAATTTGACAGGACAGTGGGAGGTTTCCGGATTAGATAAAGTGATGACCATTCTGATCTAGGTTAGAGTGCACGCAGAGTGTTTCTTTTCTCTCTCTCTCTTTAACAGCGACCTTTGACCGACCCTAGACTATGAGTCAGTGACCAGGTTGACCGAACCTTCTTAAAATACTGGCTTTTGGATTGTCTAAGTTGCATAAGTCATTGCCACTTCTTCTTTTACCCTTTGAATTTCTCAGAACACCCGTATTACTACGGATATCCACTTCCATTGGATAGATCCATCGTATGGTTATATACGAACTCGAAGGGACTTTTTCGAGGATGGATCCAGGTTCAGGAGAAATAGAATTGGTTTATTCAGTTGTCTTTTATTATAACCTTCTCTCAGGTTGCGAGAGCTCCTTGGTTTAGGAGAGTACACCTATTACCCTTATTGGATAGTCTTATTCCAAACCATAGGCTGGTGCCGAAAGGTAGGGAATGAAGAAAACCGATTAGCCTAAGTAGGGTGTGCAGAAGGTAATATGTAAAGACAAAATAAAGGGATTAGAAAGAGGGCAAAGTAAATTGCGACTGATATCATTCACGACCAAAACCGCGTACTTCATCGCCGCTCCTATTTCACCTTTAAAAAGAATAAGGTATTATTCAGTTGTCTTTTATCGTCACCTTCTCTCGAGATGCGAGTACTCCTTGGTTTAGGAGGGTACACCTATTATGCTTACTGGATAGTCTTCTTCCAAACCATAGGCTGGTGCCGAACGGTAGGGAAGGAAGAAAACCATTTAGCCTAACGATGGTGTACAGAAGGTAACGACTAAAGACAAATAAAGGGATTTGGAGAGATGGCAATAAAATATACGGTTGAAGTCATGAATTTGATTATGGAAGAGGCATTGCTATGAATACCAGGATACCCCTACGAAACATTTTCATGTTTCAGTGCATTGTTAAAGGAAAAACTGTTTTCCCGATTAGACACTTACTCCAAGGGTATGTATTTACCAGGTTTCATTCTCATATCTGTATGGTTTTACAGATGATGAGTGGGAGTAAGATATTGGGAATTTGGTGATCATCCTCATTATATCGGAATTCGTTGTAATTGGTGATATTTGAGGAAATCGCCAGGGTACAGTTTTCCACCTACAACGCACAGGTTTTGAGTTGTTCAAACTCAACGGACTTATACAGAGTATTGTATGTTGTCCAGTGTCCATTAGGACAAAGGGGTAGGTCCTCGTACTATGTTCTATTTACTTATAACTTCTCTAGTATTTAGACGAGTGTTTCGTAGAAATACAAGGTCTAAGTTTTGAGAAGTTATGGGTATAAGAATAAAGTAGAGAACCAAGTATCACAAGTATCGGGATTCTTTAAAGAGATCGAAGATGTAGATTCTTGTGATTGGTATTCAGATAATAGTGATGGTTTTGAGAAACGAGTTTTCTCTTTCAGGTTACTCATAATTAGATGGATTCCTAAGTTGAGTAATGCTGATTAGCCTCTTTCCATTAAGTTGATATGCACTGGAGACAGCTGCATGGTTTGAATATGGTTCCAATTAAATTAGTGCCAAAGTTTCTATATTGGATATAGAATGGATCGTACCCTAAAAGATGTTAAGGTACGGGGAGTTGTCCAGCTTATGATTAAAACCAGACGCTGGATAACTCAGGGCACGTTTCTGTAATGGCTGTTTGTGGGTTGACCCTGGCTATGACGAGGGTTGATATTCTACCATTTGGATGATCAATAGTGATATTGTTCTTGACTCGCCACAGTTTTAGTAAAATGGATCTTTTTCAGAAAACAGTAGTGGGAGTATGGTAGAACTGGAAGTGATTCCAGAACCGCGAACGATTACGGAAAATTTAATAGGACCTATACATTCAATAAGGTTTGACATTCCAATAGCCACTCCGCAGATTTGGTGGGTAACCTCAGACACCCGAGAGTTACTTCGGTAGGCTCAAGGACGGTGACAGGGAGGTTGTTATCTACCCAGACTTGACACTACTGTTGTTCCAGGATATGAGACCCGGTAAGAGGGTTGTCGTAGTCAGTGGGAGCAGCAGAAGCATAGTGGGCAAGTAGCTTATGTCTATTTATAGACTTGAGCAGTTATAGCGGAGATAGATCATCTAATTTTGATGTGACAGTCATGGGTTTGACTTCAATCAGAATAGGGGATGGATCTGTTAAGAAGGTAGTAGGGTGTGATGTCATGGTATCTGGATGACATACACAGAGTAGGAAGTAAAATTCCTATACTACGATCGGTTGTACTGTGGTCGTCACACAGTTGTTTCTCCAGACAGGATATGGATATAATATTTGACATTCTGGTTTCTAGATCTATGGTTTTAGATCTGGATTTGGGTAGTTTCCCAATGTGGGTACTTTGACAGATATTCTAATGGTTTTTAGATTAGTTGACTCCTAGCATGGTGGTGTACCTGCAGGTGATGGAGTCACCCTCTCTAAAGGTGTCTTACAGACTAAAGGGGAGAGGGATGTGCATGATTGGCAGATCACTTGCTTAGGTAATTGAGTCAATCATGAGATGTCAAGTACCACACCAAATGTTGGTTTTGCACTAGATGCAATAAGTTTGTATTAATCCAATCCTGGAGAAACATAAGGAAGCAGGTTTAGAACATAAGTACATGTTCTACGAATTTGATGACGGCAGCCTCCTTCGGGAGACGGTTATCATTCCAAGCTTCATAGGTGACATGGTTGACAGAGAGATTGTCAGAGTTATAGTTTTTCCCTCTGACGAAGAGGGACAGTATTATGGACAGGTGGTCCAAGAGGATACTGTGGGTGGCATGTTGCCCGATACTGATTAGGTTCAGTGATCGATACAGTCTAAGAAGTTTGGATTTGGAGTTCATTTATGAACTAGGTCCCATCAGATATCCAGACATGTTCTAAGACAGGTATTACTCAATTCGGGAGATGGTGTTCTCCGCGAACTTGAGATTAAGAGAGATATAGAAAGATACTTCTAGGCGGATCCACTCACTGAGGATATTTCTTGAACACAATAGTTTTACAAACGGCCTTTGTGAAACTGATTAGTAGAGGAGTTGGATGTTCGGTTTCACACGGGCTGTGAGTAGTCAACATCGCAATATTAGCCTTGAGTGCAAGTGGGAGATTGTTGGAGATAGTGCCCTCATAGTCAATTATTGGATCGCAGGTACGTGATTGCAATGATTGCGGAGGACCTATACCGGTAGGACAGTCTTACTCGAGATGATAGTATGCTATCTGGTTTGCCTTTATCAGTCGTGTACATGTTCAGGTGACTGATTGCATGTTACACTTTGATAGAGCCCTTAGGATCTTGCTTTACTACCAACAGTATGATGGCGATCATATACGTGAGAGTTGGGTAGTTTATATGCATATCCTTAATTGTGGTCCCTAGTCGTGGGAGTTTCGAGACAGGGCATCGATACTCCGGAGTAGACTAGTGTGTACAGTCGAGACCCCGACGAGGGGCGGTGGCCGGTCTCACAAGCCACTGGTGTCAGTTGGATCACCTAAGATGTATACAGGTGCTCATTGGGTTGTGAGTACACCGGACAGGACTCGCCGGGAATCTGCTAGTTAGTATTATATCTACCGTCAGATAGCAGTTCCCTGGTGACATGTGTACAGGTTAGTTCATCGACCTGAGGTCGTCATTTGTCTAGTGTGAGTTCCCACTGTGCTTTGATTTCTACCCTACCACGGCTCAAAGGAGTCGTGCAAACAGGTAGCTTTTGGGTACAGTCCCAAGCCATATGGAGGCACGTGAGCGGATCGGCAGGGGATTCGTCTCTCCCGGTATTGGGGGCGAGGTCGTGCTGTGTCTAGGAGAGCCATTACACAAATCCATGGCCATGGTAGGAGATTTACTGGTAGGTACTCCAGTAGTATCTCAGGGTGTATTGAGGCTTCACTCCGACACGACTTATACTGCTATTGGGGGTCTGACGTTGCTAGCCCCCTAGGCAGATATGCGATACTCATAGACGAACGGACCGGACTGTATATACATTGTCACTGTTAGGCTCAGTAAGGTTTCTGGATGAGTTCACTCATCGGCCTCCCTTGAGTTTGCTCATCAGCTTCCCTTGAGGTCAGTCCATGGGCAGCCGTTACGCATTGCTAGTGCCGCTGACGGTTTGTGGTTAAACCCACTGCCATGGTGCTGACGAGTCATTAGAGTCCTCCACAGACAGTTTCCCAAGTTCGGGCGAAACGTTGTAGAGGCCGTATGGTTTTATGGCAGGGTTCGGGAAATACACGTGCGTTTATGCACGTGTTATTTTTCGGGCAGATAATACTGGTCGGCTTTGGTTTAAGCCGGATCCGAGTATTATATTGAGTAGATATAATATCTTTGTCTCAGTTGCATTTATATTCGGTCGTTATATAAATGCGGGTATATTTATACAGTTTCGGGGTTGTCCTGAAATTCGTTTCAGGATCACTTTTGGAAGTTGCCAGTTTCCAGTTTTCTATCAGCCGTCTTTTAACATTTGGTTAAAGACGGATTTATCTTTTCTTCAGATATGATGAGTCAGTATTCTAGAAGTTTCTAGATATGATGACTAGGATGGTGACTAGGCTAGTGACTCATCTTGACATTAATGGTTTCATTAATGGCTTGATGATGTGTTTAGTGATTCATGCTTTTTCATTAAAGCTTTTTGTTTTCCTTAGGATATTTTGAAGTGAGAAGCTTTATGCTTAAGGTCACCCCCTCTCCTACGGTCACCTCCCTCTTGCTATATATGGCAGGCCCTCTCTCTCTCCTGATTCACTCTCTCACTTGAGTTTTCATTTGCTAGAAAAGATTATGATAGGTTTTATCGGTGTATGGAATTTCACAGTCTATTTCATTCCATCACCCGATTCCTTCGGCAACTTCATTAACCGATCGTCCACGGATTTGGATGAAGTGAGACAAAGTCATCTACTCATTCTCTACATCATTCTTGGTCGTCTCTTTTAGCAAACTTGACGATCGAGTTGCCTCGAGTCAGAGGCGGGAGCCCTTTTAAAGAATCGATCATGTGGTGCCACCTCGACGAGGATATCGGAGATCGACGCGATCGGAGTAGCCGCAACGGAGCGTGGGATGATGGTTGAAGAACGAAGGACTCGGATCGTTCGGTACAATCTTTCTACACTCTTTACAGTTTGTTAGTTTAGCAATAATGGCAGATCCGGGTTAAAGTATACGATAGCGCCAGTTTAAAAGTTTTGTTCCGCATTTTGGCGTCTGTAGACTGCCGGGGCTCTAGCGTAGACTTACAGTTACGTCCAGCTAGTACCGCTGACAACTTGTGGGTGCTTGATGTGATCATAACCTACTGCCGACGTATTGACGAGTCTTTAGAGTCCTATATAGAGGTTATACTGGCTCAGGCAAAACGAAATAGGAGCACGTATGTGATATGTGCGGGACCGAGAATAATGCGTGTATGAGATACCGTATTATATTCTCGCGACTTTTTGTATCGGTCGGTTATATATGATATAGCCGGGTTATCGAATCAAGTGTTGATTCGATAAGTCGATACATTGGATGTTAGTCGGTTATATGTGATATGACCGGATTATTAAGTCAAGTGTTGATTTAATAATTTATTGTATAATTGTATATTTGATATACTAGTTTACATTAACTAACACTTGTTCACTTTAGGTTTTTTCTCACATGTACACAACTTTGATATATATGTGATATATATTAAAATTGTGTTTTCTTTTTGTATCATGGTTGATGATACACATGACTTGGGTGTATGAGACTTACACCATGCTATCTTTTATGTTGTATTTTAATATTCAAAGTAATTACAAAATTAGTAGAGGATTAGCTAAATGCTTGAAGCTTGTGGAAGCTTGTGGAAGCATTTGACTAATTCCACTAAATTTGTTTTTACTATGGATATTTCTTAACGCAACCATAAAGATTAGCCTAGGGTTAAGTCTCTACAAGAGTTAGTATATGATACTCACTCACCATGGTTAGCCTTCTCACTTGATCATTATCCACATTCTTTTCTTTTGTTCATCTTCTTCTTTTTTGAGCAAAAGAAAAAGCTTGCTAGGGTTTTGAAAAAAAAGAGTGAAACTTTGTGAGAAATAAAATTCTAAAGAGAACCCACTTCCTATTTCTCCATCCTCTACTAGACTAGCACTTTAGTTTAGGGTGTTTGCTTCACTAATTCTCAAGTTAGTGAAGTAGAAGCTTGAGTTGGCATCCCCTCGACGTAGATCATCTTCGGCCTCGAAGACTTCAAGCAAGGACGCGTCTTTCGCCTCATGAAGCCATGCAAGGGTCCGGGAGAACCATGATCGTAGTGAAGGGACTTCAACAAGGAGCTAAAGAAGTGAAGGACCGATCTACAAAGGTTGTATTTCGTATTCACTTAGTTGTAAACGTAGTTTACTAGCATATGAAACCCTAATTTTCTAGCAACGATCTCGTTTAGGGTTATTCGGCACGGCTAAAATTTGAAACATGCATGGTTGATGCATTATAGAACCTTATTAGAGTGCCTAGTAACCCTACAGTGGTATCAAAGCCTAGCAACAGGATTAGTCGATGTGTTAACGAAGTTAAAACCCCGATCGAACCCGGAAACGTTAAAACGACCCCCTCTCTGGACTTTTTTCAAAATCTGTGATTTTTCAGTATTAAAAATAGCTAAAAAATCAAGCAGGGAATTTTAGAAATTACTGTGAAAAACGACAAAGTAGATCGTACGGATGGCTGCGGAACCGCGGCAATACCCTCCTTGTGCCGCGGATCCGCGGCCGTACAGTGTGCATTGTCTTTGGGGTTTGCACAGTAATACTTTTATCTTATAATGCTATTTTATGGGTATTTTTAAACTAACTCAAGTGTTGAGTATTTTGGGGATCCTTTTGTATTCGTAAATTCGATTGTAAGATTTAATTTCGTATAGTTTTTCCGGATAATTTAGAAAGTATTAAAATGTTCGAACGAATATCATTAACTCAATTTTTCCCGGCACGAAAATCATTCAAGTGTTGAATTTTTCTCGGGTTTAAATCTTTCGGGAAAACGTGCATGTGACGCGATGGACCCTCTAGAAGACAATAAACCTTAACTCGATTATGTGACCATCTTGAACTGCCTTTTGAACCTTAGGGTTTGAGGCAGTACGGCATGCCACATGTGAGGCGTTCGCTTGACCCTTCTACAGCTGGACCGTTGCTACTGTGATGTATTCTAGAATTTTTGAACTCGGCTCAAGTCTTGAGCTATTTAGGAAATCTTGGGTATTTGATTATTCGATCGGAAATTTTAATACTGTCTATTTATCTGGAATGTGATACAATATGTGGAATTCATACAGTTAAGCATGAAATACGAAATATGTGATATTTCAGATTTACGATGTCTAAAGAGATTATGGATTCCAAATATTGTAGTTTTACACTTTCTTTTCTGCGACCGTAAGTGTAATATGTGATATCGCCGGTTTCGTTGCTATATGTCAACGACAATTGGGATGCGCATATTTACTTACGTTGATGACATGTGATGTTATGTGTTGCTGGATATGTTATATTGGATCGTCGCGTTCTGAATAGCCGGGGGGGGGGGTTATGTAAGATGAGGGTTTTTATTTTTATTCATGTAAAATTAAATGTATGTAATATTCTTTTATTGGGGAACTTCCGGGATGAGGTTGATGTCACCATTTGTATATTATTTACTTTTCCGCACTAGGATAGACCCAAGGAGGAGAGCATAAGTAACCGGGTTCTGGAATCCAGTGGGAGACCAACTCGAGGAGTCGAGTCCGGGTCTCCTAACTCTAGAATTGGTAGGGTTGTTTGCCGCTCTCGTAAGGGTCTAGGGGTGTGGGTATGTCTATTCATCGCGACCGTGGAATCCGTGTTTTATAGAGGTTCAAAATAAAACACGGACGTCCCAGTATATCCAATGTTTCATATGTTTCTTTTGCTGCGATATCTGTGATGTGATCATGTGATGTGATGTGATAAATACTGTATATAGTATATATGATATATTATGTAGGCGTTACTTATGTTTTACACCCACGCTAGCCCTGCCCGCTCTGTCGTTAGTTACCTAACCTAACGGTGCACGGGGGGACATCGAGGCGAATGCGGATGGCATAAGTGTACGTCGTATTTATCTGTGATATTTAGGTGACTTAAATGATGGGACTTCATTAATGTGATCAATGAAAGAAAAGAAACCTAAAAGATGTTGTAGAATCAAATTTTTCAAAAAGGGTAGCTACAGTTTTGCTTTGCATAGCGATATATATGATATATCCCGCACCTTATTCGATGGGGAAAGAGCCGAGATCCCTTCACCGGGAGTGACCTCTTTAGCAAAACTGGCAGATGCTACAACACTCGGTTTGCTTTTGATTGCTTTTGGAGTTTTGCTTTGCATAGTGATGTATATGATATATCCTGCACCTTATTCCATAAGGAAAGAGCCGAGATCCCTTCACCGGGAGTGACCTCTTTAGCAAAACTAATAAAAGCCTCAAAATCACTCCATTTCAAAATTCACATGATTCTACAACGATATCAAGTTCTTTACGCAATAGGTTTTCAGGAAAACCTGTCGTAGCCTTCCGTCATTTCAGATAAGTCCTACTTAGTATTCGTGCTACGTCTGTTAACCTCCGTCAAGGCGTAGTGTGCGGTAACTAACTAATATTTATCTTCTTATGCATATGATGCAGATTGGATTAGGGTAGTCGTACGACCTTGTTGACCTCCGTCAAGGGTCATGCGGGTGGGTTTGATTCAATCAAGAAATGACGGGTTGAACTTGACTTGCACCCTGTGGTTTGTTGACCTCCGTCAAGGTCATGGGATGCTTGGGGAAAAATATTATCGGGAATTTCAAGTGTTGAAATTTGCAATGAGATTGCATACCTTCTATGAGATAGTTGGATCCCGATACCCACTGCGAGTAATTGTTACTCCTGGGAGAGTTTTACACAGGACAATTAGCCGATCAAGTAGGTGTATAGAAAGGTGTCAACGGGGTTACGCCTCTGGGAAAACGAGGTTTACTTTAATTAGGTCCGTGCGAAAGCACGGGGAACCTCCCTCAAAGTACCGACACTGGCCTGGCTGAAAGATTGGCGAAATTGTAGGGTGTAATTAATCCCGGCTAGTCTTTCCTTTTAGGGTTTGAAGGAAGATTTGATAAAATCAGTGGGAGCCATCCTGATTAGATAAAATAAGAACCTATCTGATCTTGCAAGAGCATACGCTAAAGTGTTTTCTTCTCTCTCTCTCCAGGTAGCGACCATATTATGCCTTAATCAAGATAATAATATGGATGTATTGACCGAACCCGCATATTATACTGTGCTGGGGAACGTTGATTCCGTTCTTTCTTATAAGAGTTATAGGACTGAACAGGATATTGGGGAATACCAGGATTCCCATGTCACCCGAATGAAGAAAGTACATGTTGATGCATTTTCTTCGGGTGTGTTCGTTACAGAGAACTGTTTCTCCATTTGCTCTACGTCCTGGGTATTAGATACCGGGTCAGGATCCCATATATGTAATCAGTTACATGGGCTTAGGAAAGGTAGAGAACTTGGAGAAGGTGATAAAGACATAAGAGTTGGAAATGGTGCAATTGTTGCAGCTAAAACCGTCGGGGAATATCGCCTTGTATTGCCAACTGGTAATACATTGTTTCTGAACGAATGCTATTACATGCCGAACCTGATATGCAACATTATATCAGTTTCTTTGTTGAGTAAAGAGGGATATAATTTTGTATTACAGGATAATGTTATGAACATTTTCCGTAACCAAAAGTTGGTTGGATCAGGCACGTTGTGCAATGGCATTTATGTTCTAAATCAATCAACAGTTCTGAGCATAACAAACACACACAAGAGGAAGAGTTCAGAAATGAACGAATCCTTCTTGTGGCATTGCAGACTGGGTCACATCAATGCGACACGACTAGCTAAGTTGCATAAGGATGGATATTTAAATCCGTTTGAATTTTCATCTTATGACAATTGCCAGTCATGTCTCAAAGGCAAGATGACCAAAACTCCGTTTATGGGACATGGAGAAAGATTACCGAACTCTTGGGACTGATACATAGTGATGTATGCGGTCCCATGTCTACACATGCCAGGGATGGTTCTTCGTACTTCATTACATTCACTGACGATCTCTTTAGATTCGGATATGTGTTCCTGATGAAACACAAATCAGAAGCTTTTGAGAAATTTAGAGAACATAAACAAGAAGTCGAGAACCAAACTGGAAAAAATATTAAAATCCTTCGATCTGATCGAGGAGGTGAATACTTGAGCAATGAATTCCTGGACTTCCTAAAAGAGAATGAGATTCTCTCTCAGCTAACTCCTCCATATACACCACAGCACAACGGTGTATCGGAACGGAGGAACCGCACCCTATTAGATATGGTGCGCTCTATGATAAGTATAGCTAAGTTACCTATTTCCTTCTGGGGATATACACTGGAGACAGCAGCATACCTACTGAATAGGGTTCCTACCAAATCTGTGCTTACCACCCCATATGAGATATGGGAGGGGAAGAGACCATATCTTAATTTTATTAAGATATGGGGTTGCCCGGCCTATGTCAAAAGACAAAAACCGGACAAACTCGAGGCAAGGTTTGTTTTGTGTAAGTTTGTTGTATATCCCAAGCATTCGCGAGGGTATATCTTCTACCACAGTGAGGAACAAAAGTGTTTGTTGCTCAACACGTCACCTTTTTAGAAAAGGAATTTCTTGTAAAAGAGATTAGTGGCTTTGAGGTAGAACTGGAAGAGGTTCCAGCTGTACAAACCACAACAGAAGATTTGGTGGAACCAGAGGATTCGGTAGTTCCCGATGAACCCCAGCCACTCTGCAGATCTAGTAGGGTTTCTCACCCACCTGAGAGATACTACGGTTTTCTCATGGATGGTGGGAGCAAGGATTGCATCATGGTTGATGATGACCCAACTAGCTTCGAGCAGGCCATCACGAGTGGGGACTCAGTGAAATGGCTGGATGCAATGCGGTCCGAGATGGAATCCATGTACACCAACAAAGTGTGGACTTTGGAAGATGCTCCTGAAGGGGTAAAACCCATTGGGAGAAAATGGATCTTCAAGAAAAAACTTGGTGTAGATAGGAAAGTGGAGACTTTCAAAGCTAGACTTGTTGCAAAGGGTTTTCGTCAAAGACCAGGTGTGGACTATGACGAAACCTTTTCTCCAGTAGCTATGCTTAAATCCATCCGGATCATGCTTGCCATCGCTGCATATCATGACTACGAAATCTGGCAAATGGATGTTAACACCGCCTTTCTAAACGGTGATTTAGAAGAGTGCATGTACATGACTCAGCCAGAGGGCTTCGTAGATAGTGGGAGCAGCGAGAAGGTGTGCAAGCTGCTTAAATCCATTTATGGATTAAAGCAAGCATCGCGGAGTTGGAACATCTGCTTTGACGTCGTTATCAAAGAGTTTGATTTCGTCAAAAACGTAGATGAACCTTGTATCTACAAGAAGGTGGCAGAGAGTAAGGTTGTCTTCCTCGTATTATACGTGGACGTCATACTCTTGATAGGAAATGACATTCCTATGCTGCAATCGGTCAAGATCTTCTTATCATAAAGATTCTCAATGAAAGATCTTGGTGATGTCTCTTACATATTGGGAATTATGATCTATAGAGATAGATCAAAAAGGATATTGGGATTGTCCCAATCCAGGTAAATTGACACCATAGTAAAGAGGTTTAGTATGGAAGTGTCCAAACGTGGGTTTTTACCCATGATCTCAGGGCTCACTCTCTCCAAAGAGATGTCTTCCAAGACTGATTTAGAGAGAGCTCGCATGCAAGAGATACCCTATGCTTCGGCTGTAGGCTCTATCATGTACGCGATGCTATGTACCAGACCCGATGTAGCATACTCACTAAGTGTAGTTAGTAGGTATCAAGCTGATCCTGGAGAGAGTCACTGGACAGCTCTAAAGAGCATTCTCAAGTACTTGCGACGGACTAAAGAGATGCTCTTGGTGTATGGTAACGGAGAACTCCAAGAGGAGTCCTTTACCGATTCGAGCATCCAGAGTGATAAGGACGACTCTAAGTCGCAGTCGGGATTCGTCTTTACCCTTTACGGAAGGGCGGTTAGCTGAAAGAGTTCCAAGTAGGAAACCGTGGCAGACTCGACGATGGAGGCTGAATACATCGCTGCCAACGATGCTGCCAAAGAGGCTGTCTGGATCAAGAAGTTCATTACTGAACTTGGAGTGGTTCCATCTATTGAGCATCCAATGCCTTTGTATTGTGATAACAATGGAGCAGTGGCTTTGGCCAAGGAACCCAGGTCCCATTAGCGATCCAGGCATATTCTGAGGCGGTATCACCTGATCCGGGAGATAGTTGATCGCCGGGAGATCGAGGTAAGGAGGGTTGACACGAAGAACAACACAGTGGATCCACTCACGAAGGCCATTCTCCAGATACAGTTTGAGAGACTCTTCGGGATGCTCGGTATGCGATACTACAACAGCTCGCCCTACTGCAAGTGAGAGATTGTTAGTTGTATGTATGCCCTATAGGCCCGTATTGTATAGATGATGTATATTATATTGGACGCTTGGACATATATAGAGAGGACCTTCTTGCTCGATATGATAGTATGCTTTCTGGTTGATCTTTATCTTAACATGTACACTTGTCTCTTTATACTGTTTTATAGTTACATGTTGGTAAAGCCTTTAGGATGTGTACTTGACTACCTGGACTATGATGTGGATCATACTAGTGGGGACATGGTAGTCCATAAGTACATCCTTCAAGGTCCTTAGTCGTGGGTGTATCGAGACGGGGCATCAATATACCAGTGTAGACTAGCGTATGCGCTTCTCGACCCATGTGATAGGCGATGGATGATCCCATATCCATTGGTGTTTGACATCAGAGATGGTATACGGGTGCTCAGTGATGACTGGGTACACTGGACGGACTCGCCGAGAACTCCCAGATGGTATTATACCTTACGTCAGATGGCAGTTCTCAGGTGACACTTGTGCAGGTTAATCTGTAGACCCGAGATCGTCATAGAGTCTTGTGTGATTCCCACTGTTCTTTGATTTCCACCTTACCACGTCCATGAGGGCATGCAAAACGGTGGTTTTTGGGTACAGTCCCGAGTCACATGGAGGCAATGAGCGATAGGAGGGGTTTCGTCTCTCCCGGTATTGGGGGTTGATGTTGCGCTATGCTCGATTGGCCGTAACAGGGAAGTCCCTGGCCAGGGCTGATTTAGAGATTTACTGGTAAGTGTTACTAGTAGTTTCACAACCCGTTATGAGACTCATATCGGCACGACTTATCAGTTATTGGGGTTTGACGTTTACCACCCCTAGACTTGATATGCGACATATTAGACGAGGAGACCGGACTGTACTTGAAGTGTTACCGGCAGGCTTTTACAGGAGTTGCAGCGGGCTTGCTTGCTGATCTTCTGATCGCTCAATACCCGGGTAGCGGTTACGTCCAGCTAGTACCGCTGACGGCTTGTGGGTGCATGATGTGATCATAACCTACTGCCGGCGTATTGACGAGTCTTTAGAGTCCTACATAGAGGTTATACTGGCTCAGGCAAAACGAAATAGGAGCACGTATGTGATATGTGCAGGACCGAGAATAATGCGTGTATGAGATACCGTATTATATTCTCGCGACTTTTTGTATCGGTAGGTTATATATGATATAGCCGGGTTATCGAATCAAGTGTTGATTCGATAAGTCGATACATTGGATGTTAGTCGGTTATATGTGATATGACCGGATTATTAAGTCAAGTGTTGATTTAATAATTTATTGTATAATTGTATATTTGATATACTAGTTTACATTAACTAACACTTGTTCACTTTAGGTTTTTTCTCACATGTACACAACTTTGATATATATTAAAATTGTGTTTTCTTTTTGTATCATGGTTGATGATACACGTGACTTGGGTGTATGAGACTTACACCATGCTATCTTTTATGTTGGATTTTAATATTCAACGTAATTACAAAATTAGTGGAGGATTAGCTAAATGCTTGAAGCTTGTGGAAGCATTTGACTAATTCCACTAAATTTGTTTTTACTATGGATATTTCTTAACCCAACTATAAAGATTAGCCTAGGGTTAAGTCTCTACAAGAGTTAGTATATGATACTCACTCACCATGGTTAGCCTTCTCACTTGATCATTATCCTCATTCTTTTCTTTTGTTCATCTTCTTCTTCATTGAGCAAAAGAAAAGGCTTGCTAGGGTTTTGAAAAAAAAGAGTGAAATTTTGTGAGAAATAAAATTCTAAAGAGAACCCACTTCCTATTTCTCCATCCTATACTAGACTAGCACTTTAGTTTAGGGTGTTTGCTTCACTAATTCTCAAGTTAGTGAAGTAGAAGCTTGAGTTGGCATCCCCTCGACGTAGATCATCTTCGGCCTCGAAGACTTCAAGCAAGGACGCGTCTTTCGCCTCGTGAAGCCATGCAAGGGTCCGGGAGAACCATGATCGCAGCGAAGGGACTTCAACAAGGAGCTAAAGAAGTGAAGGACCGATCTACAAAGGTTATATTTCGTATTCAGTTAGTCGTAAACGTAGTTTACTAGCATATGAAACCCTAATTTTCTAGCAACGATCTTGTTTAGGGTTATTCGGCACGGCTAAAATTTGAAACGGCCATGGTTTATGCATTATAGAACCTTATTAGAGTGCCTAGTAACCCTACAGTTCACTTATGTTCACATCATTACGATATGTCGCATGATATACTGATATTGTCACATCACTGTTCCATGTTGCTTGATATACGGATATACTTACATATTTGTCATATGTCTCATACATCATGCTTTATGATTATACGCATTGAGATATGCTGTTTTCATGAGATTTCTGGATTTGAGAACCGTGGTCAAATTTCGAAGGAAATTATGTATTGTTTTAAAAAGCCGGTTTCTCTTGATATGATATTTCGAGACGTCCACCATCTGTTTTCTCGATTATGAGAGTGGCTTTTAAGACCCGATTCGAGGAGTCGGAGGCACCGTCTACAGGTACATGATGGACCCGGTATGGTTCCCCGAGGCGAAAGGTGATTTTTGTGGTGTAGACGATGAGCCTGGCAGAGGGAGTATTAACTACCGGTGATAGCATTTGGACTCGGCGGTTATCTGGAGGATACCGACCGGGCTAGTGAGATGGATATGATGGCCGACCAGAGCATGTGGTGCCTGATGGCCGATCTGAGAATGCGGCGCCTGAGATATGAGGATTTACGTGTCGATGTTGGACACGGGTCTCATGATGTTTCGAGTGTCGATGTTGGACACTCAGGTTCCATGATTTTGTTGTGTCATTGATGGACACACGTTGATTTATATCCTCGTATTTACATACAAATGCTTTTATGATATTTACATGCTTGATGTTGTTGTGTCATTAGTTGACACGTGGATGAGATCCACATGCAGATAGGCATTGATTATATTGTTGGCACATATGCAGATACGGTCACCCTAGATATCATAGTATTACCTTTATTATATAGTTGACCTAGGAATCATTGTTTATTCGATTTCTACCTGATGATGTTTTCTACCCACGAGTTGGCAACTCACCCCCGTTGTGCCACAGTTCTTGCAGGTTGACCGCATGGATCAGTAGAGGCATCGCTGGCACATAGCTGCATTCGGGTGACTTGCTTTGGTAGGTGGTACATGTTGGATCGTACCACTATTGTATTTATTATTCATATTGTATCTAGTCAACTCCATCAATCAGAAATATAGTACTTGTATAATTAGTAAGACTTAGTGAGACTTGTTGTTGCGAGGCTTAGAGCGAGGGTTTATGTTCGCTTGGTGGGTTTGATGTCTTGCTTTACTTTATCTATTTGGTGTTGATTTTCGCCGTTGGGCGTCGTATACTTATTTTATGACTTGCACGGTTATGAATCCTCCGATTGGCGAAGAGCTAGCTCCAGCTTGGGGATGCCTTTTATATTATCATGTGTATGCGATTTTGGATCAAAATATACAAAGGAGGTGCTGCCCAAATTTTTAAAAGACGAAACATGTTTTTCACCTAGTAAAAATTCACTTGCATTTTTCATGTCCCTGTTGGGATACCTATAACGGTAGCAAGGTTTCGGGTGTCATCTCCCATTCCAATTTTAAAAAATGCCATTATAGATAACCCTAAACCTAGGATGATAACTAGATAATCAAACCAAAACACACAAAGTGAACAACTTGACTTCTAAGAGATTAGGATTACAACCTTTGTAGTCCGTTCCTTCGCTTCATAAGCTCCGTGTTGAGGTCCCTTCGCTGCGATCATCAAGAACACGGACTCTAGAGAGGCTCCATGAGGTGAATGAGGCATCTTTCTTGAAGTCTTCCCTTTCTAAGATGATCTACTTTGAAGAATCTCAAACCCAAGCTCACTCTTCTCTAATGAAGTTCTTAGTGAAGTGAACACCCCAATCTTAGTGGCTAGAATAGATGAGGATGATGAAGTAGGAATTTTGCTCTCTTTTGTTTTCTTAATCTCACTTTAAATCACCACAAACCAAAAAGCTAGCAAAGCTTTTTCAAAGAGGAAGAAGAAGAAGAAAATCCTTTTGTGATGAATAATGAATTATTGTTGTGGTTACAATTGCAACCTAGGCTTAAGCATGACATGCTTAACCCTTGTAGAGACTTTACCATGGGTTAAGGTTTGGGTTGGGTTAACAAATATCTAGAAAAAAATATCAAGGAAAGTGGACAAAGTCAAAGCTTCATGAAGCTTCCTCAAAGCTCATCCAAAACCTAATCCATAACCTTAACCCTAATCCGAATCCTAACATGGTTAAATCTCAAAACCTTTGTTGCATTTGTAACCCTAACATGTTACAATATTATATATCACATATATAATATATAATGTAACAAAATAAAATGATACAATTAACATATATCGCATATACATCAATGTATTATCCAAGTGAGAAAAAGAATCAATAAAGTGAGCTTATATTAGTTAATGCAACGTAATATATCACATATATAATTATACATTAAATTATCGAATCAACACTTGATCCGATTATCCGGCCATATTACATATAACCGACTAATATAACAAGTAACCTTTCATCGAATCAACACTTGATCCGATGACCCGGCTATATCACATATACCCGGCCGATATCATATATCGCGAGAATCGAATACGGTATCACATACTGTTGCGCCACGGCAGCGCCCCGGCCTCTTGCTCGAGGCCAAAATGCGGAATAAAAATTTTCCTTACTCGGAAACCGGCGCTACCGCGGACAATGAAAACCCGGATCGTTTACCATTAACCTAAACTAGCTAACTAGAGATGGGGTGAGAAGTATACCACGAGATCCGAGTCCTCCGGTCTTCTCTTCAACGTCCCGATCTCCCGCGGAAAGTCTTGACTCCGTATCGTCGCCTCCTCGCCGGAAAGGGCACCACAACGCCTTCTTCTTTTACGGGCTCCCGCCTCAATACCGAGGCAACTCGCGCATGAAGCCGGCAACTCGACATGCTCAAGATATGCTGTAGAATGTAGTGTAGAAAGCGCTTTGTCTCAATGGGGTTTGTAGTTGCCATGATGGAGGAATCAAAGAATAGAAAAATGGTGCTTGCATTTTTCTAGCAAGAAAATGAGATCAAGAATGAACTCTCAAGATGAACCTCTCATTTTCTTTCTCTCTTTTCTTTTTCTTCTTCTCTCTTTTCTTTTTCTTCAACCATTTCATCAAGTGAGAGCAAGAGGGTGGAGGAATGAACATAATAGCATAAACATGAAGGGAGGTGAGTGTAGGAGAAAATGAAGGGTGACCACAACCAAGACATAATCATCACAAAACTCACATCAACTTTTCTTATCAAATCTAATCACATAAAGCAAATGATAATGAAGGATAAGAAAGGCATCAAAAGATGCTTTCATAATAAATCATCTTACAAATAAAACCTCCACCAAATGTAATTTGCAAAACTGCAAATTACCCCCTCCATCAGAAAAGTCCGGCCGGGAAAGAACAAAGGAAAACCGGCCGGAACGGAATGCAAACTGGCAACTCCAGAAAACTGGTCCCGTAATAAATTACAGGAAAACCCCCAAACTGTGCATACACACCCGCATCTGTATTCCGTCCGGATACAAATGCAAATGAGACAAAATCTACACTGTACTAAACTAGGACCGGCTTAAACCAAAGCCGGCTAGTAAAATCCGTCTGATCCTGATCCGTGCAATACCGCACGTATCTGATCAAACGCTGCCATATAACTATACGGCCACTAGTACAAAACCGTCCGATCCTGATCCGTGCAATACCGCACGTATCTGATCGGACCCTGCCATATCTCCATACGGCCTCTACAGCGTTTCGCCCGAAACTTGAGTAGCTGAAAGTGTGGTGGACTCTAAAGACTCGTCAATACTATGGCTGTGGATTTAACCACTAGCACGTCAGAGGTATAAGCCAATACGTGACGGGCCACCAGCTATTGACCAAAAGGGACGTCGATGAGGAAGCTCACCCCGACACCCAACTGAGCCTGTCAGTGACAATATCCGTACAGTCCGGTCCGTTCGTCTATGAGCATCGCATGGCGGGCCTAGGGGGTTGGTAAAAGTCAGACCGCCAAAAGCGGTACAAGTCATGTCGGAGTGTAGCCCAGAACGCCCTGAGATACTACTGGAATACCTACCAGTAAATCTCCTGCCTCGGCCGAGGGCTTTGCGTAATGGCTCTCCTAGACACAGCGCGACCTCACCCCCAATACCGGGAGAGACGAACCCCTGAAGATCCGCTCACTGCCTCCATGTGGCTCGGGACTGTACCCAACTAAAACCTGTTTGCATGACTCCTTTGAGCCGTGGTAGGGTAGTAATCAAAGCACAGTGGGAACTCACACGAGACAAATGACGATCCTCAGGTCGATGAACTAACCTGTACACATGTCACCAGGGAACTGCTATCTGACGTCTGGTATAAGACCAACTAGCAGGTTCCCGGCGAGTCCTGTCCGGTGTACTCATAACCCAATGAGCACCTGTATACATCTTAGGTGAACCAACTGACACCAGTGGCTTGTGAGACCGGCCACCGCCCCTCGTCGGGGTCTCGACTGTATACACTAGTCTACTAATGGAGTATCGATGCCCTGTCTCGAAACTCCTACGACTAGGGACCTTTTAAGGATGTGCTTATAGACTACCAGCTCCCACGTATATGATCGCCATCATACTGCCGGCAGTCAAGCAAGAATCCTAGGGGCTCTATCAACGTGTAATAGTGATATGTCAGGTCACCTAAAGCAGTACACGATGATAAAGATAAACCAGATAGCATACTATCATCTCGAGTAAGACTGTCCTACTGGGATAGGTCCTCCCTCAATCATTGCAATCACGTGCCTGTGATCCAATAATTGACTCTGAGGGCACTAACTCCAACAATCTCCCACTTGCACTCAAGGCCAATTATTGCGATGTCGCATACTCACAGCCCGTGTGATACCGAACACCCAACTCCTCTACTAGTCAGTCTCACAAAGCTCGTTTGCGAAACTATTGCGTTCGAAGAATAGCCTCAGTGAGTGGATCCGCAGAGAAGTTTCTTTCTATGTCTCCCTATATCTCAAGTTCGCGGAGAAAGCCATCTCCCGAAATGAGCAATACCTGTCTTAGAATGTCTGGATGTCTGATGGGACCTAGCTCATAAATGAACTCCAAATCCAAACTTCTTAGAATGTATCGTCAACTGAACTTAATCAGTATCCTGCGCCAAGCCTCCCTCAGTATTGCCTTGGACCACCTGTCCAAAATACTGCCCCTCCTCAGAAGGAAAACTATAACTCTGACAACCTCCTTGTCGTCCATGTCACCTTGGAAGCCTGGAATGATAACTGTCTCCTAAAGGAGGCTGCCGTTATCATATCCCTAGAACATTCACTTATGTTCTAAAACTGCTTCCGACTGTTTCTCCAGGATTGGATCAATATCAACTTATTGCATCTAGTGCAAGAACAACATCTGGTGTGGTACTTGACATCTCATGATTGACTCAATTGTCCAAGCAAGTGATCTGCCAATCATGAGTATCCCTCTCCCCTTTAGTCTATAAGACACCTTCAGAGAGGGTGACTCCATCAACTGCAGGTACACTACCATGCCAGGAGTCGTCCATTCTAAATACTCATAGAATGCTGTCAAGGTACCCAGATTGGGAAACCACCCAAATCTAGATCTAAAACCATAGATCTAGTAACCAGTATGTCTGATATAATATCCAAGTCCTATGTGGAGAAAACACTGTGTGACGACCAAAGTATAACCGATCGTAGTATAGGAATATCACTCCCTACTACCTTCTCAACAGATCCACCCCTTATTCTGGTGACGTCAAACCTATGACTGTCATATCAGAAATAGATGATCTATCTCCGCTACATCTGCTTTAGTCTATAAATAGACATAAGCCTGATGTCCACCAATGCTTCCGCTGCTCCTACTGACTACGACAACCCTCTGGCAGAGTCATATAGACGTGCACTTCTAAAGCTAGTTTAGAGCGACGCTATACTCATCCTCCTGCCGGGTCTCGCAGCCTGGAACAATCAGCAATGGCAAGTGTGGGTAAACAAGAACTTCCCTGTCACCGTCCTTGAGGCTACCGGAGTACCTCTCGGGTGCCTGAAGTTACCCACCGTATCTGCGGAGTGGCCAATGGAATGTCAAATCAGATTGAATCTTCAGGTTCCTTATTAAATCTTCAGTAATCGTTTGCGGTTCTGGAATCACTTCCAGTTCTACCATACTCCCACTACTTTTTCTGAAAAATCCATTTTTAATAAAACTGTGGCGAGTCTAGAACAATATTGCTATTGTTCATCCAGATGGTAGAAAGTCAACCCTCGTCATAGCCTGGGTCAACCCACAAACAGCCATTACAGAAACGTGCCTTGAGTTGTCCAGTGTCTGGTTTTAAGCATAAGCCGGACAACTCCCCGTACCTTAACAATGTCAAGATATGAACTGTTCTATATCCAATATAGAACCAGAGGCACTGATTTAATTTAACCAGATTCAAATCATGCAGCTATCTCCAGTGCATGTCAACTAAATGGAAGGAGGCCGATCAGCGTTACTCAACTTAGGAATGCTTCCAATTATGAGTAACCTGAAAAAGAAGCAATTTCTCTTTATCATTACTATCAACTGAATACCATACACAAGTATCTACATCTTCGATCACTTTGAAGAATCCCGATACTTGCTATACCTGGTTCTCTACTCTATTCAAATACCTATAACTCCTCAAAACTCAGACCCTGTGTTTCCACGAAACACATGTCTAAGAACTAGAGAAGTTAAAAGTAAACAGAATATAGTATGAGGACCAACCCCTCTGTCCTAATGGACACTGGACAACATACAATACTCTGTATAAGTCCGCTGAGTCTAACAACTCATTTACTGTGTATCGTAGGTTGAAAACTGTACTTATGGTTAAGAAGAATTACACCGCTGTTTAATGCTCCTTACCTAACCATCCACTGATATAGGTAAATGTCATCGACATAATATCAAAAGGTATATCTCACTCTATGAAAATAGACGTACAGATATGTCAATTTGAAATTGGTGCACAACAGCGGATATTCAAAACCAAATATTTGCCGACCGGCAAACAACCCAGGTGACTTCCTCAAATATCACCGACTACAACGAATCCCGATATAATGAGGATGATCACCCAATTCCCAATAACTTACTCCCACTCATCATCTTGTAAAACCACACAGATGTGAGAATCATACCTGGTAAATACATACCCTGGAGTAAGTGTCAAATCGGGAAATCAGTTTTCCATTAACAGTACACAGTGAAACTGAAACATTGAAATGTTTCGTTGGGGTATCCTGGTATTCCTAGTAATGCCTCTTCCATTATCCAGATTCACAACTGTAACCGTATAATTCTTTGCCACTTCTCCAAATCCCTTTCTATGTCTTTAGTCATTACCTTCTGTACACCCTATTAGGCCAAATGGTTTTCTTCCTTCCCTACCGTTCGGCACCAGCCTATGGTTTGGAAGAAGACTATCCAATAAGCATAATGGGTGTACTGTCCCAATCCTAGGAACACTCGCAATGCGAGAGAAGGTGAAGATAAAAGACACCTGAATGTACTTTATTCCTATTTCTCCTGAACCAGAATCCATCCCCGAACTGGAACAAGTTCCTTTCGAGTTCGTATATAACCATACGATGGAGTATCCAATAAGATGGGATCTTCGTAATGATACGGAGTGTCCTGGAGAAATACAAAGGTGATTTAGGGTTGGCGAAGGAATACTTGGTTTGGTCGTGTATATCAGTCGCAATTTACTTTGCCCTCCTACTAATCCCTTGCTTTGTCTTAATCTTAATACCTTCTGCAAACCGTTTAGGCTAATCGGTTTTCTTCATTCCCTACCGGTCGGCACCAGCCTAAGGTTTGGAAGAAGACTATCCAATTTGCGTAGTAGGTGTGCTATCTCCTAAACTAAGGAGTACTCACAACTTAAGAGAAGGTAAAAGGGAAAAGACAACTGAATAATCCTATCCGTTTTCTCCAGAACCAGAAACCATCCTCGAAGTCCTTCGAGTTCGTATCTAACCATACGATGGTTTTGTCCAATGGAAGTGGACGTTCGTAGTAATACGGGGTGTCCTGGAGAAAAGGGTAAAAGTAGGAGTGGCAATGAGGTCTGCAACTCTGACAATCCAAAAGCCTGTGTTAAGAAGGTTCGGTCAACTTGGTCACTGAGTCACAGTCCAGGGTCGGGTCAATGGTCGCTGCCAGAGAGAGAGAAAAGAAACACTCAGCGTGCACTCTAACCTAGATCAGAATGGTTATCACTCTATCTAATCTGGAAACCTCCCACTGTACCTCAAATTCTCCTCCAAACCTGAAAGAAGAATTAGTCGGGGTCACCCGAGGAGTAAACCAACTCATCAGTGGGAATCGGGATCCAACTATCATCGCATGATAACTTGACGGAATCCACTCAAGTCACCACACTCCAGAAGGTATGCGCATGCCTGGCAAGTTTCAGTTCTTTTGAAACTCCCGATGTGATTTTTACCCCTAGGACCCAAGTGACCTTGACACAGTCAACAAATCAAAGAGTCCTAGTCAAGTTCAACCCGTCATTATCCTGGATTGCATTAAACCCACCCGTACGAGCCCTTGACACAGTCAACAAGGCCGCACGACTGTCCTAACCAATCCCATTAATATGCTACAAACAAACACTACTTAGCTACCGCACACTACGCCTTGACACAGTCAACAAACGCAGCGCGAATACCAAGTAATACTTGTAAGAAATGACGGAGGGTTACGGCTGGTTTTTGGCGAAAAACCTTTAACGTAAAGAACTTGATATCGTTGAAGGAACTACATAGCCTTTTATAAAAGTATAGTGACGAAAACCTTTACTAAAGAGGTCACTCCCGGTGAAGGGATCTCGGCTCTTTCCCCGTAGAATGAGGTGCAGGATATTCCAACTGAATACCACGATGCAAAGCAAAAGTAATCGGCTATAGTGAAGTTAATGCCCTGACGCAAACTTTTGTCCAAGGGGTCACTCCCGATGAAGGGATCTCGGCCCTTGCCTCGTCGACTGAGGAGCAGGATATTCCAAATGAATACCACGATGCAAAACAAAAGTGGACGTCCTTGCAATAGCAGCTTTTTGAAAAATGTTCCAACAACATCAGAATAGGTTGGTTTATAACTTGCGTTGATCCGAATCAACGCAGTCCCATCATTGGATCACACCACAAAGAACGAAAATATACTGATGTACGTATATGCCATCCGCATTCGCCACTGGGTCCCGTCATCACCCGTTAGGTTAGCTAACTAACGGCAGAGCGGGGACTGGACTAGCGCGGATGTAAAACATATACAACATCTACTAATATATATATACCAATATATAATTTTCATTCAAGGCGTGATAAAAAGCAACATCACAGAACAATACAGATATCTGGAAGCCCCGGGTTCCACAGAGCCGCTGCTGAAACCCGACGTTCCCCTGGTCGTGTGGATAGCCTGTGCAATGAAAACCTAGACCCCTACGGGCGCGGCAAGTCACCCACCAAAACCTGAAGCGAGGCAGCCCCCTTCAGCACCGTGAATGGACCACCCAGCACTTCACGGAATCCGGTAACTTGGGCGCCCCTCCTGGGTCAACCTGTACCCCTTACGAGTGCGGCGAATAGCCCGCCAATCCTAGAGTGAAGCCCCCTCCGTCTCAATGCCTTGAGATGCGGGCCCGTTGCCCTCTAGAACCCGGCTATCCGTGCACCCCTCCGCGGGGTAATCCTAGTACAGAAAATAAAATATACATATACCGGGTACATCGACCGCAACCAGGTCGTGCCCCAAAAGAATAATACAAACTGGCAGTGACGGCAGTCCACATGTCGGACGCTCGCCCCGCAATATCAAATGTACATAATACAACAGCACTGTACTAGCATTGCATCCAGGCTATCCCCCACGACCGATCCGCAACAACACAGCATAAACATAAAACATCAACGTGAAAATCACGTTCGCAAATCCGTCTAACCGGGCTATAGCAGTTAGACCGGATTTACCGATCGAGTGACATTCACGGTCGCAGATATAAAGTAAATACTGTGAAAAATGTGTTTAAAATTTTCCGATTGACCAAAAATTAACAAGTGGGCCCCCAAACAAAACTGTAGCACTTACAGAAAACCTGGGCCCAATTTTAATATTCCAAAACCCCTAATTTAAGTTCACAAGCCCACTGCAAAAAATTTATCACACGACCCCACATTCCTGCGGCGGAAGCGCGGCCAAAAGGGGGTTTTGGCCGCCCTTCCGCGGTCGTACGGAGGAGTCATGACACCAAATTTTTGCAGTATTCTTAGAACTCCCTGCACATCATTCTGAGACCACCTGAAAAATTTTTAGACTCCAAAAAATTTCGACAGAAACTGATGTGCTAGAAAAATACGGTTTTTGGAAATTTCGGTCGATCGGAAACGCAAACACATCAAACGAAGCTAGGTAAGGTTAATGGCGTGGCTCTGATACCATGTTGCGCCACGGCAGCGCCCCGGCCTCTTGCTCGAGGCCAAAATGCGGAATAAAAATTTTCCTTACTCGGAAACCGGCGCTACCGCGGACAATGAAAACCCGGATCGTTTACCATTAACCTAAACTAGCTAACTAGAGATGGGGTGAGAAGTATACCACGAGATCCGAGTCCTCCGGTCTTCTCTTCAACGTCCCGATCTCCCGCAGAAAGTCTTGACTCCGTATCGTCGCCTCCTCGCCGGAAAGGGCACCACAACGCCTTCTTCTTTTACGGGCTCCCGCCTCAATACCGAGGCAACTCGCGCATGAAGCCGGCAACTCAACATGCTCAAGATATGCTGTAGAATGTAGTGTAGAAAGCGCTTTGTCTCAATGGGGTTTGTAGTTGCCATGATGGAGGAATCAAAGAATAGAAAAATGGTGCTTGCATTTTTCTAGAAAGAAAATGAGATCAAGAATGAACTCTCAAGATGAACCTCTCATTTTCTTTCTCTCTTTTCTTTTTCTTCTTCTCTCTTTTCTTTTTCTTCAACCATTTCATCAAGTGAGAGCAAGAGGGTGGAGGAATGAACATAATAGCATAAACATGAAGGGAGGTGAGTGTAGGAGAAAATGAAGGGTGACCACAACCAAGACATAATCATCACAAAACTCACATCAACTTTTCTTATCAAATCTAATCACATAAAGCAAATGATAATGAAGGATAAGAAAGGCATCAAAAGATGCTTTCATAATAAATCATCTTACAAATAAAACCTCCACCAAATGTAATTTGCAAAACTGCAAATTACCCCCTCCATCAGAAAAGTCCGGCCGGGAAAGAACAAAGGAAAACCGGCCGGAACGGAATGCAAACTGGCAACTCCAGAAAACTGGTCCCGTAATAAATTACAGGAAAACCCCCAAACTGTGCATACACACCCGCATCTGTATTCCGTCCGGATACAAATGCAAATGAGACAAAATCTACACTGTACTAAACTAAGACCGGCTTAAACCAAAGCCGGCTAGTAAAATCCGTCTGATCCTGATCCGTGCAATACCGCACGTATCTGATCAAACGCTGCCATATAACTATACGGCCACTAGTACAAAACCGTCCGATCCTGATCCGTGCAATACCGCACGTATCTGATCGGACCCTGCCATATCTCCATACGGCCTCTACAGCGTTTCGCCCGAAACTTGAGTAGCTGAAAGTGTGGTGGACTCTAAAGACTCGTCAATACTATGGCTGTGGATTTAACCACTAGCACGTCAGAGGTATAAGCCAATACGTGACGGGCCACCAGCTATTGACCAAAAGGGACGTCGATGAGGAAGCTCACCCCGACACCCAACTGAGCCTGTCAGTGACAATATCCGTACAGTCCGGTCCGTTCGTCTATGAGCATCGCATGGCGGGCCTAGGGGGTTGGTAAAAGTCAGACCCCCAAAAGCGGTACAAGTCGTGTCGGAGTGTAGCCCAGAACGCCCTGAGATACTACTGGAATACCTACCAGTAAATCTCCTGCCTCGACCGAGGGCTTTGCGTAATGGCTCTCCTAGACACAGCGCGACCTCACCCCCAATACCGGGAGAGACGAACCCCTGAAGATCCGCTCACTGCCTCCATGTGGCTCGGGACTATACCCAACTAAAACCTGTTTGCATGACTCCTTTGAGCCGTGGTAGGGTAGTAATCAAAGCACAGTGGGAACTCACACGAGACAAATGACGATCCTCAGGTCGATGAACTAACCTGTACACATGTCACCAGGGAACTGCTATCTGACGTCTGGTATAAGACCAACTAGCAGGTTCCCGGCGAGTCCTGTCCGGTGTACTCATAACCCAATGAGCACCTGTATACATCTTAGGTGAACCAACTGACACCAGTGGCTTGTGAGACCGGCCACCGCCCCTCGTCGGGGTCTCGACTGTATACACTAGTCTACTAATGGCGTATCGATGCCCTGTCTCGAAACTCCTACGACTAGGGACCTTTTAAGGATGTGCTTATAGACTACCAGCTCCCACGTATATGATCGCCATCATACTGCCGGCAGTCAAGCAAGAATCCTAGGGGCTCTATCAACGTGTAATAGTGACATGTCAGGTCACCTAAAGCAGTACACGATGATAAAGATAAACCAGATAGCATACTATCATCTCGAGTAAGACTGTCCTACTAGGATAGGTCCTCCCTCAATCATTGCAATCACGTGCCTGTGATCCAATAATTGACTCTGAGGGCACTAACTCCAACACATACACGTATTATTCTCGGTCCCGCACATATCACATATGTGCTCCTACTCCGTTTTGCCTGAGCCAGGAAACCTCTGTGTAGGACTCTAAAGAATCGTCAATACGCCGGCTGTAGGTGATGATCATATCAAACACCCACAAGCTGCAAGCGGTCATCTAAACGTAACAGCCACCCGGGTATTGAGCGATTAGAAGATCAACAAGCAAGCATGTACATTCTCCTGTGAATCCAATCAGTAACACTTCCGTACAGTCCGGTCTTTTCGTCTGATATGTCGCATATCCAGTCTAGGGGTGGTAAACGTCAGACCCCAGTAACTGATATGTCGTATCGATGTGAGGCTCATAACGGGTCGAGAAACTACTGATAACTCTTATCATTATATCTCCATATCAGCTCTGGCTAGGGACTTCCAGTTATATCCAATCGAACACAGCGCATCAACTCCCAATAGCGGGAGAGATGAAACCCCTCCTATCGCTCATTGCCTCCATGTGATTCGGGACTGTACCCAAAAGCCACCGTTTTGCACGCCCTCTTGGACGTGGTAAGTTGGAAATCAAAGCACAGTGGGAATCACACAAGACTCTATGACGATCTCGGGTCTACAGACTAACCTGTACCAGTGTCACCGGAGAACTGCTATCTGACGATAGGTATAATACCATCTAGGAGTTCTCGGCGAGTCCGTTCAGTGTACCCAGTCTCCACTGAGCACCCGTATACCTTCTCTGATGTCAAACACCAATGGATATGGGATCATCCATCGCCCATCGTCTGGGTCGAGAAGCGTATACGCTAGTCTACTCTGGAGTATCGATGCCCTGTCTCGATACTCCTTCGACTAGGAATAGTTATAGGATGTACTCTTGGACTACCCTGGCCCTACTAGTATGATCTGCATCATAGTCCCAGTAGTCGAGTACATATCCTTAGGGCTTTATCAACATGTGAGAGCAAGACAGTAAACCAATACGAGTCAACATATTAAGACAAAGTGAAACCAAATAGCATACTATCATGTCGAGCAAGAAAGTCCTCTCTATATATATCCAAGCATCCACTATAATATACATCATATGTACAACAATGGTCTCTAGGGCATATATATAACTAACAATCTCCCACTTGCACTAAGGCCAGCTGTTGTAGTATCTCATACCCAACACCCCGAAGAGTCTCTTGAATTGTATCTGGGGTATGGCCTTCGTGAGTGGATCCGTAGTGTTGTCCTTCGTGTCAACTCTCCTGACCTCGATCTCGCGGCGATCAACTATCTCCCGGATCTGGTAATGCCACCTCAGAATATGTCTTGACTTCTGATGGGACCTGGGTTCCTTGGCCAAAGCCACATCTCCATTATTATCGCAATATAAAGGTATTGGATGCTCAATGGATGGAACCACACCAAGTTCAGTTATAAACTTCTTCATCCAGACAGCCTCTTTGGCATCGATGTATTCAGCCTCCATCGTTGAGTCTGCCACGGTTTCTTGCTTGGAACTCTTCCAACAAACCGCCCCTCCATTTAGGGTAAAGACAAATCCCGAGTGCGACTTAGAGTCGTCCTTATCACTTTGGTAGCTCGAATCGGTAAAGGACTCCACCTGGAGTTCACCGTTACCATACACCATGAACATCTCCTTAGTTCTTCTTAAGTACTTGAGAATGTTCTTCACAGCTGTCTAGTGACTCTCTCCTGGATCTGCTTAATACCTACTAACTACACTTAGTGAGTATGCTACATCGGGTCTGGTACATAGCATCGCGTACATGACAGAGCCTACTGCCGAAGCATAGGGTATCCCTTGCATGCGTGTTCTCTCCAAATCAGTCTTGGGAGACATCTCTGTTAGTTATATGTATGCCTTAGAGGCCATTACTATACATGAGATGTGTTAGTTATATGTATGCCCTAGAGGCCATTACTGTACATACGATGTATATTGTAGTGGATGCTAGGACATATATAGGGAGGACTTTCTTGCTCGACATGATAGTATGCTATCTGGTTGTACTTTATCTTAACATGTACTCTGATTGTCTCTATATTACATGTTGATAAAGCCCTTAGGATATGTACTCGACTACTGGGACTATGATGAGATCATACTAGTGGGGCCACGGTAGTCGACGAGTACATCCTATAACTGTTCCTAGTCGAGGGTATATCGAGACAGGGCATCGATACACCAGAGTAGACTAGCGTATACGCATCTTGACCCATATGATGGGCGATGGATGATCCCATATCCATCGGTGTTTGACATCAAGGATGGTGTACGGCTGCTCAGTGGAGACTGGGTACACTGGACGGACTCGCCGAGAACTCCCAGATGGTATTATACCTCACGTCAGATGGCAGTTCTCCGGTGACACTGGTACAGAGTAGTCTGTTGACCCGAGATCATCATAGAGTCTTGTGTGATTCCCACTGTGCTTTAATTTCCATCATACCATGTCCAAGAGGGCGTGCAAAAAGGTGGCTTTTGGGTACAGTCCCGAATCACATGGAGGCAATGAGCGATAGGAGGGGATTCGTCTCTCCCGGTATAGGGAGTTGATGTTGTGCTGTGTTCGATTGGCTATAACCGGAAATCCCTGGCCAGGGTTGCTGAGATTTACTGGTAAGTGTTATCAGTAGTTTCTCGAACTGTTATAGCCTCATATCGACACGACTTATCAAGCTACTGGGGTCTGACGTTTACCACCCCTAGGCGAGATATGCAACATATCAGACGACGAGACCGGACTGTACGGGAGTGTTACTGTTTGGATTCACAGGAGAATGTACAGGCTTGCTTGTTGATCTTCTGAGCGCTCAATACCTGGGTGGCTGTTACGTTTAGCTGACCGCTTGCAGCTTGTGGGTGTTTGATATGATCATCACCTACTGCCGGCGTATTGACGATTCTTTAGAGTCCTACACAAAGGTTTCTTGGCTCAGGCAAAACGGAGTAGGAGCACATATGTGATATGTGCGGGACCGAGGATAATGCGTTATGAGATACCATATTCTATTCTCGCGATATATGATATCAGCCGGGTCATCGGATCAAGTGTTGATTCGATGAATCGGTACGGATAAATATTAGTCGGTTATATGCGATATAGCCGGATTGTCGGATCAAGTGTTGATTCGATAATTTAATGTATAATAATATATATGATATATTAAATTACATTAACTAATATCAGCTCACTAAAAGATTCTTTTTCTCACTCGGGTAATACATTGATATATATGCGATATATGTTAATTGTATTATTTTATTTGGTTACAATAAATATTTTATATGTGATATATAATATTGTAACATGATATGATTACTAATGCAACATGTTTAGTAGAGATTAAACATGGTTAGGGTTTGATTAGGGTTAAACCTTTCTAGATGTTTCTAGAAGGTTTTTTTTTTTTGTTTTGGAAAGGATATTTTTGCATGACATTTCTTAACCCAACCACACCCTTTAACCCTAGTTCATTCTCTACAATGGTTCTTGACCATGGTTGCATAATTCATCATTATCTCCTTTGCATTATTCATCACAAAAGGAATTCAATTATTATTCATCTTCTTCTTCCTTCATTCTTTCATGGAAAAAGCTTACTAGCTTTTTCCAAGTGATGAATAAATATGAGAAAAAGATAAATAAAGAGAGAAAAAATCCTACTTCATCATCCTCATCTTCCCTTGCCCTTTAGATGAGAGTGTTCACTCAATTTTAGTGAGTGTTAGCATGTGTTAACGAAACTTCAAGGTAGATCATCTTTGTATCGAAGATCGGAAGCAAGACTGCATCTTTCTCTTCGTGGAACCTCTCGAGAGTCCGGAGCATGATGATCGCAGCGAAGGGACTTCAACACGGAGCATATGAAGTGAAGGACCGGATCTATAAAGGTTGTAATCCCTCTCACTTAGTGTTAAAATGTTTAACATGTTTGTTTTCGCCTAATCTCTAGTTTAAAGATCCGTATTCGGGTTGTTCGGCACGGCTAATTTTTTAATCGGGCAAGGTTGATGCCTCGTAGAACCTTGTGAGCGTGCCCAGCAACCCTACAAGATGTATATTGTAGTGGATGATTGGACATATATAGGGAGGACTTTCTTGCTTGACATGATAGTATGCTATCTAGTTACTCTTTACCTTAACGTGTACACTGATTGTCCCTCTGTTACATATTGGTAAAGCCCTTAGGATGTGTACTTGACTACCTGGACTATGATGCGAATCATACTAGTGGGGACATGGTAGTCCATAAGTACATCCTTCAAGGTCCCTAGTCGTGGGTGTATCGAGACGGGGCATCAATATACCAGAGTAGACTAGCGTATACCTTCTCGACCCATGTAGATGGTGTTAGTTATATGTATGCCCTAGAGGCCATTACTGTACATAGGATGTATATTGTAGTGGATGCTGGGACATATATAGGTAGGACTTTCTTGCTCGACATGATAGTACGCTATCTGGTTGCTCTTTATCTTAACATGTATACTTTCAGTCTCTCTGTTACATGTTGATAAAGCCCTTAGGATGTGTACTCGACTTCTAGGACTATGATGTAGATCATACTAGTGGGGCCTGGGTAGTCCATGAGTACATCCTTCAATGTTCCTAGTCGTGGGAATATCGAGACGGGGCATCGATATTCCAGAATAGACTAGCGTATATCTTCTCGACCCATGTGATGGGCGATGGATGATCCCATATCCATTGGTGTTTGACATCAGAGATGGTATGCGGATGCTCAGTGGAGACTGGGTACACTGAACGGACTCGCCGAGAACTCCCTGATGGTATTATACCTTACGTCAGATGGCAGTTCTCTGGGGACACTGGTACAGCTTAGTCTGTTGACCCGAGATCGTCATAGATTCTTGTGTGTCTCCCACTGTGCTTTGATTTCCACCCTACCACGGCTCTACTGAGTCGTGCAAACAGGTGGTTTTTGTATACAGTCCCGATTCACATAGAGGCAATGAGCGATAGGAGGGCATTCGTCTCTCCCGGTATTGGGGGTTGATGTTGCGTTATGCTCGACTGGCCATAACTGGAAATCCCTGGCTAGGGTTGTACTGATTTACTGGTAAGTGTTATCAGTAGTTTCATGCTTGTTATGGACCTTACATCGGCATGACTTCTCAAGCTACTGGGGTCTGACGTTTACCACCCCTAGGCGAGATATGCGACATATCAGACGAACAGACCGGACTGTACGGTAAGTGTTACTGGTTGGATTCACAGGAGTGTGAGCGGGCTTGCTCGTCGATCTTCTGATCGGTCAATACCCGGGTGGCCGTTACGTTTAGCAGACCGCTTGCGGCTTGTGGGTGTTTGATATGATCATCACCTGCTGCCGGCGTATTGACGAGTCTTTAGAGTCCTACACAGAGGTTTCCTGGCTCAAGCGAAACGAAATAGGACCACATATGAGATATGTGCGGGACCGAGAATAATACCAGTATGTGATACTGTATTCTATTCTCGTGATATGTATCATGAGACGGTTATATGTGATATAGCCGGGCTACCGAATCAAATGTTGATTCTATACATTGATACACTTGATATTAGTCGGTTATATGCAGTATGACCGGATCATTAAATCAAGTGTTGATTTAATGATTTAATGCATAATTATATATTTGATATATTACTTTGCATTAACTAGTATTGGTTCACTTAAGATGGATTTTCTCACTTGATGTGCACATTGTATATATGATATAGTTTTGTGCACTAGTTTGTATCATGTTTGATGATACATGCAAACTTGGGTGTGTGTATGCTTTTAACTATGATTAGGTTAATGGTTAGTGTTTGATTTATTTACTTATTCATTTATTTATTTCTTCATTTTTGGCAAAATGAAATGGTGGCTAATTTTTTTTCTTTGCTTTAGCTTCATGAAGCCTCTTTAGATTATCTACCATTTTGTCTTTTGCCTAAACCTAACCATTCACCTAACCCTAGTTTATTCTCTACACTTAACCAAGGTTGCATTATGATAACTTCACTTGATTTATCATTTGATTTGATTATTCTCTCATATTATATTGTTTGTTCTTCTTCTTCTTCAAGAAGAAGAAACCTTGCTACAATTAATGGTGTCTTGAGAAAAAGAGTGAGAAATCCAAATCCAAAGTGAACCCACTTCCTATTTCTTCATCCTCTACCACTTGCCAAGTAGTATAGGGTGTTTTCTTCACAAGTTTCATGACTTGGTGAATTTGGAGCTTGATCTTGAGTTGCCTCGACGTAGATCATCTTCGGCGTCGAAGTCGACGACCTAGCCCGATCTTTTCTCCAATGAAACCACCACGAGAGTCTAGGATTCCGATGGGTACAGCGGAGGGACGTCATCATGGAGCCAAGGAAGTGGAGGACCGGATCTACAAATGTTGTAATCACTTTCCTTTTTAGTTAAAGTTGTTAACTTGCAATCTTTATCGCCTATCCTCTAGTTAACGATCTTGCATAGGAATCTTAGGCACATAAAAATTTGATTTTGGCATGTTTGATCTGTTGTGGAACATCATGGGTGTGCCTAGGAACCCTACAGTGGTATCAGAGCCTAGCTAGAGCCTTAGGCGATGTGTAGACGATGTTTTACGTCCGATCGAAACACGAAACCCTAATCCGACCCCTTCTCTGTACAATTTTTAAAATAGTGAGATTTTCTATATTACGAATATGCAGAAAATTCATCAGGGTTTTATAAGAAAAACTGTGCAAAACGAGATCCTGAATCAATTAAACCGCCGCGGAACCGCGGCAGGAGCCTGGCTAGTGCGGCGGTTCCGCGGCCGTACGGTCGCTTCTTCCATTAATTTTTGCGCAGTAATTCCTATATTTTGGTGCTGTATTTTCTGGGAATTTTTAAATCTTACTCAAGAGTTGAGTATTCTGGGTTGTATTGGGAGTTCGTAGATTCGATCGGATTGTCAAACTTTGTCTATGTGTTTTTCCGGGTAATTTTAGAATATGTTAAAAAGTTCGACCGGATATAAATACCCACTTTTTCCCCTGTCGGAAAATTTCCAAATGTTGGATTTTTCCGTGGTTTAAGGACGTTCTAAGTAGTGCAAGTAACTCGATGGACCCTCTAGAAGACAACAAACCTTAACTCGATTATGTGACCGTCTTGAACTGCCCTTTGAACCTTAGGGTTTGGGGCATTACGGCATGCCACATGTGAGGCGTTGGCTTGACCCTTCTACGGCTGGACCGTTCATACTGAGGCATGAAGTGGATGTTTTTAAACTTATTTCATGTGTTGAGCTGTTTCGGGAAAACTTGGGTGTTTGACTGTTCGATCGGAAAGTTTAACATTTTCTATTTATCTAGAATATGATACAATATTTGGAATCCACAAGTAGTTATGAGATAACTGATTTGAATGTTATAAACATAGCACTTTAGTCTCACTTGATCGGTTGCTACGGAATTTTGATGTGATCAAAAGTCCGTCGCAATCACGTAGCGTACGCGGATACTCGCCGGGTAAACTTAATAGACAGCCTCACCCCATAGCCCCGACCAAGTGACTGTAGGAGAACCCCGTCGCCGAAAGCATCCGTTCGGGTGCTCGCGGTAGCGGTGTTCCGCCTTAGTGCACTTCGTCGACGGTATCGGGGGTGCGGCCGCCTACTAAAGTTTGCGACGAGCATTCGATCAGGATTTCGGGAATCTTGTTCAATTGCCCGACTTGATATTGAAAAGAGTTTTCTATAATGTGACTAAAATGCGGGGTTTATAATTGTTAGGCATGCGATGTCTAAGGAATTCATTTGATTAGGCATGCGATGTCTATGCAGGTTGCGGATTCCAACTGTTGTAGTTTTACACTTTCTTTTCTGTGACCGTAAGTGTAATATGAGATATCGCTGGTTTCGTTGCTGTATGTCAACGACAATTGGGATACGCATGTTTACTTACGTTGATGACATGTGATGTTATGTGTTGCTGGATATGTTATATTGGATCGTCGCGTTCTGAATAGCCGGGGGGTTTTATGTGAGATGAGTGTTTTTCATTTTCATTCATGTAAAAACTTGTATGTAATATTCTTTTATTGGGGCACTTCCAGGTTGCGTATGATGTTACCATTTGTATATTATTTACTTTTCCGCATTAGGATAGACCCAAGGAGGGGAGCACAAGTAACCGGGTTCTAGGGTCCAGTGGGAGACCAACTCGAGGAGTCGAGTCCGGGTCTCCTAACCCTAGAATTGGTAGAGTTTCTTGCCGCTCTCGTAGGGGTCTAGGGGTGTGGGATTGGCTATTCATCGCGACCGTGGAATCCTTGTTTTATACAGGCTCAAAATAAAACACGGACGTCCTAGTATATCCAATATTCCATATGATATTTTCTGCCGCGTTATCTGTGATGTGATCATGTGATATGTTCAGATAGATATTATATATAGTATATATGATATATTATATAGACGTTTCTTATGTTTTACACCCGCGCTAGCCCTGCCTCGCTCTGGCATTAGTTACCTAACCTAACGGTGCAGACGGGACATCGAGGCGAATGCGGATGGCATAAGCGTAGGTTATATTTATCTGTGATGTTTAGGTGGACTTAAATGATGGGACATTCATTAATGAGATTAATGAAAGAAAATAAACCTAAAAGATGTTGTGGAATCGAATTTCTAAATAAAACAGGTAGCTACAGTTCTTGCTTTGCATCGCGGTGTTCCTTGTAGAACATCCTGCACCCTATTCGATAAAGAAAGGACCGAGATCCCTTCACCGGGAGTGACTCCTTTAGCAATAATTGGCATATGCTACAACCCTCTGTTTGTCTTTTGATTGCTTCTTGTTGGATATAGTGCCCTCAGAGTCAATTATTAGGTCACAGGTACGTGATTGCAATGATTGATGGAGGACCTATCCCGGTAGGACAGTCTTACTCGTGATGATAGTATGCTATCTGGTTTACCTTTATCATCGTGTACAGCTTTAAGTGACCTGACAAGTCGCTATTACACGTTGGTAGAGCCCCTAGGATTCTTGCTTGACCACCAGCAGTATGAGGGCGATCATATACGTGGGAGCTGGAAGTCTATAAGCATATCCTTAAATGGTCCCTAGTCGTGTGAGTTTCGAGACAGGGCATCGATACTCTAGAGTAGACTAGTGTATACAGTCGAGACCCCGACGAGGGGCGGTGGCCGGTCTCACAAGCCACTGGTGTCAGTTGGATCACCTAAGATGTATACAGGTGCTCATTGGGTTATGAGTACACCGGACAGGACTCGCCGGGAACATGCTAGTTGGTCATATACCAGACGTCAGATGGCAGTTCCCTGGTGACATGTGTACAGGTTAGTTCATCGACCTGGGGATCGTCATTTGTCTTGTGTGAGTTCCCACTGTACTTTGATTACTACCCTACCACGGCTCAAAGGAGTCGTGCAAACAGGTTTTAGTTGGGTACAGTCCCGAGCCACATAGAGGCAGTGAGCGTATCTTCAGGGTTTCGTCTCTCCCGGTATTGGGGGTGAGGTCGTGCTGTGTCTAGGAGAGCCATTACACGAAGCCCTCGGCTGAGGCAAGGAGATTTACTGGTAGGTATTCCAGTAGTATCTCAGGGTGTTCTGGGCTACACTCCGACACGACTTGTACCGCTTTTGGGGGTCTGACTTTTACCAACCCCCTAGGCCCGCCATGCGATGCTCATAGACGAACGGACCGGACGGTACGGATATTGTCAGTGACAGGCTCAGTAGGGTTGTCAGGCTGAGTTCGCTCATAGACGTCCCTTTTAGTCAATACCTGGTAGCCCGTTACGTATTGGCTTATATCTCTGACGTGCTAGTGGTTAAATCCACAACCAAGGTGTTGACGAGTCTTTAGAGTCCCGCACATTCAGTTACTCAGCTTTCGGGCGAAAGGTTGTAGAGGCCGTATGGAGATATGGCAAGGTCCGATCAGATACGTGCGGTATTGCACGGATCAGGATCGGACAGATTGTACTACAGGCAGTATGGGTATATGGCAGGGTTCGATCAGATACGTGCGGTATTGCACGGATCAGGATCGAACGGATATTACTAGCCGGCTTTGGTTTAAGCCGGATCCTAGTATAGTACAGTATAGATTTTGTCTCATTGCATTTGTATTTCGGTCGGAATACAAATGCGGGTGTGTATGCACAGTATCGGGGTTTTCCTGTAATTTATTACGGGACCACTTTTCTGGAGTTGCCAGTTTGCTTTCCGTTTCGGCCGATTTCCTTTGTATCGTTCATTGGCCGAAAATTGGTGGAGGAGGGCTTATTTGCATTGTTGCAAATAAGCATTTTGTGGAGGTGGTCTTTGCATATTTCCTTGTATCATGATGGTGCACCATTCTTTTGACCTTTGACTTCTATCTTCATGATGGCATGACTTTTGGAAGTGATCATTAGCTTGATGGAGTGTTGGTTTTGGTGCTATCATGGTTGTTGGTGAGTAGTTGAGAGTGGGTGTGATTGTGACCTTATTCTTTCATGATTTCCTTTTGCATGATAGCCTTCCACTCTCTCCTTTTTGGAAGTCTCTCTCCATTCTCATTCTCATTCTCTCTTCCCCATTGTAGTGGCCGGCCATATGGTAGGTGGGCTGTCCAAATTTTTGTGGAGTGGGGTTTTGCTCATTTCATGTTCCAAAATCCCCAAAGTCCCTCCACATAGTTCTTGTATCATTCCTCCACCACAAAGGCATCTCCATGAACCCCAAAAATGAGACTTGCTCACTAGATTTTCTACAGCAAATCTTAGGCACGTCGACTAGCCAGCTTCGTGCCCGAGTTGCCTCGGCATTGAGGTGGGAGCCTGTAAAAGAAGTAGGCGATGTGGTGCACTTCCGGCGACGAGGAGGAGACGGCACATTCCGCAGGAGATCGGGACGACGACGAGAAGACCGGAGGACTCGGATCTGTCGGTATATCTCTCTTCCCTTTCTTGTAGATAGCTAAGACTAGTTAGTGGTTCGATCCGGGTATTAGTGCGCGGCGGTTTGCCAGTTCAAGAATATTAAAGTTTATCACCGCTTCCGCATTTGGCCGTCGGATTGACGGTGGGGGCGCCGCCGTGCACTTACAGTGGTATCAGAGCCTCGCCATTAACTTAGTCTAGCTTTGTGTAATGTGTTTGCATTTCCGATCGATCAAAAAGTTCCAAAACCGTGTTTTTCAAAGTGACAGTTTTCTGTTGAAATTTTTTGGTCTCGAAAATTTTTTCAGGTTGTAAAATATTGATGTACTGGAAAATCTAAGAGCTCTGTAAAAATTCGATGAAGTGACTCCACAGTGGGAGCGCGGAACCGCCGCAAAAACCCCATTCCCGCCGCTGTTCCGCCGTGCACTGTGGAGAACCCTGGACCAAATTTCTACAGTGTCTTTGTGGGCTTAAAATTGGGGTTTTGGAATATTAATATTGGGCCCAGAATTTCTTGATCTGCTACAGTAATGCTTGGGGGCCCACTTGTTAAAATTTGATCGATCGGATATTTTAAACACATTATTTCACAGTATTTACATTATATCTGCGACCGTGAATGTCACTTGATCGGTAAATCCGGTCTAACTGCTATAGCCCGGTTAGACGGATTTGCGAACGTGACTTTCACGTTGATGTTCTGTTTTTGCTGTGATGTTGCGGATCGGTCATGGGGGATAGCCTGGATGCAATGCTAGTACAGTTGTGGTTGTATTATGTACATTTGATATTGCGGGGCGATCGTCCGACATGTGGACTGCCGTCACTGCCTGATTGTATTATTATTTTGGGGCACGGCCAGGTTGCGGTCGATGCACCCGTTGTATGTATATTTTATTTTCTGTACTAGGATTACCCCGCGGAGGGGTGCACGGATAGCCGGATTCTAGAGGGCAACGGGCCCGCATCTCATAGCATTGAGACGGAGGGGGCTTCACTCTAGGATTGGCGGGCTATTCGCCGCACTCGTAGGGGGTACAGGTTGACCCAGGAGGGGTGCCCAAGTTACCGGATTCCGTGAAGTGCTGGGTGGTCCATTAACGGTGCTGAAGGGGGCTGCCTCGCTTCAGGTTTTGGCGGGTGACTCACCGCGCCCGTAGGGGTCTAGGATTTCATTGCACTGGCTATCCACATGACCAGGGGAACGTCGGGTTTCAGTAGTGGCTCTGTGAAACCCAGGGATCCCAGATATCTGTATTGTTTCTGTGATGCTGTTCATTTTCTGTGATGTTGCATTTTTCATGCCTTGAGTGAATATAATATATTGGTATATATATTAGTAGATGTTGTATATGTTTTACATCCGCGCTAGTCCAGTCCCCGCTCTGTCGTTAGTTAGCTAACCTAACGGGTAATGACGGGACCCAGTGGCGAATGCGGATGGCATATACGTACATCAGTATATTTTCGTTCTTTTTGGTGTGATCAATTGATGGGACTGCGTTGATTCGGATCAATGCAAGTTAAAAACAAACCTAATCTGATGTTGTTGGAACACTTTTTCAAAAAGCTGTTATTGCAAGGACGTTCACTTTTGTTTTGCATCGTGGTATTCAGTTGGAATATCCTTCTCCTCAGTCGACGAGGCAAGGGCCGAGATCCCTTCATCGGGAGTAACCCCTTGGACAGAAGTTTGCGTCAGGACATTAACTTCACTATAGCCGATTACTTTTGCTTTGCATCGCGGTATTCATTTGGAAAATCCTGCACCCCATTCTACGGGGAAAGAGCCGAGATCCCTTCACCGGGAGTGACCTCTTTAGCAACGGTTTTCGTCACTATATTTTTAAAAGCTATCCGTTCCTTCGACGATATCAAGTTCTTTACGTTAAAGGTTTTCTCCAGAAACCATTCGTAGCCCTCCATCGTTTCATATGGATGGTCAATAGTATTCAAGCTGTGTATGTTGGCCAAAGTCAAGGCACAGTGATTGGTAGCTATTGGGGCATTCATATGCAGCATAGATAGATGCGTTGGTTTGGGACAGTCGTACTGCCATTTTGGCCAAAGTCAAGGGTATGTACGGGTGGATTCAAATTAACCTGGAGAATGACGGGTAGAACTTGACATGTGACTTATGATATGTTGGCCAAAGTCAAGGTCATAAGAGCATGGGGCAGAAATCACATCGGGAGTTTCAAAAGAACTGAAACTTGCCAGATATGCGCATACCTTCTGGAGTATGATGACGTGAGCGGATTCCGTCACGTTATCATGCGATGAGAGTTGGATCCTGATTCCCACTGATGAGTTGGTATACTCCTCGGGTGATCCCGACTAATTCTTCTTTCAGGTTTGGAGGAGAATTTGACGGTACAGTGGGAGGTTTCCAGATTAGATAAATTGGTAACCATTCTGATCTAGGTTAGAGTGCACGCTGAGTGTTTCTTTTCTCTCTCTCTTTGGCAGCGACCATTGACCCGACCCTAAGACTTTGACTCAGAGACCAAGTTGACTGAACCTTCTTAAACACTGGCTTTTGGATTGTCAGAGTTGCAAACCTCATTGCCACTCCTACTTTTACCCTTTTCTCCAGGACACCCCGTATTGCTACGAACGTCCACTTCCATTGGACAAAACCATCCTATGGTTAGATACGAACTCGAAAGAATTTATTCGAGGATGGTTTCAGGTTCTGGAGGAAACGGATAGGATTATTCAGTTGTCTTTTCCTTTTACCCTCTCTCAGGTTATGAGTACTCCTTGGTTTAGGAAATAGTACACCTATTACGCAAATTGGATAGTCTTCTTCCAAACCTTAGGCTGGTGCCGACCGGTAGGGAATGATGAAAACCAATTAGCCTAACGATGGTGTACAGAAGGTATTAAGTTCAGACAAAGCAAGGGATTAGTAAGAGGGCAAAGTAAATTACAACAGATATTCACGACCAAACCAAGTATTCCTTCGCCAATCCTAAAATCACCTTTGTATTTCTCCAAGACACTCCGTATCACTACGAAGATCCACAGTTTATTGGATACTCCATCGTATGGTTATATACGAACTCGAAAGGAACTCGTTCCAGTTCGGGGATGGATTCTGGTTCAGGAGAAATAGGAATAAAGATTATTCGGTTGTCTTTTATCTTCACCCTCTCTCGCATTGCGAGTGCTCCTAGGATTAGGACAGTACACCCATTATGCTTATTGGATAGTCTTCTTCCAAACCATAGGCTGGTGCCGAACGGTAGGGAAGGAAGAAAACCATTTGGCCTAAAGGGGTGTGCAGAAGGTAAAGACTAAAGACATATGAAGGGATTTGGAGAAGTGGCAAAGAATTATACGGTTACAGTCGTGAATCTGGAAGAGGCATTACTAGGAATACCGGGATACCCCATCGAGACATTTCAATGTTTCAGTTTCACTGTGTAATGTTAAAAGAAAACTGATTTCCTGATTAGATACTTACTCCAGGGTATGTATTTACCAGGTTCGATTCTCATATCTGTTGTAAGTGCACGGCGGCGCCCCGGCCGTCAATCCGACGGCCAAACGCGGAAACGGTGATAAACTTTAATTTTTGCGGACTTGGCAAAACGGCACCACCGCGCACTAAAACCGGATCGGGCCATTAAACTAAATCTAGCTAACTACAAAGAGAAGGGGAAGAGATATACCGACTGATCCGAGTCCTCCGGTCTTCATCTCCACTCCGATCTCCTCACGGGATCTCCGGTCGTCGCCTCCTCGCCGGAAGTGCACCACGTCGCCTGCATCGTTTACGGGCTCCCGCCTCTATACCGAGGCAACTCGGGCATGAAGCCGGCAACTCGACATGCCCAAGGTTTGCTGTAGAATGTAGTGTAGATGATGCTAGTCTCATTTGGGGTTTGTAGTTACCTTGATGGAGGAATGGGGTTAGGAAAAATGGTGCTTTCATTTTTCCAAAACAAGAAGAAGAAAGAGATGAAGAATTCCTCACAAATCAAAGATGAACTCTCTCATTCTTTTCTTTCTCTCATTGTTCTTTCTTTTTCTCAAGTGAGAATGATCAATGGTGAAGGAATGAGAATATCAACCATAACATCAAGGGAGGTGAGTGTAGGAGATGAAAAGAGGTGACCACATCCTAGACATAAAAACATCAACCATGCTTTTCTTTTCCATCAAAACTATACCCTTTCCAATCTCATTAATGCACAACATGGATGAAAGATATCATAATCAACACAATAGCAAGAAACCCCCTCCACAACATGTTATTTGCACAATTGCAAATAACCCCCTCCATCGGAAAAGTCCGGCCGGGAAAGAACAAAGGAAAACCGGCCGGAACGGAAAGCAAACTGGCAACACCAGAAAACTGGTCCCGTAATAAATTACAGGAAAAAAAAAACCCATACTGTGCATACACACCCGCATCTGTATTCCGTCCGGATACAAATGCAATGAGACAAAATCTACACTGTACTATACTAGGATCCGGCTTAAACCAAAGCCGGCTAGTAATATCCGTCCGATCCTGATCCGTGCAATACCGCACGTATCTGATCGAACGCTGCCATATAACCATACGGCCATTAGTATAAACCGTCCGATCCTGATCCGTGCAATACCGCACGTATCTGATCGGACCGTGCCATATCTCCATACGGCCTCTACAGCGTTTCGCCCGAAAGCTTGAGTAACTGAAAGTGTGGTGGACTCTAAAGACTCGTCAATACTATGGCTGTGGATTTAACCACTAGCACGTCAGAGGTATAAGCCAATACGTGACGGGCCACCAGCTATTGACTAAAAGGGACGTCGATGAGGAAGCTCACCCCGACACCCAACTGAGCCTGTCAGTGACAATATCCGTACAGTCCGGTCCGTTCGTCTATGAGCATCGCATGTCGGGCCTAGGGGGTTGGTAAAAGTCAGACCCCCAAAAGCGGTACAAGTCGTGTCGGAGTGTAGCCCAGAACACCCTGAGATACTACTGGAATACCTACCAGTAAATCTCCTGCCTTGGCCAAGGTCTTCGTGTAATGGCTCTCCTAGACACAGCGCGACCTCACCCCCAATACCGGGAGAGACGAAACCCCCGAAGATCCGCTCACTGCCTCCATGTGGCTCGGGACTGTACCCAACTAAAACCTGTTTGCACGACTCCTTTGAGCCGTGGTAGGGTAGTAATCAAAGTACAGTGGGAACTCACACGAGACAAATGACGATCCCCAGGTCGATGAACTAACCTGTACACATGTCACCTGGGAACTGCTATCTGACGTCAGGTATAAGACCAACTAGCATGTTCCCGGTGAGTCCTGTCCGGTGTACTCATAACCCAATGAGCACCTGTATACATCTTAGGTGAACCAACTGACACCAGTGGCTTGTGAGACCGGCCACCGCCCCTCGTCGGGGTCTCGACTGTATACACTAGTCTACTCTGGAGAATCGATGCCCTGTCTCGAAACTCCTACGACTAGGGACCTTTTAAGGATGCGCTTATAGACTCCAGCTCTCACTTATATGATCGCCCTCATACTGTTGGCAGTCAAGCATGAATCCTAGGGGCTCTATCAACGTTCAATAGCGACATGTCATGTCACCTAAAGCAGTACACGATGATAAAGGTAAACCAGATAGCATACTATCATCTCGAGTAAGACTGTCTTACCGGGATAGGTCCTCCCTCAATCATCGCAATCACGTGCCTGTGATCGAATAATTGACTCTGAGGGCATTATCTCCAACAATCTCCCACTAGCACTCAAGGCTAATTATTGCGATGTCGCATACTCACAGCCTGTATGATACCGAACACCCAACTCCTCTACTTGTCAGTCTTACAAAACTCGTTTGCGAAACTATTGCGTTCGAGGAATAGCCTCAGTGAGTGGATCCGCCTAGATGTTTCTTTCTATGTCTCTCTATATCTCATGTTCATGGAGAAAGCCATCTCCCGAAATGAGCAATACCTGTCTTAGAATGTGTCTAGATGTCTGATGGGACCTAGCTCATAAATGAACTCCAAATCCAAACTTCTTAGACTGTATCGTCAACTGAATTTAATCAGTATCCTGCGCCATGCCTCCCTCAGTATTGCCTTGGACCACCTGTCCAAAATACTGCCCCTCGTCAGAAGGAAAACTATAACTCTGACAACCTCCTTGTCGTCCATGTCACCTTGGAAGCCTGGAATGATAATTGTCTCCCGAAAGAGGCTTTCGTTATCATATCCCTAGAACATCCACTTATGTTCTAAAACTGCTTCCGACTGTTTCTCCAGGATTGGATGAATATCAACTTATTGCATCTACTGCAAGAACAACATCTGGTGTGGTACTTGACATTTCATGATTGACTCAATTGCTTGACATTTCATGATTGACTCAATTGCGTAAGCAAGTGATCTGCCAATCATGCACATCCCTCTCTATTTTAGTCTATAAGACACCTTTAGAGAGGGTGACTCCATTACCTGCAGGTATACTACCGTGCCAGGAGTCGTCCATTCTAAATACTCTTAGAATGCTGTCAAGGTACCCTGATTGGGAAACCACCCAAATCTAGATCTAAAACCATAGATCCAGTAACCAGTATGTCTGATATAATGTCCAAGTCCTTTGTGGAGAAACCACTGTGTGACGACCAAAGTATAACCGATCGTAGTATAGGAATATCACTTCCTACTACCTTCTCAACAGATCCATCCCCTATTCTGATGAAGTCAAACCCATGACAGTCACATCAGAAATAGATGATCTATCTCCGCTACATCTGCTTTAGTCTATAAGTAGACATAAGCCTGATGTCCACCAATGCTTCCGCTGCTCCCACTGACTATGACAACCCTCTGGCAGAGTCATATAGACATGCATTTCTAAAGCAAGTTTAGAACGACGCTATACTCATCCTCCTGCCGGGTCTCGCAGCCTGGAACAACAACAATGGCAAGTGTGGGTAAACAAGAACTTCCCTGTCACCGTCCTTGAGGCTACCGGAGTACCTCTCGGGTGCCTGAAGTTACCCACCATCCCTGCGGAGTGGCCAATGGAATGTCAAACCAGATTGAATCTTTAGGTTCCTTATCAAATCTTCAGTAATCGTTTGCGGTTCTGGAATCACTTCCAGTTCTACCATACTCCCACTACTGTTTTCTGAAAAAATCTATTTTTAATAAAACTGTGGCGAGTCTAGAACAATATTTCTATTGATCTGCCAGATGGTAGAAAATCAACCCTCGTCATAGCCTGGGTCAACCCACAAACAGCCATTACAGAAACGTGCCTATGAGTTATCCAGAGTCTGGTTTTAAGCATAAGCCGGACAACTCCCCGTACCTTAACATCGTTAAGATATGAACTGTTCTATATCCAATATAGAACCAGAGGCACTGATTTAATTGAACCAGATTCAAATCATGCAGCTGTCTCCAGTGCATGTCAACTAAATGGAAGGAGGCCGATCAGCGTTACTCGACTTAGGAATGCTTCCAATTATGAGTAACCCGAAAGAGAAGCAAGTTCTCTTAATTATTACTATCAACTGAATACCATACACAAGTATCTACATCTTCGATCACTTTGAAGAATCCCGATACTTGCTACACCTGGTTCTCTACTCTATTCAAATACCTGTAACTCCTCAAAACTTAGACCCTGTGTTTCAACGAAACACATGTCTAAGAACTAGAGAAGTTAAAAGTAAACAGAATATAGTATGAGGACCAACCCCTCTGTCCTAATGGACACTGGACAACATACAATACTCTGTATAAGTCCGCTGAGTCTAATAACTCATTCACTGTGTATCGTAGGTTGAAAACTGTACTATGGTTATGAAGAATTACACCGCTGTTTAATGCTCCTTACCTAACCATCCACTGATATAGGTAAATGTCATCGACATAATATCAAAAGGTATATCTCACTCTATGAAAATAGACGTACAGATATTTCAATTTGAAATTGGTGCACAACAGCGGATATTCAAAACCAAATATTTGCCGACCGGCAAACAGCCCAGATGATCTCCTCAAATATCACCGATTACAACGAATCCCGATATAATGAGGATGATCACCCAATTCCCAATAACTTACTCCCACTCACCATCTGTAAAACCATACAGATGTGAGAATCAAGCCAGGTAAATACATACCCTGGAGCAAGTGTCTAATCAGGAAATCAGTTTTCTTTTAACAGTACACAGTGAAACTGAAACATTGAAATGTTTCGGTGGGGTATCCCGGTATTCTTAGCAATGCCTCAACCATTATCCAGATTCACAACTATAACCGTATAATTCTTTGCCACCTCTCCAAATCCCTTTATATGTCTTTAGTCATTACCTTCTGCACACCCCTTAGGCCAATTGGTTTTCTTCCTTCCCTACCGTTCGGCACCAGCCTATGGTTTGGAAGAAGAATATCCAATAAGCATAAAGGGTGTACTGTCCTAATCTTAGGAGCACTCGCAACGCGAGAGAAGGTGAAGATAAAAGACACCTGAATGTACTTTATTCCTATTTCTCCTGAACCAGGATCCATCCCCGAACTGGAACAAGTTCCTTTCGAGTTCGTATATAACCATACGATGGATTATCCAATAAAATGGGATCTTCGTAGTGATACGGAGTGTCCTGGAGAAATACAAAGGTGATTTAAGATTGGCGAAGAAATACTTGGTTTGGTCGTGAATAGCAGTCGCAATTTACTTTGCCCTCTTACTAATCCCTTGCTTTGTCTGAACTTAATACCTTCTGTACACCGTTTAGGCTAACTGGTTTTCTTCATTCCCTACCGGTCGGCACCAGCCTATGGTTTGGAAGAAGACTATCCAATTTGCATAATAGGTGTACTACTCCTAAACTAAGGAGTACTCGCAACCTGAGAGAGGGTGAAAAGAAAAGACAACTGAATAGTCTTATCCGTTTTCTCCAGAACCGAAAACCATCCTCGAATAAATTCCTTCGAGTTCTTATCTAACCATACGATGGTTTTGTCCAATGGAAGTGGACGTTCGCAGTAATACGGGGTGTCCTGGAGAAAAGGGTAAAAGTAGGAGTGGCAATGAGGTCTGCAACTCTGATAATCCAAAAGCCAGTGTTAAGAAGGTTCGGTTAACTTGGTCTCTGAGTCATAGTCTAGGGTCGGGTCAATGGTCGCTGCCAGAGAGAGAGAGAAAAGAAACACTCAGCGTGCACTCTATCCTAGATCAGAATGGTTACCAATTTATCTAATCAGGAAACCTCCCACTGTACCTCAAATTCTCCTCCATACCTGAAAGAAGAATTAGTCGGGGTCACCCGAGGAGTAAACCAACTCATCAGTGGGAATCGGGATCCAACTATCATTGCATGACAACGTGACGGAATCCGCTCACGGTATCACACTCCAGAAGGTATGCGCATATCTGGCAAGTTTCAGTTCTTTTGAAACTCCCGATGTGATTTCTGCCCCATGCTCTTATGACCTTGACTAAGGCCAACAAATCATAAGTCACATGTCAAGTTCTACCCGTCATTGTCCAGGTTGATTTGAACCCACCCGTACAAGCCCTTGACTAGGGCCAACAAGGCTATACGACTGTCCCAAACCAACGCATCTACCTATGCAGCATATGAATATCCAATAGCTACCAAATACTGTGCCTTGACTAAGGCCAACAAACACAGCTTGAATACTATTGACTACCCATATGAAACGACGGAGGGCTACGAATGGTTTCTGGCGAAAACCTTTAACGTAATGAACTTGATCTCGTTGAAGGAACGGATAGCTTTTTAGAAAATATAGTGACGAAAACCTTTACTAAAGAGGTCACTCCCGGTGAAGGGATCTCGGCTCTTTCCCCGTAGAATGGGGTGCAGGATATTCCAAATGAATATCACGATGCAAAGCAAACGTAATCGGCTATAGTGAAGGTATTGCCCTGACGCAAACTTCTGTCCAAGGGGTCACTCCCGGTGAAGGGATCTCGGCCCTTGCCTCGTCGACTGAGGAGCAGGATATTCCAAATGAATACCACGATGCAAAACAAAAGTGAACGTCCTTGCAATAACAGCTTTTTGAAAAGTGCTCCAACAACATCAGATTAGGTTTGTTTAACTTGCATTGATCCGAATCAATGCAGTCCCATCAATTGATCACACCACAAAGAACGAAAATATACTGACGTACGTATATGCCATCCGCATTCGCCACTGGGTCCCGTCATCACCCGTTAGGTTAGCTTACTAACGGCAGAGCGGGGACTGGACTAGCGCGGGTGAAAAACATATACAACATCTACTAATATATATACCAATATATTATATTTCGCTCAAGGCGTGAAAAGAAATGCAACATCACAGAAATGTACAGCATCACAGAACAATACAGATATCTGGGATCCCCGGGTTTCACAGAGCCACTACTGAAACCCGACGTTCCCCTGGTCGTGTGGATAGCCTGTGCAATGAAATCCTAGACCCCTACGGGCGCGGCAAGTCACCCACCAAAACCTGAAGCGAGGCAGCCCCCTTCAGCTCCGTGAATGGACCACCCAGCACTCCACGGAATCCGGCAACTTGGGCACCCCTCCTGGGTCAACCTGTACCCCCTACGAGTGCGGCGAATAGCCCGCCAATCCTAGAGTGAAGCCCTTTCCGTCCCAATGCCATGAGATGCGGGCTTGTTGCCCTCTAGAACCCGGCTATCCGTGCACCCCTCCGCGGGGTAAACCTAGTACAGAATGTAAAATATACATACACCGGGTACATCGACCGCAACCAGGTCGTGCCCCAAAAGAATAATACAATCAGGCAGTGACGGCAGTCCACATGTCGGACGCTCGCCCCGTAATATCAAAAGTACATAATACCACCACAACTGTACTAGCATTGCATCCAGGCTATCCCCACGACCGATCCGCAACATCACAGCATAAACATAGAACATCAATGTGAAAGTCACGTTCGCAAATCCGTCTAACCGGGCTATAGCAGTTAGACCGGATTTACCGATCGAGTGACATTCACGGTCGCAGATATAATGTAAATACTGTGAAAAAATGTATTTAAAATATCCGATCGATCAAAAATTAACAAGTGGGCCCTCAATCAAAACTGTAGCACTCATAGAAATCCTGGGCCCAATTTTAATATTCCAAAACCCATATTTTAAGCCCAGAAGGCCTCTGAAAAAATTTGGTGAAGTGATGTGAATAGTGCGCGGCGGAAGGGCCGCACGAGGGGGGGTTTCGCGGCGCTTCCGCGCTCCCACTGTGGAGTTACTTCGTCAAATTTTTACAGAACTCTTAGATTTTCCAGTACATCAATATTTTACAACCTGAAAAATTTTTCGAGACCAAAAATTTTCAACAGAAACTGATTCGAACTAAAATGCAGTTTTGGAACATTCGATCGATCGAAACAGAAAAACACATTACACCAAGCTAGACTATGTTAATGGCGAGGCTCTGATACCACTGTAAGTGCACGGCGGCGCCCCGGCCGTCAATCCGACGGCCAAACGCGGAAACGGTGATAAACTTTAATTTTTGCGGACTTGGCAAAACGGCACCACCGCGCACTAAAACCGGATCGGGCCATTAAACTAAATCTAGCTAACTACAAAGAGAAGGGGAAGAGAAATACCGACTGATCCGAGTCCTCCGGTCTTCATCTCCACTCCGATCTCCTCACGGGATCTCCGGTCGTCGCCTCCTCGCCGGAAGTGCACCACGTCGCCTGCATCGTTTACGGGCTCCCGCCTCTATACCGAGGCAACTCGGGCATGAAGCCGGCAACTCGACATGCCCAAGGTTTGCTGTAGAATGTAGTGTAGATGATGCTAGTCTCATTTGGGGTTTGTAGTTACCTTGATGGAGGAATGGGGTTAGGAAAAATGGTGCTTTCATTTTTCCAAAACAAGAAGAAGAAGGAGATGAAGAATTCCTCACAAATCAAAGATGAACTCTCTCATTCTTTTCTTTCTCTCATTGTTCTTTCTTTTTCTCAAGTGAGAATGATCAATGGTGAAGGAATGAGAATATCAACCATAACATCAAGGGAGGTGAGTGTAGGAGATGAAAAGAGGTGACCACATCCTAGACATAAAAACATTAACCATGCTTTTCTTTTCCATCAAAACTATACCCTTTCCAATCTCATTAATGCACAACATGGATGAAAGATATCATAATCAACACAATAGCAAGAAACCCCCTCCACAACATGTTATTTGCACAATTGCAAATAACCCCCTCCATCGGAAAAGTCCGGCCGGGAAAGAACAAAGGAAAACCGGCCGGAACGGAAAGCAAACTGGCAACACCAGAAAACTGGTCCCGTAATAAATTACAGGAAAAAAAAAACCCATACTGTGCATACACACCCGCATATGTATTCCGTCCGGATACAAATGCAATGAGACAAAATCTACACTGTACTATACTAGGATCCGGCTTAAACCAAAGCCGGCTAGTAATATCCGTCCGATCCTGATCCGTGCAATACCGCACGTATCTGATCGAACGCTGCCATATAACCATACGGCCATTAGTATAAACCGTCCGATCCTGATCCGTGCAATACCGCATGTATCTGATCGGACCGTGCCATATCTCCATACGGCCTCTACAGCGTTTCGCCCGAAAGCTTGAGTAACTGAAAGTGTGGTGGACTCTAAAGACTCGTCAATACTATGGCTGTGGATTTAACCACTAGCACGTCAGAGGTATAAGCCAATACGTGACGGGCCACCAGCTATTGACTAAAAGGGACGTCGATGAGGAAGCTCACCCCGACACCCAACTGAGCCTGTCAGTGACAATATCCGTACAGTCCGGTCCGTTCGTCTATGAGCATCGCATGTCGGGCCTAGGGGGTTGGTAAAAGTCAGACCCCCAAAAGCGGTACAAGTCGTGTCGGAGTGTAGCCCAGAACACCCTGAGATACTACTGGAATACCTACCAGTAAATCTCCTGCCTTGGCCAAGGTCTTCGTGTAATGGCTCTCCTAGACACAGCGCGACCTCACCCCCAATACCGGGAGAGACGAAACCCCCGAAGATCCGCTCACTGCCTCCATGTGGCTCGGGACTGTACCCAACTAAAACCTGTTTGCACGACTCCTTTGAGCCGTGGTAGGGTAGTAATCAAAGTACAGTGGGAACTCACACGAGACAAATGACGATCCCCAGGTCGATGAACTAACCTGTACACATGTCACCTGGGAACTGCTATCTGACGTCAGGTATAAGACCAACTAGCATGTTCCCGGTGAGTCCTGTCCGGTGTACTCATAACCCAATGAGCACCTGTATACATCTTAGGTGAACCAACTGACACCAGTGGCTTGTGAGACCGGCCACCGCCCCTCGTCGGGGTCTCGACTGTATACACTAGTCTACTCTGGAGAATCGATGCCCTGTCTCGAAACTCCTACGACTAGGGACCTTTTAAGGATGCGCTTATAGACTCCAGCTCTCACTTATATGATCGCCCTCATACTGCTGGCAGTCAAGCACGAATCCTAGGGGCTCTATCAACGTGCAATAGCGACATGTCATGTCACCTAAAGCAGTACACGATGATAAAGGTAAACCAGATAGCATATTATCATCTCGAGTAAGACTGTCTTACCGTGATAGGTCCTCCCTCAATCATCGCAATCACGTGCCTGTGATCGAATAATTGACTCTGAGGGCATTATCTCCAACATCTGTATGGCTTTACAGATGATGAGTGGGAGTAAGTTATTGGGAATTGGGTGATCGTCCTCATTATATCGGGATTCGTTGTAATCGGTGATATTTGAGGAAATCACCTGGGCTGTTTGCCGGTCGGCAGATATTTGGTTTTGAATATCCGCTATTATGCACCAATTTCAAATCGATATATCTGTACGTCTATTTTCATAGAGTGAGATATACCTTTATGAAATTATGTCTACGACATTTACCTATATCAGTGGATGGTTAGGTAAGGAGCATTAAGCAGCGGTGTAATTCTTCTTAACCATAAGTACAGTTTTCAACCTACGACACACAGTGAATGAGTTATCAGACTCAAGGGACTTATACAGAGTATTGTATGTTGTCCAGGGTCCATCAGGACAGAGGGGTTGGTCCTCGTACTATATTCGGTTTACTTGTGACTTCTCTAGTTTATAGACAGGTGTTTCGTGGAAACACAGGGTCTGAATTTTGAGAAGTTATAGGTATTTGAATAGAGTAGAGAACCAAGTATAGCAAGTATCGGAATTCTTCAAAGAGATAGAAGATGTAGATACTTGTGTATGGTATTCAGTTGATAGTAATGATAAAGAGATCTTGCTTCTCTTTCAGGTTACTCATAATTGGAAGCATTCCTAAGTTGAGTAACGCTGATCAGCCTCTTTCCATTTAGTTGACATGCACTGGAGACAGCTGCATGATTTGAATCTGGTTCAATTAAATCAGTGCCTCTGGTTCTATATTGGATATAGAACAGTTCATATCTTAACGATGTTAAGGTACGGGGAGTTGTCCGGCTTATGATTAAAACCAGACTCTGGATAACTCAAGGCACGTTTCTGTAATGGCTGTTTGTGGGTTGACCCAGGCTATGACGAGGGTTGATTTTCTACCATCTGGATGAACAATAGCAATATTGTTCTAGACTCGCCACAGTTTTATTAAAAATGAATTTTTTCAGAAAACAGTAGTGGGAGTATGGTAGAACTGGAAGTGATTCCAGAACCACAAACGATTACTGAAGATTTGACAAGGAACCTAAAGATTTAATCTGGATTGACATTCCATTGGCCACTCCGCAGATAAGGTGGGTAACTTCAGGCACCCGAGAGGTACTACGGTAGCCTCAAGGACGGTGACAGGGAAGTTCTTGTTTACCCACAATTACCATTGCTGTTGTTCCAGGCTGCGAGACCCGGCGGGGGGATGAGTATAGCGTCGTTCTGAACTCGCTTCAGAAGTGTACGTGTATATGACTCTGCCAGAGGGTTGTCGTAGTCAGTGGGAGCAGCGGAAGCATTGGTGGACAGGTAGCTTATGTCTATTTATAGACTAAAGCAGATGTAGCGGAGATAGATCATCTATTTCTGACGTGACAGTCATGGGTTTGACTTCATCAGAATAGGGGATAGATCTGTTGATAAGGTAGTAGGGTGTGATATCCTGGTATTTAGATGACATACACAGAGTAGGAAAAGAAATTCCTATACTACAGTCGGTTATACTTTGGTCGTCACACAGTGGTTTCTCCACAAAGGAAATGGATTTTATATCAGACATACTGGTTACTAGATCTATGGTTTTAGATCTAGATTTGGGTGGTTTCCCAATCAGGGTACTTTGACAGCATTCTAAGGGTATTTAGAATGGACGACTCCATGCACGGTAGTGTACCTGCAGAAGATGGAGTCACCCTCTCTAAAGGTGTCTTACAGACTAAAGGGGAGAGGGATGTGCATGATTGGCAGATCACTTGCTTAGGCAATTGAGTCAATCATGAGATGTCAAGTATCACACCAGATGTTGTTCTTGCACTAGATGCAATAAGTTGACATTGATCCAATCCTGGAGAAACGGTTGGAAGCAGTTTTAGAACATAAGTGGATGTTCTAGGGATATGATAACGACAGCCTCATTCGGGAGACAGTTATCATTCCAAGCTTCCAAGGTGACATGGACGACAAGGAGGTTGTCAGAGTTATAGTTTTCCTTCTGACGAGGGGCAGTATTTTGGACAGGTGGTCCAAGGCAATACTGAGGGTGGCATGGCGCAGGATACTGATTAAGTTCAGTTGACGATACAGTCTAAGAAGTTTGGATTTGGAGTTCATTTATGAGCTATGTCCCATCAGACATCCAGGCACATTCTAAGACAGGGATTGCTCATTTCGGGAGATGGGTTTCTCCGTGAACTTGAGATATAGAGAGACATAGAAAGAAACAACAAAGCGGATCCACTCACTGAGGCTATTCCTCGAACGCAATAGTTTCGCAAACGAGCTTTGTGAGACTGACTAGTAGAGGAGTTGGGTGTTCGGTGTCACACAGGCTGTGAGTATGCGACATCGCAATAATTAGCCATGAGTGCAAGTGGGAGATTGTTGGAGATAGTGCCCTCAGAGTCAATTATTAGGTCACAGGTACGTGATTGCAATGATTGATGGAGGACCTATCCCGGTAGGACAGTCTTACTCGTGATGATAGTATGCTATCTGGTTTACCTTTATCATCGTGTACTGCTTTAAGTGACCTGACAAGTCGCTATTACACGTTGGTAGAGCCCCTAAGATTCTTGCTTGACCACCAGCAGTATGAGGGCGATCATATACGTGGGAGCTGGCAGTCTATAAGCATATCCTTAAATGGTCCTTAGTCGTGTGAGTTTCGAGACAGGGCATCGATACTCTAGAGTAGACTAGTGTATACAGTCGAGACCCCGACGAGGGGTGGTGGCCGGTCTCACAAGCCACTGGTGTCAGTTGGATCACCTAAGATGTATACAGGTGCTCATTGGGTTATGAGTACACCGGACAGGACTCGCCGGGAACATGCTAGTTGGTCATATACCAGACGTCAGATGGCAGTTCCCTGGTGACAAGTGTACAGGTTAGTTCATCGACCTGGGGATCGTCATTTGTCTTGTGTGAGTTCCCACTGTACTTTGATTACTACCCTACCACGGCTCAAAGGAGTCGTGCAAACAGGTTTTAGTTGGGTACAGTCCCGAGCCACATGGAGGCAGTGAACGTATCTTCAGGGGTTCGTCTCTCCCGGTATTGGGGGTGAGGTCGTGCTGTGTCTAGGAGAGCCATTACATGAAACCCTCGGCCGAGGCAAGGAGATTTACTGGTAGGTATTCCAGTAGTATCTCAGGATGTTCTGGGCTACACTCCGACACGACTTGTACCGCTTTTGGGGGTCTGACTTTTACCAACCCTCTAGGCCCGCCATGCGATGCTTATAGACGAACGGACCGGACTGTACGGATATTGTCACTGACAGGCTCAGTAGGGTTGTCAGGCTGAGTTCGCTCATAGACGTCCCTTTTAGTCAATACCTGGTAGCCCGTTACGTATTGGCTTATACCTCTGACGTGCTAGTGGTTAAATCCACAACCAAGGTGTTGACGAGTCTTTAGAGTCCCCCACATTCAGTTACTCAGCTTTCGGGCGAAAGGTTGTAGAGGCCGTATGGAGATATGGCAAGGTCCGATCAGATACGTGCGATATTGCACGGATCAGGATCGGACAGATTGTACTACAGGCCGTATGGGTATATGGCAGGGTTCGATCAGATACGTGCGGTATTGCACGGATCAGGATCGAACGGATATTACTAGCCGGCTTTGGTTTAAGCCGGATCCTAGTATAGTACAGTATAGATTTTGTCTCATTGCATTTGTATTTCGGTCGGAATACAAATGCGGGTGTGTATGCACAGTATCGGGGTTTTCCTGTAATTTATTACGGGACCACTTTTCTGGAGTTGCCAGTTTGCTTTCCGTTTCGGCCGATTTCCTTTGTATCGTTCATTGGCCGAAGATTGGTGGAGGAGGGCTTATTTGCATTGTTGCAAATAAGCATTTTGTGGAGGTGGTCTTTGCATATTTCCTTGTATCATGATGGTGCACCATTCTTTTGACCTTTGACTTCTATCTTCATGATGGCATGACTTTTGGAAGTGATCATTAGCTTGATGGAGTGTTGGTTTTGGTGCTATCATGGTTGTTGGTGAGTAGTTGAGAGTGGGTGTGATTGTGACCTTATTCTTTCATGATTTCCTTTTGCATGATAGCCTTCCACTCTCTCCTTTTTGGAAGTCTCTCTCCATTCTCATTCTCATTCTTTCTTCCCCATTGTAGTGGCCGGCCATATGGGAGGTGGGCTGTCCAAATTTTTGTGGAGTGGGGTTTTGCTCATTTCTTGTTCCAAAATCCCCAAAGTCCCTCCACATAGTTCTTGTATCATTCCTCCACCACAAAGGCATCTCCATGAACCCCAAAAATGATACTTGCTCACTAGATTTTCTACAGCAAATCTTGGGCACGTCGACTAGCCAGCTTCGTGCCCGAGTTGCCTCGGCATTGAGGTGGGAGCCCGTAAAAGAAGTAGGCGATGTGGTGCACTTCCGGCGACGAGGAGGAGACGGCACATTCCGCAGGAGATCGGGACGACGACGAGAAGACCGGAGGACTCGGATCTGTCGGTATATCTCTCTTCCCTTTCTTGTAGATAGCTAAGACTAGTTAGTGGTTCGATCCGGGTATTAGTGCGCGGCGGTTTGCCAGTTCAAGAATATTAAAGTTTATCACCGCTTCCGCATTTGGCCGTCGGATTGATGGCCTGGGCGCCGCCGTGCACTTACACTTCTATAGTTTTTGCTTTGCACAGTGATATATATGATATATCCCGCACCTCATTCGACGAGGAAAGGGCCGACGATCCCTTCACTAGGAGTGACCCCTTTAGCAAAACTTGAAAACCCTAAAAAACACTCCATTTAAAAACCATTTGATTCCGCAACGAGATCAAGTTCAAAGCGTTAAAGGTTTTCTTAAAAACCATCCGCAACCCTCCATCATTTTAGGAAGTAGAGTACTTAGTATTCGTGCTGTGTTTGTTGATCATAGTCAAGGCACAGTGTACGGTAGCTAAGTAATGTCTTCCTATACCGCATATGATGCGATTAGTTAGGACAGTCCCGTGACTTTGTTGACCTTAGTTAAAGGTCATGTGGGTGGGTTTAATTAATCACGAAATGACGGGTAGAACTTGACTAGTGCTTATAATTTGTTGACTATAGTTAAGGTCATAAGCGCTAGGGGTAAAAATCTTTATCCGGAGTTTCAAGTGTTGAAATTTGCAATGAGATTGCATACCTTCTATGTGATAGTTGGATCCCGATACCTACTGCAAGTAATTATTACTCCTGGGAGAGTTTTGCACTTTACAATTAGCCGATCAAGTAGGAGTATAAAAAGGTGTCAACGGGGTTACGCCTCTGGGAAAACGAGGTTTACTTTAATTAGGTCCGTGCGAAAGCACGGGGAACCTCCCTCAAAGTACCGACGCTGGCCTAGATGAAAGATTGGCGAACTTGTAGAGTGTAATTAATCCCGGCTAATCTTTCCTTTTAGGCGTTGAAGGAAGATTTGATAAAAACAGTGGGAGCCATCCTGATTAGATAAACTAAATAACCAATCTAATCTTGCAAGAGCGCACGCAGAGTGTTTTCTTCTCTCTCTCTCTCTAGGTAGCGACCATATCACGCCTTAATCAAGTTAATAATATGGATGTATTGACCGAATCCGCTTGTTATACTGAGCTGGGGAACATTGGTCCCGCTCCAACTTATAATTGTTATAAGACAGAGCAGGAAATAGGGGAATACCAGAATTCCTATGCCACCCAAACGAAGAAAGTACATATGATGCATCTCCTTCGGGTGTGTTCGTTACAAAGAACTGTTTCTCAGTGTCCCCTGCATCCTGGGTATTTGATACCGGATCAGGATCCCAGATATGTAATCTGTTACATAGGGCTACAGAAAGGTAGAGAACTGAGAACGGGTGATAAGTTTCATTAAACAGAAAACGGTGCAAGAGTTGCAGCCAGGTCTGTTGGTCACTGTCACCCTATATTACAAATACATTGATTCTGAACAAATGCTATTAGATACCGAACCTGATATACAAAATCATATCAGTCTCTTTATAAGTAAAGAAATGATAAAATTTTGTATTGTTGGATAATGTTTTGAACATTTCCTATTTCAAAAGTTGATCGGTTCAGGCACGTTATCTAAAAGCATTGACGTTCTAAATCAAACTACAGTTCCTAGTATACAGAACACACACAAGAGGAAGAGTTCAGAAATGAACGAATCCTTCTTGAGGCATTGTAGTCTAGGTCATATCAATGCGACCCGACTGGCTGAAGTTACATTTTAGATGCATATTTAAATCAGTTTGAATTTACATCTTGTGAAACTTGCCAGTCATGTCACAAAGATAAGATGGCCATAGCTCTGTTTATAGGAAACAGAGAAAGAGTTAGTAAACTCTTAGGACTGATACATAGTGATGTATGCAAGGTCCCCTATATACACATGCCAGGATCAGTTCTTTGTACTTCATTACATTTTCTGATAATCTCTCAAGATTCAGCCATATGTTCCTGTTGAAACATAAGTCCGAACCTTTTGAGATGTTTACAGAATATAAGTTAGAAGTAGAGAACCAAAAACCGGGTATAAGTATGTAACATTTTCAAAAGTATAAAATATTAATTTTAGGAATTTTTATAATTTAATATTATTTTATTAATTATTTTAATATTAAATGCAAATAAATAGGAAAAATGTTAGAAAAATGAGGAAAAATTTTGGAAAATTCTAAAATAGGGTAAATTAGTGAATTATGACATTTTTAAGTTTTTGTGATTAGTTTGACACTAATTTAGTGCTAATCGCGATTAAAATCGCTAATCGGATTTTTTGGCAATTTTGTGCAAAACTTGCACATACCACTTTTTCTACACTTGTGTATTTTTCTAGCCTTGATTTTCCTTTGGGGTTACTATTGAGGTGAGAAGGTTTGGGTTATGGTTTAAAAAGAAAAGGAAAAAGAAAAGAAAAAGAAATTAGAGTGAGGGTAGGTGAGAGAGAGGATGGGCATTGTTGACTACAACCCTTAGCCTTTTCTCCCATCATTTTTCTCCCCTCTTCTTCCTCCTCCTACTGCTGCAACTTCACCTCATTCCCTCCCCTCTTCAAAGCCCAAAAACACCTCTAAAACTACACCAAAATCCAATTTCCGTTTCTTTAAAGAGATGCACAAGCTCAAGATCTACGCAATGGACCAAGAAAGCTTGGATTGTGGCCACTAGAGGGCAACTCAAGAAAGTTCTTGAGTTGCCAATTGAGGTAATTTCTGGACCATTAGCTAAATTGTAGTATTTTCTTTAACCCCAAGTTAAGATTATATCGATACTGTATGATATTATGGACTTGATGAAAACCTAGTTAGGGTTTGAGAGAAATTTGAGTTGTAGTGTGAAATTGAGCTCAGTAGAGGACTTGTAAACACCCTAGTGCATGAATTGGAACCCAAAACCTGAAGCTAGAACCAGAAATACGGATTTTAGAAACCGATATCGGGGAAATTGTGTAATCTGTGCAGGTTAACTTGAATCTGCTAACACCCCGAGACTCCTAAAATGATATTGAGTGGACAGTGAGGTGTGCAGGCACCATTGAACTAACACCCCAAACCCTAGCCCCCAATTCCTTTTTTCGGCCGCCAATTTTCCTCTTTTGGCCGCCAATTGCGGCCTGGGTCCCACCATTCTGGCTCGTATTGGTTCTGTAGCTCCTACATTGTTAGTTTAGGCCCCTGATATATATTGATTTGTATAAACTGATCTAGGTTAAAATCTGGAACACATTGCATGAGTTTCTGTTTTGGACCTTAGTTTCCGTATTCCGTATTTTCATTTCTAGCATTGGTGTGTTTCGTTTTGCCTCGACTATTTGGCGTTTATACGACGATATAGGGGATTTATTGATGGTTTTGAAGGCGTGCCATAGGTTCTCACCTATAGGCCCCTTATCGTATCGTTTTGGATTTCATGCGCCGTTTTAGCTTGGATATGGTTTTAATGCGCATACACGATATGTTGATGTGTAGGTACTCATGAGAACTTCGGGACGACAAGCAAATGCATGGTGACATCCGCAATTGATGATGCAAGGTGAGTAGATTATATCTACAGGGGGAAGTCGGGTGGATGGCGTATAGCACCCCCGCAGTCCGTAGTTAGTATACTATATATAGTGGTTATATGATAGTTATAGTGGGTTGTAGCTTTGTGATAGGTGTATTATGGATAGTGTAGGGTAGAAGTGACTAGTGTAGTTCATAGTCGCGAACCCTAGGATAGAATTACACCTACACACACACCCTTGCATATTCCTTGTACTTGCGTGGTGCTTGATGATATGGGATGACTTTGGAGATGAGTCGATGATGTGGCTTGGTGCCGTGAGATTGGTGGTTTGATACGATTCATATGTGGAATCTGGCTTGTGATATCTTGCGGGCTTGGGATATGTGTTTACCCCCGCATGCATACTTTATTGATGGTATCGTTTCGTACTGACATAGAGTAGTACCCCAGACTATATGATCTCATGATAGCGATGCCTGTTATGTGACGAGATAGTGAGATGTTGACCTGTACCCAGCTTTTGAGGATGCCGTACGATGATTTACCGTACGAGCCGATATGGATGATAGATCCGCACTCATAACTAGAGGATGTTCTACGATATGTTCTTGAGGCGGGATCACCGACTATATACATTGACTCAGATGTAATTGCATAGTAGATACTCCACTGTGGTGTTGACAACTAGATTTCTGCATTTCCATGCTATTCGCATTGCTGGCATATGTTCATTGCTATATTATTATCATGCTGACAGGACACCAGCACCATTATCGATGATGCGTATGTTTCACGTACACTAATTGCCGGCTCACACACTTCATCATCGATAATTGCCATGCCACTACACTGTAGTATTGTTGCATTTATGATATGATTCTGGCTTGGCATATTGTATACTTATACCTGTACACAAACATAGATGATTCATTCTAAAGGAGCGGTTTCTCTCGACATATGCACATTACTATTCCATGTTGCATGATTTCGGATATGATTACCTTTCTTTACATGTTGCATACATCATAGATTGATTACATAGCATATCACATTGGGATCATTGCATTGTAGCTTATCTATATGTGACATGACTTGATATTCATACTTGATACCTATATCACATTGGATCATTGCATTGTAGCTTATCTTTATGTGACATGACTTGATATTCATACCTGATACACATATCACATCACAATTACTTGTATTATTGGTTGAGATTCATGTGATTCCCTTGATATGATATTTGGGGCGCCGCCCCGTGTTTTCTCGGTGCTAGAGATATGTACTTTGATATAGGGCTGACCCGGAATGACGGATGCCCGATGGGTTGATATAGGGCTGACCCGGAATGACGGATGCCCGATGCATTGAGAGCGGGATGACCCGGACTGACGAATTCCCGATATATATGTACTTTGATATAGGGCTGACCCGGAATGACGGATGCCCGATGGGTTGATATAGGGCTGACCCGGAATGACGGATGCCCGATGCATTGAGAGAGGGATGACCCGGACTGACGGATTCCCGATATATATGTACTTTGATATAGGGCTGACCCGGAATGACGGATGCCCGATGGGTTGATATAGGGCTGACCCGGAATGACGGATGCCCGGTGCATTGAGAGAGGGATGACCCGGACTGACGGATTCCCGATATATACTTTGAGAGAGGGCTAACCCGGAATGACGGATGCCCGACACAGGAGGATTTACGTGTCGATGGTAAGCACGGGTTTCATGATGTTTTTCCATGATTTTGTTTATATCCTCATATTGCATACATGATGTTTATTGTCATTGGGTGACGGGTGGACGGGTTCCACATATATACAGACATAGATCATATACAGATATAGATCATATACAGACTGGATTTACACTGATCATACTTCATTTGTATATATAACAGGGTATGAGGGCGCTGTTATATATACCCTTACACCAATATTAGTGGTATGGGACGCTAATATATGTGTATTGATATCATTGATACTTCATCATATTTACTTCTTGCAGACATACCTTATACTGATGACATGTTAGTACCTGAGTACCTGGCACTACATACATGATTAGATGTTACCTTGCTACCTTATCACACTCAGATGTACTCTTATGATTATATTACTGATTGTTGACTTAAGTTATGTCTTGCTTTCGGTTTCTGCTTGTAGATATTTTCTATTCACGAGTTGGCAACTCACCCCCGTTGTGCCACAGTTCTTGCAGGTTCTGCCATACAGGTTTCATTGCGGCATTTCTGGCACACTACTTTCCTGATGGTGGTTTGCTTTTGGTAGGTGGATTCTTTCGCATCAAGAACCACCATTGTACTTGTATTATTCATTGTATCTAGATTTCCATCAACCAAGACTTGTATATTGTTTCAGACCTAGACTTTAGTGATGTATTATTCGACCTTAGAGTCGCGCTTAGTAGTATTGGGGTTTCTTGTTGCTTTGAGCTTTCTTTTGGGTTTGATCCTCGCCACTTGGCGTTGTATATTATTGTTGCTTGTGTGGTTGTGACCATCTATTGACGAATAGCTACCTCCCGCTTGGGGATGCCTTCATCATTGCATATATATTGTCATTCTTGTTGTACCCCATTCGGGGCCAGTTTTACAAAAGAAACTCTGCCGAAATTTTTGGGAAAGACTGTACTGTTTTAAATTGCACCTTCGGCTTAGTTATTCAAAAACTTTGATTGTTAAACATGTAGTTCCTTATTTATACTTAAAAAGGGTTTTAGATTTCTGGGTTTTCGGCTTACTTAGTCGCGTTACGCCTGTTGACGTTACGTGGTTAAGTGCCGGTCACGGGCCAAACTTTGGGTCGTGACAAAGTTGGTATCAGAGCGCTAGGTTCACCTTGGTTCGAGTCTATGTTTGACTATGTGGAGCCTAGGGCGTTTATATATATACGGAACTTAGGCTTGACCTTACGGGACTTAGACTTGGTCGAGGGGGTATTAGACCCGAACTTTCGTCGTTTTAGGATGACCCTTGGTTGATGGAATAGGTGACTAAAGTAGAGTGACGTACCGTTGATATGTTCTGCGGTATACTTACGATACGCTACTCCGCTTAAGGAACCTTAGGATGTGCATATTCTTCGAGATCAGTGATTCTCTTTATATCCGGGATTATACATCCATTTGAGATCCCCGATTCTATTAGTTTCATGATCATACCTTCATTGATGCTGTTCCTTTCTATGATCATGTATCCATTTTGGATCTGTTGTTTCCTTCCTTGCCATTGATGTGCCCCTTTTGATACTCGATCGAGGTTCCTGTCACCATGTTTGAGCGCAGTTTGGGCTACTGCTGGGGTTACGGCCGGTGTGAGCTCGTTTGGTACGAGGGCCGACCATTGTGTTTTCTGGTGACATGGAAACGTCTCGAGTTAGTGTTGGTGATTGTGACCCCTAGTGGAGGCGAGTGCTTGGATTTGCACCGGATGATCGGGCCATTGTTAGAGCTGCCTGTTGTGAGAGGACTGTTGATGTACAGCATACCTCAGAGATTGTGATGTCGCCTACCGTGCAGACAGATGGACCAGCTGTTGCTGAGATTGACAGGATGTCGCTTTCGGAGCTTACGAGCTGAGATTGCCAGAGCTTTCAGGCAGATATGAGACAGATGATAGCTAGTCTACCCGAATTGAGAGACGAAGGTGATTCGTCCAATTTATGCACCGGAGTGGGCCCAGTTGAGTTGAAGAATTCCAGTGTGGAGAGTCTTACTCAGATCTAGAGAAGACCGATTCAGAGATGACCGCCACTGTGTTGCCTTTCCTGGAGGATTGAGCCGCTGTTCGGCGTACAGGCGAATAAGCCAGTTGCTGCTGCAAATGACGAGATATCGCCCAGATGATTGGAGCCATTGCAGCGTGAGCATATACTCAGAGAGATGATAGCGAGTCGCTAGTCACCTGAGGATGAGTGACTAGGGCATGCGGTTCGTTCGTTTACCGATGCGAGGTCATCAGATAGATTGTTTCCAGCTAGAGACGACTTCACGCAGGTTCGTCGAGAGTCGATTGAGACGATCGAATGTCAGGAGCCTACTTTCCAAGTTTAAAGTATACGAAAAGACATACAGGTGATTCTATGGACCCTCTAGAAGAATGAAATCCTAACTCGACTTAATGACCGTGTGAAAGCCTATGAACCTTCGGGTTTGCGGCGGTTCCGCGGCGCCATTAGTGAGGCTTGGGTTTGCCCTTCTAGGCTGGACCACCGACGCTGTGGCATGTAGTCAATACTATTAAACTGTACCCGAGAGGTGAGCTCTTGGGGGATTATGAGGATCTGACGAGTCGATCGGGTGGTTCGACATCTTTCGGATATCGTGATGGGACACTACTTGGGAGGCTCCAGATGCGAGCGTAGCCGTCGGAGCGCAGTTCGTGTAGCCACGATGAGTTAGGTCCGAATCAGTCGACATTGAGCAATGTGGAGTAGAGAGTTCGTACGAGGTTCGACGAGATGACGTCCCACTCCGCTGACATCAGAAATGTTATACGCACCCAGAGGCGTGGTATATGGATATATCTTCTAGAAAGAAGCGCGATGAGTATGCAGCCATTCCGGAATAAGCTTTAGCTTCAGCATTGGATGATGACTTCCGGGCAATTCGGCAGGTATGAGATTTGAGGAAGGAACCTCGACAGGACCCTTCTGGAGAACGATACGAGAAGACCTAGACCCGGGAGTGGTCGTATTGCGCACACCCAGCAGGACAGAGTTCGGCTTTGTCGACGAGGTAGTTGACCAGGTTCGGATAAGGGAACTTACCCAGATGCGTTGCTAATTGATCAGGGACGGACGAGTGACGAGTATTCCTCCGATGGTTGGGACGTGTTCCCGAGGATCTGTTCGGCCTGACATCCTCTACAGAATGGTGAAGCTACAGAGTACGCGATTTCGAGTCCGTGCGAGAGACTTCAGATTGGCCGTGGGCGAGAACAGTGCAGTGCAAGGTAGCTTGGCGTGACGTCATAGTGGACGACGATGGAGACAAGTGGAACCAGAGGTTCGTGTGAGACACTGACGAGCTGTCATTACTTTCCGTCGAGACTAGAGACCTGATATGCTTACAGAGACGTTGGGATGTGACCAGTTTCTGAGAAAACATTGTGCTGAGGACACAGATGTCTCTCAAGCGAGAAGAGGTAGTACAAGAGAGCCAGCCTCTGTGCTGATCGGCATAGACATGATTGGAAGAGACCTTGAGTAGGATTCCTCCCAGGACATTGCTGCAATGATGTTTGCACCCAGGATCAGATGTGTGACGTGCATTCAGAGAGCCAGAGGCTGACGCCAGTGATATGCTGCCTTACGAGTGGTCATGAGGATTGACCGAGAGGTGACCAGAGAAGTGCCAGAACGGGATCGTCCCCGTTAGCACACCTGACAAGGCCGACGAGCCGATTGACTGCGAGATAGGTAATCCGTCGAGAAGATAAGGACCCGGAGTCAGAGGACGCCAGACCGTGAGCAAGAGGCAAGTAGATATCTTGCGCTGCTAGCATTGGATGCACCCTTAATGTTTTGAGGTACGATTTTGGTGCACACCAGATGCACTAAATCGGGTTTCCTTGTGCATGTTAGATGCACCTGGTTTTGCTGTCAGGCACACACGTTGCCTATGACAGATGCTGTGTGCACACCCGTTGCACCTGTATGGTACTTAGGTGGGTTTTGTTTTCCGTGCGCACCTGACGCACGGGGTATTCTTATATACGCCTTAGGATTGATGTTAGAGGAGCCCCGACAATTTGGATTGTTGCTGAAATTGTTTCAGTAGTGGGGGTTTAAATTTAAATTCGGGGACCGAATTTCTTTAAGGGGGGTAGATTGTAACATTTTCAAAAGTATAAAATATTAATTTTAGGAATTTTTATAATTTAATATTATTTTATTGATTATTTTAATATTAAATGCAAATAAATAGGAAAAATGTTAGAAAAATTAGGAAAAATTTTGGAAAATTCTAAAATAGGGTAAATTAGTGAATTATGACATTTTTAAGTTTTTGTGATTAGTTTGACACTAATTTAGTGCTAATCGCGATTAAAATCGCTAATCGGGTTTTTTGGCAATTTTGTGCAAAACTTGCACATACCACTTTTTCTACACTTGTGTATTTTTCTAGCCTTGATTTTCCTTTGGGGTTACTATTGAGGTGAGAAGGTTTGGGTTATGGTTTAAAAAGAAAAGGAAAAAGAAAAGAAAAAGAAATTAGAGTGAGGGTAGGTGAGAGAGAGGATGGGCATTGTTGACTACAACCCTTAGCCTTTTCTCCCATCATTTTTCTCCCCTCTTCTTCCTCCTCCTACTGCTGCAACTTCACCTCATTCCCTCCCCTCTTCAAAGCCCAAAAACACCTCTAAAACTACACCAAAATCCAATGTCCGTTTCTTTAAAGAGATGCACAAGCTCGAGATCTACGCAATGGACCAATAAAGCTTGGATTGTGGCCACTAGAGGGCAACTCAAGAAAGTTCTTGAGTTGCCAATTGAGGTAATTTCTGGACCATTAGCTAAATTGTAGCATTTCCTTTAACCCCAAGTTAAGATTATATCGATATTGTGTGATATTATGGACTTGATGAAAACCTAGTTAGGGTTTGAGAGAAATTTGAGTTGTAGTGTGAAATTGAGCTCAGTAGAGGACTTGTAAACACCCTAGTGCATGAATTGGAACCCAAAACCTGAAGCTAGAACCAGAAATACGGATTTTAGAAACCGATATCGGGGAAATTGTGTAATCTGTGCAGGTTAACTTGAATCTGCTAACACCCCGAGACTCCTAAAATGATATTGAGTGGACAGTGAGATGTGCAGGCACCATTGAACCAACACCCCAAACCCTAGCCCCCAATTCCTTTTTCCGGCCGCCAATTTTCCTCTTTTGGCTGCCAATTGCAGCCTGGGTCCCACCATTCTGGCTCGTATTTGTTCTGTAGCTCCTACATTGTTAGTTTAGGCCCCTGATATATATAGATTTGTATAAACTGATCTAGGGTAAAATCTGGAACACATTGCATGAGTTTCTGTTTTGGACCTTAGTTTCCGTATTCCGTATTTTCATTTCTAGCATTGGTGTGTTTCGTTTTGCCTCGACTATTTGGGGTTTATACGACGATATAGGGGATTTATTGATGGTTTTGAAGGCGTGCCATAGGTTCTCACCTATAGGCCCCTTATCGTATCGTTTTGGATTTCATTTGCCGTTTTAGCTTGGATATGGTTTTAATGCGCATACACGATATGTTGATGTGTAGGTACTCATGAGGACTTCGGGACGACAAGCAAATGCATGGTGACATCCGCAATTGATGATGCAAGGTGAGTAGATTATATCTACAGGGGGAAGTCGGGTGGATGGCGTATAGCACCCCCGCAGTCCGTAGTTAGTATACTATATATAGTGGTTATATGATAGTTATAGTGGGTTGTAGCTTTGTGATAGGTGTATTATGGATAGTGTAGGGTAGAAGTGACTAGTGTAGTTCATAGTCGCGAACCCTAGGATAGAATTACACCTATACACACACCCTTGCATATTCCTTGTACTTGCGTGGTGCTTGATGATATGGGATGACTTTGGAGATGAGTCGATGATGTGGCTTGGTGCCGTGAGATTGGTGGTTTGATACGATTCATATGTGGAATCTGGCTTGTGATATCTTGCGGGCTTGGGATATGTGTTTACCCCCGCATGCATACTTTATTGATGGTATCGTTTCGTACTGACATAGAGTAGTACCCCAGACTATATGATCTGATGATTGCGATGCCTGTTATGTGACGAGATAGTGAGATGTTGACCTGTACCCAGCTTTTGAGGATGCCGTACGATGATTTACCGTACGAGCCGATATGGATGATAGATCCGCACTCATAACTAGAGGATGTTCTACGATATGTTCTTGAGGCGGGATCACCGACTATATACATCGACTCAGATGTAATTGCATAGTAGATACTCCACTGTGGTGTTGACTACTAGATTTCTGCATTTCCATGCTATTCGCATTGCTGGCATATGTTCATTGCTATATTATTATCATGCTGACAGGACACCAGCACCATTATCGATGATGCGTATGTTTCACGTACACTAATTGCCGGCTCACACACTTCATCATCGATAATTGCCATGCCACTACACTGTAGTATTGTTGCATTTATGATATGATTCTGGCTTGGCATATTGTATACTTATACCTGTACACAAACATAGATGATTCATTCTAAAGGAGCGGTTTCTCTCGACATATGCACATTACTATTCCATGTTGCATGATTTCGGATATGATTACCTTTCTTTACATGTCGCATACATCATAGATTGATTGCATAGCATATCACATTGGGATCATTGCATTGTAGCTTATCTATATGTGACATGCCTTGATATTCATACTTGATACCTATATCACATTGGATCATTGCATTGTAGCTTATCTTTATGTGACATGACTTGATATTCATACCTGATACACATATCACATCACAATTACTTGTATTATTGGTTGAGATTCATGTGATTCCCTTGATATGATATTTGGGGCGCCGCCCCGTGTTTTCTCGGTGCTAGAGATATGTACTTTGATATAGGGCTGACCCGGAATGACGGATGCCCGATGGGTTGATATATGGCTGACCCGGAATGACGGATGCCCGATGCATTGAGAGCGGGATGAACCGGACTGACGGATTCCCGATATATATGTACTTTGATATAGGGCTGACCCGGAATGACGGATGCCCGATGGGTTGATATAGGGCTGACCAGGAATGACGGATGCCCGATGCATTGAGAGCGGGATGACCCGGACTGACGGATTCCCGATATATATGTACTTTGATATTGGGCTGACCCGGAATGATGGATGCCCGATGGGTTGATATAGGGCTGACCCGGAATGACGGATGCCCGGTGCATTGAGAGAGGGATGACCCGGACTGACGGATTCCCGATATATACTTTGAGAGAGGGCTGACCCGGAATGACGGATGCCCGACACAGGAGGATTTACGTGTCGATGCTAGGCACGGGTTTCATGATGTTTTTCCATGATTTTGTTTATATCCTCATATTGCATACATGATGCTTATTATCATTGGGTGACGGGTGGACGGGTTCCACATATATACAGACATAGATCATATACAGATATAGATCATATACAGACTGGATTTACACTGATCATACTTCATTTGTATATATAACAGGGTATGAGGGCGCTGTTATATATACCCTTACACCAATATTAGTGGTATGGGACGCTAATATATGTGTATTGATATCATTGATACTTCATCATATTTACTTCTTGCAGACATACCTTATACTGATGACATGTTAGTACCTGAGTACCTGGCACTACATACATGATTAGATGTTACCTTTCTACCTTATCACACTCAGATGTACTCTTATGGTTATATTACTGATTGTTGACTTAAGTTATGTCTTGCTTTCGGTTTCTTCTTGTAGATATTTTCTATTCACGAGTTGGCAACTCACCCCCGTTGTGCCACAGTTCTTCCAGGTTCTGCCGTACAGGTTTCATTGCGGCATTTCTGGCACACTACTTTCCTGACGGTGGTTTGCTTTTGGTAGGTGGATTCTTTCGCATCAAGAACCACCATTGTACTTGTATTATTCATTGTATCTAGATTTTCCATCAACCAAGACTTGTATATTGTTTCAGACCTAGACTTTAGTGATGTATTATTCGACCTTAGAGTCGTGCTTAGTAGTATTGGGGTTTCTTGTTGCTTTGAGCTTTCTTTTGGGTTTGATCCTCGCCACTTTGCGTTGTATATTATTGTTGCATGTGTGGTTGTGACCGTCTATTGACGAAGAGCTAGCTCCCGCTTGGGGATGCCTTTATCATTGCATATATATTGTCATTCTTGTTGTACCCCATTCGGGGCCAGTTTTACAAAAGAAACTCTGCCGAAATTTTTGGGAAAGTCTGTACTGTTTTAAATTGCACCTTCGGCTTAGTTATTCAAAAACTTTGATTGTTAAACATGTAGTTCCTTATTTATACTTAAAAAGGGTTTTAGATTTCTGGGTTTTCGGTTTACTTAGTCGCGTTACGCCTGTTGACGTTACGTGGTTAAGTGCCGGTCACGGGCCAAACTTTGGGTCGTGACAAAGTATTATGTCCAATGATAAGATCAAGGAGGAGAATGCTTGTGCATGGAATTCTTGGACTATTCTAAAGGAGAATGAGATTCTCTCTCAGTGTTACTCCTCTGTATACACCGCAGCACAATGGTGTATCAGGGCGGAGCAATAGCACCCTATATGATATGGTGTGCTCTATGATAAGTACTACTGAGTTACCTATTTCTTTTTAGGGGGTTATGCCCTTGAGAAGTTGCATACCTATTGAATTGGGTTCGAATCAAATCAGTGCCTATAAGATATGGTATGGGAAGAGCCTATCTCTTAAGTAAGTTAAGATTTGGGATTGTCCGGCCTATGTCAAAAGCAAAATCCGAACAAGATCGAGGCAAGGTCAGTTTTGTAGAACTGGAAAGGTTCCAACCATACAAAACTGCAGCTGATTTGACAGAACCAGAGGATTCAATAGTCCCCGACGAACCTCAGCCTCTCCGCCGATCTAGCTGGGTTCCTCACCTGCCTGAGAGATACTTCGGTTTCTCGATGACAGTGGGAGCGAGGATTGCATCATGAGATGATGACCCAACTAGTTTCGAGCAGGCCATCGAGAGTAGGGACTCTGTAAGAATGGCTGGATGCTTAGCGATCTGAGATGGAATCCATGTACACCAACAAAGTATAGACTTTGGATGCTATATCTGAAGGGTTAAATCCCCATCAGGAGCAAGTATATCTTGAGAAGATTACTTGGTGTAGATGGAAAAGTCGAGACTTTCAAAGCTAGACTTGTTGAAGGTTTTCGTCATCGACCAGGCGTAGATAATGATGAATCCTTTTCCAAGTGGCTATGCTTAAGTCCATCCGGATCCTACATAACATTGCTACATACCATGAATACGATATCTGGTGGTTGGGTGTCATGACTATTTTTCTAAATACTGATTTAGAAGAGAACGTCTATAAGTACACAGCCAGAGAGCTTCGTAAAAAGTGGGAGCAGCGGAAACATGTGCAAGTTGCTTTACAGGATAAAGCAGGCATCGCGGAGTTGGAACGTCTGTTTTGATGCTATAGTCAAAGAGTTTGACTTCATCAAAATGGTAGATGAACCTTGTATATACGAAAAGGTAGTAGAGAGTATGGTGGTGATCCTCGTAGAGTACGTAGATGACATACTCTAGATAGGGAAAGAGTTTCATATACTACACACGGTCAATCTCCTCTTATCACAAGGATCCTCCAATAGGATAAAGGTGATACCTCCTAAATCCTGGGATTTGGATCTATGAGATAGATCTAAATGGATGCTAGGCTTCTCACTAGGTTTAGTGAGATGGTATCAGTTGATCCTGAGGAGAATCATTGGAAAGGTTCCAGGGTGATAAGGACGACTGAATGTCAGTCGCAGGCATTGTCTTTACCCTCAGTAAAGGGACGGTATGTTGGAAGAGTTCCAAGCTAGATACCGTGGCAAATTGGACAATAAAGGCTGGTAACATCGCTATTAAAGATACTACCAAAGAGGCAGTTTGGGTGTATATTGGTTCATGAGATGAACTAGGTTCCTACCATTGTGTGACAATGGAAGTATGGCTTTGCCCGGGAACCCTGGTCCCATCAGTGACCCAAACATATTCTGAGGCAGCATCACTACATCATGGAGATAGTTGATCTCTAGAGTGATCGAGGTTAGGAGAGTAGACTCAGAGGACAACACGGCGGATCCACTCACAAAGGCCTTTTCCCAAAGAGAGACTTTTATGGGATGGTTGAGTATTAGATACTGCAACCACTGCTACAGATGGCCCTAGTGCAAGTGGGAGATTGTTAGTTATATGTATGCCCTAGAGGCCATTACTGTACATAGGATGTATATTTTAGTAGATGCTGGGACATATATAAGTAGGACTTTCTTGCTCGACATGATAGTACGCTATCTGGTTGCTCTTTATCTTAACATGTATACTTTCAGTCTCTCTGTTACATGTTGATAAAGCCCTTAGGATGTGTACTCGACTTCCAGGACTATGATGTAGATCATACTAGTGGGGCCTGGGTAGTCCATGAGTACATCCTTCAATGTTCCTAGTCGTGAGAATATCGAGACGTGGCATCGATATTCCAGAGTAGACTAGCGTATATCTTCTCGACCCATGTGATGGGCGATGGATGATCCCATATCCATTGGTATTTGACATCAGAGATGGTATGCGGGTGCTCAGTGGAGACTGGGTACACTGAACGGACTCACCGAGAACTCCCAGATGGTATTATACCTTACGTCAGATGGCAGTTCTCTGGTGACACTGGTACAGCTTAGTTTGTTGACCCGAGATCGTCATAGAGTCTTGTGTGTCTCCCACTGTGCTTTGATTTCCACCCTACCAAGGCTCAACTGAGTCATGCAAACAGGTGGTTTTTCGGTACAGTCCCGATTCACATGGAGGCAATGAGCGATAGGAGGGGATTCGTCTCTCCCGGTATTGGGGGTTGATGTTGCGCTATGCTCGACTGGCCATAACTGGAAATCCCTGGCCAGGGTTGTACTGATTTACTGGTAAGTGTTATCAGTAGTTTCATGCTTGTTATAGACCTTACATCGGCATGACTTATCAAGCTACTGGGGTCTGACGTTTAACACCCCTAGGCGAGATATGCGACATATCAGACGAACAGACCGGACTGTACGGTAAGTGTTACTGGTTGGATTCACAGGAGTGTGAGCGGGCATGCTCGTCGATCTTCTATCGCTCAATACCCGGGTGGCCGTTACGTTTAGCAGACCGCTTGCGGCTTGTGGGTGTTTGATATGATCATCACCTGCTGCCGGCGTATTGACGAGTCTTTAGAGTCCTACAGAGAGGTTTCCTGGCTCAAGCGAAACGAAATAGGGGCACATATGAGATATGTGTGGGACCGAGAATAATACCAGTATGTGATACTGTATTCTATTCTCGCGATATGTATCATGGGACGGTTATATATGATATATCCGGGCTACCGAATCAAATGTTGATTCGATACATTGATATACTTGATATTAGTCGGTTATATGCAGTATGACCGGATCGTTAAATCAAGTGTTGATTTAATGATTTAATGCATAATTATATATTTGATATATTACTTGGCATTAACTAGTATTGGTTCACTTAAGATGGATTTTCTCACTTGATGTGCACATTGTATATATGATATAGTTTTGTGCACTAGTTTGTATCATGTTTGATGATACACGCAAACTTGGGTGTGTGTATGCTTTTAACTATGATTAGGTTAATGGTTAGGGTTTGATTTATTTACTAATTCATTTATTTATTTATTTATTCATTTTTGGCAAAATGAAATGGTGGCTAATTTTGTTTCTTTGCTTTAGCTTCATGAAGCTTCTTTAGATTATCTACCATTTTGTCTTTTGCCTAAACATAACCATTCACCTAACCCTAGTTTATTCTCTACACTTAACCAAGGTTGCATTATGATAACTTCACTTGATTTATCATTTGATTTGATTATTCTCTCATATTATATTCTTTCTTCTTCTTCTTCTTCTTCAAGAAGAAGAAACCTTGCTACCATTAATGGTGTCTTGAGAAAAAGAGTGAGAAATCAAATATAAAGTGAACCCAATTCCTATTTCTTCATCCTCTACCACTTACCAAGTAGTATAGGGTGTTTTCTTCACAAGTTTCATGACTTGGTGAAGTTGGAGCTTGATCTTGAGTTGCCTCGACGTAGATCATCTTCGGCGTCGAAGTCGACGACCTAGCCCGATCTTTTCTCCGATGAAACCACCGCGAGAGTCTAGGATTCCGATAGGTACAGTGGAGGGACGTCATCACGGAGCCAAGGAAGTGGAGGACCGGATCTACAAAGGTTGTAATCACTTTCCTTTTTAGTTAAAGTTGTTAACTTGCAATCTTTATCGCCTATCCTCTAGTTAACGATCTTGCATAGGATTCTTAGGCACATAAAAATTTGATTTTGGCATGTTTGATCTGTTGTGGAACATCATGGGTATGCGTAGGAACCCTACAGATGGGTGATGGATGGTCCCATATCCATTGGTGTTTGACATCAGAGATGATATACGGGTGCTCAGTGAAGACTGGGTACACTGGACGGACACGCCGAGAACTCCCGGATGGTATTATACCTTACGTTAGATGGCAGTTCTCTGGTGACATCGGTACAGGATAGTCTGTAGACCCTAGATCGTCATAGAATCTTGTGTGATTCCCACTGTGCTTTGATTTCCACCTTACCACGTCCAAGAGGGCGTGCAAAACGGTGGTTTTTGGGTACAGTCCCGAGTCACATGGAGGCAATGAGCGATAGGAGGGGTTTCGTCTCTCCCGGTATTGGGGGTAGATGTTGCGCTATGCTCGATTGGCCATAACATGGAAGTCCCTGGCCAGGGCTGGTTTAGAGATTTACTAGTAAGTGTTACCAGTAGTTTCTCGACCCGTTATGAGCCTCATATCGGCATGACTTATCGGTTATTGGGGTCTGACGTTTACCACCCCTATACTTGATATGCAACATATCAGACAAGGAGACCGGACTGTACGGTAGTGTCACTGTCAGGCTTTTTGCAGGAGTTGGAGCGAGCTTGCTTGCTGATCTTCTGATCGCTCAATACACGGGTAGCCGTTACATCTAGCTAGTACCGCTGATGGTTTGTGGGTGCTTGATACGATTATCACCTACTGCCGGCGTATTGACGAGTCTTTAGAGTCTTACATAGAGGTTTTACTGGCTCAGGCAAAACGAAATAGGAGCGCATATGTGATATGTGCGGGACCGAGAATAATGCGTGTATGCGATACCGTATTCTATTCTCGCGACTATTGTATCAGCCGGTTATATGAGATATAGCCGGGTTATCGAATCAAGTGTTGATTCGATAAGTTGGTACATTTTGTGTTAGTCGGTTATATGAGATATAACCGGATTATTAAGTCAAGTGTTGATTTAATAATTTAGTGTATAATTGTATATGTGATATACTAATTTACATTAACTAACATTGGTTCACTTAAGCATTTGTTTCTCTCACTTGTGCACAATTTAATATATATGTGATATATATTGATTTGTATTCAATTTGTATCATGGTTGTTGATACAACTATCATGGGTGTATGAGACATACACCATTATAATTATATTGGTATGGTTTTTAATATTCAAAGTAAATACAAAATTAGTGGATATTTGTTAAATGCATGAAGCTTGTAGAAGCTTGTGAGTGCTTTGACAAATTCAACCCTTTTTGTCTTGCTTTGGATATTTATTAACCTAACCAATATATTTAGCCATGGTTATGTCTCTACATGAGTTAACATATGATATAAACTCACCCATGGTTCACTTTCTCTCTTGATTAGAGTTTTCATTCTCATTTTGAGCTCATCTTCTTCCTCCTTCAATTGCTTTCTAGTGTTTGATAAAGAGAGAGAGCCATAGTGAGAAAAGAAATTCTAAAGTGTACCCATTTCCTATTTCATCATCCTCTACTAGACTAGCACTTTAGTTTAGGGTGTTTGCTTCACTAATTCTTTAGTTAAGGAAGTAGAAGCTTGACTTCGTATTCCCTCGACGTAGATCATCTTCGCCTCGAAGACTTCAAGCAATATCGTTGCAATCTTCTCATGGAGCCGTCCGAGTGTCCGGGAGCACGATGATCGCAGCGAAGGGACTACTACAAGGAGCATATGAAGTGAATGACCGATCTACAAAGGTTGTATTTCGAATTCACTTAGTGTTAATGTGTTTTACATGCTAGTTTTCGCCTAATAGTCTAGCAAAGATCTTGTTTAGGGTTATTCGGCACGGCTAAAATTTTAACCGGGCATGGTTGATGCCTTGTAGAACCTTCTTAGAGTGCCTAGTAACCCTACAGTGGTATCAGAGCCTAGCTAGAGCATTAGGCGACGTGTATACGAAGTTAAAAGTCCGATCGAACCCGTAATCCCCCGATTTTATCCCTCTCTGGACATTTTTGAAAATGTTGGTTTTTTCTGGATTAAAAATACTTAAAAAATCAGCAGGGAATTCTATGGACATGTGTGCAAAACGACACTCTGAATCGCTCAAAGCGCCGCGGAACCGCGGCCAAACGAGGGTATTGGCGGCGGTTCCGCGGCCGTACTTGGGGATTAAAGGTTAGTTTTTGCTACAGTTGGTCCGTCTGTACTTCCTGATTCTTCTGGATATTTTTATTTCTACTCATGTGTTGAGTTTTGTAGGTTGTATTGGGGACTCGTTGATTCGATCGGATATTATAAGTTTGTTTAGTTTGTCCGGGTAATATTTAGAAACTGTTAAAAAGTTCGAACGGATATCAATAACTCACTTTTTCCCGACCCGAAAAATTTCCAAGTGTTGGATTTTTCCGTTGTTTAAGAACGTCTAAATCGTGCAAGTTACGCAATGGACCCTCTAGAAGACAACAAACCTTAACTCGATTATGTGACCGTCTTGAACTGCCTTTTGAACCTTAGGGTTTGGGGCGTTACGGCGTTGCCACATATGAGGCGTTGGCTTAACCCTTCTACGGCTGGACCATTGGTACTGTGGCATATGATACATGTTTTTAAACTCCCCTCAAGTGTTGAGAACTATTTGGGAAAACTTGGGTGTTTAATCATTCGATCGGAAAGTTTAACATTGTCTATTTATCTGGAATGTGATACAATATTTGGAATCCACAAGTAGTTATGAGATAACTAATTTGAATGTTATAAACATAGAAGTTTAGTCTCAAATGATCGGTTGCAATGGAATTTTGATGCGATCAAAAGTCCGTCGCAATCACGTAGCGTACGCGGATACTCGCCGGATAAACTTAATAGACAGCCATGCCCCATAGCCCCGACCAAGTGACTGTAGGAGAACCCCGTCGCCAAAAGCATCCGTTCGGGTGCTCGCGGCAGCGGTGTTCCGCCTTAGTGCGCTTCGTCGCTGGCATCGGGGGTGCGGCCGTCTACTAAAGTTTGCGACGAACATTCGATCAAAATATCGGGAATCTTGTTGAATTGTCCGACTATATATTGAAAAGTGTTTTCGATATAGAGACTGAAATGCGGGGTATATAATTGTTAGGCATGTGATGTCTAAGGAATTCATTTGGTTAGGCATGCGATATCTAAGGAGGTTGCGGATTCCAACTGTTGTAGTTTTACACTTTCTTTTCTGCGACCGTAAGTGTAATATGTGATATCGCCGGTTTCGTTGCTATATGTCAACGACAATTGGGATGCGCATATTTACTTACGTTGATGACATGTGATGTTATGTGTTGCTGGATATGTTATATTGGATCGTCGCGTTTTTGAATAGCCGGGGGTTTTATGTGAGATAAGAGTTTTTATTTTCATTCTTGTAAAATTAAATGTATGTAATATTCTTTTATTGGGGCACTTCCGGGATGAGATTGATGTCACCATTTGTATATTATTTACTTTTCCGCACTAGGGTAGACCCAAGGAGGAAAGCACAAGTAACCGGGTTCTAGAGTCCAGTGGGAGACCAACTCGAGGAGTCGAGTCCGGGTCTCCTAACTCAAGAATTGAAAGGGTTGCTTGCCGCTCTCGTAGGGGTCTAGGGGTGTGGGTTTGGCTATTCATCACGACCGTGGAATCCGTGTTTTATAGTGGCTCAAAATAAAACACGGACGTCCTAGTATATCCAATATTTCATATATTTCTTCTGCTGCGATATCTGTGATGTGATCATTTGATATGATGTGATGGATACAGTATATAGTATATAAGATATATTTTATAGACGTTACTTATGTTTTACACCCACGCTAGCCCTGCCCCGCTCTGCCGTTCGTCACCTAACCTAACGGTGCACGAGGGGACATCGAGGCGAATGTGGATGGCATAAGTGTACGTCGTATTTATCTGTGATTTTTAGGTGTTTAAATGATGGGACTTCATTAATATGATTAATGAAAGAAAAGAAACCTAAAAGATGTTGTGGAATCGAATTTTCAAAAACAGGTAGCTACAGTTCTTGCTTTGCATCGCGGTGTTCCTTATAGAACATCCTGCACCTTATTCGATAAGGAAAGGGCCGAGATCCCTTCACCGGGTGTGACCTCTTTAGCAATGACTAGCAGATGCTACACCCCTCGGTTTTGTCTCTTGATTGTTTTTCTAGTTCTTGCTTTGCACAGTGATATATATGATATATCCTGCACCTCATTCGACGAGAAAAGAGCCGAGATCCCTTCACCGGGAGTGACCTCTTTAGTGAAACAAGTAAAAGCCTAAAAAACACTCCATTTTAAAATCATTTGATTCTACAACGATATCAAGTTCATTACGCAATAGGTTTTCAGAAAACCCTGTCGTAACCCTCCGTCATTTCAGATAAGTCCTACTTAGTATTTGTGCTACGTTTGTTGGCCTGTGTCAAGGCGTAGTGTGCGGTAGCTAACTAGTATTTATCTGCTTATGCATATGATGCAGATTGGATTAGGGTAGTCGTGCGACTTTGTTGGCCTGCGTCAAGGGTCGTGCGGGTGGGTTTAATTCAATCAAGAAATGACCGGTTGAACTTGACTAGCGCACTATGGTTTGTTGTCCTGCATCAAGGTCATGGGACGCTAGGGGCAAAATTATCGGGAATTTCAAGTGTTCAAATTTGCAATGAGATTGCATACCTTCTATGAGATAGTTGGATCCCGTTACCCACTGCGAGTAATTGTTACTCATAGGAGAGTTTTACACATTACAATTAACCGATCAAGTAGGTTCTAGAAAGGTGTCAACGGGGTTTCGCCTCTGGGAAAACCAGGTTTACTTTAATTAGGTCCGTGCGAAAGCACGGGGAACAACCCTCAAAGTACCGACACTGGCCTAGCTGAAAGATTGGTGAAATTGTAGGTTGTAATTAATCCCGGCTAGTCTTTCCTTTTAGGGTTTGAAGGAAGATTTGATAAAAACAGTGGGAGCCATCCTGATTAGATAAAATAATAACCAATCTAATCTTGCAAGAGCGCACGCAGAGTGTTTTCTTCTCTCTCTCTCCAGGTAGCGACTATGTCACGCCTTAATCAAGATAATAATATGGATGTATTGACCGAACCCGCTTGTTTTACTGAGCTAGGGAACGTTGGTCCCGCTCCAACTTATAATTGTTATAAGACAGAGCAGGAAATTGGGGATTACAAGAATTCCCGTGCCGCCCAAACGAAGAAAGTGCATGCTGATGCATTTTCTTCGGGTGTGTTCATTACAGAGAACTGTTTCTCAGTATCTTTTACGTCTTAGGTATGAGATACCGGATCAGGATCCCATATGTGTAATTTGTTACATGGGCTACAGATAGGTAGAGAACTGAGAACGGGTGATAAGTTTCATAAGATAGAAACGGTGCAAGTGTTGCAGCCAAATCATGTTGGTAGTTATCACCCTGTATTATCAGAATACATTGATTCTGAACAAATGTTATTAGATACCGAACCTGATATACAACATCATATCAGTCTCTTTATTAGTAAAGAAAGGATATAATTTTGTATTGTTGGATAATGTTTTGAACATTTCCTATATCAAGAGTTGATCGGTTCAGGCACGTTATCTAAAAGTATTGACGTTCTAAATCAAACTACAGTTCTTAGTATACAGAACACACACAAGAGGAAGAGTTCAGAAATGAACGAATCCTTCTTGAGGCATTATAGACTAGGTCATATCAATGCGACCCGACTAGCTAAGTTACATTAAGATGCATATTTAAATCAGTTTGAATTTAGATCTTGTGAAACTTACCGGTCATGTCACAGAGATAAGATGACCATAGCTCTCTGTTTATTGGAAGTAGAGAAAGAGTTAGTGAACTCTTGGGATGATACATGTTGATCCCCTGTCTACACATGCCAAGACCGGTTCTTTGTACTTCATTACATTCTCTGATGATTTCTCAAGATTCAGACATATGTTCCTGTTGAAACACAAGTCCGAAGCTTTTGAGATATTCACAGAATATAAGTTAGAAGTAGAGAACCAAAACAGGTATAAGTATTATGTCCTTTGATGTGATCAAGGAGGAGAATACTTAAGCACAGAATTCCTGGATTATTCTAAAGGAGAATGAGATTCTCTCTCAGCATTACTCCTCCGTATACACCACAGCACGTCGGTGTATCGGGGCGGAGCAATCACACCCTATGTGATAAGGTGTGCTCTATGATGAGTACTACTGAGTTACCTATTTCCTTTTGGGAGTTATGCACTGGAGAAGTTGCATACCTATTGAATAGGGTTCTGATCAAATCACTTGCCTACCACTTCATATGAGATATGGAAAGGGAAGAGCCCATATCTTAAGTTTGTTAAGATTTGGGGTTGTCCAGCCTATGTCAAAAAGCGAAATCCGGACAAGCTCGAGGCAAAGTCAGTTCTGTAGAAGTTTGTTGGATATCCCAAGCATATGTAAGGGAATATCTTCTACCAAACCGACGAACAAAAGATGTTTTGTTTCTCAATATGCCACCTTTGTGAAAGAGAAATTCTTGTGAAGAAATTAGTAGACATGAGGTAGAACTGGAAGGAGTTCCAGCTATACAAACTGCAGCTGATGATTTGGTAGAACCAAAGGATTCAATAGTTTCCAACGAACCTCAGCCTCTCCGTCGATCTAGTAGGGTTCCTCACCCACCTGAGAGATACTTCAGTTTCTTTATGACAGTGGGAGCGAGGAATGCATCATGAGATGATGACCCAACTACTTTCGAGCTGGCCATCAGGAGTTGGACTCTATAAGAATGGCTGGATGCTTAGCGATCTAAGATGGAATCCATGTACACCAACAAAGTATGGACTTTGGTTGTTTTATCTGAAGGGTTAAATCCCCATCAGGAGCAAGTATATCTTGAGAAGATTACATGGTGTACATGGAAAAGTTGAGACTTTCAAAGCTAGATTTGTTAAAGGTTTGCATCATTTGACCAGGTATGGATTATGATGAAACCTTTTCTAAGTAGCTATACTTAAGTCCATCCAGATCCTACTTGCCACGGCTACATACCATGACTACGATATCTGACGGTTGGGTGTCATGACTGCTTATCTAAATGATGATTTGGAAGAGAGCGTCTATAAGTACACAGCCAGAAGGCTTCGTAGACAGTGGGAGCAGCGGAAACGTGTGCAAGATGTTTTATGTGATAAAGCAGGAATCACGGAGTTGGAACGTCTGTTTTGATGTGGCAGTCAAGGAGTTTGACTTCATCAAAATGGTAGATGAACCTTGTATATACAAAAAAGGTAGTAGGGAGTATGGTGGTGATCCTCGTAGAGTATGTGGATGACATACTCTTGATAGGAAAGGAGTTTTCTATGCTAAGCTTGGTCAATCTCCGCTTATAACAAGGATTCTCCATATAGGATCAAAGTGATACCTCTTAAATCCTGAGTTTTGATCTATGAGATAGATGTAATTGGATGTTAGGATTCTCACTAGTTGTAGTGAGATGGTATCAATCGATCCTGGGGAGAATCACTGCAAAGGTTCCAGAGTGATAAGGATGACTGAAAGTCAGTCACAGGCATTGTCTTTACCCTCAGTAAAGGGATGGTTTGTTAGAAGAGTTCCAAGACAGATACCGTGGCATACTAGACGATAAAGGCAAGACACATCGTTACAAAAGATGCTACCAAAGAGGCAGTCTGGGTGTATATTAGTTCATGAGATGAACTTCGTTCTTACCATTGTGTGACAATGGAGTTGTGGCTTATGCCTAGGAACGCCTGTCCCATCAGTGATCCAGACATATTCTAAGGCAGTATCACCTGATCATGGAGATGGTTGATCTCCAGGGGATCGAGGTCAGGAGAGTAGACTCAGAGGGCAACACGGCGGATCCACTCACAAAGGCCTTTTCCCAGAGAGAGACTATTATGGGATGGTTGATTATGAGATACTTCAACCACAGTTATCAGATGGCCCTAGTGCAAGTGGGAGATTGTTAGTTATATGTATGCCCTAGAGGCCATTATTATACATGAGATGTATATTGTAGCAGATGCTTGGACATATATAGGGAGGACTTTCTTGCTCGACATGATAGTATGCTATTTGGTTACTCTTTACCTTAACGTGTACACTGATTGTCTCTCTGTTACATGTTGGTAAAGCTCTTAGGATGTGTACTTGACTACCTGGACTATGATGCGGATCATACTAGTGGGGACATGGTAGTCCATAACTACATCCTTCAAGGTCCCTAGTCGTGGGTGTATCGAGACGGGGCATCGATATACCAGAGTAGACTAGCGTATACCTTCTCGACCCATGTAGATGGGCGATGGATAATCCCATATCCATTGGTGTTTGACATCAGAGATGATATACGGGTGCTCAGTAAAGACTTGGTACACTGGACGGACTCGCCGAGAACTCCCAGATGTTATTATACCTTACGTCAGATGGCAGTTCTATGGTGACATCGGTACAGGTTAGTCTGTAGACCCGAGATCGTCATAGAGTCTTGTGTGATTCCCACTGTGCTTTGATTTCCACCTTACCACGTCCAAGAGGGCGTGCAAAACGGTGGTTTTTGGGTACAGTCCCGAGTCACATGGAGGCAATGAGCGATAGGAGGGGTTTCGTCTCTCCCGGTATTGGGGGTAGATGTTGCGCTATGCTCGATTGGCCATAACATGGAAGTCCCTGGCCAGGGATGGTTTAGAGATTTACTAGTAAGTGTTACCGGTAGTTTCTCGACCCGTTATGAGCCTCATATCGGCATGACTTATCGGTTATTGGGGTCTGACGTTTACCACCCCTAGACTTGATATGCAACATTTCAGATGAGGAAACCGGACTGTTCGGTAGTGTCACTGTCAGGCTTTTTGCAGGAGTTGGAGCGGGCTTGCTTGCTGATCTTCTGATCGCTCAATACCCGGGTAGCCATTATTTCCAGCTAGTACCGCTGATGGCTTGTGGGCGCTTGATATGATCATCACCTATTGCTGGCGTATTGACGAGTCCTTAGAGTCCTACATAGAGGTTTTACTAGCTCAGGAAAAAGGAAATAGGAGCGCATATGTGATATGTGCGGGACCGAAAATAATGCGTGTATGTGATACCGTATTCTATTCTCGCGACTATTATATCGGCCGGTTATATGAGATATAACCGGGTTATCGAATCAAGTGTTGATTCGATAAGTTGGTACATTTTGTGTTAGTCGGTTATATGAGATATAACCGGATTATTAAGTCAAGTGTTGATTTAATAATTTAGTGTATAATTGTATATGTGATATACTAATTTACATTAACTAACATTGGTTTACTTAAGCATTTGTTTTTCTTACTTATGCACAATTTAATATATATGTGATATATATTGATTTGTGTTCAATTTATATCATGGTTGTTGATACAACTATCATGTGTGTATAAGACATACACCATTATAATTATATTGGTATGGTTTTTAATATTCAAAGTAAATACAAAATTAGTGGATATTTGATAAATGCATGAAGCTTGTAGAAGCTTGTGAGTGCTTTGACAAATTCAACCCTTTTTGTTTTGCTTTGGATATTTATTAACCTAATCAATATATTTAGCCATGGTTATGTCTTTACATGAGTTAACATATGATATAAACTCACCCATGGTTCACACTCTCTCTTGATTAGAGTTTTCATTCTCATTTTGAACTCATCTTCTTCCTCCTTCAATTGCATTCTAGGGTTTGATAAAGAGAGAGAACCACAGTGAGAAAAGAAATTCTAAAGTGTACCCATTTCCTATTTCATCATCCTCTACTAGACTACCACTTTAGTTTATGGTGTTTGCTTCACTAATTCTTTAGTTAGTGAAGTAGAAGCTTGAGTTCGTATTCCCTCGACGTAGATCATCTTCGGCCTCGAAGACTTCAAGCAATACTGTTGCAATCTTCTCATGGAGCCGTCCGAGAGTCCAGGAGTACGATGATCGCAGCGAAGGGACTACTACAAGGAGCATATGAAGTGAAGGACCGATCTACAAAGGTTGTATTTCGAATTCACTTAGTGTTAATGTGTTTTACATGCTCGTTTTCGCCTAATAGTCTAGCAAAGATCTTGTTTAGGGTTATTCGGCACGGTTAAAATTTTAACCGGGCATGGTTGATGCCTTGTAGAACCTTCTTAGAGTGCCTAGTAACCCTACAATCTCTTTGGAGAGAGTGAGTCCAGATATCGTGGGTTGGTTACCACGCTTGGATTCTTCCATACTAAATCTCTTTTGTATGGTATCAATGTACCTGGATTGGGACAATCCCAGTATCCGTTTAGATCTATCTCTATATATCTTAATCCCCAAAATGCAGGAGGCATCACCTAGATCTTGTTGGAGATAGTGCCCTCAGAATCAATTATTGGATCGCAGGTACGTGATTGCAATGATTGCGGAGGACCTATACCGGTAAGACAGTCTTACTCAAGATGATAGTATGCTATCTGGTTTGCCTTTATCAGTCGTGTACATGTTCAGGGGACTGATTACATGTTACACTTTGATAGAGCCCTTAGGATCTTGCTTTACTACCAACAGTATGATGGCGATCATATACGTGAGAGTTGGGTAGTTTTTACGCATATCCTTAATTGTGGTCCCTAGTCGTGGGAGTTTCGAGACAGGGCATCGATACTCCGGAGTAGACTAGTATATACAGTCGAGACCCCGACGAGGGGCGGTGGCCGGTCTCACAAGCCACTGGTGTCAGTTGGATCACCTAAGATGTATACAGGTGCTCATTAGGTTATGAGTACACCGGACAGGACTCGCCGGGAACCTGCTAGTTGGTATTATACATATCGTCAGATAGCAGTTCCCTGGTGACGTGTGTACAGGTTAGTTCATCGACCTGAGGTCATCATTTGTCTCGTGTGAGTTCCCACTGTTCTTTGATACCACTGTAAGTCTACGGTAGCGCCCCGGCCGTCTACAGACGCCAAATGCGGAACAAAAACTTTTTAACTGGCGCTATCGTATACTTTAACCCGGATCTGCCATTATTGCTAAACTAACAAACTGTAAAGAGTGTAGAAAGGTTATACCGAACGATCCGAGTCCTTCGTTCTTTAACCATCATCCCACGCTCCGTTGCGGCTTCTCTGATCTCGTCAATCTTCGATCTGCTCGTCCAGGTGGCACCACGTCGACGATTCTTTAAACGGGCTCCCGCCTCTGACTCGAGGCAACTCGGTCGTCAAGTTTGCTAAAAGAGATGACCAAGATTGATGTAGAGAATGAGTAGAATACTTTGTCTCGTTACGTCCAAGGCTATGGACGAACGGTTAATGAAGTTGCCACTCGAATCGGGTGATGGAATGAAATGAGCTGTGAAATTCCATACACCCCAAAATCTATCATAATCTCTTTTCCAAATGAAAACATCAAGTGAAGTGAGAGAGGGGAGGGGGCCGGCCATCTTATAGGAGGTGGGGGGGTGAGTGTAGGAGAGAGGGAGGTAACCACAAGAGAAAAGATCAAGGGAAAATTTCCTAAGCAAGAACAAAATGCATTAATGAAATGGATGACACATCTAAACATAGTCATCAATTCATTAAATGCAAAGATGAGTCACCCGCCACCTCATCACCCTAGTCACCATTTCTAGAACCTTCTAGAAGCATGACTCACCCTCATCCAAGAAAAGATAAATCCGTCTTTAACCGAATGTTAAAAGACGGCTGATAGAAAACTGGAAACTGGCAACTTCCAAAAGTGATCCCGAAACGACTTTCAGGATAACCCCGTAACTGTATAAAAATACCCGCATTTGTATTACGACCGAATACAAATGCAACTGAGATAAAGATATTATATCTACTCAATATAATACTCGGATCCGGCTTAAACCAAATCCGACCAGTATCATCTGTCCGAAAACCGACACGTGCGTAAACGCACGTGCATTTTCCGAACCCTGCCTAAAACCATACGGCCTCTACAACGTTTCGCCCGAACTTGGGAAACTGTCTGTGGGGGACTCTAATGACTCGTCAGTACCTTGGCAGTGGGTTTAACCACAAACCGTCAGCGGCACTAGCTATGCGTAACGGCTGCCCATGGACTGACCTCAAGGGAGGCCGATGAGCGAACTCATCCGGAAACCCTACTGAGCCTAACAGTGACAATGTATATATAGTCCGGTCCGTTCGTCAATGAGTATCGCATATCTGCCTAGGGGGCTAGTAACGTTAGACACCCAATAGCAGTATAAGTCGTGTCGGAGTGAAGCCCAATAACACCCTGAGATACTACTGGAGTACCTACCAGTAAATCTCCTGCCACGGCCGTGGGCTTTGTGTAATGGCTCTCCTAGACACAGCACGATCTCGCCCCCAATACCGGGAGAGACGAATCCCCTACCGATCCACTCACGTGCCTCCATGTGGCTCGGGACTGTACCCAAAAACTACCATTCATAAATGCATTTTGTTCTTGCTTAGGATATTTTCCCTTGATCTTTTCTCTTGTGGTTACCTCCCCCTCTCCTACACTCACCCCCTCTCCATATATATGGCCGGCCCCTCCTCTCTCTCACTTCACTTGATGTTTTCATTTGGAAAAGAGATTATGATAGATTTTCGGGTGTATGGAATTTCACAGCTCATTTCATTCCATCACCCGATTCGAGTGGCAACTTCATTAACCGTTCGTCCATAGCCTTGGACGTAACGAGACAAAGTATTCTACTCATTCTCTACATCAATCTTGGTCGTCTCTTTTAGCAAACTTGACGACCGAGTTGCCTCAAGTCAGAGGCGGGAGCCCGTTTAAAGAATCAGTGACGTGGTGCCACCTAGACGAGCAGATCGGAGATCGACGAGATCGGAGCAGTCGCAACGGAGCGTGGGATGATGGTTAAAGAACGAAGGACTCGGATTGTTCGGTATAACCATTCTACACTCTTTACAGTTTGTTAGTTTAGCAATAATGGCAGATCCGGGTTAAAGTATACGATAGCGCCAGTTAAAAAGTTTTTGTTCCGCATTTGGCGTCTGTAGATGTCCGGGGCGCTACCGTAGACTTACAGTGGTTTGGCCGCGCATCCGTGGCCGTTCTATTGAATCAGTGCACCAAATTTGCACAGTGTCTTCTCTGTTGGAATTTGGGGTTTTTGGTATATATCTTTTGGGCCCAGATTTTGTTACTGTTCACCAGTTGTTCGTGGGGCCCACTTCGTGATATTTAGTCGATCGAAATTTAAACATGTTAGTTTACAGTGCTTACATTATATCTCCGACTGGGAATGTCATTTGATCGGTAAACCGCGTCTGATTGCTATAGTTCTTTTAGACGGGTTTGCGAACGTGACATTCGCGTTGATGTTCTGTGTTGTGCTGTGATGTTGCGGATTTGTCATGGTGGATAGCAGTGTGCAATGGTAGTGCAGTTTGAGTTTATTTGTACATTTGATATTGCGGGGCAAGCGTCCAACATATGGACTGCCGTCACTGCCTGTTGTATAATATTCTTTTGGGGCATGACCAGGTTGCGGTCGATGTACCTGTTGTACTATTTTTCATTACTGTACTAGGTTTTACCCCGCGACGGGGTGCACGGATAGCCGGGTTCTGGGGTGCAACGGGTCCGCATCTCATGGCTTTGAGAGGCAGAGGGGCCTCACTCTAGAATTGGCAGACTATTCGCCGCACTCGTAGGGGGTACAGGATGACCCAAGGAGGGGTGCCCAAGATTACCGGATTCCGTGAAGTGCAGGGTGGTCCATTCACTTTGCTGTAAGGGGCTGCCTCGCTTCAGGTTTTGGCGGGTAACTTTCCGCACCCGTAGGGGTCTAGGTTTCATTGCACAGGCTATCCACACGACAGGGGAACGTCGGGTTTCAGCAGCGGCTCTGTGAGACCCGGGGATCCCAGATTATCTGTATTGTTCTGTAATGCTTATTACTTTTCTGTAATGTTGCATATTATCACGCCTGGAGCGATTATTGTATATTGGTTTATATACTATTAGATGTTGTATATGTTTTACCCCCGCGCTAGTCCAGTCCCCGCTCTTTCGTTAGTTAAGTAACCTAACGGGTGATGACGGGACCCGGTGACGTATGCGGATGGCATATACGTACATTTTATTTTCGTTCTTTTCTGGTGTGATTGATTGATGGGACTGCGTTGATTCTGATCAATACAAAGTAAAACAAACCTGTTTGCAGTTGTTGGAACAAATTTAAAAAGTGTTATTGCAAAGACGTTTCCTTTTGTTTTGCATAGCGGTATTCAGTGGAATATCCTGCACCTCATTCGACGGGGCAAGGGCCGATATCCCTTCACCGGGACTGACCCCTTGGGCAGAAGTTTGCGTCAGGGTAATAACTTCACTATAGTCGATTACAAGTTGCTTTGCATCGCGGTATTCAGTGGAATATCCTGCACCTCATTCCACGAGGAAAGAGCCGAGATCCCTTTACCGGGAGTGACCTCTTTAGCAAAAGGTTTTCGTCACTATATTTTAAAAAAAGCTATCAGGTTCCTTCAGCGATATCAAGTTCACTACGTTAAAGGTTTTTCGCCAAAAACCAGCCGTAGCCCTCCGTCACTTCTTTTGGGTATTCAGTAGTATTCAAGCTATGTATTTTGACCAACGCCAAGGCATAGTGTTTGGTAGCTGCTGGGTATTCATTTGTTGCATAGATAGATGAGTTGGTTTGGGACAGTCGTTCTGCCATTTTGGCCAACGTCAAGGGCATGTGCGGGTGGGTTCAAATTGACAAGATAGTGACGGGTAGAACTTGGCATGTGACTTATGACATTTTGACCAACGCCATGGTTATAAGAGCATGGGGCAAAAATCATATCGGGAGTTTCTAAAGAAACTGAAACTTGCCAAGTATGCGCATACCTTCTGGAGTATGAGTAATGTGGATGCATTCCATCACGTTATCATGCGATGAGAGTGGGATCCCGATTCCCACTGATGAGTTGGTTTACTCTTCGGGTGATCCCGATTAATTCTTCTTTCAGGTTTGGAGGAGAATTTGACAGGACAGTGGGAGGTTTCCGGATTAGATAAAGTGATAACCATTCTGATCTAGGTTAGAGTGCACGGAGAGTGTTTCTTTTCTCTCTCTCTTTGGCAGCGACCTTTGACCGACCCTAGACTATGACTCAGTGACCAAGTTGATCGAACCTTCTTAAATTACTGGCTTTTGGATTGTCTGAGTTGCATAAGTCATTGCCACTCCTTCCTTTACCCTTTGCATTTCTCAGAACACCCATTTTACTACGGATATCCACTTCCATTGGATAGATCCATCGTATGGTTATATACGAACTTGAAGGGACTTCTTCGAGGATGGATCCAGGTTCAGGAGAAAAAGAATTGGTTTATTCAGTTGTCTTTCATTATCACCTTCTCTCAGGTTGCAAGGGCTCCTTGGTTTAGGAGAGTACACCTATTACGCTTATTGGATAGTCTTATTCCAAACCATAGGCAGGTGCCGAAAGGTAGGGAATAAAGAAAACCAATTAGCCTAAGTAGGGTGTGCAGAAGGTAATATGTAAAGACAAAATAAAGGGATTAGAAAGAGGGCAAAGTAAATTGCGACTGATATCATTCACGACCAAACCGCGTACTTCATCGCCACTCCTATTTCACCTTTAAAAGAATAAGGTATTATTCAGATGTCTTTTATCATCACCTTCTCTCAAGATGCGAGAACTCCTTGGTTTAGGAAGGTACACCTATTATGCTTACTTGATAGTCTTCTTCCAAACCATAGGCTGGTGCCGAACGGTAGGGAAGGAAGAAAACCATTTAGCCTAACGATGGTGTACAGAAGATAATGACTAAAGAGAAAAAAAGGGATTTGGAGAGATGGCAAAGAGATATACGGTTAAAATCATGAATTGGATTATGGAAGAGGCATTAATATGAATACTAGGATACCCCTACGAAACATTTTCATGTTTTAGTGCATTGTTAAAAGAAAACTGTTTTCCCAATTAGATACTTACTCCAAGGGTATGTATTTACCAGGTTTCATTCTCATATCTGTATGGTTTTACAGATGATGAGTAGGAGTATGTTATTGGGAATTAGGTGATTATCCTCATTATATCGAAATTCGTTGTAATTGGTGATATTTGAGGAAATCGCCAGGGTACAGTTTTTAACCTACGACGCACAGGTTTTGAGTTGCTTAAACTCAGCGGACTTATACAGAGTATTGTATGTTGTTCAGTGTCCATCAGGACAAAGGGGTAGGTCCTCGTACTATGTTCTGTTTACTTATGACTTCTCTAGTTTTTAGACAAGTGTTTCGTAGAAATACAAGGTCTAAGTTTTGAGATGTTGTGGGTATAAGAATAAAGTAGAGAACCAGGTGTCACAAGTATCGGGATTCTTCAAAGAGATCGAAGATGTAGATTCTTGTGATTGGTATTCGGATGATAGTAAAGGTTTTGAGAAACTTGTTTCTCTTTCAGGTTGCTCATAATTGGATGGATTCCTAAGTTGAGTAATGCTGATTAGCCTCTTTCCGTTAAGTTGATATGCACTGGAGACAGTTGCATGATTTGAATCTGGTTCTAATTAAATAAGTGACAAAGTTTCTATATTGGATATAGAATAGTTCGTACCTTAAAAGATGTTAAGGTACGGGGAGTTGTTCAGCTTTGCTTAAAACCAGACTCTGGATAACTCAGGGCACGTTTCTGTAATGGCTGTTTGTGGGTTGACCCTAGCTATGACGACTGTTGATATTCTACCATTTGGAAGTTCAATAGTGATATTGTTCTTGACTCGCCACAGTTTTAGTAAAATGGATCTTTTTCAGAAAACAGTAGTGGGAGTATGGTAGAACTGGAAGTGATTCCAGAACCGCGAACGATTACGGAAAATTTAATAGGACCTATATATTCAATCAGGTTTGACATTCCAATAGCCACTCCGTAGATATGGTGGGTAACCTCAGACACCCGAGAGGTACTTCGGTAGCCTCAAGGACGGTGACAGGGAGGTTCTTATCTACCCAGACTTGACACTACTGTTGTTCCAGGCTATGAGACCCGGTAGGAGGGTTGTCGTAGTCAGTGGGAGCATCGGAAGCATAGTGGGCAAGATACTTATGTCTATTTATAGACTTGAGCAGTTATAGCGGAGATAGATCATCTATTTTTGATGTGACAGTCATGGGTTTGACTTTAATCAGAATAGGGGATGGATCTGTTAAAAAGGTAATAGGGTGTGATGTCATGGTATTTGGATGACATACACAGAGTAGGAAGTAAAATTCCTATACTACGATCGGTTGTACAGTGGTCGTCACACAGTTGTTTCTCCAGACAGGATATGGATATAATATTTGACATTCTGGTTTCTGGATCTATGGTTTTAGATCTAGATTTAGGTAGTTTCCCAATATGGGTACTTTGACAGTATTCTAATAGTTTTTAGAATAGATGACTCTTAGCATGGTGGTGTACCTGCAGGTGATGGAGTCACCCTCTCTAAAGGTGTCTTACAGACTAAAGAGGAGAGGGATGGGCATGATTGACAGATCACTTGCTTAGGCAATTGAGTCAATCATGAGATGTCAAATACCACACCAGATGTTGTTTTTGCATTAGATGCAATAAGTTTGTATTAATCCAATCCTGGAGAAACATAAGGAAGCAATTTTAGAACATAAGTACATGTTCTACGGATTTGATGACGGCAGCCTCTTTCGGGAGACGGTTATCATTCCAGGCGTCAAAGGTGACATGGTTGACAAAGTGGCTGTCAGTGTTAAAGTTTTCCCCTCTGACGAAGAGGGACAGTATTATGGACAGGTGGTCTAAGAGGATACTGTGGGAGGCATGGTGCTTGATACTGATTAGGTTCAGTGATCGATACTGTCTAAGAAGTATGGATTTGGAGTTCATTTATGAACTAGGTCCCATCAGATATCCAGACATATTCTAAGACAGGTATTACTCAATTCGGGAGATGGCTTTCTCCGCGAACTTGAGATTAAGAGAGATATAGAAAGAAATATCTAAGCGGATCCACTCACTGAGGCTATTTATCGAACACAATAGTTTTACAAACGGGCTTTGTGAAACTGATTAGTAGAGGAGTTGGATGTTCGGTTTCACACGGGCTGTGAGTAGTCGACATCGCAATAATTAGCCTTGAGTGCAAGTAGGAGATTGTTGGAGATAGTGCCCTCAGAGTCAATTATTGGATCGCAGGTACGTGATTGCAATGATTGCGGAGGACCTATACCGGTAAGACAGTCTTACTCAAGATGATAGTATGCTATCTGGTTTGCCTTTATCAGTCGTGTACATGTTCAGGTGACTGATTACAAGTTACACTTTGATAGAGCCCTTAGGATCTTGCTTTACTGCCAACAGTATGATGGCGATCATATACGTGAGAGTTGGGTAGTTTATATGCATATCCTTAATTGTGGTCCCTAGTCGTGGGAGTTTCGAGACAGGGCATCGATACTCTGGAGTAGACTAGTGTATACAGTCGAGACCCCGACGAGGGGCGGTGGCCGGTCTCACAAGCCACTGGTGTCAGTTGGATCACCTAAGATGTATACAGGTGCTCATTGGGTTATGAGTACACCGGACAGGACTCGCCGGGAACCTTCTAGTTGGTATTATACATATCGTCAGTTAGCAGTTCCCTGGTGACATGTGTACATGTTAGTTCATCGACCTGAGGTCGTCATTTGTCTCGTGTGAGTTCCCACTGTGCTTTGATTTATACCCTACCACGGCTCAAAGGAGTCGTGCAAACAGGTAGTTTTTGGGTACAGTCCCGAGCCACATGGAGGCACGTGAGCGGATCGGCAGGGGATTCGTCTCTACCGGTATTGGGGGAGAGATCGTGCTGTGTCTAGGAGAGCCATTACACAAAGCCCACGGCCATGGCAGGAGATTTACTGGAACGTACTCCATTAGTATCTGAGGGTGTTATTGGGCTTCACTCCGACACGACTTATACTTCTATTGGGGGTCTGACGTTACTAGCCCCCTAGGGAGATATGCGATACTCATTGACGAACGGACCGGACTGTATATACATTGTCACTGTTAGGCTCAGTAGGGTTTCCGGATGAGTTCTCTCATCGGCCTCCCTTGAGGTCAGTCCATGGGCAGCCGTTACGCATAGCTAGTGCCGCTGACGGTTTGTGGTTAAACCCACTGCCAAGGTACTGACGAGTCATTAGAGTCCGCCACAGACAGTTTCCCAAGTTCGGGCGAAACGTTGTAGAGGCCGTATGGTTTTATGGCAGGGTTCAGAAAATGCACGTGCGTTTACGCACGTGTCGGTTTTCGGACAGATGACACTGGTCGGCTTTGGTTTAAGCCGGATCCGAGTATTATATTGAGTAGATATAATATCTTTGTATTAGTTGCATTTGTATTCGGTCGTAATACAAATGCAGGTATTTTTTTACAGTTACGGGGTTATCTTGAAAGTCGTTTCGGGATCACTTTTGGATGTTGCCAGTTTCCAGTTTTCTATCAGCCGTCTTTTAACATTCGGTTAAAGACGGATTTATCTTTTCTTGGATGAGGGTGAGTCATGCTTCTAGAAGGTTCTAGAAATGGTGACTAGGGTGATGAGGTGGCGGGTGACTCATCTTTGCATTTAATGAATTGATGACTAGGTTTAGATGTGTCATCCATTTCATTAATGCATTTTGTTCTTGCTTAGGATATTTTCCCTTGATCTTTTCTCTTGTGGTTACCTCCCCCTCTCCTACACTCACCCCCACCTCCTATAAGATGGCCGGCCCCGTCCCCTCTCTCACTTCACTTGATGTTTTCATTTGGAAAAGAGATTATGATAGATTTTGGGGTGTATGGAATTTCACAGCTCATTTCATTCCATCATCCGATTCAAGTGGCAACTTCATTAACCGTTCGTCCATAGCCTTGTACGTAACGAGACAAAGTATTCTACTCATTCTCTACATCAATCTTGGTCGTCTCTTTTAGCAAACTTGACGACCGAGTTGCCTCGAGTCAGAGGCGGAAGCCCATTTAAAGAATCGTCGACGTGGTGCCACCTGGATGAGCAGATCGAAGATTGACGAGATCAGAGCAGCCGCAACGGAGCGTGGGATGATGGTTAAAGAACGAAGGACTCGGATCGTTCGGTATAACCTTTCTACACTCTTTACAGTTTGTTAGTTTAGCAATAATGGCAGATCCGGGTTAAAGTATACGATAGCGCCAGTTAAAAAGTTTTTGTTCCGTATTTGGCGTCTGTAGACGGCCGGGGCGCTACCGTAGACTTACAGATCTTTCATTGAGAATCTATGTGATAAGAAGAGCTTGACCGAGTGCAGCATAGGAACATCTTTTTCCTATCAAGAGTATGTCATCCACATACAATACGAGGAAGACAACCTTACTCTCTGCAACCTTCTTGTATATACATGGTTCATCTACGTTCTTGATGAAGTCAAACTCTTTGACTACTACATCAAAGAAGATGTTCCAACTCCGTGATGCTTGCTTTAACCCGTAGATGGATTTAAGTAGCTTGCATACTATTCCGCTGCTCCCACTATCTACGAAGCCCTCTGGCTGAGTCATGTACACGCACTCCTCTAAACCACCATATAGAAAGGCGGTCTAAACATCCATCTGCCAGATTTCGTAGTCATGGTTGGATAGGAGTAGGATCAACATTTGGATAAGAAGGTAAATGGAATTGTTGATCCCAAGAATTTGAAATGGGGAAAGGAGTGAAAGATCGGTTACGAGATTGTTCAATATGTTCAGCAATAGACATGAGTCTTGGAGTTACAACATGACTCTAAAAAGGGGTATCAACGTACGAAGGTGGGGAAGGTTGTAATAGTTGATACAGAGTGAATTGCGGAGTCCAGTTGTTTGTCATAGACGCGTCTATCCGATCTTTCAAAGAAATTTTTGGCATGGATGGATCGTTCGAAGTTTGACCAATGCAAGAACCATATGAAGTAATGTTTGGTTGCTGGTACCAATGTTCGGCAAGAGTTTTTCGTGGTGGGGTACCCATGATATGAAGAGAAGAAGAAGAAGAAAACGAATGTGGGGTTTTTTTAAAATATTTTTTAGTTAGTTATTAACAAAAGAATGAATATACACACAAAAAGAATCTGGACAAAAACAATCATGACACAAAAATACCACGCACCTAATCGGTCTAGGGTTCACCTAGGTCAACTAGACCTGCTCAAGAACTTGATTGTCAAAGTAAAACTGTGTTGAGAAACGGGCTCAAGATATACTGATCATGAGGCCAGGTAAGTGCAGAGATAATGGGAGGTTTTCCAATGCTTTCGCGAAGGTCCTTAATTAAATAACCCTTTCTCTTTTGGCGGTTTCGCCGTGAACACTTTCCTAGACACCCCGTAAACGATATACCGTTAAGCAGTATTCTAAACACAATTAACTTCTCCTAATGAGCGCGAAGTCCTTAAGTGTAACATTTCAGAAAAATAAAATATTATTTTTGGAAATTTTTATAATTAAATAATAAAATATTGAATATTTTAATAGGACGGTATTATTAAATACCGATAAATTGGGAAAGATTTGGAAAATTATGGAAATTTCTGAAATAAGGGTGTTTTAAGTGATTTAGGCGAATTATGAATTTTTATGATTATTTATATTCACTTTTAGTGCTAATCGCGATTAAAAATCGCTAATCGTATATTAAACCGGATTTGTGCACATGATATGCACCATGTCATTTTTACACTTGTTACATTTTTCCTACATGATTTTTGGGTGTATGGTTATTGTTTTGGGTTTATTATTGCAAAGAGAAGGAAATAAAAGAAAAGGAAAAAGAAAGGAAATGATGAGAAAGAGACACAATGATTGCAAAGGGGATGGGCATGAGAGAGAGAGGGTGAGGGGTCAAACCATAGGCATGGCTCATTCTCTCTCTTCATATCTTCACCATTTCTTCTCCCTCTTCACCAATGGCAAAACCCCCTCTCCCTCCACCTCCAAACCCTAAAAACACCCCCAAAACAAACCCAAAACCCCAATCCTTTTCATTAAAAATGTTCACTAGCTCAAGGGAAGCACATTGGACCAAGAAAAATCAAATTTTGGGGACTTTGAGCAACTCAAGAAAATTCTTGAGTTGCCAAATGAGGTATTTCCTTTACCCTTACCATAGTTTCCCATTCACTTTAGCACCTATGTTTGTTTGGAACCGATATATCGATGTTTAGTGAACTTAGAAATTTCTAGTTAGGGTTAGGATTTGAATTGAGTTGTAAAGTGAAATTGAGGCTAGTAGAGACCTTAAACCCTTGTTAGTGATATCATATTGGATTAAAATCTGCAACTTAACCCCGGAATACGAGTTTAGAAACTCGATATCGGAAAAACTATGAAATTTGGATGGTAATTCGAAATCTGCTAACACTTAGGGACCTGAAAATTTCTTTAGCAAGGACAGTGATGCATGCAGGCAACCTGGGACCCCCCACTGAAACCCTAACCCCTACCTCCCTAACCTGGCTATAGATTTAACCCAGATGGCCGCAAATTGCTGCCTGGGTCCCACCATTTTTCTTCATGCTTGTTCTGTAGGTTCATCTCTAGTAAACTAGACCCTTGGCATATGCAAAATTGTCTAATTTGACCTAGGGCAAAATCTGGGACCCTTTTCAATAGTTGCTGTTTTGATTCTGGGTTTCGTTTCTCGTATTTTGAACTCTGGATTTTGGAATTTGGTTTTAACTCGATGATTTGACGTTTGTACGACGATATCGAGAGATGTTTGGTGGTTTTGAAGGCGTGGTCCATAGGTTCTAACCTATTGGCCTTTAGCGTGTCGTTTTGGTTTCCTATGTGATTTTAATACGCATTGCGATTGGATTATATGTCTAGGTACCCCACGTGATGTCGAGACGTTGAAGATGAAGATGGCGATATCGGCATCGGCACAAAAGAAGCAAGGTGAGTAGATTTATATCTACGTGGTGAAATCGGGTGGATGGCGTATAGCACCCCCGCAAAGTCTTAAGTAATGATATAATATGTTATAGATATGCTTTTATATGATATGGAGAGATTGAACACTTAGCAAAGGGAGTTTTAGGTGATCATGGGTTTAGTGTTAGCGAGAATTTGAAGGACTCTTGTCGATATTCTTAGACCCGAAACCCTAGAGTAAAGGTTTGCATACACGCACATACACATACTAGCTTACATTGATATCCTTATGCGTATTGGGACATATTTATATTGGAATTCATGTGCTTGGATGATGAGGATGTTATATGATATTTGACATTTGATCGAGATATGAGATGAGATATGTTATGATAATTATAATAGATCGCATTGGGCGATGTATACTTCTATATGATGATATGTGTTGATGACATCGGATTGTATGAGGCTGTAAATTAGTAATCAGATCATGATTATATTGATGATATTAGTATTGTACTAGACCTAGATCAGTACCCCTGTTCACGATTGGTGATGATGATGATACCCGATGAATAATGACATAAAATGTGATAATTGACCCGTACCCAGATTTGGGATGCCGTACGAGATATATTTATGATGTTAGATTCGCCCTCTTGACTCGAGGAGGTCATATGATATATATTGTATCGTACATGATACTATTGAGACGAGATCACTGACTACCAGATATATACAGATCGACTCAGATTTAGGTGGATTTCCTTACCTTTGACCGGGCTCGAGTCGTACTTGTTTTCAAAAGTGGAGAATTGTGGGTACTTTAAATACCTGATTTGTATAACTCGTATATTGGGTATGTATGTTTCAGTGTTGCTGTTATCACATCACTTTCTGTACATTTCATGATGTTTCATCGCATTGCATGCTTGTGCATATGTTATCAGTAATTATCATGAAACCCTGCTGTCAGGACACCAGCACCATTACCGATGATGCGTATGCTCCACATACACTTGCTTGCCGGCTCACACACATCTTCATCGGTAATTGCCATGTCACATACACTTTAGAAAATACTATTTCTTGACATAACTTGCTAAGTTGATAGTTGCAATATGTTATAGCTTTCAGATGCTAGTTTAACTATTGCATTCATTGCATGATATCAGATGCATTCATGTATTCATTGATTAGGCAGTATTATGGAGTTTACGCCGATATTAACTGTTTACTTGCTATTGATGATTAGATTTCGGATTTTCATGAGATTTCTTGGATTTGGGAGAAAACAGCAAGAATATATATATAAAACTTCTCTCCCTCTCTCTCTCTCTTTTTAAAATGAAAAGTGCGGTTTTCTCGTGATGTATGAGCCGTCCACCATGATGTTTTCTCGGTTATGAGATGGATTTCGGGACCTGATTCGAGGAGTTGGATGAACCGTCTGCGGGTACATGGTGGACCCGGTAAGGTACCCCGGGGCAAGAAGATTGAGGTGTAGACGATGAGCCTGGCAGGGGCAGACTGCCTACCAGTGATTTTACCTGGCGCGGCGGATATCCGGAGGATACCGTCGTGGTCTTATGATTGATGATATGGGCCGATTCCGGACTGACGGAGCCCAAGATATTGAGATTTGAGATACAGAGATATTGAGATTTGAGATACAGAGATATTGAGATTTGATATTGAGTTACTGAGATTTATGTTTTGTGTTGATGCTTGACACCGATTTCTCTGTTGATTTCATTGGTGATGGCCGATTGATATACATATAGAAATCTCATTAAATAAAGAAAAACAGTTCTTTGATTCATGATGTACTTTTTTCCTCTTTATATGCATCTGCATATCATTGTAGTGACATATTGCTACCTGACATTTGTACATCATATTAGTGACATGTTGTTACCGGAGGCACGGACACGAGTTTTTGGTATCACACTATATGGATAGATGTTTACCCTACCATTACATTATGCTTCAGACCATATTTATTTGAGGATGTTACCTGACGTGACCTAGGATTGCGTTATTCATGCGATTTCTGCTCGTAGATGTTTTCTACTCACGAGTTGGCAACTCACACCCACTGTGCCACAGTTCCTTGCAGGTTTTGCCGTACAGGTTTTGATGCGGCTTTGCTGGCATACTGTTCCTTCCGGTGGTTGCTTTGGTAGGTGGGTTCTTTTGTATCAGGACCACCATTGTATATTTATTTTCAGTTGTATCTAGTAAAACTCCATCAACCAGATTGTATATTTGAGACAGATAGAAAACCAGACTTGTATATTTGTTAGACTTAGAATACCAGTGTATTGTTTCGACCTTAGAGTCGCGCTTGTATTATTATGGGTTTTCTTGATGTTGAGTTTCCTTTTGAGTTTTGATCCTCGCCTAGGCGTTGTATATTATATTGCCTTGTGTGGTTTTGTCCGTCGATTGACGAAGAGCTAGCTCCCGCTTGGGGATGCCTTTACTCATTATATATGCTTTATCAGGTTTTGTACCCGTTTGGGGTCAGTTTTTACAAAGGAAACTCTACCGAAATTTTTAGAAAGACTTGTGATTTTAAAAATGCATATTTCGGCTTATCTTGCTAAACTATTTGATTTAAATTTGTTTTCCTTCACTCTACTGCTTTACTTGGTTTGGATTTCTCGGTTTCGGCTTATTTAGATTACTTACGCCTCGAGACGTTTCGTAATTTAAGTGCCGGTCATATTCGGTACTTTCGGGTCCTGACATTAAGGCTTAAACTCTAGTTTCTTTTTAAAATTTGTGCAGGTAATCGTTATGCTCAAGTTCGTGATTTGTAGGCCACGGAAAAGGGGATCGAATCCGTTACCGTATGTTGTGGGGTTTGCTTGCCCTTAAGTCCGTATTAATGTATGCAATGCGCAATTCAATAAAAATTCTATAAAGAATCAAAAAATCGTTTTTTTATATTAAGCACGGCACTGCAAAAAATACGGGTTAGTCAAGTTTAGCGTTTGCTAGCGAACTTGCAAAGAATCCAGCAAAGATATTATATTGGATGCGTCGGATTTGAGAAGAAGTTGTTAGTAAGTACGTATCGATAAATTTTCGGGTTAAGAAAACCCCGTTGAAGTTAAATCCGAATAGCTTGAAAAGTTCGCTTGCGCGGGTCAAACTACCAGGATCATTGGCACTGTACTTCGCAACAACCTTAACTTTGAATGTACACTTTGCTCCCCACGATCGCAGTTCGCAAATTCGCAAAAATCTACAAATGTTGGAAAAAACGAATATTAGTGCTGAAAAGCGATATGAATGCCCAAATACATGCACACTAAAATTTATAAAAAACAAACAATAAAAATGGGACAAAACAGAAAACTGGAACACAGGGTAAAATTTTGGAGCCACAAGGGATGCTTGGGCCGGCGAGTTCGGGAAACGGAGGGATGTTGCCGGGCTTCTTGTGGACTTTGGGCTCCAACTTTCTTCTGTGATCTAAGTCTTCTACAAGTGTCTCATTGGTATTGTTTATCTTGATTGTGAAGTTCCAGAGTGCTTGCAGGTTAAAAAAAATCCAGAGAGCAAAAATGGTTAAGAATGTTAGTTTTTTTGTTTTTGTTTTGGTTTTTTTGATATTTTTAATTTGTTTTTAGAATAGGGTTAGATGTATAGATGAAATGTACAGAGATTAACCCGAAATAACAAGAATTAAAACGTTATTGTTTCCCCGGCAACGGCGCCATTTGATTGCACGCTTTTGGCGTGTCGTGTATTTGAAGTTCTAAAGTTAACCGCAATCTGGACGGTGTCGCTTTGCAGCTAGCCGCGATGAGTATGGGTTGATCTACAAGGAGACTGAGCGTTTTAAGTTCTTGCTTTGACGAGTTAATGCGCGAGGCAGAATTGTTCGTATCTATCTTATGTGTTATATGCAAAGTATAAAGCTTGTTAGGAAAGATAGGTTAGTGTAACTTAAAGAAATCCGTATTCAAGTCCTTTGAGCCGAACTCAACAAATGAAGCTAGAGCAATCGGCAACAACGTGGATTAGGGTGCTTAAGCATGGTATTAGTGAAATCTGGCTTATTGACCCTTGTCCGTCCGTTCTTGTCTCTTGCTTTTGCCTCCGGCCAATCCGAACGCAACCGGTCACGGTTAGGAATCACCGATACCTTGGTAGGGTAGGGTGCCTAACGGAGTGCTTGCGTAAGGTTTGGGCGGAGTTCAATAGAAAATAACGGGAAAAGGAATGGGAAACAAAATCCTTAACTTACAATATCGTATTCTTTTACTAACAACACATATTTACAACCATTCACAAAAACAAAGAAAAAGAGCAAAGAAAAGATAAACAAAGAAAAGAAAAGAACATTACAAGCAAGTAAATGACATGGAATGAAAGTGCAAGTAAAGCATAAAAATAAAGATCAAGTAATGAAATGAGCAAGTAATGAAAAGAGCAAGAATGAAATACTAGGAACCATAGAACAAGTTACAAACCATTGGTTTAATAACCCAAACTTAAACTTGCAAGCTTAATTAAGAGGTTGCAAGATCAAGGGAGGGCTAAAAACTCAAGGCAAATGAAGGCAAAAGAAAGCTTTATTAAACTTCAAGAATGATTGTCACGACCCGAAAGTACGGAACATGACCGGCACTTAAACTACTAAACGTCTCGAGGCGTACGTAATCTAAGTAAGCCGAAAGCCCAGAAATCCAAACCAAGAATAGTAGTAGAGTGAAGGAAAAACCAATTTAAATCAAGTAGTTTGCAACATACGCCGAAATATGCATTTTTAAAATCAAAAGTCTTTTCTAAAAATTTCGGCAGAGTTTTCTTTGTAAAAACAGACCCCAAACGGGTACAAAACCTGATAAAGCATGTATAATGAATAAAGGCATCCCCAAGCGGGAGCTAGCTCTTCGTCAATCGACGGTCACAACCACGCAAGCAATATAATATACAACGCCGAAAGGCGAGGATCACACAGAAAAGGAAACTGAAAACAGCATGAAATCCATAGAAATATAACGCACGACTCTAAGGTCGAATGAATAAACAACACTAGTCTCTATCTGAAATAAATACATGTTTGGTTGATGGAACTTCTAGCTACAACTGAATAATAATATACAAAATATACTGATGGTCACGATACAAGTGAACCCACCTACAAGCAAATCACCCGGAAATGGAGGTAGTGCCAGCAAAGCCGAAATGAAACTTGTACGGCAAAACCTGCAAGAAACTGTGGCACAACGGGGGTGAGTTGCCAACTCGTAAGTAGAAAAACATCTACGAACAGAAATCCCATGAACAACGTAATCCTAGGTCATACGATCATAATATATCCTCAAATATATAACCTGCAGCCTATAACAATGGTTAGGGTATACATCTAAACAAATGTAATACCAAGTGCTCGTGTCAGTGCCTCAGGTAGCAATATATCATATGGATGAGGTATGAATGCAGGAAAACAGAATACATGAGAACGAAGAAACTGCTTTCATAACTTAGTGAGATTTCATTTTGTATATTTAAAACGAGGTATCATAATGAAATCAGCACAAACAGTTTCTAGCATCGACACAAAACATAAATCTCAATCTTAATATCTCAGGCTCGGTACCTCAATATCTCAAAATATCAATGTCTCAATCTCACTGTCTGGGGCGCCGTCAGTCCAGACCGGCCCATAACATCCATTACAAGACTACGACGGTATCCTCCGGATATCCGACGCGTCGGGTAAAATCACCGGTCGGTAGTGCTCCCCTGCCAGGCTCAACGCCATCATCTGCGACCTTCTAGCCCCGGGGTACCGCACCGGGCCCACCATGTACCCGAAACGGTTCGTCCAACTCCTCGAATCGGGTCTCGAAATCCATCAGCAAACTCATGGTGGACGACTCATACATCATGGGAAAATCGCACTTTTCATTTAAAAAGAGAGAGAAAAGAAGTTTATAATTGTTTTTGCGGTTTTCCCCCAAATCCAAGAAATCTCAGGAAAATCTGAATCCAAATCATCAATAGCATGTAAATAGTGAATATAGGCATAAAGATCCATGAATGCGGCATAACAGTGAATAATAACATGCATGAAATAGTAAGTAATAACTACAATGTCTAAGCTGGCATATAAGGCAAGTACACTAATATCATGTTGAAACTATTAGCTAACAAGCTATGTCAATGTAGCAGTATTTTCTAAAGTGTACGTGACATGGCAATTACCGATGAAGATGTGTGTGAGCCGGCAAGTAAGTGTACGTGGTACATACGCATCATCGATAATCGTGCTGGTGTCCTAACAACATGATATCAATGACGGTATATGAATCACAACTAAGCATGCGATGCGGAGTGAACAGCAATAATGTGCGGGAGCTGAATACTAAACACAATGATAACTAATCTGTATTAAATATCATATGAGTCATACAGCTACACTAAACTATAGGGCCGAGCTAACAGGCTAACTGAAGGTAAGGAAACCGCCTAGCATCTGAGTCGATATATATATATATATATATATATATATATATATATATATTAGTCGGTGATCCCGCCGCAATAATATCACACCCGATACCATATCTATGATCAGACATTCCCAAGTCAAGAGTGCGGATCTATCATCAATATATAGCTCGTACGTAAATCTGTCGTACGACATCCCAAATCTGGGTACGGGTCAGTATCACATTCATCACCCTATTAATCTGGTATCCTCTTTATTAAGATCATAATCCGGGTATTGATCTATGTCTAGTACAAATGCAGATACCACCTAGGTATGCATGCACGTGTATGAAACACTATGCCAAAGAACCCGCTAAAACATCATGTCGTATCTCAAATACGAACCCTGCCATATCACCGATCTCACGGCCTCAAATCAAATCTCATCGACTCATCTCAAATCCCAAGTACTATCCTCAAATCCAGTATATGAACACATAGTCCCATACCCATGTGAATGTAAGTGCACGGCGGCGCCCCGGCCGTCAACCCGACGGCCAAACGCGGAAACGGTGATAAACTTAAATTTTGGAGCTATACCGACGATCCAAGTCCTCCGGTCTTCATCTCCACTCCGATCTCCTCGCGGGATCTCCGTCCGTCTCCTCCTCGTCGGAAAGGGCACCACGAAGCCGGGTACTTTTACGGGCTCCCACCTCAATACCGAGGCAACTCGCGCATGAAGCCGGCTACTCGACATGCTCAAGATTTGCTGTAGGAATATAGTGTAGAGTGAATGTCTCACTTTGGGGTTGGTTGCCATAGATGGAGGAATGGTGTGTAGAAAATTGGTTCTTTCAATTTTCTAGCAATGGAATGAGATGAAGAATGATATACACCAAAATGAATCACTCTCATTTTTCTCCTCTCAAGATGAAGCTCTCATTTTTTCTTCTCTTTCTTTTTCTCATCTCTTTTCTAAAATGAAAACTATCATCCTTAGAAAAAATGGTGGAGGATAGATTATGAAGCATGAAGGGAGGTGATGGTAAGAGAAAGCAAGAGGTGACCACAACCTTAAACATCATCATAACCAATCTACATCAATCCTAATCCTTTCTTATCACATTAAAGCAAAGGAAAAGACTAAGAAAGAATCAAATGATGGTGGAAAAGAAAAGATGCTTTCATAATTAAAACATATGCAAGAAAATCCTCCACAAAGTGTAATTAGCAAAACTGCAAATTACCCCCTCCATCGGTAAAGTCCGGCCGGGAAAGAACAAAGGAAATCCGGCCGGAACGGAATGCAAGCTGGCAACTCCATAAAACTGGTCCTGTAATAAATTACAGGAAAACCCCGATACTGTGCATACACACCTGCATCTGTATTCCGTCCGGATACAAATGCAATGAGACAAAATCTACACTGTACTAAACTAGGACCGGCTTAAGCCAAAGCCGGCTAGTAATATCCGTCCGATCCTGATGCGTGCAATACCGCACGTATCTGATCGAACGCTGCCATATAACTATACGGCCACTAGTACAAAACCGTCCGATCCTGATCCGTGCAATACCGCACGTATCTGATCGGACCCTGCCATATCTCCATACGGCCTCTACAGCGTTTCGCCCGAAAGCTTGAGTAACTGAAAGTGTGGTGGACTCTAAAGACTCGTCAATACTATGGCTGTGGATTTAACCACTAGCACGTCAGAGGTATAAGCCAATACGTGACGGGCCACCAGCTATTGACCAAAAGGGACGTCGATGAGGAAGCTCACCCCGACACCCAACTGAGCCTGTCAGTGACAATATCCGTACAGTCCGGTCCGTTCGTCTATGAGCATCGCATGGCGGGCCTAGGGGGTTGGTAAAAGTCAGACCCCCAAAAGCGGTACAAGTCGTGTCGGAGTGAAGCCCAGAACACCCTGAGATACTACTGGAATACCTACCAGTAAATCTCCTGCCTTGGCCAAGGTCTTTGTGTAATGGCTCTCCTAGACACAGCGCGACCTCACTCCCAATACCGGGAGAGACGAAACCCCCGAAGATCCGCTCACTGCCTCCATGTGGCTCGGGACTGTACCCAACTAAAACCTGTTTGCACGACTCCTTTGAGCCGTGGTAGGGTAGTAATCAAAGTACAGTGGGAACTCACACGAGACAAATGACGATCCCTAGGTCGATGAACTAACCTATACACATGTCACCTGGGAACTGCTATCTGACGTCAGGTATAAGACCAACTAGCATGTTCCCGGCGAGTCCTGTCCGGTGTACTCATAACCCAATGAGCACCTGTATACATCTTAGGTGAACCTACTGACACCAGTGGCTTGTGAGACCGGCCACCGCCCCTCGTCGGGGTCTCGACTGTATACACTAGTCTACTCTGGAGAATCGATGCCCTGTCTCGAAACTCCCACGACTAGGGACCTTTTAAGGATGTGCTTATGGACTCCAGCTCTCACTTATATGATCGCCCTCATACTGCTGGCAGTCAAGCAAGAATCCAAGGGGCTCTATCAACGTGCAATAGCGACATGTCAGGTCACCTAAAGCAGTACACGATGATAAAGGTAAACCAGATAGCATACTATCATCTCGAGTAAGACTGTCCTACCGGGATAGGTCCTCCCTCAATCATTGCAATCACGTGCCTGTGATCCAATAATTGACTCTGAGGGCACTATCTCCAACAATCTCCCACTTGCACTCAAGGCTAATTATTGCGATGTCGCATACTCACAGCCCGTGTGATACCGAACACCCAACTCCTCTACTAGTCAGTCTCACAAATCCCGTTTGTGAAACTATTGCGTTCGAGGAATAGCCTCAGTGAGTGGATCCGCCTTGATGTTTCTTTCTATGTCTCTCTATATCTCAAATTCGCGGAGAAAGCCATCTCCCGAAATGAGCAATACCTGTCTTAGAATGTCTGGATGTCTGATGGGACTTAGCTCATAAATGAACTCCAAATCCAAACTTCTTAGACTGTATCGTCAGCTGAACTTAATCAGTATCCTGCGCCATGCCACCCTCAGTATTGCCTTGGACCACCCGTCCAAAATACTGCCCCTCGTCATAGGGAAAAAAATAACTCTGACAACCTGCTTGTCGTCCATGTCACCTTGGAAGCCTGGAATGATAACTGTTTCCCGAATGGGGCTTTCGTTATCATATCCCTAGAACAGCCACTTATGTTCTAAAACTGCTTCCGACTGTTCCTCCAGGATTGGATCAATATCAACTTATTGCATCTAGTGCAAGAACAACATCTGGTGTGGTACTTGACATCTCATGATTGACTCAATTGCCTAAGCAAGTGACCTGCCAATCATGCGTATCCCTCTCCCCTTTAGTCTCTAAGACACCTTTAGAGAGGGTGACTCCATTACCTGCAGGTACACTACCGTGCCAGGAGTCCTCCATTCTAAATACTCTTAGAATGCTGTCAAAGTACCCTGATTGGGAAACCACCCAAATCTAGATCTAAAACTATAGATCTAGTAACCAGTATGTCTGATACAATGTCCAAGTCCCTTGTGGAGAAACCACTGTGTGACGACCAAAGTATAACCGATCGTAGTAAAGGAATATCACTTCCTACTACCTTCTCAACAGATCCATCCCCATTCTGATGACGTCAAACCTATGACTGTCACATCAGAAATGGATGATCTATCTCCGCTACATCTGCTTTAGTCTATAAATAGACATAAGCCTGATGTCCACCAATGCTTCCGCTGCTCCCACTGACTACCACAACCCTCTGGCAGAGTCATATAGACGTGCACTTCTAAAGCAAGTTTAGAACGACGCTATACTCATCCTCCTGCCGGGTCTCGCAGCCTGGAACAACAACAATGGCAAGTGTGGGTAAACAAGAACTTCCCTGTCACCGTCCTTGAGGCTACCGGAGTACCTCTCGGGTGCCTGAAGTTACCCACCATCCCTACGGAGTGGCCAATGGAATGTCAAATCAGATTGAATCTTTAGGTTCCTTATCAAATCTTCAGTAATCGTTTGCGGTTCTGGAATCACTTCCAGTTCTACCATACTCCCACTTCTGTTTTTGAAAAAATCCATTTTTAATAAAACTGTGGCGAGTCTTGAACAATACTGCTATTGTTCATCCAGATGGTAGAAAATTAACCCTCGTCATAGCCTGGGTCAACCCACAAACAGCCATTACAGAAACGTGCCTTGAGTTGTCCAATGTCTGGTTTTAAGCATAAACCGGACAACTCCCCGTACCTTAACATCGTTAAGATACGAACTGTTCTATATCCCATATAGGAACAGAGGCACTGATTTAATTGAACCAGATTCAAATCATGCAGCTGTCTCCAGTGCATGTCAACTAAATGGAAGGAGGCCGATCAGCGTTACTCAACTTAGGAATGCTTCCAATTATGAGTAACCTGAAAGAGAAGCAATTTCTCTTTATCATTACCATCAACTGAATACCATACACAAGTATCTACATCTTCGATCACTTTGAAGAATCCCGATACTTGCTACACCTGGTTCTCTACTCTATTCAAATACCTATAACTCCTCAAAACTTAGACCCTGTGTTTCTACGAAACACATGTCTAAGAACTAGAGAAGTTAAAAGTAAACAGAATATAGTATGATGACCAACCCCTCTGTCCTAATGGACACTGGACAACATACAATACTCTGTATGAGTCCGCTGAGTCTAACAACTCCTTCACTGTGCGTCGTAGGTCGAAAACTGTACTTATGGTTAAGAAGAATTACACCGCTGTTCAATGCTCCTTACCTAACCATCCACTGATATAGGTAAACATCATCGACATAATATCAAAAGGTATATCTCACTCTATGAAAATAGACGTACAGATATATCAATTTGAAATTGGTGCACAACAGCGGATATTCGAAACCAAATATTTGCCGACTGGCAAACAGGCCAGATGATCCCCTCAAATATCACCGATTACAACGAATCCCGATATAATGAGGATGATCACCCAATTCCCAATAACCTACTCCCACTCATCATCTGTAAAACCATACAGATGTGAGAATCATACTTGGTAAATACATACCCTGGAGTAAGTATCTAATCGGGAAATCAGTTTTCTTTTAACATTACACAGTGAGACTGAAACATTGAAATGTTTCGTTGGGGTATCCCGGTATTCCTAGTAATGCCTCTTCCAGATTCACGACTGTAACCGTATAGTTCTTTGCCACCTCTCCGAATCCCTTCATATGTCTTTAGTCTTTACCTTCTGTACACCCCTTTAGGCTAAATGGTTTTCTTCCTTCCCTACCGTTCGGCACCAGCCTATGGTTTGGAAGAAGACTATCCAAAAAGCATAAAGGGTGTACTGTCCTAATCCTAGGAGCACTCGCATCGCGAGAGAAGGTGAAGATAAAAGACACCTGAATGTACTTTATTCCTATTTCTCCTGAACCAGGATCCATCCCCGAACTGGAACAAGTTCCTTTCGAGTTCGTATATAACCATACGATGGAGTATCCAATAAACTGTGGATCTTCGTAGTGATACGGAGTGTCCTGGAGAAATACAAAGGTGATTTAGGATTGGCGAAGGAATACATGGTTTGGTCGTGAATATCTGTTGCAATTTACTTCGCCCTCTTACTAATCCCTTGCTTTGTCTTAATCTTAATACCTTCTGTACACCGTTTAGGCTAACTGGTTTTCTTCATTCCCTACCGGTCGGCACCAGCCTATGGTTTGGAAGAAGACTATCCAATTTGCGTAATAGGTGTACTACTCCTAAACCAAGGAGTACTCGTAACTTGAGAGGAGGCAAAAAGGAAAAGACAACTGAATAATCCTATTCGTTTTCTCCAGAACCGGAAACCATCCTCGAATTCCTTCGAGTTCGTATCTAACCATACGATGGTTTTGTCCAATGGAAGTGGACGTTCGTAGTAATACGGGGTGTCCTGGAGAAAAGGGTAAAAGTAGGAGTGGCAATGAGGTTCGCAACTCTGACAATCCAAAAGCCAGTGTTAAGTAGGTTCGGTCAACTTGGTCACTGAGTCATAGTCTAGGGTCGGGTCAAAGGTCGCTGCCAAAGAGAGAGAGAAAAGAAACACTCAGCGTGCACTCTAACCTAGATCAGAATGGTTGTCACTTTTTCTAATCAGGAAACCTCCCACTGTACCTCAAATTCTTCTCCAAACCTGAAAGAAGAATTAGTCGGGGTCACCCGAGGAGTAAACCAACTCATCAGTGGGAATCGGGATCCAACTCTCATCGCATGATAACGTGACGGAATCCGCTCACGGTATCACACTCCAGAAGGTATGCGCATATCTGGCAAGTTTCAGTTCTTTTGAAACTCCCGATGTGATTTCTGCCCCATGCTCTTATGACCTTGGCGTGAGGTCAAAATATCATAAGTCACATGTCAAGTTCTACCCGTCATTATCCAGGTTAATTTGAATCCACCCGTACATACCCTTGACGTAGGCCAAAATAGTAGTACGACTGTCCCAAACCAACGCATCTATCTATGCAACAGATAAATACCCGGCAGCTACCAATCACTATGCCTTGGCGTGAGGTCAAAATACATAGCTTGAATACTACCGAATATTTAACTGAAATGACGGAGGGCTACGAATGGTTTCTGGCGAAAACCTTTAACGTAATGAACTTGATATCGTTGAAGGAACGGATAGCTTTTTATAAAATATAGTGACGAAAACCTTTACTAAAGAGGTCACTCCCGGTGAAGGGATCTCGGCTCTTTCCCCGTAGAATGGGGTGCAGGATATTCCAAATGAATACCACGGTGCAAAGCAAAAGTAATCGGCTATAGTGAAGTTAATGCCCTGATGCAAACTTCTGTCCAAGGGGTCACTCCCGGTGAAGGGATCTCGGCCCTTGCCTCGTCGACTGAGGAGCAGGATATTCCAAATGAATACCACGATGCAAAACAAAAGTGAACGTCCTTGCAATAACAGCTTTTTGAAAAGTGTTCCAACAACATCAGATTAGGTTTGTTTAACTTGCATTGATCCGAATCAACGCAGTCCCATCAATTGATCACACCACAAAGAACGAAAATATACTGACGTACGTATATGCCATCCGCATTCGCCACTGGGTCCCGTCATTACCCGTTAGGTTAGCTAACTAACGACAGAGCGGGGACTGGACTAGCGCGGATGTAAAACATATACAACATCTACTAATATATATACCAATATATTATATTTCGCTCAAGGCGTGAAAAGAAATGCAACATCACATAAATGTACAGTATCACAGAACAATACAGATATCTGGGATCCCCGGGTTTCACAGAGCCACTACTGAAACCCGACGTTCCCCTGGTCGTGTGGATAGCCTGTGCAATGAAATCCTAGACCCCTACGGGCGCGGCAAGTTACCCGCCAAAACCTGAAGCGAGGCAGCCCCCTTCAGCGCCGTGAATGGACCACCCAGCACTTCACGGAATCCGGTAACTTGGGCACCCCTCCTGGGTCATCCTGTACCCCCTACGAGTGCGGCGAATAGCCCGCGAATCCCAGAGTGAAGCCCCCTCCGTCCCAATGCCATGAGATGCGGGCTTGTTGCCCTCCAGAACCCGGCTATCCGTGCACCCCACCGCGGGGTAATCCTAGTACAGAAAGTAAAATATACATACACCGGGTACATCGACCGCAACCAGGTCGTGCCCCAAAAGAATAATACAATCAGGCAGTGACGGCAGTCCACATGTCGGACGCTCGCCCCGCAATATCAAATGTACATAATACAACAACACTGTACTAGCATTGCATCCAGGCTATCCCCCACGACCGATCCGCAACATCACAGCATAAACATAGAACATCAACGTGAAAGTCACGTTCGCAAATCCGTCTAACCGGGCTATAGCAGTTAGACCGGATTTACCGATCGAGTGACATTCACGGTCGCAGATATAATGTAAATACTGTGAAAAATGTGTTTAAAATTTTCCGATTGATCAAACTTAACAAGTGGGCCCCCAAACAAAAACTGTAGCACTCACAGAAATAATTGGCCCAACTTTAACATTCCAAAACCCATATTTTAAGCCCAGAAGCCCACTGGAAAAACTTGATTCAGTGAGGACATCAATGCGCGGCGGAACCGCGGCCCAATGGGGGTTTTGGACGCGGTTCCGCGCTCCATTGATCGAGTCACTGCGTCGAATTTTTCCAGTATGCTTAGAATTCCCTGCACATCATTCTGAGACCACCAGAAAAATTTTTAGACACCAAAAAATCTTAACAGAAAACTGATGTGCACTAAAACATAGATTTTGGAATTTTGGTCGATCGGAAACGCAAAACACATCAAACGAAAGCTAGACGAAGTTAATGGCGAGGCTTTGATACCACTGTAAGTGCACGGCGGCGCCCCGGCCGTCAACCCGACGGCCAAACGCGGAAACGGTGATAAACTTAAATTTTTGCGGACTTGGCAAAACGGCACCACCGCGCACTAAAACCGGATCGGGCCATTAAACTAAATCTAGCTAACTACAAAGAGAAGGGGAAGAGATATACCGACGATCCAAGTCCTCCGGTCTTCATCTCCACTCCGATCTCCTCGCGGGATCTCCGTCCGTCTCCTCCTCGTCGGAAAGGGCACCACGAAGCCGGGTACTTTTACGGGCTCCCACCTCAATACCGAGGCAACTCGCGCATGAAGCCGGCTACTCGACATGCTCAAGATTTGCTGTAGGAATATAGTGTAGAGTGAATGTCTCACTTTGGGGTTGGTTGCCATAGATGGAGGAATGGTGTGTAGAAAATTGGTGCTTTCAATTTTCTAGCAATGGAATGAGATGAAGAATGATATACACCAAAATGAATCACTCTCATTTTTCTCCTCTCAAGATGAAGCTCTCATTTTTTCTTCTCTTTCTTTTTCTCATCTCTTTTCTAAAATGAAAACTATCATCCTTAGAAAAAATGGTGGAGGATAGATTATGAAGCATGAAGGGAGGTGATGGTAGGAGAAAGCAAGAGGTGACCACAACCTTAAACATCATCATAACCAATCTACATTAATCCTAATCCTTTCTTATCACATTAAAGCAAAGGAAAAGACTAAGAAAGAATCAAATGATGGTGGAAAAGAAAAGATGCTTTCATAATTAAAACATATGCAAGAAAATCCTCCACAAAGTGTAATTAGCAAAACTGCAAATTACCCCCTCCATCGGTAAAGTCCGGCCGGGAAAGAACAAAGGAAATCCGGCCGGAACGGAATGCAAACTGGCAACTCCAGAAAACTGGTCCTGTAATAAATTACAGGAAAACCCCGATACTGTGCATACACACCTGCATCTGTATTCCGTCCGGATACAAATGCAATGAGACAAAATCTACACTGTACTAAACTAGGACCGGCTTAAGCCAAAGCCGGCTAGTAATATCCGTCCGATCCTGATGCGTGCAATACCGCACGTATCTGATCGAACGCTGCCATATAACTATACGGCCACTAGTACAAAACCGTCCGATCCTGATCCGTGCAATACCGCACGTATCTGATCGGACCCTGCCATATCTCCATACGGCCTCTACAGCGTTTCGCCCGAAAGCTTGAGTAACTGAAAGTGTGGTGGACTCTAAAGACTCGTCAATACTATGGCTGTGGATTTAACCACTAGCACGTCAGAGGTATAAGCCAATACGTGACGGGCCACCAGCTATTGACCAAAAGGGACGTCGATGAGGAAGCTCACCCCGACACCCAACTGAGCCTGTCAGTGACAATATCCGTACAGTCCGGTCCGTTCGTCTATGAGCATCGCATGGCGGGCCTAGGGGGTTGGTAAAAGTCAGACCCCCAAAAGCGGTACAAGTCGTGTCGGAGTGAAGCCTAGAACACCCTGAGATACTACTGGAATACCTACCAGTAAATCTCCTGCCTTGGCCAAGGTCTTTGTGTAATGGCTCTCCTAGACACAGCGCGACCTCACCCTCAATACCGGGAGAGACGAAACCCCCGAAGATCCGCTCACTGTCTCCATGTGGCTCGGGACTGTACCCAACTAAAACCTGTTTGCACGACTCCTTTGAGCCGTGGTAGGGTAGTAATCAAAGTACAGTGGGAACTCACACGAGACAAATGATGATCCCCAGGTCGATAAACTAACCTGTACACATGTCACCTGGGAACTACTATCTGACGTCAGGTATAAGACCAACTAGCATGTTCCCGGCGAGTCCTGTCCGGTGTACTCATAACCCAATGAGCACCTGTATACATCTTAGGTGAACCTACTGACACCAGTGGGTTGTGAGACCGGCCACCGCCCCTCGTCGGGGTCTCGACTGTATACACTAGTCTACCCTGGAGAATCGATGCCCTGTCTCGAAACTCCCACGACTAGGGACCTTTTAAGGATGTGCTTATGGACTCCAGCTCTCACTTATATGATCGCCCTCATACTGCTGGCAGTCAAGCAAGAATCCAAGGGGCTCTATCAACGTGCAATAGCGACATGTCAGGTCACCTAAAGCAGTACACGATGATAAAGGTAAACCAGATAGCATACTATCATCTCGAGTAAGACTGTCCTACCGGGATAGGTCCTCCCTCAATCATTGCAATCACGTGCCTGTGATCCAATAATTGACTCTGAGGGCACTATCTCCAACAGTGAACACATAAATATCTATTCCTATATACGCACCTGTGAAAGAATGAATGTATGCATGTATGTGTAAGTCCACGCTGCCCACCCCGGTGCTTGCGGGGAGGCGGAAACGTTATGAAAAATCGTATTTTTACAACACTAGGCAACATGGACTATGCAAAAGGAGGGATCTTTGCTAAACAAAAACTAACTACCAAGCTAAAAGAGTTAGCTACTCGGAAAGGGGGTTATACCTAAGTCTTGAAGTCCTTCTCTTCTTGCTCCTTGGAGTGAAAGAACGGGTTCTCCTTTTCGCCTTCTCTTGCCGAAGAAAGATCCACTCGAGGGCCTCTACCTTTGGCTCCAACCTCAAGCTAGAAGTAACTAAGGTGCTTGGTGTGCTAAACCTAGAACCTTAGAAAGGGTAGAGAGTATTTTTGAAGGAATTATCTCAAGCTCAAATGGTTCTTAACTCATGAGAGGGGAGAGCTAGAGAGAGAGGAAGAGGATGAGAGAGAATGAGAATGATAAAGTGAGAAGAATAAACCAACCTTCTCACATATATGTGAATTATGATAAATAAATAACTAGCTAAAGATAATTATGATGGTTAATCATGAAATGACCATTATCATTTCACATTAAATGCTTTTGCAAGAACCAAAGAGCATCTTTCATATGAAATGATGATGGTCAACTTGTCAACCTAGGTCAATAAGTCAAGCATAGTTAAATGGTCAATAACCCTAACCATTCACAATTATAATTAACTAATATTAATAAATCATATTTCACACATAAACATTAGGGTTAAGAAAATGACAATGGTCATCAACCCTAATGAAAGTGCTCTGCCTCTGCCTCAGTCAACTGTGCATACACACCCGTATCCGCGTTCCGAGGAACACGAATACAATGAGATAAAACCAATCCCAAATCATATACTAGGATCCGGCTTAAACCAAAGCCCGCTAGTATAAGCTGTCCGGACACCAAACGTGCACAAGTGCACGGATGTGAACGAACCCCATCGCAAAACCATGCGACCTCTACTCATTTTGCCTAAAGGCGAATAACCCTTTGTGTGGGACTCTAAATACTCGACACTACGCTGGCAGTGGGTTTAACCACAGACCGCAAGCGGCACTAGCTGTACGTAACGGTCCCCAGATAGATGCCGATAAGAAGACTGACGAGGTAAACCCATCTGAACTCCTACTGAGCCTGAATGTGACAGTCTCCGTACAGTTCGGTCTGTTCGTCTAAGAACATCGCATGGCGGGCTTAGGGGGCGGTAGACGTCAGTCCCCTACTAGCGGTACAAGTCGTGTCGGAGTGTAGCACAGAACACCTGAGATAACACTGGAAACCAACCAGTCTATCTCGCTTGCCCTGGCCAGGGACTTTGTGTAATGGCTATCCTAGACACAGTGCGATATCAACCCCCAATACCGGGAGAGACGAATCCTGTCTAACCGTCACTGCCTCCAAGTGCTTCGGGACTGCACCCAAAAACTGCATGTTTGCACGACTCCTTTGAGCCGTGGTAGGGTAGTAATCAAAGAACAGTGGGAACACACTCGAGGCGAAGTGACAGTGTCAAGTCAACGGACTAAGCTATACTCATGTCACCTGGGAACTGATAACCGACGATAGGTATAATACCAACCAAAAGTTCCCGACGAGTCCTGTCCAGTGTACTCGTAACGTAACGAGCACACGCATACTATCCCAAGTACGACGTACTGACGGCTGTGGGACAGACCGTCTCCCAAGTAGGGATGAGAATCGCATACGCTAGTCTGCTCCAGAGTATCGATGCCCTGTCTCGATAGTCTTATGACTAAGGACCTGCATAAGGATGTGCTTGTGGATTACCCAGGCCCCACGAGTGTGACTGCCATCACAACGCTGGTAATCAAGCAAATATCCTAAGGGCTCCACTAATGTGTAAAAGCGATATGCTAAAAGAAACACATGCACACATTAAAGCAGAAACAAACCAAGTAGCATACTACTATTTTGAGCAAGAATGTCAATACAAGGTGAATATCCCAAGCTTCCATTAAGTAATATACAAACTAGTATGATACAGTAATGACCTCTAGGGCATATACACTAACAATCTCCCACTTGAACTAAGGTCATGTACTGGCGTATCGAAGACTTATCATCTCGATCAGCCGCTCGAACTGAGTCTGGGGTAAGGCCTTCGTGAATAGATCAACAGTGTTATCTTCCGTAGCAACTCTCCGAACCTCGATCTCTTGGCGACCCACGATCTCCCTGATCAGGTGATACCGCCTCAAGATGTGTCTGGACTTCTGATGGGACCTGGGTTCCTTCGCTAAAGCTATAGCCTCGTTGTTGTCGCAATACAGAGGTATTGGATCAACAATGGACGGAACCACCTGAAGCTCTGTTAGGAACTTCCTTATCCAGACGGCTTCTTTTGCGGCATCTGCAGCAGCGATATATTCCGCTTCCATCGTTGAGTCAGCAACGGTTTCCTATTTGGAACTCTTCCAACACACCACCCCTCTATAGAGGGTAAAGACATAACCCGACATGGACTTGGAATCATCCTTGTCACTCTGGAAGCTGGAGTCAGCAAAGGCCTCGATCTGGAGGTCTTTTGCGCCATACACCAAGAACATCTCCTTAGTCCATCTCAGGTACTTGAGAATGTTCTTTACCGCTATCCAGTGTTTCTCCCCAGGGTTTGACTGATACCGGCTTACCACACTCAGTGCATAAGCTACATCCGGTCTGGTACACAACATCGCATACATTATAGAGCCTACCGCAGAAGCGTAGGGTATAATAGACATGCGATCCCTATCCAAATCAGTCTTGGGAGACATCTTTTTGGAGAGGGTGATCCCGTGACAAGCCGGTAGATTACCGCGCTTGGAATCTTCCATACTGAATCTTTTCAGTATGGTGTCGATGTACCTAGACTGTGAAAGTCCTAATATCCTCTTGGATCTGTCACGATAGATCCGGATCCCCAGAATGTAAGAGGCATCACCCAGGTCTTTCATGGAGAACCTGTGTGACAAGAACCCTTTGACAGATTGTAGCATAGGAATGTCATTTTCTATCAAGAGAATGTCATCCACGTATAAAACGAGGAATACTACAGTTCTTGCTACAAATCTACTATAGATGCATGCTTCATCTGGATTTTTGATAAAGCCAAATTCTTTGACCGTCTCATCAAAAAAGATGTTCCAACTCCGCGATGCCTGCTTTAGTCCATAAATAGACTTAAGCAACTTGCATAACTTTCCGCTGCTCCCACTCTGAATGAAACCCTCTGGCTGGTCCATATAGACACACTCCTCTAAATTTCCATTTAGAAATGCGGTCTTTACGTCCATCTGCCAAATCTCATAATCGTGGAAGACAGCAATGGCAAGAAGGATCCGAATGGATTTCAGCATAGCCACTGGAGAAAAGGTTTCGCCATAGTCCAAACCAGGTCTTTGACGAAAACCCTTTGCAACAAGTCTATCTTTATAGGTCTCAACCTGTCCATCTACACCATTCTTCCTTTTGAAGATCCAATTGCATCCTACGGGTTTTACCCTATCTGGAGCAACGTCCAACGTCCATACTTTGTTGGTGTACATGGACTCCATTTCGGTCCGCATTGCATCTAGCCATTTTACTGAGTCAACGCTCTGAATGGCCTGCTGGAAGCTAGTCGGCTCATCACTATCAATGATGCAATCCTCTCTATCCCCGTCTATTAGAAAACCGTAGTATCTCTCGGGCGGATGAGACTGCCTACTACTTCTCCGGAGCAGCGCAGGAATGTCCTGATCTTTCGAACCCTCCGGTTCTACTAAGCTTTCAGTAATAGCTCGTGGTTCTGGAATTTCTTCCAGTTCTATTGCGCTCCCACTTATCTAATTTTCCAAAAACCCAGTTTCCAAGAAGTGGGCATGACGAGAAACAAAAACCTTTTGTTCCTCTTCACAATAGAAGAAATATCCCTTAATGTTCTTTGGATATCCCACAAACTTGCACCGTACTGAGCGTGCCTCGAGTTTGTCCGCATGCTGCTTTTTGACAAAAGCTGGACATCCTTATGTTTTAATGTGATTAAAATAGGGTCTCTTCCCACACCACATCTGATATGGTGTAGTAGGCACAGTCTTAGTTGGAACTCGGTTCAAAAGGTATGCAGCTGATTCTAGTGCATATCCCCAGAATGATAGCGGTAACTCAACGTTACTCATCATGGACCGTACCATATCCAATAGGGTTCGGTTCTGTCTCTCCGATACACCGTTATGTTGTGGAGTGTATAGAGGAGTAAGCTGGGAGAGAATTCCATTCTCTTTTAAGTAGTCCAGGAACTCGGCACTCAAGTATTCACCATCTCGATCAGATCTCAGTGTCTTGATACTTTTGCCAGTTTGTTTTTCTACTTCATTCTTGTATTCCTGGAATTTTCCAAAGGCTTCGGATTTATGTTTCATTAAGAAGACATATCCTGTTGGGTTAGCCTAGCACCTCATGAAGGGTTTGGAAGCATCACATGTACCAAAGATGTAATTTTTAGGGTGCTAAGTTAACAAGCACCGGATCGTTCCTAGAAAAATTAGGGTTTCTAAAACTTGCATATCATCTCATGAAAGAAAAAATAGGGTTTTGAGAGTACAACCTTTGTAGCTCCCTACGCTAGACTCATCGGCTACTTGGGGTTTGGAAAAGCTCCGCTTAAACTCCTCTAGGTCACCGATGATCCACCCGGAGTCCGCTTTGTCCAAGCTTGCAACTTCACCCGATCAAAAGAATGAAATGAAGCTAACACTCCAAACAAGAGGGCTAGACTTGTGTAGAATGGTGTTGTGGTTCTCTCACTACTACAAATAAGGGTTTCCCCTACGGATTTATCGGTAGGGCAACGCACTGCCCCTACGGATATGTACGTAGGGGCGAAAAAACACCCCGTAGGTGCAAAGGCCGCAGGTGCAAGTTGAGGCCCTGAACTTGCCCCTACGGACAAATTCAAGCCCCTATGGATATATCGGTAGGTGTTATAGCCCCTACGGAGTACCCCGTAAGGGTAATAAAATCATATATGTAATTTTTTTTTGAATATATTGTATATACCTACGGATATATCCGTAGGTCCTTTTTCTATCCCTACGGATACCTCCGTAGGGGATATAAATTAGCTCCTACGGATAAGTCCGTAGGGGCCACTCCCAACACCCTGCACTGAGATCGGGGGGAAAAATATCAGGAAACCTGATATTTTGCCCCTACGAATTTATCCGTAGGGGATAAACAGTAGCCCCTACGGACATATCCGTAGGGGAACCCCCAACACCCTGCACTGATATCAGGTGGGAAAATATCAGGTTTCCTGATACTTTGCCCCTACGGATAACGCCGTAGGGGCAACCTATGTACCTACGGCGTAATCCGTAGGTACATATTGTCTGTATTTTTTTTTTAAAAATGGGCTGTTAGATTTTTTCCCGCCCTGTGCACAATACTATATACATCAATCAAATCATATATTGCAGTATTCATAATCACATCTCACGCATATATATAATATACAAAAGAAACCCAAAAACTGAATATGATATAAATACAAACCAATATCAATATCGTTTCAAAATGTAGTACAATGTGATATAAATACATGTTTCAAAAAATAAGAAAGAAAAAGCTACCCTAGTTCGGTCCAGCTCCACCTCCGAATAACGTTAGAATAACGCGTGCCTGCTCCTCGGTCAATACACTCTGCAATGCTACATATAAGGGAGTCTGAGCGGCATGTGGAGCTGGCGATGTGGTCTGCGTAGCCGCCGTCGAGGTAGTCGCTTGCGGAGCCGCGGCTGCGGGAGTCTGAGTGGGCGGTGGAGCTACAGGAGCTGTTTGCGGAACCGCAGCCGATGTAGTAGCTTGCGGAGCCGCATCCGAAGGAGATGCATGTGGAGGCTCGGCCGATCTACCCTGTCGCGTCTGGACATAACGTGTGTAAGAAGCGTGTAAGAACTGTGTATTATTCGAATTCGTTTCATTATTAAGTTATTTCGAAACCCTGTTTGGATATCTAGTTTGGAAAAGCGTTGTTTATTTTAATTACATATGTATGTATGATTAATCAAACTTAAGTCTAAAATCAAATAAGCTCAAGCTACGTACTAATTATGGATATGTTGATATGTATATAATATGAAATGATATTTTACTATAAAGTAGTATACATACCAGCATCTCCTTCAACTCCTGAACGGTAGCCCTCAAGCTATCCAGTTCCTGATGGACATGACGGTCACTGGAGACGGAGGAAGTAACCGCCGGGGTGGAGTCCAACCTCATATGGGCCCTGCTAGGGCCCAATCCCCGACCTCTCTCCCAACCTCCGTGGTGCCCTCCGTGTGCGGCGTCCAGAACTGGGGTCAGCAGCCTCGGATCGTTCTATCCGGTAAAATCGATCCCCGAGGCCTGGGCCTGCTCAACCACCCGCTCCTACACCCACATTAAGAAGTAAAGTATAAGTATAAAATTTAAACTTGAACCTTCCAAAACTAAAATTTCAAATTTGGGTAGAAAAAATATTAACACTTACGCAGTACTCCTGGGTAGCGACGTCGGGACATCGAAGCTCGCCCGTGGCGGGATCTGTCGAGGTGCCGTGGACGGCAAGATATGCGGACAGCACGCTCGGTGTACCACCTGACGCCACGGTCCGAGATGTCTGCAATATTAGAAAGTAACTCTTAATATTAGAAATATTAGAGAATAACTCTTAATATTGCAGAATATTAGAGAATAACTCTTAATTTACCGATAACTCCATGGCTCGAGTAATGTTCCTCGAGCCACCTGTGTAAGTGGGGCGACACCTCTTCGCCGACTTCCTGTTCTCCGTATTCTGAGCGGCCTGTTTCTCCACAACGCATTAACATTTAGTTTTCTAATTAAGAAACACAAAGAAATAAATTATATCATAAATAATGAATTAAATTTAAAATACATACTTGTTTGCGTTCGGAGTCGAAATAAGCGCACAATATAGGCCATGTCTCTATGTCGACTCTCGCAAACGCCGGAGTAGATAGGTGGGTCGCTCTCTCTGCCTCGGGGGTCGCTATCCACAGGGAGTAGCAGTCGGCCTTCAGTTCATTCCTGTTGTATCGGACCTTGGCCTGCATGTTCTTCATCAGGCCATTGTACAGAGCATGAAGGTCGAGCACCCTCCCCGGGTGATCACGGTCGGCTATAGGCTGAAAATCGTAATCCAACTGAAAATACAAAAAAAACATTGTTATTAGATTGCAAGTGTTAATAATAAATATATTGGATAGATCAAATGAAAATATATATTAATACATACCCGAGCCTGTTCAAAGAAGAGGGCGAATGAGCGCTGGTGCTGCTCGCCCCACTCAACGTGAAGTGGATAGTTCTTCACGATCCGGCTCTCGTCCCCCAAATACCGGCCGAACCTCTCGGCATGAGGACCGTTATAGCGATAGTCAAGGGTAAAAAATAGGGGGAATGCTGCCTCCCCCCTAGCTCTATCAGGCCTCAGCCTATGGGACTGATTCGGGCCTCGAGTTCCCCTCTGGGGATGGAGAGGCCCTGCGTCTGCACGAAATATCAAGACAATCAATAATAAGACAAATTTGTATTAAGAAATCAAGGTTAAACAAAAATTCAAGTGTGATATATACCTCCGGTGAATAGCGCACGAGCCTGGGCCCGAGCAGCAGCACGAGCGGGACGATAGTTCCTCCGGTGAGGAACAACCGGGGTCCCGGACCCGGACGCATCCCCTCCAACTATAAAATAAACATCGACGCTAAATCTCCATAAAGTTCATATTTATTCTATAGAGCATATGTAAAATAAATAAATATTTTAAATTTATTCATACTAACCTGCAGACGATGCGGAGGGTATGGAAGCGGCAGGAGTGGCCCCTGTGGAAGGTGTGGACGCACCACCTATAATTAGACAATTAAAAATAGATTTTATAAGTAATTGCAAAAAGAATGTGTAGATCAATAATATAACGTTCTAAATCAATATGCATGCACTATAGGACATATAAACATACCCGCAGGTGCGGTGGTGTCACCACCTACAGCTTGACAATAATAAAAATTGCTAAGTAAGAGCAAAAGGAATGTGTACATTTATGATATAGCATTCTAAATCAATATACATACACTATATGATATATAAACATACCTGGAGGAGCGGGGGTGGCCTCTGTCCCAGATGTGGACGCATCACCAACAACTAGACAATTAAAAATAGATTTTATAAGTAATTGCAAAAAGAATGTGTAGATCAATAATATAACGTTCTAAATCAATATGCATGCACTATAGGACATATAAACATACCCGCAGGTGCGGTGGTTGTAGGGCTGGCCTAGCACCTCATCAAGAGTTCGGTAGCATCACACATGCCATAATAAAAAATTTAGAGGTGTTAAGTTAACCCGACAAGAATCGAAACTAGAAGTTTTAGGGATTATACAACTAAACATCACATGCAATTGTAAAACTATCACTAAGAGGAAAGATTACAACCTTTGTAGATCTCCCTCGGTGACTCCTTGGCACTATGAGAGTTTGGAACGGATCGATGGTAGCCTTCCTTGTCCACGATGATCCACCCAAAGTCCCTTTGCCCAAAGCTCCTTACCTTACTTGTTTCGCAAACGAAGTAGAGTAAACACCCTACACAAATCGGCTAGAGGTGTGTAGTATGATGATGTGGTTTATGTTCTTCAATTGAAATCCTTTCTTTTGTAAATCTTCACTCAAGAGAGAAATCTAGAGAGGAAGAAGAAGATAATGGTGGCTTGAGCTTTCTATCATATCACATATGATAACTTGTATTCTTCACACCCTTGCACTCAATTTTTTTCCTTGTTGTGTGCTTCTTGTTTCATATCACATATGAAGCTATTTATAGTGTTAAGAAAGGAATAATCACCATTATTCCATTACCACCATAATTATGAGTGGAAATTCTTTTCCTAAAGAATTAAGCATGGGTGGAAATTCTTTTCATTAAGTTAATTAAAGTTTACCCACTAAATAATAAAGGAGAATTAGTGGATATTCTTTATATTAACTTAAAATGATAAATACAAATTAAAAGCTTCAATATAAGTCTTATATTGCCATCATTCTTGTATCATCAACCATGATACTATGTATGCATGTATGTGTCCATGCACATCATCATGTGCATACATGCATGCATACAAAAGGATTTACTTAAAGGATTAATCTAAATGTAATTAGTTAAATCAACACTTGATTTTACCAAACCGGTCATATCTCATACGATCGGACAAATAGAAAATGCCCGATTAATATACGTTATCACATAACCGTATTTAATCGGGTCCCGCGCATATCTCATATGCACACCACATCGTTTTGCCTGAGCCAGGAAACTTCATTATGGGACTCTAAGACTCGTCAATACGCCAGCAGTAGATGATGATCATATCAAACATCCACAAGCCGCAAGAGGTCAGCTAAACATAACGGCCACCCGGGTATTGAAACGATCAGAAGAAAACCAGCGAAGCTGTAAAAACTCCCGTCGAGCCAACTGGCAACACTTACCGTACAGTCCGGTCTCTTCGTCAGATATGATGCATATCAAGTCTAGGGATGGTATCGTCGACCCCAGTAACTCAATAAGTCATGCTGGTGTATGGCTCATAACAGATCGAGAAACTACTGATAACTTTTATCAGTAAATCTCAGCAGCCCTGGCCAGGGACTTCATGTTATAGCCAATCGAGCATAGCACAACATCAACCCCCAATACCGGGAGAGACGAAACCCCTCCTATCGCTCATTGCCTCCATGCGCCTCGGGACTATACCCAAAGACCACCTGTTTGCACGACTCAGTAGAGCCGTGGTAGGGTGGAGATCAAAGTATAGTGGGAGGACACACAAGACTCTATGACGATCTCGGGTCTACAGACTAACCTGTACCAGTGTTCCTGAGAACTGCTATCCGACGATAGATATAATACCACATAGGAGTTCTCTGTGAGTCCGTTCAGTGTACCCAGTCTCCACTGAGCACCCGCATACAATCTTTGGTGTCTCCTCACCAGATGGATATGGGATCATCCATCGCCCATCATATGGGACAAGAATAGTATACGCTAGTCTACTCTGGAATATCGATGCCCTGTCTCGATACACCCTCGACTAGGAACAGTTCAAGGATATGCTTATAGACTACATGTGCCCCACTAGTATGATCCGCATCATAATCACAGTAGTCAAGCATATATCCTTTGGGCTTTATCAACATGTGTAAATGATTAAATCTACATGTACAGATAAAGTAAACCAGATAGCGTACTATCATTTTGAGCAAGAAATTCATCTATCTCCATAGATAATATGTCCAAGTTTCCACTATCCATATAATGGCCTTTAGGGCATACAAATTACTAACAATCTCCCACTTGCACTAAGGCCAGTTATTGGCGTATCTCATACCCAACATTTCAAACAGTCGCTCATGCTGCGGCTGTGGAAGTGCCTTGGTGAATGGATCCGCTGTGTTATCCTTTGTATCTACTCTCCGAATCTCGATCTCCTGGCGATCCACTATCTCCCGGATCAGATGATATCTCCTTAGGATGTGTCTAGATTTCTGATGGGACCTTGGTTCTTTAGCTAATGCTATAGCTCCATTATTATCGCAATATAATGGTATTGGATCAACAATGGTTGGAACTACTCCTAGTTCCGCAATGAACTTCTTCATCCAGACGGCTTCCTTAGCAGCATCACTTGCAGCAATATACTCAGCTTCCATCGTGGAGTCTGCAACGGTGTCCTGTTTGGAACTCTTCCAACTAACCGCTCCTCCATTTAGGGTAAATACAAACCCTGAGATTGATTTACTGTCATCCTTGTCACTTTGGAAGCTTGAATCGGTAAAGGCCTCCATCTGGAGATCGCCATTACCATACACCAAGAACAATTCTTTAGTCCTTCGCAAGTACTTAAGAATGTTCTTCACTGCTATCCAATGTTTCTCCCCTGGGTTGGATTGATACCTGCTTACTACAGCCAGTGCATAAGCTACATCAGGGCGAGTACACAACATCGCATACATTATAGATCCCACGGCTGAAGCGTAGGGTATAACGCTCATGCGAGCTCTCTCTTCATCTGTCTTCGGACAGAAGTCCTTAGAGAGAGTGATTCCATGACTAGCAGGCAAGGCACCACGCTTGGAATCTTCCATACTAAACCTCTTTAGAATGGTGTCTATGTACTTTGATTGGGACAGTCCCAATAACCTCTTGGATCTATCTCTATAGATCCTAATGCCCAAAATGCGCGAGGCATCACCCAGGTCCTTCATGGAGAACCTTTGAGATAAGAATAGTTTGACCGATTGTAGCATAGGAACATCATTTCCTATCAGGAGAATGTCATCTACGTACAATACGAGGAATGTGACAGTACTCCCTACAATCTTCTTATAAATACATGGTTCATCTTCATTTCTGACAAAATCAAAATCTTTGATTGTATCATCAAAGCAGATGTTCCAGCTCCTTGAGGCCTGCTTTAATCCATAGATGGATTTAAGCAATCTACATGCTTTCCCGCTGCTCCCACTACAATGAAGCCCTCTGGCTGATCCATAAAAACGCATTCTTCTAAATCACCATTTAGAAATGCAGTTTTCATGTCCATCTGCCATATTTCATAATCATAGTGAGCAGCAATAGCAAGTAGGATCCTAATGGATTTAAGCATTGCTACCGGAGAGAAAGTTTCATCATAGTCCAAGCCTGGTCTTTGACGAAAACCTTTCGCTACAAGCCTTTCTTTATAGGTCTCCACCTGTCCATCTACACCAATCTTTCTCTTAAAGATCCATTTGCACCCAACGGGTTTTATCCCAGGAGGCGCAACGTCCAAAGTCCATACTTTGTTGGTGTACATTGACTCCATTTCAGATCTCATTGCTTCCAGCCATTTCACTGAGTCACCACTCGTGATAGCTTGCTGAAAACTAGTAGGGTCATCATCATCCATGATGCAATCTTCTCTATCACCATCTATGAGAAACCCATAGTATCTCTCTGGTGGGTGAGAAGTTCTACTAGACCTCCTGAGCTGCTGAGGTTCTTGAAGTTCTACTGCAACATCAGTTTCAACCAATTCCTCCTGAGCAATTTGTGTCTCTAGAACCTCTTCTAGTTCTACCACATTGCCATTAGTACTTTCCGTAAAGAACTCATTTTCCAAAAATATGGCATGCTGAGCAACAAACACCTTTTGTTCCTCTTTGTGGTAGAATAGATATCCATACGAATGTTTTGGATACCCCACAAATTTACACATGACCGATCGTGTCTCGAGTTTGTCTGGATTCTGCTTTTTAACAAAAGCCGGACAACCCCAAATCCTAAACCTTTTAAGAGATGGTCTCTTTCCATTCCACATCTCATATGGAGTGGTAGACACGGTCTTGGTTGGCACCCTGTTCAATAGATACATTGCTGTCTCCAATGCATGTCCCCAAAAGGAAAGCGGTAACTCAGCATCACACATCATGGATCGTACCATATCCAATAGGGTACGATTCCTCCGTTCTGACACACCATTGTGCTGCGGTGTGTAAGGAGGAGTGAGCTGAGAGAGAATCCCATTCTCTTTTAAGAAGTCTAGAAACTCTGTACTTAAATACTCTCCACCTCGATCCGATCGAAGTTTCTTGATGCTCAAGCCTGTTTGCTTCTCTACTTCAAGTTTATACTCCTTGAATTTCTCAAAAGCTTCAGATTTGTGCTTTATCAAAAACACGTGTCCGAATCTTGAGAAATCATCAGTAAAAGTGATGAAGTATGAAAAACCACCTCTTGCAAGTGTAGACATTGGTCCGCATACATCACTAAGTATGAGGCTTAAGAGTTCACCAGCTCTCTCTCCGTGTCCACTAAACGGAGTTTTGGTCATTTTACCTTTGATACAAGACTGGCAAGTCGCATAAGATTTATATTCAAACGGATTCAAATATCCATCTTTGTGTAGCTTGTTTAGTCTTGTTTCGTTAATATGACCAAGTCTACAATGCCAAAGAAAAGCTTCATTTATATCTGAAAACTTTCTTTTACTAGTATGTTGTATATTGAAAACTGTGTGTTGGTTCAGGATGTAAATACCGTTATTTAATGTACCAAACCCAATCAACTCTTGATTCAGGTTAATGTTCATAACATTATTTTGTAACATAAAATGATATCCTTCATTGCCCAACAAAGAAACGGATATAATGTTACACAGCATACTTGGTACAAAATAACACGGATTCAAAACCATAATACTTCCTGAAGGCAACCCTAGATGATACTCTCCCACGGATACAGCATGTATATTGGAACCATTTCCAACCCGCAGAGTATGATCTCCAACTTTTAAAACTCTACTATTTCTCAATCCCTGCATACAATTGCAGATGTGAGAACCAGAACCGGTATCCAATACCCAGGATGTAGAGTTTAAAGAAAAACAGTTTTCAGTTACAAACACACCTGAAGTGGAAGCATCAGCATGCTTCTTCTTCTTGAGATCAGCAAGATATTCAGCACAGTTGCGTTTCCAATGTCCTGACTTTTTACAGTAAAAACATTCTCCTTTTCCACTTCCCATAGCCCCCACTTTGTCTTTCCCCTTCGCCTTTCTAACTCCACCTTTCTGTTTGATGGACTTCTTCTTCTTCTTTCCCTTGGCCTTAGCTTTTGGGAATGAAGAGGAAGATGGCCCAGCAACCAGAGCGGGAGTCCTTGCCGTTTTCAATGTGTTCTCTGCACTTCTCAACATATTGAGAAGTTCAGGCAATGATTTCTCCAAACCATTCATATTGAAATTTACTATGAACGGAGCAAAGGCAGGGGGGAGAGACTGAAGAACAATATCCGTATATTGCTCATTATCCATAGTCCATCCCAGTCCCTCAAGTTCTTCAATAAGACCAATCATTTTCAAAACATGGTCTCCAACTGATGCACCAGCGGACATTCGCATCTGAAACAGCTTTCTAGATGCCTCGTATCTCAAAGTACGAGTTTGCTCTTCATACAACTCCTTTGTGTGAAGAAAGATGGATTGCACATCCATATTCTCGTGTTGCTTCTGATGGATGTTGTCCATAAAAGCAAGCGCGAGGCACTTGGCCGTGTTGCAGTCAATTTCCCAAGTTTTCCGGATCTCCCTATCCGCGACAGATGATTCAGGTCCTGGGACGGGTGGGGCTTCAGTATTGAGAACATATGATACCTTATCATATGAGAGTGCAATGTTCAAGTTCCTCAACCATTCTTTATAATTTGGTCCTGTCAGTTTATTTTTCTCAAGTAGAAGCTTATGTCCTGACATCTGTAATTGTCATTTGGAGAGAGAAAAAGATACACTTAGCGAATTGCTCTTTCAAAGAATTAGATTGGTTATTATTTTATCTAATCAATGTCTCCCACTGCTTTTAATCAAATTTTCTTTCAAAACCTGAAAAGAATACTAGCCAGGAAAGTTTTCCTGGAAGTAACACTTACTTACAGTGAGATCGAGATCCAACTATCATATAGATGGTATGCAATCTCATTGCAAATTTCAACTCTTGAAATTCCCGATATGGTTTTTACCCCTAGTCACTTATGACCTTGGCTATGGTCAACATATCATAAGTACTAGTCAAATTCTACCCGTCATTTCGTGATTAACTAGACCCACCCATATGACCCTTGACTATGATCAACATAATCACATGAATGTCCTAACTAATAGCATCATATGCTTTGTAGGAAGACATCACTTAGCTACCGTACACTACGCCTTGACTATAATCAACATACGCAGCACGAATACTAAGTACTCTACTTCCTAAAATGACGGATGGTTGCGGATGGTTTTTAAGAAAACCTTTAACGCTTTGAACTTGATCTCGTTGTAGAATCAAAATGTTTAAGAAAAGGAGTGGCTTAAGCTCCGCATCCTTTTGAAACTTGCATTTTTCATAAAAAGCCGAGTTTGTTTCAGATCTGATTCTACAACATCATTAGGTTTCTTTTCTTTACATTAATCTCATTAATGTGATCCCATCATTTAAGTTCCTAAGCCATCACAGAATAGAACGTATACTTATACCATCCGCATTCGCCACAGTGTCCCGTTATGCACCGTTAGGTTACTTAACTAACGGCATAGCGGGGCGGGACTAGCGCGGGTGTAAAATATAAGCAACGTTTATTATATATCATATATATAATAATAATCCATTCGTCTCAGATACTAAGTAATCACATTACAGAATATCAACAGCAGAAGCATATAAAAGGATATCTAGGATGCCCGTATTTTGTATCGAGCCAACAATAGAAAATACGGATTCCACGGTCGTGATGAATAGCCAAGCCCACACCCTTAGACCCCTACGAGAGCAGCAAGTGATCTCGCTAATTCTAGAGTTTAGGAGACCCGGTCTCGACTCCTCGAGATGGCCTCCCACTGAACCCTAGAACCCGATCACTTGTGCTCCCCTCCTTGGGTCTATCCTAATGCGGAAAAGTAAATAATATACAATTGATTTTACATGAATGAAAAATAAAACTCTCATCTCACATAAAATCCCCGGCTATTCAATCGCGACAATCCTGCTCATCATATCTCAGCAACACATAATATCTCATATCATCAACGTAAGTAAGTATGCGTATCCCGATTGTCGTTGACGTATAGCAACGAAAACGTCGATACACCACATACTACACTTACGGTCACAGAAAATAAAATGAAAAACTACAACATTTGGAATCCACAATCACCTTAGACATCATAAATTCGAAATATCACATACTTCGTATTTCATGCCTAACTATATGAATTCCACATATTGTATCACATTTCAGATAAATAGACAATGTTAAACTTTTCGATCGAATATACACACACCCTAGATTTCCCAAACTGCACAACACTTGAGCCGAGTTCAAAAGTTTCTAGAACATGCCACAGCACCTTATGGACCAACCGTAGAAGGGCCAAACCAACGCCTCACATGTGGCAACGCTAAACTACCACAAACCCTAAGGTTCAGTGATAGTTTTGACGGTCACATAATCGAGTTATGGTTATGTTCTTCTAGAGTGTCCACAAATACGCTTGCATGTTTTTCGAAGATTTTGAACTAGGGAAAAATCCAACATTTGGAATTTTTCCAATACGGGAAAAACTGTGTTTCTAATATTCGTTCAAACATTTCAACACGTTCTAAAATCTAAAAATCTGAACGAAGTTAAACCTTTTCCAATCGAATCACCAAAACCAATATTTCTCCAGAACACTCAACACTTGAGTGAGTTTTAAATATCTCAGAGGCATGCTTATAATAAATCAGGTCTACTGTAGAAAACACTGTTCCTAATTCCCCAAAAGGGCCGCGGAAGGGCCGCACAAAGCATGGTTATGCGGCGGATCCGCGGCGCTTTAGTGAGATCACTGAAAAAATTTTATATGGTAATTCTTAGATTTGCCTGCTGATTTTTTTAGGACCTTCAAATTTGGAAAAATCCAATATTTTAAAAAATTTCCAGAGAGCTGTCAAAATTGGTGTTTCGTGGTTCGATCGGACTTTTAATTTCGCCTGCGCATCGCCTAAAGCTCTAGCTTGGCTCTGATACCACTGTAGGGCTGGCCTAGCACCTCATCAAGAGTTCGGTAGCATCACACATGCCATAATAAAAAATTTAGAGGTGTTAAGTTAACCCGACAAGAATCGAAACTAGAAGTTTTAGGGATTATACAACTAAACATCACATGCAATTGTAAAACTATCACTAAGAGGAAAGATTACAACCTTTGTAGATCTCCCTCGGTGACTCCTTGGCACTATGAGAGTTTGGAACGGATCGATGGTAGCCTTCCTTGTCCACGATGATCCACCCGAAGTCCCTTTGCCCAAAGCTCCTTACCTTACTTGTTTCGCAAACGAAGTAGAGTAAACACCCTACACAAATCGGCTAGAGGTGTGTAGTATGATGATGTGGTTTATGTTCTTCAATTGAAATCCTTTCTTTTGTCAATCTTCACTCAAGAGAGAAATCTAGAGAGGAAGAAGAAGATAATGGTGGCTTGAGCTTTCTATCATATCACATATGATAACTTGTATTCTTCACACCCTTGCACTCAATTTTTTTCCTTGTTGTGTGCTTCTTGTTTCATATCACATATGAAGCTATTTATAGTGTTAAGAAAGGAATAATCACCATTATTCCATTACCACCATAATTATGAGTGGAAATTCTTTTCCTAAAGAATTAAGCATGGATGGAAATTCTTTTCATTAAGTTAATTAAAGTTTACCCACTAAATAATAAAGGAGAATTAGTGGATATTCTTTATATTAACTTAAAATGATAAATACAAATTAAAAGCTTCAATATAAGTCTTATATTGCCATCATTCTTGTATCATCAACCATGATACTATGTATGCATGTATGTGTCCATGCACATCATCATGTGCATACATGCATGCATACAAAAGGATTTACTTAAAGGATTAATCTAAATGTAATTAGTTAAATCAACACTTGATTTTACCAAACCGGTCATATCTCATACGATCGGACAAATAGAAAATGCCCGATTAATATACGTTATCATATAACCGTATTTAATCGGGTCCCGCGCATATCTCATATGCACACCACATCGTTTTGCCTGAGCCAGGAAACTTCATTATGGGACTCTAAGACTCGTCAATACGCCAGCAGTAGATGATGATCATATCAAACATCCACAAGCCGCAAGAGGTCAGCTAAACATAACGGCCACCCGGGTATTGAAACGATCAGAAGAAAACCAGCGAAGCTGTAAAAACTCCCGTCGAGCCAACTGGCAACACTTACCGTACAGTCCGGTCTCTTCGTCAGATATGCTGCATATCAAGTCTAGGGATGGTATCGTCGACCCCAGTAACTCAATAAGTCATGCTGGTGTATGGCTCATAACAGATCGAGAAACTACTGATAACTTTTATCAGTAAATCTCAGCAGCCCTGGCCAGGGACTTCATGTTATAGCCAATCGAGCATAGCACAACATCAACCCCCAATACCGGGAGAGACGAAACCCCTCCTATCGCTCATTGCCTCCATGCGCCTCGGGACTATACCCAAAGACCACCTGTTTGCACGACTCAGTAGAGCCGTGGTAGGGTGGAGATCAAAGTATAGTGGGAGGACACACAAGACTCTATGACGATCTCGGGTCTACAGACTAACCTGTACCAGTGTTCCTGAGAACTGCTATCCGACGATAGATATAATACCACATAGGAGTTCTCTGTGAGTCCGTTCAGTGTACCCAGTCTCCACTGAGCACCCGCATACAATCTTTGGTGTCTCCTCACCAGATGGATATGGGATCATCCATCGCCCATCATATGGGACAAGAATAGTATACGCTAGTCTACTCTGGAATATCGATGCCCTGTCTCGATACACCCTCGACTAGGAACAGTTCAAGGATATGCTTATAGACTACATGTGCCCCACTAGTATGATCCGCATCATAATCACAGTAGTCAAGCATATATCCTTTGGGATTTATCAACATGTGTAAATGATTAAATCTACATGTACAGATAAAGTAAACCAGATAGCGTACTATCATTTTGAGCAAGAAATTCATCTATCTCCATAGATAATATGTCCAAGTTTCCACTATCCATATAATGGCCTTTAGGGCATACAAATTACTAACAGTGGTGTCACCACCTACAGCTAGACAATAATAAAAATTGCTAAGTAAGAGCAAAAAGAATGTGTATATTTATGATATAGCATTCTAAATCAATATACATACACTATATGATATATAAACATACCTGGAGGAGCGGGGGTGGCCTCTGTCCCAGATGTGGACGCATCACCAACAACTAGACAATCAAACATTGACAATATAAGTAATTTTGACATAAACATGCATGAATATCTGTAATATTACATTCAAAATGGATATGCGTGCAGTATACCTGGAGGTGTGGCCAAATCAACACGGAAGGTGGCATCTGAAGGGGTCTCCGATCTGGGTGCAAGACCGGCCCTCTGAAGCTCCCTACGGAGCTCTCCGGGCGGCAGAACCACTCTGCCTCTGCCTCTGCCGCGGCTGGAGCTCCTGCCGCCCCTCGCTGCTCCCGACATCGTCATCAAATCTAGATAAACGGTCCGTGGACGCATTAGACAATCATTAAAAGTATTGACTATATATGATCTAGAGCGTAAAATGTGAAGTAATAATATAACATTACTGATAACCTTTTTCGTTTCGTGGGCGCATCATACATATCTACTTGGATTTCATCGTCGATGTCATTTCTAACCCACGTAACTTCACGATCGGTCGAAGACAACCCGTCCTTCGAAACAGACGGTCGGAGCACTTTAAGCCTTCTCTCTTCTTCGTCCTCATCGCTGTCCTCGTATTCTGGGACATCGTAGACATCTCTAGGTTTCCATCGGCATACAACACTCCACCCCGGATGCTTCAAACACTGTGAGTAGTATACTTTGAACGCTTGGTTCGGAAAGATAAACGGATCTTCCTGACCGTAAAATCGAAGTGTGTTCACACTGGTCAATCCATATTTATCTTTCCATGTCCCAAGACTGCTTCTCACCTGTCTGTATCGGTTCGCGGATCGTACCAAGTACAGTGGAATATATAAAAGGGTTCTGATCGTCCGGGATAGTGGATGCCGAGTATACAATTTAAGTACCCATAGTAAATCACACTGTCCGATCCTACCGTCGCAATCCCACTATTCTGAGTGATTCTAGATGTTTCTATGTCCTTAACTTCGAATTTGTATCCAAGGACACCAAATCGTTTGTAATATGCAACCTCCATACTAGGAAATTGAGCTAAACATCTTGAATCACTCTCAAATGATGCAGACAAGTTCGGATCGTGGATCTAACAAAACAAATTTTACGATAAATACATAACGATACAAGTTTAGATTAAAACTGATTGCAATAAAATGTAATTCGAATAACTTACATGCTCTGTGACCCAATCACAAAAATTATCCTGATGGTATTTTTCCAAACGCTCTTCGTTCCAATCAGGATGCCCCTCACGTACCTCGTTAAAATGAGTTCTTTTTTCGACAAATAATTGTGACATTAATATTATGTCATTTCATACACACACAAACACAGATATAACAATTAATCCAAAAGATCTTACTCTCTAATTTGTTCAAGACATGCGCAATTAAGCAAGATAAACCGGTATATCTTGTTGATAAACATAGTGTCTACCCTCTTATACTCGGCTTTACCATATGGCCCGTCTTGAATTCTTCGTGGTCGATTAAGCCTTGTCTCAATGTTCTCGTCCAGATAGCGGGAACAAAATGTGGTTGCTTCATCAAGAAGATAACCTTGCATGATAGAACCCTCTGGTCGATTTTTATTGCGTATATACTTCTTAAGAGTGTAAAGGTACCTAATGAGAATATGTTGAATAAATAAACACGGGCATACAGGACAAAAATAAATTTATAAATTGCGCGAAACGAAAAATTACACGTACCTCTCGACGGGATACATCCATCGAAATTGTACCGGTCCGGCTAACTTCGCCTCAGTTGCAAGATGAACCGTCAAGTGTATTATGATATCGAAGAATGACGTTGGGAAAATACGCTCAAACTTGCAAAGTATCAACGCAATAAAATTTTCTAGTTTATCCAACGTCGCAACCTCCATTGTTTTAGCACACAACTCCCTGAAAAAACAACATAGGTCGTTGATTACTAGACCAACCGAGTCGGGGAAAGAAGTCCTGAGGGCTAATGGAAGAAGGTGTTCCACGATAACATGGTGATCATGACTTTTCAGCCCATCGATCTTGCCCTTCACAATTTTTATTTTCTTGCTGAATGATCCTGAGAAACCTGTGGGGACTTTCAAATCATGCAACACCTGCAGGAATCTTTTCTTCTTCGGTTGTGACATATGATAAGCGGCATTGGGAAGTACAAATTTGCCCGGTTTACCCGCTACCGGATTAGGGTACAGTTCACTTCTTATTCCCCACTCTTGTAGATCCATCCGGGCATTCATGTTGTCTTTCGATTTCCCGTCTTTACACAGAAGCAAGTTAAGTATGTGCTCTGATACTCCCTTCTCTATATGCATGACGTCCAGACAATGACGCACTGAATTTATAGACCAGTACGGAAGCTCGAAGAAAATGCTTAACTTGTTCCAATATTGTGGTTTGACCTGTCTCGTCGGATCCATCCCGAAGGTCACGTTATTGTAACCATCCCATTTAGCAGTCACGTCCTCTCCGGACAATGGGGATGGAGGCCCAAGAAGCTCCTGATGACCATCAAAGTGAACCGTGTCTAACCTATAGGGGTGGTCTGGAGGCAGAAAACGTCGATGGCCGTAATAACAAACCTTCCTGCTAAAATTCAAAAATTTTGATGTTGTGTGTTCATGGCAATGAGGACATGCTTTGTGACCATGTACGGACCAACCTGAAAGCATTCCATACGCAGGAAAGTCATTAATTGTCCACATTAAAGCCGCACGCAGTATGAAGGTTGTATTTGTGTTTGAATCATATGTCTCTACACCATCAATGAACAAAGTTTTCAGCTCCTCAATCAGAGGTCGGAGATAGACGTCGATATTGTTCCCCGGTGAGTTTGGTCCGTCGATAAGAAGAGGCATCATAAAGTATGATTGGTCCATAGCCAACCAAGGGGACAGATTATAAATTATCATTACAACGGGCCATGTACTGTGACTTCCAGCCATATAGTTGAATGGGCATAAGCCATCGGCAGCCAGTCCGAGCCGGACATTGTGAGGATCGCTACTGAATATTGCGTGCCTCCTATCGGAATCCTTCCATGCCGGTGAATCTCTTGGATGGCTCATTTTTCCATTTTCGCTTGGAGGAGCACGGTGATGCCAAATCATTGCCTCGGCTGTTTTCTTGCACCTGAATAGCCTCTGTAGCCTCTGTGTTATAGGAAAATATCGTGCTATCTTCATAGGTATATCAGGCTTCTTATCAGAATCTTTCGGCTTATACCTGGCCTCTCCGCATGTTGGACACTCTTTCAAATCTGAATTCTCTTTCCGGTACAACACGCAATTTTTAGGACATGCTTGAATCTTCTCGCACTTTAGACCCAAATCAGACATCATTTTCTGGGCTTCGTACCAGCTTTTGGGCACATTATTTCCCGGAGGCATAGAATCTTTCAAGAACGAAAGAAGCATTGTGAATGACTTGTTGCTCCATCCATTTAGGCACTTAATTTGGAAAAGTTGGACGAACCATGAGAGGGTGGAATACTTCGCATTCTCATAAATTGGTTTCCTAGCATCATTCATGAAATTTTCATATTTATCCGCACGCGGTCCTTGACCGGAAGGAATGTCATCTTCGGTACGAATAGATTCACCTAGGGCAGCCTCTACCATATCCTCCATTTCTTCTGATGGAAATAAATTTCCGTATCCTGCCGTATTACCGAATTCTTCTTCTTCTCCTGCCGCATTATCGTGTTCTCCTTCTTCTTCCGCAGTACTGCATTCTTCTCCTTCCCCGTGATATTTCCAAGTTGAATAAAGTCTAGTAAACCCATGTTTTACAATATGAAGCTCTGCCAATTCTACCTTCTGCCAGTACTTATTGCCACATCTATCGCACGGACAGAGAATCTTCTCTATTATGATCTTATTATGTGCTCGTGCAAATTCAAGGAAAGCAGCAACTCCTGCGACAAACTTAGGTTGCATACGTTGTTTCCAATCCACATACATCCAGTCCTTAACTCTAACGTACTCATGGGCCATGTTAGACTGAATAACATATAAATTGTAGGTTATGCTGACTATATTGAGAAATATAAGAATGGGATAGTTACTGACAAAGGAGAAAATCCATGTATATGCTTTGTGTGTGCGTTTGTCGTTGAAAAGAATAAATTATCGCACGTTATGTTGACCGATAGACGGGGACTAAGTGGCGCTTTTAGTTTCATATATGGGTATCGATGGGAATATGAAGGTTTCATATTATCATATATTGGTTTTAACCCGAACATCTCGAATCGCTCTCTGATTATGCGTTTGTATGTATGTGTTCCGGCTGTCGGGGGTAGGCTTCTATCCCATTAAGAATGTATAGAGCGAACGCCCATCACTTGTGCTTTCAACCGTTTCGAGTAAATTTCGGCAGCACCTCCCCGCTGTTCTCCGAGTATACTGTAATAGAATAGATAATCATTTCAAAGCTGTGAAACAACGTTGAAATGAACATCTAATCTATCTTTGTACACGGAGAACCAGCGGAAAGATACCGACGAAATATCTCGAAACGGATGAAAACACAAGTGAATGAAGGCGTTTTCTTTATACATTCTTAACTTGTCCACACGGGACAAATCTATGGGTTACCATACGATTGAATTTTCTCGTCGCGTAGACTATACGACGGTTGTTAGTATCGAGCTATACTGTCCGATATTTAACAACCTTCGTATAGTTCTAGGTCACGACGAGCATCGCACGTATGTTAACCGATAGACGGGGACTAAGTGGCGCTTTTAGTTTCATATATGGGTATCGAAGGGAATATGAAGGTTTCATATTATCATCGAGTATCATATATTGGTTTTAACCCGAACATCTTGAATCGCTCTCTGATTATGCGTTTGTATGTATGTGTTCCGGCTGTCGGGGGTAGGCTTCTATCCCATTAAGAATGTATAGAGCGAACGCCCATCACTTGTGCTTTCAACCGTTTCGAGTAAATTTCGGCAACACCTCCCCACTGTTCTCCGAGTACACTGTAATAGAATAGATAATCATTTCAAAGCTGTGAAACAACGTTGAAATGAACATCTAATCTATCTTTGTACACGGAGAACCAGCGGAAAGATACCGACGAAATATCTCGAAACGGATGAAAACACAAGTGAATGAAGGCGTTTGCTTTATACATTCTTAACTTGTCCACACGGGACAAATCTATGGGTTACCATACGATTGAATTTTCTCGTCGCGTAGACTATACGACGGTTGTTAGTATCGAGCTATACTGTCCGATATTTAACAACCTTCGTATAGTTCTAGGTCACGACGAGCATCGCACGTATGTTAACCGATAGACGGGAACTAAGTGGCGCTTTTAGTTTCATATATGGGTATCGATGGGAATATGAAGGATTCATATTATCATCGAGTATCATATATTGGTTTCATATTATTTATAGTTTACTTTATTTTATTTAATATATATAATTAAATATATTGATAAATAATATTTGCAACAGAGAATCAAATTACCGAAATGCCCCATTTCATCTCCAAAGCTATTTATTTCGCCCAAATTAAAACCCCTCCAAAATCCCAAAAGAACCTTATCTATCTATATCAAAAAATTGAAGCAGCAAGCAGTGCCATTTCCTTCTCTTCTCCCAAAACTCAGCTCGACTTCAATCTCTCCAACTCATCCTAACCCCAACCCAGCCCCAGCCGAACCCCAACCCAACACCAAACCCTAACCCGGCCTAACCCTAACTCCAACCCAGCCCCAGCCGAACCCCAACCCCAACACCAAACCCCAACCGAAACCCTAACCCTAACCCTAACCCCAACACCAGTCGTCGAACCCCAACCGCCGATCGAACCCGTACCCTAACCCTAATCCTAACCCTAACCACAACCGATACCTAATCCTAACCCTCATTGATCGCTACCCTAACATCATTATAATAATGTTTAACTAATTACCTATAGGCGACGACGGAGACGCAATCGGCGACGACAAGGGCGGTGGCGACAACGAGAACGGAGCACGGTGGCGACCACGAGATCATTGCGTAGGTGTGGCGACGACGATTCGGCTTGGATTCGGAGACGACGAGATCACTGCGGCGGCGGCGGCGACGACGATCTCGATTTGGGAAAATTTGGTTTCGCGCGAGAATAGGAAAAAGAAATAATCAGCGTAGGGATCGATCTCTTAAATCCCTATTTATATGCCCCTACGGATATACCCGTAGGTGCTTGGTTTGCGCCACCGTAGGGGCAAAAAACACTTTAAGATTTAATAAATTTTAAATAAATATTGAACGACCGTAGGGGCAACCACTTTGCCCTACGGATTAATCCGTAGGGCCAAACTTTTTTTGCCCCTACGGATGATATTATCCGTAGGGGCAACCCCTTATTTTACTAGTGTCTTTCTCACTTCAAAATCCTATCTTGATAAATAATTCCCTCACTTGAAAATTCCAGAGAGCAAGAGATCAAGGTTGAAGAAAATGATGGGTATTTTTAAAGAAGAGAAGAATAACTCAAAAGAGAAAAAGAAAAACATAAGTATATATATTTTCATCTCTCATCTCAAACCATGGTTAAACAATATGGATATTTATTTCATTTTAGTTAAAAGAGAAGAGGAAGATAAATCATGGTTAAATGGTAGGTGAATATGGTTAGGTCAAAAGAAGAGTGTAGAAGATAACCATTCATTCACCTTTTCACTTTTCTTTTGTTTTAACTTTAAATAGAAATAATTATCCATATATATAAACATGGTGTGAGTCTTATAAAGACACCATTTTCTATGTATAAGCAACCATGATAGATGATGTATGTATGTATATATGTATGTATGCACATCCATATGTGCATGAAACTAAAAGAAAGAAAGCATACATGCATGCATACATCCATCATGTACAAGAAAGGATTTCAAGTGAGAAAACCAATGGTTAAATGATAAATCAACACTTGATTTATCAATCCGGCCATATCACATATGACCCTACCAAAAGCAAGCCGCCCAATCAATATACGGTATCCTATACACGCATTTTAACCGGGTCCATGCGCATATCGCATACGCGCACCACAACGTTTCACCTGGACTAGGTAACTCCTTTGTGGGACTCTAAGACTCGTCAATACGCCGGCAGTGAGTGATGATCATATCAAGCACCCCCAAGCCGCAAGCGGTCAGCTAAACGTAACGGCCACCCGGGTATTCAACGATCAGAAGAGAACAAGCGAACCTGCTACAACTCTCGTCGAGCCAACCGACAACACTACCGTGCAGTCCAGTCTCCTCGTTTGATATGTCGCATATCAAGTCTAGGGGTGGTAAACGTCAGACCCCAATAACCGATAAGTCGTGCCGATGTGAGGCTCATAACGGGTCGAGAAACTACTGGTAACACTTACCAGTAAATCTCCAATCAGCCCTGGCCAGGGACTTCCCTATTACGGCCAATCGAGCACAGTGCAACATCAACCCCCAATACTGGGAGAGACGAAACCCCACCTATCGTTCATTGCCTCCATGTGACTCGGGACTGTACCCAAAAACCACCGTTTTGCGCGCCCTCATGGACGTGGTAAGGTGGAAATCAAAGCACAATAGGAATCACACAAGACTCTATGACGATCTCGGGTCTACAGACTAACCTGCATAAGTATCACCTGAGAACTGCCATCTGACGTGAGGTATAATACCATCTGGAGTTCTCGGCGAGTCCGTCCAGTGTACCCAGTGTCCACTGAGCACCCGTATACCATCTCTGATGTCAAACACCAATGGATATGGGATCATCTGTCATGACCCGAGTATTTCGACTCGTGACCGGCACTTAACCACGCTACGTCTACAGGCGTAACGCGACTAAGTAAGCCGAACCCAGAAATCAAAACCATTTAAAAATAGTGAGTGTTGAAAACATTTAGTTAAAGCTTGTAGAAATCCTTAAATAATTCAATAAGTTCCATTTTAAAGTTACTTAATCATTTGAAAAATTTTGGCAGCATTTCCTTTGTAAAAGTAGCCCCGAGACCGGGTACAAAACAGGATATAAGTGAAATGAAATGTAATGAAATGAAACATCCCCAAACGGGAGCAATCACACCCAACGGCGGAAACCAACATCACAAGAGTAATATACGACGCCGTAGCGAAGAATAAACAATAAGTAGACATCACAGAATATAAACTGCATAGAAAAACAGTCGGCTCCTACGAGCTCGACACCAGAATACAAAATATACATCATCGTTCTCACACAGTATCTAAGTCCAGTACATAAATGGTAGATGGAGAGTACTAGATACAAAAGGGATACAATAAAAGTACTCAGAATACCACAACCCACCTAAATGCAAAACAGCTCTCACCGCAACTGTATTGTTATCTGTAGCCAAAAGATGCAAAAGACAGCCTGCCGCGACTATGCTGAGGGCAACCTACAAATACTGTGGCACAACGGGGGTGAGTTGCCAACTCGTGAATAGAGATAACATATAAAGGTAATCGCGAGCATGCACATACTGCGCTACTCTAATAAATGCCAGCAGATAATATCCATGCGTGATAAGCAGTATGTGCAATAATCATGCAGATGCTCTATCAGGTAAAATAACTACAGGATAAGATATATGGTAATCAATGCTGAGCATGGGATAAACAACATCTACACGGAATATCAACGTGGAAAACAATCGGTGCCCACAACTGCACCCAAATCCCAAATAACTCAGGCACCGGCACACACATTGGCCCTCAAATCTTGTAAACCTCTGAGAAATCACGAGTGCCCAACATCGGCACCCAAAACATCATAAAATACTCGTGTCCAGCATCGACACGGAAATCCTCATATATCGGGCTCCGTCAGTCCGGATCAGCCCACGGGCTCCGTCTGCGGTATCGGCCCTCGGCCCCGGCAGTACAGATCATCCCGCATCCATCTCTCGACTCTGGTCAGTATCCTCCGGACAACTGCCAGGTCCAACCAATCACCGGTAGGTTGTGGTCCCTCCGCCGGGCTCACCGTCTACTGCACAGCGAAACCGTTCTCGCCCCGGGGTACCATACCGGGCCCACCACGAACCCGCAAACGGATCATCCATCTCCTCGAATCGGGTTTCAAGCACACGTCTCAGCACCGACAAAACGCGTGGTGGACGCACCAAAATATCATATCACTAGGAACCGGGTTTTCAAATAGTGCATCTTTTCTTTAAAAATCCCACGGCCCTCAAAACCAGAAATCACATGAAAATCCAACACCAAGAAGTAAATCCAAGGCGATGTACCATGTACATCAGTCCATGATATAGGTATAAGGGAAAACCGCCTTTAAAATTAGTTTCCGTTTTTAAAGATATCATTTTGCTCCCAATTCCAATGAAAGTCATATCGAATCATATATGAAATGAACTACAGCAATATAATCATGGCAGTTCTACAGTGAGTGTGTCATGACAATTACTAACGGTGTGTGTGTAGCATGTAGATCTGTGCTCGTGCAACATGAACCGTTAGTAATGGTGCGGTGTTCTATCAATTCTAAGCATACATACAGCAGGGAATGCAATTTGCATTGACAGTCCATGAGGTGAATGCAGCATATAATGATAAGGTCCAATCAGCCCTGACGCATAACGCCATGCGGGCGATATCCCCGTAGATGTTAAATCTACTCACCGTAGTCTCGCGCTAAGTATAGCCGACGCTTGCTTGCCCTTCTTCGCAGCGTCCGTCTCACGCGCCTACGAACCTTGAATCATATAACGTAAATCACACATAAGCTTAATTTCACAAAAACATGGTATTATAGTCCAACTAGAAACCCGTGTCGCAAACCAATCGCGCGTGTGCGCGATACGCTAAAACGTGTGATCACGCGCCTGAAACTACCCTGACGCGTCGCGATACGCAGAAACCCCAAATTCACACTCGTATCACGCGTGTCGCGATGGTTTAGAAAATACGAGAAATAGGTAATAAGCCCCAGATTTTTATACAGAACTTAACTTACAAAAATATATATGTCATAACACTACACACATTAGCAGACACATATAGGACCAAACCCCAACCCAAACCCTACCCATCTGGCCGCAAATTGCGGCCAGATCGAACATTTCGGCGGCCTCAATATGAAGAAAGGGGGTCGGGTTCTACCTGGGTTATCAGCACCTAGCCACTACACTGCAGTCTTCTCAAATTTAATCTGAACTCATCGGGTCGATAGCAGTTCCCAGAAACTCAAATTTTGCTTTAAAACGACGAATCTGCTTAAAAAGAGATCTTGTGGTATTTTAGTGCAATCGGGGTAAAGCTAGGTTAATATGGCCTTAACAACACTCTATCAACCTACTGAAACCAAAACACACATCACTTGGCCAAGGTTCACACTAAACACCTCATATCGCATTAAAACGCATCAAAAACCACTAACCGAAGCAAACCTACTCTAACCAAGCAAACTAGGGAGTAAGTTAAGAAAATATACCTCACACTCGACCCTAGGGAGCTGAAGGAAGAAGAAGAAGTGAAGGGAAGGAGGCTGCAGTCGAAGCTGCTGCTGCTGCTGCATACTGCTGCTGCTGATTCACTGTTGCAGCTGCTGATTTCTACTGCTGTGTGTTGCTGTGTTGCTGGCTGCTGCTATGCTTCTTGCTTCAGTTGCTGCTGATGTGCTTGCTTCAGCTGAGAGGTAAGTGGGTGTGTGTGTGAGAGTGAGGTTTGAGAGAAGAGCAAAAGAAATAAGAGGAAAACAAATCACACCCCAATGTCAACCCCTCCACTCTTTCTCTTCATTAATTGCAAGCATGGCTTGAGCCATGATGCACTCTCTCTCTCTCTCTCACCAAGTCAACACACTTAACAATTTCAAATAAAAGCAACTATTACTTAACTAATTAAACTTAATTAAAAACCCAAAATACTTAATCCTCAAGATTAACCCACCATGGTCACTCATCATGGTAATAACTCATTTTAAAAACCCTAGTTTACATGCACATGTGTGTGCAAGCCTAGGAAAATTTCAGAAAAATATTTATTAAATTAGGAAAAATATTTGAAACACAATTTGGTAAACTTTTCATTAAAAACCCTTTATTTAAATATAATTAGTCACTAACACATCCTAAGGTGTTACAATCTCTCCCCTTTAAAGAAATTCGTCCCCGAATTTCAAAATCTAACTACACGTACCTTTGAAAAGATGGGGATACGTCTTCATCATCTCCTTTCGGTCTCCCAAGTGACCTCCTCACGGTTCTGACCCTGCCAAAGTACCTTAACTGATGAGATGCCCTTCGATCTCAATTTCTTCACTTGTCGATCCAAGATCATCACCGGCTGCTCTGCATAGGAAAGGTCGCGCTCCAGCTGGATCGTCGGGTGCTGAATCGCATGCGAAGGATCATGAAGATATCTACGGAGCATCGAAACGTGAAATACAGGGTGCACATCTGGAAAGCTGGGCGGAAGGGCTAATCGGTATGCTACTGCACCAACACGCTCGAGGATCTCGAAGGGGCCCACATACCTGGGACTGAGCTTCCCCTTCTTCCCAAACCTCATCACACCTTTCATCGGGGAGACCCTCAAAAAAACATGGTCACCAATAGAAAACTCAAGCCTGCGCCGCCGACGGTCCGCATAAAATCTCTGCCTACTTTGCGCTGCTCTCATCCTTTCGCGAATCAACTGGATCTTTGCGGTCGTCTCCTCAACAATCTGTGGCCCTAAGATACTGCCCTCACTGAGCTCTGTCCAACAGGCGGGCGATCTGCATCTCCTCCCATAGAGAGCCTCAAACGGTGCCATCTGAATGGTCTCCTGGTAGCTGTTATTGTAGGAGAACTCTACCAAGGGTAAGTGATGATCCCAGCTACCTCCGAAATCTAATACACACGCTCTGAGCATGTCCTCGAGAGTCTGAATCGTCCGCTCTGACTGTCCGTCGGTCTGCGGATGAAACGCTGTGCTGAAACTCAAGCGAGTGCCCAAAGCCTCCTGAAGCCGCTGCCATAATCGGCTGGTAAACTGGGTGCCTCTGTCGGACACAATACATGTCGGGACTCCGTGTAGTCGCACAATCTCGTCGATGTAGATCTGGGCATACTGAGTAAATCCGAAAGTCGTCTTCACTGGTAGGAAGTGAGCCGCCTTTGTCAAACGATCCACGATCACCCAGATGGAGTCATACCCTCGACTAGTCCTGGGTAGACCCACAACGAAATCCTTCGAAATCTGCTCCCATTTCCACTCCGGAATGGGTAACGGCTGTAGCTCTCCCTCGGGCCTCTGGTGCTCAGCCTTGACTTGCTGACAAGTCAGGCATCTCGACATGAAATCTGCGATGTCCCTCTTCATTCCGTCCCACCAATAAACATCTCTCATATCATGATACATCTTGGTGGAACCGGGATGGACGTTGTACACCGATCGATGTGCCTCCTCAAGAATCTCGCGCCGCAGTCCCTCAGCATCTAGTATGCACAGTCTAACTCCAAATCGTAGTACCCCCTAATCATCGATCACGAACTCGGAAAATCTGCCATGTCCAATCTGTGCCATGATCTCCGAACATCGGTCATCACTGCGCTGTGCCTCATGTATGCGGCCAAGTAACTGTGGGAGTGCATGAACATGCGCGATCTGTCCTCCAATCGGCGTGAACTCGAACTGTACTCGGTTGTCGCATAATATCTGCCAATCTACCGACGACTGTCCCCGAACCGTGCTAAAATAAGATAGACTACCCCCGGGCCTCCTGCTCAACGCACCCGCCACTACATTCGCCTTGCCCGGGTGGTAAAAGATCTCACAGTCATAATCCTTCACTAACTCCATCCATCGGCGCTGTCTAAGGTTCAGGTCCCGCTGCTGAAATATATATTTTAGACTCTTGTGATCCGTGAATATCTGGCACGACTCGCCGTATAGGTAATGTCGCCAGATCTTAAGTGCAAAGACCACTGCAGCCATCTCCAAGTCATGAGTGGGGTAGTTTTGTTCATGTTTCTTCAATTGTCGCGAAGCATACGCGATCACCCTGTCATGCTGCATCAAAACACACCCTAGCCCCACTCGAGAGGCATCACAATAGACCACAAACCCGCCTGAGCCTGAAGGTAATGATAACACCGGTGCCGTCGTCAGCCGAGTCCGTAACTGCTGAAAACTATGCTCGCACTCCTCTGTCCAATCGAAAGGGACTCCCTTCCGGGTCAACCCGGTCAAAGGGGTAGCAATACTGGAGAAGTCCTGCACAAATCGCCTGTAGTAACCGGCCAACCCCAAAAAGCTGCGAATCTCCGTAACCGATATGGGTCTGGGCCAACGCTGAACGGCCTCGATCTTCCTCGGGTCTACACATATACCGTCTCGTGAGATCACATGCCCCAAGAAGTCTACGCTGTCCAGCCAAAAAGCACACTTGGAGAATTTCGCATAAAGCTGGTGCTCCCTCAAAGTCTGCAGTGTAATCCGCAGGTGCTGCTCGTGCTCCTCACTACTCAGGGAATACACTAAGATATCGTCAATGAACACTATAATGAACAGATCCAAATATGGCCGGAAAATACGGTTCATCAAGTCCATGAATGCTGCTGGCGCATTGGTGAGTCCGAACGACATCACCAAAAACTCATAGTGGCCGTAGCGCGTACAGAAAGCTGTCCTGGGAATGTCCTCCTGTCGAACCCGCAGCTGATGATAGCCCGATCGTAAATCGATCCTCGAAAAGTACCCTGTCCCCTGAAGCTGGTCGAACAAATCGTCGATGCGCGGCAAAGGATACCTGTTCCGCACTGTCACCCTGTTCAGCTGGCGGTAGTCGATGCACAGACGCAAACTGCCGTCCTTCTTCTTGACAAACAGGACTGGAGCACCCCAAGGAGAAACACTGGGTCGAATAAGTCCCTTATCCAGCAAATCTTGCAATTGACCCTTCAACTCTCGAAGTTCCGCCGGGGCCATCCGATAAGGCGGTATGGAAACAGGCCCCGTGCCAGGAACCAAATCAATACAGAAAGAAATGTCGCGCTCGGGCGGTAGCCCAGGAAGCTCGTCAGGGAACACATCAAGGAACTCGCTAACAACCGGAACCTGATCCAATGGAACCTGTGTAGCACTAGCATCGCAAACATAGGCGAGAAATCCCTGACATCCCTTCCTCAAAAGCTGTCCAGCGCGAAGAGAAAAAATCACACTATGAGGGGCGGCACCACGGTCCCCCAACACGACAAACACCGACTCGCCGGGAAAACAGAATCTAACTGTCTTCTCACGGCAGTCCACAGAAGTATAGCACGTGGCTAACCAATCCATGCCCAAAAGAACGTCGAAGTCCAACATCTCAAGAAGGATCAAGTCGACAGGCAACTCCCTCTCGCCAATACAGACGGTACAGGATCGGAACACGTCCCTAGCAACAAACGACTCTCCCACAGGAGTGGTCACAACAAGCGGCTGATCAAGCAAACCGGACTCTCTACCCAAACTCGGTACGAAGTGTGTGGATACGTACGAGTGCGTGGATCCGGGATCGAACAATACGTGTGCATCAACTGTACAAACAGGAAGGATACCTGAAACCACCGCATTAGACGCCTGCGCGTCCTGATGCGTCAAAGAAAAAACCCGTGCCTGTCCACCACCTGCGACTGACTGCCCTCTGCCTCGGTCATCTCGTCCTCTCTGAGCAACTCCTCCACGCCCACGACCTCACTGTGTATGAGTCTGGCGCGGAGCAACGGTAGGTACAACAGGCAATGCCCTATAGGGTGGTGAGGGTGGTAAAGTAACATGCGGTGCTGCCGCCTCCCTCCGGTGTGTCTCGGGTCAATCTCGCACACGATGATAAGAACTCCCACAACGGAAACATCCCGATAATGGTCGCTGACCCTCCTGGGGATAAGAGCTGAACAATCGGACTCGCTTCGAATCTCTGCCACCTGCTAGGTGTCTGTCACGGCGTCGAAAAGGCTGTCTCTGCACCGATGTACCTGCACGAACTCTCTTCGGCTCTGGGGCTGCCGAAGTCTCAGCAAGGCGCTCCTCTACCAATAAGGCTGCATCTACAGCCGCCGCGTAGGTCTCGTAGTGCTGCGCGCTGATCGCAAGGAACAATGGTGTAAGCAAGCCTCGAATAAATCTCTTGACTCGCAACTCCTCGGTAGCCACTAAATACGGGGCATAAACTGCTAGCTCGGTAAACAGCACGTCATACTCTGCCACTGTCATCCCTGGCGTCTGGCGCAAGGACTCAAATCTGCGTGCTCGGGCATCCCTAACACTCTGGGAAGGAAACGGGCTAGAAATACTGTCACAAACTCTGTCCAGGTTATAAGAGGAAGACCTGCTGCTCTGCCCTTCTCAACTGAATCACACCACTTCTGCGCAAGACCTTCCAGGCGAAAGCTCGCGAACTCAACCCATCTCGTATCTGCGCATCTGAGGGAACGGCATATCCGGGCCATCCTGTCGATGAAAGACTGTGGGTCCTCGGCTGTATCGGTGCCTGTGAAGACCGGAGGCTTCAGCCTCATGAACTCTGATAGCGATACTGTAATCACCTCCGTGGCTGCAGGGGCAACTGGCTGTGCGGTAGGTACCATCGCGGTCTCTAGAACGGGTGGAGCTACCTCTGGTCGCTGCGCTCGAAGCGTCTCAACTAGCGATCCTATCATCTGGCGCATCTCCTGCATGCTAGATCCCACCGTCTGGCGCAACTCCTGCATACCAGCCCCTAGCGTGGCGATCTGATCTGTCACGGCAGGAACAGCCTGCTCGGGTACAACCGGTGTACTGCCCGGATCAGTCCTCGTCTCGAACGAGTCAACTTGAATCTCGGCCCTCGCGGCCGCTCTCTGCGCCCTCGTAGTCTTTGGCGGCATAATGGCTGAAAGAAAATTAGGATTCGATAAGAATACAAGAATCGAATCACAAGAATATAAGAAGGGATTTAAATCAACAAGTCCTAAGGTCGCTTAGGCGGAGTACTGTGTCATGAGTATGCCGCGGAACATACACACGCTACGCTACCCTGCTGCAGCTACCTACTCCATCATACCAGGGTCATCCTACACTCCGAAGGTAAAACCTACGCTCTGATACCAACTTTGTCACGACCCGAGTATTTCGACTCGTGACCGGCACTTAACCACGCTACGTCTACAGGCGTAACGCGACTAAGTAAGCCGAACCCAGAAATCAAAACCATTTAAAAATAGTGAGTGTTGAAAACATTTAGTTAAAGCTTTTAGAAAACCTTAAATAATTCAATAAGTTCCTTTCTAAAGTTACTTAATCATTTGAAAAATTTTGGCAGCATTTCCTTTGTAAAAGTAGCCCCGAGACCGGGTACAAAACAGGATATAAGTGAAATGAAATGTAATGAAATGAAACATCCCCAAACGGGAGCAATCACGCCCAACGGCGGAAACCAACATCACAAGAGTAATATACGACGCCGTAGCGAAGAATAAACAATAAGTAGACATCACAGAATATAAAATGCATAGAAAAACAGTCGGCTCCTACGAGCTCGACACCAGAATACAAAATATACATCATCGTCCTCACACAGTATCTAAGTCCAGTACATAAATGGTAGATGGAGAGTACTAGATACAAAAGGGATACAATAAATGTACTCAGAATACCACAACCCACCTAAATGCAAAACAGCTCTCACCGCAACTGTAGTGGTATCTGTAGCCAAAAGATGTAAAAGACAGCCTGCCGTGACTATGCTTAGGGCAACCTGCAAATACTGTGGCACAACGGGGGTGAGTTGCCAACTCGTGAATAGAGATAACATATAAAGGTAATCGCGAGCATGCACGTACTGCGCTACTCTAATAAATGCCAGCAGATAATATCCATGCGTGATAAGCAGTATGTGCAATAATCATGCAGATGCTCTATCAGGTAAAATAACTACAGAATGAGATATATGGTAATCAATGCTGAGCATGGGATAAACAACATCTACACGGAATATCAACGTGGAAAACAATCGGTGCCCACAACTGCACCCAAATCCCAAATAACTCAGGCGCCGGCACACCTATCGGCCCTCAAATACTGTAAACCTCTGAGAAATCACGAGTGCCCAACATCGGCACCCAAAACATCATAAAATACTCGTGTCCAGCATCGACACGCAAATCCTCATATATCGGGCTCCGTCAGTCCGGATCAGCCCACGGGCTCCGTCTGCGGTATCGGCCTTCGGCCCCGGCAGTACAGATCATCCCACATCCATCTTTCGACTCTGGTCAGTATCCTCCGGACAACTGCCAGGTCCAACCAATCACTGGTAGGTTGTGGTCCCTCCGCCGGGCTCACCGTCTACTGCACAGCGAAACCGTTCTCGCCCTGGGGTACCATAAAGGGCCCACCACGAACCCGTAAACGGATCATCCATCTCCTCGAATCGGGTTTCAAGCACACGTCTCAGCACCGAGAAAACGCGTGGTGGACGCACCAAAATATCATATCATGAGGAACCGGGTTTGCAAATAGTGCATCTTTTCTTTAAAAATCCCACGGTCCTCAAAACCAGAAATCACATGAAAATCCAACACCAAGAAGTAAATCCAAGGTGATGTGCCATGTACATCAATCCATGATATAGGTATAAGGGAAAACCGCCTTTAAAATTAGTTTTCGTTTTTAAAGATATCATGCGGCTCCCAATTCCCATGAAAGTCATATCGAATCATATATGAAATGAACTACATCAATATAATCATGGCAGTTCTACAGTGAGTGTGTCATGGCAATTACTAACGGTGTGTGTGTAGCATGTAGATCCGTGCTCGTGCAACATGAACCGTTAGTAATGGTGCAGTGTTCTATCAATTCTAAGCATACATACAGCAGGGAATGCAATATGCAATGACAGTCCATGAGGTGAATGCAACATATAATGATAAGGTCCTATCAGCCCTGACGCATAACGCCATGCGGGCGATATCCCCGTAGATGTTAAATCTACTCACGAAGTCTCGCGCTAAGTGTAGCCGACGACTTGCTTGCCCTTCTTCGCAGCGTCCGTCTCACTCGCCTGCGAACCTAGAATCACATAACGTAAATCACACATAAGCTTAATTTCACAAAAACATGGTATTATGGTCCAACTAGAAACCCGTGTCGCAAACCAATCGCGCGTGTGCGCGATACGCTAATGTTGCGCCATGGCAGCGCCCCGGCCGTCTATCCGAGGCCAAAATGCGTAATCAAAATTTTTCCTTACTTGGAAACCGGCGCTACGGCGGACAATAAACCCGGATCGTTAACCATTAACCGATACTAGCTAACAAGAGAAAAGGTGAGAGATATACCGAATGATCCGAGTCCTCCGGTCTTCTCTTCGTCGTCCCGATCTCCTGCGGAAACTCCGGTCGTCACCTCCTCACCGGAAGGGCACCACATCGCCTGTATCTTTTACGGGCTCCCACCTCAATACCGAGGCAACTCGGGCGCGAAGTTGGCTGGCCAACACGTCCAAGATTTGCTGTAGAATGTGTAGTGTAGAGGCTATGTCTCATTTGGGGTTTTGTTGCCATTTGAAGATGATGGAGGAAAAAAGATAAGAAAAATGGTGCTTGCATTTTTCTAGCATGAAAATGAGATCAAGAATGCCACACTCTCAAGAATGAAAACTCTCTTCTTCTCTTTTCTCCAAAATGAAAAACCTTATCATGATAGAATGGTGGTGGAAAGAATACATAATCCAAAACCATGAAAGGAGGTAATGGTAGTAAAAGCAAGGGGTGACCATAGCCAAAATGAAATGATAACAATGTCAATTTCATTTCAAATCTCATCTAATCACAAAAGCAAAACCATCATGAAAAAGAAAAGATGCTTATCTTATCATAATGCCACAAGTGCAAGAAACCCCTCCACAAAATATTATTTGCAAACTTGCAAATAACACCCTCCATCGAAAAAGTCCGGCCGGAAAAGAACAAAGGAAAACCGGCCGGAACGGAATGCAAACTGGCAACTCCAGAAAACTGGTCCCGTAATAAATTACAGGAAAACCCCACTACTGCAAATACATGCCCGCATTTGTATTCCCACTGAACACAAATGCAAAGAGACAAAACTACACTATCTAATACTAGGATCCGGCTTAAGCCAAAGCCGGCTCGTAAAATCCGTCCGATCACGATCCGTGCAATACCGCACGTATCTGATCGAACCCTGCCATATCTCCATACGGCCTCTACAGCGTTTCGCCCGAAACTTGAGTAACTGAAAGTGTGGTGGACTCTAAAGACTCGTCAATACTATGGCTGTGGATTTAACCACTAGCACGTCAGAGGTATAAGCCAATACGTGACGGGCCACCAGCTATTGACCAAAAGGGACGCCGATGAGCGAACTCATCCTGACACCCTACTGAGCCTGTCAGTGACAATATCCGTACAGTCCGGTCCGTTCGTCTATGAGTATCGCATGGCGGGCCTAGGGGGTTGGTAAAAGTCAGACCCCCAAAAGCGGTACAAGTCGTGTCGGAGCGTAGCCCAGAACACCCTGAGATACTACTGGAATACCTACCAGTAAATCTCCTGCCTCGGCCGAGGGCTTTGTGTAATGGCTCTCCTAGACACAGCGCGACCTCACCCCCAATACCGGGAGAGACGAACCCCTGCAGATCCGCTCACTGCCTCCATGTGGCTCGGGACTGTACCCAACTAAAACCTGTTTGCACGACTCCTTTGAGCCATGGTAGGGTAGTAATCAAAGCACAGTGGGAACTCACACGAGACAATTGACGATCTCAGGTCAATGAACTAACCTGCACACATGTCACCAGGGAACTGCTCTCTGACGTCAGGTATAAGACCAACTAGCATGTTCCCGGCGAGTCCTGTCCGGTGTATTCATAACCCAATGAGCACCTGTATACATCTTAGGTGAACCAACTAACACCAGTGGCTTATGAGACCGGCCACCGCCCCTCGTCGGGGTCTCGACTGTATACACTAGTCTACTCTGGAGAATCGATGCCCTGTCTCGAAACTCCCACGACTAGGGACCTTTTAAGGATGTGCTTATAGACCACCAGTTCTCACGTATATGATCTCCATCATACTGCCGGCAGTCAAGCAAGAATCCTAGGGGCTCTATCAGCGTGTAATAGTGACCTGTAAGGTCATCTGAAGCAGTACACGATGATAAAGGTAAACCAGATAGCATACTATCATCTCGAGTAAGACTGTCCTACCGGGATAGGTCCTCCCACAATCATTGCAATCACGTGCCTGTGATCCAATAATTGACTCTGAGGGCACTATCTCCAACAATCTCCCACTTGCACTCAAGGCTAATTATTGCGATGTCGCATACTCACAGCCCGTGTGATACCGAACACCCAACTCCTCTACTAGTCAGTCTCACAAAGCTCGTTTGCGAAACTATTGCGTTCGAGGAATAGCCTCAGTGAGTGGATCCGCTGTGATGTTTCTTTCTATGTCTCTCTATATCTCAAGTTCGCAGAGAAAACCATCTCCCGAAATGAGCAATACCTGTCTTAGAGTATGTCTGGATATCTGATGGGACCTAGCTCATAAATGAACTCCAAATCCAAACTTCTTAGACTGTATCGATAACTGAACTTAATCAGTATCCAGCGCCATGCTTCCCTCAGTATCGCCTTGGACCACCTGTCCAAAATACTGCCCCTCGTCAGAAGGAGAAACTATAACTCTGACAGCCACTCTGCCATCCATGTCACCTTGGAAGCCTGGAATGATAACCGTCTCTTAAAAGAGGCTGTCGTTATCACATCCCTAGAACATCAACTTATGTTCTAAAACTGCTTCCGACTGTTTCTCCAGGATTGGATTAATATCAACTTATTGCACCTACTGCAAGAACAACATCTGGTGTGGTACTTGACATCTCATGATTGACTCAATTGCCTAAGCAAGTGATCTCTCAATCATGCGTATCCCTCTCCCCTTTAGTCTGTAAGACACCTTTAGAGAGGGTGACTCCATCACCTGCAGGCACACTACCGTGCCAGGAGTCGTCCATTCTAAATACTCATAGAATGCTGTCAAGGTACCCAGATTGGGAAACTACCCAAATCCAGATCTAAAACCATAGATCTAGTAACCAGAATGTCTGATATAATATCCAAGTCCTGTGTGGAGAAACTACTGTGTGACAACCAAAGTATAACCGATCGAAGTATAGGAATATCACTTCCTACTCTGTGTATGTCATCCAAATAGCATGACATCACACCCTACTTCTCAACAGATCCATCCCCTATTCTGATGAAGTCAAACCTATGACTGTCATATCAGAAATAGATGATCTATCTCCGCTGTATCTGCTTTAGTCTATAAATAGACATAAGCCACCTGTCCACCAATGCTTCCGCTGCTCCCACTGACTACGACAACCCTCTGGCAGAGTCATATAGACGTACACTTCTAAAGCTAGTTTAGAACGACGCTATACTCATCCTCCTGCCGGGTCTCACAGTCTGGAACAACAGCAATGGTAAGTCTGGGTAAACAAGAACCTCCCTGCGACCGTCCTTGAGTATACCGAAGTACCTCTCGAGTGCCTGAGGTTACCCACCATATCTGCGGAGTGGCCAATGGAATGTCAAACCAAATTGAATCTTTAGGTTCCTGTAAAATCTTCAGTAATCGTTTGTGGTTCTGGAATCACTTCCAGTTCTACCATACTCCCACTACTGTTTTTCTGAAAAAATCCATTTTTATTAAAACTGTGGCGAGTCAAGAACAATATCACTATTGATCTTTCTTATGGTAGAAAATCAACCCTCGTCATAGCCTGGGTCAACCCACAAACAGCCATTACAGAAACGTGCCTTGAGTTATCCAGAGTCTGGTTTTAAGCATAAGCCGGTCAACTCCCCGTACCTTAACAAAGTCAAGATATGAACTGTTCTATATCCAATATAGAAACAGAGGCACTGATTTGATTGGACCAGATTCAAATCATGCAGCTGTCACCAGTGCATGTCAACTAAATGGAAGGAGGCTGATCAACGTTACTCAACTTAGGAATGCTTCCAATTATGAGTAACCTGAAAGAGAAGCAAGTTCTCTTAATCATTACTATCAACTGAATACCCTTCACAAGTATCTACATCTCCGATCACTTTGAAGAATCCCGATACTTGCAACATCTGGTCCTCTACTTTATTCAAATACCTATAACTTCTCAAAACATGGACCCTGTGTTTCCACGAAACACTTGCCAAAAAACTAGAGAAGTCATAAGTAAACAGAATATAGTACGAGGACCAACCCCTCTGTCCTGATGGACCCTGGACAACATACAATACCCTGTATAAGTCCCTTGAGTCAGATAACTCATTCACTGTGTGTCGTAGGTTGAAAACTGTACTTATGGTTAAGAAGAATTACACCGCTGTTTAATGCTCCTTAACTAACCATCCACTGATATAGGTAAATGTGACTGACATAACTTCAAAAAGTATATCTCACTCTATGAAAATAGACGTACAGATATATCGATTTGAAATTGGTGCATAACAGCGGATATTCAAAACCAAATATTTGCCGATCGGCAAACAGCCCAGGTGATTTCCTCAAATATCACCGATTACAACGAATCCCGATATAATGAGGATGATCACCCAATTTCCAATAACTTACTCCCACTCATCATCTGTAAAACCATACAGATGTGAGAATCATACCTGGTAAATACATACCCTGGAGTAAGTGTCTAATCGGGAAATCAGTTTTCTATTAACAGTACACAGTGAAACTGAAACATTGAAATGTCTCGATAGGGTATCCTGGTATTCCTTAGTAATGCCTCTTCCATTATCCAGATTCACAACTATAACCGTATAATTCTTTGCCACTTCTCCAAATCCCTTTATATGTCTTTAGTCATTACCTTCTGTACACCCCTTTAGGCCAAATGGTTTTCTTCTTTCCCTACCGTTCGGCACCAGCCTATGGTTTGGAAGAAGACTATCCAAAAAGCATAAAAGGTGTACTGTCCTAATCCTAGGAGCACTCGCAACGCGAGAGAAGGTGAAGATAAAAGACACCTGAATGTACTTTATTCCTATTTCTCCTGAACCGGGATCCATCCCCGAACTGGAACAAGTTCCTTTCGAGTTCGTATATAACCATACGATGGATTATCCAATAAACTGGGATCTTCGTAGTAATACGGAGTGTCCTGGAGAAATACAAAGGTGATTTAGGATTGGCAAAGAAATACTTGGTTTGTTCGTGAATAGTAGTCGCACTTTACTTTGCCCTCTTACTAATGTCTTGCTTTTTCTTAACTTAATACCTTTTGTACACCGTTTAGGCTAACTGGTTTTCTTCATTCCCTACCGGTCGGCACCAGCCTATGGTTTGGAAGAAGACTATCCAATTTGCGTAATAGGTGTACTACTCCTAAACCAAGGAGTACTCGCAACCTGAGAGAAGGTGAAAAGAAAAGACAACTGAATAGTCCAATCCATTTTCTCCAGAACCAGAAACCATCCTCGAAGTCCTTCGAGTTCGTATATAACCATACGATGGTTTTGTCCAATGGAAGTGGACGTTCGTAATAATACGGGGTGTCCCGGAGAAAAGGGTAGAACTAGGAGTGGCAAAGAGGTTTGCAACTCAGATAATCCAAAAGCCAGTGTTAAGAAGGTTCGGTTAACTTGGTTACTGAATCATAGTCTTAGGGTCGGGTCAATGGTCGCTGTCAAAGAGAGAGAGAAAAGAAACACTCAGCGTGCACTCTAACCTAGATCAGAATGGTTATCACTTTGTCTAATCTGGAAACGTCAAATTCTTCTCCAAACCTGAAAGAAGAATTAGCCGGGATCACCCGAGGAGTAAACCAACTCATCAGTGGGAATCGGGACCCAACTATCATCGCATGATAACTTGACGGAATCCACTCAAGTCACCACACTCCAGAAGGTATGCGCATGCCTGGCAAGTTTCAGTTCTTTTGAAACTCCCGATGTGATTTTTACCCCTAGGACCCAAGTGACCTTGATGAATAATCAACAAATCAAAAGGTCCTAGTCAAGTTCAACCCGTCATTATCTTTATTGCGTTAAACCCACCCGCACGACCCTTGACGAATAATCAACAAAGTCGCACGACTATCCTAACCAATCCACATATCCATGCGACAGAAAGCATTACAGAGCTACCGCACACTACGCCTCGGCGAATAGCAACGACAAACGTAGCGCGAATACTATGCAATAGTAATCCGAAATGACGGAGGGCTACGAATGGTTTTTGGCGAAAAACCTTTTACCGTAATGAACTTGATATCGTTGAAGGAACTGGATAACTTTTTATAAAAATATAGTGAAGAAAACCTTTGCTAAAGAGGTCACTCCCGGTGAAGGGATCTCGGCTCTTTCCCCGTAGAATGAGGTGCAGGATATTCCAAATGAATACCACGATGCAAAGCAAAAAGTAATCGGCTATAGTGAAGTTATTACCCTGACGCAAACTTCTGTCCAAGGGGTCACTCCCGGTGAAGGGATCTCGGCCCTTGCCTCGTCGACTGAGGAGCAGGATATTCTAACTGAATACCACTATGCAAAACAAAAGAGAACGCCCTTGCAATAACAGCTTTTTGAAAAATTGTTCCAACAACATCAGAAAAGGTTTGTTTATAACTTGCGTTGATCCGAATCAACACAGTCCCATCATATGATCACACCACAAAGAACGAAAATATACTGATGTACGTATATGCCATCCGCATTCGCCACTGGGTCCCGTCATCACCCGTTAGGTTACTTAACTAATGACAGAGCGGGGACTGGACTAGCGCGGATGCAAAACATATACAACATCTACTAATATATATACCATTATATTATATTCGCTCAAGGGGTGATAAAATGCAACATCACAGAAATGTACAGCATCACAGAACAATACAGATATCTGGAAGCCTCGGGTTTCACAGAGCCGCTGCTGAAACCCGGCGTTCCCCTGGTCGTGTGAATAGCCTGTGCAATGAAAATCCTGGACCCCTACGGGAGCGGCAAGTCACCCGCCAAAACCTGAAGCGAGGCAGCCCCCTTCAGCAACGTGAATGGACCACCCAGCACTTCACGGAATCCGGTAACTTGGGCACCCTTCCTGGGTCAACCTGTACCCCCTACTAGTGCGGCGAATAGCCCGCCAATCCTAGAGTGAAGCCCCCTCCGTCTCAATGCCATGAGATGCGGGCCCGTTGCCCTCTAGAACCCGACTATCCGTGCACCCCTCCGCGGGGTAATCCTAGTACAGAAAGTAAAATATACATACACCGGGTACATCGACCGCAACCAGGTCGTGCCCCAAAAGAATAATACAATCAGGCAGTGACGGCAGTCCACATGTCGGACGCTCGCCCCGCAATATCAAATGTACATATAAAACAAAACTATACTAACATTGCATCCAGGCTATCCCCCACGACCGATCCGCAACATCACAGCAAAAACACAGAACATCAACGTGAAAGTCACGTTCGCAAATCCGTATAACCGGGCTATAGCAGTTAGACGGGATTTACCGATCAAGCGACATTCACGGTCGCAGATATAATGTAAATACTGTGAAATAATGTGTTTAAAATATCCGATCGATCAAAAATTAACAAGTGGGCCCCAAAGCAATACTGTAGCACTCACAGAAATTCTGGGCCCAATATTAATATTCCAAAACCCCTATTTTCAGCCCACAAGCCCACTGCAAAAAAAAACGATGACATGATCCCTCATTCCTGCGGCGGAACCACGGCCAAAGAGGGGTTATGGCCGCGGTTCCGCGGTCATACGGAGGGATCGTGTTGTCGAATTTTTCCAGTGTTCTTAGAACTCCCTGCACATCATTCTGAGACAACCTGAAAAATTTTTGGACTTCAAAAAATTTCGACAGAAAACTGATGTAAAAAAACGCGGGTTTTTGGAATTTTGGTCGATCGGAAATGCAAACACATCAAACAAAGCTAGACTAGGTTAATGGCGTGGCTCTGATACCATGTTGCGCCACGGCAGCGCCCCGGCCGTCTATCCGTGGCCAAAATGCGGAATCAAAATTTTTCCTTACTTGGAAACTTGCGCTACCGCGGACAATAAACCCGGATCGTTAACCATTAACCGATACTAGCTAACAAGAGAAAAGGTGAGAGATATACCGAATGATCCGAGTCCTCCGGTCTTCTCTTCGTCGTCCCGATCTCCTGCGGAAACTCCGGTCGTCGCCTCCTCACCGGAAGGGCACCACATCGCCTGTATCTTTTACGGGCTCCCACCTCAATACCGAGGCAACTCGGGCGCGAAGTTGGCTGGCAGACGCGTCAAAGATTTGCTGTAGAATGTGTAGTGTAGAGGCTATGTCTCATTTGGGGTTTTGTTGCCATTTGAAGATGATGGAGGAAACAAGATAAGAAAAATGGTGCTTGCATTTTTCTAGCATGAAAATGAGATCAAGAATGCCACACTCTCAAGAATGAAAACTCGCTTCTTCTCTTTTCTCCAAAATGAAAAACCTTATCATGATAGAATGGTGGAGGAAAGAATACATAATCCAAAACCATGAAGGGAGGTAATGGTAGTAAAAGCAAGGGGTGACCATAGCCAAAATGAAATGATAACAATGTCAATTTCATTTCAAATCTCATCTAATCACAAAAGCAAAACCATCATGAAAAAGCAAAGGTGCTTATCTTATCATAATGCCACAAGTGCAAGAAACCCCTCCACAAAATGTTATTTGCAAACTTGCAAATAACACCCTCAATCGAAAAAAGTCCGGCCGGGAAAGAACAAAGGAAAACCGGCCGGAACGGAATGCAAACTGGCAACTCCAGAAAACTTGTCCCGTAATAAATTACAGGAAAACCCCACTACTGCAAATACATGCCCGCATTTGTATTCCCACTGAACACAGATGCAAAGAGACAAAACTACACTATCTAATACTAGGATCCGGCTTAAGCCAAAGCCGGCTCGTAAAATCCGTCCGATCACGATCCGTGCAATACCGCACGTATCTGATCGAACCCTGCCATATCTCCATACGGCCTCTACAGCGTTTTGCCCGAAACTTGACTAACTGAAAGTGTGGCGGACTCTAAAGACTCGTCAATACTATGGCTGTGGATTTAACCACTAGCACGTCAGAGGTATAAGCCAATACGTGACGGGCCACCAGCTATTGACCAAAAGGGACGCCGATGAGCGAACTCATCCTGACACCCTACTGAGCCTGTCAGTGACAATATCCATACAGTCCGGTCCGTTCGTCTATGAGTATCGCATGGCGGGCCTAGGGGGTTGGTAAAAGTCAGACCCCCAAAAGCGGTACAAGTCGTGTCGGAGCGTAGCCCAGAACACCCTGAGATACTACTGGAATACCGACCAGTAAATCTCCTGCCTCGGCCGAGGGCTTTGTGTAATGGCTCTCCTAGACACAGCGCGACCTCACCCCCAATACCGGGAGAGACGAACCCCTGCAGATCCGCTCACTGCCTCCATGTGGCTCGGGACTGTACCCAACTAAAACATGTTTGCACGACTCCTTTGAGCCGTGGTAGGGTAGTAATCAAAGCACAGTGGGAACTCACACGAGACAAATGACGATCTCAGGTCGATGAACTAACCTGCACACATGTCACCAGGGAACTGCTATCTGACGTCAGGTATAAGACCAACTAGCATGTTCCCGGCGAGTCCTGTCCGGTGTACTCATAACCCAATGAGCACCTGTATACATCTTAGGTGAACCAACTGACACAAGTGGCTTATGAGACCGGCCACCGCCCCTCGTCGGGGTCTCGACTTTATACACTAGTCTACTCTGGAGAATCGATGCCCTGTCTCGAAACTCCCATGACTAGGGACCTTTTAAGGATGTGCTTATAGACCACCAGCTCTCACGTATATGATCGCCATCATACTGCCGGCAGTCAAGCAAGAATTCTAGGGGCTCTATCAGCGTGTAATAGTGACCTGTAAGGTCACCTGAAGCAGTACACGATGATAAAGGTAAACCAGATAGAATACTATCATCTCGAGTAAGACTGTCCTACCGGGATAGGTCCTCCCTCAATCATTGCAATCACGTGCCTGTGATCCAATAATTGACTCTGAGGGCACTATCTCCAACAGCTAAAACATGTGATCACGCGCCTGAAACTACTCTGACGCGTCGCGATACGCAGAAACCCCAAATTCACACACGTATCACGCGTGTCGCGAAGGTTTAGAAAATACGAGAAATAGGTAATATGCCCCAGATTTTTATACAGAACTTAACTTACAAAAATATATATATCATAACACTACACACATTAGCAGACACGTATAGGACCAAACCCTACCCATCTGGCCGCAAATTGCGGCCAGATCGAACATTTCGGCGGCCTCAACATGAAGAAAGGGGGTCGGGTTCTACCTGGGTTATCAGCACCTAGCCACTACACTGCAGTCTTCTCAAATTTAATCTGAACTCATCGGGTCGATAGCAGTTCCCAGAAACTCAAATTTTGCTTTAAAATGACTAATCTGCTTAAAAAGAGATCTGGTGGTATTTTAGTGCAATCGGGGTAAAGCTAGGTTAATATGGCCTTAACAACACTCTATCAACCAACTGAAACCAAAACACACATCACTTGGCCAAGGTTCACACTAAACACCTCATATCGCATTAAAACGCATCAAAAACCACTAACCGAAGCAAAACTACTCTAACCAAGAAAACTAGGGAGTAAGTTAAGGAAATATACCTCACACTCGACCCTAGGGAGCTGAAGGAAGAAGAAGAAGTGAAGGGAAGGAGGCTGCAGTCGAAGCTGCTGCTGCTGCTGATTTCTGCTGCCGCGTGTTGCTGTGTTGCTGGCTGCTGCTATGCTTCTTGCTTCAGTTGCTGCTGATGTGCTTGCTTCAGCTGAGAGGTAAGTGGGTGTGTGTGTGTGAGTGAGGTTTGAGAGAAGAGCAAAAGAAATAAGAGGAAAACAAATCACACCCCAATGTCAACCCCTCCACTCTCTCTCTTCATTAATTGCAAGCATGGCTTGAGCCATGATGCACTCTCTCTCTCTCTCTCACTAAGTCAACACCCTTAACAATTTCAAATAAAAGCAACTATTACTTAACTAATTAAACTTAATTAAAAACCCAAAAGACTTAATCTTCAAGATTAACCCACCATGGTCACTCATCATGGTAATAACTCATTTTAAAAACCCTAGTTTACATGCACATGTGTGTGCAAGCCTAGGAAAATTTTAGAAAAATATTTATTAAATTAGGAAAAATATTTGAAACACAATTTGGTAAACTTTTCATTAAAAACCCTTTATTTAAATATAATTAGTCACTAACACATCCTAAGGTGTTACATCATCCATCGCCCATCTCATTGGTCGAGAAGCGTATACGCTAGTCTGCTCTGGTGTATCGATGCCCCGTCTCGATACACCCACGACTAGGGACCTTGAAGGATGTACTTATGGACTACCATGTCCCCACTAGTATGATCTGCATCATAGTCCAGGTAGTCAAGTACACATCCTAAGGGCTTTATCAATATGTAACTCTAAGACAGTATAAAGAGACAAGTATACATGTTAAGATAAAGAGCAACCAGATAGCATACTATCATATCGAGCAAGAAAGTCATCTCTATATATGTCCAAGCACCCAATATAATATACATCATCTGTACAATACTAGCCTCTAGGGCATACATACAACTAACAATCTCCCACTTGCACCAGGGCCAGCTGCTGTAGTATCGCATACCGAGCATCCCGAAGTGTCTCTCAAATTGTGTCTGGGTAATGGCCTTCGTGAGTGGATCCACTGTGTTATTCTTCGTGTCAACCCTCCTGACCTCGATCTCTCGGTGAACAACTATCTCCGGATCAGGTGATACCGCCTCAGAATATGCCTGGATCGCTGATGGGACCTGGGTTCCATGGCCAAAGCCACTGCTCTATTGTTATCACAATACAAATGTATTGGATGCTCAATGGATGGAACCACTCCAAGTTCAGTAATGAACTTCTTGATCCAGACAGCCTCTTTGGCAGCATCGTTGGCAGCGATGTATTCAGCCTCCATCGTCGAGTCTGCCATGGTTTCCTGCTTGGAACTCTTCTAGCTAACCGCCCCTCCGTAAAGGGTAAAGACAAATCCCGACCACGACTTAGAGTCGTCCTTATCACTCTGGAAGCTCGAATCGGTAAAGGACTCCACTTGGAGTTCTCCGTTACCATACTCCAAGAGCATCTCTTTAGTCCTTCATAAGTACTTGAGAATGCTCTTCACAGCTGTCCAGTGACTCTCTCCAGGATCATCTTGATACCTACTCACTGCACTTAGTGAGTATGCTACATCGGGTCTGGTACATAGCATCGCGTACATGATAGAGCCGACAGCCGAAGCATAGGGTATCCCTTGCATGCGAGCTCTCTCCAAATCAGTCTTGGGAGACATCTCTTTGGAGAGATTGACTCCAGAGATCGTGGGTAAGTTTCCACGCTTGGATTCTTCTATACAAAACCTCTTTAGTATGGAGTCAATGTACCTGGATTGGGACAATCCCAATATCCGTTTGGATCTATCTCTATAGATCCTGATTCCCAATATGCAGGAGGCATCACCAAGATCATTCATTAAGAATCTTTGTGATAAGAAGAGCTTGACCAATTGCAGCATAGGAATGTCATTTCCTATCAAGAGTATGTCGTCTACGTACAATACGAGGAAGACAACCTTACTCTCTGCCACCTTCTTGTAGATACAAGGTTCATCTACGTTTTTGACGAAATCAAACTCTTTGATAACGACGTCAAAGCAGATGATCCAACTACGCGATTGTAGCGTCTCGAAATGTCGTTTTGGTGTTTTCCTGAAATTCGGTGAAAATTCGGTATTTTTCCGAAAACCGTCTTTCTCGATATTTTGCAGTTTAGGGCTAATTATACTTAAAGTGGATAGATAATTACTTGTTTTTAGTAGCTAATGAGTTTAATATGAAATTTTGGTCATTTAAAAATTTTTCACTATTTTTCAATTTTTTAATATTATTTAAGCCGGTAAGAAAATACATTAAATAGGCAATAAATACAAATTTTTTTCGGGCTAATTTTAATCTCTAAAATTATGATAATTTATTTAAGTTGTTTATTAGTTAATCTAGTTGTTAGTAAACTAATCTATATAGTTACCTTGTTGTTGTAGTTTCAACTTTGCTAAATTAGTTAACTTTTGAAATGTGAAATTGTTGTTTTAGGATTTCAAGAAAAGGTTTTTGTATGGAATTGGTATTTGAAACTTGATTAGTGAGTTGATTAGGGTTTAGAAACCCTTATTTAGTTGATTAAACCTAAATTGTTAACTAGTATTTTGCTAACCTAAATCTAAGAGGTGAACTTGCTAATTGGGGTTGAAATTAGTGTTAATTAAGTTTTTCAAGTGTGGATTTTGATTGCAATTGCTATTTATAAAAATCAAGAAAAGGTTTTGTTATGTAAATTAGGTTTTTAAGCTTAGTTAATGGTTTAGAATTTGTGTATTGGCTCACTTTTTGGTTAGTTTGGAATTTTGGTGTTGGGTGGTGTTGACTTTGTCGCTATATCGTCGATGTTTGCATCAAATTGCAATTTCTGCTTACTAGATTCTTATCAAAGTTATGTGATGAGTTAATTGTGGTATCTTGATGATCTTGTTGGCTTGTCCTACGACTTTTAGGATGCGTGAGTGCGGTTTTTGGGTAGTCGGGTTTTAGTTTTGCCGGGTGACCCAAAATCGGCGTTTTTGGCAGTTTTTGCGATTTTCGCGTGTGTCCGCGCACTTTGTGCACGTTGTACCCTGTTAGCGAACTTTAGTAGTTTCGTTGGGGTTTTGCGTCGTTCTTGATACGTCACCTTATATTTGGTATTGATGTAAATTCCAGGTTCGGTCGCGGAGACGTCAGACGCGGCGCGAAAGGGAAAGGCGGTGATCGGACACAGCTAGCCAGGGATCCCGGTGAGTAGATTTAACATCTACGGGGGACGATCGTCTGGATGGCGCAAGTCGCCCGATAGATTTAGTAAACTGGAAAATAGTAAATTGGATAATCACTTGTGTCATTAGAATAATAATACGGGCATGATAATTGCTGCAATTAGATCAATAGGTTATACCATATATGCAACTCAATTGTAGGACACATGCACCATTACCAGGTTTATATGCAGCACGAGCACTATTCATGTTACACACACACCCTGGTAATTGCTATGCCACCACACTAGATAACCTTTAATTTAAACCTCTTACTAATTGATACGTAAATTGTGTTATTTCCTTAAAATGAAACCCTAGGATTGCTATTCATGTGCATGTACTTCATCATATTCATTGTTCATGTTTAATACGTTAATCACACATCGCAACTTGATTATTGATATCATACGCATTCATTAGCATTGATATATGCACTTATGAGGATTTCTTGAGATTTTATGATATTGCTGGATTTCGGGGGAAAGCCGCAAAATTTCCAAACTTATGATATTTAAAAACATGTAAATTGCGGTTTTCTAGTGATGTAAGCGTCGTCCACCATGAGTTTGCTGTGGCTTTGGAAATCCGTGTCGAGGAGTGGAGGAACCGGCACGGGTACATGGTGGGCCCGGTAAGGTACCCCGGGGCAAGAGGAATGTGGTGATGACGTTGAGCCTGGCAGGGGACGGATTACCTACCGGTGACTGTTTGGGACGGCGGATATCCAGAGGATACCGACCGTGGCCGCTAGATGATGAGATATTGATATTTGAGATGGGTCAGCCGGACGGCTGAGGCCAGAGATACATTATGAGATTTGAGACAGCTTTTGGGGTGTCGTTGCTGGACACCGATTTTCGTCGATTCATTGACATTTGCTGGCATTCTAAAAAGAGTTTCAAAAACAAAAAGAGATAAGATATTTTATATATATACCTATTGAGACCTCAGATTTTCATGTTGCATACATATTGGCACACTGATATTGTATACACACCTGCTAGTGCATCCAGTCATACCTGTATTTTAGATGCTAGGATGCTTGTGTGCATGCATACGATAGCCTTTGTAGATGTTATTTATTACTCACGAGTTGGCAACTCACCCCCGTTGTGCCACAGTCTTTTGCAGGTCCGCTCCGTCAGTTCAGTAGCGGCGGGCGCACTTGTCTTTTGTCTCTTTTGCCTGAGCTCGAGATTTGCTCATAGGTGGGTTATGTTTTTTTTTTGTACCACCTTGTATATTCTTGTATCTAGTATACTCCATCTACTGTTCTACTGTTCTACTGTTCTACAGATTATTGTATATTGACCTAGAGATGAGACTGTGAGGTTTGTGGATTTTATACTGTTTTTGGGGTCGAGCTCACTTGAGCCGACATGCTACTTTTTCATGCTTCCTTATGCTTTATTATGCTTGTTGTCATTTACATTGCGTGGGATTTGTGACCGCCGTATGGCGAAGAGCTAGCTCCCGCTTGGGGATGCCCTATTTTGTTGGATTCATGTATATATGTTGTTGTACCCATTTTTGGGGGCCAGTATTTACAAAGGAGACTCTGCCGAAATTTTCGGGAAAATTTGTATTGTTTTTAAAAAGTGTTTTACATGACTTATTTGATAACTCGCTTTCAATTGATTGGGTTTTCTTCACTCTTTTGCTTCATCGGTTTTGTTTTCTGGGCTTTGGCTTACTTGTTTTACGGACGCCTTTAGACGTTTCGTAAACTCAAGTGCCAGTCACGTTCCGTACCCTGCGGGTCGTGACAAAGTTGGTATCAGAGCGATAGGTTTCACCTTTGTGAGTGTAGGATGACCCTTGGTAGATGGAGTAAGTGACTTAAGCAGGGTAACGTAGCGTGCGTATGTCCGCGGCATACTTACGATACGGTACTCCGCCTAAGTGACTTTAGGATATACTTGCTTGAAAAATTCCTTCTTCAATTCCGTGTATCCTATGATCCTATTGCACTGTTCTTACTATCCGTTTTCCTGTAACAGCCACTATGCCGCCGAAGGCTACGAGGGCACAGAGGGCTGCCGCCAGAGACGAGATTCGAGCTGGCTCGTCCGAGACTAGGACTGAGCAGGGTGGTATGCCTACGCCGCTGGGACAGACCGATCCACCTTCCCCAGGCCGTATGGATAGGCTCGAGACCGGTATGGAGGAGTTGCGACAGATGATGGGAGGCATGCAGGAGCTACGTCAGATGGTAGGATCCCTAGTTGCAGCCAGTCGTACACCGAGGCCGGATGACGTACCTACTACATCACAGACGACCATGATACCTGCTCCTACTACTACCACCGTGGCCATTCCGGTTTCACTACAGGATTTCATGAGGCTGAGACCTCCAGTATTCACCGGCACCGAGGCAGCGGAGGACCCACAGACGTTCCTTGACAGTTTAGCCAGGATCTGCCGTTCGCTGAGATGTTCGGATGATCGATGGGTAGAGCTTGCGAGTTTCCGACTAGAGGGTCTCGCGCAGACATGGTGGGAGTCAGTCTTGAGAGGTCGAGCTGCAGATCTACCGCCTATGACTTGGGTCGAGTTTACAGCGGTCTTTCTAGCCCGTTTCCTTCCAGAGAGCGTTCGTGACGCCAGAGCTCGCAGTTTCGAGGCCTTAGTCAAGACACCTGGGATGACGGTGTCTGAGTATGACATCCAGTTTACTCAGTTATCCCGATATGCTCAGTATTTGGTGGATACCGAGGAGAAGATGGTGAAGAGGTTCGTACAGGGACTTGATGCCCAGCTATATCTTGCCATTGGCGCCCAGCGCTACGACACTTATTCAGCTGCTAGGGATACGGCATTGCGGATGGAGGCACGCATATCACAGACTTCGGTCGTTTCTGGGCCGAAGAGGATGCGCACCGATGTACCACCTCAGAGGCAGCGCGCCAGATTCTTTCCGAGAGATAGGCCTGGCAGAGGATTTGGGCGGGGACAGTTATATGGTTCTTATTCCCAGGGGCAGCAGCCGTCGCCAGGATGTTTTGGGTGCGGGAGTTTGCACCATCTTGTCAGAGACTGCCCGGTGAGACGACAGGCAGCAGCGACAGTTCCGCACGTGACCCTACCACCATCACCACCCCCTCCTCAGAGAGCCCTACTTCCTACCCCAGGCGATGCTCCACGCCAGTTAGGTGCACCGAGAGGCCGTGGACGCGGCGGTCCTGTTCAGAGAGGACGAGGAGGCAGAGGCCGAGGTCGAGGTCAGCCCGCTATCGGTGGAGGACAGGCCCGAGTTTTTGCTTTGACACCGCAGGATGCGCAGGCATCCAATGCCGTCGTGACAGGTACCTTGCCAGTTTGTTCTTTCGACGCACGGGTATTATTCGACCCAGGTTCTACACATTCGTACGTCTCTACACACTTTGCACCGATGTTGGGCCGTGAGTCGTCGTCGTTAGACCAGCCGCTTATTGTTGTTACTCCGGTAGGCGAGTCGTTTGTCGCTCGGTTTGTATTTCGTTTGTGTTCCGTTCGTATCGGGGAGAGGGATTCATCAGTTGATTTGATACTCCTCGATATGTTGGACTTTGATGTGCTTCTGGGCATGGATTGGCTAGCCACTTGTTATGCTTCGGTGGACTGCCGTGAGAAGGCAGTCAGATTTAGCTTTCCGGGAGAGCCAGTCCTTGTTATTCAGGGAGACCGCAGTGTCGCCCTTCCCAGCTTAATTTCTTCTCTTCGCGCTGGTCAGCTCTTGCGGAAGGGATGTCAGGGATTCTTAGCGTTTGTTTGTGATACTCGAGCTACAGAGGTTCCGTTGGACCAGGTCCCGGTAGTTTGTGAGTTCCCTGATGTTTTCCCTGATGAGCTACCTGGGCTACCGCCTGAGCGCGATGTTGAGTTCTGCATTGATTTGATTCCCGGTTCGGGGCCTATTTCTATACCGCCTTATCGGATGGCCCCGGCAGAGCTTCGAGAGCTGAAGGATCAGTTGCAGGATTTGTTAGATAAGGGGCTTATTCGACCGAGTGTTTCTCCGTGGGGTGCTCCGGTCCTGTTTGTCAAGAAGAAGGATGGAAGTTTGCGCTTGTGTATCGACTACCGCCAGCTGAACAAAGTTACCATTCGGAACAAATATCCGTTGCCGCGCATTGATGATTTGTTCGACCAGCTTCAGGGTGCGGGGTATTTTTCGAGGATCGACTTGCGATCAGGATACCATCAGCTGCGAGTCCGACAGGAGGATATACCGAGGACAGCTTTCCGTACACGCTATGGCCACTACGAGTTTTTGGTGATGTCGTTCGGACTCACCAACGCCCCAGCAGCATTTATGGATTTGATGAACCGTACATTCAGGCCGTATCTTGACTTGTTCATCATCGTGTTTATCGACGATATCTTGGTGTACTCCCGGAGCAGAGAGGAGCACGAGCAGCACTTGCGGATTACGTTACAGACTCTGAGGGAGCACCAGCTGTTCGCGAAGTTCTCCAAGTGTGCTTTCTGGCTGGACAGCGTCGGATTCTTGGGTCACGTGGTTACGAGAGACGGCATTTGTGTGGACCCGAAGAAGATTGAGGCTGTTCAGCAGTGGCCCCGACCTACATCGGTTACTGAGATCCGTAGTTTTCTAGGCTTGGCGGGCTACTACAGGCGTTTTGTTCAGGACTTCTCCCGTATAGCTGCACCGTTGACCAGTTTGACCCGGAAGGGAGTTCCTTTCGTTTGGACAGAGGAGTGCGAGCGCAGTTTTCAGCAGCTGCGGACATGTTTGACTACGGCGCCGGTATTATCTCTACCTTCGGGATCAGGCGGATTTGTTGTCTACTGTGATGCTTCGCGAGTGGGATTAGGATGCGTTTTGATGCAGCATGGCCGGGTGATCGCTTATGCTTCTCGGCAGTTGAAGAAGCATGAACAGAACTACCCCACTCATGATTTGGAGATGGCTGCAGTGGTCTTTGCACTGAAGATTTGGCGACATTACCTTTACGGCGAGTCATGTCAGATATTCACCGATCACAAGAGCTTAAAGTACATATTTCAGCAGCGAGACCTGAACCTCAGACAGCGTCGTTGGATGGAGTTGGTGAAAGACTACGACTGCGAGATCTTATATCACCCCGGCAAGGCGAATGTGGTGGCAGATGCGTTGAGTAGGAGGCCCGGGGGTAGTCTATCCTTTTTGCGCGCAGTGCAGAGGCAGTCGTCAGCAGATTGGCAGACGTTATGCGACAGCCGAGTTGAGTTCGAGTTCACTCAGACAGGGGGACAGCTCGCGCATGTTCGTGCACGCCCACAGTTGCTTGACCGTATATATGAGGCACAGCGTAGTGACGACCGTTGCTCAGAGATCATGGCACAGATGGGACAGGGCAGATTTTCCGAGTTCATGGTTGACGATCAGGGGATTTTACGATATGGATCTAGACTGTGCGTACCAGATGCTGATGGATTACGGCGCGACATTCTCGAGGAGGCACACCGATCAGTGTATAGTGTCCACCCCGGTTCCACCAAGATGTACCATGATATGAGAGAGACCTACTGGTGGGACGGGATGAAGAGGGACATTGCGGAGTTCGTTTCGAGATGCCTGACTTGTCAGCAAGTCAAGGCCGAGCACCAGAGGCCCGCAGGAGAGCTACAGCCGTTACCGATTCCAGAGTGGAAATGGGAGCAGATTTCGATGGACTTCGTTGTGGGTCTACCCAGGACCAGTCGAGGGTACGACTCCATCTGGGTGATCGTGGACAGATTGACGAAAGCGGCTCACTTCCTTCCAGTGAAGACGACTTTCAGCTTCGCTCAGTATGCTCAGCTCTATATTGACGAGATCGTGCGACTACATGGCGTACCGACTTGTATCGTGTCAGATCGAGGCACTCAGTTCACCAGCCGACTTTGGCAGAGACTTCAGGAGGCTTTGGGCACTCGTTTGAGCTTCAGCACAGCGTTTCATCCGCAGACAGACGGACAGTCAGAGCGGACCATTCAGACCCTCGAGGACATGCTCAGAGCGTGCGTTTTAGACTTTGGTGGTAGCTGGGATCGTCATTTGCCTCTAGTGGAGTTCTCCTACAACAACAGCTTCCAGGATACTATTCAGATGGCACCTTTCGAGGCATTGTATGGGAGGAGATGCAGATCGCCCGTTTGTTGGACAGAGCTCAGCGAGAGCAGTATTTTGGGGCCGCAGCTTGTTGAGGAGACGACATCGAAGATACAGTTGATCCGAGACCGGATGAGAGCGGCTCAGAGCAGGCAGAAATCCTATGCAGACAGGCGCCGTCGCAGTTTAGAGTTCGCAGTTGGCGACCATGTTTTTCTGAAGGTCTCACCGATGAAGGGCGTGATGCGTTTTGGGCGAAAGGGGAAGCTTAGCCCTAGATTCGTAGGTCCCTTCGAGATCCTCGAGCGTGTCGGCGCTGTTGCATATCGTTTGGCTCTTCCACCCAGCTTTCCCGATGTTCACCCCGTTTTTCATGTTTCGATGCTCCGCAAGTACCTTCACGATCCTTCGCATGCGATTCAGCACCCGACAGTCCAGCTAGAGCGCGACCTTTCCTTTGCAGAGCAGCCGGTGGCCATCCTGGATCGGCAGGTGAAGAAGTTGAGGTCGAAGATTATACCAACCGTCAAGGTCCTTTGGCGTAGCCCGAGCAGCGAGGAGGTTACCTGGGAGACCGAGGGCGAGATGAGGAAGAAATATCCCCATCTCTTTGAAGGTACGCGTAGCTATATTTTTAAATTCGGGGACCGAATTTCTTTAAGGGGGGAAGATTGTAGCGTCTCGAAATGTCGTTTTGGTGTTTTCCTGAAATTCGGTGAAAATTCGGTATTTTTCCGAAAACCGTCTTTCTCGATATTTTGCAGTTTAGGGCTAATTATACTTAAAGTGGATAGATAATTACTTGTTTTTAGTAGCTAATGAGTTTAATATGAAATTTTGGTCATTTAAAAATTTTTCACTATTTTTCAATTTTTTAATATTATTTAAGCCGGTAAGAAAATACATTAAATAGGCAATAAATACAAATTTTTTTCGGGCTAATTTTAATCTCTAAAATTATGATAATTTATTTAAGTTGTTTATTAGTTAATCTAGTTGTTAGTAAACTAATCTATATAGTTACCTTGTTGTTGTAGTTTCAACTTTGCTAAATTAGTTAACTTTTGAAATGTGAAATTGTTGTTTTAGGATTTCAAGAAAAGGTTTTTGTATGGAATTGGTATTTGAAACTTGATTAGTGAGTTGATTAGGGTTTAGAAACCCTTATTTAGTTGATTAAACCTAAATTGTTAACTAGTATTTTGCTAACCTAAATCTAAGAGGTGAACTTGCTAATTGGGGTTGAAATTAGTGTTAATTAAGTTTTTCAAGTGTGGATTTTGATTGCAATTGCTATTTATAAAAATCAAGAAAAGGTTTTGTTATGTAAATTAGGTTTTTAAGCTTAGTTAATGGTTTAGAATTTGTGTATTGGCTCACTTTTTGGTTAGTTTGGAATTTTGGTGTTGGGTGGTGTTGACTTTGTCGCTATATCGTCGATATTTGCATCAAATTGCAATTTCTGCTTACTAGATTCTTATCAAAGTTATGTGATGAGTTAATTGTGGTATCTTGATGATCTTGTTGGCTTGTCCTACGACTTTTAGGATGCGTGAGTGCGGTTTTTGGGTAGTCGGGTTTTAGTTTTGCCGGGTGACCCAAAATCGGCGTTTTTGGCAGTTTTTGCGATTTTCGCGTGTGTCCGCGCACTTTGTGCACGTTGTACCCTGTTAGCGAACTTTAGTAGTTTCGTTGGGGTTTTGCGTCGTTCTTGATACGTCACCTTATATTTGGTATTGATGTAAATTCCAGGTTCGGTCGCGGAGACGTCAGACGCGGCGCGAAAGGGAAAGGCGGTGATCGGACACAGCTAGCCAGGGATCCCGGTGAGTAGATTTAACATCTACGGGGGACGATCGTCTGGATGGCGCAAGTCGCCCGATAGATTTAGTAAACTGGAAAATAGTAAATTGGATAATCACTTGTGTCATTAGAATAATAATACGGGCATGATAATTGCTGCAATTAGATCAATAGGTTATACCATATATGCAACTCAATTGTAGGACACATGCACCATTACCAGGTTTATATGCAGCACGAGCACTATTCATGTTACACACACACCCTGGTAATTGCTATGCCACCACACTAGATAACCTTTAATTTAAACCTCTTACTAATTGATACGTAAATTGTGTTATTTCCTTAAAATGAAACCCTAGGATTGCTATTCATGTGCATGTACTTCATCATATTCATTGTTCATGTTTAATACGTTAATCACACATCGCAACTTGATTATTGATATCATACGCATTCATTAGCATTGATATATGCACTTATGAGGATTTCTTGAGATTTTATGATATTGCTGGATTTCGGGGGAAAGCCGCAAAATTTCCAAACTTATGATATTTAAAAACATGTAAATTGCGGTTTTCTAGTGATGTAAGCGTCGTCCACCATGAGTTTGCTGTGGCTTTGGAAATCCGTGTCGAGGAGTGGAGGAACCGGCACGGGTACATGGTGGGCCCGGTAAGGTACCCCGGGGCAAGAGGAATGTGGTGATGACGTTGAGCCTGGCAGGGGACGGATTACCTACCGGTGACTGTTTGGGACGGCGGATATCCAGAGGATACCGACCGTGGCCGCTAGATGATGAGATATTGATATTTGAGATGGGTCAGCCGGACGGCTGAGGCCAGAGATACATTATGAGATTTGAGACAGCTTTTGGGGTGTCGTTGCTGGACACCGATTTTCGTCGATTCATTGACATTTGCTGGCATTCTAAAAAGAGTTTCAAAAACAAAAAGAGATAAGATATTTTATATATATACCTATTGAGACCTCAGATTTTCATGTTGCATACATATTGGCACACTGATATTGTATACACACCTGCTAGTGCATCCAGTCATACCTGTATTTTAGATGCTAGGATGCTTGTGTGCATGCATACGATAGCCTTTGTAGATGTTATTTATTACTCACGAGTTGGCAACTCACCCCCGTTGTGCCACAGTCTTTTGCAGGTCCGCTCCGTCAGTTCAGTAGCGGCGGGCGCACTTGTCTTTTGTCTCTTTTGCCTGAGCTCGAGATTTGCTCATAGGTGGGTTATGTTTTTTTTTTGTACCACCTTGTATATTCTTGTATCTAGTATACTCCATCTACTGTTCTACTGTTCTACTGTTCTACAGATTATTGTATATTGACCTAGAGATGAGACTGTGAGGTTTGTGGATTTTATACTGTTTTTGGGGTCGAGCTCACTTGAGCCGACATGCTACTTTTTCATGCTTCCTTATGCTTTATTATGCTTGTTGTCATTTACATTGCGTGGGATTTGTGACCGCCGTATGGCGAAGAGCTAGCTCCCGCTTGGGGATGCCCTATTTTGTTGGATTCATGTATATATGTTGTTGTACCCATTTTTGGGGGCCAGTATTTACAAAGGAGACTCTGCCGAAATTTTCGGGAAAATTTGTATTGTTTTTAAAAAGTGTTTTACATGACTTATTTGATAACTCGCTTTCAATTGATTGGGTTTTCTTCACTCTTTTGCTTCATCGGTTTTGTTTTCTGGGCTTTGGCTTACTTGTTTTACGGACGCCTTTAGACGTTTCGTAAACTCAAGTGCCAGTCACGTTCCGTACCCTGCGGGTCGTGACAGCGATGCTTGCTTTAATCCATAAATGGATTTAAGCAGCTTGCATACCTTCCCGCTGCTCCTACTGTCTACGAAGCCCTCTGGCTGAGTCATGTACACGCACTCTTCTAAATCACCATTTAGAAAGGCGGTCTTAACATCTATTTGCCAGATTTCATAATCATGATATGCAGCGATGGCAAGCATGATTTGGATGGATTTAAGCATACCTACTGGAGAAAAGGTTTCGTCATAGTCCACACCTGGTCTTTCACGAAAACCCTTTCCAACAAGTCTAGCTTTGAAAGTCTCTACTTTCCCATCTACACCAAGTTTTTTCTTGAAGATCCACTTGCTCCCAATGGGTTTTACCCCTTCAGGAGCAACTTCCAAAGTCTATACTTTGTTGGTGTACATGGATTCCATCTTGGACCGCATTGCATCCAGCCATTTCACTGAGTCTCTACTCGTGATGGCCTGCTCGAAGCTAGTTGGGTCATCATCCTCCATGATGCAATCCTCGCTCCCACCGTCAATGAGAAAACCGTAGTATCTCTCAGGTGGACGAGAAACCCTACTAGATCGGCGGAGAGGCTGGGGTTCATCGGGTACTACTGAATCCTCTGGTTCTACCAAGTCTTCTGTTATAGTTTGTGTCGCTGGAACCTCTTCCAGTTCTACCTCAATGCCACTTGTCTGTTTCATATGAAAACCTTTTTCTAAGAAAGTGGCATGTCGAGAAACAAACACTTTTTGTTCCTCGGAGTGGTAGAAGATATTGTTGGAGATAGTGCCCTCAGAGTCAATTATTGGATCACAGGCACGTGATTGCAATGATTGAGGGAGGACCTATCCCGGTAGGACAGTCTTACTCAAGATGATAGTATGCTATCTGGTTTACCTTTATCATCGTGTACTGCTTTAGGTGACCTGACATGTCGCTATTGCACGTTGATAAAGCCCCTAGGATTCTTGCTTGACTGCCGGCAGTATGAGGGCGATCATATAAGTGAGAGCTGGAGTCTATTAGCACATCCTTAAAAGGTCCCTAGTCGTGGGAGTTTCGAGACAGGGCATCGATTCTCCAGAGTAGACTAGTGTATACAGTCGAGACCCCGACGAGGGGCGGTGGCCGGTCTCACAAGCCACTGGTGTCAGTTGGATCACCTAAGATGTATACAGGTGCTCATTGGGTTATGAGTACACCGGACAGGACTCGCCGGGAACATGCTAGTTGGTCATATACCAGACGTCAGATGGCAGTTCCCTGGTGACATGTGTGCAGGTTAGTTCATCGACCTGGGGATCGTCATTTGTCTCGTGTGAGTTCCCACTGTACTTTGATTACTACCCTACCACGGCTCAAAGGAGTCGTGCAAACAGGTTTTAGTTGGGTACAGTCCCGAGCCACATGGAGGCAGTGAGCGGATCTTCGGGGGTTTCGTCTCTCCCGGTATTGGGGGTGAGGTCGCGCTGTGTCTAGGAGAGCCATTACACAAAGACCTTGGCCAAGGCAGGAGATTTACTGGTAGGTATTCCAGTAGTATCTCAGGGTGTTCTGGGCTACACTCCGACACGACTTGTACCGCTTTTGGGGGTCTGACTTTTACCAACCCCCTAGGCCCGCCATGCGATGCTCATAGACGAACGGACCGGACTGTACGGATATTGTCACTGACAGGCTCAGTTGGGTGTCGGGGTGAGCTTCCTCATCGACGTCCCTTTTAGTCAATAGCTGGTGGCCCGTCACGTATTGGCTTATACCTCTGACGTGCTAGTGGTTAAATCCACAGCCATAGTATTGACGAGTCTTTAGAGTCCACCACACTTTCAGTTACTCAGCTTTCGGGCGAAACGCTGTAGAGGCCGTATGGAGATATGGCAGGGTCCGATCAGATACGTGCGGTATTGCACGGATCAGGATCGGACGGTTTGTACTAGTGGCCGTATAGATATATGGCAGGGTTCGATCAGATACGTGCGGTATTGCACGGATCAGGATCGAACGGATATTACTAGCCGGCTTTGGTTTAAGCCGGTCCTAGTTTAGTACGGTGTAGATTCTGTCTCATTGCATTTGTATCCGGACGGAATACAGATGCGGGTGTGTATGCACAGTATGGGGTTTTCCTGTAATTTATTACGGGACCAGTTTTCTGGGGTTGCCAGTTTGCTTTCCGTTCCGGCCGGTTTTCCTTTGTTCTTTCCCGGCCGGACTTTTCTGATGGAGGGGGTTATTTGCAATTGTGCAAATAACTTTAGTGGAGGGGTTTTATTGAATAAAGATTGATTATGATAGCTTTCTTTTCTTTGCACCATGACTTGCTTTGACTTGTGATTTGATAAGGTATGGTTTGATAAAAGTGAAGCATGGTTGTATGTTTTCTTGTCCCTTGATGTGGTCACCCCTTCTTCACTCCTACACTCACCTCCCTTCATGCTTCATATCATTCCTCCACCATTCTCTTTTGCATGGGAGGTTATTCATTATTCAAGAGAGAAAAAGAAAGAGAGAAGAAGAAGAAGAGAGCTTCATCTTGAGAGTTTCATCCATGATATCATTTTCTTGTTAGAAAAATGCAAGCACCATTTTTCTATTCTCCATTCCTCCATCCAAAGGCAACAAACCCCAATGAGACATAAGCACTACACTTCCTACAGCACATCTTGAGCATGTCGAGTTGCCGGCTTCATGCCCGAGTTGCCTCGGTATAGAGGCGGGAGCCCGTAAAAGATGCAGGCGACGTGGTGCCCTTCCGGCGAGGAGGCGACGACCGGAGATCCCGCGAGGAGATCGGAGAGGAGATGAAGACCGGAGGACTTGGATCGTCGGTACATCTCTAACCTTCTCTTTGTAGTTAGCTAGATTTAGTTTAATGGCACGATCCGGGGTTTAGTGCGCGGTGGTGCCGGTTTGCAAAGTCCGCAAAATTTAAGTTTACCACCGTTTCCGCGTTTGGCCGTCGGGTTGACGGCCGGGGCGCCGCCGTGCACTTACAGTGGTATCAGAGCCTCGCCATTAACTTCGTCTAGCTTTTGTGTAATGTGTTTTACGTTTCCGATCGAACAAAATCCCGAAAACACGTATTTCATGCACATCAGTTTCTGTCGAATTTTTTTTGAGTCCAAAAATTTTTCTGGTTGTCTCAGAGTGATGTGCAGGGAATTTTAACCATGCTGAAAAAAATTGGTACTATGATCTCACTATTCCGCCGCGCAAGCGCCGCGAAACCCCACCTCGTGCGGCGCTTCCGCCGCGGATTTTACTATTCACCCCCCCAAATTTTTGCAGTATGTTCCTGCGTGAGAAATGTGGTTTCTAGGATATTAAATTTGGGCCCAGGTTTTCTGTGGTTGCTACAGTTTTGTTTGGGGGCCCACTTGTTAAGGTTTGATCAATCGGAAAAATTTTAAACACATTTTTCACAGTATTTACATTATATCTGCGACCGTGAATGTCACTCGATCGGTAAATCCGGTCTAACTGCTATAGCCCGGTTAGACGGATTTGCGAACGTGACTTTCACGTTGATGTTCTATGTATTTGCTGTGTTGTTGCGGATCGGTCGTGGGGATAGCCTGGATGCAATGCTAGTACTGTGCTGTTGTATTATATACATTTGATATTGCGGGGCGAGCGTCCGACATGTGGACTGCCGTCTCTGCCTGTTTGTATTATTTTTTTGGGGCACGACCTGGTTGCGGTCGATGTACCCGGTGTATGTATATTTTACTTTCTGTACTAGGATTACCCCGCGGTGGGGTGCACGGATAGCCGGGTTCTGGAGGGCAACAAGCCCGCATCTCATGGCATTGGGACGGAGGGGGCTTCACTCTAGGATTGGCGGGCTATTCGCCGCACTCGTAGGGGGTACAGGTTGGCCCAGGAGGGGTGCCCAAGTTGCCGGATTCCGTGGAGTGCTGGGTGGTCCATTCACGGAGCTGAAGGGGGCTGCCTCGCTTCAGGTTTTGGCGGGTGACTTGCCGCGCCCGTAGGGGTCTAGGTTTTCATTGCACAGGCTATCCACACGACCAGGGGAACGTCGGGTTTCAGTAGTGGCTCTGTGAAACCCGGGGATCCCAGATATCTGTATTGTTTCTGTGATGCTGTACATTTCTGTGATGTTGCATTTCTTTTCACGCCTTGAGCGAAATATAATATATTGGTATATATATTAGTAGATGTTGTATATGTTTTTCATCCGCGCTAGTCCAGTCCCCGCTCTGCCGTTAGTAAGCTAACCTAACGGGTGATGACGGGACCCAGTGGCGAATGCGGATGGCATATACGTACGTCAGTATATTTTCGTTCTTTGTGGTGTGATCAATTGATGGGACTGCATTGATTCGGATCAATGCAAGTTAAAAACAAACCTAATCTGATGTTGTTGGAACACTTTTTCAAAAAGCTGTTATTGCAAGGACGTTCACTTTTGTTTTGCATCGTGGTATTCATTTGGAATATCCTGCTCCTCAGTCGACGAGGCAAGGGCCGAGATCCCTTCACCGGGAGTGACCCCTTGGACAAAAGTTTGCGTCAGGGCATTAACTTCACTATAGCCGATTACTTTTGCTTTGCATCGCGGTATTCATTTGGAATATCCTGCACCCCATTCTACGGGGAAAGAGCCGAGATCCCTTCACCGGGAGTGACCTCTTTAGCAACGGTTTTCGTCACTATATTTTTAAAAGCTATCCGTTCCTTCGACGATATCAAGTTCTTTACGTTAAAGGTTTTCGCCAGAAACCATTCGTAGCCCTCCGTCGTTTCAGACGGGTAGCACGTAGTATTCATGCTATGTTTGTTGACCTTCGTCAAGGCATAGTGTATGGTAGCTGCTTGTTACTTTTCTGCTGCATAGATAGATGCGTTGGTTTGGGACAGTCGTATAGCCTTGTTGACCTTCGTCAAGGGCTTGTACGGGTGGATTCAGATTAACCCTGGATAATGACGGGTAGAACTTGACATGTGACTTATGATTTGTTGACCTTCGTCAAGGTCATAAGAGCATGGGGCAGAAATCACATCGGGAGTTTCAAAAGAACTGAAACTTGCCAGATATGCGCATACCTTCTGGAGTGTGATACCGTGAGCGGATTCCGTCACGTTATCGTGCGATGATAGTTGGATCCCGATTCCCACTGATGAGTTGGTTTACTCCTCGGGTGACCCCGACTAATTCTTCTTTCAGGTTTGGAGGAGAATTTGAGGTACAGTGGGAGGTTTCCAGATTAGAAAATTTGGTAACCATTCTGATCTAGGTTAGAGTGCACGCTGAGTGTTTCTTTTCTCTCTCTCTCTGGCAGCGACCATTGACCCGACCCTATGACTATGACTCAGTGACCAAGTTGACCGAACCTACTTAACACTGACTTTTGGATTGTCAGAGTTGCGAACCTCATTGCCACTCCTACTTTTACCCTTTTCTCCAGGACACCCCGTATTACTACGAACGTCCACTTCCATTGGACAAAACCATCGTATGGTTAGATACGAACTCGAAGGAATTCGAGGATGGTTTCCGGTTCTGGAGAAAACGGATAGGATTATTCAGTTGTCTTTTCTTTTCACCCTCTCTCAGGTTGCGAGTACTCCTTAGTTTAGGAGTAGTACACCTATTATGCAAATTGGATAGTCTTCTTCCAAACCATAGGCTGGTGCCGACCGGTAGGGAATGAAGAAAACCAGTTAGCCTAAACGGTGTACAGAAGGTATTAAGATTAAGACAAAGTAAGGGATTAGTAAGAGGGCAAAGTAAATTGCAACAGATATTCACGACCAAACCATGTATTCCTTCGCCAATCCTGAATCACCTTTGTATTTCTCCAGGACACTCCGTATCATTACGAAGATCCCATTTTATTGGATAATCCATCGTATGGTTATATACGAACTCGAAAGGAACTCGTTCCAGTTCGGGGATGGATCCTGGTTCAGGAGAAATAGGAATAAAGTACATTCAGGTGTCTTTTATCTTCACCTTCTCTCGTATTGCGAGTGCTCCTAGGATTAGGACAGTACACCCTTTATGCTTTTTGGATAGTCTTCTTCCAAACCATAGGCTGGTGCCGAACGGTAGGGAGGGAAGAAAACCAATTGGCCTAAAGGGGTGTGCAGAAGGTAAAGACTAAAGACATATGAAGGGATTTGAGAGGTGGCATAGAACTATACGGTTACAGTCGTGAATATGGAAGAGGCATTACTAAGAATACCGGGATACCCCATTGAAACATTTCAATGTTTCAGTCTCACTGTGTAATGTTAAAAGAAAACTGATTTCCCGATTAGACACTTACTCCAGGGTATGTATTTACCAGGTATGATTCTCACATCTGTATGGTTTTACAGATGATGAGTGGGAGTAAGTTATTGGGAATTGGGTGATCATCCTCATTATATCGGGATTCGTTGGAATCAGTGATATTTGAGGAAGTCACCTGGGTTGTTTGCCGGTTGGCAAATATTTGGTTTTGAATATCCGCTGTTGTGCACCAATTTCAAATTGATATATCTGTACGTCTATTTTCATAGAGTGAGATATACCTTTTGATATTATGTCGATGACATTTACCTATATCAGTGGATGGTTAGGTAAGGAGCATTGAACAGCGGTGTAATTCTTCTTAACCAAAAGTACAGTTTTCAACCTACGACACACAGTGAAAGAGTTGTTAGACTCAGCGGACTTATACAGAGTATTGTATGTTGTCCAGTGTCCATTAGGACAGAGGGGTTGGTCCTCTTACTATATTCTGTTTACTTTTAACTTCTCTAGTTCTTAGACATGTGTTTCGTTGAAACACAGGGTCTAAGTTTTGAGGAGTTATAGGTATTTGAATAGAGTAGAGAACCAGGTGTAGCAAGTATCGGGATTCTTCAAAGTGATCGAAGATGTAGATACTTGTGTATGGTATTCAGTTGATAGTAATGATTAAGAGAAATTGCTTCTCTTTCAGGTTACTCATAATTGGAAGCATTCCTAAGTTGAGTAACGCTGATCGGCCTCCTTCCATTTACTTGACATGCACTGGAGATAGCTGCATGATTTGAATCTGGTTCAATTAAATCAGTGCCTCTGGTTCTATATTGGATGTAGAACAGTTCATATCTTAACGTTGTTAAGGTACGGGGAGTTGTCCGGCTTATGCTTAAAACCAGACTCCGGATAACTCATAGGCACGTTTCTGTAATGGCTGTTTGTGGGTTGACCCAGGCTATGACGAGGGTTAACTTTCTACCATCTGGATGAACAATAGCAGTATTGTTCAAGACTCGCCACAGTTTTATTAAAAATGGATTTTTTCAAAAACAGAAGTGGGAGTATGGTAGAACTGGAAGTGATTCCAGAACCGCAAACGATTACTGAAGATTTGATAAAGAACCTAAAGATTCAATCTGAATTGACATTCCATTGGCCACTCCGCAGGGATGGTGGGTAACTTCAGGCACCCGAGAGGTACTCCGGTAGCCTCAAGGACGGTGACAGGGAAGTTCTTGTTTACCCACACTTGCCATTGTTGTTGTTCCAGGCTGCGAGACCCGGCAGGAGGATGAGTATAGCGTCGTTCTGAACTGGCTTCAGAAGTGTACGTGTATATGACTCTGCCAGAGAGTTGTCGTAGTCAGTGGGAGCAGCGGAAGCATTGGTGGACATCAGGCTTATGTCTATTTGTAGACTAAAGCAGATGTAGCGGAGATAGATCATCTATTTCTGATGTGACAGTCATAGGTTTGACGTCATCAGAATAGGGGATGGATCTGTTGAGAAGGTAGTAGAAAGGAAACTCCTATACTACGATCGGTTATACTTTGGTCGTCACACAGTGGTTTCTCCACAAAGGACTTGAACATTATATCAAACATACTGGTTACTAGATCTATGGTTTTAGATCTAGATTTGGGTGGTTTCCCAATCTGGGTACTTAGACAGCATTCTAAGGGTATTTAGAATGGACGACTCCTGGCACGGTAGTGTACCTGCAGGTAATGGAGTCACCCTCTCCAAAGGTGTCTTACAGACTAAAGGGGAGAGGGACGTGCATGATTGGCAGATCACTTGCTCAGGCAATTGAGTCAATCGTGAGATGTCAAGTACCACACCAGATGTTGTTCTTGCACTAGATGCAATAAGTTGACATTGATCCAATCCTGGAGAAACAGTCGGAAGCAGTTTTAGAACATAAGTGGATGTTCTAGGGATATGATAACGACAGCCTCATTCGAGAGACAGTTATCATTCCAGGCTTCCAAGGTGACATGGACGACGAGGAGGTTGTCAGAGTTATAGTTATCCCTCTGATGAGGGGCAGTGTTTTGGACAGATGGTCCAAGGGAATACTGAGGGTGGCATGGCGCAGGATACTGATTAAGTTCAGTTGACGATACAGTCTAAGAAGTTTGGATTTGGAGTTCATTTATGAGCTATGTCCCATCAGACATCCAGACATTCTAAGGCAGGTATTGCTCATTTCGGGAGATGGCTTTCTCCGCGAACTTGAGATATAGAGAGACATAGAAAGAAACTTCTAGGCGGATCCACTCACTGAGGCTATTCCTCGACCGCAATAGTTTCACAAACGGGATTTGTGAGACTGACTAGTAGAGGAGTTGGGTGTTCGGTATCACACGGGCTGTGAGTATGCGACATCGCAATAATTAGCCTTGAGTGCAAGTGGGAGATTGTTGGAGATAGTGCCCTCAGAGTCAATTATTGGATCACAGGCACGTGATTGCAATGATTGAGGGAGGACCTATCCCGGTAGGACAGTCTTACTCAAGATGATAGTATGCTATCTGGTTTACCTTTATCATCGTGTACTGCTTTAGGTGACCTGACATGTCGCTATTGCACGTTGATAAAGCCCCTAGGATTCTTGCTTGACTGCCGGCAGTATGAGGGCGATCATATAAGTGAGAGCTGGAGTCTATTAGCACATCCTTAAAAGGTCCCTAGTCGTGGGAGTTTCGAGACAGGGCATCGATTCTCCAGAGTAGACTAGTGTATACAGTCGAGACCCCGACGAGGGGCGGTGGCCGGTCTCACAAGCCACTGGTGTCAGTTGGATCACCTAAGATGTATACAGGTGCTCATTGGGTTATGAGTACACCGGACAGGACTCGCCGGGAACATGCTAGTTGGTCATATACCAGACGTCAGATGGCAGTTCCCTGGTGACATGTGTGCAGGTTAGTTCATCGACCTGGGGATCGTCATTTGTCTCGTGTGAGTTCCCACTGTACTTTGATTACTACCCTACCACGGCTCAAAGGAGTCGTGCAAACAGGTTTTAGTTGGGTACAGTCCCGAGCCACATGGAGGCAGTGAGCGGATCTTCGGGGGTTTCGTCTCTCCCGGTATTGGGGGTGAGGTCGCGCTGTGTCTAGGAGAGCCATTACACAAAGACCTTGGCCAAGGCAGGAGATTTACTGGTAGGTATTCCAGTAGTATCTCAGGGTGTTCTGGGCTACACTCCGACACGACTTGTACCGCTTTTGGGGGTCTGACTTTTACCAACCCCCTAGGCCCGCCATGCGATGCTCATAGACGAACGGACCGGACTGTACGGATATTGTCACTGACAGGCTCAGTTGGGTGTCGGGGTGAGCTTCCTCATCGACGTCCCTTTTAGTCAATAGCTGGTGGCCCGTCACGTATTGGCTTATACCTCTGACGTGCTAGTGGTTAAATCCACAGCCATAGTATTGACGAGTCTTTAGAGTCCACCACACTTTCAGTTACTCAGCTTTCGGGCGAAACGCTGTAGAGGCCGTATGGAGATATGGCAGGGTCCGATCAGATACGTGCGGTATTGCACGGATCAGGATCGGACGGTTTGTACTAGTGGCCGTATAGATATATGGCAGGGTTCGATCAGATACGTGCGGTATTGCACGGATCAGGATCGAACGGATATTACTAGCCGGCTTTGGTTTAAGCCGGTCCTAGTTTAGTACGGTGTAGATTCTGTCTCATTGCATTTGTATCCGGACGGAATACAGATGCGGGTGTGTATGCACAGTATGGGGTTTTCCTGTAATTTATTACGGGACCAGTTTTCTGGGGTTGCCAGTTTGCTTTCCGTTCCGGCCGGTTTTCCTTTGTTCTTTCCCGGCCGGACTTTTCTGATGGAGGGGGTTATTTGCAATTGTGCAAATAACTTTAGTGGAGGGGTTTTATTGAATAAAGATTGATTATGATAGCTTTCTTTTCTTTGCACCATGACTTGCTTTGACTTGTGATTTGATAAGGTATGGTTTGATAAAAGTGAAGCATGGTTGTATGTTTTCTTGTCCCTTGATGTGGTCACCCCTTCTTCACTCCTACACTCACCTCCCTTCATGCTTCATATCATTCCTCCACCATTCTCTTTTGCATGGGAGGTTATTCATTATTCAAGAGAGAAAAAGAAAGAGAGAAGAAGAAGAAGAGAGCTTCATCTTGAGAGTTTCATCCATGATATCATTTTCTTGTTAGAAAAATGCAAGCACCATTTTTCTATTCTCCATTCCTCCATCCAAAGGCAACAAACCCCAATGAGACATAAGCACTACACTTCCTACAGCACATCTTGAGCATGTCGAGTTGCCGGCTTCATGCCCGAGTTGCCTCGGTATAGAGGCGGGAGCCCGTAAAAGATGCAGGCGACGTGGTGCCCTTCCGGCGAGGAGGCGACGACCGGAGATCCCGCGAGGAGATCGGAGAGGAGATGAAGACCGGAGGACTTGGATCGTCGGTACATCTCTAACCTTCTCTTTGTAGTTAGCTAGATTTAGTTTAATGGCACGATCCGGGGTTTAGTGCGCGGTGGTGCCGGTTTGCAAAGTCCGCAAAATTTAAGTTTACCACCGTTTCCGCGTTTGGCCGTCGGGTTGACGGCCGGGGCGCCGCCGTGCACTTACAGATATACCCTCACGAATGTTTGGGATATCCAATAAACATACATAGAACAGACATTGCCTCGAGCTTGTCCGGATTTTGTGTTTTAACATAGGCCGGACAACCCCATATCTGAATAAAATTAAGACATAGTCTCTTACCATTCCATATCTCATATAGAGTGGTAGGCACTGATTTGGTTGGAACTCTATTCAATAGGTATGCAGCTGTCTCCAGTGCATATCCCCAGAAGGAAATAGGTAACTCAACTGCACTCATCATAGAGCGCACCATATCTAATAGGGTGCGATTTCTCCGCTCCGATACACCGTTGTGCTGTGGTGTATAAGGAGGAGTAAGCTGAGAGAGAATCCCATTCTCTTTTAGATAATCTCTGAATTCATTACTTAAGTATTCTCCTCCTCGATCAGATCGAAGGATCTTAATACTTTTGCCCGTTTGGTTCTCTACTTCGTTTTTATATTCTCTGATTTTCTCAAAAGCTTCAGACTTGTGTTTCATTAGGAACACATATCCGAATCTTGAGAGATCGTCAGTGAATGTAATGAAGTAGGAAGAACCATCCCTGCCATGTGTAGACATGGGACCGCATACATCGCTATGCACCAGTCCCAAGAGTTCCGTAACTCTTTCTCCGTGTCCCGTAAACGGAGTTTTGGTCATCTTGCCTTTGAGACATGAATGGCAAGTATCATAAGATGATAATTTGAACGAATTTGAATATCCATCTTTATGTAACTTAGCCAGTCGTGTCGCATTGATTTGACCAAGTCTACAATTCCACAAGAAGGATTCGTTCATTTCTGAACTTTTCCTCTTGTTTGTGTTTTGTATATTGAGGACTGTATTTTGATTTAGAATGAATCTGCCATTATGTAACGAGCCTGATGCAATCAACTTTTGATCTAGGAATATGTTCATAACATTATCCTTTACTACAAAATTATATCCTTCTTTACTTAATAAAGAAACTGAGATAATGTTGCACATCATTTTCGGTATATAATAGCACTCATTTAGAATCATTGTATCACCACTTGGTAATACTAGGTGATATTCGCCAACTGCTTTGGCTGCAATACTTGCACCATTCCCTACTTGAACGGAATGATCACCTTTTCCCAGTTCTCTACCTTTCCGTAGCCCATGTAACTGTTTACATATGTGGGATCCTGATCCGGTATCTAATACCCAGGACGTAGGGTGAACTGAAAAACAGTTCTCAATGACAAATACACCCGAAGAAGGTGCATCATCATGCATGTTCTCCATTTGGGCGGCGTGAGAATCCAGATATTCTCTTGTTTCCTGTTCAGTCTTATAACACTTATAAGATAGAACGGGTTCAACGTTCCCCTGCACAGTATAACATGCGGGTTCGGTCAATACATCCATATTATTATCTTGATTAAGGCATGACATGGTCGCTACCTGGAGAGAGAGAGAAGAAAACACTTTAGCGTATGCTCTTGCAAGATCAGATTGGTTATTATCTTATCTAATCAGTATAGCTCCCACTGGTTTTTATCAAATCTTCCTTCAAACCCTAAAAGGAAAGATTAGCCGGGATTAATTACACCCTACAACTTCGCCGATCTTTCAGCCAGGCCAGTGTGGGTACTTTAAGGGAGGTTCCCCATGCTTTCTCACGGACCTAATTAAAGTAAACCTCATTTTCCCAGAGGCGTAACCCCGTTGACACCTTTCTAAACACCTACTAGATCGGCTAAATGTCCTGTGTAAAACTATCCCAGGAGTAACAATTACTCGCAGTGGGTATCGGGATCCAACTATCTCATAGAAGGTACGCAATCTCATTGCAAATTTCAACACTTGAAATTCCCGATAATGCTTTTGCCCCTAGCGTCCCATGACCTTGACAGAGGCCAAACTACCCATAGGGCGCTAGTCAAGTTCAACCCGTCATTTTTTGATTGAATTAAACCCACCCGTACGACCCTTGACGGAGGCCAAACTACGTCGTACGAATACCCTAATCCAATCGCATCATATGCTAGCAGATAAGCACTAGTTAGCTACCATACACTACGCCTTGACGGAGGCCAAACTACCGTAGCATGAATACTAAGTAGTACTTATCTGAAATGACGGAGGGCTACGCAGGGTTTTTTTCCAGAAAAACTATGAGCGTAATGAACTTGATATCGTTGTAGAATCTAGTGAATTTTGAAATGGAGTGATTTTGAGGCTTTTATTAGTTTTGCTAAAGAGGCCACTCCCGGTGAAGGGATCTTGGCTCTTTCCTCATCGAATAAGGTGCAGGACATATCATATATATCACTATGCAAAGCAAAACTCCAAAAGCAATCAAAAGTCAAACCGAATGTTGTAGCATCTGCCAGTTTTGCTAAAGAGGTCACTCCCGGTGAAAGGATCTCGGCTCTTTCCTCATCGAATAAGGTGCAGGGTATATCATATATACCGCTATGCAAAGCAAAACTGTAGCTACCCTTTTATTTGAAAATTTGATTTTACAACATCTTTTAGGTTTCTTTTCTTTCATTAATCACATTAATGAAGTCCCATCATTTAAGTCACCTAAACATCACAGATAAATACGACGTACACTTATGCCATTCGCATTCGTCTCGATGTCCCCTCGTGACCGATAGGTTAGGTAACTAACGACAGAGCAGGGCAGAGTAATGCGGGTGTAAAACATAAGTAACGTCTATATAATATATCATATATACTATATACTGTATCTATCACAGCACATCACATGATCACATCACAGATTTCGCAGCAGAAACATAGATATAATGTGGGATATACTAGGACGTCCGTATTTAGTACTTAGCAAATAATAGAAAATACGGATTCCACAGTCGCGATGAATAGCTGTTCATATCAGATTTTTGCATTTTCATACCGCCCAATTTTTATCACATTGCATATCCGTAGATACTCTTGAGCCGTGTTTGCTAGTCAATTGCAGGATACAGGTTCTCGGTTCTAAAACGGTGAAATTCATGGAAAACACGACAAAATCCGGGTTCCTGCCAACCACAGATAAAACACGGTCTCCGCACTTCATCCGTATGTTGCCAGATACCAGTTTAGGAAGACAAAATGTCAAATCAATGTCATTCTCATGCACAAGGCTCAATGGTAGCACAAGATCCAAAAGATCTACGCGGAGCTCGAGGCAATCATGCCAAATCTTGATAAAAAGTCCACCTTTCTCTCAACAGAAATTCTGGAAAAATCGTGAAGCCAAATTGAGAAAATACATGTACCAGAATTATGTACACTGAAGAACAGGGAAGCACAAAAAAGAAGAGGGCCCAACTCCTCTAAAGGGCCGCGGATCCGCGGCCAATATGGGGTCTAGGCCGCGGATCCGCGGCCATATGGTGGCGGCAGTTCATCATTTTTAGGGGTATTTTGGTCTTTGTATATGGGTTCTGGTGGTTGCCCTAGGTTTTCATTTTTTGGCCTATAAATAGCCCAGAACTTTGTGAAGGAAAGGGTCCATTCTTGTATTTTCTTTTTGCTAGGTTTTAGATTATATGTTCTTCTTCTTCTCATCTCTTCTCCATTAAACTTGTAGTGAGCTTTGTGAGTGAAGAATGGTGAATAAAGAAGATCATTTTATTATCATGCTTGTCTTGCTTTTTCTATAATTGTTGTAATTTTAATTCGTTAAGTAGTTGTTGTTATTTTTTGTTGTTTCTTTCTTCTCTCTTTTTCTTTATCCTTCATACCACAATGATGCTTACGCTCGATCCTCGCCAAGGTGAGGTCGCAAATAGCTAGTCGTATTCTTCTAACCTCTTTCTTTCTATCTTCCTCTTTTGTTTTTTTTTATTTTTCCATATAATGATGTGTGAGTAGTTCATACTTGTTAGGGTAGGATAAGGGAAGTTTGAGAGAAGGAAATCTCTCTCACTCTTTCCTTGCCCAACAGCTTAATTCGACTCACGTTAATTGAACCACAATCCGCTCCTTACGGCACCCTATCCTACATGATAGCGGTGATTCCGTAGTGAGACCGGTTGTGGTTGAATTAACCGGAGGTTATGGCTAAGAGCCAAGAACGGACGGACAAGCACCAAAAGGAAGAACTTATGCGTTGGAAAGCCTAGCTTATACTCGCAAGTTCCTTCCTAGTCGTGCTAAACCCCGTTGTTGCCGATTACCGTAACACCGATATTAAGAAGGGCAACGAAAGATGTGAAGACACCTAACTCAAACTAACCTAATCCTAACCCTAACAAGCTCTTTTTAAATATCAACTTAACACTTAGATAATCACAAACAAATCTGGACTTCCGGACTTAACTCGTTAAAACACATTGAAAAAGACTCCCATCTCCCTGCGGACGACCCGTACTCAACCGGCTAGCTACAAGCGAAACCGTCTTGATTGCGGTATTTAAACTAAAACTTGAACACGCGGAACCTCTACCAATCAAATGGCGCCGTTGCCGGGTAGACGGTAGTTTATTTCCTTGTGTAATTTCGGGTTAACTTGTGAATATAACCAAAAAAAAAACAAAAAAAAATATACATTGTAAAAAAAAACCATCTTGTTGTTTTTGATTAGCTTTTGTGCAAGTGTGCAGGAAAATACGAAGTTCAAGATCGGCGTCAAAGACGTCGGATAATACGGAGTTCAAGTACAGTGCCAAAGACGTGGGAAGATAGACCCACATCTCGCGGCTACACCGCGACGGATTGAAACGAAGCAAAAGGTCTACTGTAAAAATCTGGAGCAGATACAGTGAGCAAATCAAGATTCAGCACATCCAGACAAGCAGGGGAGAACCACAGCAGCACACCCAGAAAGTTTGGCAGCCCAATCCCTCCACATAGCCGCAGAATCGCGGCCATTGCATGCGTTTGGCCGCGGAAACGCGGCCATCTGTTGGCTTCAGGGCTTCAGTTTCTTTTGGTGAGTCTTTCTCTCCTTCTCCTCTCCTCTGAACTCCACTGAATTGTGTTTTCTGCAGCCTTCTTTGCGCAAAAATTCTTCTCCCCCTTTCAATAAACTGTTCTTATGCAGGATTCTTTGCGCCGCAAAATAAAAATTGTTTGCAGTTGATTTGTTACTGCATTGCATTTCTTTAATACGGACTTAAGGGGCTTGAAACCAATCCAGATTGGGTGGGGATTTCATCACCCTTCCCAGGACCCCAAAAATCACTAAAGCATATGCATTGTCCATTGTAAATTAAAAAATACTAGATTTCTGCCCTAAGGACTTCGCGCTCATTAGGACAGAGGACTAGTTACAGGCATCGGCCGTTTATCCAATCTGACTTTTGCGGTGCCTAGGCAAGTGTGACGAAGGCAAGTGGTTATTTAATTAAGGAACTTCGCGAAAGCGTTGGACAACCTCCCACTTACCTGGCACTTATCTGGCCGCATTAGACGGAGAAGAGGCGGTTTGAGGTCCTTTTTCTAGCCCTCTGAAACAGTTAGGAGCAGGTCTAGTAGACCTAGGCGACCGTAGATCTAGGTGAGATTGTGCATATCATGGTTGTGATTACTTAAGCCGTATATCCGTACATATATTTTTAAAAATCTTTCTAAAAAAAAAAAGAAAAAATCAAAAACTTTTATAAAAACTTGCCCTTTTGTCGCCAATTCCATTTTTCACCCACCACCCATCGCCTTTCTCCTTTGACGTTTTCTTACCCTCACCTTCTCCGCTTTGACTATACTAAACTCGTTTAGTGTATGTCCGCTTGGACTCGGAACACTAGCGCCCTTCTAGTCCGCGTTACGTTAGTCGCTACCGACTACGCGATCGACTCAGAAGTCGATACTCCGTCCACTCCTCTTTCACCCCTTCCTTTGCCGGCCAACTCCGACGTTGACCGGAATTCTGTTCATACATCTTCACCTTCACCTTCACCTTCACCAACCTCTTCTTCCGCGATGTCAGGATTTAATCCGAACATCTCTTTGACCACCGCTGGATTGGCTCCACCTCCTACGGAGACCAATCTCCCACCACCTCCGCCTGTTGTAGCGCCACAGCGAATCGCGCTCCAGGATCGTTTCTATCCCACCCGTTCTGCACTTCCCACCTGCCTTTCTCTTCTTCCGGCCAATGGGGACAACTTTGAAATTAAGCCCCATTTCATCAACATGCTTCCACGTTTTCATGGGCTTGAATCTGAAGATGCCTATATCTTCATCAATAAATTTCAAAATGTCTGTGCCATGATGAAAACCACCCAGCTGTCGGACGATGCTATACGTCTACGGGTCATTCCGTTCACTTTATGCGATCTTGCTGAAAAATGGCTGTATAGCACCGCTTCCCACTCAATCACCAGCTGGGACGAGTTTGTTAAAGCGTTTATGAAAAAATTCTATCCGAATCATAAAACCGCAAGGATTCGCAATGAAATCAATCAATTCTCTCAGCTTCTTTCTGAACCATTCTGGAAGTGCTTTGACCGGTACAAAGACCTTCTTATTCAGTGTCCTCACCACGGTATAGAGAAATAGCAGCTTTGCCAAACCTTATACGAGGGCCTGAACCCAGCAACGAAGCAGTTGTTGGAAACCATCTGTCAGGGCTACTTCCTATCGAAATCTGACGAGGAAGCGTGGCAATTCTTTGACGACCTTGCGGAGCAAACGCTACAGTGGGAGAGCACCAGACCGACTTCTTCTTCTTCTACCTCCACTTCTACCGGTCAGTCTAGGGTAGGAATTCACCAGCTTGATGTCTCTATTGCGATGAGAGCTGAAATGGCTGCAATAACAAAAAAACTTGAAGCAATAGAGAGAAAATTTTCTTCTCCTGCTCCTGCCCCTGTTCTCCCCCTTCATACCATCTGCGCTTGTTGTTCCGATCCTTCTCACTTGACCGAAGAGTGTCTTTATAATCCACCATCGTAAAGACAGGATCAGGTTAATGCATTCCAGCAGAGACCAAGGAATGATCCATACTCTTCCACCTACAATCCCGGTTGGAGGAACCACCCCAATTTCGCCTGGAATCAGAATCAGAATCAATTCCAAGGCAACAATTTCCAAAGGGCCCCTCCGCCGCAACAACAAGCGCAACAACAAACTCAGTATCAGCAGCCCTTCCAACCCCAACCTTTTCAAAATCAGACGAACAACTTTGCACCGAACAATTCTTTTCCACCAAACAACTTTGTTCCGTCGAACAAAGATAAGGTTTCCTCGCTCGAACGAAGTCTGGAGGCGTTCGTTAAACAATCGACTCAGTCTACCGCCAACATCCAGTCTTCCATTCAGTCCTTAGTGAAACACACTGCCGCTCACGGGCAAAGCATCAAAACCATCGAGGCCCAGATTGCACAGCTGAATGCGGCCTTAAGCGAGCGAGAAAAGGGGAAGCTCCCGTCCCAGCCACTCCCAAATCCCGGTCACCCACACAATGCACATGTTGCTCTTGAACAACAGAACCATAATGTGAGTGCCGTGACCACACTGAGATCGGGAAGGATGCTGCAAAACAACATTGGCGCACGAATCAACGAAGACACCCAGGCCGCTGCTTCTTCTTCTTCGTCTTCTGAGCCTATTCTCCGTTCTTCACAAGGCTCTCATTCCTCTTCTTCTGCTCTGAATGGATCCACTTCTCACTCCACGAAAACACCTGTTCTGGGATCCGTTCCAACTCCACAATATCCTCCAGCATTAGACTCAACCAATTTTAAAAATGTACCATTTCCAAACCGGTTGAGGTCTAATAAACAAAATCCTCAAATGGAGAAGATTCTGGAGTTATTCAAGCAGGTTAACATTAACATTCCTCTTTTAGATGCTGTCCAACAAGTCCCGTCCTACGCGAAAATCTTAAAGTATTTGTGCACGAAAAAGAGGAAGTCTCAGGTACCCAAGAAAGTTTTCTTGGCTAGTGCTGTGAGTGATGCCCTTACCCAATCTTTACCACAAAAACGGAAGGACCCTGGCTGTCCTACGATTTCAATTACCATTGGGGATAAGAACATCAACCGCGCACTATTAGATCTTAGTTCCAGTGTTAACCTGCTTCCGTATTCAGTATACGAGCAATTAGGCATCGGAGAGCTGAAACCCACACACTGCACTCTCCAAACGGCCGACCGATCGATCACCCATCCTAGGGGTGAGCTAGAGGATGTGTTAATAAAAGTCGGGGACTTCATATTCCCAGTTGACTTCATTGTATTAGACACACAGCCTGTAGCTAACCCCCGGAATCAAATTCCGGTGATACTCGGTCGCCCATTCCTTGCAACCTCAAATGCTGTGATCAATTGTCGCAATGGTTCGATGAACCTCTCTTTTGGAAACATGACAATTGAACTCAACATTTTTAGGTTAGGGAATCATCCCGCCGAACCTAATGCTCATATACTGGACGTCTTCTCGATCCAGGAGATCACCCCTGAAGAGTGTGAATTCGAGGAGTTTCTGTTTGACCACGATAATCTTGACGCCACTAGTGCGTTTCTCTTCGAACCTGCTGCTGTTTCTGCGCCCGACAACGACTACGAGTGTTTCACATTTTCAAACGATCTTAGCCGTGCACAACCCGAGTTTGAATCTTTCGAATTTCCGGATGAGTTACCTGAACCATCCGACTCGGTTGCTTACATTCGTTTCGAACCTTTGCTGGAGTCCTTTGAGTTCGAGACCTCTGCACCAATTTTGCCTTCAATCGTTTCACCTCCAACGCTTGAACTCAAGCCTTTCCCATCTCACCTTAAGTATGCTTACTTAGGTGAGAACGAGACCCTCCCTGTCATCATTTCGGCTTCTCTAGCTCCAGAGCAAGAGAAAGCCCTTCTCGCGGTCTTGCACAGCAACAGGCAAGCTTTTGGCTGGTCCATGGCGGACATCAAGAGGATTAGTCCCCTTATCGTTGAGCATCACATTCATCTGATGGATGATGCCAAACCAGCCCGGGATCCACAAAGACGTCTCAATCCAGTCATGAAAGAGGCTGTGAAGAAGGAGATCGTCAAATGTCTAGATAGTGGTATCATTTACCCTATCTTTGATAGCCAGTGGGTTAGCCCCATTCACGTTGTCCCCAAGAAGTCGGGCATCACGGTCATCACTAACGAGGCGAACGAGTTAATCCCAACTCGTACCCAAACTGGGTGGCGAGTTTGCATTGATTACAGAAAACTCAACGCCGCAACGCGGAAAGACTACTTTCCGCTACCTTTCATTGACCAGATGCTTGAACGATTGGCCGGACACGAGTACTACTGCTTTCTTGATGGCTACTCCGGCTACAATCAGATTCCCATCGCTGAAAAAGACCAGGAAAAGACCATATTCACTTGTCCTTTCGGCACGTTTGCATATCTTCGCATGCCCTTTGGGTTATGCAATGCGCCCGCTACCTTCCAGCGGTGTATGATGGGTATCTTCTCAGACATGGTGGAAAAATTTCTGGAGATTTTCATGGATGACTTCTCCATCTTCGGCGATTCCTTCAACGAGTGTTTGCTGCATCTTGACGCTGTCCTTACCCGATGTAAGGACAAGAATCTCACTTTGAACTGGGAGAAATGCCACTTCATGGTGCGCGAAGGTATTGTCTTACGACATATCATCTCGAAAAATGGCATAGAGGTTGACAAAGCAAAGATTGAGGTCATTTCCAATCTGCCTCCTCCCCGATGCGTCAGAGATATCCGAACCTTCCTTAGCCATGCCGGTTTCTATAGACGGTTTATCAAGGACTTTAGCAAGATTGCTAGGCCCTTGACGCTTTTGCTGGCCAAGGACACGCCATTCGACTTCAACTCGAGCTGTGTGACTGCATTAGAGTCACTGAAACGCTCACTCACTTCTTCTCCCGTTCTTTCTTCACCTGACTGGACGCACCCATTTGAGATTATGTGCGATGCATCCGACTCTGCCATTGGTGTTGTCCTTGGACAACACATCAACAAGATGCCGCACGTAATCTATTACGCGAGCCGGACCCTGAATGACGCCCAACTTAACTATACAACAACTGAGAAGGAATTCTTAGCTGTTGTATTTTCTTTAGAAAAGTTCAGGCCCTACCTCATCGGCTCTCCAGTCATTGTCTACACGGACCATTCAGCTCTGCGCCATCTTTTTGCGAAGAAAGATGCAAAATCTCGGTTAATACGTTGGATCCTCTTACTTCAAGAGTTTGACCTTGTCATTAAGGACAAACGAGGATGTGAAAACGTAGTTGCCGACCATCTCTCACGACTTCCTTCTTCGCCTTCGCTTCCAATTCCAATCAACGACGTTTTCCCGGATGAACAGCTCTTGACAGTATCTTGCGAACCCTGGTTCGCAGATATTGTGAACTATTTGGCCACGGGATTACTACCGACTGAATGGTCGAGTCAGGACAGGCTTCGCTTCTTATCCCTAGTAAAACACTTTTACTGGGACGAACCCTACTTGTTCAAGTACTGTCCCGACCAGATTATTCGTCGGTGTGTCCCTGACGAGGAATTCAAGAGTGTGCTGTCATTTTGCCACGATCAAGCGTGTGGCGGGCATTTTGGGCCCAGAAAGACAGCTGAGAAGATCTTGCAATTTGGTTTCTACTGGCCACAACTCTTCAAAGATGCTCATGACTATTGCAAGACTTGCTCCCGGTGCCAACACATGGGCCGGATATCCCGGAGGAACGAGATGCCGCTCCAACCGATCTTGGTTGTGGAGATTTTCGATGTTTGGGGGATAGATTTCATGGGGCCGTTTCCCAGCTCTTTTGGGAACTTGTACATCCTTCTAGCTGTTGATTACGTCTCTAAATGGGTTGAGGCTGTGCCCAGCCGAACTAACGACAACAAGTCGTTAGGTTCCTTAAAGAAAACATTTTCTCACGGTTTGGGCACCCCCGAGCGATCATTAGCGACAATGGAAGTCATTTCTGCAATAAAACTTTCAAAGCCTTGATGCGGAAATACTCCATAAATCATAAGCTCTCTACGCCCTACCACCCCCAAACCTGTGGGCAGGCCGAAGTTTCAAATCGGCAAATCAAGCAGATACTGGAGAAGACGGTTTCCAAGAACCGTAAGGATTGGTCGCTGAAACTCACTGATGCCCTTTGGGCATTTCGAACCGCTTATAAGACCGACCTTGGCATGTCTCCCTATCGGCTTGTGTACGGAAAAGCCTGCCACCTTCCTGTCGAAATCGAGCATCGCGCATTTTGGGCGATAAAGGAGCTGAATCTATCTCTCGAAGATGCGGGCAGCCATCGGAAGCTGCAGTTGAACGAACTGAGCGAGCTTAGGGATGAGGCTTACGATAACGCGGTTGTCGTTAAGAATCGAACGAAGGTGTTTCATGATAAACACATTTTGCGCAAAACCTTCGTACCTGGTCAGCAGGTACTGCTTTACGACACCCGACTTCACTTCCATCCAGGAAAGCTCCGATCTCGCTGGAAAGGGCCGTATTTTGTGCGGAATGTGTATCCGCAGGGGGCTGTGGATTTGGAAAATCCAAAGGACGGTTCACTTTTCAAAGTAAACGGACACCGATGCAAACCGTACCTTAGCGCCGAACCAACAGAGGAGCTCCTGTTCTTACAAGAGCCGGTTTACCCTGAATGATCTTCCTCTGCCTACCTCCAAACTTCGGTTATCCAGCCAAGAACAGAAGACACTGTTCCAAATAAGTTTGGGGGTATGTACAAACCATTTTGTTTATATTTGTGTATATTCTTTTTCTTTTCTTTAAAAACAAAAACAAATAAAAATTTTTGTATCGCTAACCGACAATTTTGACCCTTCAAATGATCTTTTCATGCAATAACAGTGAGGGCACTGTCCAGTTTAAGTTTGGGGGTACGCTCGGTACGCATTTCTTACCTTTGCATTCATGTGTATATTTTGCATCTGCATATTAAAATCCAAAAAATCCATAAAAATCTGAAAATTTTCTAAAAAAATATAAAAACTTTTTTGTCAAGTTAGCTTGTGGAAGAACTCTGATTCAACATTTCGACGGTTTTTGTTTGAAAAGATAAGAATAACTAAATATTTTGTTTAGATTTTGAAAACCTGAAAGATAACTCTCCTTTGAAGTTAACTATAGCTGATATACGTCTTTACATTACACTACACATGTCGTGAGTTTATAGGAATTAGATAACAAGTCTTTTATGTTTAAAAACTTTTAAACAGATAAATAATTTTTTGAGGATCAAATAGGTTTATTCGGAAATAAGTAATGTCAAGAATAGTTTATGAAGTAAAGCGAATATGAAGGAATGTTATTGATGCCGTAATTGGAACTAAGTCTAAAAAATAACCCATCTGAAACTTGATTGGAATGATTACACACCGAACCCACTAAACACGTCTTTTATCCAAAAAAATATGGAACTGCCGGTGATATCTCCGTTCGTATTAAATCATCTGATTTTCACGTAAAACTGTCTTTTGTTTTTGGACCTAGGTAACTTGAGTAATTAAGTCCACTGGGGTGTTTCTACACCTAATGCCCTAAAACCAACTGGTTTGGGTGCATTGGCCCAAAGCTCGCTAAGAAGCCTAGAAAGTCCAGGTTAAAACAAAGTCAAGCAAGTGTTCTCTCCGAGTTAAAATTCCTAACGGTTCTTTGTGTGAGAATAATCTTGATAAAAGACAGGCTTTTATAAAAAAATTTAACGCAGATATGAAGGTTTTATTCTATGATAAAGACTATTGCACGTTCACAGAGGTGTGTATGAAATGAAAACAAGAAAAAGGTGGAGTGAAAAATACGACTTAGTTTCCTGTTAAGGAAAATTGAATTTCTGAAGTTGAAACCTTACTGGAAAACGAAACTTGAAAAATTCTTAACTCTTTATAAAACTTATGTGATCCTTTTAAAATTGTTATCTGGGCTTTATTGTACGACTTGATGACTTTAATCGATCCTTCTGGAACTTAACGACACTATCTGCACTGCACGTAAAGACATATAAAATCTGTAGTTAAACAAGAAGCGAGGTGTGAAAAATAAAGGTTCGATAGTCTAGACTTAGGATTATAGAATTGTTATTTTCTAAAACAAAACTTTAGGGTTTGAATCTTAGTTATTTTACAAAACCAACTTGACCGGATTTTGTGGGTAGTATCCGCTGAAAACCCTCAGGAGACAACACTCCTCCTACTAGGGACACCTAGAGGTTTAACGGCTTGTTGCACATGCTCAGTGCAATCGCGTTCCCTGCGAAAGTGAGGTTAGGAAATTTTTTTGTGAATAAATTGGCTTTGGTCGGGACGATCAAATGATAAGTTTGGGGGTATTTGTTCATATCAGATTTTTGCATTTTCATACTGCCCAATTTTTATCACATTGCATATCCGTAGATACTATTGAGCCGTGTTTGCTAGTCAATTGCAGGATACAGGTTCTCGGTTCTAAAACGGTGAAATTCATGGAAAACACGACAAAATCCAGGTTCCTGCCAACCACAGATAAAACACGGTCTCCGCTCTTCATCCGTATGTTTCCAGATACCAGTTTAGGAAGACAAAATGTCAAATCAATGTCATTCTCATGCACAAGGCTCAATGGTAGCACAAGATCCAAGAGATCTACGCGGAGCTCGAGGCAATCATGCCTAATCTTGACAAAAAGTCCACCTTTCCCTCAACAGAAATTCTGGAAAAATCGTGAAGCCAAATTGAGAAAATACATGTACCAGAATTATGTACACTGAAAAACAGGGAAGCACAAAAAAGAAGAGGGCCCAACTCCTCTAAAGGGCCGCGGATCCGCGGCCAATAGGGGGTCTAGGCTGCGGATCCGCGGCCATATGGTGGCGGCAGTTCATCATTTTTAGGGGTATTTTGGTCTTTGTATATGGGTTCTGGTGGTTGCCCTAGGTTTTCATTTTTTGGCCTATAAATAGCCCAGAACTTTGTGAAGGAAAGGGTCCATTCTTGTATTTTCTTTTTGCTAGGTTTTAGATTACATGTTCTTCTTCTTCTCATCTCTTCTCCATTAAACTTGTAGTGAGCTTTGTGAGTGAAGAATGGTGAATAAAGAAGATCATTTTATTATCATGCTTGTCTTGCTTTTTCTATAATTGTTGTAATTTTAATTCGTTAAGTAGTTGTTGTTATTTTTTGTTGTTTCTTTTTTCTCTCTTTTTCTTTATCCTTCATACGACAATGTTGCTTACGCTCGATCCTCGCCAAGGTGAGGTCGCAAATAGCTAGTCGTATTCTTCTAACCTCTTTCTTTCTATCTTCCTCTTTTGTTTTGTTTTATTTTTCCATATCATGATGTGTGAGTAGTTCATACTTGTTAGGGTAGGATAAGGGAAGTTTGAGAGAAGGAAATCTCTCTCACTCTTTCCTTTCCCAACAGCTTAATTCGACTCCCGTTAATTGAACCACAATCCGCTCCTTACGGCACCCTATCCTACATGATAGCGGTGATTCCGTAGTGAGACCGGTTGTGGTTGAATTAACCGGAGGTTATGGCTAAGAGCCAAGAACGGACGGACAAGCACCAAAAGGAAGAACTTATGCGTTGGAAAGCCTAGCTTATACTTGCAAGTTCCTTCCTAGTCGTGCTAATCCCCGTTGTTGCCGATTACCGTAACACCGATATTAAGAAGGGCAACGAAAGATGTGGAGACTCCTAACTCAAACTAACCTAATCCTAACCCTAACAAGCTCTTTTTAAATATCAACTTAACACTTAGATAATCACAAACAAATCTGGACTTCCGGACTTAACTCGTTAAAACACATTGAAAAAGACTCCCATCTCCCTGTGGACGACCCGTACTCAACCGGCTAGCTATAAGCGAAACCGTCTTGATTGCGGTATTTAAACTAAAACTTGAACACGTGGAACCTCTACCAATCAATAGCCAAGCCCACACCCTGGACCCCTTCGAGAGCGGCAAGCGACCTTACCAATTCTGGAGTTTAGGAGACCCGGTCTCGACTCCTCTAGATGGCCTCCCACTGAACCCCAGAACCCGGTCACCTGTGCTCCCCTCCTTGGGTCCATCCTAATGCGGAAAAGTAAATAATATACAACACTGGTGGCATCAACCTCAACCCGGAAGTGCCCCAAATAAAAGAATATTACATTACATTTGAATTTACATGAATGAAAATATAAAGCTCTGATCTCACAAAAAACCCCCCGGCTATTCAATTGCGACAATCCTGCACATCATATCTCAGCAACACATAATATCTCATATCATCAACGTAAGTAAGTATGCATACACCGATTGTCGTCGACGTATAGCAACGACAATCGGCAATATCACTACATACTACACTTACGGTCACAGAAAAGAAAGTGTAAAACTGCAATATCTGGAATCCACATTCTCTTTAAACATCGTAAATGCGAAATATCACATACTTCGTATTTCATGTCCAGTAATATGAATTCCACACATTGCATCACATTCCAGATAATTAGACAGTATTAAAGTTTTCGAACGAATGATCAAATACCCAAAATTCGCTAAAGCTCAACACTTGAGCGGAGTTCAAAAACCCGGAGTGTGACACAGTAGTAGCGGTCCAGACATAGAAGGGTCAAGCCAACGCCTCATATGTGGCACGCCGTACTGCCCCAAACTCTAAGGTTCAAAGGGCAGTTCAAGACGGTCACATAATCGAGTTAAGGTTTGTTGTCTTCTAGAGGGTCCGCCACAAAACTTGCACGTATCTCTAAAATATTTAAACCCCGTGAAAAGTGAGCAAATGATACACGTTCAAACACTTCAATACTTTCTAATTTATCCGGAAAAGCAACGAAATGAAAATTCCGATCAAATCGACGAGTCCAAAACCATCTCCAGAATTTACAGTACTAAATTCAGATTAAAAATACACCAAAACAATATACAAGCAGATAGATTAGTTACTGTACAAAAACGACACGATGAAGCAACAGAACGGCCGCGGAACCGCGGCCTAAGCAGGCTATTGCCGCGGTTCCGCGGTGGAATTAACTGTTCATGGCATCGTTTTTCACAGTAATTCTTACATTTACCTGCTTAATTTTTTTGCATATTTTTAATTCTGAAAATAACCAGATTTTAAAAATTGTCCAGAGAACGTCCGAGAAAGACGTATTTTGGTTCGATCGGAGTTTTTACTTCGTTAAAGTGTCGCCTAATGTTCTAGGTCGTCTCTGATACCAATGTTGGGTTAGCCTAGCACCTCATGAAGGGTTTGGAAGCATCACATGTACCAAAGATGGAATTTTTAGGGTGCTAAGTTAACAAGCACCGGATCGTTCCTAGAAAAATTAGGGTTTCTAAAACTTGCATATCATCCCATGAAAGAAAAACTAGGGTTTTGAGAGTACAACCTTTGTAGCTCCCTACGCTAGACTCCTCGACTACTTGTGTCACGACCCGAAAGTACGGAACGTGACCGGCACTTAGATTACGAAGCGTCTAGAGGCGCAACGTAACCTAAGTAAGCCGAAGCCCAGAAATCTAAACCATAAAAGAAGAAGAAGAAGTAAAAGAAACATGAAGGAAACAAGTTTAAAATCATCAGCAAATTTTCCAAAAAATTTCGGCAGAGTCTCCTCTGTAAAAACTGGCTCCAAACGGGTACAACAAGTATAATATACATAAACAATAAAAAGCATCCCCAAACGGGAGCTAGCTCAACGCCAACAGGCGGAAACAACCACATCAAGCACAATAATATACAACGCCAAAGGGCGAGGCTCAAACTAAAAAAAAAACAAAACCACCATATCAGAATAATACAAGCGCGACTCTAAGGTCGAAATAAAAGACTGGTCCAATAAACTTATCAAGTAATACAAGTATTGTTAATGGAGCTTACTAGATACAAATGAAAGAATAAAAAAATACAATGGTGGTTCAGATACAAGTGAACCAACCTACCCTGCAAATCACCCTGAAGAAAAGATGTGCCAGCAAGCTGCCAGGGAAACCTGTACATCGAACCTGTAATAAAATTTGGCACAACGTGGGTGAGTCGCCAACTCGTGAGTAGAAGACATCTACGAAAAGAAATCGAATGCATGACTCTATCCTAGGTCATAACAATACACTACTAAGTCCCAATCATCTAGTAATAGCAGGGTAATACTACGTGTAAGTGCAGATACTCCATGCTCGTGTCAGTGCCTCATATAATACTATGTCATATGAAATGAAATGCATGCACCATGAATGTAAAGTAACAAATCTTGAAATCCAGATATATCTGTATAAGAAATCTTTAGCTGTTATCATAGTAATGTGTATAAGAATCTGAAATCTCAACAATGAAATCCATGGAAATCCGTGTCAAGTATCGACACAAACATGTAAATCTCAAGTCTCATAGTCTCAATATCTTGGGCTCCGTCAGTCCGGATCGGCCCATATCATCAAATCTCACGACAACGGTCGGTATCCTCCGGATATCCGCCGCTACAGACATCACCGGTAGGTAGCCTTCTCCTGCCAGGCTCATCGTCTACAACTCGATCTTCTTGCCCCGGGGTACCATACCGGGCCCACCATATACCCGAGACGGTTCATCCACTCCTCGAATCGGGTCTCGAAATCCAACAGAAAACATGAAATCTCATGGTGGACGACAAATACATCACGAGAAAACCGCATCTTATTTAAAAAGTAGAGAAGAGGGGAGAGAGAGAGAAGTTTTATATATTCTTGCGGTTTTCCCTAAAAATCCAGAAATCTCATAGAAATCCAAATCTTAAAATCATAAGTAAGTATATGATAAGTGTCGGCATATGCCCATGATACTGCATGATAACATGAAAATATGAATGCATGAATGTCTAAGTAATAGATGCCATGTTTAGACTAACATCTGAGAGTAATCCCAAAATTATATCGATCTAGTTGTTAACCGATTCTATCAATAAAAGATAATATGATCTAAAGTGTATGTGACATAGCAGTTACCGATGATGATGTGTGTGAGCCGGCAAATAAGTGAGCGTGGAATATGCGCATCATCGGTAATGGTGCTGGTGTCCTAACATGTAAAGTTTATACTGATTATAGCAACATATGTATGAACATGCAACATTATGATTACAGTGTGAAAGTAAAGACGGATGCGTGTTATCCACTCATTTGATATACAATTATCACTACCACTATATGACTCGAACCTAACCTAGTGTCCATCTAACCTCCTAAGAAACTAAACCGAAGAAACTAGTCATTAAGAAACAAGAGTCTACCTATGTCTGAATCAATATCTATAATAGTCGGCGATTCAGCTTCAATTGTGTCACGTACGTAGTACGGCTTCCTCGAATCAAGAGTGCGAATCAATCATCATATCTATGCCTCGTACGGTAAAATCCATCGTACGGCATCCCAATATCGGTGTACGGGTCAAGTATCTCCTAGGTGTCTCATCATTAGTATACTGTCATCATCAACACATATCATGATCAAGGTGCTAAACTGTGATCGCATACATCAATCATATATCATTGCCATCATAATAAGCATCATTAGTTTATCCTCAGAAATATCATGTCATATGTATCATATTGTGATTAAGTCATATTGATATCATATCGTCCTCAAGTCACACCTCTATGATATCGACATCAGGTCACACCTATATGATGTCGTAATCAAGTCATACATATCCCATATCGTGATCAATCACAAGTTACAATCCGGATACTATTTTAGAGTCCCATGTACCTCAATATCATCACCAACCATTATAATTTAAGTATAGATGTTCATTATCTCATTCTCTAATGATCCGCTAACACTTAATAGGACTGTATAGCCAAAAATCACGGCATCAAGCCCAGTTACACCGTTTCATCATACCTCGGATATCACATCACATCAATGTATCCCATACACGTGTTGTATATATATATATACCTATACCTAGTCCTATATGTATATATACATGCACGTATACACCATGTCGAGTTTCAGTGTGTGCGTGTGTGTTTCTATCTGAAACCTACGAACCTCTTCCAAGGACCTCATCCTCTGATATGGTTTTCCTAAATCAGTCTAGTCCAGCCTAGGGTCATTACTAGGGTCCTACTCATTAAGAATCTAGGGTCACATTTTGTTTCCTGATGACAATAAATACTATTCCTATTGTACGTTGCGGGGGTGCTAAACACCATCCACCCGACTTCCCCCCGTAGATATACATCTACTCACCTGGTCCATGTCTGCCGAAGACGGTGTCGCCATCCTCCTCTTCATCGCCCGCAGTCCACGTGAGGGGTACCTAAACGCAAACATAAAAATATCATCGTAAACTGAATCACATACAAAAGTTAAAACGACGCAAGGAACAAGCATAGGTTAAAACCTATGTCCCGTCCACGCAAAAGCACCAAATATCTCTCGATATCGGCATACAAACGCTGATGGATCGAGATAACATCAACAAATAACTCATAGTTTTAAAACTCGTTACTTATAATATATAACATGATTAAATCCATCGAAACCCTAAAAATCGATCAAACCGTCCAATTTCGTAAAACCAGAAAATGCCAATTTACCGTTTTTCATCAAAACTTGACATTTAAATGAAACCAATGGTCATAAAACTCATTAAATAGCATAACTAGACTATACAAACCATTACTATATTTTTATTACACAAATTTGTATTAATTTGAAATTTCTAGTTTGCAACCTTTAACAATTTTCAACATTTTTCAAGCAAAATACCGCAATTCCACCACAAAACATGATGTTGCATGAATTAATTTATTAACCTACAATTCATGATGATAATGATATAATGAAACCATGATTATATTTTTAATCTCATTTATTTAGGAATTTCCAAAATCTAGTTTGCAAAAACTAGCATAATTAGCATATTTTCCAATTATCAAAAGAAACTAGTGATCAAACCAAGTTTTTTTTTCCATTAACATGCTAATATTCTCTGTAAAACTACAATCTAATGATAGAAATATTAATTAGAATTTTATATAACCCACATATATATTTTATAAAAAACTAGTTAGCTAAATAGCTTAATTTAAACAATTTGAATACACAAATTATTATACAATAACCATGCAAGATTTTTCCACTTCTAAAAATGGTAGACTAGTTATTATAACCCTAATTAATTAATAAAAACCACCACTTGAATTTACAAACCCTAACTTGAATTTTATAATTTGCAACTAGAATTAATATATTAAATCTAATTATATTTAAAAGAAACAACTAATAACAATAAATAAAAAGGAGAAGATTTATACCTCCAAACTATGAAATCCAAACATGAAACTGAGCCTCCAAAATGCATGCTTTCCCACTCCAAGGTCCATGTAAAAATGAGCAAGAATAAAAGGGTATGAAATAAATAGGATTTTGTGGATTTTTATTGAATTTTTGATGAATTTTGAACAAAAAAAATGAAGTGGAAATGGGGGGGCTGCCATGGGGTGAGGCCGGCCATTGTAGGAGAGAGAGGGAGCAAGAGAAAAGAGTGAAAAAAAGTGTGGAAGTTTCAAGAAAAGAAACATCACTTAAAGTCTTTTCATACTTTTCTTTATTTTATTTTATTTCTTTACTATAGCAACTCAAGAAAGCTCTAGAAAAAAGAAAAAATTTGCAAATAAATTTTGCATGATACACACTAAATTCTAATATGCCATGGTTCATTTTTACAAATTAAAACCATTCGAATTTGTAATTTACACTAATTTAGTGTAAAAATAAAGCTTATGTTAATATTTAAAATAATTAATTTAGGAAAAATATTTAATTAAACTAAAAATTTATAAGTGGCTAAATAAACACCATTTACTAGTAATTACATAATTAAAATAGGTATTTTTGAAATTATAATGAAAGACAATCACGGTTTAGTTTTACGAAAAATGCATTTTACTTTACCGAAATTCATAAAATTCACTTAAACAATTTTATTCATTTAATTATTTATTTAATTATTTCTAAAACGTTACAATCTTCCCCCCTTTAAGAAATTCGGTCCCCGAATTTAAATTAAAACTCCCCCTCCAAATACTAAAACATTTAGCAAAACACTCAAATCGTCGGGACTCCGAAATCATCAATACATAACAAAAATCAACTCTGTCAAGCTTAACGCAATCATCGGAGTTATGGAGAGAATAAAATATCAAAACCCAATGTGAAAACCATCATAATATACATCAATCTATAACTTATATATAGTTCGCATCCTAGTAAAATCGCCTAAACATCATAATAAAGAAGCATATAAAAACCCCTCTTGAAAATCGTCGTGCAATGCACGTGTCACGGCATAAGTAGCGGACGTTTATTTTTTTTAAAAATAGCTATATATATATATATATATCTTTTATTTAACATACACGTCCCGCCTGGTTACTAAATCAAATAATAATGATTATGAAACATACTGCTCAAACTGAAATCAATCCCAATCACATCAATAAAATATCATGTGTGTCCGGTGCGCACTGAAATCGAAACCAAATACAGATACCATGAATACACACAAAAACAAAATAAGTGCAACAGGTGTGCACCAAAACATCTGTCAAGTGCAACGGGCGTGCACGACTCACTATCCGGTGCATCTAATCAGCACAAAACCCCGATTTAGTGCATCTGGTGTGCACAAAATTGCATTAAGTGCGCCAAGTATGCGCAAGAATCCTAATCAGGTGCACATGGTGCACGAAAACATACATCGAATATCAAAATCGAAATCAAAGCACAAAAATGAATGAAAACTAGGTCGAAGCATATATCAAAATCATGTGTAACCCATATGCACGAAATCAAATCAAAAATCTCAAAGTATATAAAACCAAATCAAGTGTACTGGGTGTATACTAAGCAACATCAATACAACTAATATATGAAACACAGATAAAATGTAATGAAGGTACACATAAGAAATACCAATCGTAGAACAAAATCCTCAAAATACCAAAATCCAATAACAGAAATATGAAATTCAAATCACCAAGTCATATCGCAAACACTATCGTCAGTGTACGCCTCCTTCCTCTGATGTCGGCTGCTTCAAACTTGTCTCTTCATAAGTTTGCTGACTGCACTACCAACGACAATACTCATATCTAGAGTCTCCCACGTAGTCGATCCCTTCACATGATATCCGGACTACATTAAACTTTTTGATCGATCCATCAAAATCCCATAATTCCCCGAGAGCTCAACACTCAAGTACAGTTTAAAAATATCTGGTACATACCCCAGTATCGATGATCCAGCCGTAGAAGGGCAAACCCAAGCCTCACTAATGACACCACGGAACTGCCGTAAACCCTAAGGTTCAAGGGCGTTCTCGTGGTCATTATGTCGAGTTAGGGTTTCATTCTTCTAGAGGGTCCATCGAAATACCTGCATGTTCTTCCGAATACCTTAAATTTGGGAAAATGGTTTTCTGATAATCGTTCAAACCCTTTAACTTCATCCGGACGGCATGTGAATACCCTTCGTCCGCACGCTAAGCAATGCTTCAATCCTCAAGAATAACCAATACTCTAAGGGTTATCGCATTCGAGCCGCAGCTCCCTCTGCCCGTGGTAATAGAAACCACCATCCGACATCGACGAAGATAGATCAAAGGAACGAATGAAATACGGTGCAAACAATTGTACATCCTAAGGCTACTTAAGCAGAGTAGCATATCGTAAGTATGCCGCGGACCATACCCACGGTACGTTACTCTACCTAAATCGCCTACTCTATCAACCAAGGGTCACCTAGACTTATACATGGTTAAACCTAGCGCTCTGATACCAACTTTGCCACGACCCGAAAGTACGGAACGTGACCGGCACTTAGATTACGAAGCGTCTAGAGGCGCAACGTAACCTCAGTAAGCCGAAGCCCAGAAATCTAAACCATAAAAGAAGAAGAAGAAGAAGTAAAAGAAACATGAAGGAAACAAGTTTAAAATCATCAGCAAATTTTCCCAAAAATTTAGACAAAGTCTCCTCTGTAAAAACTGGCCCCAAACGGGTACAACAAGTATAATATACATAAATAATAAAAAGCATCCCCAAACGGGAGCTAGCTCAACGCCAAAGGGCGAGGCTCAAACTAAAAAAAAAAACCACCAGATCAGAATAATACAAGCGCGACTCTAAGGTCGAAATAAAAGACTGGTCCAATAAACTTATCATGTAAAACAAGTATGGTTGATGGAGCTTACTAGATACAAATGAAAGAATAAAAAATACAATGGTGGTTCAGATACAAGTGAACCAACCTACCGTGCAAATCACCCTGAAGAAAAGATGTGCCAGCAAGCTGCCAGGGAAACCTGTACATCGAACCTGTAATAAAATTTGGCACAACGGGGGTGAGTTACCAACTCGTGAGTAGAAGACATCTACGAAAATAAATCGAATGCACGACGCTATCCTAGGTCATAACAATACACTACTAAGTCCCAATCATCTAGTAACAGCAGGGTAATACTGCGTGTAAGTGCAGATACTCCGTGCTCGTGTCAGTGCCTCATATAATACTATGTCATATGAAATGAAATGCATGCACCATGAATGTAAAGTAACAAATCCTGAAATCCAGATATATCTGTATAAGAAATCTTTAGCTGTTATCATAGTAAATGTGTATAAGAATCTGAAATCTCAACAATGAAATCCATAGAAATCCGTGTCAAGCATCGACACAAACATGTAAATCTCAAGTCTCATAGTCTCAATATCTCGGGCTCCGTCAGTCCGGATCGGCCCATATTATCAAATCTCACGACAACGGTCGGTATCCTCCGGATATCAGCCGCGCCAGACATCACCGGTAGGTTGCCTTCCCCTGCCAAGCTCATCGTCTACAACTCGATCTTCTTGCCCCGGGGTACCATACCGGACCCACCATGTACCCGAGACGGTTCATCCACTCCTCGAATCGGGTCTCGAAATCCAACAGAAAACAAGAAATTTCATGGTGGACGACACATACATCACGAGAAAACCGCATTTTATTTAAAAAAAAGAGAAGTGGAGAGAGAGAGAAGTTTTATATATTCTTGCGTTTTTCCCCAAAAATCCAGAAATCTCATAGAAATCCAAATCTTAAAATCATAAGTAAGTATATGATAAGTGTCGGCATATGCCCATGATACTGCATGATAACATGAAAATATGAATGCATGAATGTCTAAGTAATAGATGCCATGTCTAGACTAACATCTGAGAGTAATCCCAAAATTATATCGATCTAGTTGTTAACTGATTCTATCAATAAAAGATAATATGATCTAAAGTGTATGTGACATAGCAATTACCGATGATGATGTGTGTGAGCTGGAAAATAAGTGTGCGTGGAATATGCGCATCATCGGTAATGGTGCTGGTGTCCTAACAGGTAAAGTTTATACTGATTATAGCAACATATGTATGAACATGCAACATTATGATTACAGTGTGAAAGTAAAGACAGATGTGTGTTATCCACTCATTTGATATACAATTATCACTACCACTATATGACTCGAACCTAACCTAGTGTCCATCTAACCTTCTAAGGAACTAAACCTAAGAAACTAGTCATTAAGAAACAAGAGTGTACCTAGGTCTGAATCAATATCTCTAATAGTCGGCGATCCAGCCTCAATAGTGTCACGTACGTAGTACGGTTTCCTCGAATCAAGAGTGCGAATCAATCATCATATCTATGCCTCGTATGGTAAAATCCATCATACGGCATCCCAATATCGGGGTACGGGTTAAGTATCTCCTAGGTGTCTCATCATTAGTATAATGTCATCATCAACACATCTCATGATCAAGGTGCTAAACTGTGATCGCATACATCAATTTTATATCATTGCCATCATAATAAGCATCATTAGTTTATCCTCAGAAATATCATGTCATATGTATCATATTGTGATTTAGTCATACTGATATCATATCGTCCTCAAGTCACACCTCTATGATATTGACATCAGGTCACACCTATATGATGTCGTAATAGTATCATACATATCCCATATCGTGATCAATCACAAGTTACAGTCCGGATACTATTTTAGAGTCCCATGTACCTCAATATCATCACCACCCATTATAATTTAAGTATACATGTTCATTATGTCATTCTCTAATGATCCGCTAACACTTAATACGACTGTATAGCCAAGAATCACGGCATCAAGCCCAGTTACACCGTTTCATCATACCTCGGATATCATATCACATCAATGTATCCCATACACGTGTTGTATATATATATATACCTATACCTAGTCCTATATGTATATATACATACACGTATACACCATGTCGAGTTTCAGTGTGTGCGTGTGTATTTCTATCTGAAACCTACGAACCTCTTCCAAGGACCTCATCCTCTGATATGGTTTTCCTAAATCAGTCTAGTCCAGCCTAGGGTCATTACTAAGGTCCTACTCATTAAGAATCTAGGGTCACATCTTGTTTCCTAATGACAATAAATACTATTCCTATTGTACGTTGCGGGGGTGCTAAACGCTATCCACCCGACTTCCCCCCGTAGATATACATTTACTCACCTGGTCCATGTCTGCCGAAGACGGTGTCACCATCCTCCTCTTCATCGCCCGCAGCCCATGTGAGGGGTACCTAAACGCAAACATACAAATAGCATCGTAAACTGAATCACATACAAAAGTCAAAACGACGCAAGGAACAAGCATAGGTTAAAACCTATGTCCCGTCCACGCAAAAGCACCAAATATCGCTCGATATCGGCGTACAAACGCTGATGGATCGAGATAACATCAACAAATAACTCATAGTTTTAAAACTCGTTACTTATAATATATAACATGATTAAATCCATCGAAACCCTAAAATTCGATCAAACCGTCCAATTTTGTAAAACCAGAAAATGCCAATTTACCGTTTTTCATCAAAACTTGAGATTTGAATGAAACCAATGGTCATAAAACTCATTAAATAACATAACTAGACTATACAAACCATTACTATATTTTTATTACACAAATTTGTATTAATTTGAAATTTCTAGTTTGCAACCTTTAACAATTTTCAACATTTTTCAAGCAAAATACAGCAATTCCACAACAAAACATGATGTTACATGAATTAATTTATTAAGCTACAATTCATGATGATAATGATATAATGAAACCATGATTATATTTTTAATCTCATTTATTTAGGAATTTCCAAAATCTAGTTTGCAAAAACTAGCATAATTAGCATATTTTCCGATTATCAAAAAAAACTAGTGATCAAACTAAGTTTTTCTTTCCATTAACATGCTAATATTCTCACTAAAACTACAATCTAATGATAGAAATCTTAATTAGAATTTTATATAACCCACATATATATTTTATAAAAAACTAGTTAGCTAAATAGCTTAATTTAAACAATTTGAATACACAAATTATTATACAATAACCATGCAAGATTTTTCCACTTCTAAAAATGGTAGACTAGTTATTATAACCCTAATTAATTAATAAAAATCACCATTTGAATTTACAAACCCTAACTTGAATTTTATAATTTGCAACTAGAATTAATATATTAAATCTAATTATATTTAAAAGAAACAACTAATAACAATAAATAAAAAGGAGAAGATTTATACCTCCAAACTATGAAATCCAAACATGAAAATGAGCCTCCAAAATGCATGCTTTCCCACTCCAAGATCCATGTAAAAATGAGCAAGAATAAAAGGGTATGAAATAAATAGGATTTTGTGGATTTTTATTGAATTTTTGATGGATTTTTGATGAATTTTGAACAAAAAAAATGAAGTGGAAATGAGGGGGGCTGCCATGGGGTGAGGCCGGCCATTGTAGGAGAGAGAGGGAGCAAGAGAAAAGAGTGAAGAAAAGTGTGGAAGTTTCAAGAAAAGAAACATCACATAAAGTCTTTTCATGCTTTTCTTTATTTTATTTAGTTATTTCTAAAACGTTACAACTTGGGGTTTGGAAAAGCTCCGCTTAAACTCCTCTTGGTCACCGATGATCCACCCGGAGTCCGCTTTGTCCAAGCTTGCAACTTCACCCGATCAAGAGAATGAAATGAAGCTAACACTCCAAACAAGTGGGCTAGACTTGTGTAGAATGGTGTTGTGGTTCTCTTTCTCACTTCAAAATCCTATCTTGATGAATAATTTGCTCACTTGAAAATTCTAGAGAGCAAGAGATCAAGGTTGAAGAAGATGATGGCTATTTTTGAAGAAGAGAAGAATAACTCAAAAGAGAAAAAGAAAAACATAAGTATATATATTTTCATCTCTCATCTCAAACCATGGTTAAACAATATGGATATTTATTTCATTTTAGTTAAAAGAGAAGATGAAGATAAATCATGGTTAAATGGTAGGTGAATATGGTTAGGTCAAAAGAAGAGTGTAGAAGATAACCATTCATTCACCTTTTCTCTTTTCTTTTATTTTAACTTTAAATAGAAATAATTATCCATATATATTAACATGGTGTGAGTCTTATAAATCCACCATTTTCTATGTATAAGCAACCATGATAGATGATGTATGTATGTATGTATGTATGCACATCCATATGTGCATGAAACTAAAAGAAAGAAAGCATACATGCATGCATACATCCATCATGTACAAGAAAGGATTTCAAGTGAGAAAACCAATGGTTAAATGATAAATCAACACTTGATTTATCAATCCGGCCATATCACATATGACCCCACCAAAAGCAAACCGCCCAATAAATATACGGTATCCTATACGCGCATTATAACTGGGTCCATGCGCATATCGCATACGCGCACCACAACGTTTCGCCTGGACTAGGTAACTCCTTTGTGGGACTCTGAGACTCGTCAATACGCCGGCAGTGAGTGATGATCATATCAAGCACCCCCAAGCCGCAAGCGGTCAGCTAAACGTAACGGCCACCCGGGTATTCAACGATCAGAAGAGAACAAGCGAACATGCTACAACTCCCGTCGAGCCAACCGGCAACACTACCGTGCAGTCCGGTCTCCTCGTCTGATATGTTGCATATCAAGTCTAGGGGTGGTAAACGTCAGACCCCAATAACCGATAAGTCGTGCCGATGTGAGGCTTATAACGGGTCGAGAAACTACTGGTAACACTTACTAGTAAATCTCCAATCAGCCCTGGCCAGGGACTTCCCTATTACGGCCAATCGAGCACAGTGCAACATCAACCCCCAATACCGGGAGAGACGAAACCCCTCCTATCGCTCATTGCCTCCATGTGACTCGGGACTGTACCCAAAAACCACCGTTTTGCATGCCCTCACGGACGTGGTAAGGTGGAAATCAAAGCACAGTGGGAATCACACAAGACTCTATGACGATCTCGGGTCTACAAACTAACCTGCACAAGTGTCACCTGAGAACTGCCATCTGACGTGAGGTATAATACCATCTGGGAGTTCTCGGCGTGTCCGTCCAGTGTACCCAGTCTCCACTAAGCACCCGTATACCATCTCTGATGTCAAACACCGATGGATATGGGATCATCCATCGCCCATCTCATGGGTCGAGAAGCGTATACGCTAGTCTACTCTGGTGTATCGATGCCCCGTCTCGATACACCCACGACTAGGGACCTTGAAGGATGTACTTATGGACTACCATGTACCTTGAAAAGTCATCCGTAAAAGTAATGAAGTAAGAATAACCGTTTCGTGCATGCGTAGACATTGGACCGCACACGTCGCTGTGTACGAGTCCTAAGAGCTCGCTCGCTCTTACTCTGTGTCCAGTGAACAGAGTCTTTGTCATCTTTCCTTTGAGACAAGATTGACAAGTTGCATATGATTGATATTCGAACGGATCCAAATATCCTTCTGTATGTAACTTCGTCAACCTTCTCTCATTGATGTGACCCAGTCTACAAAGCCATAAGAAAGCCTGATTTGTTTCCGGAGACTTTCTTTTGTGTGTATTCTGGACATTGAAAATCTATGGTTGGTTTAATACGTATATACCATTGCTCAATGTACCTGACCCAATCAGAACTTGATTAAGGTGAATGTTTACAACATTACTTACAAACGCAAATTCATAACCTTCTTTAGATATTAAAGATACAGAAATGATATTACAAGTTGCATTGGGTACAAAAAAGAAATTACGTAAAACCAAAACATGTCCATCTGACATTCTCAGGTGATAGTCCCCCACGGCCTCAGCATCCATGCTAGCTCCGTTTGCAACTTTGAGGGTCATATCACATGCCTTCAAAAATCTACGCTTTCTCAATGCCTGTAAAGAATTACAGATATGAGATCCTGACCCGGTATCCAATACCCAGGAAGTAGAGTTTATTGATAGAAAATTTTCAATAACATACACACCTGAAGCTGAAGCTGAAGCCGCAACTTGCTTCAGATCCTGTGTTCTGGCCTTCCAAGCCCTGCAATCTTTCTTCCAGTGTCCACTCTTGTGAAAGTAAAAGCACTATTTGTTAGTGTATATGCCCTAGAGGCCATTACTGTATCATACTAGTTTGTATATTACTTAATGGAAGCTTGGGATATTCACCTTGTATATACAATCTTGCTCAAAATAGTAGTATGCTACTTGGTTTGTTTCTACTTCAATGTGTACATGTGTTTATTTTAGTATATCACCTATACACATTAGTGGAGCCCTTAGGATCTTTGCTTGATTACCAGCGTTGTGATGGCAGTCACACTAGTAGGGGCTGGGTAATCTATAAGCACATCCTTATACAGGTCCCTAGTCGTAGGACTATCGAGACAGGGCATCGATACTCCAGAGTAGACTAGCGTATGCGCTTCTCATTCCAGTGTGGGAGATGGTCTGTCCCACAGCCATCAGTACGTCGTACTGGAGATAGTATACGGGTGCTCGTTAGGTTACGAGTACACTGGACAGGACTCGTCGGGAACTGACCGGTTGGTATTATACCTATCGTTCAGTTCCCAGGTGACATGAGTACAGCTTAGTCCGCTGACTTGACACTGTCACTTCGCCTCTAGTGTGTTCCCACTGTACTTTGATTACTACCCTACCACGGCTCAAAGGAGTCGTGCAAACAGGTAGTAGTTGGGTGCAGTCCTGAAGCACTTGGAGGCAGTGACGGTTAGACAGGATTCATCTCTCCCGGTATTTGGGGTTGACATCGCGCTGTGTCTAGGAGAGCCATTATACGAGTAGTCCCTGGCCAGGGCAATCGAGATATACTGGTAGGCTTCCAGTGTTATCTCAGGGTGTTTTGGGCTGCACTCCGACACGACTTGTACCGCTATTAGGGGACTGACGTTTACCGCCCCCTAGGCACGCTATGCGATGTATCAGACGAACAGACCGGACTGTACGGAGACTGTCACATTCAGGCTCAGTAGGAGTTCAAATGGGTTTCACCTCGTCAGTCTTCTTGTCGGCATCTACCTGGGGACCGTTACGCACAGCTAGTGCCGCTTGCGGTCTGTGGTTAAACCCACTGCCTGCGTAGTGTCGAGTCTTTAGAGTCCCACACAGAAAGCTATTCGCCTTTAGGCAAAAGAGCAGAGGTCGCATGGTTTTGCGACAGGTCTCATGGTTTTTCGACAGGGTTCGGTCACATCTGTGCACTTATGCATGTACAGTGTCCGGACAGTTAACACTAGCGGGCTTTGGTTTAAGCCAGATCCTAGTGTACGTTTTGGGATTGGTTTTATCCAGTATGTATTCGTGTTCCTCGGAACGCGGATGCGGGTGTGTATGCACAGTTGACGGAGAGACAGAGGCAGAGGATTCTCATTAGGGTTGTTGACTGTTGACTGTTGACTTTTTGCTCAACCCTAATGAGAATATGATATGTAATTAACAATAATATTAATTAAGTATTATGGTGACATGGTTGTTGAGGGGTTGACTTTGTTGACTTGCTGACTTTGTTGACTAGGTTGGACTAGTTGACCATCATGATGACAATGGCTATCATTTCATGGCAAAGACTCTTTACTTGCTTGTTTCTCTTGTGAAAAATGAGTGCATGAAATGATATGGCTATTGTAGCTTAAACCATCACATAATACTTGATTGCTATGATTTGTGATGATGGCTTTGGATTATTAGAGCCAAGAGAGAAAAGTCTTTCTCATTCTATCATTCTCATTCTCTCTCTTGTGTTCTTGAGCTCTCATCTTCTTCGTTTTGCTCTCCCTCTCTTTAGTCTATGGTTCACTTGTCTCATGTGTTGAGAACCAAGAACCATAGAGAAAATCCCAACACACTCTCCTCTACTCACTCTAGTTCACAAGGTTTAGCAAACCGAGTGAACTAGTTTCTTCAAAGATCGAAGAAGAAGCCAAAGGTAGAAGCTTTCAGGTGGATCGATCTTCGGCGCAAGGAGACGACGGGGTGAAGCCGATCCAGACAACCATCGAGGCTTGAAGACGAAGGAGTTCAAGAAAGAAAGGTATAACCCCCTAACCGAGTAGTTAACAACTCCTAGTTAGGTTGTTAGTTAGATGTTTAACAAAGATCCGGTTTTGAGTCCATGTTACCGCCTCTAGAAAATTGTTTTTCATCAAATTCCGCATGCCCGAAAGTACCGGGAGAGGTAGCATGGACTTACACTCTTCCTTCTCCACAAGCTTTCCCGCTACCTTTGTTGCTTTTGCCTTTCCTTTCGTATCCACTTTACTAACACCACCCTTTGGTTTGGCGGGGTTTTCTTCTTCTTTTCCTTGGCTTTCGCCTTGGACCTAGAAGAGGAAGATCCTCCTACAAACAAAGTGGATGTTTCCCTACCTTTCTGTAGGGTGCCCTCTGCACTCCTCAGCATGTTGAGGAGCTCTGAAAGTTCAACCTCTTTTTCTTGCAAGTTGAAGTTCAGGATAAACTGGGCGTAAGTGGAAGGAAGGGACTGGCGAATCAAATCCATATAGAGCTCATTCTCCAACGTGGTCCCAAGGTCCGCGAGCTCCTCTATGTAGCCAATCATCTTAAGCACGTGTTCCGCTACCGATGATCCTACGGCCAATCTCGCCGAAAACAGCTTCTTCGACACTTCGTATCTGGCGAAACGGGATTTCTCTCCATACAGTTCTTTTGTATGGAGAAATATGGATTCGAGGTCTATATTCTCGTGCCTTCTCTGATGTTCATTGTCCATAGAGGCAAGCACGAGGCACTTGGCCTTCGCGCAGTCGATTTCCCAGGTCTTACGGATTTCCCTATCCGCGACGCTAGTTTTGGGACCTGGGATAGGGGGAGCTTTGGTGGTAAGGAGATACCCCAAGTTGTCATAAGTGATTGCCATTTTGACATTCCTGAGCCAATCTTTGTAGTTTGGCCCTGTCAGTATGTTTTTATCTAGTAGTAAGTTAAGTCCAGTCATGATATTTGGTCGCTGCAATTAGGAGAGAGAGAGAAGAAACACTTTAGCATGATGCTCTTGCAAGTTTAGAGTGGTTTTTAATTTGTCTAAACAGGATGGCTCCCACCATCTCTCGAATCCCTCCTCAAACCATAAAGGAAGAATTAGTCGGGATCAATCTCACCGTACAATTCTTGCTTAACTGTTCAGCCAGGCCAGTGTTGGTACTTCGAGGGAGTTTTTCCAACACTTTCGCGAAGTTCCTTAATTAAGTAACCTCTTTTCCCTGTGGGCGTAGCCCCGCTAACACCTTTCTAGACACTTACTTGGTTTATAGCATTGATCGTTAAGTGAGAAATTTCCCAAGGAGTAGCATATACTCACAGTAGGATCGGGATCCTGTAAGTGCACGGCGGCGCCCCGGCCTCCATCCCGATGCCAAATGAGGAAGCGATGGTTAACTTTAATTTTTCAAACCGGCACCACCGCGCACTAAAACCCAGATCGTACCATTAACTAGTCCTAGCTAACTACTAGATGGGGAAAAGAGATATACCGAGCGATCCATGTCCTCCGGTCTTCTCGCCGTCGTCCCGATCTCCCGCGGAATGTCCTGTCTCCACCTCCTCGCCGGAAGGGCACCACGTCGCCGGCTTATTTTACGGGCTCCCACCTCTATACCGATGCAACTCGGGCACGAAGTTGGCGAGCCGACGTGCCCAAGGCTTGCTGTAGAATGTGTGTAGAACTCATGTCTCATTTTGGTGTAGTGGTGGTTGCCATTTGGTGGAGGAAATGATATGTGGAATTTTGTAGATGAACTTGGGGATTTTTAACCATCAAGAGAACCAAAAAAAACCCACTACAAAATTGGGCAGCCCCCCCTTTCAAGTGGCCGGCCTTGGCTCAAGGTGGGAGTGAGAATGAGAGAGTGGTGAATGGTTGATAGAACCACAACCATAATGCAAGGGAATAAAGATAATCTTGAAGGGAAATGATCACAAACAAACCCACACTCCAAAACAACCATCATCAATAGCCATGATTGCTCACAAAGTCAAGCAATCATGAACCATGGAAAGTCAAGGGATGGTCCTCCATCATGGTCCAACAATATGCAAAGACCCCCTTCCAAATTGCTTATTTGCACAAATGCAAATAAGCCCTCCTCCACCAATCTTCGGCAAATGAAAGATACAAAGAAATATGGCCGAAACGGAAAGTAAACTGGCAACTCCAGAAAACTGGTCCCGTAATAAATTACAGGAAAACCCCGCTACTGTGTTTACACACCCGCATTTGTATTCCAACCGAAAACAAATGCAATGAGAAAAAATCTACACTGTACTATACTTGGATCCGGCTTAAACCAAAGCCGGCTAATAATATCCGTCCGATCCTGATCCGTGCAATACCGCACGTATCTGATCGAACCCTGCCATATAATCATATGACCTGTAGTACTAACCGTCCGATCCTGATCCGTGCAATACCGCACGTATCTGATCGAACGCTGCCATATCTCCATACGGCCTCTACAGCGTTTCGCCCGAAACTTGAGTAACTGAATGTGTGGTGGACTCTAAAGACTCGTCAATACTATGGCTGTGGATTTAAGCACTAGCACATCAGAGGTATTAGCCATACGTGACGGGCTACCAGCTATTGACCAAAAGGGACGTCGATGAGCGAACTCATCCTGACACCCTACTGAGCCTGTCAGTGACAATATCCGTACAGTTCGGTCCGTTCGTCTATGAGCATCGCATGGCGGGCCTAGGGGTTGGTAAAATTTAGACCCCCAAAAGCGGTACAAGTCGTGTCGGAGTGAAGCCCAGAACACCCTGAGATACTACTGGAATACCTAATTGTAAATCTCCAGCCTCGGCCTGGGGCTTCGTGTAATGGCTCTCCTAGACACAGCGCGACCTCACCCCCAATACCGGGAGAGACGAACCCCTGAAGATCCGCTCACTGCCTCCATGTGGCTCGGGACTGTACCCAACTAAAACCTGTTTGCACGTCTCCTTTGAGCGTGGTAGGGTAGTAATCAAAGTACAGTGGGAACTTACACGAGACAAATGACGATCCTCAGGTCGATGAACTAACCTGTACACATGTCACCAGGTAACTACTATCTGACGTCAGGTATAAGACCAACTAGCATGTTCCCGGCGAGTCCTGTCCGGTATACTCATAACCCAATGAGCACCTGTATACATCTTAGGTGAACCAACTGACACCAGTGGCTTGTGAGACCGGCCACCGCCCCTCATCGGGGTCTCGACTGTATACACTAGTCTACTCTGGAGTATCGATGCCCTGTCTCGAAACTCCCACGACTAGGGACCTTTTAATGATGTGCTTATAGACTGCCAGCTCTCACGTATATGATCGCCCTCATACTGCTGGTGGTCAAGCAAGAATCCTAGGGGCTCTATCAACGTGCAATAGTGACATGTCTGGTCACCTAAACCAGTACACGAAGATAAAGATAAACCAGATAGCATACTATCATCTCGAGTAAGACTGTCCTACCGGGATAGGTTCTCCCTCAATCATTGCAATCACGTGCCTGTGATCCAATAATTGACTCTGAGGGCACTATCTCCAATAATCTCCCACTTGCACTCAATGCAAATTATTGCGATATCGCATACTCACAGCCCGTGTGATACCGAACACCCAACTCCTCTACTAGTCAGTTTCACAAAGCCTGTTTGTGAAACTATTGCGTTCGAGGAATAGCCTCAGTGAGTGGATCCGCTTTGATGTTTCTTTCCATGTCTCTTTATAGCTCAAGTTCGCGAAGAAACCTATCTCCCGAAATGAGCAACACCTGTCTTAGAATATGTCTGGATGTCTGATGGGACCTAGCTCATAAATGAACTCCAAATCCAAACTTCTTAGACTGTATTGTCAACTGAACTTAATCAGTATCCTGCGCTATGCCTCCCTCAGTATTGCCTTGGATCACCTGTCCAAAATACTGCCCATCGTCGGAAGGAAAACTATAACTCTGACAACCTCCTTGTCGTCCAGGTCACCTTGGAAGCCTGGAATGATAACTGTCTCCCGAATGAGGCTGTCATTATCATATCCCTAGAACTCCCACTTATGTTCTAAAACTGCTTCCGACTGTTTCTCCAGGATTGGATCAATGTTAACTTATTGCATCTAGTGCAAGAACAACATCTGGTGTGGTACTTGACATCTCATGATTGACTCAATTGCCTGAGCAAGTGATCTGCCAATCATGCACATCCCTCTCCCCTTTAGTCTGTAAGACACCTTTAGAGAGGGTGACTCCATCACCTGCAGGTAGACTACCGTGCCAGGAGTCGTCCATTCTAAATACTCTTAGAATGTTGTCTAAGTACCCTTAATTGGGAAACCACCCAAATCTAGATCAAAAACCATAGATCTAGTAACCAGTATGTCTGATATTTTGTCCAAGTCCCATGTGGAGAAACCACTGTGTGACGACCAAAGTATAACCGATCGTAGTATAGGAATATCACTTCCTACTCTGTGTATGTCATCCAAATACCATGACATCACACCCTACTACCTTCTCAACCGATCCATCCCCTATTCTGATGAAGTCAAACCTATGACTGTCACTTCAGAAATTGATGATCTATCTCCGCTATATCTGCTTTAGTCTATAAATAGACATAAGCTACCTGTCCACCAATGCTTCCGCTGCTCCCACTGACTCCGACAACCCTCTGGCAGAGTCATATAAACGTACACTTCTAAAGCTAGTTTAGAACGACGCTATACTCATCCTCCTGCCGGGTCTCACAGTCTGGAACAACAGCAATAGTAAGTGTGGGTAAACAAGAACTTCCCTGTCACCGTCCTTAAGGCTAACGGAGTACCTCTCGGGTGCCTGAGGTTACCCACCAAATCTGCGGAATGGCCAATGGAATGTCAAACCAGATTGAAACTTTAGGTTCCTATCAAATCTTCAATAATGGTTTGTGGTTCTGGAATCACTTCCAGTTCTATCATACTCCCACTACTTTTTTCTGAAAAAAAATCCATTTTTATTAAAACTGTGGCGAGTCTAGAACAATATCTCTATTGATCTTCCAGATGGTAGAAAGTCAACCCTCGTCATAGCCTGGGTCAACCCACAAACAGCCATTACAGAAAACATGCCTTGAGTTATCCAGAGTCTGGTTTTAAGCATAAACCAGACAACTCCCCGTACCTTAACATCGTTAAGATATGAACTGTTCTATATCCAATATAGAAACAGAGGCACTGATTTAATTGAACCAGATTCAAATCATGCAGCTGTCTCCAGTGCATGTTAACTAAATGGAAAGAGGCCGATCAGCGTTACTCAACTTAGGAATGCTTCCAATTATGAATAACCTGAAAGAGAAGCAAGATCTCTTAATCATTACTATCATCTGAAAACCATACACAAGTATCTACATCTTCGATCACTTTGAAGAATCCCGATACTTGCAATAGCTGGTTCTCTACTTTATTCAAATACCTATAACTTCTCAAAATTCGGACCCTGTATTACCACGAAACACCTGTCTAAAAACTAGAGAAGACATAAGTAAACCGAATATAGTACGAGGACCAACCCCTCTGTCCTGATGGACCCTGGACAACATACAATACTCTGTATAAGTCCCTTGAGTCTGATAACTCATCCACTGTGTGTCGTAGGTTGAAAACTGTACTTATGGTTAAGAAGAATTACACCGCTGTTTAATGCTCCTTACCTAACCATCCACTGATATAGGTAAATATCACTGACATAATTTCAAAAAGATATATCTCACTCTATGAAAATAGACGTACAGATATATCGATTTGAAATTGGTGCATAACAGCGGATATTCAAAACCAAATATTTGCCGACCGGCAAACAGCCCAGGTGATTTCCTCAAATATCACTGATTACAACGAATCCCGATATAATGAGGATGATCACCTAATTCCCACTAACCTACTCCCACTCATCATCTGTAAAACCATATAGATGTGAGAATCATACCTGGTAAATACATACCCTGGAGTAAGGACTAATTGGGAAATCAGTTTTCCTTTAACAGTACTCAGTGAAACTGAAATATTGAAATGTTTCGTAGGGGTATCCTGGTATTCCTAGTAATGCCTCTTCCAGATTCACGACTGTAACCGTATAATTCTTTGCCACCTCCCCAAATCCCTTTATATGTCTTTAGTCATTACCTTCTGCACACCCCTTAGGCCAAATGGTTTTCTTCCTTCCCTACCGTTCGGCACCAGCCTATGGTTTGGAAGAAGACTATCCAATAAGCATAATGGGTGTACTGTCCTAATCCTTGGAGCACTCGCAATGCGAGATAAGGTGAAGATAAAAGACAACCGAATAAACCTTATTTCTATTTCTCTGAACCAGAATCCATCCCCGAACTGGAACAAGTTCCTTTCGAGTTCGTATATAACCATACGATGGAGTATCCAATAAACTGTGGATCTTCGTAGTGATACGGAGTGTCCTGGAGAAATACAAAGGTGATTTTGGATTGGCGAAGAAATACTTGGTTTGGTCGTGAATATCAGTTGCAATTTACGTTTCCCTCTTACTAATCCATTTCTTTGTCTTTACATAATACCTTCTGTACACCATCGTTATGCTAATTGGTTTTCTTCATTCCCTACCGGTCGGCACCTGCCTATGGTTTGGAAGAAGACTATCCAATTTGCGTAATAGGTGTTCTATCTCATAAACCAAGGAGTACTCGCAACTTGAGAGAAGGTAAAAGGAAAAGACAACTAAATAGTCCTATTCGTTTTCTCCAGAACCGGAAACCATCCTCGAATAAATTCCTTCGAGTTCGTATATAACCATACGATGGTTTTGTCCAATGGAAGTGGACGTTCGTAGTAATACGGGGTGTCCTGGAGAAAAGGGTAAAAGTAGGAGTGGCAATGAGGTTCGCAACTCTGACAATCCAAAAGCCAATGTTTAAGAAGGTTCGGTCAACTTGGTCATTGAGTCATAGTCTTAGGGTCGGGTCAATGGTCGCTGCCAAAGAGAGAGAGAGAAAAGAAACACTCAGTGTGCACTCTAACCTAGATCAGAATGGTTACCAATTTATCTAATCTGGAAACCTCACACTGTACCGTCAGATTCTCCTCCAAACCTGAAAGAAAAACTAGTCGGGGTCACCCGAGGAGTAAACTAACTCATCAGTGGGAATCGGAATCCAACTATCATCGCATGATAACGTGACGGAATCCGCTCACGGTGTCACACTCCAGAAGGTATGCGCATATCTGGCAAGTTTCAGTTTCTTTAGTAACTCCCGATGTGATTTTTACCCCATGCTCTTATGACCTTGACTTTGGCCAACAAATCATAAGTCACATGTCAAGTTCTACCCGTCATTCTCCAGGTTGATTTGAATCCACCCGTACCTAACCTTGACTTTGGCCAACATTGCAGTACGACTGTTCCAAACCAACGCATCTATGCTGCATATGAATAACCAACAGCTACCAAACACCGTGCCTTGACTTTGGCGAACAAACACAGCTTGAATACTATTGACTACCCATATGAAATGACGGAGGTCTACGAATGGTTTCTGGCGAAAACCTTTAACGTAATGAACTTGATATCGTTGAAGGAACGAATAGCTTTTATAAAAATATAGTGACGAAACCTTTGCTAAAGAGGTCACTCCCGGTGAAGGGATCTCGGCTCTTTCCCCGTAAAATGAGGTGCAGGATATTCCAACTGAATACCACGGTGCAAAGAAAAAGTAATCGGCTATAGTGAAGTCATTGCCCTGACATAAACTTTTTGTCCAAGGGGTCACCCCCGGTGAAGGGATCTCGGCCCTTGCATCGTCGACTGAGGAGCAGGATATTCCAACTGAATACCACGATGCAAAACAAAAGTGAACGTCCTTGCAATAACAGCTTTTTGAAAAGTGTTCCAACAACATCAGATTAGGTTTGTTTTTAACTTGCATTGATCCGAATCAACGCAGTCCCAACAATTGATCACACCACAAAGAACGAAAATATATTGATGTACGTATATGCCATCCGCATTCGCCACTGGGTCCCGTCATTACCCGTTTGGTTAGCTAACTAACGACAGAGTGGGGACTGGACTAGCACGGATGCAAAACATATACAACATCTACTAATATATATCAATATATAATTTTCGCTCAAGGCATGATAAAAATGCAACATCACAGAAATGTTCAGCATCACAGAACAATACAGATATCTGGGATCCCCAGGTTTCACAGAGCCACTACTGAAACCCGACGTTCCCCTGGTCGTGTGGATAGCCTGTGCAATGAAATCCTAGACCCCTACGGGCGCGGCAAGTTACCCGCCAAAACCCGAAGCGAGGCAGCCCCCTTCAGCAACGTGAATGGACCACCCAACACTTCACGGAATCCGGTAACTTGGGCACCCCTCCTGGGTCAACCTGTACCCCCTACGAGTGCGGCGAATAGCCCGCCAATTCTAGAGTGAAGCCCCCTCCATCTCAATGCCATGAGATGCGGGCCCGTTGCCCTCTAGAACCCGGCTATCCGTGCACCCCTCCTTGGGGTAATCCTAGTACAGAAAGTAAAATATACATACAACGGGTACATCGACCGCAACCTGGTCGTGCCCCAAAATAATAATACAAACAGGCAGTGACGGCAGTCCACATGTCGGACGCTCGCCCCGCAATATCAAATGTACATAATACAACAAAACTGTACTAGCATTGCATCCAGGCTATCCCCCACGACCGATCCGCAACATCACAGCAATACACAGAACATCAACGTGAAAGTCACGTTCGCAAATTCGTCTAACCGGGCTATAGCAGTTAGACAGGATTTACCGATCAAGTGACATTCACGGTCGCAGATATAATGTAAATACTGTGAACCAATGTGTTTAAAATATCCGATCGATCAAAATTTACCAAGTGGGCCCCAAGAAATACTGTTGCAGATGCAGAAATTCTGGGCCCAAAAATAATATTCCAAAACCCCTATTTCATTGTAAAAAGATCACTGTGAAAAGGTGGTGCAGTGAACTCACTGAACGGCGGCGGAACCGCGGCGCCAAGGGGGGTTTGGCCGTGGTTCCGCGGCGGTTCTACAGTATCACTCTACCAAATTTTCCCAGATGTCTTATAACTTCTTGAACAGTATTCTGAAACAACCTGAAAAATTTTTGGAGTCCAAAAAATTTCGACAGAAAACTGTTGTAATGAAAAACGCGGGTTTTGGAATTTTGTTCGATCGGAAATGAAAAACACATTAGACCAAGCTAGACTATGTTAATGGCGAGGCTCTGATACCACTGTAAGTGCACGGCGGCGCCCCGGCCTCCATCCCGAGGCCAAATGCGGAAGCGATGGTTAACTTTAATTTTTCAAACCGGCACTACTGCGCATTAAAACCCGGATAGTACCATTAACTAGTCCTAGCTAACTACTAGATGGGGAAGAGAGATATACCGAGAGATCCGTGTCCTCCGGTCTTCTCGCCGTCGTCCCGATCTCCCGCGGAATGTCCTGTCTCCACCTCCTCGCCGGAAGGGCTCCACGTCGCCTGCTTCTTTTACAGGCTCCCACCTCTATACCGAGGCAACTCGGGCACGAAGTTGGCGAGCTGACGTGCCCAAGGCTTGCTGTAGAATGTGTGTAGAACTCATGTCTCATTTTGGGGTAGTGGAGGTTGCCATTTGGTGGAGGAAATGATATGTGGAATTTTGTAGATGAACTTGGGGATTTTTAACCATCAAGAGAACCAAAAAAAAAAAAACCACTAAAAAATTGGGCAGCCCCCCCTTTCAAGTGGCCGGCCTTGGCTCAAGTTGGGAGTGAGAATGAGAGAGAGGTGAATGGATGATAGAACCATAACCATAATGCAAGAGAATAAAGATAATCATGAAGGGAAATGATCACAAACAAACCCACACTCCAAAACAACCATCATCAACAACTATGATTGCTCACAAAGTCAAGCAATCATGAACCATGGAAAGTCATGGGATGGTCCTCCATCATGATCCAACAATATGCAAAGACCCCCTTCCAAATTGCTTATTTTCACAAATGCAAATAAGCCCTCCTCCACCAATCTTCGGCCAATGAAAGATACAAAGAAATATGGCCGAAACGGAAAGCAAACTGGCAACTCCAGAAAACTAGTCCCGTAATAAATTACAGGAAAACCCCGCTACTGTGTATACACACCCGTATTTGTATTCCAACCGAATACAAATGCAATGAGACAAAATCTACACTGTACTATACTAGGATCCGGCTTAAACCAAAGCCGGCTAGTAATATCCGTCCGATCCTGATCCGTACAATACCGCACGTATCTGATCGAACCTTGCCATATAATCATACGGCCTCTAGTACTAACCGTCTGATCCTGATCCGTGCAATACCGCACGTATCTGATCGAACGCTGCCAAATCACCATACGGCCTCTACAGCGTTTCGCCCGAAACTTGAGTAACTGAATGTGTGGTGGACTCTAAAGACTCGTCAATACTATGGCTGTGGATTTAACCACTAGCACGTCAGAGGTATTAGCCATACGTGACGGGCCACCAGCTATTGACCAAAAGGGACGTCGATGAGCGAACTCATCCGGACACGCTACTGAGCCTGTCAGTGACAATATCCGTACAGTCCGGTCCGTTCGTCTATGAGCATCGCATGGTGGGCCTAGGGGGTTGGTAAAAGTCAGACCCCCAAAAGCGGTACAAGTCGTGTCGGAGTGAAGCCCAGAACACCCTGAGATACTACTGGAATACCTACCAGTAAATCTCCTGCCTCGGCCGAGGGCTTCGTGTAATGGCTCTCCTAGACACAGCGCGACCTCACCCCCAATACCGGGAGAGACGAACCCCTGAAGATCCGCTCACTGCCTCCATATGGCTCGGGACTGTACCCAACTAAAACCTATTTGCACGTCTCCTTTGAGCGTTGTAGAGTAGTAATCAAAGTACAGTGGGAACTCACACGAGAAAAATGACGATCCTCAGGTCGATGAACTAAACTGTACACATGTCACCAGGAAACTGCTATCTGACGTCAGGTATAAGACCAACTAGCATGTTCCCGGCGAGTCCTGTCAGGTGTACTCATAACCGAATGAGCACCTGTATACATCTTAGGTGAACCAACTGACACCAGTGGCTTGTGAGACCGGCCACCGCCCCTCGTCGGGGTCTCGACTGTATACAGTAGTCTACTCTGGAGTATCGATGCTCTGTCTCGAAACTCCCACGATTAGGGACCTTTTAAGGATGTGCTTATAGACTGCCAGCTCTCACGTATATGACCGCCCTCATACTGCTGGTGGTCAAGCAAGAATCCTAGGGGCTCTATCAACGTGCAATAGTGACATGTCTGGTCACCTAAAGTAGTACACGATGATAAAGATAAACCAGATAGCATACTATCATCTCGAGTAAGACTGTCCTACCGGGATAGGTCCTCCCTCAATCATTGCAATCACGTGCCTGTGATCCAATAATTGACTCTGAGGGCACTATCTCCAACAGATCCAAATATCATCGCGTGACAAAACTGAAGGAATCCTACCAGAATCATCACACTCTAAATTGTATGCAACGCTAGCAAGTTTCAGTTCTTTTGAAACTCACGATGTGAATTTTTGCCCCATGCTCTTATGACCTTGACTTTGGCCAACAAATCATAAGTCACATGTCAAGTTCTACCCGTCATTCTCCAGGTTAATTTGAACCCACCAGCACATACCCTTGACTTTGGCCAACAAGGTAGAACGACTGTCCCAAACCAACACATCTATCTATGCTCCACATGAATACCAATAGCTACCAATCACTATGCCTTGACTTTGGCCAACAAACATAGCTTGAATACTTACTGACTATCCATGTGTAACGATGGAGGGCTATGAATGGTTTTTGCGAAACCGTGAACGTAGTGAACTTGATATAATCGAAGGAACGAGATAGCTTTCAAAAGGAGTAGTTCAAGCTCCGCATTTAAAATTTGGTTTTGAAAAGAACCGGGTGGTTTTGAAAGTGTTCCAACGACTTTTACTTGGTTTATTTTTCTTGCATTAATTTTAATGTGTCCCATCAATTAATCCTACCATTGCAGAAAACAACGAAAATATGACGTACGCTTATGCCATCCGCATTCGCCACGGGGTCCCGTCATCACCCGTTAGGTTACTTAACTAACGACAGAGCGGGGGCTGGACTAGCACGGATGCAAAACATAAGCAACGCCTAAATAGATATCATATAGATATATATAAACATTCATCACATGTAATGATAGCCATTCCAGATCACAGATGAACACATTGGATATATTAGGAATCCGCATTTCGTACGAGCCTGTAACGAAGAGCGGATTACACGGTCGCGATGAATAGCCAAACCCTACCCTAGACCTCTACGGGTGCGGCAAACTACCCGCCAAGTACCCGAAGCGAAGCAACCTCCCTCAACACCGTGAGTTGGCCACTCGGCACTTCGAGATACCCGGTAGTTTGTGCACCCCACCTTGGGTCTATCTTAGGAGCAAAACCAGTAAAAAGAAATTATACAATGACGGCTACAACCCCAACCCGGTTCTGCGGCCATACAAATAATATTACATCAAATTACATATTACATGAATTGAAAGAATAAGAAAAATCTCATCTCAAAACCCCCCGGATATTCATCCGCGACAATCCAACGAATTCATATACACAAACCATCAACATTACAGATCACAGATATGTATAACCTCCACTAATCGACGTATAGCGATTAGCCGACGTTCAATACATATATCACATCACAGATATAACCCATTAGCCAAAGTCTAAAGAAGTTCGATCAAAATACGGATTTGTGACCCCCCCAAAAACTAACTTGTTCTCTGGAAAATCTGGGCAGAAACAAACCATCTTAAAAATCCCAAAACAGCAACAGAAGAACACTGCAGGAAAAACGACCCATGGCCGAGCCAACTCGACCGCGGATCCGCGGCAAGAGCATGCTCTTGCCGCGGTTCCGCCGTGAGTTGGTCGACTCGGTGGTTCCTTTTTCTTGGGTGTTCTATAAAAACCCTGAGCCGATTTTTAGTGTATGATTTATTAGTTTTAAAGAAGGTTTAAAAATCGGCAGAAAGTTAGGTTTTTGAAAACGTCTTTTGCGATTTTTTCCGATCGAAGTTCTTGATACTTTGCTAATGTAACATTTAGGAAAAACTAGAAATAAATAAATTTAATTAAATTAAGAATAAGCTGATAAATCATAAAATGATTAAAAACAAATATGTCAATCTTCATAAGTTATATGTAATACAATTTAAATTAGAATTTTAGAATGTAATATAAATAAGTTAAAAGGGTTTTAATGAAAATTTTAGCTTCATTTTAACAAAAGATGTGTTTTATAATAAGTTAGTTGTGAGGGGTTAAATTGCAAAGTTAAGTTTTTATGCAAATTGGGTATTGTCAAGGGTTTAAGTGGAAAAGGGATATTAATTCAGTTCTGAAATCAAATGCAAATTAAAAGGAAAAATGTGAAGATAATGGCTAGAACACCTCATGCTTCCATGAGCACCTTCAACTTACACCTCCTCCTTGCATGGAACATGCACCCTCAAACTCATGACACCTCCACCTTACCCTATCCCTTCCTCCTCCCACATATATAAACCATTTCAGTTCTGAAACTTAAATTAAAACTGAAAAGAAAATCAAAAGAAAAGAAAAGTAAAGGAAAAAGAAAACAAGAGGAACAAGAAGAAGATGATGAGGAGCTTGTTCATGGAGATTGTTCATCCCCAAGCTAGGAGGAGCTTGTAGATCCTTGGGGGTTATTCCTACAGCAAATTAAGGGGGTAAATTCCTAATCTCAGTAGGTAGATTAAGTTCTGTAGTGAATTAATTATAGTTTAGCATGTCACATAATATCGTATTTTAGATAAATTTAGAGTCTGTTAGAATCTGCTGTAATCTGGAAGACAATTAAATAAATTCAACAGTGTAAAAATGATGTAGGTAACAAATAGAACACACCACAAGAAAACAGCAGTGAGGCGCCGGGGTTGGGCCGGCGACAGAAGAGGAATGGCCGGCGTCGCCGGCCATGTGGGGAACTTTTGGGGTTTGTTCAATTGGGGTGTTTACAGTGTTCAATTTAGGGTATTTTGGCACTGTTGATTTAACTTAGTTTACTGTAACAAAAATCTGGAATGATATATCGGAAATTGAATCGTAAAACACTAAATACGACACGACGAAACTACGTCGCGTGTTAATTTCTGAAACAGTGCAGTTTTGGGATAAAATCCAGCTAGAATAAGTGTTTAATAGCTTGATAAGATCAGATAGTATATAAGTTGTGGGGGTTAGCGTGTTTTCTATTTCCGTTATGTCGGAAATACAGTTTTGCTTATATACGATATATTGGTATATTTAGACGCGGATACAAGGAATACGGAAGCCGCGAGGAAAGGGAAAGGATTAGCGATTCCGGAGTAGATTCGACTTTCCGGTGAGTAGACTAAACATCTACCGGGGAATTTAGTAGAGATGGCGTGTTTCGCCCATGGTTTTACATTAATGCGATATTCATATCATCATGTTTAGTTATTAGAATATCATTCATTAAATTATTTGTATGTTGCTTAGTTGTTAGAACACTTCACAAGTATCGACGAGTCATGCCACGTGCACATCTTATATGCTACACACACCTCGTCGATATTGCCATGTCACATACACCTAAATATCATACTTATCAACATGGATTATATTGTATTTCATATGTCAAGTGTATTAGTAGAATTCATTATTTATATTCTGTGGCTTTATGCGTATTTCCATGTTGGATATGAGATAGATACAGAATTGAGGATTTATGATATTGAGTTTTTAAATACTATTACATAAATCCAGTTTTCATGATTGATGTGACATGTCCACCCTGAGTTGATTTCTGTTTTTGGTTTTATTCCGGACCGAGTGGGGGAGATATACGGTCGCGGATTTACGTTATCCATACTGAGTGGGGGAGATATACAGTTGGATACAGGGTGGACCCGGTCGAGACCGAGGGGCAGGATAGCCGTATTGAGACGGGGGAGCCTAGCGAGGTTACTCGATTCCGGATATTGGTTATAGAAATATGTGGCGTGCATCTGGAGGATGACGACCGATATTATGGGTATAGGATCATTCGGGGAATGATGCCTATAAGAAATGAAAGTTTTGTGTCGTTGATAGACACCGAGAGATGATTTATATTGAGTTGTGATTTTAGAAGTATGATGTGATTTATTGTTGGATTTCACATATACTCATATATCATATTGATTCATGTTCATTAGCATGATTACCATATTTACTTTATTCGCCGTTATATGTTAGTCGTATTCACTGAGTTGGCAACTCATCCCCGTTGTGCCACAGTTCCTTGCAGGGATAGAGTGGACGGATAGCTGCGAGGCAGGATCACTTTTGCCGTCGTATTTCATCTTTTGATCGGTAGGTTACATGTGTAGTAACCTCCCTTTTTGGGTTTTGTATTTTGTATCTAGAAGTCTCCATCAAACCTGTATTTGACTTAGAAATGAGAGATGGTAAATATATGTACAGTTGAGTTCTGTTGATCAGTATTATAGTCTTTTCTTTATGAGATTCAGTGATGTTCATTATATGCATATTCATATTCTTATTGATATTGTTAATTCCAACTAGGAATACAACCACACTTAACCTTTATTTCTTGTTTAATGAATTAACTTCATAACTCGAGATTTCTACTTAAAACAAAATTTTCATAAATAATTCCGAAATAAGGTATTTTGATCTTGGTTTTTGGCTTACTTGGATTTGTGCATATCTTATGATATGATACAATCTAAGTGCCTGTCACATCCAAACTTGGGTCGTGACAAAGTTGGTATCAGAGCTTAGGAGTAACCTTACGGAATTTAGTAAGGGATTTCAATAGGTTGATGTAAGTCTGAGAGTTAGGATGACCTTTGGTTTGATGGAGTAGGTGAGTTAGGACGAATGCAGTACCGTACGTATGTTCCGCGGCATATTTACGTTATCGTATTCAGCCTAACTAACCTTAGAATGTTTATCTTGATCTATTCTTCCGTTGATTCTCCGTTATTGAATTCTTCTGTTCCCACACCTTATCAACTCTCGTTTCTTGTTCCAGTTGCTATGGCTACGCGGGCTAGACGAGCCGCAGCCAGGAATGCAGCTAGGGCGAGTCCGCCTGTGATGAGGACTGGTACACCGGACGTGCAGGAGGTGCATGAGCATGCTGATCCTCCTCCTCCAGATCGCATGACTAGGATCGAGGAGGGTATGTTGAGATTACAGCGAGTGGTAGGACAGTTAGCTGAGAACACTCGAGCTTTGAGATCAGATCCAGCACCGACCGTAGCAGAGTCCGAGGTACAGCCTACACAGACGATAGCACCAGTAGATACGAGAGTGATGGAGGTATCACTTGCGGAGTTTATGAGATTGAGACCACCGGTATTCACAGGGACCGATGTGGCGGTAGATCCTCAGTCTTTTATTGATAGAATGGCGAGGATATGCAGATCATTACGATGTTCTGATGCAAGGTCAGTTGAGCTGACTAGCTTTCGTTTGGAGGGACTTGCACAGGAGTGGTGTGAGTCGATGGAGAGAGGGCGAGCTACGAATCTTCCTCCGATGACGTGGACCGAGTTTTCTACAGTCTTTCTTACCAGATTTCTTCCCGAGAGTGTGAGGGATGCTAGAGCTAGCAGTTTCGAAGCGTTGAAGAAATCAGCAAGCATGTCAGTAGCCGATTATGACTTACGATTCACCCAGCTATCGCGATATGCTCCATACTTAGTACCTACAGAAGAGCTTCGGGTGAAGAGGTTCCTAAGGAGTTTGGATACACAGTTGTATCTGGCGATAGGCTCCCAGCATTTTGATACATATGCACAGGCCTTGGATGCGGCGAAACGAGTAGAGGAGCGTTTGAGCCAGTCAGGAGTTGTTCCGGAGCCAAAGAGGAGTAGACCATTCGTGCCGACGAATAGACAGTTTGGCCGAGGTAGAGGGTCCTATCCAGGCAGACATACTCCAGGCCGCAGTGTTGGACGAGATTGGACACAGGGCCAGATGTTCAGTTCTTATCCTGATGATCAGAGATCACCATATACTTGTTATAGATGTGGACTTCCCGGGCACTTTGCGAGAGATTGCAGATCTCAGGGCGGGACCGTTGCTCCACAGGCTGCTTTACCCCTTCCTTCTCCTACACCGATGGCTTTACTTCCTCCCCAAGTTGGCGCTACACGCCAGGCAGTTGCACCACGAGGTCGAGGCTATGCGGGACGTGCTCAGAGAGGTAGAGGAGATAGAGGTAGAGGACGACAGGATGCGGGCAGGGGCCAGGCACGGGTTTTTGCACTGACTCCACAGGATGCCCAGGCATCAAATGCAGTCGTGACAGGTACTCTTACAGTATGCTCTTTAGAGGCACATGTCTTATTTGATCCCGGTTATACACACTCTTATGTATCTTCACGATTCGCACTTTTATTGGGGAAGGAGTCGTCATTGTTAGAATTACCTTTGGTAGTGATTACTCCAGTTGGAGATTCCTTTATAGCTCGACACGTATTCAGATCGTGTTCGGTGCGTATTGGTATTAGAGATTCGCTAGTTGATCTGATTCTCCTGGACATGTTGGATTTTGATATACTTCTTGGGATGGATTGGTTAGCCGCTTGTCATGCCTATGTAGATTGTAGAGGAAAAGCGGTTAGATTCTGTTTTCCAGGTGAACCGGTGTTTGTTGTGCAGGGGGATTGCAAGTCAACCCCTGTCAACATGATTTCTGCTTTTGGTGCGAAGCGGCTATTGAAGAAGGGTTGTTATGGGTTCTTGGCTTTTATTCAGGACGTAGAGGTCGCTGAAGTTCTGTTGGACCAAATCCCGATCGTACGAGAATTTCCTGAGGTATTTCCTGCAGAGTTACCAGGATTGCCACCTGATCGAGAGATTGAATTATGTATCGATTTGATTCCGGGTGCAGGGCCTATTTCTATACCACCATATAGAATGGCACCAACGGAATTGAAAGAACTCAAGGGCCAGTTGCAAGAGTTGTTAGATAGAGGACTTGTTCGTCCCAGTGTTTCACCGTGGGGAGCTCCTGTGTTATTTGTAAAGAAGAAGGACGGTAGTATGAGGATGTGCATCGACTACCGACAGCTGAATCGCGTCACGGTGCGAAACAGGTATCCATTACCGCGAATAGATGATTTGTTCGATCAGTTGCAAGGAGCCGGATTCTTCTCAAAGATTGACTTAAGGTCAGGATATCATCAGTTGAGGGTTCGGAAATACGATATTCCGAAGACAGCGTTTCGTACGAGATATGGGCATTATGAATTTCTGGTGATGTCGTTCGGACTCACCAATGCTCCAGCAGCTTTTATGGATATGATGAACCGTATTTTTAGACCATTTATCGATCGGTTTATTATTGTATTCATAGATGATATTCTTGTATATTCTCGGAGTCAGACGGAGCACGAGCAGCATTTACGCATCACATTGCAGACTTTGAAAGAGCATCAGTTGTATGCAAAGTTTTCTAAGTGTGCTTTTTGGCTCGATAGTGTGGATTTCTTGGGTCATATTGTTACGAGAGAAGGTATATGTGTAGACCCAAAGAAGATTGAAGCGGTACAACACTGGCCCAGGCCTATGTCAGTTACAGAGGTTCGGAGTTTCTTAGGTCTGGCAGGTTATTACAGACGCTTCGTGCAGGATTTCTCACGGATAGCGGCACCTTTGACAGGATTGACTAGGAAGGAAGTTCCTTTTCAGTGGACAGACGCGTGTGAGCAGAGTTTCCAACAGTTGAAGACGCGTTTGACGACTGCACCTGTATTATCTTTACCTTCCGGGTCAGGGGGTTTCGTAGTGTATTGCGATGCTTCTAGAGTGGGCTTAGGCTGTGTATTGATGCAACACGGCAAGGTTATAGCATATGCTTCTCGACAGTTGAAGAGGCATGAACAAAATTACCCCACTCATGATCTAGAGATGGCTGCTGTAGTTTTCGCATTGAAGATTTGGAGACATTATTTATATGGAGAAACGTGTCAAATCTTCACAGATCATAAAAGTTTAAAGTATATCTTTCAGCAGAAAGATCTGAATCTCAGGCAGCGTAGATGGATGGAATTGGTGAAAGATTACGACTGTGAGATTTTGTACCATCCAGGCAAAGCAAATGTTGTAGCAGATGCCTTGAGTCGGAGGCCTGGAGGTAATTTATCTCATTTGAGCATTTTGCAGAGACAGTCTTCTACCGACTGGCAGATTTTATGTGATAATCGTATACAGTTTGAGTTTACATCGACAGGAGGTCAGTTGGCTCATGTTCGCACCAGACCTCAGCTATTGGATCGTATTCGAGATGCGCAGCCTACCGATACTCGCTTGATGAAGATTATGGATCATGTTAGGCAGGGCAAGGAGACGGAGTTCGTGATTGATGATTATGGAGTGTTACGTTTTAGGACTCGTCTCTGTGTGCCAGATTCTGACGGATTGAGGCGTGAGATTTTGGAGGATGCCCACAGGTCAGTATACAGTATTCATCCTGGTTCCACTAAAATGTATCGTGATTTGAAGAATAATTATTGGTGGGAAGGAATGAAGAAGGATGTTACGGATTTTGTTTCACGATGCTTGACTTGTCAGCAAGTCAAAGCAGAACATCAGAGGCCAGCCGGAGAGCTGCAACCCTTACCCATTCCAGAGTGGAAATGGGAACAGATTTCCATGGATTTTGTGGTGGGTTTACCCAGGACTAGCAGAGGGTACGATTCCATTTGGGTGATTGTAGACAGGCTGACGAAGGCAGCTCATTTTCTTCCAGTAAAGACGACATATGGATTTGTTCAGTATTCACAGATTTATATCGATGAGATTGTACGTCTACATGGAGTACCGACATGCATAGTATCAGATCGAGGTACCCAGTTCACGAGCAGGCTATGGCAGAAACTTCAAGACGCTCTTGGTACACGACTAAGTTTTAGTACAGCTTTCCACCCACAGACAGACGGTCAGTCGGAGCGGACCATTCAGATACTCGAGGATATGCTTCGGGCTTGTAGCCTAGATTTCGGTGGTAGTTGGGATCGTCACCTACCTTTGGTAGAATTCTCATACAACAACAGTTTTCAAGAGACGATCCAGATGGCACCCTTTGAAGCTTTGTATGGAAGGAAATGCAGATCACCTGTTTGCTGGACGGAACTTAGTGAGAGTTGTATATTGGGACCGCAGATAGTACAGGAAACTACAGAGAAGATTCACTTGATATGAGATAGAATGAAAGCGGCTCAATGCAGACAGAAGTCATATGCGGATCGAAGACGACGCAAACTCGAGTTTGATGTGGGAGATCATGTGTTCCTTCGAGTATCTCCAATGAAAGGTGTGATGCGCTTCGGGAAGAAAGTGAAGCTCAGCCCCAGATATGTTGGACCTTATGAGATTTTAGAGAGAGTGGGCGCTGTGGCTTATCGGTTAGCACTTCCACCTGGTTTTCCCGACGTACATCCAGTGTTCCACGTATCGATGCTTCGCAGATATCTTCACGATCCATCTCATGCGATCCATCATCAGACTCTACAGCTTAAGCCAGATCTATCCTTCACAGTGCAGCCAGTTGCTATTTTGGACAGACAAGCAAAGCAACTAAAGGTTCTCTGGCAAGGAAAGGATCGCGAGGAGATTACTTGGGAGACGGAGGACGCGATGCGAAAGAAATTTCCACATCTTTTCTTATGTATGTCTAGTTATTAGTTTAAATTCGGGGACCGAATTTTCTTAAGGGGGGAATATTGTAACATTTAGGAAAAACTAGAAATAAATAAATTTAATTAAATTAAGAATAAGCTGATAAATCATAAAATGATTAAAAACAAATATGTCAATCTTCATAAGTTATATGTAATACAATTTAAATTAGAATTTTAGAATGTAATATAAATAAGTTAAAAGGGTTTTAATGAAAATTTTAGCTTCATTTTAACAAAAGATGTGTTTTATAATAAGTTAGTTGTGAGGGGTTAAATTGCAAAGTTAAGTTTTTATGCAAATTGGGTATTGTCAAGGGTTTAAGTGGAAAAGGGATATTAATTCAGTTCTGAAATCAAATGCAAATTAAAAGGAAAAATGTGAAGATAATGGCTAGAACACCTCATGCTTCCATGAGCACCTTCAACTTACACCTCCTCCTTGCATGGAACATGCACCCTCAAACTCATGACACCTCCACCTTACCCTATCCCTTCCTCCTCCCACATATATAAACCATTTCAGTTCTGAAACTTAAATTAAAACTGAAAAGAAAATCAAAAGAAAAGAAAAGTAAAGGAAAAAGAAAACAAGAGGAACAAGAAGAAGATGATGAGGAGCTTGTTCATGGAGATTGTTCATCCCCAAGCTAGGAGGAGCTTGTAGATCCTTGGGGGTTATTCCTACAGCAAATTAAGGGGGTAAATTCCTAATCTCAGTAGGTAGATTAAGTTCTGTAGTGAATTAATTATAGTTTAGCATGTCACATAATATCGTATTTTAGATAAATTTAGAGTCTGTTAGAATCTGCTGTAATCTGGAAGACAATTAAATAAATTCAACAGTGTAAAAATGATGTAGGTAACAAATAGAACACACCACAAGAAAACGGCAGTGAGGCGCCGGGGTTGGGCCGGCGACAGAAGAGGAATGGCCGGCGTCGCCGGCCATGTGGGGAACTTTTGGGGTTTGTTCAATTGGGGTGTTTACAGTGTTCAATTTAGGGTATTTTGGCACTGTCGATTTAACTTAGTTTTACTGTAACAAAAATCTGGAATGATATATCGGAAATTGAATCGTAAAACACTAAATACGACACGACGAAACTACGTCGCGTGTTAATTTCTGAAACAGTGCAGTTTTGGGATAAAATCCAGCTAGAATAAGTGTTTAATAGCTTGATAAGATCAGATAGTATATAAGTTGTGGGGGTTAGCGTGTTTTCTATTTCCGTTATGTCGGAAATAAAGTTTTGCTTATATACGATATATTGGTATATTTAGACGCGGATACAAGGAATACGGAAGCCGCGAGGAAAGGGAAAGGATTAGCGATTCCGGAGTAGATTCGACTTTCCGGTGAGTAGACTAAACATCTACCGGGGAATTTAGTAGAGATGGCGTGTTTCGCCCATGGTTTTACATTAATGCGATATTCATATCATCATGTTTAGTTATTAGAATATCATTCATTAAATTATTTGTATGTTGCTTAGTTGTTAGAACACTTCACAAGTATCGACGAGTCATGCCACGTGCACATCTTATATGCTACACACATCTCGTCGATATTGCCATGTCACATACACCTAAATATCATATTTATTAACATGGATTATATTGTATTTCATATGTCAAGTGTATTAGTAGAATTCATTATTTATATTCTGTGGCTTTATGCGTATTTCCATGTTGGATATGAGATAGATATAGAATTGAGGATTTATGATATTGAGTTTTTAAATACTATTACATAAATCCAGTTTTCATGATTGATGTGACATGTCCACCCTGAGTTGATTTCTGTTTTTGGTTTTATTCCGGACCGAGTGGGGGAGATATACGGTCGCGGATTTACGTTATCCATACTGAGTGGGGGAGATATACAGTTGGATACAGGGTGGACCCGGTCGAGACCGAGGGGCAGGATAGCCGTATTGAGACGGGGGAGCCTAGCGAGGTTACTCGATTCCGGATATTGGTTATAGAAATATGTGGCGTGCATCTAGAGGATGACGACCGATATTATGGGTATAGGATCATTCGGGGAATGATGCCTATAAGAAATGAAAGTTTTGTGTCGTTGATGGACACCGAGAGATGATTTATATTGAGTTGTGATTTTAGAAGTATGATGTGATTTATTGTTGGATTTCACATATACTCATATATCATATTGATTCATGTTCATTAGCATGATTACCATATTTACTTTATTCGCCGTTATATGTTAGTCGTATTCACTGAGTTGGCAACTCATCCCCGTTGTGCCACAGTTCCTTGCAGGGATAGAGTGGACGGGTAGCTGCGAGGCAGGATCACTTTTGCCGTCGTATTTCATCTTTTGATCGGTAGGTTACATGTGTAGTAACCTCCCTTTTTGGGTTTTGTATTTTGCATCTAGAAGTCTCCATCAAACCTGTATTTGACTTAGAAATGAGAGATGGTAAATATATGTACAGTTGAGTTCTGTTGATCAGTATTATAGTCTTTTCTTTATGAGATTCAGTGATGTTCATTATATGCATATTCATATTCTTATTGATATTGTTAATTCCAACTAGGAATACAACCACACTTAACCTTTATTACTTGTTTAATGAATTAACTTCATAACTCGAGATTTCTACTTAAAACAAAATTTTCATAAATAATTCCGAAATAAGGTATTTTGATCTTGGTTTTTGGCTTACTTGGATTTGTGCATATCTTAAGATATGATACAATCTAAGTGCCTGTCACATCCAAACTTGGGTCGTGACAGCTAACTTGCTTGTTTGTGTGTAGCTAGGCTCTGATACCACTGTAAGTCCACGTTGCCCACCCCGGTGCTTGCGGGGAGGCGGAAACGTTATGAAAAATTGGATTTTTACAACACTAGGCAACATGGACTATGCAAAAGGAGGGATCTTTGCTAAACAAAAACTAACTACCAAGCTAAAAGAGTTAGCTACTCGGAAATGGGGTTATACCTAAGTCTTGAAGTCCTTCTCTTCCTGCTCCTTGGAGTGAAAGAACGGGTTCTCTTTGTTGCCTTCTCTTGCCGAAGAAAGATCCACCCGAGGGCCTCTACCTTTGGCTCCAACCTCAAACTAGAAGTAACTAAGGTGCTTGGTGTGCTAAACCTAGAACCTTAGAAAGAGTAGAGAGTATTTTTGAAGGGATTATCTCAAGCTTAAAAGGTTCTTAACTCATGAAAGGGGAGAGCTAGAGAGAGAGGAAGAGGATGAGAGAGAATGAGAATGATAAAGTGAGAAGAATAAACCAACCTTCTCACATATATGTGAATTATGATAAATAAGTAATTAGATAAACATAATTATGATGGTTAATCATGAAATGACCATTATCATTTCACATTAAATGCTTTTGCAAGAACCAAAGAGCATCTTTCATATGAAATGATGATGGTCAACTTGTCAACCTAGGTCAATAAGTCAAGCATGGTCAAATGGTCAACAACCCTAACCATTCACAATTATAATTAAATAATATTAATAAATCATATTTCACACATAAATATTAGGGTTAAGAAAATGATAATGGTCATCAACCCCAATGAAAGTCCTCTGCCTCTGCCTCAGTCAACTGTGCATACACACCCGTATCCGCGTTCCGAGGAACACGAATACAATGAGATAAAACCTGAAAGGTTCCTAGGCACCCAATAGAGGTCTCACAAGGCATCAACCATGCCAATTTACAAAAATTATGGTGCCGAGAAAACCTAATACGGATCGTCGGCTAGAATCCTAGGCGAAAAACGAATCTAGTTAACATTTTAACTAAAGGAGAGAGGCTACAACCTTTGTAGATCCGGTTCTCCACTTCCTTAGCTCCACGTAGGTGTCATCTCGCTGTCCATCTCGAATCCTAGACTCAATCGTCGGCTTCATCGGGAAAACGAGCGGGCAATGTCGTCGGCTTCGTGCCGAAGATGATCTACGTCGAGGTTGCACAAGTTCAAGCTCCAACTTCACCAAGTTGTGAAACTTGTGAAGAAAACACCCAAAACAACTTGGCAAGAGGTAGAGGGTGAAGAAATAAGAGGTGGGTTCACTTTAGAATTGGATTTCTCACTTTAGATTTCAAGTTGCCATTGATGGCATCAAGGTTTCTTTCTTGAAGAGGAAGGTCAAGAAGAAAAAAGAATATGATAAGTATCTTTTAAAATGAAAAAGAAAACCATATTTATCATATCCTAACTAAGGTTAAGTGTAGAGAATAGACCATGGTAAGTGGATGGGTTAGGGTTAAGCATGAAGACAAGAATGGTTAAGAAGTCAAAGCTTCATGAAGCTTCAACTAGAAACAAAAGAAAGTCACCATTCTTATCATAACTTTTTCCAAATAAATAAATGAACAAATAAATAAATAAATGATTAAGCAAAACCCTAATTATCACTTAACCATGGTTTAATCCTTTACACTTAACCACATGATCATGTATCATCAAACATGATACAAAGATGTGCACAAAAGTATATCACATATACAACATGTACATCAAGTGAGAAAATCTATTTAAAGTGAACCAATACTAGTTAATGCAAAGTAATATATCAAATATATAATTATACATTAAATCATTAAATCAACATTTGATTTAACGATCCGGTCATATCGCATATAACCGACTAGTATCCTATGTATCGATTTATCGAATCAATGATTCGATAACTAGGTCATATTGGATACAACCAATCGAAACATTCATCGCGAGAATGAAATACGGTATCACATACACACATTATTCTCGGTCCCGCACATATCTCATATGCGCTCCTATTTCGTTTCGCTTGAACCAGGAAACCTCCGTGTAGGACTCTAAAGACCCGTCAATACGCCGGTAGTAGATGATGATCATATCAAGCACCCACAAGCCGCAAGCGGTCTGCTAAACGTAACGGCCATCCGGGTATTCAGCGATCAGAAGAACGACGAGCTAGCCCGCTCACACTCCTGTGAATCCAACCAGTAACACTTACCGTACAGTCCGGTCTGTTTGTCTGATACGTCGCATATCAAGTCTAGGGGTGGTAAACGTCAGACCCCAATAACCGATAAGTCGTGCCGATGTGAGGCTCATAACGGGTCGAGAAACTACTGGTAACACTTACCATCAAATCTCTGATCAGCCCTGGCCAGGGACTTCCCTGTTACGGCCAATCGAGCACAGCGCAACATCAACCCCCAATACCGGGAGAGACGAAACCCCTCCTATCGCTCATTGCCTCCATGTGACTCGGGACTGTACCCAAAGACCACCATTTTGCACGCCCTCATGGACGTGGTAAGGTGGAGATCAAAGCACAGTGGGAATCACACAAGACTCTATGATGATCTCGGGTCTACAGACTAACCTGCACAAGTGTCACCTGAGAACTGCCATCTGACGTGAGGTATAATACCATCTAGGAGTTCTCGGCGAGTCCGTCCAGTGTACCCAGTCTTCACTGAGCACCCGTATACCATCTCTGATGTCAAATACCAATGGATATGGGATCATCCATCGCCCATCTCATGGGTCGAGAAGCGTATACGCTAGTCTACTCTGGTATATCGATGCCCCGTCTCGGTACACCCACGACTAGGGACCTTGAAGGATGTACTTATGGACTACCATGTCCCCACTAGTATGATCTGCATCATAGTCCAGGTAGTCAAGTATACATCCTAAGGGCTTTACCAACATGTATCCATAAGACAGTTTAAAGAGACTAGTATACATGTTAAGATAAAGAGTAACCAGATAGCATACTATCATATCGAGCAAGAAAGTCATCTCTATATATGTCCAAGCATCCAATATAATATACATATCTGTACAATACTGGCCTCTAGGGCATACATACTACTAACAATCTCCTACTTGCACTTGGGCCAGCTGCTGTAGTATCGCATACCGAGCATCACGAAGAGTCTCTCAAACTGTATCTGGGGAATGGCCTTCGTGAGTGGATCCGCCGTGTTGTTCTTCGTGTCAACCCTCCTGACCTCGATCTCCCGGCGATCAACTATCTCCCGAATCAGGTGATACCGCCTCAGAATATGCCTGAATCGCTGATGGGACCTGGGTTCCTTGGCCAAAGCCACCGCTCCGTTGTTATCGCAATACAAAGGTATTGGATGCTCAATGGATGGAACCACTCCAAGTTCAGTAATGAACTTCTTGATCCAGACAGCCTCTTTGGCAGCATCGTTGGAAGCGATGTATTCAGCCTCCATCGTCGAGTCTGCCACGGTTTCCTGCTTGGAACTCTTCCAGCTAACCGCCCCTCCGTAAAGGGTAAAGACAAAGCCCGACTGCGACTTAGAGTCGTCCTTATCACTCTGGAAGCTCGAATCGGTAAAGGACTCCACTTGGAGCTCTCCGTTACCATACACCAAGAACATATCTCTAGTCCTTCGTAAGTACTTGAGAATGCTCTTCACAGCTGTCCAGTGACTCTCTCCAGGATCAGCTTGATACCTGCTCACTACACTTAGTGAGTATGCTACATCGGGTCTGGTACATAGCATCGCATACATGATAGAGCCTACTGCCGAAGCATAGGGTATCCCTTGCATGCGAGCTCTCTCCAAATCAGTATTGGGAGACATCTCTTTGGAGAGAGTGACTCCAGAGATCGTAGGCAAGTTCCCACGCTTGGACTCTTTCATACTAAACCTCTTTAGTATGGTGTCAATGTACCTGGATTGGGACAATCCCAATATCCTTTTGGATCTATCTCTATAGATCCTGATTCCCAATATGCAGGAGGCATCACCAAGATCTTTCATTGAGAATCTTTGTGATAAGAAGAGCTTGACCGATTGCAGCATAGGAATATCATTTCCTATCAAGAGTATGTCGTCCACGTACAATACGAGAAAGACAACCTTACTCTCTGCCACCTTCTTGTAGATACAAGGTTCATCTGGATTTTTGACGAAATCAAACTCTTTGATAACGACGTCAAAGCAGATGTTCCAACTCCGCGATGCTTGCTTTAATCCATAAATGGATTTAAGCAGTTTGCACACCTTTCCGCTGCTCCCACTGTCTACGAAGCCCTCTGGCTGAGTCATGTACACGCACTCTTCTAAATCACCGTTTAAAAAGGCGGTCTTAACATCCATTTGCCAGATTTCGTAATCATGATATGCAGCGATGGCAAGCATGATCCGGATGGATTTAAGCATAGCCACTGGAGAAAAGGTTTCGTCATAGTCCACACCTGGTCTTTGACGAAAACCCTTTGCTACAAGTCTAGCTTTGAAAGTCTCCACTTTCCCATTTACACCAAGTTTCTTCTTGAAGATCCACTTGCTCCCAATGGGTTTAACCCCTTCAGGAGCAATGTCCAAAGTCCATACTTTGTTGGTGTACATGGATTCCATCTCGGACCGCATAGCATCCAGCCATTTCACTGAGTCTCCACGCGTGATGGCCTGCTCGAAGCTAGTTGGGTCATCATCGTCCATGATGCAATCCTCGCTCCCACCGTCCATGAGAAAACCGTAGTATCTCTTAGGTTGGCGAGGAACCCTACTAGATCGGCGGAGTGGCTGGGGTTCATCGGGAACTACGGAATCCTCTGGTTCTACCAAGTCTTCTGTTATAGTTTGTGCCGCTGGAGCCTCTTCCAGTTCTACCTCAATGCCACTTGTCTGTTTCATAAGAAAACTCTTTTCTAAGAAAGTGGCATGTCGAGAAACAAACACTTTTTGTTCCTCGGGATGGTAGAAGATATACCCTTGTGAATTTTTGGGATATCCTACAAACTTACATAAGACTGATCTTGCCTCGAGTTTGTCCGGATTCTGTCTTTTGACATAGGCTGGACAACCCCATATCTTAATGTAATTAAGATGTGGTCTCTTCCCTTTCCATATCTCATATGGAGTGGTAGGCACTGATTTGGTAGGAACTCTATTCAATAGGTCCATGGCTGTCTCAAGCGTATATCCCCAGAAGGAAATAGGTAACTCAGCTGTGCTCATCATAGAGCGCACCATATCTAATAGGGTGCGGTTCCTCCGTTCTGATACACCGTTGTGCTGTGGTGTATAAGGAGGAGTCAACTGAGAGAGAATCCCATTCTCTTTTAGGAAGTCCAGGAATTCATTGCTAAAGTATTCACCTCCTCGATTAGATCGAAGGATTTTAATACTTTTTCCGGTTTGGTTTTCGACTTCTTGTTTATATTTTCTAAATTTCTCAAAAGCTTCTGATTTGTGTTTCATCAGGAACACATATCCGAATCTAGAGAGATCGTCAGTGAATGTAATGAAGTACGAAGAACCATCCCTGGCATGTGTAGACATGGGACCGCATACATCACTATGTATCAGTCCCAAGAGTTCGGTAACTCTTTCTCCGTGTCCCGTAAACGGAGTCTTGGTCATTTTGCCTTTGAGACATGACTGGCAAGTGTCATAAAATGAAAATTCAAACGGATTTAAATATCCATCTTTATGCAACTTTGCTAGTCGTGTCGCATTGATGTGACCCAGTCTACAATGCCACAAGAAGGATTCGTTCAATTCTGAACTCTTCCTCTTGTGTGTGTTTGTTATGCTCAGAACTGTTGATTGATTTAGAACATAAATGCCATTGCACAACGTGCCTGACCCAACAAACTTTTGGTTACGGAAAATGTTCATAACATTGTCCTGTAGTACAAAATTATATCCCTCTTTACTTAATAAAGATACCGATATAATGTTGCATATCAGGTTCGGCATGTAATAGCATTCGTTCAGAATCAATGTATTACCAGTTGGTAATGTAAGGTGATATTCCCCGACAGTCTTTGCTGCAATAATTGCACCATTTCCAACTCTAATGACTTTATCACCTTCTCCAAGTTCTCTACCTTTTCTAAGCCCGTGTAACTGATTACATATATGGGATCCTGACCCGGTATCTAATACCCAGGACGTAGAGCAAATAGAGAAACAGTTCTCAGTAACGAACACACCCGAAGAAAATGCATCAACATGTACTTTCTTCAATCGGGTGGCATGGGAATCCTGGTATTCCCCTATATCCTGTTCATTCCTATAACTCTTATAAGAAAGAACGGAACCAACGTTCCCCAGCACAGTACAACATGCGGGTTCGGTCAATACATCCATATTATTATCTTCATTAGGGCATGAAATGGTCGCTACCTGGAGAGAGAGAGAAGAAAACACTTTAGCGTATGCTTGTGCAAGATCAGATTGGTTATTATCTTATCTAATCAGGATGGCTCCCACTGCTTTTTATCAAATCTTCCTTCAAACCCTAAAAGGAAAGACTAGCCGGGATTAATTACACACTACAAGTTCGCCAATCTTTCAGCCAGGCCAGTGTCGGTACTTTGAGGGAGGTCCCCCGTGCTTTCGCACGAACCTAATTAATGTAAACCTCGTTTTTCCCAGAGGCGTAACCCCTTTGACACCTTTCTAGACACCTACTTGATCAGCTAATTGTAATGTGTAAAACTCTCCCAGGAGTAACTCTTACTCGCAGTGGATATCGGGATCCAACTATCTCATAGAAGGTATGCAATCTCATTGCAAATTTCAACACTTGAAATTCCCGATAATGCTTTTGCCCCTAGCGTGCTATGACCTTGACGCATGCCAAACAACCCATAGTCCGCTAGTCAAGTTCAACCCGTACAATTCGTGATCGAATTAAACCCACCCGTACGACCCTTGACGCATGCCAAACAACGCCGCACGAATACCTTAATACAATCGCATCTCATGCTACAGATAAGTAATAATCAGCTACCGTACACCACGCCTTGATGCATGCCAAACAACCATAGCACGAATACTGAATATTACATATCTGAATTGACGGAGGGCTACGCAGGTTTTTCTGAAAACCATAAGCGTAATGAACTTGATAACGTTGTAGAATCAAATGAAGTTTTAAAATGGAGTGATTTTGAGGATTTTTCTAGTTTTGCTAAAGGGGTCACTCCCGGCGAAGGGATCGTCGGCCCTTTCCTCGTCGAATGAGGTGCGGGATATATCATATATATCACTGTGCAAAGCATAAACTATAGAAATAATAAAAATCAAACCGAGTGTGTAGCATCTGCCAGTTATTGCTAAAGGAGTCACTCCCGGTGAAGGGATCTCGGTCCTTTCCTCATCGAATAAGGTGCAGGATATATCACATATACCGTTGTGCAAAGCAAGAACTGTAGCTACCTGTTTTATTTAAAATTTGATTCTACAACATCTTAGGTTTCTTTCCATTCATTAATCACATTAATGATGTCCCATCATTTAAATACCTAAACATCACAGATAAATACGACGTACACTTATGCCATCCGCATTCGCCTCGATGTCCCCTCGTGCACCGTTAGGTTAGGTAACTAACGACAGAGCAGGGCAGGGCTAGTGCGGGTGCAAAACATAAGTAACGTCTATATAATATATCATATATACTATATACTGTATCTATCACAGAACATCACATGATCGCATCACAGATATCGCAGCAGTAGAAACATATGAAACATTGGATATACTAGGACGTCCGTGTTTTCAATACGAGCCAGTATAAAACACGGATTCCACGGTCGTGATGAATAGCCAATCCCACACCCCTAGACCCCTATGAGAGCGGCAAGCAACCCTGCCAATTCTAGGGTTAGGAGACCCGGACTCGACTCCTCGAGTTGGTCTCCCACTGGACCCCAGAACCCGGTTACTTGTGCTCCCTTCCTTGGGTCTATCCTAATGCGGAAAAGTAAATAATATACAAAAGGTGACATCTTCCGCTACCTGGAAGTGCCCCAAATAAAAGAATATCACATACAAGTTTTTACATGAATGAAAATGAAAAACACTCTTCTCACATAAAAACCCCCGGCTATTCAAACACGACGATCCAATATAACATATCCAGCAACACATAATATCACATGTCATCAACGTAAGTAAGTATGCATACCCCAATTGTCGTTGACGTATAGCAACGAAACCGGCGATATGAACATACTACACTTACGGTCACAGAAAAGAAAGTGTAAAACTACAACAGTTGGAATCCGCGACCTCTTTAGACATCACATGCCTAATCAAATGAAATACTTAGACATCACATGCCTAACAGTTATAAACCCCGCATTTTAGTCTCATTATCGAAAACTCTTTTCAATATCAAGTGAAACTAAACCGCTAGATTTATAACATTCATTCAGTTATCTCATAACTTTTTGTGAATTCCAATTATTGTATCATATTCCAGATAAACAGAAAATGTTAAACTTTCCGATCGAACAGTCGAATACCCAAGTTTTCCCGATACAGCTCAACACATGAAATAAGTCTAACAACATTCAGTTCGTGCCTCAGTACCAACGGTCCAGCAGTAGAAGGGTCAAGCCAACGCCTCACATGTGGCACGCCGTACTGCCCCAAACCCGAAGGTTCAAAGGGCAGTTCAAGACGGTCACATAATCGAGTTAAGGTTTGTTGTCTTCTAGAGGGTCCATCGCGTTACTTGCACTACTTAGAACGTCGTTAAACTACAGAAAAATCCAACACTTGGAAATTTCCCGACAGGGGAAAAGTTGGGTATTTATATCCGGTCGAACTTTTTAACAAATTTAAAAATTATCCGGAAATACACAAAGACGAAGTTTGATAATCCGGTCGAAACACCGAAGCTCTAAAACACCCCAGAAAATTCAACTCATGAATAATTATTAAAAATACCCATAAAACTCAGATGCATAAACTATGAATTACTGTGCAGAGGAGGATGGCTGACGTCATTCTTTAGCCGCGGAACCGCCGCCTAAGCTGGCTTAGGCCGCGGTTCCGCCGCGCATTACACTGTTCATTGAATAAAAATTGCAACGTAATTCTTAGAATTCCCTGCTGAATTTTTTAAGCATTTTTAATATTGAAAAATCCCAGATTTTAGAAAAAGTCCAGAGAGCACTTGGGTTTTAGGGTTTCGGGTTCGTTCGGGTTTCAAACGTCGTCTAGACTTCGCCTAAGGCTCTAGCTAATCTCTGATACCAGTGAAAGGTTCCTAGGCACCCTATAGAGGTCTCACAAGCCATCAACCATGCTAATTTACATAAATTATGGTGCCGAGAAAACCTAATACGGATCGTCGGCTAGAATCCTAGGCGAAAAACGAAACTAGTTAACATTTTAACTAAAGGAGAGAGGCTACAACCTTTGTAGATCCGGTTCTCCACTTCCTTAGCTCCAAGTAGGTGTCCTCTCGCTGTCCATCTCGAATCCTAGACTCAATCGTCGGCTTCATCGGGAAAACGAGCGGGCAATGTCGTCGGCTTCGTGCCGAAGATGATCTACGTCGAGGTTGCACAAGTTCAAGCTCCAACTTCACCAAGTTGTGAAACTTGTGAAGAAAACACCTAAAACAACTTGGCAAGAGGTAGAGGGTGAAGAAATAGGAGGTGCGTTCACTTTAGAATTGGATTTCTCACTTTAGATCTCAAGTTGTCATTGATAGCATCAAGGTTTCTTTCTTGAAGAAGAAGGTCAAGAAGAAGAAAGAATATGATAAGTATCTTTTAAAATGAAAAAGAAAACCATACTTATCATATCCTAACTAAGGTTAAGTGTAGAGAATAGACCATGGTAAGTGGATGGGTTAGGGTTAAGCATGAAGACAAGAATGGTTAAGAAGTCAAAGCTTCATGAAGCTTCAACTAGAAACAAAAGAAAGTCACCATTCTTATCATAACTTTTTCCAAATAAATAAATGAACAAATAAATAAATAAATGATTAAGCAAAACCCTAATTATCACTTAACCATGGTTTAATCCTTTACACTTAACCACATGATCAAGTATCATCAAACATGATACAAAGATGTGCACAAAAGTATATCACATATACAACATGTACATCAAGTGAGAAAATCTATTTAAAGTGAACCAATACTAGTTAATGCAAAGTAATATATCAAATATATAATTATACATTAAATCATTAAATCAACATTTGATTTAACGATCCGGTCATATCGCATATAACCGACTAGTATCCTATGTATCGATTTATCGAATCAATGATTCGATAACTAGGTCATATCGGATACAACCAATCGAAACATTCATCGCGAGAATGAAATACGGTATCACATACACACATTATTCTCGGTCCCGCACATATCTCATATGCGCTCCTATTTCGTTTCGCTTGAGCCAGGAAACCTCCGTGTAGGACTCTAAAGACTCGTCAATACGCCGGTAGCAGATGATGATCATATCAAGCACCCACAAGCCGCAAGCGGTCTGCTAAACGTAACGGCCATCCGGGTATTGAGCAATCAGAAGAACGATGAGCTAGCCCGCTTACACTCCTGTGAATCCAAGCAGTAACACTTACCGTACAGTCCGGTCTGTTCGTCTGATACGTCGCATATCAAGTCTAGGGGTGGTAAACGTCAGACCCCAATAACCGATAAGTCGTGCCGATGTGAGGCTCATAACGGGTCAAGAAACTACTGGTAACACTTACCAGCAAATCTCTGATCAGCCCTGGCCAGGGACTTCCCTGTTACGGCCAATCGAGCACAGCGCAACATCAACCCCCAATACCTGGAGAGACGAAACCCCTCCTATTGCTCATTGCCTCCATGTGACTCAGGACTGTACCCAAAGACCACCGTTTTGCACGCCCTCATGGACGTGGTAAGGTGGAGATCAAAGCACAGTGGGAATCACACAAGACTCTATGACGATCTCGGGTCTACAGACTAACCTGCACAAGTGTCATCTGAGAACTGCCATCTGACGTGAGGTATAATATCATCTGGGAGTTCTCGGCGAGTCCGTCCAGTGTACCCAGTCTCCACTGAGCACCCATATACCATCTCTGATGTCAAATACCAATGGATATTGGATCATCCATCGCCCATCTCATGGGTCGAGAAGCGTATACGCTAGTCTACTCTGGTATATCGATGCCCCGTCTCGATACACCCACGACTAGGGACCTTGAAGGATGTACTTATGGATTACCATGTCCCCACTAGTATGATCTGCATCATAGTCCAGGTAGTCAAGTACACATCCTAAGGGCTTTACCAACATGTAACCATAAGACAGTTTAAAGAGACTAGTATACATGTTAAGATAAAGAGTAAGCAGATAGCATACTATCATATCGAGCATGAAAGTCATCTCTATATATGTCCAAGCATCCAATATAATATACATCATCTGTATAATACTGGCCTCTAGGGCATACATACAACTAACAACCAATCCCAAATCATATACTAGGATCCGGCTTAAACCAAAGCCCGCTAGTATAAGCTATCCGGACACCAAACGTGCACAAGTGCGCGGATGCGAACGAACCCCGTCGCAAAACCATGCGACCTCTACACATTTTGCCTAAAGGCGAATAACCCTCTGTGTGGGACTCAAAAGACTCGACACTACGCTGGCAGTGGGTTTAACCACAGACCGCAAGCGGCACTAGCTGTACGTAACGGTCCCCAGGTAGATGACGATAAGAAGACTGATGAGGTAAACCCATCTGAACTCCTACTGAGCCTGAATGTGACAGTCTCCATACAGTCCGGTCTGTTCGTCTAAGAATATCGCATGGCGGGCTTAGGGGGGCGGTAGACGTCAGTCCCCTACTAGCGGTATAAGTCGTGTCGGAGTGTAGCCCAGAACACCTGAGATAACACTGGAAACCTACCAGTCTATCTCGCTTGCCCTGGCCAGGGACTTTGCGTAATGGCTCTCCTAGACACAGCACGATATCAACCCCCAATACCGGGAGAGACGAATCCTGTCTAACCGTCACTGCCTCCAAGTGCTTCGGGACTGCACCCAAAACCTACCTGTTTGCACGTCTCCTTTGAGCCGTGGTAGGGTAGTAATCAAAGAACAGTGGGAACACACTCGAGGCGAAGTGACAGTGTCAAGTCAACGGACTAAGTTGTACTCATGTCACCTGGGAACTGATAACTGACGATAGGTATAATACCAACCAACAGTTCCCGATGAGTCCTGTCCAGTGTACTCGTAACCTAACGAGCACCCGCATACTATCCCAAGTACGACGTACTGACGGCTGTAGGACAGACCGTCTCCCAAGATGGGATGAGAAGCGCATACGCTAGTCTACTCTAGAGTATCGATGCCCTGTCTCGATTGTCCTACGACTAGGGACCTGCATAAGGATGTGCTTGTGGATTACCCAACCCCCATGAGTGTGACTGCCATCAAAACGCTGGTAATCAAGCAAAGATCCTAAGGGCTCCACTAATGTGTAAAGGCGATATGCTAAAAGAAACACATGCACACATTAAAGCAGAAACAAACCAAGTAGCATACTACTATTTTGACCAAGAATGTCAATACAAGGTGAATATCCGAAGCTTCCATTAAGTAATATACATACTAGTATGATACAGTAATGGCCTCTAGGGCATATACACTAACAGTATGTGTGTGCGTGTGTGCGTGTTGGTGCAACCACTACTCTAGGGTTCACAACTACACTAAACCAATCCAAGAACACCAAAATCCATCTTTATCATCAATAATCTCAAACAATATATAATCAATATATATGTGTATACGTATTCGTATACATCACTACGAACTGCGGGGATGCTATACGCCATTCACTCGACTTCTCCCCGTAGATATAAATCTAGTCACCTTTGCTTGTCGATGCCGATGTCGCTACGCGCTTGCTTGCAACCTCTAAGTCTTCATGAGGGTACCTACATATAATAAACAATCGCAATTGCTATTAACATCAAGTCCAGAAACCAAAACGACACGCGCATTGCTCGTAGGTTAGAACCTGTAGCTTATAAGTACGAAAATCAATCAAATAACCCTTGTTGTCGATGTACAAACATGTGACAACCAAAAACGAATCCAGATATCAAAACTCATCATTTCAAATACGGAAAACATAAGGCAGCAACATTGAAAACATGTTCCAGATTTTGCTTAAAGTGAAAACAAGGTTCCAAAACAACACTAGGGTGATATATAGGGTACATATGACCTTCTGAAACAATCTGAACACATCCCACCACTAAATGGCCAGCCACTCCCTTGCCAAAACTGGCCTCCTCGGTTTTCCTGGGGATATGGGGTGTCGTCTGGTCAGGGTGGTCTCACATGTCTAAAATTGGTCCCTGGAGTTGTTTATTTATCTCGTTTTGGTATCGATTTTCTCCAGATTCCTCTGCACACTAAATACCTCACAAACCAACATGAAAGTTTCTGTTTTGCAGTAAACTTGGTTTTTTTCAAATAGATCTGGGTTTCTAACCTCATAGGGGGGTTTAAGGTCATCTTTAAGGTCCAATTGCACTAACACCACTCAAAGTCCCACACAAGTGTTTCCAGATTTTGACTCAGGTCAAATATAGCCAAGCAAACAAGTCTAGGGTAATGTATATAGTATAGGTGATCTACTGAACCAACCTAGGCTCCCAGCCTCACCAGGTGGCCGGCCCCTATCCATAAAATTCCGGTCTCGCCGGCCCTGAGAGTTGCAGTGGGGTTCGTCTTGCTACAGGGGGTTCACCGGGTTATCGGATCAAGTGTTGATTCGATAAGTTGTTACATATGATATTAGTCGGTTATATGTGATATAGCCGGATTATTAAATCAAGATTTGATTTGATAATATAATGTATAATTATATATTTGATATATTAATTTACATTAACTAGTATTAGCTCACTTATGATTTTTTCTTTCTCTTGATGTGCACATTGTATATATGTGATATGTATATTTGTGTACATGTTTAAGTCATGATTTGTTACAAATGCAACATATTAGTATGCGACTTTTACCATGCTAGGGTTTAAGCTAGGGTTTTATTTGTTTTAAGCAAATAAAACATTTGGATTTAGTCAAGGTTAAGCTTGGAGAAGCTTGTAGAACATTGACCAAGTCCACTTGTTTGTCTTGCTTAAGATATTTCTTAACCCAACTCTTAACCTTAGCCCTTAGTTTATTCTATACTTGAGTTAGGCATGAGAGGATAACTCACCATGGTTGCATTTTATAACCTCATGATTTATTCATTCACAACTCACTCATGAGTTCCTTCTTCTTCTTCCTCAAAAGCTTTCTAGCTTCAATGGAGATGTGAGAAATAATGTAAGAAAATCAATTCTAAAGTGAGCCCACTTCCTACTTCATCATCCTCTACTACTTTCCATTTAGTATAGGGTGTTGTCTTCATTAATTCCGTAATTAGTGAAGAGTTAGCTTGGGTTAGTGTCTCCTCGACGTAGATCATCTTCGGCCTCGAAGACTTCAAAGCAAGCATGATCGTTTCTTCAAGGGAGCCTCTCTAGAGTCCGGAGTTCATGATCGCAGCGAAGGGATTACTACACGGAGCTATTGAAGTGAAGGACCAGTCTACAAAAGTTGTATTCCTTGCTCACGTAGGATGTAAAGTGTTTACATATGTTATTACGTCGATTTCTAGTATACGATTCTAGGGTTAGGGTTAGCTAGATCGACAAATTTTTGAGTTTGGCATGGACGATGCCTCCCGAAATCTTGCTGCCATGCTAGATAACCCTGCAGTGGTATCAGATCCATGCTAGAAATTTAGACGGATTTTGTTAAGATTACGAAACCTAAATACTCAGAAACTTGAAACGCGAAAATCTTGTTTCTGTCGAATTTAAAATGTTGTCTAAATTTTTTTTAAACAAGTACAGAATGCTATATGGGATATTTCACGAATACCAAGAAAAATTCAGGGAATCTGCTCGGATTTTGGCCAAGATCTATGTACTTGTAGCCGGCCACATTTTTCCAGATTTGCCTGAAATTGTTTTTGTGTTCCAGTGACTTGGTTTTGATGTTTCAGGTGATGTTTGTTTTTGCTAATTTTGCATGTGATGTAATCTTACACTATAAGAAATTCGGAGTGTTTCGTATTAGTAGTTTTAACAAAGTTTCGGGTTTTTTACATATTGTCTAGGGGAAGTTTAAAAGTTCGATTGATTGTCAAAAACCCAATTTCCCAAGTTTAACGTAATCGGAAAAACATACAAGTGATTCTATAAACCCTCCAGAAGAATATAACCCTAACTCGACTTTTTTGGATCGCGGAACCGCGGTCACACCTTAGTGTTTGCCGCAGTTCCATGGCGACATGAGTGAGGCTTGGATCTGCCCTTCTACGGCGGTGCATAGGTACTGTAGCATATTCTGGGTATTATTGAATTGTGCTCAAGTGTTGAGCTGTCGGAAATTTTGGGACTTTGATGATTCGATCGAAAAGTTAACGTCGTCCGGATATTATGTGATGGGATACAATATTTGGAATCCCCAAAGGTAGTTATGAGATAATTAATTTGAATGTTATAAATCTAGCAATTTAGTCACATTTGATCGGTTGCCACGGGATTTTGATGTGATCAAAAGTCCGTCGCAACCACGTAGTGTACGCGGATAGTCGCCGGGTAACCTTATTAGATAGACATGCCGCATATCCCCGACCAAGTGAATGTAGGAGAACCCCGTCGCCAAAAGCATCCGTTCGGGTGCTCGCGGCAGCGGTGTTCCGCCTTAGTGCACTTCGTCGACGGTATAGGAGGGTGCGGCCATCTACTAAAGTTTCCGACGAGCATTCGATCAGGATGTTGGGAATCTTATTGAATTGCCCGAGTTGATATTAAAAGGTGTTTTGAATATCGAGACTAAAATGCAGGGTTTATAATTGTTAGGCATGCGATGCCTAAGGAATTCATTTGGTTAGGCATGTGATGTCTAAGGAGGTTGCGGATTCCAACAGTTGTGGTTTTTACTTTCTTTTCTGCGACCGTAAGTGTAATATGTGGTGTATCGCCGGTTTCGGTGCTATATGTCAACGACAATTGGGATACGCATATTTACTTACGTTGATGACATGTGATGTTATGTGTTGCTGTGATATGTTATATTGGATCGTCGTGTTTTGAATAGCCGGGGGTTTTATGTGAGATGAGAGTTTTTATTTTCATTCATGTAAAATTCATTATGTGTAATATTCTTTTATTGGGGCACTTCCGGATTGAGGATGATGTCACCATTGTATATTATTTACTTTTCCGCATTAGGATAGACCCAAGGCACGGAGCATAAGTAACCGGGTTCTAGGGTCCAGTGAAAGACCATCTCGAGGAGTCGAGATCGGGTCTCCTAACTCTAGAATTGGTAGGGTTTCTTGCCGCTCTCTTAGGGGTCTAGGGATGTGTGTTTGGCTATTCATCATGACCGTGGAATCCGTGTTTTATACTGGCTTAATTTAAAACCCGGAAATCCTAGTATATCCAATATTTCATATGTTGTGTTCTGCTGCGTTATTCTGTGATGTGATCACTGTATATGTTGAGATAGATACTGGATATAGTATATGTGATATATTATAAAGACGTTGCTTATGTTTTACACCCACGCTAGCCCTGCCCCGCTCTGCCGTTAGTTACCTAACCTAACGGTGCATGAGGGGACATCGAGGCGAATGCGGATGGCATAAGCGTACGTTGTATTTATCTGTGATGTTTAGGTAACTTAAAATGATGGGACTTCATTAATGAGATTAATGAAATAAAAGAAACCTAAAGATGTTGTAGAAACTTGTCTCGAAAACAGGCAGCTCTAGTTCTTGCTTTGCATAACGGTATTCCTTGCAGAATATCTAGCACCTTATTCGATAAGGAAAGAGCCGAGATCCCTTCACCGGGAGTGACCTCTTTAGCAAAACTAGCAGATGCTACAAACTCGGTTTGTCTTTTGATTCCTTTTATAGTTTTTTCTTTGCATAATGGTATTTGTGAAATATCCTGCACCTTATTCGATAAGGATAGAGCCGAGATCCCTTCACCGGGAGTGACCACTTTAGCAAAACTAGTAAAGGCCTAAAAAACACTCCTTTTAAAATTCACTCGATTCTACAACGATATCAAGTTTATTACGCAAAGGGTTTTCTTAAAAACATGTCATAGCCCTCCATTATTTCAGATAAGTACTTCATAGTATTCATGCTACGTTTGTTGGCTTTCGTCAAGGCGTAGTGTGCGGTAGCTATTTATGCTTATCTGCATAAGTATATGATGCGATTGAGTTAGGGTAGTCGTACGACTTTGTTGGCTTTCGTCAAGGGTCGTGCGGGTGGGTTTAATTCAATCAGGAAATGTACGGGTTGAACTTAACTAGTAGCCTATGGTTTGTTGGCTTTCGTCAAGGTCATAGGATGTTAGGGGCAAAATATTATCGGGAATTTGAAGTGTTGAAATTTGCAATGAGATTGCATACCTTCTATGAGATAGTTGGATCCCGATACCAACTGCGAGTAAGAGTTACTCCTGAGAGAGTTTTACACATTACGATTAGCCGATCAAGCAGGTGTCTAGAAAGGTGTTAACGGGGTTATGCCTCTGGGAAAATGAGGTTTATTTTAATTAGGTCCGTGCGAAAGCACGGGGAACTTCCTTCAAAGTACCGACACTGGCCTGGCCGAAAGATTGACGAACTTGTTGGGTGTAATTAATCCCGGCTATTCTTTCTTTTTAGGGTTTGAAGCAAGATTTGACTAAAACAGTGGGAGCCATCCTGTTTAGATAAATTAATAACCAATCTAATCTTGCAAGAGTATACGCTGAGTGTTTTCTTCTCTCTCTCCAGGTAGCGACCATGTCACGCCTTAATCAAGATAATAATATGGATGTATTGACCGAACCCACTTGTTATACTGAGCTGGGGAACGTTGGTCCCACTCCAACTTATAATTGTTTTAAGACCGAGCAGCAAATAGGGGATTACCAGAATTCCCGTGCCTCCCAAACGAAGAAAGTGTATGTTGATACATCTTCTTCGGGTGTGTTCATTACAGAGAACTGAGAATGGGTGATAAATTTCAAGAGTTGGAAACGGTGCAAGTGTTACAGCCAAGTATGTTGGCAGTTATCACCCTGTATTACCAAATACATTGATTCTGAATGAATTTTATTAGATCCCGAACCTGATATACAACATCATATCAGTCTCTTTATTTAATAAAGAAGGATATAATTTTGTATTGTTAGATAATGTTTTGAACATTTCCTATATCAAGAGTTGATCGGTTCAGGCACGTTATCTAAAAGCATGTACGTTCTAAATCAAACCTCAGTTCTTAATGTACAAAACACGCAATAGAGGAAGAGTTCAGATATAAACGAATCCTTCTTGAGGCATTGTAGACTAGGTCATATCAAAGCGACCCGACTAGCTGAAGTTACATAAAGATGCATATTTAAATCAGTTTGAATTTACATCTTGTGAAACTTGCCAGTCATGTCACAAAGATAAGATGACCATAGCTCCGTTTAATGGAAACAGAGAAAGAGTTAGTGAACTCTTGAGATTGATACATGATGATGTATGTAGGTCCCCTGTCTACATATGCCAGGACTGGTTCTTTGTACTTCATTACATTCACCGTTGATCTGTAAAGATTCGCACATATGTTCATGTTGAAACACAAGTCTGAACCTTTTGAGAAATTCAAAGAATATAAGTCAGAAGTAAAGAACCAAAAAGGGTATAAGTATTATATCCTAAGATGTGATCAGGGAGGAGAATGGTTGTGCACGGAATTCCTGGACTATTCTAAAGGAGAATGAGAATCTCTCTCAGCATTACTCCTCCGTATACACCACAGCATGTTGGTGCATCGGGGCGGAGCAATCACACCCTATGTGATATGGTGTGCTCTATGATGAGTACTACTGAGATGCCTATTTCCTTTTGGGGTTTATGCACTTGAGAAGCTGCATACCTATTGAATTGGGTTCCAATCAAATCAGATGCCTACCACTCCATATGTGATATGGAATGGAAAGAGCCCATCTCTTAAGTATGTTAAGATTTAGGGTTGTCCGGCCTATGTCTAAAAGCAAAATCCGGACAAGCTCGAGGCAAGGTCAGTTCTGTGGAAGTGATTCTATGAACCCTCTAAAAGCAAAATCCGGACAAGCTCGAGGCAAGATCAGTTCAAGTACAAATCCTAAGTAATTTATCAACATGTAAGAGATAGATAGTATAAATACCAGTCTACATGTTAAGATAAAGGTAACCTGATAGCATATTATCAAGTCGAGCAAGAAAGTCCTCTATATATATGTCCAAGCATCCACTATATCAACAATAATGGCCTCTAGGGTATACATATTCCTAACAATCTCCTACTTGCACTAAGGCCAGTTGTTGTAGTATCTCATACCCAACGTCCCAAAAGTCTCTCGAATAGCATCTGGGGGATGGCCTCGGTGAGTGGATCCGCTGTGTTATCCTCTGTGTCAACTCTCCTGACCTCGATCTCCCGGAGATCAACTATCTCCCTGATCAGGTAATACTGTCTAAGAATATGTCTGGATCGCTGACGGGACTGGGGTTCATAGGCCAAATCCACAGCTCCATTGTCATAACAATTCATAGGTACTGGATGCCCAATGGTAGGAACCAAGTTCATCATATGAACTTATTCATCCAGACAACCTCTTTGGCAGAATCGTTAGTAGCGATATAATTAGCCTCTATCAATGAGTCTGCTACGGTATATAGCTTGGAACCCTTCCAACATACCGTCCCTCCACTGAGGGTGAAGACAAAACACGAGACCGACTTTCAGTCGCCCTTATCAGTCTAGAAGATCGAATCGGTAAAGGACTCCATCCGGAGTTCACCGTTACCATACACGAAGAACATCTCTTTAGTCCTTCTCAAGCACTTAAGAATGTACTTTAGCTGTCCAGTGGTTTTCCCAAAGATCTTTTCGATACTTATTCACTACACCTAGTGAGTAAGCTACATCTGGTCTGGAACATAACATCGCATACATGATTGACCCGTCTGCCAAAGCATAGGGCATTCCTTGCATGCGAGCCCTCTCCAAATCTGTAACAACTAGAATTATCTTAGTAACTAATTATATTTTAATTAGTGAAATTCTTTAATAAAAGTTTACCAAATTGACTTTCAAATATTTTATCAAAATTAACAAGAATTTTTCTAGAATTTTCTTAACCTTGCACAAACATGTGCATGTAACCTAGGGTTAAAAATTTGGTTAAACCATGTTTAGGCAACCATGGTGGCCTAACCCCTCTTGTTAGGCTAATTAGTTTTAAATTAAGAATTTGATTTTCAAAAATATAAAAGGATTAATATTCTTTTGGGGTTGACTTGGGTTGAGGAGGGAGAAAGAGAATGATAGGTGTCATGTTAGCTTTGATAGAGAGAGAAAATGGTGGCTTAAGAAAAGGTCACACCCACTTCACTTCATAACTTATTCATAGCCTCCACACTCTCCCTCTCACTCACATCCCTCACATCTCTCACTCACACATACTCTCAAACTCACCGTCTCACTTAACCTACATCAGCACTAGCTGCTGCTACCTCAGCACAAGCCTCACAACAAAACAATTCAGAACCATAAGATCAGCATCAGCTCAAATCCTGATTTCAGCCTCAGCTGCATCAGCAACAACAGCACTCACTTAGCAAACAGCCCCAAATCCATATACAACTCCATATACAACACTCACACAACACCACACAACACCACACAACACAACAACACAACAGAAAACAATCACAAGCAACAGCTTCAGCCTTAAACAGCTTCAGCTTTAAACAGCAACAGCAATTCCAGGCAGCAACAGCAGCACCCCAGCAAGCTCCATCCCTCTTCTTCTTCTCCTTCTCCTTATTTGTGAGGTTCCTAATGGGGTATAACTTCTAAACTCCTTTCTTGTTTGCTTAGTTGTGTAGAAATAGCTTCGATTAGCGATAATTTTACGTTTTGTGCTTGTTTGGGTGATTTTTTTGTGAAAATGTGGTTAAGTGAGGTTGGTGTTGGGTAGACTATCCTAAGTAAGTGTTGTTGAGGCCAGGTTAACCTAGGATAACCTCAGATTACACTAAAATACCTTCAGTTTTCAGATTGTACCAAACTTGACGTTTTAAGCAAAAACATGGCTTTTTGAGATCTGCTGTTACCCTTGTAGGTTCAGAATAAAATTTATTGGACCATAGCCTACTGGTGACACCCTGACCCCACCACCAGAGCCCGACCCCACCACTTCAACCCGAGGCCGCCGAAATATCCGTTCTGGCCGCAATTTGCGGCCAGACTAGGGGTTTAGGGGCTAGGATTTTTGGTACAGGTGTCTGCTACATTTTGTGGGTCCAGGGTATATATAGTTTTGTAATATCCTAACCTGGGTAAAATCTGGGACTGTATGTCTTTTTCTGGTACTTTATTTTGCGCGATACGCGAGTGGATTCTGTGATTCAGCGTATCACGGCGTATCGGATCGAGTTCTGCGCGCACACACACGTTCCAGCGTATCGCGCGCACGCGCGTTAATTCGCAACGCGAGTTTCTCGTTTCGTTCCGATATTGCGTTTTACAAGATTGTGATATATTGGAATTCTTGTGTTAATTCCAGGTTCGCAGGCGGGTACGTCAGACGCCGCCAGAAAAGGGAAGCAGGTGGTCGGCTATACTTAGCTCGCGACCAGGTGAGTAGATTTAACATCTACGGGGAAATCGCCAGTATGGCGTTAAGCGTCAGGGCGTAATAGGATGTTAGTTTTATGTGATCATGTAGACATACTAGAGTAGCATGCCTCCTTATACATATAATACTGGTAGTATAGAATACTGCACTGTCACTAACGGTCCAAGTTGCACGAGCACGATTTATATGCTACACCCACACCGTTAGTGATTGCCATGACACTCACATTATAGGATTGCTATAAACTGCATATTTGATTTTGCTATATTGACGTTGTCATGATTATTGCATGCTATCATATGGACATTCATACTATGCACACTGTATATGCACTTTCGTGAGTACCTTCATTGATATAACCCTACATATGCATCATATGTTTATAGTAGTGCACGTGTACATTGCTATATTCACTTTGCATATTTATCCATGCACACATCCATACCGATATATATATTCATATGCTACATACATGGATGATATAAACTTGTTTTAAAAACTAAGGGACCGCAGGCGTTATTCTCAAAAATAGATCTTTCAAAAGAGCGGTTTTCCCTTTCTTTTACTCTTAGCGTCATACGACATGTTGCATGGATTACGCATTGTATTTGATTTATGTGATTTCTGGATTTGGAAACCGGAGTACTATTTTAAGAAAATACGCACTGTTTAAAAACCCGGTTTCACTTGATATGATATTTTAGTGCGTCCACTATGAGTTTTCTTGGTTCCACAGAGCTTGTGTGAGTATACCCGATTCGAGGAGAGGTAAGCACCGATTGCGGGTACATGGTGGACCCGGTACGGTGCCCCGGGACGAGAAGACTCGTATTGTTAGACGGTGAGCCCGGCGGAGGGACAACTACCTACCGGTGATTGGTTAGACCTGGCGATTATCCGGAGGATACCGACCAGAGTCGATAGATGGATACAGGATGATGCATACTGCCGGGGACCGAGGGCCGATTCCGCAGACGGAGCCCGTGGGCAGATCCGATGGATGGATGCCCCATACTGGAGGATTTGCGTGTCGATGCTGGACACGGTTGATTTTATGAGATTTTGGGTGCCGATGTTGGGCACTCACGATTGTATGAGATTCACAGGATTTGAGGGCCGATGTGGATGATGGCGCCTGAGTTTTACTTGGAATTGGGTGTATTGATGGACACCGGTCTTTTCCACGTTGATATTCCATGCAGACACTATTTATTCCCATACTCAGTATTTAGTATTGACATCTCATCCTGTACCTATTGTACCTGATATAGTATACATGCCATACATGATTATCGCATACCCTGCTCATGCTATATAGGGTTGTTAGATTCCATATCAGACATGATTATTGCATACCTTGCACATCATATGGGGAAACTTTTAGATTACATTTGCTGCCTGTTATGAGTAATCAGTTCATCATATAGATGTTATCTGTTGGCATAGGTTAGAGTATCACAGTACGTGCATACTCGCGATTACCTTTATATGTTATCTACTATTCACGAGTTGGCAACTCACCCCCATTGTGCCACAATGCTTGCAGGTTACCCTTGGGAGTAGTCGCGGCTGGCTGTTTACCGCACCTTTTGACACAGATACCATTGCTGAGGCGTGTTAGCCCTTTTGCTATTAGGTGGGTTTTGTACGGTATCTGTTTACTTTTCAGTTGCATCTTGATGTATCTAGTACTCTCCATCTACTTTCATGTATTGACTTAGAGACAGTTGTGAGGACGATGTATGTTGTTTGTACTCTGGTGTCGAGCTCGTTGTGAGCCGACTTTATTCATGCAGTTTTACCTCTTATGATATTTGTTTTCACTTTACTGCTCATTCTTCGCTTCGGCGTCGTATATTATATTGAGGTGATTTCTCCGCCGTTGGGCGCGATTCTCCTATTGTGATACTCTATTTATTTCACATGTTACTTTAATTATATCTCGCCTTTTACCCGATTTTGGGACAAACTTTTGAAAAGGAAATGTTGTTAAAATGATTTGAAAAAAACATGAACCAAAAAGGATTGCTACTAAGTAACTTATAGTTTTCTATATGTTTTAACACTCCAAATTTAATGGTTTTGTTTTCTGGGTTCGGCTTACTTTGTCATGTTACGCCTGTAGGTGTTGCGTGGTTAAGTGCCGGTCACGGGCCGAACTTCGGGTCATGACAAAGTTGGTATCAGAGCGCAGGTTTTACATTTGAAGTGTAGGATTGACCCTGGTATGATGGAGTAGGTAGCTGCAGCAGGGTGGCGTGGCGTGCGTAAGTTCCGCGGCATACTCACGATACGGTTCCCCGCCTAAGCGACCTTAGGGCTTATTGATTGAAATTCCTTCATGACTATATACATTCTTGCGATTCGATTTCCGTATCCTTATCGAATCCTACCTTCCTTTTCAGCCACTATGCCGCTAAGGACTACGATGGCACAGAGAGCGGCTGCGAGAGCCGAGGCTTGTGTTGACTCGTCCGAGACGAGGACTGATCCGGGCAGTGCACCTGTTGCACCCGAGCAGACTATCCTTCCCATGACAGATCAGATCGCCACACTAGGGGCTGGTATACAGGAGATGCACCAGACGGTGGGATCCAACATGCAGGAGATGCGTCAGATGATAGGGTCGCTAGTTGAGACGCTTCGAGCGCAGCGACCAGATGTAGCTCCACTAGTCACGGGGACCGCGATGGTATCTACAGCACTAGCAGTTGCCCCTACAGCCACGGAGGTGATTTCAGTATCGTTAGCAGAGTTTATGAGGCTGAAGCCTCCGATTTTCACAGGCACCGACACAGCAGAGGACCCGCAGTCCTTTATTGATAGGATGGCCCGGATATGCCGTTCCCTTAGATGCTCAGATATGAGGTGGGTCGAGTTCGCGAGCTTTCGCTTGGAAGGACTTGCGCAGAAATGGTGCGAATCGTTCGAGAAGGGTAGGGCAGCAGGTCTTCCTCCTATGACATGGACAGAGTTTGTGACGATCTTTATAGCCCGCTTCTTTCCCCAGAGTGTCAGGGACGCCCGAGCACGCAGATTTGAGTCCTTACGCCAGACGCCAGAGATGACCGTGGAAGAGTATGACGTGCTATTCACCTAGCTATCAGTTTATGCTCCATACCTAGTGGCTACTGAGGAACTGCGAGTCAAGAGATTTGTCCGAGGCTTGCTTACACCACTATTCCTTGCGATCAGCGCACAACATTACGAGACGTATGCCGCAGCTGTAGACGCAGCCCTATCAGTCGAGGAGCGCCTTGCCGAGACTTCAGTAGTTCCAAGGCCGAAGAGGGTTCGTACGGACACAGCAGCTCAGAGACATCCGTTCAGATGCCGTTATAGACGTCATACCGGTGACAGAGACTCAGGGTGAGATCAGATGTTTAGCTCATACCCCCAGGAGCGTCAGCAGACGTCCCGTGGATGCTTTGGATGTGGTAGTCCTCATCACCGCGTTAGAGATTGTACCGAGGCATGCCAGAGGGTGCCAGCCGTACCGCATGTCACACTTCAACCTTCTCCACCCCAGAGGGCGTTACCTGCTGTACCCACAGTTGGTCCGCGTCAGACTCATGCACAGAGAGGCCATGGTCGCGGAGGGTTTGTTCCTAGAGGACGAGTCGGTCGAGGCAGGGGACAGCCAACTACCGGAAGAGTACAGCCAGCTACTAGCAGGGGACCGCCAGTTACAGGTGGAGGACAGGCACGGGTTTTCGCTTTGATGCATCAGGATGTGCAGGCGTCTAATGCGGTGGTCTCAGGTACCTTATCAGTATGTACTATTGATGCACACGTATTATTCGATCCCGGATCCACACACTCGTACGTTTCCACACATTTTGTGCCGAGTTTGGGTAGAGAGTCTAGGTTGATTGATCAGCCACTTGTAGTGACCACTCCTATGGGAAACTCGTTTGTTGCTAGGCACGTGTTCCGATCCTGTGTTGTCCGTATTGGCGAGAGAGATTTGCCTGTCGACTTGATCTTTCTGGAGATATTGGACTTCGACGTTCTTTTGGGCATGGATTGGTTGGCCACGTACTATGCGTCTGTAGACTGCCGCGAGAAGACTGTTAGGTTTTGTTTTCCCGGTGAGTCGACTTTTATTGTGTAGGGTGACCGCGGTGCCACCCCTCACCCTTTGATTTCTTCTCTTCACGCTGGACAGCTTCTGAGGAAGGGATGTCTGGGATTCCTACCCTATGTTGCTGAGATTAGGGCTACAGATGTTCCACTGGACCAGGTTCCGAGTGTATGCGAGTTCCCTGACGTATTCCCTGACGAGCTTCCTGGGCTGCCGCCTGAGCGTGATGTTGTTTTCCGTATTGATTTGATTCCAGGCACGGGGCCTATTTCTATACCGCCTTATCGGATGGCCCCGGCAGAGCTTAGTGAGTTGAAGAGTCAGTTGCAAGATTTGCTAGACAAGGGACTCATTCGACCCAGTGTTTCTCCTTGGGGTGCTCCGGTCCTATTTGTCAAGAAGAAGAACGGCAATTTGCGTCTTTGTATCGACTACCGGCAGCTGAACCGGGTGACCGTGCGGAACAGATATCCGTTGCCACGCATCGACGACTTGTTCGACCAGCTTCAGGGGGCAGGTTATTTTTCGAGGATCGATTTGCGATCAGGCTATCATCAGCTGAGACTTCGACCGGAGGACATTCCGAAGACGGCTTTCCGTACGCGTTATGGCCATTATGAGTTTTTGGTGATGTCGTTCGGACTCACCAACGCGCCAGCAGCTTTCATGGACATGATGAACCATATCTTCAGGCCGTATCTTGACTTGTTCATCATCGTATTCATTGACGATATATTGGTGTATTCCCGGAGCAAAGAGGATCATGAGCAGCACCTACGGATTACACTGCAGACCTTGAGGGAGCACCGGCTCTATGCAAAATTCTCCAAGTGCGCGTTCTGGTTGGACATCGTAGACTTCTTGGGTCACGTGATTACACAGGATGGTATATGTGTAGACCCGAGGAAGGTCGAGGCCGTACGGAGTTGGCCCAGACCTACATTCGTTACTGAGATACGCAGCTTTCTAGGACTGGCCGGCTACTACAGGAGATTTATGCAGGATTTCTCCCGTATTGCTTCACCTTTGACCGGTTTGACCCGGAAAGGGGTTCCTTTCGTTTGGACGGAGGAGTGCGAGCATAGTTTCCAGCAGCTACGGACTTGCTTGACTACGGCGCCAGTGTTATCTTTGCCTTCAGGATCAGGCGGGTTTGTAGTCTTTTGTGACGCTTCATGAGTGGGGCTAGGATGCGTATTGATGCAGCATGGCAAGGTGATCGCATATGCTTCCTGCCAATTGAAGAAACATGAGCAGAACTACCCCACTCACGATTTGGAGATGGCTGCAGTGGTCTTTGCACTTAAGATCTGGCGACATTACCTCTATGGCGAGTCGTGCTAGATATTCACTGATCACAAAAGCCTAAAGTATATCTTTCAGCAGCGAGACCTGAATCTCCGACAGCGCCGTTGGATGGAACTGGTGAAAGACTACGACTGCGAGATCTTGTATCACCCGGGCAAGGCTAATGTAGTTGCGGATGCTTTGAGCAGAAGGCCCGGGGGTAGTCTTTCATGCTTGAGTGCAGTGCAGAGGCAGTCGTCAGCAGATTGGCAGATACTATGCGACGGCCGAGTACAGTTCGAGTTCACACAGATCGGGGGACAGCTTGCGCACGTTCGTGCACGCCCACAATTGCTTGACCATATATATGAGGCACAGCGCAGGGATGACCGTTGCTCAGAGATCGCGGCACAGATTGGACATGGTAGAATCTCCGAGTTCATGTTCGATGATCAGGGGATATTACGATTTGAGTCTAGACTGTGCGTACCAGATGCTGAGGGATTGCGGCGCGATATTCTCGAGGAGGCACATCGATCAGTGTACAGTGTCCATCCCGGTTCCACCAGGATGTACCATGATATGAGAAAAGTCTACTGGTGGGACGGAATGAAGAGGGACATTGCTGATTTCGTATCGAGATACCTGACTTGTCAGCAAGTCAAGGCCGAGCACCAGAGGCCTGCGGGAGAGCTACTGCCGTTACCCATTCCGGAATGGAAATGGGAACAGATTTCGATGGATTTCGTTGTGGGTCTACCCAGGACTAGGCGGGGATATGACTCCATTTGGGTGATCGTGGATCGTCTGATGAAAGCGGCTCACTTCCTACCAGTGAAGACGACTTTCGGATTTGCTCAGTACGCCCAGATTTATATCGACGAGATTGTGCGACTACATGGGGTTCCGACGTGTATTGTATCCGATCGAGGCACCCAGTTCACCAGCAGATTATGGCAGAGATTTCAGGAGGCTTTGGGCTCTCGTTTGAGTTTCAGCACGGCATTTCATCCGCAGACCGACGGACAGTCTGAGCAGACCATTCAGACATTTGAGGACATGCTCCGAGCTTGCGTGTTATACTTTGGTGGTTGCTGGGATCATCATTTACCCTTGATAGAGTTCTCCTACAACAATAGCTTCCAGGACACTATACAGATGGTACCTTTCGAGGCTTTGTATGGGAGGAGATGTAGATCGCCCTTCTGTTGGACAGAGCTCAGCGAGAGCAGTGTTTTGGGGCCACAGATCGTACAGGAGACGACCGAGAAAATAGAGCTGATTCGAGACAGGATGAGGACAGCTCAGAGCAGACAGAAATCGTATGCTGACAGACGCCGCCGCAGTTTAGAGTTCGCAGCTGGCGATCACGTTTTACTAAGGGTCTCTCCGATGAAGGGAGTAATGAGGTTTGGACGGAAGGGGAAGCTTAGCCCCAGATTCATAGGTCCCTTCGAGATCCTCGAGCGTGTCGGCGCAGTAGCGTATTGATTGGCTCTTCCACCCAGTCTTTCAGATGTCTACCCCTTCTTCCACGTATCGATGCTACGCAGATCTTCACGACCCTTCCCACACGATCCAGCATTCGACAGTACAGCTTGAGCCCGACCTTTCATTCACCGTGCAGCCAGTGGAGATATTGAATTGGCTGGTGAAGAAACTTTGATCTAGGATCCTGCCGTCGGTGAAGGTTCTTTGGCGCAGCCCGAACGGTGAGGAGTTCACTTGGGAGGCCGAGGGAGAGATGCGGAAGAAATTCTCTCATCTCTTTGAAGGTACGCGTAGTCTTATATTTTAAATTCGGGGACGAATTTTCTATAGGGGGAGACTGTAACAACTATGATTATGTTAGTAACTAATTATATTTTAATTAGTGAAATTCTTTAATAAAAGTTTACCAAATTGACTTTCAAATATTTTATCAAAATTAATAAGCATTTTTCTAGAATTTTCCTAAGCTTGCACAAACATGTGCATGTAACCTAGGGTTAAAAATTTGGTTAAACCATGTTTAGGGAACCATGGTGGACAAACCCCTCTTGTTAGGCTAATTAGTTTTAAATTAAGAATTTTATTTTCTAAAATATGAAGGGATTAATATTCTTTTAGGGTTGACTTGGGTTGAGGAGAGAGAGAGAGAATGATAGGTGTCATGTTAGCTTTGATAGAGAGAGAAAATGGTGGCTTAACAAAAGGTCACACCCACTTCACTTCATAACTTTTTCATAACTTCCACACTCTCCCTCTCACTCACATCCCTCACATATCTCACTCACACATACTCTCAAACTTACCCTCTCACTTAACCTACATCAGCACTAGCTGCTGCTACCTCAGCACAAGCCTCACAACAAAACAATTCAGAACCATAAGATCAGCATCAGCTCAAATCCTGATTTCAGCCTCAGCTGCATCAGCAACAGCAGCACTCCCTTAGCAAATAGCCCCAACTCCATATACAACTCCATATACAACACTCACACAACACAATACCACACAACACCACACAACACAACAACACAACAGAAAACAATCACAAGCAACAGCTTCAGCCTTAAACAGCTTCAGCTTTAAACAGCAACAGCAATTCCAGGCAGCAACAACAGCACCCCAGCAAGCTCCACCCCTCTTCTTCTTCTCTTTCTCCTTGTTTGTGAGGTTTTTAGTGGGGTATAACTGTTAGTGTATATGCCCTAGAGGCCATTATTGTATCATACTAGATTGTATATTACTTAATGGAAGCTTGAGATATTCACAGTTATATATACAGTCTTGCTAAAAATGGTAGTATGCTACTTGGTTTGAGTCTACTTTAATATGTGCATATGTTTCTTGTAACGTATCACTTATACATATTAGTAGAGCCCATAGGATCTTTGCTTGATTACCAGTGTCGTGATGGCAATCACACTAGTGGGGGCTGGGTAGTCTGTAAGCAACATCCTATACAGGTCCCTGGTCGTTGGATTATCAAGATAGGGCATCGATATTCCGGAGTAGACTAAGTGTATACGCTTCTCATCCCAGTTGGGGAGATGGTCTGTCCCACAGCCATTAGTACGTCGTACTAGAGATAGTATACAGGTGCTCGTTAGGTTACGGGTACACCGGACAGGACTCGCCGAGGAACTGATTGGTTGGTATTATACCCATCGTCAGTTATCAGTTCCCAGGTGACATGAGTACAGCATAGTCCGCAGACTTGACACTGCTGCTTAGCCTCGAGTGTGTCCCACTGTTCTTAGATTGCTACCCTACCACGGCTCAAAGGAGTCGTGCAAACAGGTAGCAGTTCGGTGCAGTCCCGAGCACTTGGAGGCAGTGGCGGTTAGATAGGATTCGTCTCTCCCGGTATTGGGAGTTGATATCACACTGTGTCAGAGAGCCATTACGCAAAGTCCCTGGCCAGGGCAAGCGAGATATACTGGTAGGTTCCAGTAGCTTCTCTGGGCGTAATGGGCTTCGCTCCAACACGACTTATACAACTATTAGGGGACTGACGCTTGCCGCCCCCTAGGCTTGATATGCGATAGTCTTAGACGAACAGACCGGACTGTACGGAGATTGTCACATCAGGCTCAGTGGGGGTTCGAGATGGTTTTCCTCATCGTCCTTCTTATCGACATCTACCTGGGGACCGTTACGTACAGCTAGTGCCGCTTGCGGTCTGTGGTTAAACCCACTGCCAGCGTAGTGTCGAGTCTTTAGAGTCCCACACAGAGAGTTTCCCTGCTCCAGGCGAAACGATATAGAGGTCGTATGGTTTTACGACAAGGGTTCGGATGCGTACGTGTGTTTTCGCACGTACGACTTTTCGGACAGTTTATACTAGCCGGCTTTGGTTTAAGCCAGATTCTAGTATAAGGTTATTGGATTTATACAGTCTAAAGTTTTTCCGTGTTTTCACGGATTGGAGGGGCGTTCTCGTAATTTGTTGAGAAGGTTCTAGAAGAGTGGTGACATGAGGGGTTGAGGTGGCTTTTTCATGATTACTTTGTGTGACTCATTTATATGATTCATCATATCATTAATGCTTCATTAATGATCTAATGACTCACATGATGAATCACTCTCCTTGATTAAATGAAACATGGAAAATAATCAATTAATTGATAATTCATTATGTATCATATATTCAAGTAAGAAGGATTTTATGAAATAAGATATTCATTCTCATCTTCTCCTTCTCTCTCCTCAAGCTCACTCTCTCTTGAAACCCTAACACTAACCTCTCATGTGTTGAGATCAAGGGTTAGCTAGACTAAAACATCCATAACCTCACTCTATATCCCCTAGGTAGCTTAGATTAGCACTTTAAGCAACCTAGTTATCTCAAGTTTGAGATTTAGCTTGGCGTAGGAGCTTTCGGGTGCATCGTATTTGATTCGAGGAGGCCGTGAAGTTGCCGATGTTCCAAGGAGCCTACGAGGAGTGGAGGACAGTGATGAAGACCCGAAGGACATGTAACATGAGGTATAACTCCGGTACCGAGTAGTTAAACCTCTAGTATAACGTTAGCAATGGTTTAGATTACGATTCATGCGCTCAAGTCCGTGTTACGAAGCTTTGATAATCGTTTTTCATATATTCCGCCTCCCCGCAAGTTCGTGGGGTGCGTGACATGGACTTACAGTGGTATCAGAGCCAACTAAACCATTACTAGCTTGTTAGCAATTGATTAGAAGTTCGATCGACGAAAAACACGGAAAACAAAACCCTATTCCATAACAGTTTCTGTAAATTTTAAATGTGTCGCAAAAGTTTTTTGACATACCTTAAAATTCACAACAGGGAATTATAAGAAATCTGGGAAAATTCGAGGAGGCAACTCGACTAAACGGCCGCGTTTCCGCGGCATTAGAGATTTTTTGCCGCGGAACCGCCGCCGAGTCAACGCCGAGTTGACTCGGAGTTTCACAGTAATTCATTATTTTGGGTTTTTTGTTTTCCTGTATATACTGTTTCTGCCCAGGTTGCCTCTGTGATGATTTGCTTTTGGGGGTAGACACGGATATAGGTAATCGATTGATGTTCTAAACTATTTGCTAATTGGATCTTTATCTGTAATGTTTAATGTGTTCGTAAACCTCCCCTAACTGCTAGTATGTCGGTTAGCAGGGGGTTGCACATTTCTGTAATGGATTTTATCTGTTTGTGTATATAAACTGTATTGGACTGTTGTGGTGGATAGCCGGGTTTTGTGATGGGTTATTGTATTAATTCATTCGATGTAATTGTAATAAGTTGTAATATTATTTTGCGGGGCACATCCAGGTTGCGGTTGTAGCCACCGTTGTATTATTTATTTTTACTGTTTTTGCTCCTAGGATAGACCCAAGGTGGGGTGCACAAACTACCGGGTATTTTGAAGTGTTGAGGCAGACCGCTTCACTTCTGGTACTTGGCGGGTAGTTTGCCGTACCCGTAGGGGTCTGGGGTGGGGTAATGGCTATTCATCACAACTGTGTAATCCGTCTTTCATTGCAGGCTCAAAGAAACGCGAATTACTTGCATATCCAATAAAGTTTATCTGTGATCTGGAATGCTTATTATTGCGTCTGACGAATGTACAATATCTATATATGATAGCTATTTAGACGTCACTTATGTTTTACACCCGCGCTAGCCCAGCCCCCGCTCTGTCGTTAGTTAAGTAACCTAACGGGTGATGACGGGACCACGTGGCGAATGCGGATAGCATAAGAGGACGTTGTATTTTCGTTGTTTTCTGCAATGATAGGTTAATGATGGGATGCATTATTATAATGCAAAGAAAATAAACCATAGTTTAATCGTTGGAACAAATTTAAAAGAGACCACTCGGTTATTTTAAAAAGGATCGGATTTTTTAAATTACGGAGCTTTAACCACTCCTTTTAAAAAAGTATCAGGTTCCTTCGATTATATCAAGTTCACTACGTTCACGGTTTTGCCAAAACCATTCGTAGCCCTCCGTCATTTCATATAGATAGTCAATAGTATTCAAGCTGTGTTTGTTGACTAAAGTCAAGGCACAGTGTTTGGTAGCTGTTGAATATTTATATGCAGCATAGATAGATGCGTTGGTTTGGGACAGTCGTATTACCTTGTTGACTAAAGTCAAGGGTATGTACGGGTGTGTTCAAATTAACCTGGACAATGACGGGTAGAACTTGACATGTGACTTATGATTTGTTGACTAAAGTCAGAGTCATAAGAGCATGGGGCAAAAATCCACATCGGGAATTTCTAAAGAAACTAAAATTTGCAGAAAGAGCATACCATTTTGGAGTTTGATGAATGTTGGTAGGATTCCTTCAACATTATCATACGATGATATTTTGGATCCCGATCCTACTGTGAGTACATGCTACTTATCAGGAGATTCACAACTTAACGATCAATGCTATAAAACCAAGTAGGTGCCAAGAAAAGTGTCAGCGGGGTTTCGCCCCCAGAGAAAAGAGGTTATTTAATTAAGGAACTTCGCGAAAGCGTTGGAAAACCTCCCTCGAAGTATCGACACTGGCCTGGCTGAACGGTTAAGCAAGTATTGTACGGTGAGAATTGTCTTGGCTAATTCTTCTTTTATGATTTGAGGAGGGATTCGAGAAACAGTGGGAGCCATCCTGTTTAGATAAATTAAGCCACTCTAAACTTACAAGAGCATCATGCTAATAGTATCTTCTTCTCTCCCTTAAATTGCAGCGACCCTGTGACCACACATAGGTTACATCTAGATAATAATTTGACTGAATCTGACTTATATGACTGGCAAAAGTCTGTCCAGATGTCCATTGCCTATGACAAGCTGGACCACCCTATTGAGGGAAATTCCTATTGCTATGGGATTGGACATTGGCAGAGTGATTGCAGGGCTTTAGAAGCCAGTAGCCAGGATACGAAGCATGTTGTGGCTTCGACTTTGGGTGTGTTTATGATAGAGAACTGTATGTCAGTTAACCCTACTTCCTTGGTATTGGATACCGGATCAGGAACTCACATTTGTAATTCATTACAGGCTCTGAGAAATTGTAGGGTTTTAGGGATAGGAGATATGACCCTCACAGTTGCTAACGGAATGAGCATGAATGCTGAATCCGTAGGGGAATATCATCTTGGGATGACAACTGGGCAGATATTGATTCTACGTAACTGTTTTTATGTACCAGGTACGACTTGTAATATCATATCTGTGCCCTTACTTTCTAAGGAAGGATATGATTTTGCTTTTACAAGAGATGTGGTTCACATCCACCTAAATCAAGATTTGATTGGGTCAGGTACATTAGAAAATGGAATATACGTATTAAATCAAGCTCAGATTTTCAGTGTCCAGAACACACTTAAAAGAAAGTCTCCGGAAACAAATCAGGCTTTCTTATGGCATTGTAGACTAGGTCACATCAATGAGAGGAGGTTGACTAAGTTACATAAAGAAGGATATTTGAATCCGTTCGAATATCAATCTTATGCTACTTGTGAATCTTGTCTCATGGGAAAGATGACAAAAACTCCGTTCACTGGACACGGAGTAAGAGCAAGCGAGCTCTTGGGACTCGTACACAGTGACGTGTGCGGTCTAATGTCTACACATGCGCGAGGTGGTTATTCCTACTTCATTACTTTTACGGATGATTTTTCTAGGTATGGATATGTATTCTTGATGAAGCACAAATCCGAGGCCTTTTGAGAAATTCCAAGAATACAAGAATGAAGTGGAAAAACAAACCGGCAAAAGTATCAAGACACTGAGATCTGATCGAGGTGGTGAATACTTAAGTGCCGAGTTCCTAGGCTACTTAAAAGAGAATGGAATTCTCTCTCAGCATACTCCTCCATACACACCACAACATAACGGTGTATCGGAGAGACGGAACCGAACCCTATTGGATATGGTACGTTCCATGATGAGTAACGCTGAGTTGCCACGATCATTCTGGGGATATGCACTAGAATCAGCTGCATATCTTTTAAACCGAGTTCCAACCAAGACAGTGCCTACCACACCATATCAGATGTGGAGTGGGAAGAAACCCTGTCTTAAGTATCTTAAGACATGGGGATGTCCAGCTTTTGTAAAGAAGCAGCATGCAGATAAGCTCGAGGCACGCTCAGTACAGTGTAAGTTTGTGGGATATCCAAAGAACTCCATGGGATATTGTTTCTATTACGCAGAGGAACAAAAGCTTTTTGTTTCTCAACATGCCCGCTTCTTGGAAACTGAGTTTTTAGAAAATCAGAAGAGTGGGAGCGCAATAGAACTGGAAGAAATTCCAGAACCACAATCTATTACTGAAACCTTGGTAGAACGAGAAGGTTCCGGAGAACAGGACATCCCGACGCCACTCCGCAGGAGTAGTAGGCAATCTCATCCGCCCGAGAGATACTACGGTTTTCTCATAGACGGGGATAGAGAGGATTGCACTATTGATTACGATGAGCCTACTAGCTTCCAGCAAGCCATTCAGAGCGGTGACTCGGTAAAATGGCTAGATGCAATGCGGACCGAAATGGAGTCCATGTACACCAACAAAGTATGGATTTTGGACGTTGCTCCAGAAGGGGTAAAACCCGTAGGATGCAAATGGATCTTCAAAAAGAAGATTGGTGTAGATAGACAGGTTGAAACCTATAAAGCTAGACTTGTTGCAAAGGGTTTCCGTCGAAGACCTGGTTTGGACTATGACGAAACCTTTTCTCCAGTGGCTATGCTTAAATCTATTCGGGTCCTTCTTGCTATTGCTGCTTTTCACGATTATGAAATCTGGCAGATGGACGTAAAGACAGCTTTTCTAAATGGTAATTTGGAAGAAAGCGTCTATATGGATCAGCCAGAAGGATTCGTTCAGAGTGGGAGCAGCAGTAAAGTATGGAAGCTGCTTAAATCCATTTATGGACTAAAGCAGGCATCGCGGAGTTGGAACATCTGTTTTGATGATGCTGTCAAAGAATTTGACTTTATCAAAAATCCAGATGAACCATGCATATACAGTAAGATTGTAGGGAGAGCTGTAGTATTCCTCGTCTTGTACGTGGATGACATTCTCCTAATAGGAATTGATATTCCTATGTTACAGTCAGTCAAAAGATTCTTGTCACATAAATTCTCCATGAAAGACTTGGGTGATGCCACCTACATTCTGGGGATCCAGATCTATCGTGATAGATCAAAAAGGATATTGGGACTTTCACAGTCCAGGTACATAGACACCATAGTGAAGAGATTCAGTATGGAAGATTCTAAGCGCGGTAACCTACCGGCTTGTCACGGAATCACCCTCTCCAAAGATATGTCTCCCAAGACTGATTTGGAAAGGGATCGCATGTCGATTATACCCTACGCTTCTGCGGTAGGCTCTATAATGTATGCGATGTTATGTACCAGACCAGATGTAGCATACGCATTGAGCGTAGTAAGCCGGTATCAATCAAACCCAGGGGAGAATCACTGGATAGTAGTAAAGAACATTCTCAAGTACCTGAGGAGGACTAAGGAGATATTCTTGGTATATGGCGGAAAAGACCTTCAGATGGAGGCCTTTGCCGACTCCGGCTTCCAGAGTGACAAAGATGACTCCAAATCCATGTCGGGTTTTGTCTTCACCCTCAATGGAGGGGCGGTCTATTGGAAGAGTTCCAAGCAGGAGACCGTTGCAGACTCAACGATGGAAGCAGAGTACATAACTGCTTACGATGCCGCAAAAGAAGCAGTCTGGATGAAAAAGTTCCTCATAGAACTTCAGGTGGTTCCTACCAGTGTTGATCCAATACCTCTGTATTGTGACAACAACGGCGCTATAGCTTTAGCAAAGGAACCCAGGTCCCATCAGAAGTCCAGACACATCTTAAGGCGGTATCACCTGATCAGGGAGATCATAGATCGCCGGGAGATCGAGGTGAAGAGAGTAAAGACGGAGGATAACATTGCTGATCCATTCACAAAGGCCATTCCTCAGACGCAGTTCGAGAGGCTATTCGAGATGATAGGTCTACGATATGCCAGCTCATGGCCCTAGTGCAAGTGGGAGATTGTTAGTGTATATGCCCTAGAGGCCATTATTGTATCATACTAGATTGTATATTACATAATGGAAGCTTGGGATATTCACAGTTATATATACAGTCTTGCTAAAAATAGTAGTATGCTACTTGGTTTGAGTCTACTTTAATATGTGCATATGTTTCTTGTAACGTATCACTTATACATATTAGTAGAGCCCATAGGATCTTTGCTTGATTACCAGCGTCGTGATGGCAATCACACTAGTGGGGGCTGGGTAGTCTGTAAGCAACATCCTATACAGGTCCCTGGTCGTTGGATTATCAAGATAGGGCATCGATATTCCGCAGTAGACTAAGTGTATACGCTTCTCATCCCAGTTGGGGAGATGGTCTGTCCCACAGCCATCAGTACGTCGTACTAGAGATAGTATACAGGTGCTCGTTAGGTTACGGGTACACCGGACAGGACTCGCCGAGGAACTTATTGGTTGGTATTATACCCATCGTCAGTTATCAGTTCACAGGTGACATAAGTACAGCATAGTCCACAGACTTGACACTGCTGCTTAGCCTCGAGTGTGTCCCACTGTTCTTAGATTGCTACCCTACCACGGCTCAAAGGAGTCGTGCAAACAGGTAGCAGTTGGGTGCAGTCCCGAGCACTTGGAGGCAGTGGCGGTTAGATAGGATTCGTCTCTCCCGGTATTGGGAGTTGATATCGCATTGTGTCAGAGAGCCATTACGCAAAGTCCCTGGCCAGGGCAAGCGAGATATACTGGTAGGTTCCAGTAGCTTCTCAGGGCGTAATGGGCTTCGCTCCAACACGACTTATACAGCTATTAGGGGACTGACGCTTGCCGCCCCCTAGGCTTGATATGCGATAGTCTTAGACGAACAGACCGGACTGTACGGAGATTGTCACATCAGGCTCAGTAGGGGTTCGAGATGGTTTTCCTCATCGGCCTTCTTATCGACATCTACCTGGGGACCGTTACGTACAGCTAGTGCCGCTTGCGGTCTGTGGTTAAACCCACTGCCAGCGTAGTGTCGAGTCTTTAGAGTCCCACACAGAGAGTTTCCCTGCTCCAGGCGAAACGATATAGAGGTCGTATGGTTTTACGACAAGGGTTCGGATGCGTACGTGTGTTTTCGCACGTACGACTTTTCGGACAGTTTATACTAGCCGGCTTTGGTTTAAGCCAGATTCTAGTATAAGGTTATTGGATTTATACAGTCTAAAGTTTTTCCGTGTTTTCACGGATTGGAGGGGCGTTCTCGTAATTTGTCGAGAAGGTTCTAGAAGAGTAGTGACATGAGGGGTTGAGGTGGCTTTTTCATGATTACTTTGTGTGACTCATTTATTTGATTCATCATATCATTAATGCTTCATTAATGATCTAATGACTCACATGATGAATCACTATCCTTGATTAAATGAAACATGGTGAATAATCAATTAATTGATATTATTTGATAATTCATTATGTATCATATATTCAAGTGAGAAGGATTTTATGAAATAAGATATTCATTCTCATCTTCTCCTTCTCTCTCCTCAAGCTCACTCTCTCTTGAAACCCTAACCCTAACCTCTCATGTGTTGAGATCAAGGGTTAGCTAGACTAAAACATCCATAACCTCACTCTATATCCCCTAGGTAGCTTAGATTAGCACTTTAAGCAACCTAGTTATCTCAAGTTTGAGATTTAGCTTGGCGTAGGAGCTTTCGGGTGGATCGTCTTTGATTCGAGGAGGCCGTGAAGTTGCCGATGTTCCAAGGAGCCTACGAGGAGTGGAGGACAGTGATGAAGACCCGAAGGACATGTAACGTGAGGTATAACTCCGGTACCGAGTAGTTAAACCTCTAGTATAACGTTAGCAATGGTTTAGATTACGATTCATGCGCTCAAGTCCGTGTTACGAACCTTTGATAATCGTTTTTCATATATTCCGCCTCCCCGCAAGTTAGTGGGGTGCGTGACATGGACTTACAATAACTTCTAAACTCCTTCCTTGTTTGCTTAGTTGTGTAGAAATAGCTTCGATTAGCGATAATTTTACGTTTTGTGCTTGTTTGGGTGATTTTTTTTGTGAAAATGTGGTTAAGTGAGGTTGGTGTTGGGTAGACTATCCTAAGTAAGTGTTGTTGAGGCCGGGTTAACCTAGGATAACCCCAGATTACACTAAAATACCTTCAGTTTTCAGATTGTACCAAACTTGACGTTTTAAGCCAAAACATGGCTTTCTGAGATCTGCTGTTACCCTTGTAGGTTCAGAATAAAATTGATTGGACCATAGCCTACTGGTGACACCCTGACCCCACGACCAGAGCCCGACCCCACCACTTCAACCCGAGGCCGCCGAAATATCCGTTCTGGCCGCAATTTGCGGCCAGACTAGGGGGTTAGGGGATAGGATTTTTGGTACAGTGTCTGCTTCATTTTGTGGGTCCAGGGTCTATATAGTTTTGTAATATCCTAACCTGGGTAAAATCTGGGACTGTATGTCTTTTTCTGGTACTTTATTCTGTGCGATACGCGGGATTCGCGAGTGGATTCTGTGATTCAGCGTATCGCGGTGTATCGGATCGAGTTCTGCACACACACACACACGTTCCAGCGTATCGCGCGCGCGTTAATTCGCAACGCGAGTTTCTCGTTTCGTTCCGATATTTCGTTTTACAAGATTGTGATATATTGGAATTCTTGTGTTAATTCCGGGTTCGCAGGAGGGTACGTCAGACGCCGCCAGAAAAGGGAAGCAGGTGGTCGGCTATACTTAGCTCGCGACCAGATGAGTAGATTTAACATCTACGTGGAAATCGCCCGTATGGCGTTAAGCGTCAGGGCATAATAGGATGTTAGTTTTATGTGATCATGTAGACATACTATAGTAGCATGCCTCCTTATACATATATTACTAGTTGTATAGAACACTGCACTGTCACTAACGGTTCAAGTTCCACGAGCACGATTTATATGCTACATTCACACCGTTAGTGATTGCCATGACACTCACATTATAGGATTGCTATAAACTGCATATTAGATTATGCTTTATTGACGTTGTCATGATTACCGCATGCTATCATATGGACATTCATACTATGCACACTGTATATGCACTTTCGTGAGTACCTTCAATGATATAACCCTACTTGGGCACAAATGCATCATATGTCTACAGTTGTGCATGTGTACATTTCTATATTCACTTTGCATATTTATCCATGCACACATCTATATCGATACACATATTCATATGCTACATACATGGATGATACAGACTTGTTTTAAAAACTAAGGGACCGCAGGCGTTATTCTCAAAAATAGATCTTTCAAAAGAGCGGTTTTCCCTTTCTTTTACTCTTAGCGTCATACGACATGTTGCATGGATTACGCATTGTATTTCATTTATGTGATTTCTGTATTTGGGACGCAGAGTACTATTTTAAGAAAATACGCACTGTTTAAAAACCCGATTTCTCTTGATATGATATTTTAGTGCGTCCACCATGAGTTTTCTCGGTTCCAAAGAGCTTGTTTGAGTATACCCGATTCGAGGAGAGGTAGGCACCGGTTGCGGGTACATGGTGGACCCGGTACGGTACCCCGGGGCGAGAAGACTCGTATTGTTAGACGGTGAGTCTGACGGAGGGACTACTACCTACCGGATATTGGTTAGACCTGGCGATTATCCGGATGATACCGACCAGAGTCGATAGATGGATACAGGACGATGCGTAATGCCGGGTGCCGAGGGCCGATTCCGCAGACGGAGCCCGTAGGCAGATCCGATGGACGGACGCCCCATACTGGAGGATTTGCGTGTCGATGCTGGACACGGTTGATTTTATGAGATTTTGGGTGCCGATGTTGGGCACTCACGATTGTATGAGATTCACAGGATTTGAGGGCCGATGTGGATGACGGCGCCTGAGTTTTACTTGGAATTTGGTGTATTGATGGACACCGGTCTTTTCCACATTGATATTCCATGAAGACACTATTTATTCCCATACTCAGCATTTAGTATTGACATCTCATCCTGTACCTATTGTACCTGATATAGTACACATGCCATACATGATTATCGCATACCCTGCTCATGCTATATAGGGTTGTTAGATTCCATATCAGACATGATTTTTGCATACCTTGCATATCATATGGGGAGACTTTTAGATTACATTTGCTTCCTGTTATGAGTAATCAGTTCATCATATAGATGTTATTTGTTGGCATAGGTTAGAGTATCGCAGTACTTGCATACTCGCGATTACCTTTATATGTTATCTACTATTCACGAGTTGGCAACTCACCCCCGTTGTGCCACAGTGCTTGCAGGTTACCCTTGGGAGTAGTCGTGGCTGGCTGTTTACCGCACCTTTTGACACATATACCATTGCTGAGGCATGTTAGCCCTTTTGCTATTAGGTGGGTTTTGTACGGTATCTGTTTACTATTCAGTTGCATCTTGATGTATCTAGTACTCTCCATCTACTTTCATGTATTGACTTAGAGACAGTTGTGAGGACGATGTATGTTATTTGTACACTGGTGTCGAGCTCGTTGTGAGCCGACTTTATTCATACAGTTTTACCTCTTATGATATTTGTTATCACTTTACTGCTCATTCTTCGCTTCGGCGTCGTATATTATATTGAGGTGATTTCTCCGCCGTTGGGCGCGATTCTCCTATTGTGATACTCTATTTATTTCACATGTTACTTTAATTATATCTCGCTTTTTACCCGATTTCGGGACGAACTTTTGAAAAGGAAATGTTGTTAAAATGATTTGAATAATAACTTGAACCAAAAAGGATTGCTACTAAGTAACTTAAAGTTTTCTAAATGTTTTAACACTCCAAATTTTAATGGTTTTGTTTCTGGGTTCGGCTTACTTAGTCATGTTACGCCTGTAGGTGTTGCGTGGTTAAGTGCCGGTCACGGGCCAAACTTTGGGTCGTGACAAAATCAGTCTCGAGAGACATCTCTTTGGAGAGGGTGATTCCTGAGCATGCGGGTACATTACCACGCTTAGAATCATCCATACTAAACCCCTTTAGCATGGTGTCTATGTACCTGGATTGGGACAATCCCAAATCCATTTAGATCTATCTTCTATAGATTTATATCCTCAGGATGTAGGTGGCATCGGTTAGATCTTTCATGAAGAACCTGTGTGATAAGTGGTGTTTGACCGAGTGTAGCATAGGAACATCGTTTCCTATCAAGAGTATGTCATCCACGTACAATACGAGGAAGACAACCATACTCTCTCGAACCTTCTTATTTATACATGGTTCATCTACATTTTTGATGAAGAAAAACTCTCTGACAGCTTCATTAAAACGGATGTTCCATCTCCGCAATGCCTGTTTTAACCCGTAGATGGATTTAAGCAGCTTGCATATGCTTCCGTTGCTCTCACTGTCTACGAAGCCCTCTGTCAGTGTCATATACGCTCTCTTCTAAATCACCATTTAGAAAAGTGGTTTTGACGTGCGGTCTGCCAGATTTCGTAGTCATGGTATACAACAATGGAAAGTAGGATCCTGATGGACTTAAGCATAGCTTTTAAAGTCTCAACTTTTCCATCCACACCAAATTATCTTTCTCAAAGATTCTCTTGCTCCCGATGGGTCTTACCCTTTCAGGAGCAACATCCAAAGTCAATACTTTGTTGGTGTATATGGATTCCATCTCAGATCGCATAGCATCCAGCCATTTCACATAGTCTCCACTTGTGATGGCCTGCTCGAAACTAGTTGGGTCATCATCTCCATGATGCAAGCTTCGCTCCCACTGTCTACGAGAAAACCGTAGTATCTCTCAGGTGGATGAGGAACCCAACTAGATCTGCGGAGTGGCTGCGGTTCGTCGGGGACTGTTGAATCCTCCGGTTCCACCAAATCGTCAGTTATAGTTTGCTTTGCTGGAACTTCTTCCAGTTCTACCTCGTCGCCACTAATTTCTTCCACAAGAAATTCATTTTCTAAAAAGGTGGCATTTCGAGAAACAAAACACCTTTTGTTCCTCATCGTGGTAGAAGATATACCCTCGCGAATGTTTGGGATATCCTACAAACTTGCACAGAACTGACCTTGTCTCGAGCTTGTCCGGATTTTTCTTTTCAACATAGGCCGGACAACCCCATATCTTAACTCGTTTAAGAGATGGTCTCTTCCCATTCCATATATCATATAGAGTGGTAGGCAACGAATTTGATTGGAACTCTATTCAATAGGTATGCATCTTCTCAAGTGCATGTCCCTGAAAAGAAATAGGCAACTCAGCAGTACTCATCATAGAGCGCACCATATCTCATAGGGTGTGATTCCTCCACCCAGATATATCGTTGTGCTGTGGTGTATATAGAGGAGTAAACTGAGAGAGAATCTCATTCTCTTTTAAATAGTCTCAGAATTTCATGCCCAAGTATTCTCCTCCCCGATCATATCGATGGATTTGAATATTTTTACCCATCTGGTTCTTAACTTCGTACATATATTCCTTGAAATTCTCAAAAAATTTAGTTTCGCGTTTCAACAAGAACACATATCCGTATCTTGAGAGAACATCGGTGAATATAATAAAGTACGCGGAACCATCCCTGGCATATGTATACATAGGACCGCATACATCACCATGTATCTGTCCAAGAGTTCAGTAGCTCTTTCTCCGTTTCCAGTAAATGGAGAATTGGTCACCTAGTCTTTCAGACATGACTGGCAAGTTTCATAAGATGTAAATTCGAACGAATTCAAAAATGTATCCTTATGGAACTTCAGCTATTCTTGTTTCATCGAAATGACCAAGTATACAATGCCACAAGAAGACTTCGTTCATTTTCGAACTATATTTTGATTCAGAACGTGTACACTGTTATACAACATACCTTACGCAATCAACACTTGATTTAGGAAAATATTCACAATATTTATTGGTATGAAATAACAGTCGCTAAGAATCAATGTATTACCAGTTGGTAACACTAGGTGACATCTGCCAACTTCTTTGGCTGCAAAAATTGCACCATTCTCTACTACTAGAGACATATCACCCTTTCTCAGTTTTATACCTATTTATAGCCCATGTAACAAATTACATGTGTGTGATCCTGATCCGGTATCCAATACCCACGACACAGAGGTAACAGAGAAACAGTTCTTAGTTACGAACACACCCGAAGACAATGCATCAATATGCTTATTCTTCGTTTGGGTGGCTTGGAAATCCGAATATTCCCCTAATTCCTTTCTCAGACTTATGACAATCATAAGGTAGAGCGGAACCTATCCTAGTATAATAAGTAGGTTCGGTCAATACGTCCATATTATTATCTTGATTAAGGCATTTCATTGGTCGCTACCAGGAGAGAGAGAAAGGTAATCACTTTGCGTGCGCTCTTTGCAAGATTAGATTGGTTATTTTATCTAATCAGGATGGCTCCCACTGTTTTTATCAAATCTTCCTTCAAACCCTAAAAGTTAAGATTAGCCAGGATTAATTACACCCTACAGGTTCGCCAATCGTTCGGCCAGGCAGGTATTGGTACTCCGATAGAGGTTCCCCGTGCTTTCGCACAGATCTAATTAAAATAAATCTCGTTTCCCTAGAGGCATAACCCCGTTGACACCTTTCTAGACACCTACTTGATTAGCTAATTGTAAAGTGCAAAATTCTCCCAGGAGTAACTCTTACTCGCAGTGGGTATCGGGATCCATCTATCATATAGAAGGTATGCAATCTCATTGCAAATTTCAACACTTGAAATTCCAGATAATGGTTTTTACCCCTAGCATCTTATGACCTTGGCTATGGTAAAAAAATCATAAGTGCTAGCCAAGTTCAACCCGTCATTTCTTGATTGAATCAAACCCACCCGTGCGACCCTTGGCTAAGGTCAACAAAGCCGCATGACTACCCTAATCCAATCGCATCACATGCTGCAGACAAGCACTAATTAGCTACCGCACACTACGCCTTGGTTATGGTCAACAAACACAGCACGTATACTAAATAGTACTTATTGAAATGACGGAGGGCTACATAGATTTTTAAGAAAATCATGAGCGTAATGAACATGATATCGTTGTACAATCTAGTGATTTTATAAAGGAGTGTTTTGAGGCTATCCTAGCTTCGCTAAAGAGGTCACTCCCGGTGAAGGGATCTCGGCTCTTTCCTCATCGAATGATGTGCTGGATGTTCATGAATACTACTTTGCAAAGCAAGAACTAGAGAAGCAGTCAAAAGACAAAACTGAGTGGGTTGTAGTATTTGCTAGTTTCGCTAAAGAGGTCACTCCCGGTGAAGGGATCTCGGATCTTTCCTCATCGAATGAGGTGCTGGATATTCATCAAGGAATACCACTATACAAAGCAAAAATTAGAGTTACCCTTTTTGAAAATTTGATTATACAATATATTTAGGTTTCTTTCTTTTCATTAATCTCATTAATGAAGTCCTATCATTTAATGTTTCCCAAATATTACAGAAAAATGAAACGAAAATAAAACGTACGCTTATGCCATCCGCATTCGCCACGGGGCCCCATCATGCACCGTTTGGTTACTTAACCATCGGCAGAGCTGGGGCTGGACTACCGCGGGTGTAAAACATAAGCAACGTTTATTATATATCATATATATAATATTACATTCGTCTCACGCAGTTATATGATCAAAATCATAGAATCAAGCAGCAGAAGCAACATATGAAATATTAGATATGCTATGATGTCCGTGTTTTAAATTTAGCCAATAATGTAAAACAAGGATTCCACAGTCGTGATGAATAGCCAAACCTACATCCCTAGACCGATACGAGAGCGACAAGTAACCCTGCAAATTCTAGAGTTAGGAGACCCGGTCTCAACTCCATGAGATGGTCTCCCACTGGACTCTAGAACCCGGTTACTTGTGCTCCCCGCCTTGGGTATATCCTAATGCGTAAAAGTAAATAATATACAACAGTGGTGAAATCATCCTCAACCCGGAAGTGCCCCAATAAAAGAATATTACATACAAATTTTACATGAATGAAAATAAAAACTCTCATCTCACATAGAACCCCCGGCTATTCTTTCACGACGATCCAATAAATCATATCAACAACAACGCATGATATCACATACCATCAACATAAGCAAATATGTGTATCCCTAAAACTTGTTGACATATAGAAACGAGATTGGGATACTCCACATATTACACTTACGGTTGCAGAAAAGGAAACAGAAAACTATAATAATTAGAATCCACAATATACTTAGACATCATAAACCCGGAATATCTCATATTCCGGATTTCATGCCTAACTTATAAAACTTGAGTTTTAGCCTCAAATTGAAAACTATTTTCAATTGGTTGTCGGATAATTCAACAAGATTCCCGACTTAGTGATCGCGTATAATACGATATTGCGACGGAGTTTTGATCCGAATGAAAATTTCGTGGCAATCGATCAATTGAGACTAAACGGCTAGGTTTACAATATACTAACTAGTTTTCATAAAACTAATTAATCCGGATTATAATAATTGCATCACACATCACAAAGCTTGTAAAGTAACTGCGACATTAGAATTCGGCACGCAATTAGCAAACTAAACCAATTTCCAAGACATGAAAAATCCAATGAGCTAAAATTCCAAAACCGATCGTTTTAAGCCAATCCGGGAGTCGAAACGAACTCGAAATCCGCCCGAATCTTCGCGGGGGAGAAGATCCCAAAATTAACTATCGAATGGGTAGCCTAAAGGGGGTACCCTAACCCCGAGGCCACCACGAGGTGGCTAGGGGGTGAGGAAGACCCGAAACTGCCTAAGGTGGGGCAGTTTCGGGTCCCTACCGCCAAGACCACTTTGTGGTTGTCTTGGGGAGTGGGCCCAGCCGTTCGGTCCCCCCTGGGGTATCCACAGGGTGCGTATGCTCTACCCCGAGGCTTCTCTTTTCAAACCGTAAGCCCGCAGGGTGTGCAAACAACTCAAAACAACATTTTGGAACAATGTTTTTATCGACAGTTTTTGCGCGACAAAAACGGCGGATTTCTAATGTTGCTACAAGTTACCATAATGTTCTAGCTTGGCTCTGATACCATGAATGTCGACCCTAGCACCACCATGAGGTTCTTGTAGCATCAGGCATGCCAAATTCAAATTTTTATTAGGTGCTAAGCTAGACTAACAAGATCTTTACTAGATTATTAGGGTTTGCCTTTATGATGTGTTGAACTAATGATAAGAAAAGAGTATACAACCTTTGTAGTTCGAGTCCTTCACTTCACATGCTCCGTGTAGTAGTCCCGCGACTCTACCAGGCTACACTTGAGGCTTTGGACGAGCTTCCTCCGATGACCTTCGTGCCGAAGATGATCCACGCAAAGTCCCTCCACCTCAAGCTACCTCTACACTAAACTCTTTAGCATAGTAAACACGCTACACTCGATCGCTAGTCAAGTGTAGGATGGTGAAGTAGGGGATGTTAAAAGCTCACAAATTTGTGTTCAAGCTTCATGGTTCACATCATATGTGAGGGTTGAAGCTTGAACTATAGCAATCGAGGAAGAAGAATGTAACACCTTAGAATGTGTTTTGTAACTAATTATATTTTAATGTGTGGTTTTTAATAAAAAGTTTACCAAATTAAGTTTTAAATATTTTATCTTATTTAATGTGTATTTTATTAGAATTTTGTTAGGCACACACACACTTGTGCATGATAACTAGGGTTGTTTTTGGAGTTAAACCATGGTTAACTAACCATTTCTCCCTAACCTAGTTTTTATATTGTTAAGTGTCATGGTTGTAATTAGTAGTGTTGGTTTTAAAATGAAAAAGGAATTTGGAAAAGGTATTAAATATTTTGTTTGGTTTGACTTTGAGAGAGAGAGAGAGAGAGCATGGGCATCATGGCTTTGCCCATGCCTCATTTAATGAGGTGAGAGGGAGTGAGAAGAGAGGAGGGGTTAGCCTTGTTTAGTTCTCTCACTTCTCATTCTCTTTTCTCTCATTTCACTCACAATCTCACACACACACACACCCAGCAGAAGTAGCAGCAGCAATAGCCACAACAACAACAACAACACTATAACAGCAACGACAGCAGCAGCAGCATCACCAGCATCAACAACAACAACAAATGAGGCAGCAGCAGCAGCATGAGAGGCAACAACAGCATCAACATCAGTAGCAGCAGTAGCAGCAGTAGCATCATCATCATCATCTTCAGCAGCAGCAGCAAGCTTCAGCAGCAGCAGCAGGTAGCAGAAGCAGCAGCAAGCAGCCCCAGCACTTGCAGTAGCTCCACACACCTCTTCACCTGTTTTCTTGGGCTCTTTAAGTTCCAATAGGGTATATCTTCTGAACCCTATTTGTTGTTTGCTTAGCTTGTGTGTTAATTAGCTCGATTAGTGTTAAATTAGCTAGTTTAGTACTAGATTGTGGTGTTTAAGTGGAATTTTGGGAAATTGATGATTGTGTGGGCTAACCTAGTATATTTAAGTGTTAACAAGGCCACTTCAACTGAGGAATAGCCAGATTACACTAAAATACCATAGGTTTTTCTTATTATGCAAAATTGGTGTTTTAAAGCGATATTTGTGACTTTTGTGATCTGCTATAGACCCGGACCTTGCAGAGTAAAATTGAGAAGACTAGAGCATGATACCTAGGTCTAGAGCACACCACCTGAACGCGAACCCACCACCCCCATTTCAGGCCGCCAATTTTTGGATTCTAGCCACAATTTGCGGCCAGGATAGAGTTCTGGGTGTTGGGGTTTTGTCTGGGTAGTCTGCTGTGTTGTGTAGTGTGTTGGTATGTCTAGTTTTGTAATATTCTATCTGTAGGAAAATCTGGGGCTATATGTCGTTTTTGTGTTCGTGGTGTTTGCGCGATACGCGCGATACGTGAGTGGGTTCTGTGATCCAGCGTATCATGCACACGCGCGTTTAGTTCGCGACGCGAGTTTCTCGTTTCGATTCGATATCGCGTTTCGCGGAATATTTGGCTTATATGTGATTTCCATGTCGTATTGGCAGGTTTGCAGACAGGGGCTACGGACACGGCTACAGGGGGAGCAGATGGTAGGATTCACCTAGCGTGGAGTATAGGTGAGTAGATATAACATCTACAGGGGAATCGCCCGCATGGAGTTATGTGTCTGGGCTAGGATTCAATTACCTGTCGCACATTCTACGTCATTGTAGAATTGTGCCTTACTGCATTTCCTTGATATAGTTATATACTGTGACTAGCAACCGTAGGACACTGCACACATTATTGACGTTTCATGTCGCACAAGCACGGATTGTTTGCTATACACACACCGTCAATAATTGCCATGTCACACACTACCCCTTATAGCTACTATTGCTTGCCACACATGACTTCTAGCTTATCGGTATACCTATAGTGTATCATACCTTTAGTGATAGGTATATTTTCACTTTGCGATACAGCTATAGGTATACCTCCTACATACTTTACTTATACCGGGAGGGATTTCCTACATATGTTACTTATACCCAGGGGGGATATACGACATCAGTTTCTATAGGTAGATACCTATACTTTGCAACACCTGTATGTTAGACACATATTCAGTGGTTGTCGCATATTCACACTTACTGATGTTACTTAGCTGAACCCTATCTTGATTTCGCATACATCTGGTTCAGCTATATACTGTTGTTTACCTGCTCGCATTCATATATCGCATACATTTATTCCTGGATTGCGCATCGTTTATCTGGATTTTATATGATGTTTTCGGGATTTGGGAACCGCGGGAGTTCATGAAATTATGCATACATGAAACAACCCGGTTTCCTTGATATGATATTTGAGCGTCCCCCATGAGTTTTATCGGTGCTGATTGTATACTCCATACGAGGTGTGGATTGCCGTATGAGAGTACATGGTGGGGCCCGGTATGGTTCCCCTCGGTAAGAAGATCGATGGGTTTGCCGATTGAGCCTGGAGGCGGGCGAGTACCTACAGGTGATTGGTTGGACCCGGCAGTTGTCCGGAGGCTACTGGCCAGAGTCGAGAGATGGATGCGGGAGGATCTGTACTGTCGGGGCCGAGGGCCGATACCGCAGACGGACCCCGTGGGCCGATCCGGACTGACGGAGCTCGATATACGAGGATTTCTGTGTCGATGCTTGGCACACGGTTTTCATGATATTTCTTCAACCCCTTTTGTATATATAACAGGGGACTTAGCCGTTGTTATATATACCCTTACAACAATATTAGTGGAATGGGACGCTAATATATGTGTATTGCCCCCATCATATTTATTTCTGTACATATATACATATCTTTAGGATGTTAGAAACTTACTTGGGATTCGACTTGGGATATAGGTGATTCATTGAGATTGGATATTGGACATACCTATGTGATTGGTGATTTGTACATTCGGGATATAGGAGATTACTCGATATGGTACATTAAGGAGATGTGAGACTTATATGATGTGAGTGCCCAATGTGGGGGCTGATTTGAGGATTTGGGGATTGGAGTATCTTGATGGATTATGATCCTGCCACGACGTCAGGTTTCCGTGGGAAATGACATATTCCACCCTGTACCTCACTCTTACCTACCTTATGCACAGATTCATATGTTGGGAGTACTGGTAGTGTACCCTTATGGTAGTTGCATATTTGCTTTCTCATATCTCTATTGCATAGTTATTGCATACTTTTGTCATGTTACTATTGCTTCACATATTGATTGTACCTGCTAGTGTACTCTCCTTATTTCAGTATTGCATGACATATTATTACTGTAATCGCATATCTTAGATTCATGCTGTACGTGCATTCCTGCGATTACCTGCATATGTTTTATTCTATTCACGAGTTGGCAACTCACCCCCGTTGTGCCACAGGTGTTTCAGGTTGTTCCCCAGAGTAGTCGAGGCAGGCTATTCCTCTATTCAGCTATCCAGCTACCATCTTTTGCTACAGATACCGCATCAGCTCACAGTACCATTTTTCTTAGGTGGGTTAGATGGTTATCTGTACTTCTTATTGTATATTCGTTGTATTTGTACTCTCCATCTACTATTGTATTTGTGGACATAGAGACTTGGTGAGGACGTTATGTGTATTATGGTGGTTTTGGTGTCTTTTATATGCAGCTTTTCTCTACTGTCAGTATTTTTGTGTTGCTTTCATCTTGACTTGTCCTTATAAAAAGGGGGTGTTGCTAAAATTTTAAAGAAAGAAAGTAAGATTTTTTTTAAAGAATTTGGGTTGCGATTTCAATTGTTTCAAAACATATATTATCATTTCCGTATTTTTCATGGTTTAGATTTCTGGGTTTGGCTTTCTTTTACTACGTTGCGTCTTTAGGCGTTGCGTAGTATTAGGGCCGTCACGGGCCAATTTTGGGTCGTGACAAAGAAGAAGCTAGAGAGCAACCATGGGTGCAACTCAAGAAAATGGCTAAGTGTTGAGAATGGACTCAAGAATGAATGGTAACTCTTGACCCCCACTCATTCAAGCATGGAATTTTGCAATATAAAATTGCAACCATGCTTGAATAGTGAGTCAAGCTGAATAAACAAAAATAAATCCCATGCTTGCAACCATGATCTCATTTTCCACATCATTTCTATTTTCAAAAAATAGAATTTTATGCCATGCTTTATTATTATATATATATCATATATATTTATATATATATTATGAAGAATAATTAGTGAGCTGATGATATTAGTTAAGATATAATTATATCACATATAATGTATATCACATTATTAAATCAACACTTGACTTAATAATCCGGTTATGTCACATATGACCGACTAATATCATTTATCTGTATATCATATTATCAAATCAACACTTGATTCGACAATCTGGTTATATCACATATAACCGAACCGATAACAGATAACTACCAGATTACAATACGGTATCACATACACGTATTTAATCAGGCCCACACACATATCAAATATGTATCCTACTTCGTTTCGCTTGAACCAGGGAACTTCTTTATGGGAATCTAAAGACTCGTCAATACGCTAGCAGTAGGTGATGATCACATCAGTCACCTACAAGCCATCAGCGGTACTAGCTGGACGTAACGGCTACCCGGGTATTGAGCGATATGAAGATCGACAAGCATGCTTGTCCATAGTCTCTATGAAGCCTATCAGTAACACTACCGTACAATCCGGTCTCTTCGTCTGATATGTGGCATATCATGTCTAGTTGTGGTAAACGTCAGACCCCAGTAACGTGATAAGTCATGCTGATGTCTGGCCTATAACGGTTCGAGAAACTACTGATAACACTTATCAGTAAATCTCAGCAGCAACCCTGACCAGGTACTTCCAGTTATAGCCAATCGAGCATAGCACAACAACAACCCCCAATACAGGGAGAGACGAAACCCCTCCTATCGCTCATTGCCTCCATGCGACTCGGGACTGTACCCAAAATCCACCTGTTTGCACGTCTCCTTTGAGCGTGGTAGGGAGGAAATCAAAGCACAGTGGGAGCCGCACAAGATTCTATGACGATCTCGGGTCTACAGACTAACCTGTACCAGTGTCACCAGAGGATTGCTATCTGACGATAGGTATACTACCACATAAGAGTCTTCGGCGAGTCCTGTTCGGTGTACCCATTCTCCAATGAGTACCTGTGTACAATCTTTGATGTCACACACCAATGGTTGTAGGATCAACCATCGCCCTCTTTGTGTAAGATTTCAGAAAAATAAAATATTATTTTTGGGAAATTATAAAAATTAAATAATAAATATTATTAATATTTTGATAATGCGGTATAATTAAATACCGATAAATTGGGAAATATTTGGAAAATTATGGGAATTACCGAAATGAGGGTGTTTTATATGATTTAAGCAAATTATAAATTTCTATGATTAATTATATACAATTTTAATGCTAATCGCGATTAAATATCACTAATCGTGTATTAAGCTTAATTTGTGCACATGACATGCACCATGTCCTATTTCACATTTCTACATTTTTGAACCTTGGTCTTTTCTTTATTGTTCATGCATGCTTTGTTTTAAATGATAAGAGAAGAAAGGATAGAGAAAAGAAAAATAAAATGAATATAGTATAGAGGTATGGGCATGAGAGAGAAATGAGAGCGAGGTGAGGGGTCTTCATTGACCATGGCCTTTGTTTATCATTCATCATCTTCATCATTTTTCCTCTCCCTTCAACCCCATGTCAGCCCACTCCCTCCTCCCTCCTCTACCTCCTCAAAACACCCACATCCCCACCTCAAAACATCATCCCCACTTCATTAAAAATATGCACAAGCCGACTACATACACTTTGGACCAAGAAAAATCGGATTTTGAAGACTTGGGGCAACTCAAGAAAATTCTTGGGTTGCCAAATGAGATAATTCCTTCAACATTTATATGGTAATTCTTTCACCTTCGCACCTATACATGTTTAGAACCGATTTAGTGTGGTTATGTGAACTTTGAAAATTTCTAGAAGAGGTTAGGGTTTGAATTGAATCCAAAGGTGTAATTGAGGTCAGTAGAGACCATACAACCCCTGTAGTGATGATATATTGGAGTAAACCAGAGACTAGAACCCCAATTAGTGAACTTAGAAACCCGATGTCGGGAAATTTTGAGAATTGTGATGTGTTTTGGTGATCTGCTATAACCCGGGTGACTTGAAATTTTTTTAGCGATTACTGGGAGTCGTGCAGGAAACCTGGAGTGTACCCTAAATACCCGAGCCCCAGACACCTTTTCCAGGCCGCAGATTTATTCTTTTGGGTCGTAATTTGCGGCCTTGGTATACGTAATTTGCTTCGTGATTGTTCCAGGGCTTTATCTCCAGTAAATTAGACCCTCCATATATGCAAAATTGGCTAATTTGGCCTAGGATAAAATCTAGGACCATTTTCTTGAGTTGCTGCATTGTTTTGCGGCTTCGTTTTAATTTTGTATTTGGTATTTGATTTTGTGTTCCGTCGTCTGATGTTTGTACGTCAGCGACAGGGGTTGTTTGATGGTTTTGCAGGCGTAGGCTATAGGTTCTAACCTTTAAGCGATTCGCATGCCGTTTTGGCTTTCATGTTCGATTCTTGATACTATATAACGCAATGGAAATTATAGATACCCTTACATGAACTTCAAGACGACGAGGATGAGCATGCCGTCATCGACTCCAGCAAGCGAGGATCAAGGTGAGTAGATATATATCTACGGTGGAAGTCGGGTGGATGGCGTATAGCACCCCCGTAGTTTCGTAGTATAGAACGGGAATGCGTTATGATATAATTATATTTATATGTTGTTATAAGATGTGTATACATTGCTAGAAATGCTTTAGTGGACTTTGGGTTAGTGTAAGCATAATTGGTAGTTAACGCTATAGTTTAGTGTTAGTCGCGAACCCTAGAATAAGGTTTAAACCCACACGCGCACACACACACTTACATTGTTTACTTGTGCGTATATGGGGATATGTATATATATACACACATAGGTTTGGGACTGTGTATATATATATATATGCATATATATATATGGATGATGAGGATAGTACATGGTACTTGGATTTGAGTCGATGAGATTAGGCATGATGCCACGAGATCGGTGATGTGATATGGTTCGTATTATGAGATACGACATGAAATTATAGCGGGCCTTTAGGCGATGTGTTTTCATACACACTCATATATATGTAGATGGTATCAGTATGTACTAGACTTAGATCAGTACCCCTAATACATGATATGATGATAAGGATACCAGATGAATAATGAGATGAATGTGATATTTGACCCGTACACAGATTGGGATACCGTACGATGGATTTACTGTACGATCTATATAATGATGATAGATCCATACTCTTGACTCGAGGATGTTACGTTATATATTGTATCGTATGTGATACTATTGAGGCGGGATCACCGACTATTATATTTATATGTATCTACTCAAACTCAGGTAGTTTTCCCTACCCTTTCGATTAGCCTGTTAATTTAGTCCTGTAGTTTACTTGTAGATGTTAGACTAGATTCGAGTCAAACCTATTTCAAAAGTAACGAATTGTGAGTACTTTAAAGACAGGTCAATGGATTCTACGGATATTTCAAAGGATGTACCTTTTCTTAAAACACCGTAGCCCCTACTTTCAAAACTATGATTCGCATCTTTTAAAAACTGATGGTATGGTTCGGGTGTGCATGTTAGATTAGATAAATATGCGTATAGTAAAGGTAGAGTGTATTTGTAAAATTGACTTGATGTGGGAGATCAATGAGATGAAAAGAAAATACGATGTGATATGATTATTTGATGATATATTGGTATACGGATGAGAGTCGATTGAGATGATTGATATCTTGCCGGTCCCTAGATATGAGATTGTTATGGATGTGACCCGTGGATATAGGTATATAGATTTATGTAATGTTGTGAATCTCGAGTGATTTGCTGTACGAGACGTTAGGTCCGTACACTCATTGTCTTATAGGTTTATAGGATCTCTATTTGTATAATGCCGCCGTACGATGGGTTACCGTACGTGATGAGTTGACTTGATGATTGATCCATACCCTTGACTAGAGGATGCCATACGATGGATGATACCGTACGTGATGTTGTGAGGCTGGATGCCAATTAATAGATTCACCAACTCGTTTACCCTTGATATTTGCATGTTACTGTTCCTTGTTGCATGATATACGGATATGCTTACATTTCTGTTATATGTCGTATACATCATGATTTATGATTTTACGCATTGAGATATGCTGTTTTCATGAGATTTCTGGATTTGAGAACCGTGGTCATTTTAAAAGAAAGTAAGTAGTGTTTTAAAAACCCGATTTCTCTTTATATGGTATTTCAGTGTGTCCGCCATGCGTTTTCTCGGTTCTGAGACATGTGATATGTGAAACCCGATTCGAAGAGCGGTAGGCACCGTCTGCGGGTACATGGTGGACCCAGTGAGGTACCCCGGGGCAAGAAGACTCGTATTGTTAGACGGTGAGCCTGACAGGGGAGCACTACCTACCGGTGATAGTATTTGGACTCGGCGGTTATCCGGAGGATACCGACCGGAGTAGTGAGATGGATATGAGGGCCGACCAGATTATGCGGCGCGTGAGGGCCGGTCTGAGGATGCGGCGCCTGAGCTATATGAGGATTTACGTGTCGATGCTGGACACTCAGGTTCCATGATTTTGATGTGTCGCGAGGGACACACGTTGATTTATATCCTCATACTTTCATGCGTATGCTTTTATGATATTTACATGCATGATGTTGTTGTGTTATAGGTTGACACGTGGACGAGATCCATATGCATACAGGCATTGATTACATAGTTGGATGATATGCACATACTTATATAATTGAGTATATAGTTGACACCTATACTGTTACGGTCACCCTAGATATCACAGTATTATCTTCATGATATGTTGCTACATGAGGCACTGACACGAGCACTTGGTATTACACTTATGTATTGATGTTTGCCCTTACCACCTTATCATGCTTCAGAATTTATCATATTGAGGATATATATTACTGATCGTATTGACCTAGGATTGAGTTATACATACGATATCTGTTCTCTGATGTTTTTTACTCACGAGTTGGCAACTCATCCCCGTTGTGCCACAGTTTCTTGCAGGTTATTCCGTACAGGTTCGTTGCGGCTTTGCTGCTACACTGCTCCTTTATGGATGATTGCTTTGGTAGGTGGGTTTGTAAGTCCATGCTACCTCTCCCGGTACTTTCGGGCATGCGGAATTTGACGAAAAACAATTTTCTAGAGGTGGTAACATGGACTCAAAACCGGATCTTTATTAAACATCTAACTAACAACCTAACTAGGATGTTGTTAACTACTCGGTTAGGGGGTTATACCTTTCTTTCTTGAACTCCTTCGTCTTCAAGCCTCGATGGTTGTCCAGATCAGCTTCACCCTGTCGTCTCCTTGCGCCGAAGATCGATCCACCTGAAGGCTTCTACCTTTGGCTTCTTCTTCGATCTTTGAAGAAACTAGTTCACTTGGTTTGCTAAACCTTGTGAACTAGAGTGAGTAGAGAAGAGTGTGTTGGGATTTTCTCTATGGTTCTTGGTTCTCAACTCATGAGACAAGTGAACCATAGACTAAAGAGAAGGAGAGCAAGAGGAAGGAGATGAGAGCTCAAGAACACAAGAGAGAGAATGAGAATGATAGAATGAGAAGGACTTTTCTCTCTTGGCTCTCATAATCCAAAGCCATATCACAAATCATAGCAATCAAGTATTATGTGATGGTTTAAGCTACAATAGCCATATCATTTCATGCACTCATTTTTCACAAGAGAAACAAGCAAGTAAAAAGTCTTTGCCATGAAATGATAGCCATTGTCATCATGATGGTCAACTAGTCCAACCTAGTCAACCTGTCAACAAAGTCAACAAGTCAACAAAGTCAACCCCTCAACAACCATGTCACCATAATACTTAATTAATATTATTGTTAATTACAAATCATATTCTCATTAGGGTTGAGCAAAAAGTCAATAGTCAACAGTCAACAACCCTAATGAGAATCTTCTGTCTCTGTCTCTCCGTCAACTGTGCATACACACCCGCATCCGCGTTCCGAGGAACACGAACACATACTGGATAGAACCAATCCCAAATCGTACACTAGGATCTGGCTTAAACCAAAGCCCGCTAGTGTTAACTGTCCGGACACTATACGTGCACAAGTGCACGGATGTGACCGAACCCTATCGCAAAACCATGCGACCTGTCGCAAAACCATGCGACCTCTGCTCTTTTGCCTAAAGGCGAATAGCTTTCTGTGTGGGACTCTAAAGACTCGACACTACACTGGCAGTGGGTTTAACCACAGACCGCAAGCGGCACTAGCTGTGCGTAACGGTCCCCAGGTAGATGCCCACAAGAAGACTGACGAGGTGAAACCCATCTGAACTCCTACCGAGCCTGAATGTGACAATCTCCGTACAGTCCGGTCTGTTTGTCTGATACATCGCATGGCGGGCCTAGGGGGGCGGTACGTCAGTCCCCTAATAGCGGTACAAGTCGTGTCGGAGTGAAGCCCAAAACACCTTGAGATAACACTGGAAGCCTACCAGTATATCTCGATTTCCCTGGCCAGGGACTACTCGTGTAATGGCTCTCCTAGACACTGCGCGATGTCAACCCCCAATACCGGGAGAGACGAATCCTGTCTAACCGTCACTGCCTCCAAGTGCTTCGGGACTGCACCCAACTACTACCTGTTTGCACGACTCCTTTGAGCCGTGGTAGGGTAGTAATCAAAGTACAGTGGGAACACACTCGAGGCGAAGTGACAGTGTCAAGTCAGCAGACTAAGCTGTACTTATGTCACCTGGGAACTGATAACTGACGATAGGTATAATACCAACCGGTCTGTTCCCGACGAGTCCTGTCCAGTGTACTCGTAACCTAACGAGCACCCGCATACTATCTCCAGTACGACGTACTGATGGCTGTGGGACAGACCATCTCCCACATTGGGATGAGAAGCGCATACGCTAGTCTACTCCGGAGTATCGATGCCCTGTCTCGATAGTGGTGCGACTAGGGACCTGCATAAGGATGTGCTTATAGATTACCCAGCCCCCACTAGTGTGACTGCCATCACAATGCTGGTAATCAAGCAAAGATCCTAAGGGCTCCACTAATGTGTATAGGTGATATACTAAAATAAACACATGTACACATTGAAGTAGAAACAAACCATGTAGCATACTACTATATTGAGCAAGATTGTTTATACAAGATGAATATCCCAAGCTTCTATTAAGTAATATACCAACTAGTATGATACAGTAATGGCCTCTAGGGCATATACACTAACAATATCCCACTTGCACTAAGGCCATGTACTGACATATCGAAGACCTATCATCTCGATCAGCCGCTCGAACTGAGTCTGGGGCAAGGCCTTGGTGAATGGATCTGCAGTGTTATCTTCTGAAGCGACCCTCCGAACGTCGATCTCCTGGCGATCCATGATCTCCCTGATCTGGTGATACCGCCTCAAGATGTGTCTGGATCTCTGATGGGACCTGGGTTCCTTCGCTAAAGCTATAGCCCCGTTGTTGTCACAATACAGAGGTATTGGATCTACAATGGACGGAACCACCTGAAGTTCTTTCAAGAACTTCTTCATCCAGACAGCTTCTTTTGCGGCATCAGATGCAGCGATGTATTCCGCTTCCATCGTCGAGTCTGCAATGGTTTCCTATTTGGAACTCTTCCAACACACCGCCCCTCCATTGAGGGTAAAGACAAAACCCGACATGGACTTGGAATCATCCTTGTCACTCTGGAAGCTGGAGTCAGCAAAGGCCTCGATCTGGAGGTCTTTTCCGCCATACACCAAGAACATCTCCTTAGTCCTTCTCAGGTACTTGAGAATGTTCTTTACCGCTATCCAGTGTTTCTCCCCAGGGTTTGACTTATACCGGCTTACCACACTCAGTGCATAAGCTACATCCGGTCTGGTACACAACATCGCATACATTATAGAGCCTACCGCAGAAGCGTAGGGTATAGTAGACATGCGATCCCTCTCCAAATCAGTCTTGGGAGACATCTCTTTAGAGAGGGTGATCCCGTGACAAGCCGGTAGGTTACCGCGCTTGGAATCTTCCATACTGAATCTTTTCAGTATGGTGTCGATGTACCTGGACTGTGAAAGTCCTAATATCCTCTTGGATCTATCACGATGGATCCGGATCCCTAGGATGTATGAGGCATCACCCAGGTCTTTCATGGAGAACCTGTGTGACAAGAACCCCTTGACAGATTGTAGCATAGGAATGTCATTTCCTATTAAGAGAATGTCATCCACGTATAAAATGAGGAATACTACAGTTCTCGCTACAAATCTACTATAGATGCATGGTTCATCTGGATTTTTGATAAAGCCAAATTCCTTGACCGTCTCACCAAAACAGATGTTCCAACTCCGCGATACCTGCTTTAGTCCGTAAATGGACTTAAGCAACTTGCACACTTTTCCGCTGCTCCCACTCTGAATGAAACCCTCTGGCTGGTCCATATAGACAGACTCCTCTAAATTTCCATTTAGAAAAGCGGTCTTTACGTCCATCTGCCAAATCTCATAATCGTGGAAGGAAGCAATGGCAAGAAGGATCCGAATGGATTTCAGCATAGCTACTGGAGAAAAGGTCTCGTCATAGCCCAAACCAGGTCTCTGACGAAAACCCTTTGCAACCAGTCTAGCTTTATAGGTCTCAACCTGTCCATCTACACCAATCTTCCTTTTGAAGATCCACTTGCATCCTACGGGTTTTACCCCGTCTGGAGCAACGTCCAACGTCCATACTTTGTTGGTGTACATGGACTCCATTTCGGTCCGCATTGCATCCAGCCTTTTTACCGAGTCGACGCTCTGAACGGCTTGCTGGAAGCTAGTAGGCTCATCATAATCTATGATGCAATCCTCTCTATCCCCGTCTATGAGAAAACCGTAGTATCTCTTGGGCGGATGAGACTGCCTACTACTCCTGCGGAGCGGCGTAGGAATGTCCTGTTCTTTTGAACCCACTGGTTCTACTAAGCTTTCAGTAATAGTCTGTGGTTCTGGAATCTCTTCCAGTTCTATTTCGCTCCCACTTGTTTCCTTTTCTAAGAACTGGTGTTCCAGAAAATGGGCATTACGAGAAACAATGATCTTTTGTTCCTCTGCGTAATAGAATAGAAGAGATACCCCCTAGAGTTCTTTCGGTATCCCACAAACTTGCACAGTACTGAGCGTGCCTCGAGTTTGTCCGCATGCTGCTTTTTGACAAAAGCCGGATATCCCCAGATCTTCAGATATTGAAGATAGGGTTTCTTCCCACTCCATATTTCATATGGTGTGGTAGGCACAGTCTTAGTCGGAACTCGGTTCAAAAGGTATGCTGTTGATTCTAGCGCATACCCCCAGAATGTAACACCTTAGGATTTGTTTAGTGACTAGTTATTTTTTTAAATAATGTGTTTTAATAAAAAGTTTACCAAATTGTGTTTCAAATATTTTTCCTAATTTAATAAATATTTTTCTAAAATTTTCCTGGGCTTGCACACACATGTGCATGTAAACTAGGGTTTTTAAATGAGTTTTTACCATGATTAGTGACCATGGTGGGTTAATCATGGGATTAAGACTTTTGGGTTTTTAAGTGAGTTTAAGTAGTTAATTAAAAGTTACTTTAATTTGAATTTGTTTTGGGTGTTGACTTGTGAGAGAGAGAGAGAGGGCATCATGGCTCAAGCCATGCTTGCCATTAATGAAGAGAGAGAGAGGAGGGTTGACAATTGGGTGATAATTGTTTCCTCTCATTTCTTTGTTTCTCTCAAATCTCACACACACTCACACACACACTTACCTCTCCCAAACCCCCAGCAGCAGCCACAGCAGCAAGCACAGCAACAGCACCAAACTGAAGCCTGAAGCAGCAGCAGCAGCCAGAGGCAGCAGCAGCAGCAGCAGAGAGCAGTAACAGCAGCACAGTGAGCAGCAGCAGCACCAGCACCAAGTGCAGCCCCTTCCCTTCGTTTCTTCTTCTTCCTCCAGCTCCCTAGGGTTAAGTATGAGGTATATTTCCTAAACTTACTCCCTAGTTTGCTTGGTTAGAGTAGTTTTGCATCGGTTAGTAGTTTTTAGTGCGTTTTAGTGTGATATGAGGTGTTTAATGGGAATCTTGTGCTAATGTGGTGTGATTTGGTTTCAGTAGGTTGTTAGTGGGTTATTGAGACCATATTAACCTAGTTTAACCCCAATTGCACTAAAATACCACCAGTTCCCTAATTGATGCAATTTATCGTATTGTGCAAAATTTAGGTTTTCTGGAACTGCTTTTGACCCGATGAGTTCAGTTTGATATTGAGAAGACTGCAGTATAGTGGGTAGGTGCTGATACCCCAGATTTAACCCGACCCCCTAACTCCTTCATGTGGCCGCCAATTTCTTCGTTCTGGCCGCAATTTGCAGCCAGATGGGTAGGGTTTGGGTTGGGGTTTGGTCCTATAGGTGTCTGCTAGTGTGTAGGGTTCTGTGACATATATATTTTTGTAAGTTTAGCTCTGTATAGAAATCTGGGACCAAATACCTATTTTGCAGTTTTTCTAAACCTTCGCGACACGCGTGATACGTGAGTAGGTTTGGGGTTCTTGCGTATCGCGACGCGTCGGGGTAGTTTCAGGTGCGTGATCACACGTTTTAGCGTATCGTGCACACGCGCGATTGGTTTGCGACACGGGTTTCTAGTTGAACCGTAATGTCGCGTTTCTGTGAAATTGAGCTTATGTGTGATATATGTTATGTGATTCTAGGTTCGCAGGCCAGTGAGACGGACGCTGCAAAGAAGGGCAAGCAAGTTGTTGGATACACTTAGCGCGGGGCACGGTGAGTAGATTTCACATCTACGGGGATATCGCCCGCATGGCGTTATGCGTCAGGGCTGATAGGACCTTATTATTATATATTGCATATACCATACCATGGATTGTCATCGCATATTGCATTCCCTGCCATATTTATATATGTATATATGCTTAGAACTGATAGAACACTGCACTATTACTAACGGCTTATGTTGCACGGGCACGATCCTGCATGCTACACACACACCGTTAGTAATTGCCATGCCACACTCACTGTAGAGCTGCCATGATTATATTGTTGTAGTTCATCTTACATATGATTGGTTATGATTTTCTAGAAATTGGGAGCCGCATGACATCTTTGAGAACGAGAACTATTTTAAAAGCGGTTTTCCCCTTATACCCATACCATGGATTGATTTATATTGTACCTCGCATTGGATTGACTTATTGGTGATGGATTTTCATGTGATTTCTGGTTTTAAGGACCGTGGAAATATTTGAGAAAAGATGCACTATTTTGAAAACCCGGTACCTCGTGATATGATATTTTGGTGTGTCCACCACGCGTTTTTCTCGGTGCTGAGACGTGTGCTTGAAACCCGATTCGAGGAGTGGATGTTCCGTTTGCGGGTTCGTGGTGGGCCCGGTATGGTTCCCCTCGGCGAGATGATCGATGGGTTTTGCCGATTGAGCCTGGAGGTGGGCGAGTACCTACCGGTGATTGGTTGGACCTGGCAATTGTCCGGAGGATACTGGCCAGAGTCGAGAGATGGATGCGGGATGACCCGTACTGCCGGGGTCGAGGGCCGACACCGCAAACGGACCCCGTGGGCTGATCCGGACTGACGGAGCCCGATATATGAGGATTTGCGTGTCGATGTTGGACACGAGTATTTGATGATGTTTTGGGTGCCGATGTTGGGCACTCGTGATTTCTCAGAGGTTTACAGGATTTGAGGGCCGATGGGTGTGCCGGCGCCTGAGTATATTTAGGATTTGGGTGCAGCTTGAGGCACCGCCTATTGTTTTCCATGTTGACACATTCCATGTAGATGTTATTTATCCCATGCTCAGTATTGATTGCTATGTATCTCATCCTGTAGTATTTACCTGATAGAGCACTTGTATTACTATTGCATCCACTGTTTGGCATGCATTGATATCATCTGCTGGCATTAGTAGAGCCACGCTATATGTGCATGCTCGCGATCACCTTTATATGTTATCTCTATTCACGAGTTGGCAACTCACCCCCGTTGTGCCACAGCATTTGCAGGTTGCCCTTGGGAGTAGTCGCGGCTGGCTGTTTACCTCATCTTTTGGCACATATACTATTGCTGAGGCGAGTTAGCCTTTTGCTGATTGGTGGGTTTTTGTACGGTATCTGTTATCTTTCAGTTGTATATTGATGTATCTAGTACTCTCCATCTACCTTTCTGTATTGACTTAGAGACAGTTGTGAGGACGATGTGTATGATTTTATACTTTGGTGTCGAGCTCGCATGTGAGCCGGCTTTATTTTATGCAGTCTTACCTTTTGTGATATTGTCCTTGCTTTACTGTGTATTCTACGCTACGGCGTCGTATATCATATTGGGATGCTTTATTTATTTCACTTGTTATTTCTGCTGCACCTTGCTTTTACCCGACTTACGGGACAAATGTTTAAAAAGGAAATGTTGCCAAAATTATAAAAGTTATAACTCCTGAACTTAAAAAGGATTTCTACTAAATTAATTAAAGTTTTCTAGACATGTACGACTGTTTTTACAAAAATGTTTTAATCACTCTTTAATTTTTGGTTTTGATTTCTGGGTTCTGCTTACTTAGCCTCGTTACGCCTGTAGACGTTGCGTGGATAAGTGCCGGTCACGAGTCGAAACTCTCGGGTCGTGACACGGAATGATCGCGGTAACTCAGCGTTACTCATCATGGACCGTACCATATCCAATAGGGTTCGGTTCCGTCTCTCCGATACACCGTTATGTTGCGGAGTGTATGGAGGAGTAAGCTGAGAGAGAATTCCGTTCTCTTTTAAATAATCCAGGAACTCAGCACTTAAGTATTCTCCACCTCGATCCGATCTTAGAATCTTGATACTTTTGCCGGTTTGTTTTTCTACTTCATTCTTATATTCCTGGAATTTTCCAAAGGCTTCGGACTTATGTTTCATTAAGAAGACATAACCGTACCTTGAGAAGTCATCCGTAAAAGTAATGAAGTAAGAATAATCACTTCGCGCAGGTGTAGACATTGGACCGCACACGTCGCTGTGTACGAGTCCCAAGAGCTCGCTCGCTCTTACTCCGTGTCCAGTGAACGGAGTCTTTGTCATCTTTCCTTTGAGACAGGATTGACAAGTGGCATACGATTGATATTCGAACGGATTCAAATATCCTTCTGTATGTAACTTCGTCAACCTTCTCTCATTGATGTGACCTAGTCTACAATGCCATAAGAAAGTCTGATTTATTTCCGGAGACTTTCTTTTGTGTGTATTCTGGACATTGAAAATTTGTGGTTGGTTTAATATGTATATACCATTGCTCAATGTACCTGACCGAATCAGAACTTGATTAAGGTGAATGTTTACAACATTGCTTACAAACGCAAATTCATAACCTTCTTTAGAAACCAGAGATACAGAAATGATATTACAAGTTGCGTTGGGTACAAAAAAGCAATTACGCAAAACCAAAACATGTCCATCTGACATTCCCAGGTGATAGTCCCCCACGGCCTTAGCATCCATGCTAGCTCCATTTGCAACTTTGAGGGTCATGTCACCTGCCTTCAAAACCCTACGGTTTCTCAATGCCTGCAAAGAATTACAGATATGACATCCTGATCCGGTATCCAATACCCAGGAAGTAGAGTTTATTGAAAGACAGTTTTCAATAACATACACACCTGAAGCTGAAGCCGCAACCTGCTTCAATTCCTGTGTCCTGGCTTTCCAAGCCCTGCAATCATTCTTCCAGTGTCTCTTCTTATGACAATAGAAGCATTCTTCTTTATCCACAAGCTGCCCCGCTTTCTTTGTTTCTTTTGCTTTTCCCTTCGTATCCACTTTACTAACACCGCCCCTTGGTTTGGCGGAGGCTTTCTTCTTCTTTCCCTTGGCTTTTACCTTGGACCTAGAAGAGGAAGATTCTCCTACAAACAAAGTGGATGTTTCCCTACCTTTCTGTAGGGTGCCCTCTGCACTCCAAAGCATGTTGAGGAGCTCTGAAAGTTCAACTTCTTTTTCTTGTAAGTTGAAGTTCAGGATAAACTGGGCGTAAGTGGAAGGAAGGGACTGGAGAATCAAGTCCGTATAGAGCTCGTTCTCTAACGTGGTCCCAAGGTCCGCGAGCTCCTCAATGAAGCCAATCATCTTAAGCACGTGTTCCGCTACCGATGATCCGATGGCCAACCTTGCCGAAAATAATTTTTTCGACACTTCGTATCTTGCGATACGAGATTGCTCTCCATACATTTCTTTTGTATGGAGAAATATGGATTCGAGGTCCATATTCTCGTGCCTCCTCTGATGTTCGTTGTCCATAGAGGCAAGTACGAGGCACTTGGCCTTCGCGCTATCAATCTTCCAAGTCTTACGGATTTCCTTATCCGCGACGCTGGAGGTGGGACCTGGGACAGGGGGAGCTTTGGTGGTAAGAAGATACCCCAGCTTGTCGTAAGTGATTGCCATTTTGACATTCCTGAGCCAATTTTTGTAGTTTGTCCCTGTCAGTATGTTTTTATCTAGAAGTAACTTAAGTCCAGTCATGTCGATTGGTCGCTGCAATTAGGAGAGAGAAGAAACACTCAGCATGACGCTCTTGCAAGTTTAGAGTGGTTTTTAGTTTGTCTAAACAGGATGGCTCCCACTGTTTCTTGAATCCCTCCTCAAACCAAAAAGGAAGAATTAGTCAGGATCAATCTCACCGTACAATACTTGCTTAACCGTTCGGCCAGGCTGGTGTCGGTACTTCGAGGGAGGTTTTCCAATGCTTTCGCGAAGTTGCTTAATTTAAGAACCACTTTTCCCTAGGGACGTAGCCCCGCTAACACCTTTCTAGACACCTACTAGGTTTATAGCATTGATCGTTAAGTGAGAAATTTCCCGAGGAGTAACATATACTCACAGTAGGATCGGAATCCAAATATCATCGCGTGACAAAACTGAAGGAATCCTACCAGAATCATCACACTCCAAATGGTATGCAACACTAGCAAGTTTCAGTTCTTTTGAAACTCCCGATGTGAATTTTTGCCCCATGCTCTTATGACCTTGGCGTGAGGTCAAAATGTCATAAGTCACATGTCAAGTTCTTCCCATCATTATCCAGGTTAATTTGAACCCACCCGTACATACCCTTGACGTAGGCCAAAATGGCAGTACGACTGTCTCAAACCAACGCATTCTATCTATGCAATAGATAAATATCCGGTAGCTACCAATCACTATGCCTTGGCGTGAGGTCAAAATACATAGCTTGAATACTACCGAATATTTAACTGAAATGATGGAGGGCTACGGATGGTTTTGGCTAAACCGTGAACGTAGTGAACTTGATATAATCGATGGAACGAGATAGCTTTTAAAAGGAGTGGCTCAAGCTCCGCATTTAAAAGTTAGTTTTGAAAAGAACCGAGTGGTTTTTCGAAAGTGTTCCAACGACTTTTACTTGGTTTATTTTCTTGCATTAGTTCTTTTAATGCGTGATATTCTTGCATTAGTTCTTTTAATGCGTCCCATCATTTAATCCTACCATTGCAGAAAACAACCAAAATATGACGTACGCTTATGCCATTCGCATTCGCCACGGGGCCCCGTCATTACCCGTTAGGTTACTTAACTAACGACAAAGCGGGGGCTGGGCTAGCGCGGCTGTAAAACATAAGCAATGCCTAAATAATATCATATATAGATATACATTGCAATGATAGCCATTTCAGATCACAGATGAACACATTGGATATACTAGGAACCCGCAATTCGTACTAGCCTGTAACGAAAAAGCAGATTACACGGTCGCGGTGAATAGCCAAAACCCCACCCAAGACCCCTACGGGTGCGGCAAACTACCCGCCAAGTACCTGAAGCGAAGCAACCTCCCTCAACTCCGTGAGTAAGCCACTCGGCACTTCGGCATACCCGGTAGTTTGTGCACCCCCTCTATGGGTCTATCCTAGGAGCAAAAATAGTAAAAAGAAATTATACAATGACAGCTACAACCCCGACCCGGTTGTGCTGCCATACAAATAATTATTACATCAATTTACAAATTTACATGAATTGAATGAAAAGAAAACTCTCGTCTCACAACCCCCGGCTATTCACCCGCGACAATCCAATGAATTCATATACACAAACCAATAACATTACAGATCACAGATTTGTATAACCCCCACTAATCGACATATAGCGATTAGCAGACGTTCAATACAAATATCACATCACAGAAAAACCCGTCAGCTTAAGTCTTTAGAAGTTCGATCAAAAATACGGATTTTTAGGCCCCAGACACAAAATTTTCGTTCTGGAATATCTGGGTTGAAAAGACATATTCCAAAAATCCCAAAACAACCCCAGAAATACACTGCACTAAATTTAGACCTTGGCCGAGTCAACTCGGCCGCGGAACCGCGGCGGGAGCACGCTCCCGCCGCGTTTCCGCGGTGCTTTGAACCGTTCGTGGGACAAAATTTTGTGGTTATTCTATAAAAAGCCTGAGCCGATTTTTAAGATGAAATTTATCAATTTTTGAACAGAAAAAAAATCGGCGGAAACTTGACATATCGGGTTCGTTTCGTGACTTTTTCTTTGATCGATCTTCTAGTTACTTTGCTAACATGTTAGATAGAGTTTAACTAGTCTCTGATACCACTGTAAGTCCATGCTACCTCTCCCGGTACTTTCGGGCATACGGAATTTGACGAAAAACAATTTTCTAGAGGTGGTAACATGGACTCAAAACCGGATCTTTGTTAAACATCTAACTAACAACCTAACTAGGAGTTGTTAACTACTCGGTTAGGGGGTTATACCTTTCTTTCTTGAACTCCTTCATCTTCAAGCCTCGATGGTTGTCCGGATCGGCTTCACCCCGTCGTCTCCTTGCGCCGAAGATCGATCTACCTGAAAGCTTCTACCTTTGGCTTCTTCTTCGATCTTTGAAGAAACTAGTTCACTTGGTTTGCTAAACCTTGTGAACTAGAGTGAGTAGAGAAGAGTGTGTTAGGATTTTCTCTATGGTTCTTGGTTCTCAACTCATGAGACAAGTGAACCATAGACTAAAGAGAGGGAGAGCAAGAGGAAGGAGATGAGAGCTCAAGAACATAAGCGAGAGAATGAGAATGATAGAATGAGAAAGACTTTTCTCTCTTGGCTCTCATAATCCAAAGCCATCATCACAAATCATAGCAATCAAGTATTATGTGATGGTTTAAGCTACAATAGCCATATCATTTCATGCACTCATTTTTCACAAGAGAAACAAGCATGTTAAAAGTCTTTGCCATGAAATGATAGCCATTGTCATCATGATGGTCAACTAGTCCAACCTAGTCAACCGGTCAACAAAGTCAACAAGTCAACAAGTCAACAAAGTCAACCCCTCAACAACCATGTCACCATAATACTTAATTAATATTATTGTTAATTACATATCATATTCTCATTAGGGTTGAGCAAAAAGTCAATAGTCAACAACCCTAATGAGAATCCTCTGCCTCTGTCTCTCCGTCAACTGTGCATACACACCCGCATCCGCGTTCCGAGGAACACGAACACATACTGGATAAAACCAATCCCAAAACGTACACTAGGATCTGGCTTAAACCAAAGCCCGCTAGTGTTAACTGTCCGGACACTGTACGTGCACAAGTGCATGGATGTGACCGAACCCTGTCGCAAACGGTCCCCAGGTAGATGCCGACAAGAAGACTGACGAGGTGAAACCCATCTGAACTCCTACTGAGCCTGAATGTGACAATCTCCGTACAGTCCAGTCTGTTCGTCTGATACATCGCATGGCGGGCCTAAGGGGGCGGTAAACGTCAGTCCCTTAATAGAGGCACAAGTCGTGTCGGAGTGAAGCCCAAAACACCCTGAGATAACATTGGAAGCCTACCAGTATATCTCGATTGCCCTGGCCAGGGACTACTCGTGTAATGGCTCTCCTAGACACTGCGCGATGTCAACCCCCAATACCGGGAGAGACGAATCCTGTTTAACCGTCACTGCCTCCAAGTGCTTCGGGACTGCACCCAACTACTACCTGTTTGCACGACTCCTTTGAGCCGTGGTAGGGTAGTAATCAAAGTACAGTGGGAACACACTCGAGGCGAAGTGACAGTGTCAAGTCAGCGGACTAAGCTGTACTCATGTCACCTGGGAACTGATAACTGACGATAGGTATAATACCAACCGGTCAGTTCCCGACGAGTCCTGTCCAGTGTACTCGTAACCTAACGAGCACCCGCATACTATCTCCAGTACGACGTACTGATGGCTGTGGGACAGACCATCTCCCACACTGGGATGAGAAGCGCATACGCTAGTCTACTCCGGAGTATCGATGCCCTGTCTCGATAGTCCTTTAACTAGGGACCTGCATAAGGATGTGCTTATAGATTACCCAGCCCCCACTAGTGTGACTGCCATCACAACGCTGGTAATCAAGCAAAGATCCTAAGGGCTCCACTAATGTGTATAGGTGATATACTAAAATAAACACATGTACACATTGAAGTAGAAACAAACCAAGTAGCATACTACTATATTGAGCAAGATTGTTTATACATTGTGAATATCCCAAGCTTCCATTAAGTAATATACAAACTAGTATGATACGGTAATGGCCTTTAGGGCATATACACTAACAGGGTTCACTTGCATCGTGACCACCATTGTACCTTTATTATATTTCTGTTGTATCTAGAAACTCCATCAACCAGACTGTATATTTATAAACCTTAGAAAAGCCTGTTGTTTATTCTTTTGACCTTAGAATCGCGTGTTATATTATTATGGTTTTTTCTTGATGTTTTTGAGTTTCATTTTGAGTTTTGATCCTCACCCTCCGGCATTGTATTTTATATTGCTTGCGTAGTTGTGACCGCCTTTTTCCGAAGAGCTAGCTCCGGCTTGGGGATGCCTTTATTCATATTATGCATGTTGTACCCCTTTTGGGGCCAGTATTTACAAAGGAAACTCTACCGAAATTTTCAGAAAAGACTTGAGATTTTAAAACGTAATACATCGGCTTATGTTATTAAAACCACTTGCTTTAAAGATAAGTTTTCTTCACTTCTTCTTTAAAATGGTTTAGATTTCTGGGATTTTTGGCTTACTTGAATTAGATGGGGTCCTATAGACTTCATATGATTCAAGTGCCAGTCACGTGCCATTTCGGGTCGTGACAAAGTTGGTATCAGAGTGCTAGGTTAACCTTGGTTTGAGTCTATGTTTGACTATGCGGAGTCTAGGGCGTGTGTGTGTGTGTGTGTGTGTGTGTATATATATATATATATATATATATATATATACGGAATCTAGGCTTGACCTTACGGAACATAGACCTAGTCGAGGGGGTATTGCACCCGAACTTTCGTCGCATAGGTTGACCTTGGTTGATGGAGTAGGTGACTTAAGTAGAGTGACGTACCGTGTGTATGTTCCGCGGCATACTTATGATACGCTACTCCGCTTAAGAAGCCTTTGGATATACATTTCCTTGGACAACATTATATTCATTCCTATGATCTATCCTCATCGATATCGGTATATGGTTTTTGCTGCCACGATTACCCGGGCAGAGAGAGCTACGGCTAGAGTTGCGTCAGCATGAGCTCGTCACGGACGAGGACTGACTAGGGCGTGATTCCAGGGACACACGATTGCATAGATGTGTTATTTTATTGTGTTTTCGCTCCATGAGCGTTTGATGGATCGCTTTTACAAGATTTCTCGGACGTGCAGATCAGCACCAGAGAATTAGGCCACTGTTAGAGGCCAGCCAGAATGTGATGACCGTCAATGCATCGATTATACTTGATGATTGAGGCACTGTTTAGCGTGCGGACGAATGATTCAGTTGTTGCTGTGATTGACGAGATGTCGCCCAAATGTTTGAAGCTGATGTCGCACGAGTTGTACTTAGAGATATGATAGAAGATCGCTAGTCACCCAAAGAGGAATGACCAGGACATGTGATTCGTTGCCTACCCCGATGCGAGGTCATCAGATTGATTGAATCCAGCTAGAGACGACTTCACGAAGGTACGTTGAGAGTCGATAGAAGACGATCGAATGTCAGAAACACATTTTCTAAGTTTAAGGTATTCGGAAAAGCATGCACGTAATTCCGTGGACCCTCTAGAATAATGAAACCCTAACTCGATATAATGACCATGAGAACGCTTTGAAACCATAGGGTTTGCAGCAGTTCAGCGGTGTCATTAATGAGGCTTGGGTTTGCCCTTCTAGGCTGGTCCATAGGTACTGTGGCATGTACTGGAATACTATTAAATTGTACTCAAGATTATGAGCTCTTAGGGGATTATGGAACTTTGACGAATCGATCGAATGGTTCAACGTCATCCGAATATCATGTGATGGGATACATTGCTTGGGAGACTCCAGATACGAGTATAGCCGTTGGAGCGCAGTCCATACTGCAACGAAGAGACGAGTCCGAATCAGCCGACATTAGAGAAAAGTGGAGTAAGTGGTTCGTACGAGATCTTGATGAGATGACGTTTCACTCCACTGACATCAGAGATGCGATACGCATGCAGAGGCGTTGTACATGGATATATCTTCCAGAAGGAGTCGCGATGAGTATGCAGCCGTTCCGGAACAAGAAACAGATTTAGTAAGGATGATAACTTCCGGGCAGTTCAGCAGAAACGAGGTTTTGGAGAGACTTCAGCAGAACCTTTCTGGAATACTATACGAGAAGACTTAGACCAAGGATCGGTCGTATTGCGCACAACCAGTTGTCCAGAGTTCGGCATCATCGACGAGAAATGTTGTGACTGACCATGATAGTTGGCCAGAGATCTTTAGAGGATGTGCCAGAGCGGACTGTTTCCGCCATCTTTGATTTTGGTATTTTGGGCGATTTATATGTGTCACGACCCGAAATATTAGCTCGTGACCAGCACTTAAATCACGCCACGTCTAAAGGCGTCACGTAATTCAAGTATGCCGAAACCCAGAAATCTAAACCTATTTAAGAAAAATCAAGGAGGTGAAGTTTTGAAATAAGGGTATAATGAAATCAAGTTTTTTTAAATGCATAGAAAAGGAACATGAATAATGCAAGTGAAATTTACTATTTTGAAAACATGTTTCATCTTTTAAAAATTAGGGTAGCACCTCCTTTGTATATTTTGATCCAAAACCACAATACAAGATAATGATAAAGGCATTCCCAAGCGGGAGCTAGTTCTTCGCCAAACGGCGGATCATAACTACACAAGACAGTAAATATTAGTATACGATGCCCAACGGCGAAGATTACCACAAAAGATAATGAAATAAGCAAGACATCAAAACCACAAGTAGAGGAATACCCCTCGCTCTAAGTCTTGCAACCACAAGTCTCACTAAGTCTCATTACTTATACAAATACTAGTTTGATTGATGGAGTTGACTAGATACAATATGAAAGATAAATATAAGAGGGGTATGATCCAATATGTACCACCTACCAAAGCAATCACCCGAATGCAACTGTGTGCCAGCGATGCCGCTACTGATCCAAACGGTCAACCTGCAAGAACTGTGGCACAACGGGGGTGAGTTGCCAACTCGTGAGTAAAAAAACATCAACAAGTAGAAATCGAATAAACAACGACTCCTAGGTCAACTGTATCATAAAGGTAATACTATGATATCTAGGGTGGCCGGGTCTGTATATATGCCAACACCATAAATAAATTCCTATGAGCATGTGGATATCATCCAACAATATAATCAATGTATGTATACACGTGGATCTCGTCCAACCATATAATCAATGTATGTATGCATGTGGATCCCGTCCATGTGTCAACCAATGACACAACAACATCATGCATGTAAATATCTTAAAAGCATATGCATGAAAGTATGAGAATATAAATCAACGTGTGCCCCTCGCGACACATCAAAATCATGGAACCTGAGTGCCCAGTGATTAATGTGAAAAAGTGTGTAGTAGTTAACCGCAATCAATAACGGTGTCGCCCGTAGCTAGACCGAGATGAGTACGGGTCGTCCTCAGGGAAACGTTGAATCTTTTACTCTTACTTTAGATGTGTTGAGAAAGGAGGAAGAAATAAGAATGTTGTAGAATGGTTTCTAGATCTAAGTTAAGCAAGAATGCAAAAATATAGATCTAGATTATTTTAGGGATGTAGTTAATATAATAAAAGGGCTTGTACGGTTCGTTAAGATTTAGTAGTTATGGACGATTAATTAAAAGTTACCCTTTTTATCCTTTAATAGATTTATAACTAGAACGACGGTGATGCGTGTAGATTAGGGTTTCTGGAGGGAAAAGGAATCCCACTCTTAACCCTTATCTCGACACGGAACTTCGTTCATATCCAGCCTTTACCAAAATAATCATTAATCTAATCGCTAATCGCGGTCGGAACTAGCAAAGAATTGTTAGCGCGCCCGATTAGGATGTTAATGATTCTTTTGATAAAGTTCATAAACTTTATAGGACTTAAAAAGGGTTTAGGGATGTTCATCATCCATTAGCCTACCCTAATCCTACGAACCCTAACAAGCGGAGAATTACTCGCGCATGTTGGGAGAAAAAGAGATGGAGAGAAAATGCATAATTAAACTACGAAGAAACATAATAAGAAAAAGAAAGCTACCTTTATTAATCAACAATATTCATTACACTTGAATCCTTAGAAAATGATTATAATTTCTAGTTGCTTCTCGATCTCTTCTAAGGAGGTAGACGAACAGTTGATGAATAGCCTGGATGCGTGAGCCGTCTTGGACTTCGTGATCTCGTCGGCTTGATGATTTTTCCAAGAGGCTCTCGGTCTTTATTTATAGTCCCAAAGCCAGAAAGTTAGATGCCAAAATTGGGAACCTTTAGTTAGGATTCCACCTAAAAATTTTCATCCCCTAACTCCTCAACTATGCAGCGGATCCGCGGCATCAAGGGGCTCATGCCACGGATTCGCGGCCTGATGATCAGCTCCGTTGATCAAACTTTAGGGGCTGGCTCCTTGTGACATGTGGCGATCCTTGGAACCTTCAGAATTTGGAAATCGTTTCTTTTCTTCCACCAGAATTGATTTCTTAATTAAGCAGGTTAGCTTTAACAACTTGATTTCCTTGATTTAAGACCTGAAAATCCTGCACAACAACTTAAATAATATTTAGTAGACTTAGTTCTACTAGGATTTGGTCAATAATATTATTTGCATACATTTTCCTACCAAAAGCTAATTATAATATATCAACACATGGAAAATAGTATTTTTACAAATAAACCCTCATATGTATGATATATTATAATAAAGACCTTTTTAAATATGGAAATGGTAGGAAAAATGTAATAACAAATGTGCAGTTTTATCAACTGAACAAATACCCCCAAACTTATCATTTATCGTCCCGAGCAAACTAGTTTAATGAAGAGAAAAAGAAAGGAGAAAACTAAGCACACTTTCGTAGGCAAACACGATTGCACTGAGCACGTGCAACAAGCCGTTAAACCTCTAGGTGTCCCTAGTAGGAGGAGTGTTGTCTCCTGAGGGTTTTCAGGGGATTACACCCACAAGATCCTATAATAAAAGAGAGATGGTGAAATTTACATATAAAGATAAGAACCATAAAAGAAAAACTTTGAAAATAAGAGTTTCCAACTACACTAGCTTTTCAGTTTTCATGAGCCCTATCTTAATAGTCATGAAAAGATGTTAGAAATCACATTATCCCTCAATAAAACATCGTCTTTATTCTTCATTCCTACCTTTCGTCCAAACATCGATCATATACCCCTACGTGTGTGAAATGGACATCCATACACTCGGAGAATTCAATTCAAGCTATCATACTCTTGTCCATCTACCTCGGTACTTTTTAACTTGATGAATATTAAGATTTGCTCACACATTTTCATGCCGCCGTTAATACTTCTTGAGGTACCAACCGACTGATTACTTATGTGCTTGCTGATTAGGTGATAATATTTTCCTCGTCTTGCACCACCTGAGGCTTAGCAGTGACTCCCAGACCAGTTGGCCTTAGGGCACTAGGTGAAGAGGCACCCTCGCTATATTTTTTTATTACTGCCTTGGCGATAACAAAACCAGTGTTCATTTTTCTTTTCACCATTTTTATATTATCTTCATTTTTTTTATTTCCTTCATACTTTGGCTTTTAGACAAGAGCATTTCAAGGTATCCTCTACTATCCCGAGTTTCAAGACGTGTGTAAGTGCATATAGTAGGGTATCAACATTCAGATATATGGCTTCCAGAATAGAAACTATTTTTCAGACTTACTTTTATCCTCAGATTAGTGACTTCCTTCATCTTACTAACCCTTAGGACAACAGCTCATAACTACTTATTAATAGTTCGTTTAAGAAAACTTCTAATTTTCTTGGTTTTCTTAAACTATTCCTATCTTTCATATATAATTTTTCACTTTCTATTCTTTTATAATCAAATTTTTTTTTGTGCTTATATATAGTATAATGCAAAGTATCGCGTAAATAAGCACAAACCTCCCCCAAACCTGTTTTCAACAGTATCCTCACTGTTGCTATCTGCTGGATCACAAAAACCTGTAAGCTTGGGAGGACATTATTAATGGGGGCAAGAATATATGAATGTGAAAATCCTCCCCCAAACTTATTTTTGGCTCACAAATTTGAGGACAAAAGTTATGTTCAAGAGCCAAAAATATATCCCCCCTCAAACATGAGTTAGACAATACGAAACATTTTTAGAGGGGGTGAGTCATTTGGTCAAAGTAAGAATTTACAAAGACCAAAAGTTAACACCAACCATTCAAAAATTTTATCAGTTTATCGTATATGTTGGTGGAAGAATGTGTTGTATCGAGTCAAGAAAAACTGGGGAAGGGATAAGAGGTGGTCTGGAAAGGGTTTGAAATTAGAGAAAAGAAAGAATGAGGATGAATGTGAATGATTAGGAAGAAGGAATGGTGATGGTTCAACCTCTATAGGTGGAGATTGATCAATCACAAAATCCGTATTGTTTAAAAATTCAAGTTCGTCAGCAAAAAGTTCTTCAAAACTTTTATCAATGGTATGATTGGACATTTTGCTGTCAAAGAGTTTTGTGCCAGAATTTATCCTACTTGATTCATCAAAAATCATTGAGGTGAAGGACTCAAAAAACTCATCTACCTCATTTTCAAAAATATCCAAATCAAGTTGAATTTCTGGTATTATTGAATTTGAATTAACGGATTGTGATTCATCAAAACTCACTGAAACTATAGGAATAGAAGAAGAACCGGAGAAAGTAGAAGGTGAAATGGGTAAACAAATTGGTGTGTCGAGTATTGCTGAACCAGATGTGGAGATGGAGGCTGTATTTCGGTCTGATCTTCTGGTATACCATTATCATCAACTTCAAGACATATTTGGGATTCGGGAAGGATTAAAGGCTCAAGATGATGACCACAAGGATGTGAAAGGATTTGATGAATTGGTGGGACAAAATCAACCAAAATTTCGGGTTCATCAATCAATATATCCCCAACGTCAATCTCCTCATTCAAGTGAAGGTTAAAATTCTCAAACACCTTATCAAAAGTATGGTTTTCAATCAGTTTTGGTTCAAGAGTGGAGGTGTAGAGATCACAAGGGTTGGGTATGGTTTCACTTGAAATGGACCCTTCACAGTCGGGTAAATCAAACACTACAAAGTCACACAACTTATCAGTCATTCTATTTAGTGTACTTGATGAATTTATGAAACTGGAGTTGTGGATTTCAGTTTGGAATGGGGAGGTTTGATTAGGAAGGGTGTACAGTTCTGTCTTACTACCCAAATCCTTCCTAATTTGGTTCGACAGTTCCAGAAATTTTTCTAATGTCTGCTCCAGACTAGTCTTGGGTTGATAAGGGGTTTCAGTATAAGATTGAAATTCCTGTGGAAAATTAAAACTCCCAAATGACTGATTAGAAGAACTGTCTAGAGAAGTTGGAAAAGTCGGATTGGATTGATAGGAATAGAATGGTTGCGAAACTTGTGTAGGAGTAGGATCAATATTATGATAGGAAGAATATTGATATGGGTTGGTTGTGTTAGTTTTATGTATGCCCTAGAGGCCAGTATTGTACAGATGATGTATATTATATTGGATGCTTGGACATATATAGAGATGACTTTCTTGCTCGATATGATAGTATGCTATCTGGTTACTCTTTATCTTAACATGTACACTTGTTTCTTTATACTGTCTTAAAGTTACATGTTGGTAAAGCCCTTAGGATGTGTACTTGACTACCTGGACTATGATACAGATCATACTAGTGGGGACATGGTAGTCCATAAGTACATCCTTCAAGGTCCCTAGTCGTGGGTGTATCGAGACGGGGCATCGATATACCAGAGTAGACTAGCGTATACGCTTCTCGACCCATGTGATGGGCGATGGATGATCCCATATCCACTGGTGTTTGACATCAGAGATGGTGTACGGGTGCTCAGTGGAGACTGGGTACACTGGACGGACTCGCCGAGAACTCCCAGATGGTATTATACCTCACGTCAGATGGCAGTTCTCAGGTGACACTTGTACAGGTTAGTCTGTAGACCCGAGATCGTCATAGAGTCTTGTGTGATTCCCACTGTGCTTTGATCTCCACCTTACCACGTCCATAAGGGCGTGCAAAACGGTGGTCTTTGGGCACATTCCCGAGTCACATGGAGGCAATGAGCGATAGGAGGGGTTTCGTCTCTCCCGGTATTGGGGGTTGATGTTGCGCAGTGCTCGATTGGCCGTAGCAGGGAAGTCCCTGGCCAGGGCTGATCAGAGATTTGCTGGTAAGTGTTACCAGTAGTTTCTCGACCCGTTATGAGCCTCACATCGGCACGACTTCTCGGGTTATTGGGGTCTGACGTTTAACACCCCTAGACTTGATATGCGACATATCAGACGAAGAGACCGGACTGTATGGTAAGTGTTACTGGTCGGATTCGCCGGAGTGTGAGCGAGCTAGCTCGTCGATCTTCTGATCGCTCAATACCCGGGTGGCCGTTACGTTTAGCAGACCGCTTGCGGCTTGTGGGTGCTTGATATGATCATCATCTGCTACCGGCGTATTGACGAGTCTTTAGAGTCCTACACAGAGGTTTCCTAGCTCAAGCGAAACAAATAGGAGCGCATATGAGATATGTGTGGGAGCGAGAATAATGCGTGTATGTGATACCGCATTTCATTCTCGTGTTAAATGTTTCGATTGGTTGTATGAGATATGACCTAGTTATCGAATCATTGATTCGATAAATCGATGCATTTAATACTAGTCGGTTATGTGCGACATGACCGGATCATTGAATCAAGTGTTGATTTAATGATTTAATGTATAATTATATATTTGATATATTACTTTGTATTAACTAGTATTGGTTCACTTTAAACGGATTTTTCTCACTTGGTGTGCACATTTTATATGTGATATGTTTTGTGTATACTTGTTTGTATCATGATTGATGATGCATAATAACTTGGCTTTGTGTGAAGAATTGGACCATGGTTATGATAAGGGTTAGGGTTTTTGATTATTCACTTGATTATTTATCCATTATTTATTCATTTAATTAAGTGAAAGAAAACAAAAAAATGGGTTTCTTTTCTTTTCTTCATGAAGCTTATTGAAGCTTCATGAAACTTTGACCAAAGTCATCCCTTTTGTCTTCATCCTTAACCCTAACCACTAATCTAACCTTGGTCAATTCTCTACACATAACCATGGTTTCTTTATGATAAGTATTGATTTTCCTTTTTATTTCAATAACTTATCATAACATTTTCATCATCTTCTTCTTCTTCTTCAAGCTTGCCACTCTAATGGCAACTTGAGTTCTAGTGAGAGAATTCCAAATCTAAAGTGAACCCATCTCCTATTTCTTCACCCTCTAACTCTTGCCAAGTTGTTTTGGGTGTTCTCTTCATAAGTTTCACAACTTTGTGAAGTCGGAGCTTGAACTAGTGCAACCTCGACGTAGATCGTCTTTGACACAAAGCCGACGACCTATTCCGCACATTATTCCGATGAAGCCGACGAATGAGTCGAGGGTTTGTGATGGACAGCAAGGGCATGATCACGTGGAGCCAAGGAGGTGGAAATCCGGATCTACAAAGGTTGTAGCATCTAACCTATAGTTAAATAGTTAACTAGTTTTCCGTTTCGCCTAAACATCTAGTCTAAAGATCCATAGTCTAGGGTTTCTCGGCATGAAAAATTTTAAATTGGCATGTCCGATGCCTTGTGAGACCTTACTAGAGTGCCTAGGAACCTAACACTGGTATCAGAGCCTAGCTAGAGCCTTAGGCGAAGTCCCGACGGAGTTTGAAGTCCGAACGAACCCGAAACTATAATTCCAAGGTGCTCTCTGGAAAATTTCTGAAATTTTGGATTTTTGTCAATTAAAAATGTCCAAAAAATCATGCAGGGTCTTATATGAAATACTGTGAAATTCGAGGGCCTGATTCAACTTTTCCACCGCGGAACCGCGGCACGAGCTATGCATGCGCGGCGGTTCCGCGGCCGTACTGTCCCATTGTCTGGTTATTTTTCCACAGTAATTCATGAATTCAGAGATTATGTTTTCTGGGTATTTTTATTGTGACTCTACAGAAGAGTATTTTAGGGTTGCTTTGGGGATTCAATTATTCGTTCGGGTTATCAAATTTCGTCTCTGTGTCTTTCCGGATAATTTCCAGAATATGTTAAAAAGTTCGACCGGATATAAATACCCAATTTTTCCCCTGTCGGGAAATTTCCAAGTGTTGGATTTTTCCGTAGTTTAACGACGTTCTAAGTAGTGCAAGTAACGCGATGGACCCTCTAGAAGACAACAAACCTTAACTCGATTATGTGACCGTCTTGAACTGCCCTTTGAACCTTCGGGTTTGGGGCAGTACGGCGTGCCACATGTGAGGCGTTGGCTTGACCCTTCTACGGCTGGACCGTTGGTATTGAGGCACGAACTGAATGTTGCTTGACTTATTTCATGTGTTGGACTGTATCGGGAAAACTTGGGTATTCGACTGTTCGATCGGAAAGTTTAACATTATCCGTTTATCTGGAATGTGATACAATAATTGGAATTCACAAACAGTTATGAGATAACTAGATGAATGTTATAAATTTAGCAGTTTAGTCCCATATGATATTGAAAAGAGTTTTCGATAATGAGACTAAAATGCGGGATTTATATCTGTTAGGCATGCGATGTCTAAAGGAGTTGCGGATTCCAACTGTTGTAGTTTTACACTTTCTTTTCTGTGACCGTAAGTGTAGTATGTACATATCGCCGGTTTCGTTGCTATACGTCAAAGACAATTGGGGTATGCATACTTACTTACGTTGATGACATGTGATGTTATGTGTTGCTGGATATGTTATATTGGATCGTCGTATTCGAATAGCCGGGGGTTTTTATGTGAGATGAGTGTTTTTCATTTTCATTCATGTAAAAACTTGTATGTAATATTCTTTTATTTGGGCCACTTCCAGGTAGCGGAAGATGTCACCTTTTGTATATTATTTACTTTTCCGCATTAGGATAGACCCAAGGAGGGGAGCACAAGTAACCGGGTTCTGGGGTCCAGTGGGAGACCAACTCGAGGAGTCGAGTCCGGGTCTCCTAACCCTAGAATTGGCAGGGTTGCTTGCCGCTCTCGTAGGGGTCTAGGGGTGTGGGATTGGCTATTCGTTACGACCGTGGAATCTGTGTTTTATACTGGCTCGTATTGAAAACACGGACGTCCTAGTATATCCAATATTTCATATGATTATTCTGCTGCGATATCTGTGATGGATTTAGTATATGATATATATGATATATTATATAGACGTTACTTATGTTTTACACCCGCGCTAGCCCTGCCCTGCTCTGTCGTTAGTTACCTAACCTAACGGTGCACGAGGGGACATCGAGGCGAATGCGGATGGCATAAGTGTACGTCATATCTATCTGTGATGTTTAGGTATTTAAATGATGGGACTTCATTAATGTGATTAATGAAAGATAAGAAACCTAAGATGTTGTAGAATCAGATTTTAAATAAAACAGGTAGCTACAGTTCTTGCTTTGCATAGCGGTATATATGATATACCCTGCACCTTATTCGATGAGGAAAGGACCGAGATCCCTTCACCGGGAGTGACTCCTTTAGCAATAAACTGGCAGATGCTACACACTCGGTTTGCTTTTGACTGCTTTTGGGTTTTTTCTTTGCACAGCGATATATATGATATATCCCGCACCTCATTCGACGAGGAAAGGACCGAGATCCCTTCACCGGGAGTGACTCCTTTAGCAAAACTCGAAAAGCCTCAAAATCACTCCATTTCAAAACTTCATTTGATTCTACAACGATATCAAGTTCATTACGCTCAAGGTTTTCAGAAAAACATGGCGTAGCCCTCCGTCATTTCAGATGAGTGGTAGTTAGTATTCGTGCTACGTTTGTTGGCCTGCGTCAAGGCGTAGTGTGCGGTAGCTAACTAGTATTTATCTGTTTATGCATATGATGCAGATTGGATTAGGATAGTCGTGCGACTTTGTTGGCCTGCGTCAAGGGTCGTGTGGGTGGGTTTAATTCAATCAGGAAATGACGGGTTGAACTTGACTAGCGCACTATGGTTTGTTGGCCTGCGTCAAGGTCATAGCACGCTAGGGGCAAAATATTATCGGGAATTTCAAGTGTTGAAATTTGCAATGAGATTGCATACCTTCTATGAGATAGTTGGATCCCGATACCCACTGCGAGTAAGAGTTACTCCTGGGAGAGTTTTACACATTGCAATTAGCTGATCAAGTAGGTGTCTAGAAAGGTGTCAACGGGGTTATGCCTCTGGGAAAACGAGGTTTACATTAATTAGGTTCGTGCGAAAGCACGGGGGACCTCCCTCAAAGTACCGACACTGGCCTGGATGAAATATTAGCGAACTTGTAGTGTGTAATTAATCCCGGCTAGTCTTTCCTTTTAGGGTTTGGAGGAAGATTTGATAAAAAGCAGTGGGAGCCATCCTGATTAGATAAGATAATAACCAATCTGATCTTACACGAGCATACGCTAAAGTGTTTTCTTCTCTCTCTCTCCAGGTAGCGACCAGTTCATGCCTTAATCAAGATAATAATATGGATGTATTGACCGAAACCGCATGTTATACTGTGCTGGGGAACGTTGGTTCCGTTCTTTCTTATAAGAGTTATAGGAATGAACAGGATATAGGGGAATACCAGGATTCCCATGCCACCCGATTGAAGAAAGTACATGTTGATGCATTTTCTTCGGGTGTGTTCGTTACTGAGAATTGTTTCTCTATTTGCTCTACGTACTGGGTATTAGATACCGGGTCAGGATCCCATATATGTAATCAGTTACATGGGCTTAGGAAAGGTAGAGAACTTGGAGAAGGTGATAAAGACATTAGAGTTGGAAATGGTGCAATTGTTGCAGCTAAGACTGTCGGGGAATATCACCTTGTATTACCAACTGGTAATACATTGGTTCTGAACGAATGCTATTACATGCCGAACCTGATATGCAACATTATATCGGTTTCTTTATTAAGTAAAGAGGGATATAATTTTGTATTACAGGACAATGTTATGAACATTTTCCGTAACCAAAAGTTGGTTGGATCAGGCACGTTATGAAATGGCATTTATGTTCTAAATCAATCAACAGTTCTGAGCATAACAAACACACACAAGAGGAAGAGTTCTGAACTCAACGAATCCTTCTTGTGGCATTGTAGACTGGGTCAAATCAATGCGACACGACTAGCTAAGTTGCATAAAAATGGATATTTAAATCCGTTTGAATTTTCATCTTATGACATTTGCCAGTCATGTCTCAAAGGCAAGATGACCAAGACTCCGTTTACGGGACACGGAGAAAGAGTTACTGAACTCTTGGGACTTATACATAGTGATGTATGCGGTCCCATGTCTACACATGCCATGGATGGTACTTCGTACTTCATTACATTCACTGACGATCTCTCTAGGTTCGGGTATGTGTTCCTGATGAAACACAAATCAGAAGCTTTTGAGAAATTTACGGAATATAAACAAGAAGTTGATAACCAAACCTGAAAAAGTATTAAAATCCTACGATCTGATCGAGGAGGAGAATACTTAAGCAATGAATTCCTGGACTTCCTAAAAGAGAATGGGATTCTCTCTCAGCTAACTCCTCCATATACACCACAGCACAACGGTGTATCAGAAGGAGGAACCGTACCCTATTAGATATGGTGCACTCTATGATGAGCACAGCTGAGTTACCTATTTCCTTCTGGGGATATGCACTGGAAACAGCTGCAGACCTATTGAATATGGTTCCCACCAAAACCGTACCGACCACTCCATATGAGATATGGAAAGGAAAGAGACCATATCTTAATTATGTTAAGATATGGGGTTGTCCGGCCTATGTAAAAACGCAAAATCCGGACAAACTCGCGGCAAGGTCCATTCTGTGTAAGTTTATTGGATATCCCAAACATTCGCGAGGGTATATCTTCTACCACTCTGAGGAACAAAGAGTGTTTGTTTCTCGGCACGCCACCTTTTTAGAAAAGGAATTTCTATAAAGAGAGATTAGTGGTCATGAGGTAGAACTGGAAGAAGTTCCAGCTGCACAAGCGACAACAGAAGATCTGGTGGAACCAGTGGATTCCGTAGTTCCCGATGAACCCCAGCCACTCCGCCGATCTAGTAGGGTTCCTCGCCAACCTGAGAGATACTACGGTTTTCTCATAGATGGTGGAAGCGAGGATTGCATCATGGAGGATGATGACCCAACTAGCTTCGAGCAGGCCATCACGAGTGGAGACTCAGTGAAATGGCTGGATGCTATGCGGTCTGAGATGGATTCCATGTACACCAACAAAGTATGGACTTTGGAAGTTGCTCCTGAAGGGGTAAAACCCATTCGGAGCAAGTGGATCTTCAAGAAGAAACTTGGTGTAGATGGGAAAGGAGACTTTCAAAGCTAGACTTGTAGCAAAGGGTTTTCGTCAAAGACCAGGTATGGACTATGACGAGACCTTTTCTCCAGTGGCTATGCTTAAATCCATCCGGATCATGCTTGCCATCGCTGCATATCATGATTACGAAATCTGGCAAATGGATGTTAAGACCGCCTTTCTAAACGGTGATTTAGAAGAGTGCGTGTACATGACTCAGCCAGAGGGCTTCGTAGACAGTGGGAGCAGCGGGAAGGTGTGCAAGCTGCTTAAATCCATTTATGGATTAAAGCAAGCATCGCGGAGTTGGAACATCTGCTTTGACGTCGTTATCAAAGAGTTTGATTTCGTCAAAAATCCAGATGAACCATGTATCTACAAGAAGATGGCAGAGAGTAAGGTTGTCTTCCTCGTACTGTACATGGACGACATACTCTTGATAGGAAATGATATTCCTATGCTGCAATCGGTCAAGCTCTTCATATCATAAAGATTCTCAATGAAAGATCTTGGTGATGCCTCTTTCATATTGGGAATAAGGATCTATAGAGATAGATCCAAACGGATTTTGGGATTGTCCCAATCCAGGTACATTGACACCATACTAAAGAGGTTTAGTATGGAAGAGTCCAAACGTGGGAACTTACCCACGATCTCTGGAGTCACTCTCTCCAAAGAGATGTCTCCCAAGACAGATTTGGAGAGAGCTCGCATGCAAGGGATACCCTATGCTTCGGCAGTAGGCTCTATCATGTATGCAATGCTATGTACCAGACCCGATGTTGCATACTCACTAAGTATAGTGAGCAGGTATCAAGCTGATCCTGGAGAGAGTCACTGGACAGCTGTGAAGAGCATTCTCAAGTACTTGCGAAGGACTAGAGATATGTTCTTGGTGTATGGTAACGGAGAACTCCAAGTGGAGTCCTTTACCGATTTGAGCTTCCAGAGTGATAACGACGACTCTAAGTCGCAGTCGGGTTTTGTCTTTACCCTTTACGGAGGGGCGGTTAGCTGGAAGAGTTCCAAGCAGGAAACCGTGGCAGACTCGACGATGGAGGCTGAATACATCGCTGCCAACGATGCTGCCAAAGAGGCTGTTTGGATCAAGAAGTTCATTACTGAACTTGGAGTGGTTCTATCCATTGAGCATCTAATACCTTTGTATTGCGATAACAATGGAGCGGTGGATTTGGCCAAGGAACCCAGGTCCCATCAGCGATCCAGGCATATTCTGAGGCGGTATCACCTGATCCGGGAGATAGTTGATCGCCGGGAGATCGAGGTAAGGAGAGTTGACACGAAGAACAACACGGCGGATCCACTCACGAAGGCCATTCCCCAGATACAGTTTGAGAGACTCTTCGGGATGCTCGGTATGCGATACTACAGCAGCTGGCCCTGGTGCAAGTGGGAGATTGTTAGTTGTATGTATGCCCTAGAGGCCAGTATTGTACAGATGATGTATATTATATTGGATGCTTGGACATATATAGAGATGACTTTCTTGCTCGATATGATAGTATGCTATCTGGTTACTCTTTATCTTAACATGTACACTTGTCTCTTTATACTGTCTTAAAGTTACATGTTGGTAAAGCCCTTAGGATGTGTACTTGACTACCTGGACTATGATACAAATCATACTAGTGGGGACATGGTAGTCCATAAGTACATCCTTCAAGGTCCCTAGTCGTGGGTGTATCGAGACGGGGCATCGATATACCAGAGTAGACTAGCGTATACGCTTCTCGACCCATGTGATGGGCGATGGATGATCCCATATCCAATGGTGTTTGACATCAGAGATGGTGTACGGGTGCTCAGTGGAGACTGGGTACACTGGACGGACTCGCCGAGAACTCCCAGATGGTATTATACCTCACGTCAGATGGCAGTTCTCAGGTGACACTTGTACAGGTTAGTCTGTAGACCCGAGATCGTCATAGAGTCTTGTGTGATTCCCACTGTGCTTTGATCTCCACCTTACCACGTCCATAAGGGCGTGCAAAACGGTGGTCTTTGGGCACAGTCCCGAGTCATATGGAGGCAATGAGCGATAGGAGGGGTTTCGTCTCTCCCGGTATTGGGGGTTGATGTTGCGCAGTGCTCGATTGGCCGTAGCAGGGAAGTCCCTGGCCAGGGCTGATCAGAGATTTGCTGGTAAGTGTTACCAGTAGTTTCTCGACCCGTTATGAGCCTCACATCGGCACGACTTATCGGGTTATTGGGGTCTGACGTTTACCACCCCTAGACTTGATATGCGACATATCAGACGAAGAGACCGGACTGTATGGTAAGTGTTACTGGTCGGATTCGCAGGAGTGTGAGCGGGCCAGCTCGTCGATCTTCTGATCGCTCAATACCCGGGTGGCCGTTACGTTTAGCAGACCGCTTGCGGCTTGTGGGTGCTTGATATGATCATCATCTGCTACCGGCGTATTGACGAGTCTTTAGAGTCCTAAACAGAGGTTTCCTAGCTCAAGCGAAACGAAATAGGAGCGCATATGAGATATGTGGGGGAGCGAGAATAATGCGTGTATGTGATACCGCATTTCATTCTCGCGTTAAATGTTTCGATTGGTTGTATGAGATATGACCTAGTTATCGAATCATTGATTCGATAAATCGATGCATTTAATACTAGTCGGTTATGTGCGACATGACCGGATCATTGAATCAAGTGTTGATTTAATGATTTAATGTATAATTATATATTTGATATATTACTTTGCTTTAACTAGTATTGGTTCACTTTAAACGGATTTTTCTCACTTGGTGTGCACATTTTATATGTGATATGTTTTGTGTACACTTGTTTGTATCATGATTGATGATGCATAATAACTTGGGTTTGTGTGAAGAATTGGACCATGGTTATGATAAGGGTTAGGGTTTTTGATTATTCACTTGATTATTTATCCATTATTTATTCATTTAATTAAGTGAAAGAAAACAAAAAAAAGGGTTTCTTTTCTTTTCTTCATGAAGCTTATTGAAGCTTCATGAAACTTTGACCAAAGTCATCCCTTTTGTCTTCATCCTTAACCCTAACCACTAATCTAACCTTGGTCAATTCTCTACACATGACCATGGTTTACTTTATGATAAGTATTGATTTTCCTTTTTATTTAAATAACTTATCATAACATTTTCATCATCTTCTTCATCTTCTTCTTCTTCTTCAAGCTTGCTACTCCAATGGCAACTTGAGTTCTAGTGAGTGAATTCCAAATCTAAAGTGAACCCATCTCCTATTTCTTCACCCTCTACCTCTTGACAAGTTGTTTTGGGTGTTCTCTTCATAAGTTTCACAACTTTGTGAAGTCGGAGCTTGAACTAGTGCAACCTCGACGTAGATCGTCTTTGACACAAAGCCGACGACCTATTCCGCACATTATTCCGATGAAGCCGACGAATGAGTCGAGGGTTCGTGATGGACAGCAAGGGCATGATCACGTGGAGCCAAGGAGGTGGAAATCCGGATCTACAAAGGTTGTAGCATCTAACCTATAATTAAATAGTTAACTAGTTTTCAGTTTCGCCTAAACATCTAGTCTAAAGATCCGTAGTCTAGGGTTTCTCGGCACGAAAAATTTTAAATTGGCATGTCCGATGCCTTGTGAGTCCTTACTAGAGTGCCTAGGAACCTAACAAGTTGGTTGGCTATTTTCAATAGACATCTTATATGCCACAAACCGCATATCAAACTCTTCTCTGGACAGTGGTGGTGATGGTTGATATTGGTCCGGGTTGAAACTTTGGCCTCTAGACCTAGCTATGTGCCCAGCAATGGACATTCGTCTAGGGGCATCCTCACTCTGGGTATGAACTGCAACAGGTGTAGCATTAGGATACGGTTGATAAGACTTAGACTGAGGTGGCCAACTGTTTCTTCCTGCTTGTTCTATATGATCTCTTAAGGACAAGGAAGAGCCGGACGGTATACCGAAGGGATTACGAAAACAAGAGATATCTGGTTGTGGACAGCAAAGCTCGGCAAGTGTTCTTCTATTTAGGTCACCTATTATAAGAAGAGAAGAAGGGGGAAGGGGAGAAAATAATTGGTTTGTTTTGAAAAATGACGGATTTAGACAAATCACACAAAAATGCACAGACAACCCTAGAACTATGGTTACCTAGGTCCATTCTCTAGACCGCTCCTAGACTTCCAAAGGACAAGCCGTAGGATCAATCCTCTACCGCCTCTTTACTACCCTTGTAGCCAGGTAAGTGCCAGGTAAGTGGGAAGGAACCACAGTAGTGGGCCTAATTAAAAACCACTAGCCTTTGACACATTTACCTAGGCACTACAAAAGTAATGCGGATAAGCGATAGATTACCCACGACCTTCCTCTGTCCTTATTGAGCGCGACAGTCCTTAGAGTCTGATCTAGATATTTTTTAAATTAATGAAGGGTTGATGCAGATGCTCGGTTTGTGATTTGTGGGGCTTAGGAAGGGTGATGAAATCCCCACCTAATCTCGATTTTGGTCTTGCCCCTTAAAAATCCGTATTAAAATATGCAAAAACAAACCGCAAAACAAAATTTTGCAAAAAGATTTTTGAGCGGCGATATTTTGCAAAGAATCCTGCAGAAAAGATATTTTATTGGATTTCAGAGGAGAGAGAAAGAGGTTAGAATCTTACCAGAGAAGTTTTGAGCCCTAGATCCTCTAACTGGCCGCACTTCCGCCGCCGATGTGCACTTCTGGCCGCGGTTCCGCCGCAAGAGAGAGAGAGATATCTTGATGAAATTTGCTACGTGGCCTCCTGTCCTCTTCTGGATCTTGATGAATGTCTCTGTCTCTTTGTATCCTTATGTATTTGACTCCAGATTCCCTCGCAAAATTCACACAATAATCGTTAACTATACAATTTGCTGTTTTGTTTTATTTATGATATTGATCGTATAAGAATTCAACACAAATAGTAAGAATAAAAAATTACGCACGTATCCCCGGCAACGGCGCCATTTGATTTGTTCGAAAGAGTGTATGTTAGTTAACCGCAATCAATAACGATGTCGCGCGTAGCTAGACCGAGATGAGTACGGGTCGTCCTCAGGGAAACGTTGAATCTTTTACTCTTATTTTAGATGTGTTGAGAAAGGAGGAAGAAATAAGAATGTTGTAGAATGGTTTCTAGATCTACGTTAAGCAAGAATGCAAAAATATAGATCTAGATTATTTTAGGGATGTAGTTAATATAATAAAAGGGCATGTAGGGTTCGTTAGGATTTAGTAGTTATGGACGATTAATTAAAAGTTACCCTTTTTATCCTTTAATAGATTTATAACTAGAACGACGGTGATGCGTGTAGATTAGGGTTTCTGGAGGGAAAAGGAATCCCACTCTTAACCCTTATCTCGACACGGAACTCCGTTCATATCTAGCCTTTACCAAAACAATCATTAATCTAATCGCTAATCGCGGTCAGAACTAGCAAAGAATTGTTAGCGCGCCCGATTAGGATGTTAATGATTCTTTTGATAAAGTTCATAAACTTTATAGGACTTAAAAATGGTTTAGGGATGTTCATCATCCATTAGCCTACCCTAATCCTACGAACCCTAACAAGCGGAGAATTACTCGCGCATGTTGGGAGAAAAAGAGATGGAGAGAAAATGCATAATTAAACTACGAAGAAATAGAATAAGAAAAAGAAAGCTACCTTTATTAATCAACAATATTCATTACACTTGAATCCTTAGAAAATGATTACAATTTCTAGTTGCTTCTCGATCTCTTCTAAGGAGGTAGATGAACAGTTGATGATCAGCCTGGATGCGTGAGCCGTCTTGGACTTCGTGATCTCGTCGGCTTGATGATTTTCCAAGAGGCTCTCGGTCTTTATTTATAGTCCCAAAGCCAGAAAGTTAGATGCCTAAATTGGGGACATTTAGTTAGGATTCCACCTAAAAATTTCCATCCCCTAACTTTTCAACTACGCGGCGGATCAGCGGCATCAAGAGGCTCATGCCGCGGATCCGCGGCCTGATGATCAGCTCCGTTGATCAAACTTTAGGGGCTAGCTCCTTGTGACATGTGGCGATCCTTGGAACCTTCAGAATTTGGAAATCTTTTCTTTTCTTCTGCCAGAATTGATTTCTTAATTTTGATTTCTTAATTAGGCAGGTTAGCTTTAACAACTTGATTTCCTTGATTTAAGACTTGAAAATCCTGCACAACAACTTAAATAATATTTAGTAGACTTAGTTCTACTAGGATTTGGTCAATAATATTATTTGAATACATTTTCCTACCAAAAGCTAATTATAATATATCAACACATGGAAAATAGTATTTTTACAAATAAACCCTCATATGTATGATATATTATAATAAAGACCTTTTTAAATATGGAAATGGTAGAAAAAATGTAATAACAAACGTGCAGTTTTATCAACTGAACACCCAGCATCGACACTCTAAACATCATGAAACCCGTATCCAGCATCGACACGTAAATCCTCATATCTCGGGCTCCGTCAGTCCGGATCGGCCCTCGGCCTCCGTCAGTCCGGATCAGCCCATATCATCTCTCAACTCCGGTCGGTATTCTCAGGATATCCGCCGAGCCCAAAAACTATCACCGGTAGGTAGTAGTCTCTCTGCCAGGCTCACTGTCTACTGCACAACAATCCTTTCTCGCCCTGGGGTACCATACCGGGTCCACCATGTACCCGCAATCGGCCTCATCAAGCTCCTCGAATCGGGTATCACTGTCACACGTCTCATAACCGAGAAAAACGCATGGTGGACACACTGAAATATCATATCTAGAGAAACATGGTTTTTAAAACAATACATACATTCTTTTTAAATTTAGCACGATTCTCAAATCCAGAAATCTCTTGAAAACATCATATCTTAATGCGTATAATCGTAAAGCATGATGTATACGACATATAACAGAATGTAAGCATATCCGTATATCATGCAGCATGGAACAGTAATATGCACATATCAAGGGAAAACAGCTCTTTTAAACGAATCCAGTTTTAAAATATATCACGCGGTTCCCAATTTATCCAAAGTCAAATTCAAAATCGTATAAAGGTGCATATATAACTATAGCAAGTAAAATTATGCAAGGTGTCATATCCCGATGCAGCAGTCCTACTGTGTAGTGACTTGGCAATTATCGATGATGAAGTGTGTGAGCCAGTAAATCCGTATAAGAGTAACATAGGCATCATCGATAATGGTGCAGGTGTACTAGCACAGGCATATGCAATGCAATGAGAATAACATGAATGCAGCATAAGGTAAATCATATGCAAATGCTGACGGGTATACGTATCTAACATGACCGAGTCGGTGAATCTAACCATCGGCATTTATCCTCACGACATCACGTTCGGTATAATCCATCGTACAGCATCCTCTAGTCAAGGGTATGGATTAATCATCAAGTCAAACTCATCATGTACGAAAAATCATCGTACGGCGGCATTAAACCAATAGGGATCCTATCAATCTATATGACACTGAGGGTACGTCCTAATGTCACGTACAGCCTATCATTCATGATTCACAACATGTATACACATATATATTCATATACCTATGTCCCAATTCACATCCATAACAATCTCATATCAGGGGACCGGCAATGTATCAATCCTCTCAATCGACTCGCATCCGTATACCAACATATCATCATATCACATGCTAAATCGTATTCTCTTTTCATCGCATCTATATCTCACATAAGGTCAATTAACAATTACATTCTACCTTTACTATAAGTATACGTATCTAATCTAACATACACACCCTAACCATGCAATCAGTTTTTAAAAGATGCGAATCATAGTTTTGAAAGTCGGGGCTACGATGTTTTTAAGGAAAAGATATCATTTGGATATCCGTAACTTCCCCCAAGGTGTCTGTTTAAAAGATGCATAGGATTCTTCAGTTTGGAAATAGGTGTGGTTCGGATGACATATTTACGTCCGCTATCTAGTTTTATAGTACTCTAAACGGCAATATCATCAAACATCATTCTCAAATCATGTCATCACATATTAGTCGTATCATATCACTACTAACTATCCTTTAGTTTCTAATATAGTTTCTCTAACTATCTTTTATCTCTATCTATAGTTTTCTATTAAAGGTTTCCATAACCATATGCTATGAATCGGTTTCCATCAAAAACTTGCGGAGGTGCTATACGCCATCCACCCGACTTCCCCCGTGGATATAGATCCACTCACCTTGATCCTCGCTCGCTGGAGTTGATGACGAAACGCTCTCTTCGTCATCTCGAATTCCATGTAGGGTACCTACAACCAATACACAATCGTAAATGCGTATTAAAAATCAAAGCGGAAAACCAAAACGGCACACGTTTCGCTCATTGGTTAAAACCTATAGCCTTGCATGCAAAACACGACCAATAGCCCTAGCCGTTGACATTCAAAAGCCGCACGTCGGAATTAAAATATCAAATACTAAAACTCAAGTTAAAATGAAGTCGCAAAACAATGCAGCAACTCAAGAAAACAACTTTAGATTTTACCCTAGGTGAAATTAGCCAATTTTGCATACATGGAGGGTCTAGTTTACTGGAGATAAAGCCCTGGACAAAACACGAACATAAAATTCCCCACTCTGGCTGCAATTTGCGGCCAGAATGGATATATTTGCATCCTGGGTTAGGAGTTAGGGTCTCGGGTCATTAGGGTATACTCCATATCACCTGCATATCTCTATGTGTTTGCTAAATAATTTACAGGTCACCCGGGTGTTAGCAAATCTCTAATTACCATCATAATTCGCACAAAATACGATATAGTGGATTTCTAAGTTTGGGGTTTGGGTTTAAGTCTAAGGTTTCAGTCCATGAAACTAACACTAGAGTGGTTATAAGGTCTCTACTAACCTCAATTACACTTCACAACTCAAGAATTCATCACAACCTCATCTAGGAATTTTCTAAGTTCATTAAACAACACTAAAACACTTCTAAACAAGTCAAGATGCGAAAGTGAATGTAATACTATGCTAGGGGTGCAGGAAATACCTCATTTGGCAACTCAAGAAAATTCTTGAGTTACCCCAAGTGCTCAAAATCCGATTTTTCTTGGTCCAAAGTGCTTGTAGTGAGCTTGTGCATCCTTTTTGTGAACGGGAGATGGAGTTTTTGTGTTGTTTTGGGTGTGTTTGTGAGGGTTGAAGGAGAGGTGAAGGAGAGGGCAGCAATGAGAGAGGAGGGAGTGAGAATGATGAAGAAAGAATGAGAGAAGAATGCCCATGGTCCAAGGTTGACCCCTCACCCTCTCTCTCTCTCTCCCATACCCATTTCTTTATCATTTTAACTTTTCTTTTTCTTTTCTATTTACTATTCTCATTAAAATAACAACCATGCAAGAAAATGAAGAGAAAGCCATGATAAAAATGTAACAAGTGCTAAAATGTGACATGGTGCATGTCATGTGCACAAAACAGGATTAATGCAAGATTAGCGATATTTAATCGCGATTAGTATTAAAATGGAATAAAATAAATCATAAGAATTATAATTTGCTTAAATCATATAGAACACCCCCATTTCCATAATTCCTATAATTTTCCAAATATATTCCCCTTTATCGGTATTTAATTATACCGCATATTAAAATATTCACAATATTTATTATTTAATTATTTAAATTCCCAAAAATAATATTTTATTTTTCTGAAATGTTACAGTCATCTACCCTTAAAGAAATTCGGTCCCCGAATTTAAAATTAAACCCCCAAATACTAAAACATTTCAATAATCAACTTAAATCAATGGGGCTCCGAAATCACGGAAGATACAGGAATAACACAGCGCGTCAAGTGTGCATGAAAACGAGTACAACTCAAAATCGAACTCCGTCAAGCATCACGCAAATCACCGGATTTGCATGCATATCCTTGGAGTTACAATGGAGATACAGATCTCGAAATCCACTACTGAAATCCAATATGCACTAGTCAAATACTATAATACATATATAATACGCATCCTTGGAAAAATCCTTTAAACTGAATAAAACACATGCAAAAATCTTTTCTGAATCGCCGTGTGATGCGTAGCTCACGGCATACGTGACAGACGCTCATTTGTAAAATAATAACTATATGCTCATATTGGTTTTGCTAAACATATGTTCCGCCTTTTTGAAATATCCCAAAAGGATTTCCTTGTAAACATTCGTGTCGCTCACGGACACGTAGGAAATAGCGAGACTGTAGCTCCTTTTTGAAAACCTCTGGTTAAACGTTTAATGCATGCAAAATACTCAGGTACTGTCCTCAGGTCAGTCATGTTCGGTTACTACATAATATAGTACCTAACAAGAAAACAAGGTGCCTGTAAGTCCACGTTGCGACCCCCGGTTCTTACGGGGAGGCGGAAACGGTATAAAAGTCAAATTTTTAGCGCAAGGGGCAACATGGACTAAACAAAGTCGGGATCTTTTCCTAAACTAAAACTAGCAAACTTGCTAAAGAGAGTTAGCTACTCGGATGAAGATGGTTATACCTAAACTTGTCTTGAACTCCTTCGTCTTCAAGCTCCAATGGTGGTCCGATGGCTTCTTCTCGTCGTCTCCGTATGCCGAAGATAGATCCACCTGAAAGCTCCAACCTTTAGCTCCTTCTTCGTTCTTTGAAGAAACTAGTTCACTTGGTTTGCTAAACCTAGTGAACTAGAATGAGTAGAGAGGAAATAGAATGGGATTTTATATATGGTTCTTGGTTCTCAACTCATGAGAGATGTGAACCATAGATTAAAGAGAGGGAGCAAGAGCAAGTGGGTGAGAGCAAAAAATGGAGAGCTCAAGAACAAGAGAGAGAATGAGAAAGAAAGAATGAGGCACTCTTTTGTCTTTCACCCTCTCATAATCTAAAGTAATCATAACTCATCATATCAAAAAAGTCTTATGTGTGATGGTTGAAGCAACCATAACCATATCATATCATCTACTCATTTTACCTAAATGAGCAAGCAAGAAAAAGTCTTTGCCATGAAATGATGGTTATAGTTATCATGATGGTCAACTAGTCAAGCCTAGTCAACCGGTCAACAAAGTCAACAAGTCAACAAGTCAACAAAGTCAACAAAAGTCAACAACCATGTCACCATAATACTTAATTAATATAATAGTTAATCACATATCATATTCTCATTAGGGTTGAGCAAAAAGTCAAAAAATCAACGGTCAACTGTCAACAACCCTAATGAGAATCCGCTGCCTCTGCCTCCCTGTCAACTGTGCATACACACCCGCATCCGCGTTCCGAGGAACACGAATGCAAACTGGATAAATCCAATCCCATAAGGTACACTAGGATCTGGCTTAAACCAAAGCCCGCTAGTGTAAACTGTCCGGACACTGTACGTGCACAAGTGCACGGATGTGACCGAACCCTGTCGCAAAACCATGCGACCTGTCGCAATACCATGCGACCTCTACTCTTTTTCCTAAAGGCGAAAAGCTTTCTGTGTGGGACTCTAAAGACTCGACACTACGCTGGCAGTGGGTTTAACCACAGACCGCAAGCGGCACTATCTGTGCGTAACGGTCCCCAGGTAATGCCGATAAGAAGACCGACGAGGCGAAACCCATCTGAACTCCTACTGAGCCTGAGTGTGACATTCTCCGTACAGTCCGGTCTGTTCGTCTGATACATCGCATGGCGGGCCTAGGGGGTGGTAAACGTCAGTCCCCCAATAGCGGTACAAGTCGTGCCGGAGCGAAGCCCAAAAAACCCTGAGATAACACTGGAAGCCTACCAGTATATCTCGTTTGCCCTGGCCAGGGACTACTCGTGTAATGGCTCTCCTAGACACAGCGCGATGTCAACCCCCAATACCGGGAGAGACGAATCCTGTCTAACCGTTACTGCCTCCAAGTGCTTCGGGACTGCACCCAACCACTACCTGTTTGCACGACTCCTTTGAGCCGTGGTAGGGTAGTGATCAAAGTACAGTGGGAACACACTCGAGGCGAAGTGACAGTGTCAAGTCAGCGGACTAAGCTGTACTCATGTCACCTGGGAACTGATAACTGACGATAGGCATAATACCAACTAGTCAGTTCCCGACGAGTCATGTCCAGTGTACCCGTAACCTAACGAGCACCCGCATACTATCTCAAGTACGACGTACTGACGGCTGTGGGACAGACCGTCTCTCACACTAGGATGAGAAGCGCATGCGCTGGTCTACTCCGGATTATCGATGCCCTGTCTCGATAGTCCAGCGACCAGGGACCTGCATAAGGATGTGCTTATAGATTACCCAGCCCTACTAGTGTGACGTCCATCACATCGCTGGTAATCAAGCAAAGATCCTAAGGGCTCCACTAATGTGTATAGGCGATATACAAAATATAAACACATGTACACATTGAAGCAGAAACAAACCAAGTAGCATACTACTATTTTGAGCAAGATTGTATATACAAGGTGAATATCCCAAGCATCCATTAAGTAATATACAAACTAGTATGATACAGTAATGGCCTCTAGGGCATATACACTAACAATCTCCCACTTGCACTAAGGCCATGTACTGGCGTATCGAAGACCTATCATCTCGATCAGCCGCTCGAACTGAGTCTGGGGCAGGGCCTTGGTGAATGGATCTGCAGTGTTATCTTCTAAAGCGATCCTCCGTACCTTGATCTCCCTGATCAGGTGATACCGCCTCAAGATGTGCCTGGATCTCTGATGGGACCTGGGTTCCTTCGCTAAAGCTATAGCCCCGTTGTTGTCGCAATACAGAGGTATTGGATCAACAATGGACGGAACCACCTGAAGCTCTTTCAAGAACTTCCTCATCCAGACAGCTTCTTTTGCGGCATCTGATGCAGCGATGTATTCCGCTTCCATCGTCGAGTCTGTAAGTGCACGGCGGCGTCCCGGCCGTCAACCCGACGGCCAAATGCGGAAGCGGTGATAAACTTTAATTTTGCGGACTTAGCAAACCGGCACCACCGCGCACTAAACCCCGGATCGGGCCATTAACTTGTCCAAGCTAGCTACAAGACGGGTTAGAGAGATATACCGAGTGATCCGAGTCCTCCGGTCTTCTCGTCGCCGTCCCGATCTCCTGCGGAAAATCCGGTCGTCGCCTCCTCGCCGGAAGGGCACCATAACGCCTGCATCTTTTACGGGCTCCCGCCTCTATACCGAGGCAACTCGGGCGCGAAGTTGGCTGGCCGACGCGTCCAAGATTTGCTGCAGAATAATGTAGAATAGCTGTCTCTTTGGGGTTTAGGAGGTTGCCAATTTGGAGGGATATGTACACTAGAATTTCATGGATACTTGATGGAGAAATTGAGCAAGCAATGGAAATGAAATGGAGCATCCCTCAAAGATTGAGCTCTGCCACTAAAATTGCTCACTGGAAAAAAAACCTTTGGGTAAGGTGTGTATGTTTTTAAAACCTTGCTTCAATTAAAACATTTCACCCAAAAAAATAAACAGCACACTCCATTAGCACACATGGGGGGGCCCACGAATTTTCAAGAAGGAAAAATCTCACCAAATTAAACCTTACTCCAACAGTGGCCGGCCCCCATTTCCAACACAAAATCACAAACAAAACCCATACCCAACCTTACCTTAATTAATGCATGAATAGCCAAAAAGATTTCAAAATCAATCTTTTTGCAATAAACCCCCTCCACAAAACTTATTTGCAAACTTGCAAATAACCCCCTCCATCGGAAAAGTCCGGCCGGGAAAGAACAAACGAAAACCGGCCGGAACGGAATGCAAACTGGCAACTCCAGAAAACTGGTCCCGTAATAAATTACAGGAAAACCCCGATACTGTGCATACACACCCGCATTTGTATTCCGACCGAAATACAAATGCAAAGAGACAAAACTACACTATCAAATACTAAGATCCGGCTTAAGCCAAAGCCGGCTAGTAAAAACCGTCCGATCACCATCCGTGCAATACCGCACGTATCTGATCGAACCCTGCCAAATCTCCATACGGCCTCTACAGCGTTTCGCCCGAAAGCTTGAGTAACTGAAAGTGTGGTGGACTCTAAAGACTCGTCAATACTATGGCTGTGGATTTAACCACTAGCACGTCAGAGATATAAGCCAATACGTGACGGGCCACCAGCTATTGACTAAAAGGGACGTCGATGAGTGAACTCATCCTGACACCCTACTGAGCCTATCAGTGACAATATCCGTACAGTCCGGTCCGTTCGTCTATGAGCATCGCATGTCGGGCCTAGGGGGTTGGTAAAAGTCAGACCCCCAAAAGCGGTACAAGTCGTGTCGGAGTGTAGCCCAGAACACCCTGAGATACTACTGGAATACCTACCAGTAAATCTCCTTCCTTGGCCAAGGTCTTCGTGTAATGGCTCTCCTAGACACAGCGCGACCTCACCCCCAATACCGGGAGAGACGAACCCCCGAAGATCCGCTCACTGCCTCCATGTGGCTCGGGACTGTACCCAACTAAAACCTGTTTGCACGACTCCTTTGAGCCGTGGTAGGGTAGTAATCAAAGTACAGTGGGAACTCACACGAGACAAATGACGATCCCCAGGTCGATGAACTAACCTGTACACATGTCACCAGGGAACTGCTATCTGACGTCAGGTATAAGACCAACTAGCATGTTCCCGGCGAGTCCTGTCCGGTATACTCATAACCCAATGAGCACCTGTATACATCTTAGGTGAACCAACTGACATCAGTGGCTTGTGAGACCGGCCACCGCCCCTCGTCGGGGTCTCGACTGTATACACTAGTCTACTCTGGAGTTTCGATGCCCTATCTCGAAACTCCCACGACTAGGGACCTTTTAAGGATGTGCTTATAGACTACCAGCTCCCACGTATATGATCGCCCTCATACTGCCGGTAGTCAAGCAAGAATCCTAGGGGCTCTATCAACATGCAATAGCGACCTGTCAGGTCACCTAAAGCAGTACACGATGATAAAGGTAAACCAGATAGCGTACTATCATCTCGAGTAAGACTGTCTTCCCGGGATAGGTCCTCCCTCAATCATTGCAATCGCGTGCCTGTGACCCAATAATTGACTCTGAGGGCACTATCTCCAACAATCTACCACTTGCACTCAAGGCTAATTGTTTCGATGTCGCATACTCACAGCCCGTGTGATACCGAACACCCAACTCCTCTACTAGTCAGTCTCACAAAAACCGTTTGTGAAACTATTGCGTTCGAGGAATAGCCTTAGTGAGTGGATCCGCCTTGATGTTTCTTTCTATGTCTCTCTATATCTCAAGTTCGCGGAGAAAGCCATCTCCCGAAATGAGCAATACCTGTCTTAGTATGTCTGGATGTCTGATGGGACCTAGCTCATAAATGAACTCCAAATCCAAACTTCTTAGACTGTATCGTCAACTGAACTTAATCAGTATCCTGCGCTATGCCTCCCTCAGTATTGCCTTGGACCACCTGTCCAAAATACTGCCCCTCGTCAGAAGGAAAACTATAACTCTGACAACCTCCTTGTCGTCCAGGTCACCTTGGAAGCCTGGAATGATAACCGTCTCCTAAAGGAGGCAACCATTATCATATCCCTAGAACATCCACTTATGTTCTAAAACTGCTTCCGACTATTTCTCCAGGATTGGATCAATGTCAACTTATTGCATCTAGTGCAAGAACAACATCTGGTGTGGTACTAGACATCTCGTGATTGACTCAATTGCCTAAGCAAGTGATCTGCCAATCATGAACATCCCTCTCCCCTTTAGTCTGTAAGACACCTTTAGAGAGGGTGACTCCATTACCTGCAGGTACACTACCATGCCAGGAGTCGTCCATTCTAAATACTCAAAGAATGCTGTCTAAGTACCCTGATTGGGAAACCACTCAAATCTAGATCTAAAACCATAGATCTAGTAACCAGTATGTCTGATATAATGTCCAAGTCCTTTGTGGAGAAACCACTGTGTGACGACCAAAGTATAACCGATCGTAGTATAGGAATATCACTTCCTACTACCTTCTCAACAGATCCATCCCCTATTCTGATGACGTCAAACCTATGACTGTCACATCAGAAATAGATGATCTATCTCCGCTACATCTGCTTTAGTCTATAAATAGACATAAGCCTGATGTCCACCAATGCTTCCGCTGCTCCCACTGATTACGACAACCCTCTGGCAGAGTCATATAGACGTGCACTTCTAAAGCTAGTTTAGAACGACGCTATACCCATCCTCCTGCCGGGTCTCGCAGACTGGAACAACAACAATGGCAAGTGTGGGTAAACAAGAACTTCCCTGTCACCGTCCTTGAGGCTACCGGAGTACCTCTCGGGTGCCTGAAGTTACCCACCTTATCTGCGGAGTGGCCAATGGAATGTCAAATCAGATTGAATCTTTAGGTTCCTTATGAAATCTTCAGTAATCGTTTGCGGTTCTGGAATCACTTCCAGTTCTACCATTCTCCCACTACTGCTTTTGAAATAATCCATTTTTAATAAAACTGTGGCGAGTCTAGAACAATATTTCTATTGATCTGCCAGATGGTAGAAAGTCAACCCTCGTCATAGCCTGGGTCAACCCACAAACTGCCATTACAGAAACGTGCCTTGAGTTGTCCAGTGTCTGGTTTTAATCATAAGCCGGACAACTCCCTGTACCTTAACAACGTTAAGATATGAACTGTTCTATATCCAATATAGAACCAGAGGCACTGATTTAATTGAACCAGATTCAAATCATGCAGCTATTTCCAGTGCATGTCAACTAAATGGAAGGAGGCCGATCAGCGTTACTCAACTTAGGAATGCTTCCAATTATGAGTAACCTGAAAGAGAAGCAGTTTCTCTTTATCATTACTATCAACTGAATACCATACACAAGTATCTACATCTTCGATCACTTTGAAGAATCCCGATACTTGCTACACTTGGTTCTCTACTCTATTCAAATACCTATAACTCCTCAAAACTTAGACCCTGTGTTTCTACGAAACACATGTCTAAGAACTAGAGAAGTTAAAAGTAAACAGAATATAGTAAGAGGACCAACCTCTCTGTCCTAATGGACACTGGACAACATACAATACTCTGTATAAGTCCGCTGAGTCTGATAACTCATTCACTGTGTGTCGTAGGTTGAAAACTGTACTATGGTTATGAAGAATTACACCGCTGTTCAATGCTCCTTACCTAACCATCCACTGATATAGGTAAATGTCATCGACATAATATCAAAAGGTATATCTCACTCTATGAAAATAGACGTACAGATATATCAATTTGAAATTGGTGCACAACAGCGGATATTCAAACCCAAATATTTGCCGACCGGCAAACAGCCCAGGTGATCTCCTCAAATATCACCGATTACAACGAATCCCGATATAATGAGGAGGATCACCCTATTCCAAATAACTTACTCCCACTTATCATCTGTAAAACCATACAGATGTGAGAATCAAACCTGGTAAATACATACCCTGGAGCAAGTGTCTAATCGGGAAATCAGTTTTCTTTTAACAGTACAAAGTTGAACTGAAACATTGAAATGTTTCGATGGGGTATCCTGGTATTCCTAGTAATTCCTCTACCATTATCCAGATTCACAACTATAACCGTATAATTCTTTGCCACCTCTCCAAATCCCTTTATATGTCTTTAGTCATTACCTTCTGCACACCCCTTAGGCCAAATGGTTTTCTTCCTTTCCTACCGTTCGGCACCAGCCTATGGTTTGGAAGAAGACTATCCAATAAGCATAATGGGTGTACTGTCCTAGTCCTAGGAGCACTCGCAATGCAAGAGAAGTTGAAGATAAAAGACAACCGAATAAACCTTATTCCTATTTCTCCTGGACCAGAATCCATCCCCGAACTGGAACAAGTTCCTTTCGAGTTCGTATATAACCATACGATGGAGTATCCAAATAAACTGTGGATCTTCGTAGTGATACGGAGTGTCTTGGAGAAATACAAAGGTGATTTAGGATTGGCGAAGAAATACTTGGTTTGGTCGTGAATATCAGTCGCAATTTACTTTGCCCTCTTACTAATCCCTTGCTTTGTCTTAATCTTAATACCTTCTGCACACCATCGTTATGCTAATTGGTTTTCTTCATTCCCCACTGTTCGGCACCAGCCTAAAGTTTGGAAGAAGACTATCCAATTTGCGTAATAGGTGTACTATCTCCTAAACCAAGGAGTACTCACAACTTGAGAGAAGGTAAAAGGGAAAAGACAACTGAATAATCTTATCCGTTTTCTCCAGAACCGAAAACCATCCTCGAATTCCTTCGAGTTCGTATCTAACCATACGATGGTTTTGTCCAATGGAAGTGGACGTTCGCAGTAATACGGGGTGTCCTGGAGAAAAGGGTAAAAGTAGGAGTGGCAATGAGGTCTGCAACTCAGACAATCCAAAAGTCAGTGTTAAGAAGGTTCGGTCAACTTGGTCTCTGAGTCGTAGTCTTAGGGTCGGGTCAATGGTCGCTGCCAGAGAGAGAGAGAAAAGAAACACTCAGCGTGCACTCTATCCTAGATCAGAATGGTTACCAATTTATCTAATCTGGAAACCTCCCACTGTACCTCAAACTCTCCTCCAAACCTGAAAGAAGAATAAGTCGGGGTCACCCGAGGAGTAAACCAACTCATCAGTGGGAATCGGGATCCAACTCTCATCGCATGATAACGTGACGGAATCCGCTCACGGTATCACACTCCAGAAGGTATGCGCATATCTGGCAAGTTTCAGTTCTTTTGAAACTCCCGATGTGATTTCTGCCCCATGCTCTTATGACCTTGACGAAGGTCAACAAATCATAAGTCACATGTCAAGTTCCACCCGTCATTGTCCAGGTTAATTTGAACCCACCCGTACAAGCCCTTGACGAAGGTCAACAAGGCTATACGAATGTCCCAAACCAACACATCTATCTATGCAGCAGAAAAGCAACAAGCAGCTACCATGCACTATGCCTTGACGAAGGTCAACAAACATAGAATGAATACTACGTGCTACCCGTCTGAAACGACGGAGGGCTACGAATGGTTTCTGGCGAAAACCTTTAACGTAATGAACTTGATATCGTTGAAGGAACGGATAGCTTTTTAGAAAATATAGTGGCGAAAACCTTTACTAAAGAGGTCATTCCCGGTGAAGGGATCTCGGCTCTTTCCCCGTAGAATGGGGTGCAGGATATTCCAAATGAATACCACGGTGCAAAGCAAAAGTAATCGGCTATAGTGAAGTTAATGCCCTGACGCAAACTTTTGTCCAAGGGGTCACTCCCGGTGAAGGGATCTCGGCCCTTGCCTCGTCGACTGAGGAGCAGGATATTCCAACTGAATACCACGATGCAAAACAAAAGAGAACGTCCTTGCAATAACAGCTTTTTGAAAAATGTTCCAACAACATCAGAATAGGTTTGTTTATTTTGCATTGATCCGAATCAACGCAGTCCCATCAATTGATCACACCACAAAGAACGAAAATATACTGACGTACGTATATGCCATCCGCATTCGCCACTGGGTCCCGTCATCACCCGTTAGGTTAGCTTACTAACGACAGAGCGGGGACTGGACTAGCGCGGATGTAAAACATATACAACATCTACTAATATATATACCAATATATTATATTTCGCTCAAGGCGTGAAAAAAATGCAACATCACAAAAATGTACAGCATCACAGAACAATACAGATATCTGGGATCCCCGGGTTTCACAGAGCCACTACTGAAACCCGACGTTCCCCTGGTCGTGTGGATAGCCTGTGCAATGAAATCCTAGACCCCTACGGGCTCGGCAAGTTACCCGCCAAAACCTGAAGCGAGGCAGCCCCCTTCAGCGCCGTGAATGGACCACCCAGCACTCCACGGAATCCGGCAACTTGGGCACCCCTCCTGGGTCAACTTGTACCCCCTACGAGTGCGGCGAACAGCCCGCCAATTCTAGAGTGAAGCCCCTTCCATCCTAATGCCATGAGATGCGGGCTTGTTGCCCTCTAGAACCCGGCCATCCGTGCACCCCACCGCGGGGTAATCCTAGTACAGAAAGTAAAAAATACATACACCGGGTACATCGACCGCAACCGGGTCGTGCCCCAAAAGAATAATACAATCAGGCAGTGATGGCAGTCCACATGTCGGACGCTCGCCCCGCAATATCAAATGTACATAATACAACAACACAGTACTAGCATTGCATCCAGGCTATCCCCCACGACCGATCCGCAACAACACAGCATAAACACAGAACATCAACGTGAAAATCACGTTCGCAAATCCGTCTAACCGGGCTATAGCAGTTAGACTGGATTTACCGATCGAGTGACATTCACGGTCGCAGATATAATGTAAATACTGTGAAAAATGTGTTTAAAATTTTCCGATTGATCAAAAATAAACTAGTGGGCCCCAAACCAATACTGCAGCAGTTACAGAAATTATGAGCCCAATTTTAATGTCCCAAAAACCCTATTTTCACAACAGAAGCCCAATGGAAAAAAACCAGCCCACTGATCCCTTCAATCGGCCGCGGAACCGCGGCTCCATGTAGGGTTATGCCGCGGTTCCGCGCTTCGATGAAGGGAACGGTGTATCGTATTTTTCCAGTGGCCTTAATTCTTCTAGTAAAGTACTTTTATACAACCTGAAAAATTTTTAGAGACCAAAAAATTTCAACAGAAAACTGTCGTGACAAAATACGGGTTTTTGGACATTTCGATCGATCGGAACTGAAAAACACATTACACAAAGCTAGACTATGTTAATGGCGAGGCTCTGATACCACTGTAAGTGCACGGCGGCGCCCCGGCCGTCAACCAGACGGCCAAATGCGGAAGCGGAGATAAACTTTAATTTTGCGGACATAGCAAACCGGCACCACCGCGCACAAAATCCCGGATCGGGCCATTAAACTAGATCTAGCTAACTGCAAGATGGGTTAGAGAGATATACCGCGTGATCCGAGTCCTCCGGTCTTCTCGTCGCCGTCCCGATCTCCTGCGGAAAATCCGGTCGTCACCTCCTCGCCGGAAGGGCACCACAACGCCTGCATCTTTTTCGGGCTCCCGCCTCTATACCGAGGCAACTCGGGCGCGAAGTTGGCTGGCCGACGCGTCCAAGATTTGCTGCAGAATAGTGTAGAATAGCTACCTCTTTGGGGTTTAGGAGGTTGCCAATTTGGAGGGATATGTACACTAGAATTTCATGGATACTTGATGGAGAAATTGAGCAAGCAATGGAAATGAAATGGAGCATCCCTCAAAGATTGAGCTCGGCCACTAAAATTGCTCACTGGAAAAAAAACCTTTGGGTGAGGTGTGTATGTTTTTAAAACCTTGCTTCAATTAAAACATTTCACCCAAAAAAATAAACAGCACACTCCATTAGCACACATGGGGGGGCCCACTAATTTTCAAGAAGGAAAAATCTCACCAAATTAAACCTTACTCCAACAGTGGCCGGCCCCCATTTCTAACACAAAATCACAAACAAAACCCATACCCAACCTTACCTTAATTAATGCATGAATAGCCAAAAAGATTTCAAAATCAATCCTTTTGCAATAAACCCCCTCCACAAAACTTATTTGCAAACTTGCAAATAACCCCCTCCATCGGAAAAGTCCGGCCGGGAAAGAACAAACGAAAACCGGCCGGAACGGAATGCAAACTGGAAACTCCAGAAAACTGGTCCCGTAATAAATTACAGGAAAACCCCGATACTGTGCATACACACCCGCATTTGTATTCCGACCGAAATACAAATGCAAAGAGACAAAACTACACTATCAAATACTAAGATCCGGCTTAAGCCAAAGCCGGCTAGTAAAAACCGTCCGATCACCATCCGTGCAATACCGCACGTATCTGATCGAACCCTGCCATATCTCCATACGGCCTCTACAGCGTTTCGCCCGAAAGCTTGAGTAACTGAAAGTGTGGTGGACTCTAAAGACTCGTCAATACTATGGCTGTGGATTTAACCACTAGCACGTCAGAGGTAAAAGCCAATACGTGACGGGCCACCAGCTATTGACTAAAAAGGACGTCGATGAGTGAACTCATCCTGACACCCTACTGAGCCTGTCAGTGACAATATCCGTATAGTCCGGTCCGTTCGTCTATGAGCATCGCATGTCGGGCCTAGGGGGTTGGTAAAAGTCAGACCCCCAAAAGCGGTACAAGTCGTGTCGGAGTGTAGCCCAGAACACCCTGAGATACTACTGGAATACCTACCAGTAAATCTCCTGCCTTGGCCAAGGTCTTCGTGTAATGGCTCTCCTAGACACAGCGCGACCTCACCCCCAATACCGGGAGAGACGAACCCCCGAAGATCCGCTCACTGCCTCCATGTGGCTCGGGACTGTACCCAACTAAAACCTGTTTGCACGACTCCTTTGAGCCGTGGTAGGGTAGTAATCAAAGTACAGTGGGAACTCACACGAGACAAATGACGATCCCCAGGTCGATGAACTAACCTGTACACATGTCACCAGGGAACTGCTATCTGACGTCAGGTATAAGACCAACTAGCATGTTCCCGGCGAGTCCTGTCCGGTGTACTCATAACCCAATGAGCACCTGTATACATCTTAGGTGAACCAACTGACATCAGTGGCTTGTGAGACCGGCCACCGCCCCTCGTCGGGGTCTCGACTGTATACACTAGTCTACTCTGGAGTATCGATGCCCTGTCTCGAAACTCCCACGACTAGGGACCTTTTAAGGATGTGCTTATAGACTACCAGCTCCCACGTATATGATCGCCCTCATACTGCCGGTAGTCAAGCAAGAATCCTAAGGGCTCTATCAACGTGCAATAGCGACCTGTCAGGTCACCTAAAGCAGTACACGATGATAAAGGTAAACCAGATAGCGTACTATCATCTCGAGTAAGACTGTCTTCCCGGGATAGGTCCTCCTTCAATCATTGCAATCGCGTGCCTGTGACCCAATAATTGACTCTGAGGGCACTATCTCCAACAGAGTCTGCAACGGTTTCCTGTTTGGAGCTCTTCCAACACACCGCCCCTCTATTGAGGGTGAAGACAAAACCCGACATGGACTTGGAATCATCCTTGTCACTCTGGAAGCTGGAGTCAGCAAAGGCCTCGATCTGGAGGTCCTTTCCGCCATACACCAAGAACATCTCCTTAGTCCTTCTCAGGTACTTGAGAATGTTCTTTACCGCTATCCAATGTTTCTCCCCAGGGTTTGACTGATACCGGCTTACCACACTCAGTGCATAAGCTACATCCGGTCTGGTACACAACATCGCATACATTATAGAGCCTACCGCAGAAGCGTAGGGTATAATAGACATGCGATCCCTCTCCAAATCAGTCTTGGGAGACATCTCTTTAGAGAGGGTGATCCCGTGACAAGCCGGCAGGTTACCGCGCTTGGAATCTTCCATACTGAATCTTTTCAGTATGGTGTCGTTGTACCTGGACTGTGAAAGTCCTAATATCCTCTTGGATCTGTCACGGTAGATCCGGATACCCAGAAGGTATGAGGCATCACCTAGGTCTTTCATGGAGAACCTGTGTGACAAGAACCCCTTGACAGATTGTAGCATAGGAATGTCATTTCCTATTAAGAGAATGCCATCCACGTATAAAACGAGGAATACTGCAGTTCTCGCTACAAATCTACTATAGATGCATGGTTCATCTGGATTTTTGATAAAGCCAAATTCTTTGACCGTCTCATCAAAGCAGATGTTCCAACTCCGCGATGCCTGCTTTAGTCCATAGATGGACTTAAGCAACTTGCACACCTTTCCGCTGCTCCAACTCTGAATGAAACCCTCTGGCTGGTCCATATAGACACACTCCTCTAAATTTCCATTTAGAAAAGCTGTCTTTACGTCCATTTGCCAAATCTCATAATCGTGGAAGGCAGCAATGGCAAGAAGGATCCGAATGGATTTCAGCATGGCTACTGGAGAAAAGGTCTCGTCATAGTCCAAGCCAGGTCTTTGATGAAAACCCTTTGCTACCAGCCTAGCTTTATAGGTCTCAACCTGTCCATCTACACCAATCTTCCTTTTGAAGATCCACTTGCATCCTACGGGTTTTACCCCGTCTGGAGCAATGTCCAACGTCCATACCTTGTTGGTGTACATGGACTCCATTTCGGTCCGCATTGCATCCAGCCATTTCACTGAGTCAACGCTCTGAACGGCCTGCTGGAAGCTAGTAGGCTCATCATAATCTATGATGCAATCCTCTCTATCCCCGTCTATGAGAAAACCGTAGTATCTCTCGGGCGGATGAGACTGCCTACTACTTCTGCGGAGCGGCGTAGGAATGTCCTGTTCTGTTGAACCCTCTGGTTCCACCAAACTTTCAGTAACAGTCTGTGGTTCTGGAACTTCTTCCAGTTCTATTGTGCTCCCACTTATCTGGGTTTCCAAAAACTCAGTTTCCAAGAAGCGGGCATGCTGGGAAACAAAAACCTTTTGTTCCTCAGCGGAATAGAAAAGATACCCCCTGGAGTTCCTTGGGTATCCCACAAACTTACACTGTACTGAACGTGCCTCAAGCTTGTCCGCATGCTGCTTTTTTACAAAAGCTGGACATCCCCATACCTTAAGATACTTAAGACAGGGTTTCTTCCCAGTCCACATCTCATATAGGGTGGTAGGCACAGTCTTGGTAGGAGCCTTGTTCAAGAGATACGCAGCTGCTTCTATTGCATATCCCCAGAATGATCGTGGTAACTCAGCGTTACTCATCATGGACCGAACCATATCCAATAGGGTTCGGTTCCGTCTCTCCGATACACCGTTATGTTGCGGAGTGTATGGAGGAGTAAGCTGAGAGAGAATACCATTCTCTTTTAAGTAATTCAGGAATTCGGCACTTAAGTATTCTCCACCTCGATCCGATCTTAGAATCTTAATACTTTTGCCGGTCTGTTTCTCTACTTCATTCTTATAATCCTGGAATTTTCCAAAGGCCTCGGACTTATGTTTCATTAAGAAGACATAACCGTACCTTGAGAAGTCATCCGTAAAAGTAATGAAGTAAGAATGTCCGCTTCGGGCATGTGTAGACATTGGACCGCACACGTCACTGTGTACGAGTCCCAAGAGCTCGCTCGCTCTTACTCCATATCCAGTAAACGGAGTCTTTGTCATCTTTCCTTTGAGACAGGATTGACAAGTGGCATACGACTGATATTCGAACGCATTCAAATACCCTTCTGTATGTAACTTCGTCAACCTTCTCTCATTGATGTGACCCAATCTACAATGCCATAAGAAAGTATGATTTATTTCTGGAGACTTTCTTTTGTGTGTATTCTGGACATTAAAAATCTGTGGTTGGTTCAATACGTATATACCATTACTCAATGTACCTGACCCAATCAGAACTTGATTAAGGTGAATGTTTACAACATTACTTACAAACGCAAATTCATAACCTTCTTTAGAAGCTAAAGATACAGAAATGATATTACAAGTTGCGTTGGGTACAAAAAAGCAATTACGCAAAACCAAAAGATGTCCATCTGACATTCCCAGGTGATAGTCCCCCACGGCTTTAGCATCCTTGCTAGCTCCGTTCGCAACTCTGAGGGTCATGTCACCTTCCTTCAAAATCCTACGGTTTCTCAACGCCTGCAAAGAATTACAGATATGAGATCCTGATCAGGTATCCAATACCCAGGAAGTAGAGTTTATTGAAAGACAGTTTTCAATAACATACACACCTGAAGCTGAAGCTGCAACCTGCTTGTGTCCTGGCTTTCCAAGCCCTGCAATCATTCTTCCAGTGTCCTTTCTTATGACAATAGAAGCACTCTTCCTTATCCACAAGCTTCCCCGCTATCTTTGTTGCTTTACCTTTTCCCTTCGTATCCACTTTACTAACACCGCCCCTTGGTTTGGCGGGGGCCTTCTTCTTCTTTCCCTTGGCTTTCGCCTTGGACCTAGAAGAAGATGATCCTGCTACAAACAAAGTGGATGTTTCCCTACCTTTCTGTAGGGTGCCCTCTGCGCTCCTCAGCATGTTGAGGAGCTCTGAAAGTTCAACCTCTTTTTCTTGTAGGTTGAAGTTCAGTATAAACTGGGCGTAAGTGGAAGGAAGGGACTGGAGAACTATATCCGTATATAGCTCACTCTCCAATGTGATCCCTAGGTCAGCGAGCTCCTAAATGTAGCCGATCATCTTTAGCACGTGCTCGGCTACTGATGATCCGACGGCCATTCTTGTCGAGAATAACTTTTTCGACGCTTCGTATCTTGCGATACGAGATTGCTCTCCATACAGTTCTTTTGTATGGAGCAATATGGATTCCATGTCCATATTCTCATGCCTCCTCTGATGTTCGTTGTCCATCGAGGCAAGCAGGAGGCACTTGGCCTTCGCGCTATCAATCTCCCAAGTCTTGCGGATTTCCTTATCCGCGACACTGGAAGTTGGACTAGGGACAGGGGGAGCTTTGGTGGTAAGAAGATACCCCAGCTTGTCATAAGTGATTGCTATCTTGACATTCCTGAGCCAATCTTTGTAGTTTGGCCCTGTCAGTTTGTTTTTATCTAGGAGTAACTTAAGTCCAATCATGTTGATTGGTCGCTGCAATTAGGAGAGAGAAGAAGAAACACTCAGCATGATGCTCTTGCAAGTTTAGAGTGGTTTATAGTTTGTCTAAACATGATGGCTCCCACTGTTTCTCGAATCCCTCCTCAAACCATAAAGAAAGAATTAGTCAGGATCAATCCCACCGCACAATACTTGCTTAACCGTTCAGCCAGGCCGGTGTCGGTACTTCAAGGGAGGTTTTCCAATGCTTTCGCGAAGTTCCTTAATTAAAGAACCTCTTTTCCCTGGGGGCGTAGCCCCGCTAACACCTTTCTAGGCACCTACTAGGTTTATAGCATTGATCGTTAAGTGAGAAATTTCCCGAGGAGTAGCATATACTCACAGTAGGATCGGGATCCAAATATCATCGCGTGACGAAACTGAAGGAATCCTACCAGAATCACCACACTCCAAATGGTATGCAAATCTAGCAAGTTTCAGTACTTATGAAACTCCCGATGTGGATTTTTTCCCCATGCTCTTATGACCTTGACGAAGGTCAACAAATCATAAGTCACATGTCAAGTTCTGCCCGTCATTATCCAGGTTAATTTGAATCCACCCGTATATACCCTTGACGAAGGTCAACAAGGTAATGCGAATGTCCCAAACCAACGCATCTATCTATGCTACATATGAATGCCCAACAGCTACCAATCACTATGCCTTGACGAAGGTCAACAAACACAGCTTGAATACTATTGAATATTCATACGAAACGACGGAGGGCTACGAATGGTTTTGGCAAAACCGTGAACGTAGTGAACTTGATTTGGTCGATGGAACGAGATAGCTTTTAAAAGGAGTGGCTCAAGCTCCGTATTTAAAAGTTGGTTTTGAAAAGAACCGAGTGGTTTTTCGAAAGTGTTCCAACGACTTTAACTTGGTTTATTATCTTGCATTAGTTCTTTTAATGCGTGATATTCTTGCATTAGTTCTTTTAATGCGTCCCATCATTTAATCCTACCATTGCAGAAAACAACCAAAATATGACGTACGCTTATGCCATTCGCATTCGCCACTGGGCCCCGTCATTACCCGTTAGGTTACTTAACTAACGACAGAGCGGGGGCTGGGCTAGCGCGTCTGTAAAATATAAGCAACGCCTAAATAATATCATATATAGATATACTGCAATGATAAACATTTCAGATCACAGATGAATACATTGGATATACTAGGAATCTGTAATTTATACGAGCCTGTAACAAAAACAGATTACACGGTCGCGGTGAATAGCCAATACCCCACCCAAGACCCCTACGGGTGCGGCAAACTACCCGCCAAGTACCCGAAGCGTAGCAACCTCCCTCATCTCCATGAGTAAGCCACTCGACACTTCGGCATACCCGGTAGTTTGTGCACCCCCTCCATGGGTCTATCCTAGGAGCAAAAACAGTAAAAAGAAATTATACAATGACGGCTACAACCCCGACCCGGTTGTGCGGCCATACAAATAATATTATTACATCAATTTACATTTACAATGAATGAAAGAAAAACAAAAGCTCATCTCACATCCACCCCGGCTATTCACCCGCGACAGTCCAACACATTCATATACACATTCCAATATCAAACACAGATCATGTATAACCCCGACTAATCGACTTATAGCGATTAGCCGACGTTCAATACATGCAAACATCACAGATATAACCATCATAGTCAAAGTGTAGTGATGTTCGGAAAAAAATACGAAATTATAGGACCCCAAAAGTAAATTTCTGTTCTGGAGAATCTGGGCACATATAATATATTTTAAAAATCCCAAAACCAATACAGAGACACACTGCACGAAAGAAGATCACCAGAAGACTCTAAACGGCGGCGGTTCCGCGGCTCAATGAATAGGTGAGGCCGCGGATCCGCGGCGGTCCGAACGAATTAGGGGATCGTTTTTCTTGGGTGTTCACACAAAACCCTGAGCCGAATTTAGGTGTATAACAAATCTTGTTTTGACCAGAAAAACTTTAAACAGAAACTAGGATTTTGAAAAAGTTTGGTTTTTGGATTTTTCCGGTTCCGAACTTCGTTACACTTCACTACCAAGCTAGTTTAAGTTTAGTTAGGCTCTGATACCACTGTAAGTCCACGTTGCGACCCCCGGTTCTTACGGGGAGGCGGAAACGGTATAAAAGTCAAATTTTTAGCGCAAGGGGCAACATGGACTGAACAAAGTCGGGATCTTTTCCTAAACTAAAACTAGCAAACTTGCTAAAGAGAGTTAGCTACTCGGATGAAGATGGTTATACCTAAACTTGTCTTGAACTCCTTCGTCTTCAAGCTCCAATGGTGGTCCGATGGCTTCTTCTCGTCGTCTCCGTACGCCGAACATAGATCCACCTGAAAGCTCCAACCTTTAGCTCCTTCTTCGTTCTTTGAAGAAACTAGTTCACTTGGTTTGCTAAACCTAGTGAACTAGAATGAGTAGAGAGGAAATAGAATGGGATTTTATCTATGGTTCTTGGTTCTCAACTCATGAGAGATGTGAACCATAGATTAAAGAGAGGGAGCAAGAGCAAGAGGGTGAGAGCAAAAAATGGAGAGCTCAAGAACAAGAGCGAGAATGAGCAAGAAAGAATGAGGCTCTCTTTTGTCTTTCACCCTCTCATAATCTAAAGTAATCATAACTCATCATATCAAAAAAGTCTTATGTGTGATGGTTGAAGCAACCATAACCATATCATATCATCTACTCATTTTACCTAAATGAGCAAGCAAGAAAAAGTCTTTGCCATGAAATGATGGTTATGGTTATCATGATGGTCAACTAGTCAAGCCTAGTCAACCGGTCAACAAGTCAACAAAAGTCAACAAGTCAACAAAGTCAACAAAAATCAACAACCATGTCACCATAATACTTAATTAATATAATAGTTAATCACATATCATATTCTCATTAGGGTTGAGCAAAAAGTCAAAAAATCAACGGTCAACTGTCAACAACCCTAATGAGAATCCGCTGCCTCTGCCTCCCTGTCAACTGTGCATACACACCCGCATCCGCGTTCCGAGGAACACGAATGCAAACTGGATAAATCCAATCCCATAAGGTACACTAGGATCTGGCTTAAACCAAAGCCCGCTAGTGTAAACTGTCCGGACACTGTACGTGCACAAGTGCACGGATGTGACCGAACCCTGTCGCAAAACCATGCGATCTGTCGCAATACCATGCGACCTCTACTCTTTTGCCTAAAGCCGAAAAGCTTTCTGTGTGGGACTCTAAAGACTCGACACTACGCTGGCAGTGGGTTTAACCACAGACCGCAAGCGGCACTAGCTGTGCGTAACGGTCCCCAGGTAATGCCGATAAGAAGACCGACGAGGCGAAACCCATCTGAACTCCTACTGAGCCTGAGTGTGACATTCTCCGTACAGTCCGGTCTGTTCGTCTGATACATCGCATGGCGGGCCTAGGGGGTAGTAAACATCAGTCCCCCAATAGCGGTACAAGTCGTGCCGGAGCGAAGCCCAAAACACCCTGAGATAACACTGGAAGCCTACCAGTATATCTCGTCTGCCCTGGCCAGGGACTACTCGTGTAATGGCTCTCCTAGACACAGCGCGATGTCAACCCCCAATACCGGGAGAGACGAATCCTGTCTAACCGTCACTGCCTCCAAGTGCTTCGGGACTGCACCCAACCACCACCTGTTTGCACGACTCCTTTGAGCCGTGGTAGGGTAGTGATCAAAGTACAGTGGGAACACACTCGAGGCGAAGTGACAATGTCAAGTCAGCGGACTAAGCTGTACTCATGTCACCTGGGAACTGATAACTGACGATAGGCATAATACCAACTAGTCAGTTCCCGACGAGTCCTGTCCAGTGTACCCGTAACCTAACGAGCACCCGCATACTATCTCAAGTACGACGTACTGACGGCTGTGGGACAGACCGTCTCCCACACTGGGATGAGAAGCGCATGCGCTGGTCTACTCCGGAGTATCGATGCCCTGTCTCGATAGTCCTGCGACAAGGGACCTGCATAAGGATGTGCTTATAGATTACCCAGCCCCACTAGTGTGACGGCCATCACATCACTGGTAATCAAGCAAAGATCCTAAGGGCTCCACTAATGTGTATAGGTGATATACAAAATATAAACACATGTACACATTGAAGCAGGAACAAACCAAGTAGCATACTACTATTTTGAGAAAGATTGTATATACAAGGTGAATATCCCAAGCATCCATTAAGTAATATACAAACTAGTATGATACAGTAATGGCCTCTAGGGCATATACACTAACAGTGCCTCAAAGCAAAATCTGCTTCAAATGGTGTATCCAATAATCACGTATGCGCACGGGAATCAAATCCAAATACAAGTGCTATGAACGTGCATAAATTCGAAACTAAGTGCAACAGGTGTGCACGAAAGCATTTGTCCAGTGCAACGGGTGTGTACGACAACATCATCTAGTGCATCTAGAGTGCACGGAAATCTCAACCCAGTGGAACTAACCATGTACGAAGAAAAATCCCAAATCGAGTGCATCCGGTGTGCACAAAATCCAATATCAAGCGCCTAATATGCGCAAAAGTCCAACCTAAGCGCGTCAGTCCATATAAATGCCCAGTGCGGTAAAACGCAAGAAAACGAACGTCAAGTGCAACGCGCACAAAAACCTAAATCTGGTAACACAAATGCTCAAAGACATAAATCGGGTGCAACCAAGGTACGGAATGCAAATCTAGTACAACCAAAGCACGAAATACAGATATGGTGCAACCAATACGCAAAATGTAAGCCCAGTGGATGCAGTCATGGTGCACCAAAACGATATCACGAAACTCAATCATCAAAACTCAAATCCAAGCGATATAAGTGTGATACTTGGATCACAAACACAAATCGCAACAAATGATATTGAGGTACACCTCCTAAAATGTCGAAAAAAGTGTCGAAGCTCCCAAAACTAGCAGAGCAAGAACATCCGCTTGCTTCCTGCTCACGGTCTGGCGTCCTCTGTCTCTAGGTCCTCATTTCTCTGTGGATTACCAATCTCGAAATCCATCGGCTCATCGGCCCGGTCAGGTGTGCTAACGGGAATGATTTTGCTCTGGCACTTCTTGGCCAATTATCATGACCACTCGTAAAGCAGCAAGTCATTGGCGTCGGCCTCTGGCCCTTTGAATACACGTGACACATCTGATCCTCGGTGCAAATCTCATCGCAGCAGTGTCGTGGATGGAACCTGCTCAGGGTTTCTTCTGATCTCGCCTATGCCGAACTGTACGGAGGCTCGTACTCTTACATAATCTTTTCTCGTTTTCTGGACATCTGCATTCTCAGCACAGTATTTCCTCGCGAACTGGTCGCATCCCAATGCCTCTGTATACACATAAGATCTCTAATCTCGACGAGGAGTAACAACAGCTCGTCATCATCTCGCACGAACCTCTCGTTCCACTCGTCTTTATCATCGTCCACTTCGACGTCATGTCATTTTATCTGCATAATACAATGTCCTCGGCTACAGTCAATCCGGATTCTCTCACACGGACTCGAAGTCACGAACTCGGTATCTTCTTCACTATGTAGAAGATATCTAGCCGAACACGTACTCGGGGACTCGTCCCAACCATCGGAGGAATACTCAATACTCGTCCGTCCTCGATCAACTCACAATGCATCTGGGTGAGGTCCTCTATCCGAAGCTGGTTAGCTTACTAGTCTCCTATCATATGATATCCGGACGAAGTCAAACTTTTCAAGCGAGTCATCGAGGTCCCAAAATTTCCCGAAAGCTCATCACCTGCGCGGAGTCTAAAAATATCCGGTACATACCACAGTACCTCTGGACCAGCCGTAGAAGGGCAAACCCAAGCTTCACTGATGGCACCGCTAAACTGCCGCAAACCCTGAGGTTCAAAAGCGGTTCCATGGTCATCATGTCGAGTTAGGGTTTCATTCTTCTAGAGGGTCCACAGAATCACTTGCATGTTCCTCCGAACACATTAAACATGGAAAAATGGGTTTCTGACACTCGCTCGAACTTCTTAAAATCTCCTAGGCAACATGTGAATACCCTTGGCCTCTCAACTCAAAGTAGACCAGCTATCATCTGTCGTATCTCTGCCTGAAAGCTCAAGCGATCTCAGCTCGTAAAGTACGGAGGCGACATCCTATCAAATTCAGCAACAGCTGGGTCATCTGTATGCACGGTAGACGACATCACAATCTCTGAGGTATGCTGTACATCAAGAGTCCTCTCACAATAGGCAGCCTCTATCAATGGCCCGATCATACGGTGTAAAACCAAGCACTCGCCTAAACAAGAGGTCACAACACAACAATACATCGAGACGTTCCCATGTCACCAGAAAACACAATGGTCAGTCCTCATCCATAAAGAGCTCACCCTGACCACATCACTAGCCGCAGCTCAATCCGTGCTCAAACATAGTGACATGAAACTCAATCGTGTATCGAAGAAAATGGATCAAGGGCTTGAAAGGAAGTGACAGATCCAGAATGGATACATGATCATAAGAAGAAACAACATCAATGAAAGTATGATCATGGAGACGAACATAATCAAGGATCTCAAATGGATGTATAATCATGGGTATAAAGAGAATCACAGATCTCAGAATATATACATCCTAAGGTTTCTTAAGTGGAGTATCGCATCGTAAATATGCCGCGGAACATACATACGGTACGTCACTCTACTCTATCTACCTACTCCATCAACTCTACTCTATCTACCTACTCCATCAATAAGGGTCAACCTATGAAACGAAATTTCGGGTCTAATACCCCCCTCTATTCAAGTCTAAGTTCCATTAGGTCAAGCTTAGGTTCCGAAATACATACCCGCCCTAGACTCCGTAGAGTCAAACATAGAATCGAACCAAGGTTAAACCTAGCGCTCTAATACCAACTTTGTCACGACCCAAAATATTAGCTCGTGACGGGCACATAAATCACGCTACGTCTAAAGGCGCCACGTAATTCAAGTATGTCGAAACCCAGAAATCTAAACCTTTTTAAGAAAAATCAAGGAGGTGAAGTTTTGAAATAAGGGTATAATGAAATCAAGTTTTCTTAAATGCATAGAAAAGGAACATGAATAATGCAAGTGAAATTTACTATTTTGAAAACATGTTTCAACTTTTAAAAATTAAGGCAACACCTCCATTGTATATTTTGATCCAAAACTACAATACAAGATAATGATAAAGGCATCCCCAAGCGGGAGCTAGCTCTTCGCCAAACGGTGGATCACAACCAAACAAGACAGTAAATATAAGTATACGATGCCCAACGGCGAAGATTACCACAAAAGAAAATGAAATAAGCAAGACATCAAAACCACAAGTAGCGGAATACCCCTCGCTCTAAGTCTCGCAACCACAAGTCTTACTAAGTCTCATTACATATACAAATGCTAGTTTGATTGATGGAGTTGACTAGATACAATATGAAATATAAATATAAGAGGGGTACGATCTAATATGTACCACCTACCAAAGCAATCACCCGAATGCAACTGTGTGCCAGCGATGCCGCTATTGATCCAAACGGTCAACCTGTAAGAACTGTAGGACAACGGGGGTGAGTTGCCAACTCTTGAGTAGAAAAACATCAACAAGTAGAAATCGAATAAACAACGACTCCTAGGTCAACTGTATCATAAAGTTAATACTATGATATCTATGGTGATCGGGTCTATATATGTGCCAACACTATAAATAAATTCCTATGAGCATGTGGATATCGTCCAACAATATAATCAATGTATGTATGCGCGTAGATCTCGTCCAACCATATCATCAATGTATGTATGCATGTGGATCCCGTCCACGTGTTAACCAATGACACAACAACATCATGCATGTAAATATCATAAAAGCATATGCAAGAAAGTATGAGAATATAAATCAACGTGTGCTCCTCGCGACACATCAAAATCATAGAACCTGAGTGCCCAGCATCGACACTCTAAACATCATGAAACCCGTGTCCAGCATCGACACGTAAATCCTCATATCTCAAGCTCCGTCAGTCCGGATCGGCCCTCGGGCTCCGTCAGTCCGAATCGTCCTATATCATCTCTCGACTCCGGTCGGTATCCTCCGGATATCCGCCGAGCCCAAAAACTATCACCGGTAGGTTGTAGTCCCTTGGCCAGGCTCACCGTCTACTTCACAGCAATCCTTTCTCGCCCCGGGGTACCATACCGGGTCCACCATGTACCCGCAATCAGCCTCATCAAGCTCCTCGAATCGGGTATCACTGTCACACGTCTCAGAACCGAGAAAAACGCATGGTGGACGCACTGAAATATCATATCAAGAGAAACTGGGTTTTTAAAACAATACATACTATCTTTTTAAATTTACCACGGTTCTCAAATCCAGAAATCTAATGAAAATAGCATATCTTAATGCGTATAATCGCAAAGCATGATGTATGCGAAATATAACAGAATGTAAGCTTATCCATTATCATGCTGCATGGAACAGTAATATGCACATATCAAGGGAAAACTGCTCTTTTAAATGAATCCAGTTTTAAAATATATCACGCGGTTCCCAATTTATCCAAAGTCAAATGCAAAATCGTATAAAGGTGCATATGTAACTATAGCAAGTAAAATTATGCAAGTAGTCATATCCCGATGCAGCAGTCCTACTGTATAGTGACTTGGCAATTATCGATGATGAAGTGTGTAATCCAGAAAATCCGTGTAAGTGTAACATACGCATCATCGATAATGGCGCAGGTGTACTAGCAAAGGCATATGCAATGCGATGAAAATAACATGAATGCAGCATAAAGTAAATCGTATGCAAATGCTGACGGGTATACATATCTAACATGACCGAGTCGGTGAATCTAACCATCGGCATCTAGCCTCACGACATCACGTACGGTATAATCCATCGTACGGCATCCTCTAGTCAAGGGTATGGATTAATCATCAAGTCAAACTCATCACGTACGGAAAATCATCGTACGACGGCATTAAACCAATAGGGATCCTATCAACCTATATGACAATGAGGGTACGGACTAATGTCACGTACAACCTATCATTCATGATTCACAACATGTATACACTGATATATCCATATATCTATGTCCCAAGTCACATCTATAATAATCTCCTATAAGGGGACCGGCAAAGTATCAATCCTCTCAATCGACTCGCATCCGTATACCAACATATCATCATATCACATGCCAAATCGTATTCTTTTTTCATCGCATCTATATCTCACATAAGGTCAATTTACAATTACATTCTACCTTTACTATAAGCATACATATCTAATCTAACATACACACTCGAACCATACAATCAGTTTTTAAAAGATGCGAATCCTAGTTTTGAAAGTCGGAGCTACGATGTTTTTAAGGAAAAGATATCATTTGAAAATCCGTAACGTCCCTCAAGGTGTCAGTTTAAAAGATGCATACGATTCTTCAGTTTGGAAATATGTATGGTTCGGATGACACATTTACGTCAGCTATCTAGTCTTATAGTACCCTAAACGGCAATATCATCAAACATCATCCTCAAATCCCGTCATTACATATTAGTCGTATCATATCACTACTAACTATCCTTTAGTTTCTAATATAGTTTCTCTAACTTACCATCACAATTGTGTTTGCTAAATAATTTTCAGGTCCTCCGGGTGTTAGCAGATCTCTAATTACCACCACAATTCACATAAAATACGATATCGGAGATTTCTAAGTTTGGGGTTTGGGTTTAAGTCTAAGGTTTCAGTCCATGAAACTAACACTAGAGTGGTTATAAGGTCTCTACTAATCTCAATTACACTTCACAACTCAAGAATTCCTCACAACCTCATCTAGGAATTTTCTAAGTTCACTAAACAACACTAAAACACTTCTAAACAAGTCAAGACGCTAAAGTGAATGTATTACTACGCTAGGGGTGCAGCAAATATCTCATTTCGCAACCCAAGAAAATTCTTGAGTTGCCCCAAGTGCTCAAAATCCAATTTTTCTTGGTCCAAAGTGCTTGTAGTGAGCTTGTGCATCCTTTTTGTGAACGGGAGATGAAGTTTTTGTGTTGTTTTGTGTGTGTTTGTGAGGGTTGAAGGTGAGGTGAAGGAGAAGGCAGTCATAAGAGAGGACGGAGTGAGAATGATGAAGAAAGAATGAGAGAAGAATGCCCATGGTCCAAGGTTGACCCCTCACCCTCTCTCTCTCTTGCCCATACCTATTTCTTTATCATTTTCTCTTTTCCTTTTCTTTTCTATTTACTTTCTCATTAAAATAACAACCATGCAAGAAAATGAAGATAAAGCCATGATAAAAACGTAACAAGTGCTAAAATGTGACATGGTGCATGTAATGTGCACAAAACCGGATTAATGCAAGATTAGCGATATTTAATCTGGATTGGCATTAAAATGGAATAAAATAAATCATAAGAATTATAATTTGCTTAAATCATATAGAACACCCTCATTTCCATAATTCCTATAATTTTCCAAATATATTCCACTTTATCGGTATTTAATTATACCGCATATTAAAATATTCACAATATTTATTATTTAATTTTTTAAATTCCCAAAATTAATATTTTATTTTTATCAAATGTTATAGTTTTCCCCCTTAAAGAAATTCGGTCCCCGAATTTAAATTTAAACCCCCAAATACTAAAACATTTTAATAATCAACTTAAATCAACGGGGCTCCGAAATCACGGAAGATACAGGAATAACACAGCGCGTCTAGTGCGCATGAAAACGAGTACAACTCAAAAATGAACTCCGTCAAGCGTCACGCAAATCACCGGATTTGCACGCATATCCTTGGCGTTACAATGGAGATACAGATCTCGAAATCCACTACTGAAATCCAATATGCACTAGTCAAATACTATAATACATATATAATACACATCCTTGGAAAAATCCTTTAAACTGAATAAAACACATGCAAAAATCTTTTCTGAATCGCTGTGTGATGCGTAGCTCACGGCATAAGTGACAGACGCTCATTTGTAAAATAATAACTCTATGCTCATATAGGTTTTGCTAAACATACGTTCCGCCTTTTTGAAATATCCCAAAAGGTTTTTCTTGTAAACATTCGTGTCGCTCACGGACATGTAGGAAATAGCGAGACTATAGCTTCTTTTTGAAAACCTCTGGTTAAACGTTTAATGAATGCAAAATACTAAGGTACTGTCCTTAGATCAGTCATGTTCGGTTACTACATAATATAGTACCCATCATGAAAACAAGGTCCCTTAAACCAAAATCAGCCTCAAAAGGCGTATCCAATAATCACGTGTGCGCACGGGAATCAAATCCAAATACAAGTGCTACGAACGTGCACAAAAGCAAAACTAAGTGCAACAGGTGTGCACGAAAGCATCTGTCCGGTGCAACGGGTGTGCAAGACAACATCATCTAGTGCATCTCGAGTGCACGGAAATCTTAACCCAGTGCAACTAACCATGCACGAAGAAAAAACCCAAATCGAGTGCATCGGGTGTGCACAAAATCCAATATCAAGCGCCTAATATGCGCAAAAATCCAACCCAAGCGTGTCAGTCCATATAAATGCCCAGTGTGGTAAAACGCATGAAAACGAACGTCAAGTGCAACGCGCATAAAAACCTAAATCTGGTAACACAAATGCTCAAAGACATAAATCGGGTGCAACCAAGGTACGGAGTGCAAATCTAGTGCAACCAATGCACGAAATACAGATATGGTGCAACCAACACGCAAAATGTAAACTCAGTGGTTGCAGCCATGGTGCACGAAAACGATATCACGAAACTCAATCATCAAAACTCAAATCCAAGCGATATAAGCGTGATACTTGGATCACAAACGCAAATCACAACAAATGACATTGAGGTACAACTCCTACAATGTCGAAAAAAGTGTCGATGCGTCCAAAACTGGCAGAGCAAGAACATCGGCTTGCCTCCTGCTCACGGTTTGGTGTCCTCTGTCTCTGGGTCCTCATTTCTCTATGGATTACCAATCTCAAAATCCATCGGCTCATCGGCCCGGTCAGGTGTGCTAACGGGAACGATTTTTCTTTGGCACTTCTCTCGTCACCTCTCGGCCAATTATCATGACCACTCGTAAAGCAGCACATCACTGACGTCGCCCTCTGGCCCTCTGAATACACGTGACACATCTGATCCTCGGTGCAAATCTTATCGCAGTAGTGTCCTTGAAGGAACCTGCTCAGGGTCTCTTCTGATCTCGCCTATACCGAACTGTACGGAGGCTGGTACTCTTGCATAATCTTTTCTCATTTTCTGGACATCTGCGTTCTCAGCACAGCATTTCCTCGGGAACTGGTCACATCCCAATGCCTCTGTATACACATAAGAACTCTAATCTCGACGGGGAGTAACAACAGCTCATCAGCATCTCGCATGAACCTCTCGTTCCACTCGTCTTTATCATCGTCCACATCGACGTCACGTCATTTTATCTGCATAATACAATGTCCTCGGCTACAGTCAATCCGGAGTCACTCACACCAACTCGAAGTCATGAACTGGGTATCTTCATCACTATGTAGAAGATATCAAGCCGAACACGTACTCGGGGACTCGTCCCAACCATCGGAGGAATACTCAATACTCGTCCTTCCTCGATCAACTCACAACGCATCTGGGTGAGGTCCTCTATCCGAACCTGGTCAGCTTACTGGTCTCCTGTCATATGATATCCGGACGCCGTCAAACTTTTCGATCGAGTCATCGAGGTCCCAAAATTTCCAGAAAGCTCAACACCTGAGCACAGTCAAAAAATATCTGGTACATACTACAGTACCTCTGGACCAGCCATAGAAGGGCAAACCCAAGCTTCACTGATGGCATCGCTAAACTGCCGCAAACCCTGAGGTTCAAAAGCGGTTCCATAGTCATCATGTCGAGTTAAGGTTTCATTCTTCTAGAGGGTCCACAGAATCACTTGCATGTTCCGCCGAACACTTTAAACTTGGAAAAATGGATTTCTCACACTCGCTCGAACATCTTAAATTCCCCTAGGCAACATGTGAATACCCTTGGCCTCTCAACTCAAGGTAGACTATCTATAATCTGTCGCATCTCTGCCTGAAAGCTCCAGTGATCTCAGCTCGTAAAGTACGGAGGCGACATCCTATCAAATTCAGCAACAGCTGGGTCATCTGTCTGCACGGTAGACGACATCACAATCTCTGAGGTATGCTGTACATCAAAAGTCCTCTCACAACAGGCAGCCTCTATCAATGGCCCGATCATCCAGTGTAAAACCAAGCACTCGCCTCAACAAGAGGTCACAATACAACAATACATCGAGACGTTCCCATGTCACCAGAAAACACAATGGTCAGTCCTCATCCATGACGAGCTCACCCTGACCGCATCACTAGCCGCAGCTCAATATGCGCTCAAGCATGGTGACAGGAACCTCAATCGTGTTTTGAAGAAAACGGATCAAGGGCATGAAAGAAAGCGACATATCCAAAATGGATACATGATCATAAAAAGAAACAACATCAATGAAAGTATGATCATGGAGACGAACAGAATCAAGGATCTCAAATGGTTGTATAATCATGGGTACGAAGAGAATCACAGATCTCAGAATATGTACATCGTAAGGTTTCTTAAGTGGGGTATCGTATCGTAAATATGCCGCGGAACATAAATACGGTACGTCACCCTACTCAAGCTACCTACTCGATCAATAAGGGTCAACCTATGAAATGAAATTTCGGGTCTAATACCCCCGTTCAAGTCTAAGTTCCGTAAGGTCAGGCCTAGGTTCCGAAATACATACCCGCCCTAGACTCCACATAGTCAAACATAGACTTGAACCAAGGTTAAACCTAGAGCTCTGATACCAACGTTGTCATGACCCGAAATATTAGCTCGTGACCGGCACATAAATCACGCTACGTCTAAAGGCGTCACGTAATTCATGTAAGCCGAAACCCAGAAATCTAAACCTTTTTAAGAAAAATCAAGGAGGTGAGGTTTTGAAATAAGGGTATAATGAAATCAAGTTTTCTTAAATGCGTAGAAAAGGAACATGAATAATGCAAGTGAAATTTACTATTTTGAAAACATGTTTCATCTTTTAAAAATTAAGGCAACATTTCCATTGTATATTTTGATCCAAAACCACAATACAAGATAATGATAAAGGCATCCCCAAGCGGGAGCTAGCACTTCGCCAAACGGAGGATCACAACCACACAAGACAGTAAATATAAGTATACGACGTCCAACGGCGAAGATTACCACAAAAGATAATGAAATAAGCAAGACATCAAAACCACAAGTAGCGGAATACCCCTCTCTCTAAGTCTCGCAACCACAAGTCTCACTAAGTCTCATTACTTATACAAATACTAGTTTGATTGATGGAGTTGACTAGATACAATATGAAATATAAATACAAGAGGGGTACGATCCAATATGTACCACCTACCAAAGCAATTACCTGAATGCAACTGTGTGCCAGCAATGCCGCTACTGATCCAAACGGTCAACCTGCAAGCACTGTGGCACAACGGGGGTGAGTTGCCAACTCGTGAGTAGAAAAACATCAACAAGTAGAAATTGAATAAACAACGAATCCTAGGTCAACCGTATCATAAAGGTAATACTATGATATCTAGGGTGACCGGGTCTGTATATGTGCCAACACTATAAATAAATGCCTATCAGCATGTGGATATCATCCAACAATATAATCAATGTATGTATGCGCGTGGATCTCGTCCAACCATATCATCAATGTATGTATGCATGTGGATCCCGTCCACGTGTCAACCAATGACACAACAACATCATGCATATAAATATCATAAAAGCATATGCATGAAAGTATGAGGATATAAATCAACGTATGCCCCTCGCGACACATCAAAATCATGGAACCTGAGTGCCCAGCATCGACACTCTAAACATCATGAAACCCGTGTCCAACATCGACACGTAAATCCTCATATCTCGGGTTTCGTCAGTCCGGATCGGCCCTCGGGCTCCATCAGTTCGAATCGGCACATATCATCTCTCGACTCCGGTCGGTATCCTCCGGATATCCGCCGAGCCTAAAAACTATCACCGGTAGGTAGTTGTCCCTCTGCCAGGCTCACCGTCTACTGCGCAGCAATCCTTTCTCATCCCGGGGTACCATACCGGGTCCACCATGTACCCACAATCGGCCTCATCAAGTTCCTCCAATCGGGTATCACTGTCACACGTCTCAGAACCGAGAAAAACGCATGGTAGACGCACTGAAATATCATATCAAGAGAAACCGGGTTTTTAAAACAATACATACTTTCTTCTTAAATTTACCACGGTTCTCAAATCCAGAAATCTCATGAAAACAGCATATCTCAATGCGTATAATCGTAAAGCATGATGTATGCGACATATAACAGAATGTAAGCATATCCGTATATCATGTAGCATGGAACAGTAATATGCACATATCAAGGGAAAACCGCTCTTTTAAATGAATCCAGTTTTAAAATATATCACGCGGTTCCCAATTTATCCAAAGTCAAATGCAAAATTGAATAAAGGTGCATATGTAACTATAGCAAGTAAAATTATGCAAGGAGTCATGTCCCGATGCTGCAGTCCTATTATGTAGTGACTTGGCAATTATCGATGATGAAGTGTGTAACCCAGCAAATCCGTGTAAGAGTAACATACGCATCATCGATAATGGTGCAGTTGTACTAGCACAGGCATATGCAATGCAATGAGAATAACATGAATGCAGCATAAGGTAAATTATATGCAAATGCTGACGAGTATACGTATCTAACATGACCGAGTCGGTGAATCTAACCATCGGCATCTAGCCTCACGACATCACGTACTGTATAATCCATCGTACGACATCCTCTAGTCAAGGGTATGGATTAATCATCAAGTCAAACTTATCACGTACGGAAAATCATCGTTCCGCGGCATTAAACCAATAGGGATCCTATCAACCTATAAGACAATGAGGGTACGACCTAATGTCATGTACAGCCTATCATTCATTATTCACAACATGTATACACATATATATTCATATACCTATGTCCTAAGTCACATCCATAACAATCTCATATCATGGGACCGAGAAGGTATCAATCTTCTCAATCGACTCGCATTCGTATACCAACATATCATCATATCACATGACAAATCGTATTCTCTTTTCATCGCATCTATATCTCACATAAGGTCAATTTACAATTACATTCTACCTTTACTATAAGCATACGTATCTAATCTAATATACACACCCGAACCATACAATCAGTTTTTAAAAGATGCGAATCGTAGTTTTGAAAGTCGGGGCTTTGATGTTTTTAAGGAAAAAGATATCATTTGAAAATTTGTAACGTCCCTCAAGGTGTCTGTTTAAAAGATGAATACAAATCTTCAGTTTGGAAATAGGTATGGTTTGGATGACATATTTACGTCGGCTATCTAGTCTTATAGTACCCTAAACGACAATATCATCAAACATCATCCTCAAATCCCGTCATCATATATTAGTCGTATCATATCACTACTAACTATCCTTTAGTTTCTAATATAGTTTCTCTAACTATCTTTTATCTCTATCTATAGTTTTCTATTAAAGGTTTCCTTAACCATATACTATGAATCGGTTTCCATCAAAAACTTGCGGGGGTGCTATACGCCATCCACCCGACATCCCCGTGGATATAGATCCACTCACCTTGATCCTCGCTCGCTGGAGTCGATGACACCACGCTCTCCTCGTCATCTAAAATTTCACATGGGGTACCTACAACCAATACACAATCGCAAATGCGTATTAAAAATTAAGGCGGAAAACCAAAACGGCACACGTTTCGCTCATAGGTCAAAACTTATAGCCTTGCATGCAAAACACGACCAATAGCCCTAGCTGTTGACGTTCAAACGCCACACGACGAATTAAAATACCAAATACTAAAACTCAAGTTAAAACGAAGTCGCAAAACAATGCAGCAACTCAAGAAAACAACTCCAGATTTTACCTTAGGTGAAATTAGCCAATTTTACATAGATAGAGGGTCCACTTTACTGGAGATAAAGCCCTGGACAAAACACGAACCCAAAATTCCCCGCTCTGGCTGCAATTTGAGTCCAGAATGGATATATTTGCGTCCTGGGTTAGGAGTTAGGGTCTCAGGTCATTAGGGTATACTCCATATCACCTGCACATCTCTCTATGTTTGCTAAATAATTTTCAGGTCACCCGGGTGTTAGCAGATCTCTAATTACCATCATAATTCCTATAAAATACGATATCGGGGATTTCTAAGTTTGGGGTTTGGGTTTAAGTCTAAGGTTTCAGTCCATGAAACTAACAATAGAGTGGTTATAAGGTCTCTACTAATCTCAATTACACTTCACAATTCAAGAATTCCTCACAACCTCATCAAGGAATTTTCTAAGTTCACTAAACAACACTAAAACACTTCTAAACAAGTCAAGATGCTAAAGTGAATGTAATACTATGCTAGGGGTCAATGAAATACCTCATTAGACAACTCAAGAAAATTCTTGAGTTGCCCCAAATGCTCAAAATCAAATTTTTCTTGGTCCAAAGTGCTTGTAGTGAGCTTGTGCATCCTTTTTGTGAACGGGAGATGGAGTTTTTGTGTTGTTTTGGGTGTGTTTGTGAGGGTTGAAGGGGAGGTGAAGGAGAGGGAATCCATGAGAGAGGAGGGAGTGAGAATAATGAAGAATGAATGAGAGAAGAATGCCCATGGTCCAAGGTTGACCCCTCATGACCCCCCCCCCCCACTCTCTCTCTTGCCCATACCCATTTCTTTATCATTTTCTCTTTTCTTTTTCTTTTCTATTTACTCTTCTCATTAAAATAACAACCATGCAAGGAAATGAAGAGAAAGCCATGATAAAAATGTAACAAGTGCTAAAATGTGACATGGTGCATGTCATGTGCATAAAACCGGATTAATGGAAGATTACCGATATTTAATCGCGATTAGCATTAAAATGGAATAAAATAAATCATAAGAATTATAATTTGCTTAAATCAGATAGAACACACTCATTTCCGTAATTCCTATAATTTTCCAAATATATTCCACTTTATCGGTATTTAATTATTCCGCATATTAAAATATTCACAATATTTATTATTTAATTAATTAAATTTCCAAAAATAATATTTTATATTTCTGAAATGTTACAATCTGCTTGATCGAGATTTTGTGCACCACAGTTGCACTTGACTTCGATTTGATGTCATTCGAGATTCTGATTTTGATTTCATGCCTATGATATGCATATGATTTGACTTGTGTTTTCGGCATAGTTTTCATGCACCTTTAGTATTTTGATCTGATTGGTGCACACTGATGCACATAGTTGTGAGATTATATACCATGGTATACCTGATTTGGATTTGGATTGAAATGTGCTGTATACCGTCAATTTTGATAGTGATACTCGATATTTGTTTTCGTGCACATTGTGCACTTGACTTGGATTTTTGCGCATACTTGATGAGCTTGACGCGATTTGATGCACACCAGATGCACTAAATCGGGATTCTTCGTGCATATCAGATGCACCTGATATTGCTGTTAGACACACTCGTTGCCTTTGACAGGTGTTTCATGCACACCCATTGCACTTAGATTTGTTTCTGCGCACATGTATGGCACATTCATGGATTTCGACTTCCGTGCGCTCCAGACGCACGTGGCATTCTTATGCACATTTCGGGATTGATTACCGTGGAGAAGTATATTTTGATGATATTTACTATTTGTTTTAGTACTGAGCAGGACTAGTCAGAGGACAGTACCTGAACATATTTTTGCATGCAGTGATAGTTATCGAAGGGATTTCCAAAAAGGAGCTATAGTCTCAGTATATACCTACATGTCCGAGATGACACAAGGCATTAATAAAGGAAACCCTTCTAAATTATTTTTTCAAAACGGCGAGGCGTGTATGATAAACAAAGGGTATATATATAGTTATTTTCCTACAATAGACGTCCGCCACTGTGCAGTGATACACGCATCGTACAGCGACTTGAAAAGATTTGGCATGCATTTATTCATATGTTTTGACGAGATTACTACGATGCGTACTATGTACATGTTTTAGTATTGTAGGGATTCCTTAGCACCTCTACTAGGGTTTGCAAGCAACACATATGCCACAATAAAATATTTTAGGGTGCTAAGTAATCTATAACCTAGGATCAAACTAGAAGTTTAGGGTAACACATATAAAAACAAGTGTCTAACACTAAGTGAAAGTGAATACAACCTTTGTAGACCTCTTTGCTAGACTCCTTGGATCGTCTTGAGTTTGCACCAGCTTGCTTGAGATCTTTCTTGTCCACCATGATCCACACGGGGCTCCTTTTCACAAGCTTCAAGCTTCACTTGATCTAGGAAGAAGATGAAGCTAACACTCTAATCTAGAGGGCTATACTAAAGTAGAATGGTGATGTGGGTTGTATGATCACCTAAAAAACCTTTCTTTTTGTCTATTTTACTCACTCAAGAAAAGGCAGTGAGTTATGAGGAAGAAGAAGGAGGAGAATGGAAATGCTAGAGCTCTTTTCTTTTTAATAAAGACAAAAGATAAATGAGAAGAGATAATATATATTATATTCTTCTCACTTACAACCATGGTAAACAATTATCTAGATATTTAGCCATTGAGTTAAAACCCAAATGAAGAACTAAATCATGGTTAATAGTTAGGTGAGGTCAAAGTCAACAAGAAGAGTGTAGAAACTCTTAACCATGAATTAATCCTATTTCATTTTTCTCAATAAATAAAATATATGAATATTTGATACCATGTGAGTCTTGCATTCCCATCTCCAATATATCAACAACCATGACAAGTATGTATGCATGTATGTGTGCATACACATCAACATGTGCACATACACTCATTCATGCATGCATGCAAATAGAAAAGATTTTAAATGAAAAATATAATGGTCATTATTAAACCAACTCTTGATTTAATAACCTGGTCATATTACATACGACCCGACCAATAGAAAACGCCAGATTATAATGTGATATCATATACACGTATTTAATCAAGCACCTGCGCATATCCCCATATGCACCCCACATCATTTCGCCTGAGCTAGGTAACCCCATTGTGGAACTCTAAGACTCACCAATACGCTAGTAGTAGGCATTGATCATATTACATACCCACAAATCGTACGTGACACCAACAGTGCGTAACGGCTCCTAGGTATTGAGCGATCAAAAGAAAAACAAGCGAGCCTGCAAAAACTCATGTCGAGCCAATCGGTAACACTTACCGTACAGTCCGGTCTCTTCGTCAAATATGCTGCATATAGAGTCTAGGGATGGCAACGTCGACCCCAATAACTCAATAAGTCATGCCGATGAATGGTCTATAACAGATCGAGAAACTACTGATAACACTTATCACTAAATCTCAACAGCCCTGACCATGGACTTACTAATATAGCCAATCGCGCACAGCGTAACATCAACCCCCAATACCGGGAGAGAAGAAACCCCTCCTATCGCTCATTGCCTCCACATGTCTCGGGACTGTACCCAAAAGCCACCTGTTTGCACGACTCGGTAGAGCCGTGGTAGGGTGGAAATCAAAGCACAGTGGGAGAACATATGAGACTTTATGACGATCTCGGGTCTACAGACCAACCTGTACCAGTGTCACCTGGGAACTGCTATCCGATGATAGATATAATACCATATAGGAGTTCTCGGAGAGTCCATCCAGTGTACCCAGTCTCCAATGAGCACCCGCATACGACCTCGATGTCAAACATCAATGGATATGGGAACATCCATCGCCCATCTCATGGGTCTAGTGTCATATACGCTAGTCTACTCTGGAATATCGATGCCCCGTCTCGATATACCAACGACTAGGGACATTTCAGGATATGCTTATAAACTACACATGTCCCACCAGTATGATCTTCATGTAAGTTAGTGCTGCATGCTCCCACAACTCTTGTGGCGCGGCGGAAGCGGTGAACAAAAAATTTCTTAGCATACAACACGCACTTAACCGAAGATCTTGTCTAAACCACAACTAGAAAACCCCAACTAGAGATCTTATCTACTATGTTAGGGATTTTACCTTGATGATACGGTCCTTCGGGTCTTCTCTTTGATGCAACTCCTTTGCTCCTTTCTTCTCTTTTGTAAACTCCTCGGCTCCTTTCTTCTCTTTTGTGGACTCCTCGGCTCCTTTCTTCGCCGGAAGGGCACCACATCGCCTACGTCTTTTACGGGCTCCCACCTCAATACCGAGGCAACTCGGGCGCGAAGTTGGCTAGCCGACGCGCCCAAGATTTGATGTAGAATGTGTATTGGATTAACTTGAAATCCTAAGCTTTTGATTCACATCTCATGTGAGGGTTAAAGCTAGGAAGAATGATCACCATCATTTTTCTTTCTCTCTTCTTATGAACTTGTTATGATACACTTATCATAATTTTGTTAAGGAATTGAATGCCTTGATTTCACATCTCATGTGAAGGTATTTATAAGAAGAAATGGAGGAGAGAATAATTTCATTTATAATTAAAAAGTTCAAGCATGATGGAAAAAGAAAGAAAAGAATTTAGCACTAACTAAAGCATGTATTATGAAAGAAGTATCATGCTTTAATAGTACATCCACTTCAACAAACATGTTATCATGCTTATACCTTTTAATTTACACCTCACTTATTTATTTCATTTATAATTAAAAAGTTCAAGCATGATGGAAAAAAGAAAGAAAAGAATTTAGCACTAAGTAAAGCATGCATTATGAAAGAAGTATCATGCTTTAAATAGTACATCCACTTCAACAAACATGTTATCATGCTTATACCTTTTAATTTACACCTCACTTATTTATTTTCACAAAATAAATGATGTCATAATTATGTCATTATGAGGTGGCATCTTCTAGAAGGTATTTTGTAACAATTACAAAAATACCCCTCCTCCGTATACCGTATACCGTATACTGTATACCCGTATCCGAATTCCGAAAAATACGAATACCATTAATCCAATAATATAATACCGGTATCTGTCCAGTATTATTCTTTCGATTATTATTCCTGTAACAATTACCGAACATAATTGAAAACCTGCCGCAACACTTTACGGCTGCCGTAACAACTTACGGTCTCTACATCTTTTCGCCCGAAAACTTGAGTAACTAAATGTGGGGGACTCTAAAGACTCGTCAACACCTTAGTTGTGGATTTAACCACTAGCACGTTAGAGGTATAAGCCAATACATAACGGGCTACCAGGTATTGACAAAAAGGTGGCCGACGAGCGAACTCATCACAACCCTTACGAGCCTGTAAGCAACACTTACCGTACAGTCCGGTCTCTTCGTCTGATACGTTGCATATTCAGTCTAGGGGTGGTAAATGTCAGACCCCAGTAACTTTATAAGTCATGTTGATTTATGGCTCATAACCGGTCGAGGAACTACTGATAACACTTATCAGTAAACCTCGAGAACCCTGGCCAGGGATTTAGGTGTTATAGCCGATCAAACATAGCGCGACATCAACTCCCCATACCGGGAGAGACGAAACCCCTCCTATCGCTCACTGTCTCCATATGATTCGGGACTGTACCCAAAATCCACCTGTTTGCACGACTCAGTAGAGCCGTGGTAGGGAGGAAATCAAAGCACAGTGGGAACCACACAAGACTCTATGACGATCTCGGGTCTACAGACTAACCTGTACAAGTGTCACCAGAGAACTGCTATCTGACAATAGGTATATATACCAACTAGGAGTTCTCGGCGAGTCCGTTCAGTGTACCCAGTCTCCACTGAGCACCCGTACACCATCCTTGATGTCAAACACCGATGGATATAGGATCATCCATCGCCCATCATATGGGTCAAGATGCGTATACGCTAGTCTACTCTGGTGTATCGATGCCCTGTCTCGACACACCCTCGACTAGGAACAGTTATAGGATGTACTCATAGACTACTGTGGCCCCAATAGTATGATCTCATCATAGTCCCAGTAGTCGAGTACAAATCCTAAGGGCTTTATCAACATGTAACAAAAGAGACAATCAGAGTACATGTTAAGATAAAGTACAACCAGATAGCGTACTATCATGTCGAGCAAGAAAGTCCTCCCTATATATGTCCAAGCATCCACTACAATATACATCGTATGTACAGTAATGGCCTCTAGGGCACACATATAACTAACAATCTCCCACTTGCACTAGGGCCATCTATTGTGGTATCACATACCAAACAATCAGCTGTGGTTTAAGTATCTCATACTCAACCATCCTATAAAAGTCTCTATTGGGAAAAAGCCTTAGTGAGTGGATCCGCTCTGTTGTCCTCTGTATCTACTCTCCTTACCTCGATCTCCCTGGAGATCAACCATCTCTATGATCAGGTGATGCTGCCTAAGAATTATATCTGGATTTCTGATGGGATGGTAGTTCCTTGGCAAAAGCCACAACTCCATTGTCACACAATGGTAGGAACGAAGTTCATCTTATGAACTTATATATATCCAGATTTTATCTTTGGTAGCATCTTTAATAATGACGTATTTTGCCTTTCTAGTATGTCACGGTATCTAGCTTGGAACTCTTCCAACATACCGTCCCTTTACTTAGGGTAAAGACAATGACTGCGACTGACATTCAGTCGTCTTTATTACCCTAGAACCTTTCCAGTGATTCTCCCCTGGATTGATTGATACTATCTCACTACATCTAGTGAGTATCCTAACATCCATTTAGATCTATCTCATAGATCAAAAACTCAGGATTTAGGAGGTATCATTTTGATCTTATATGGAGAATCTTATGATAAGCGAAGATTGACCGAGTGTATCATAGGAAACTCTTCCCTATCAAGAATATGTCATCCACGTACTCTACGAGGATTACCACCATACTCCATACCACGAGGTTCAACCATTTTGATGAAGTCAAACTCTTTGACTAACACATCAAAACAAAAGTTCCAACTCCGCTGTGATTCTCCCCAGGATCAATTGATACTATCTCACTACAACTAGTGAGTATCCTAATATCCATTTAGATCTATCTCATAGATCCAAAACCCAGGATTTAGAAGGTATCACCTTTGATCCTATATGGAGAATCTTTATAATAAGAGGAGATTAACTGAGCGTAGCATAGGAAACTCCTTCCCTATCAAGAGTATGTCATCCACGTACTCTACGAGGATCACCGCCATACTCCCTACTACCTTTTATGTATATACAAGGTTCATCTATTATTTTGATGAAGTCAAACTCTTTGACTACCACATCAAAACAGATGTTCCAACTCCGCGATGCCTGTTTTATCGCATAAAACATCTTGCATATTTTTCTGCTTCTCCCACTGTCTACGAAGCCCTCTGGCTGTGTACTTATAGACGCTCTTTTCTAAAACATCATTTAGAAAAGCAGTCATGACACCCAACCACCAGATATCGTAGTCAAGGTATGTTGCAGTGGCAAGTAAGATCTGGATGGACTTAAGCATAGCTTTGAAAGTCTCAACTTTTCCATGTACACCAAGTAATCTTCTCAAGATATACTTGCTCCTGATGGGGATTTAACCCTTCAGACAAAGCAACCAAAGTCCATACTTTGTTGGTGTATAAGGATTCCATCTCAGATTGCTAAGCATCCAGCCATTCTTACAGAGTCCCACTCCTGATGGCCTTCTTGAAACTAGTTAGGTCATACCACTTTGGTCAGGCAACAACCCCATCCCATAGGGTCGCCGTGGCACCAAAAAAATCCCTCAGCAGCTATTTTCTACGCATGCCCCCATTGCGAGGACAACAACCCGTCGGAACACCTTCCGATCCCGGGATACGCTGGGGTAATATGAAATCCTCGCTCCCACTGTCATAGAGAAAACAAAGTATCTCTTATGTGGGTGAGTAAACCTACTAGATTGGCGGAGAAGCTGAGGTTCGTTAGTGTCTATTGAATCTTTTGGTTCTACCAAATCATTTGCTGTAGCTGGAACTCCTTCCAGTTCTACCTCATGACTACTAATTTCTTCACAAGAAATTCCCTTTTCACAAAAGGCTGCATGCTGAGAAACAAAACAACTTTTGTTCCTTGGTTAGGTCATCTTTTGTAGTTTGTGTAGCTGGAACGCCTTCTAGTTCTACCTTATGACCACTAATTTCTTCACAAGAAATTTCCTTTCATGCTGAGAAACAAAACAACTTTTGTTCTTCTGTTAGGTCATCTATTGTAGTTTGTATAGCTGGAACGCCTTCCAGTTCTACCTTATAACCACTAACTTCTTCACAAGAAATTCCCTTTTACAAAGGTGGCATGCTGAGAAACAAAACAACTTTTGTTCCTCTGTTAGGTAGAAGATATTCCCTTGCTAATGCTTGGGATATCCAACAAACTTCCACAGTTTTGACTTTGCCTCGAGCTTGTCCGGATTTAGATTTTTTTTAGACATAGGCCGGACAACCCCAAATCTTAACATCTTTAAGAGATGGGCTCTTCCCATACCATATCACATATGGAGTAGTAGGCACCTGATTTGATTAGAACCCTATTCAATAGGTATGCAACTTCACAAGTGCATAACTCCCAAAAGGAAAATAGGAAACTCAGTAGTACTCATCATGGAGCACACCATATCAAATAGGGTGCAATTGCTCCGCCCCGTTATACCATCGTGCTATGGTGTATACGGAGGAGTAATGCTGAGAGAGAATCTCATTCTCCTTTAGAACAGTCCAGGATTTCCATGCTCAAGTATTCTCCTCCTTGATCTCATCAAAGGACATAATACTTATACCCGTTTTTTGGTTCTCTACTTCCAATTTATATTCTGTGAATATCTCAAAAGCTTTGGACCTATGTTTCAACAGGAATCATATGTCTGAATCTTGAGAGATTATCAGAGAAAATAATGAAGTATAAAGAACCGGTCATGGCATATGTAGACAGGGGGCCTTTCATACATCATCATGTATCAATCCCAAGAGTTCACTAACTCTCTCTGTTTCCAATAAACAGATCTTTGGTCATCTTATCTATGTGACATGACTGGCAAGTTTCACAAGATGTAAATTCAAACTGATTTGAATATGCATCTAAAATGTAACTTCAGCCAGCCGGGTCGCATTGATCTGACCTAGTCTACAATGCCTTAAGAAGGATCCGGTCATTTCTGAACTCTTCCTCTTGTGTGTGTTCTGTATACTGAGAACTGTAGTTTGATTTAGAATGTCTATGCTTTTAGATAACGTGCATGAACCGATCAACGTTTGATATAGGAAATGTTCAAAACATTATCCATCAATACAAAATTTTATCATTTCTTTACTAAAAGAGATATGATTTTGTATATCAGGTTCGGTATCTAATAGCATTTGTTCAGAATCAATGTATTGGTAATACAGGGTGACAGTGACCAACAGACTTGGCTGCAACACTTGCCCCGTTTTCTGTCTCATGAAACTTATCACCCGTTCTCAGTTTTTCTACCCTTTTGTAGCCCTATGTAACTGATTACATATCTGGGATCATGATCCAGTATCAAATACCCAGGATGCAGAGGATACTGAGAAACAGTTCTTTGTAACGAACACACCCGAAGGAAATGCATCATATGCACTTTCTTCGTTTGGGCGGCATAGGAATTCTGGTATTCTCCAATTTTCTGCTCTGTCTTATAACAATTATAAGTTGGAGCGGGACCAACGTTCCGCGGCTTAGTATAACAAGCGGGTTCTGTCAAAATATCCATATTTATTATCTCGATTAAGGCATGATATGGTCACTATCTTGAGAGAGAGAGAGAATAAAACATTTTAGCGTATGCTCTTGCAAGATTAGATTGGTTATTTATCTAATCCAGATGTCTCCCACTGTTTTTATCAAATCCTCCTTCAAACCCTAAAAGGTAAGATTAGCCGGGAATAATTACACCCTATAATTTCATCAAATTGTCTTGTGTAAAACTTTCCCAGGAGTAACTCTTACTCGCAGTGAGATCGGGATCCAACTATCATATAGAAGGTATGCAATCTCATTGCAAATTTCAACTCTTGAAATTCCCGATATGGTTTCTACCCCTAGTCCTTATGACCTTGACTATGATCAACATATCATAAGTACTAGTCAAGTTCTACCCGTCATTTCGTGATTAGCCAGACCCACCCACATGACCCTTGACTATGATCAACATAATCACATGAATGTCCTGACTAATCGCATCATATGCTTTGTAGGAATTCATCACTTAGCTACCGAACACTACGCCTCGGCTATGGTCGACATACGTAGCACGAATACTAAGTACTCTGCTTCCTAAAATGACGGAGGGCAACGGATGGTTTTTATGAAAACCTTTAACGTTTTGAACTTGATGTCGTTGTAGAATCAAGTGGGAAGGAGTGGTTTAAGCTCCAGTTTAAAATATCGAACGGTTTTGTAGTATCTTTCTAATTTTGCTAAAGAGGTCACTCCCGGTAAAGGGATCTCGGCTCTTTCCTTATCGAATAAGGTGCTGGATATGTAAATACCACGATGCAAAGCAACAATAGATCAACTATAAAACCAAATCGAGTTCTTTGTAACATTTTCCAGTTTCGCTAAAGGGGTCACTCCCGGTGAAGGGATCTCGGCCCTTTCCTCATCGAATGAGGTGCAGGATATTCAAAAATACCACTATGCAAAACAAAAGTTAGAGTTACTCTTTTTCAAAAAGTTTGATTCTACAACATCTTTAGGTTTCTTTTCTTTTAACATTAATCATATTAATGTGGTCCCATCATTTACGTTTCCTATCTTTTACGTTTTCTAAACATCACAGAAAAGAAACGCAAACAGAACGTACACTTATGCCATCCGCATTTGCCACTGGGCCCCGTCATGCACCGTTAGGTTACTTAACTATCGGCAGAGCGGGGGCTGGACTAGCGCGGGTGCAAAACATAAGCAACGTTTATTATATATATCTCATATATAAATATAGCCATTTAAGATCACAGATGAATGCATTGGATATACTAGGAATTCCGTATTTCATTTAAGCCCTTAATGAAAAAAAAACGGGTTCCACGGTCGTGATGAATAGCCAAAACCACACCAAGACCCCTACGGGTGCGGCAAACTACCCGCCAAATTCCCGAAGTGTAGCAACCTCCCTCAACAATTGAGTAGGCCACTCGGCACTTGGAGAATGTCGGATTGCAAGTTACAGTCGTTTCATTTTAAGTGTTTGCTGCTGGAATTTCAGTTTCTGAACTGATTGTCCAGTTCGCAACACAGTTTTCACCTTGTTGTGTTCAAAATTAGGCGACGCTACAGTTGAACAAAATTTAGGTTTATCAGTTAGGTTTCCAACGCATCAAACGGATCAATAATATCCATTGGGTACTGGAAGTTATGCCCTGATAAACACAGGGATATACATTCTGTCCCTGTCAGGGACTGCAATACGTTCTGTTGATTTAAAATACATTTTAAATAGTAAACGACATTAGAAACGAATGAAACCACTTTCATTGGTTAGCTAACAGATTTATCTTCACTATGATATATAGTTCCGCATAATATCATTTTCATACAGAAGATTGAAAGCATTGCAAAACGAGAATTGACAGCCAGAACTGTTCTGGACAGCCGCACTCCGAACCAGTTTTTTGTCATCTAATTGTGGTTTAGTTCGGCTCTGATACCACTGTAAGTTAGTGCTGCATGCTCCCACAACTCTTGTGGCGCGGCGGAAGCGGTGAACAAAAAATTTCTTAGCATACAACACGCACTTAACCGAAGATCTTGTCTAAACCACAACTAGAAAACCCCAACTAGAGATCTTATCTACTATGTTAGGGATTTTACCTTGATGATACGGTCCTTCGGGTCTTCTCTTTGATGCAACTCCTTTGCTCCTTTCTTCTCTTTTGTGGACTCCTCGGCTCCTTTCTTCTCTTTTGTGGACTCCTCGGCTCCTTTCTTCGCCGGAAGGGCACCACATCGCCTACGTCTTTTACGGGCTCCCACCTCAATACCGAGGCAACTCGGGCGCGAAGTTGGCTAGCCGACGCGCCCAAGATTTGATGTAGAATGTGTATTGGATTAACTTGAAATCCTAAGCTTTTGATTCACATCTCATGTGAGGGTTAAAGCTAGGAAGAATGATCACCATCATTTTTCTTTCTCTCTTCTTATGAACTTGTTATGATACACTTATCATAATTTTGTTAAGGAATTGAATGCCTTGATTTCACATCTCATGTGAAGGTATTTATAAGAAGAAATGGAGGAGAGAATAATTTCATTTATAATTAAAAAGTTCAAGCATGATGGAAAAAGAAAGAAAAGAATTTAGCACTAACTAAAGCATGTATTATGAAAGAAGTATCATGCTTTAATAGTACATCCACTTCAACAAACATGTTATCATGCTTATACCTTTTAATTTACACCTCACTTATTTATTTCATTTATAATTAAAAAGTTCAAGCATGATGGAAAAAAGAAAGAAAAGAATTTAGCACTAAGTAAAGCATGCATTATGAAAGAAGTATCATGCTTTAAATAGTACATCCACTTCAACAAACATGTTATCATGCTTATACCTTTTAATTTACACCTCACTTATTTATTTTCACAAAATAAATGATGTCATAATTATGTCATTATGAGGTGGCATCTTCTAGAAGGTATTTTGTAACAATTACAAAAATACCCCTCCTCCGTATACCGTATACCGTATACTGTATACCCGTATCCGAATTCCGAAAAATACGAATACCATTAATCCAATAATATAATACCGGTATCTGTCCAGTATTATTCTTTCGATTATTATTCCTGTAACAATTACCGAACATAATTGAAAACCTGCCGCAACACTTTACGGCTGCCGTAACAACTTACGGTCTCTACATCTTTTCGTCCGAAAACTTGAGTAACTAAATGTGGGGGACTCTAAAGACTCGTCAACACCTTAGTTGTGGATTTAACCATTAGCACGTTAGAGGTATAAGCCAATACATAACGGGCTACCAGGTATTGACAAAAAGGTGGCCGACGAGCGAACTCATCACAACCCTTACGAGCCTGTAAGCAACACTTACCGTACAGTCCGGTCTCTTCGTCTGATACGTTGCATATTCAGTCTAGGGGTGGTAAATGTCAGACCCCAGTAACTTTATAAGTCATGTTGATTTATGGCTCATAACCGGTCGAGGAACTACTGATAACACTTATCAGTAAACCTCGAGAACCCTGGCCAGGGATTTAGGTGTTATAGCCGATCAAACATAGCACGACATCAACTCCCCATACCGGGAGAGACGAAACCCCTCCTATCGCTCACTGTCTCCATATGATTCGGGACTGTACCCAAAATCCACCTGTTTGCACGACTCAGTAGAGCCGTGGTAGGGAGGAAATCAAAGCACAGTGGGAACCACACAAGACTCTATGACGATCTCGGGTCTACAGACTAACCTGTACAAGTGTCACCAGAGAACTGCTATCTGACAATAGGTATATATACCAACTAGGAGTTCTCGGCGAGTCCGTTCAATGTACCCAGTCTCCTCTGAGCACCCGTACACCATCCTTGATGTCAAACACCGATGGATATAGGATCATCCATCGCCCATCATATGGGTCAAGATGCGTATACGCTAGTCTACTCTGGTGTATCGATGCCCTGTCTCGACACACCCTCGACTAGGAACAGTTATAGGATGTACTCATAGACTACTGTGGCCCCAATAGTATGATCTCATCATAGTCCCAGTAGTCGAGTACAAATCCTAAGGGCTTTATCAACATGTAACAAAAGAGACAATCAGAGTACATGTTAAGATAAAGTACAACCAGATAGCGTACTATCATGTCGAGCAAGAAAGTCCTCCCTATATATGTCCAAGCATCCACTACAATATACATCGTATGTACAGTAATGGCCTCTAGGGCACACATATAACTAACACTGCATCATAATCACAGTAGTCAAGCAAACATCCTCAGGGTTTTATCAACATGTACAAATGAATAAAATCATGATCAAGGGAACATGTCAGATAAAGAGTAACCAGATAGCATACTATCATGTCGAGCAAGAATGTCCTCTGTATATATATACATGTATAAATACTTCCACTATCATATAATGGCCTCTAGGGCATACATATATCCAACAATCTCCTAATTGCACTAAAGCCAGTTATTGGCGTATCTCATACCCAACATCTCAAAAAGTCGCTCATGCTGCGGCTGAGGGATGGCCTTGGTGAGTGGATCCGCGATGTTATTTTTTGTGTCTACTCTCCTAATCTCGATCTCTCAGCGATGTACTATCTCTCGGATCATATGAAAATGCCTCAGGATGTGTCTGGACCGCTGATGGGACCTGGGCTCCTTGGCTAATGCCATAACCCCATTATTATCGCAATACAAGGGTATTGGATCAATAATGGTTGGAACTACTCCTAGCTCCATGACGAACTTCTTCATCCAGACGGCTTCCTTGGCAGCATCATTTGCAGCAATGTACTCAGCTTCCATCATAGAGTCTGCAACGATATCCTGTTTGGATCTCTCCAACTCACTGCCCCTCCATTGAAGGTAAATACAAACCCAGAGATAGATTTGATGTCGTCCTTATCACTCTGGAAGCTCGAATCGGTAAAGGCCTCCATTTGGAGATCTCCATTACCATACACCTAGAACATTTCTTTAGTCCTTCGCAAATACTTAAGAATGTTCTTCACAGCTGCCCAGTGATTCTCCCCGGGGTTGGACTGATACCTGCTTACTACACCAAGTGTATAAGCTACATCAGGGCGTGTACATAACATCATATACATTATAGATCCTACGGCTGAAGCATAGGATATAATGCTCATGCGAGCTCTCTCATCATCGGTCTTTGGGCAAAAGTCCTTAGAGAGACTGACTCCATGGCAAGCGGGTAAGGCACCCCGCTTGGAGTCTTCCGTACTAAACCTCTTTAGGATGATGTTGATGTACCTGGTTTGGGAAAATTCCAATAACCTTTTGGATCTATCCCTATAGATCCGAATGCCCAGTATGTACGTGGCATCACCCAGGTCCTTCATGGAGAACCTTTGTGATAAGAAAGATTTGACCGACTGTAGCATAGGAATATCATTTCCTATCAGAAGAATGCTATCCACGTACAGTACGAGGAATGTGACAGCTCTCCCTACAGCCTTCTTATAAACACAAGGTTCATCTGGGTTTTTGATGAAATCAAAGTCTTTGATAACATCATCAAAATAGATGTTCCAACTCCGTGATGCCTGCTTCAATCCATAAATGGATTTAAGCAATCTACATGCATTCCCGCTGCTCCCACTGTTAATGAAGCCCTCTGGCTGATCCATATAAACGCATTCTTCTAAATCACCATTTAGAAATGCAGTTTTAACGTCCATCTGCCAGATTTCATAGTCGTTGTGAGCAGCAATAGCAAGTAGGATCTGAATGGATTTAAGCATGGCTACGGAAGAAAAAGTTTCGTCATAGTCCAGACCTGGTCTTTGACGAAAACCTTTCTCCACAATTCTTGCCTTATAGGTCTCCACCTGCCCATCGACACCAATCTTTCTTTTAAAGATCCATTTTCACCCTACGGGTTTTACCCCAGAGGGTACAACGTCCAAAGTCCATACTTTGTTGGTGTACATAGACTCCATTTCAGATCTCATGGTATCCAGCCACTTCACAGAGTTTCCACTCGTGATAGCTTGCTGAAAACTGGTAGGAGCATCATCAACCATGATGCAATCTTCTCTATCACTATCAATGAGAAAACTGTAGTATCTCTCCGGTGGGCAAGAAGTCCTACCAGATCTACGGAGTGGCTGAGGTTCATTAGTTTCTGCTTCAACAGCCGGTTCAACCAAGTCGTCATTTGTAACTTGTATCTCTAGAACCTCTTCTAGATCTACCACATTGCCATCTGTATCATTTGTAAAAAATTCTTTTTCTAAAAATGTGGTGTGCTGAGAAACAAACACTTTTTGTTCCTCCTTGTGGTAGAATAGATATCTATAGGAATTATTTGGATACCCCACAAAATTACACATGACTGACCGTGTCTCGAGTTTGTCCAGATTTTGCTTTTTGACATAGGCCAGACAGCCCCAAATCTTAACTCGTTTAAGAGATGGTCTCTTCCCATGCCATATCTCATATGGCGTGGTAGACACGGTTTTGGTTGGAACCATGTTCAATAGAAACGCTGCAGTCTCTAATGCATGCCCCCAAAATGAGACAGGTAACTCAGCATCACTCATCATGGAATGAACCATATCCAATAGGGTCCGATTCCTCCGCTCTGACACACCGTTGTGCTGTGGTGTGTAAGGAGGAGTGAGCTGAGTGAGAATCCCATTCTCTTTTAGAAAGTCTGCAAATTTTTTACTGAGATACTCCCTACCTCGATCTGATCGAAGCATCTTGATTCTCAATCCGGTTTGTTTTTCTACTTCAAGTTTGTACTCAGTGAATTTCTCAAAACCTTCAGACTTATGCTTAAGTAAAAACACATGACTGAACCTTGAGAAATCATCAATAAATGTTATGAAGTAAGAAAAACCGCCTCTAGCCTGTGTAGACATTGGCCCGCATACATCACTATGTATGAGGGCTAAAAGCTGAGTAGCTCTTTCTCCGTGTCCTGTAAACGGAGATTTGGTCATTTTACCTTTGATACAAGACTGGCAAGTTGCATAAGATTTATATTCAAAAGGGTTTAAATATCCATCTTTGTGTAACTTGTTTAGTCTTTTTTCGTTAATATGCCCAAGTCTACAGTGCCATAGAAAAGCTTCATTTATTTATGAAAGTTTTCTTTTATTAGTGTGTTGTATGCTGAAAATTGTGTGTTGATTTAGGACGTATATCCCGTTATTAAGTGTACCATACCCAACCAACATTTGATTCAGGTTAATGTTCATAACATTATTCTGCAACAAAAAATTATATCCTTCATTGTCTAACAAAGAAACGGATACAATATTACAAAGCATACTAGGTAAATAATAACATGTGTTCAAAACCAATATACACCCTGTCGGCAACCCCAGGTGATACTCTCCCACTGAAACTGCATGTACATTGGAACCATTTCCAACCCGGAGAGTATGGTCACCTGTCTTCAAAACTTTGCTATTTCTCAGCCCCTGCATGGAATTGCAAATGTGATAACCTGAACCGGAATCTAATAACCAGGAAGCAGAGTTTAGAGAAAAACAATTTTCTATCACAAACACACCTGAAGCGGAAGCATCACCATGCTTCTTCCTTTTGAGATCTATGTTAGTGTATATGGCCTAGAGGCCATTACTGTATCATATTAGTTTGTATATTACATAATAGAAGTTTGGGATATTCTCAGTTGTATAGACAATCTTGCTTAAAATGGTAGTATGCTACTTGATTTGTTTCTACTTTAATGTGTACATGTGTTTCTTTTAGTATATCACCTATACACATTAGTGGAGCCCTTAGGATCTTTGCTTGATTACCAGCGTTGTGATGGCAGTCACACTCGTGGGGGCTGGGTAATCCATAAGCACATCCTTATACAGGTCCCTAGTCGTAGGACTATCGAGACAGGGCATCGATACTCCGGAGTAGACTAGCGTATGCGCTTCTCATCTCAGCTGGGGAGACGGTCTGTCCCACAGCCGTCAGTACGTCGTACTTGAGATAGTATGCGGGTGCTCGTTAGGTTATGAGTACACTGGACAGGACTCATCGGAAACTGTTGGTTGGTACTATACCTATCGTCATTTATCAGTTCCCAGGTGACATGAGTACAGCTTAGTCCGCTGATTTGACACTGTCACTTCGCCTCGAGTGTGTTCCCACTGTACTTTGATTACTACCCTACCACGGCTCAAAGGAGTCGTGCAAACAGGTAGTAGTTGGGTGCAGTCCCGAAGCACTTGAAGGCAGTCACAGTTAGATAGGATTTGTCTCTCCCGGTATTGGGAGTTGATATCGCGCTGTGTCATGGAGAGCCATTACACATAGTCGTCCCTGGCCAGGGCAAGCGAGATATACTGGTAGGTTTCCAGTATTATCTCAGGGTGTTTTGGGCTACACTCCGACACGACTTGTACCGCTATTAGGGGACTGACGTTTACCGCCCCCTAGGCCCGCCATGCGATATGATCAGACGAACAGACCGGACTGTACGGAGACTGTCACATTCAGGCTCAGTAGGAGTTCAGATGGGTTTCACCTCGTCAGTCTTCTTATCGGCATCTACCTGGGGGCCGTTACGCACAGCTAGTGCCGCTTGCGGTCTGTGGTTAAACCTATTGCCAGCGTAGTGTCGAGTCTTTAGAGTCCCATACAGAGAGCTATTCGCCTTTAGGCAAAAGAGTAGAGGTCGCATGGTTTTGCGACAGGGTTCGGTCACATCCGTGCACTTGTGCACGTTTAGTGTCCGGGCAGTTGTTACTAGAGGGCTTTGGGTTAAGCCAGATCCTAGTATACGTTTTAGGATTAGTTTTATCTCGTTTTTTTTCGTGTTCCTCGGAACGCGGATGCGGGTGTGTATGCACAGTTGACAGAGAGACAGAGGAAGAAGATTCTCATTAGGGTTGTTGACTGTTGACTTTTGCTAAACCCTAATGAGAATAAGAAATATGATTAATGATAATATTAATTAAGTATTATTATGCCATGGTTGGGTTGAAGGGTTGACTTTGTTGACTTTTTGACTTTGTTGACCGGTTGACTAGGTTGGACTAGTTGACCATCATCATTACAATGGCTATCATTTCATGGCAAAGACTTTTGCTTGCTTGTTCTCCTTTACAAAATGAGTGCATGAAATGATATTGCCATTTTGACTTGAACCATCACATAATACTGAATTATCATTATTTGTTATCATGATTTTGGATTATGAGAGCTTGGATGGAAAAAGTCTTGCTCACTTTTTCATTTTCCTTTCTCTCTCATGCTTGAGCTCTCCCTCTCCCTCTTGCTCTCTCTCTAGTTCATGGTTCTATTGTCTCATGTGTTGAGAAGCAAGAACCATAGAGATCAAAACCCATCACACTTCTCTACTCATCCTAGTACACAAAGTCTAGCAAGCCAAGTGTTCTAGTTTTCTTCTAGTTTGAAGTAGAAGCGAAAGGTAGAAGCTTTCGGGTGGATCCATCTTCGGCGCGAGGAGACGACGAGGTGAGGCCGATCCGACCACCGCAAGGAGTTGAAGACGAAGGAGTTCAAGTTAAGGTATAACCCCCTAACCGAGTAGGTAAAACTCTTAGTTAGGTTGTTAGATAGTTGTTTAACAAAGATCCATATTTTGAGTCCATGTTACCACCCTAGAAAAAATCGTTTTTCATCATTTCCGCAAGCCCGTAAGAACCGGGAGAGGTAACGTGGACTTACAGTGGTATCAGATCCTAGTTAAACACTATCTAACATGTTAGCAAAGTAACTAGAAGTTCGATCGGCGAAAAAGTCACGAAACATACCCGAAAAATCAAGTTTCTGCCGATTTTGTTTTCTGTTCAAAACTAAAAAAATCTTACACTAAAAATCGGCTCAGGCTTTTTAAAACCCACACAAGAAATTTGTTGCACCGACTCGGTCAAAGTGCCGCGTAACCGCGGCAGGAGCATGCTCCCGCCGCGGATCCGCGGTCGAGTTGACTCGGCCGTGGCACAAATTTCCTGCAGTGTTTTTCTGGGGGTGTTTTGGGATTTTTACAATATGTTTTTTCTGCCCAGATTTTACAGAAAGCAAAATTTGTTTTTGGGGCTTAAAAATCCGTATTTTGATCGAACTTCTAAAGACTTAAGCAAACGGGTATATATCTGTGATGTGTTATATGTTTTGAACATCTGCTAATCGCTATACGTCGATTAGTGGGGGTTATACATATCTGTGATCTGTAATGTTGATGGTATGTGTATATGAATTCATTGGATTGTCACGGGTGAATTGCCGGGGGGTTGTGAGATGAGAGTTTTCTTTTCTTTCAATTCATGTAATTTGTAATTGATGTAATATTATTTATTTGGCCGCACAACCGGGGTGAGGTTGTAGCCGTCATTGTATAATTTCTTTTACTATTTTTGCTCCTAGGATAGACCCATAGAGGGGGTGCACAAACTACCGGGTACCTCGAAGTGCCGAGTGGCCTACTCACGTCGTTGAGGGAGGTTGCTTTGCTTCGGGTATTTGGAGTGTAGTTTTCCGCACCCGTAGGGGTCTAGGGTGGGGTATTGCCTATTCACCGCGACCGTGTAATCCGCTTTCCGTTACAGGCTCGTACGGAATCCAGATTCCTAGTATATCCAATGTGTTCATCTGTGATCTGGAATGGCTATCATTGCAATATATCTATATATGATATCTATTTAGGCATTGCTTATGTTTTGCATCCGCGCTAGTCCAGCCCCCGCTCTGTCGTTAGTTAAGTAACCTAACGGGTAATGACGGGGCCCCATGGCGAATGCGGATGGCATAAGCGTACCTCATATTTTGGTTGTTTTCTGCAATGGTAGGATTAAATGATGGGACACATTAAAATTAATGCAAGAAAATAAACCAATTAAAAGTCGTTGGAACACTTTCAAAACCACTCGGTTCTTTTCAAAAACCAAATTTTAAATGCGGAGTTTGAACCACTCCTTTTAAAAGCTATCTCGTTCCATCGATTATATCAAGTTCACTACGTTCACGGTTTCGCCAAAACCATTCGTAGCCCACGATCATTTCAGTTAAACATTTGGTTGTATTTAAGCTATGTATTTTGACCTCACGCCAAGGCATAGTGATTGGTAGCTGCCGGATATTTATCTGTTGCATAGATAGAATGCGTTGTTTTGAGACAGTCGTACTGCCATTTTGGCCTACGTCATGGGTAGGTATGGGTGGGTTAAAATTAACCTGGATAACGATGGGAAGAACTTGACATGTGACTTATGACATTTTGACCTCACGCCAAGGTCATAAGAGCATGGGGAAAAAATCCACATCGGGAGTTTCAAAAGAACCTTAAACTTTCTAGCACTGCATACAATTTGGAGTGTGATGATTCTGGTAGGATTCCTTCAGTTTTGTCATGCGATGATATTTGGATCCCGATCCTACTGTGAGTATATGCTACTCCTCGGGAAATTTCTCACTTAACGATCAATGCTATAACCCAAGTAGGTGTCTAGAAAGGTGTTAGCGGGGCTACGCCCCCAGGAAAATGAGGTTATTTAATTAAGGAACTTCGTGAAAGCGTTGGAAAACCTCCCTCGAAGTACCGGCACTGGCCTGGCTGAACGGTTAAGCAAGTATTGTACGGTGAGATTGATCCTGACTAATTCTTCCTTTATGGTTTGAGGAGGGATTCGAGAGACAGTAGGAGCCATCCTGTTTAGACAAACTAAAAACCACTCTAAACTTGCAAGAGCATCATGCTGAGTGTTTCTTCTCTCTCTCCTAATTGCAGCGACCAATCGTCATGACCGGACTTAAGTTACTTATAGATAAAAACATACTGACAGGGCCAAACTACAAGTTTGGCTCAGAAATGTAAAAATGGCAATAACTTATGACAAGTTGGGGTATCTTCTTGCCACCAAAGCTCCCCCTATCCCAGGTCCCACCTCCAGCGTCGCAGATAAGGAAATCCGTAAGACTTGGGAGATCGATTGCGCGAAGGCCAAGTGCCTCGTGCTTGCCTCTATAGACAATGAACATCAGAGGAGGCACGAGAATATAGACCTCGAATCCATATTTCTCCATACAAAAGAACTGTATGGAGAGCAATCCCGTATCGCCAGATACGAAGTCTCGAAAAAGCTGTTTTCGGCGAGATTGGCCGTCGAATCATCGGTAGCGGAACACGTGCTTAAGATGATTGGCTTCATTGAGGAGCTCGCGGACCTTGGGACCACGTTAGAGAACGAGCTCTACACGGACTTGATTCTCCAGTCCCTTCCTTCCACTTACGCCTAGTTTATCCTGAACTTCAACTTTTAACAAAAGGAAGTTGAACTTTCAGAACTCCTCAACATACTGAGGAGTGCAGAGGGCACCCTACAGAAAGGTAGGGAAACATCCACTTTGTTTATAGGAGGATCTTCCTCTTCTTGGTCCAAGGCGAAAGCCAAGGGAAAGAAGAAGAAAGCCCCCGCCAAACCAAGGGGCGGTGTTAGTAAAGTGGATACGAAGGGAAAGACAAAGGCAACAAAGGTAGCGGGAAAGCTTGTGGGAAAGGAAGAATGCATTTACTGTCACAAGAGTGGACACTGGAAAAAGGATTGCAGGTCTTACAAGGCCAGAAACCAGGATCCGACCAGGATCCGAAGCAAGTTGCGGCTTCGGCTTCAGGTGTGTATGTTATTGAAAACTGTCTTTCAATAAACTCTACTTCCTGGGTATTGGATACCGGATCAGGATCTCATATCTGTAATTCTTTGCAGGCACTGAGAAAGCGTAGGGTTTTGAAGGCTGGTGATATGACCCTCAGAGTTGCAAACGGAGCTAGCATGGATGCTGAGTCCGTGGGGGACTATCACCTGGGAATGTCAGAATGACATGTTTTGGTTTTGCGTGATTGTTATTTTGTACCTAATGCAACCTGTAATATTATATCTGTATCTTTATTATCTAAAGAAGGTTATGAATTTGCATTTCTAAATAATGTTGTGAACATTCACCTTAATCAAGTTTTGATTGGGTCAGGTACATTAAGCAATGATATATACGTATTTAACCAACCACATATTTTCAATGTCCAGAATACAAACAAAAGAATGTCTCCGTAAACAAATCAGGCTTTCTTATGGCATTGTAGACTAGGTCACATCAATGAGAGAAGGTTGACGAAGTTACATACAGAAGGATATTTGGATACGTTCTAATATCAATCATATGCAACTCGTCAATCCTGTCTCAAAGGAAAGATGACTAAGACTCCGTTCACTGGACACGGAGTAAGAGCAAGCGAGGTCTTGGGACTCGTACACAGCGACGTGTGCGGTCCAATGTCTACGCAGGCACGAAGCGGTTATTCTTACTTCATTACATTTACGGATGATTTTTCAAGGTTCGGACATGTCTTCTTAATGAAGCATAAATCTGAAGCCTTTGTAAAATTCAAGGAATATAAGAATGAAGTAGAAAAACAAACCGGCAAAAGTATCAAGACACTGAGATCTGATCTAGGTGGTGAATAATTGAGTGCCGAGTTCCTGGATTACCAAAAAGATAATGGGATTCTCTCTCAGCTTACTCCTCCATACACTCCGCAATATAACGGTGTATCGGAGAGACGGAACCGAACCCTATTGGATATGGTACGGTCCATGATGAGTAACGCTGAGTTGCCGCGATCATTCTGGGGATATGCGCTAGAATCAGCTGCATACCTTTTGAACCGAGTTCCAACTAAGACTGGGCCTACCACACCATATGAGATATGGAGTGGGAAGAAACCCAATTTTCAATATCTAAAGATCTGGGGATGTCCAGCTTTTGTCAAAAAGCAGCATGCGGACAAACTCGAGGCATGCTCAGTACTGTGCAAGTTTGTGGGATACCCAAAGAACTTCAGGGGGCATCTCTTCTATTACGCAGAGGAACAAAAGTTTTTATTTCTCGTAATGCCCACTTTCTGGAACACTAGTTCTTAGAAAAGGAAATAAGTGGAAGCACAATAGAACTGGAAGAAATTCCAGAACCACTGACTATTACTGAAAGCTTAGTAGAACCGGAGGGTTCAAAAGAACATGACATTCCTACGCCGCTCCGCAGGAGTAGTAGGCAGTCTCATCCGCCCGAGAGATACTACGGTTTTCTCATAGACGGGGATAGAGAGGATTGCATCATTGATTATGATGAGCCGACTAGCTTCCAGTAGGCCATTCAGAGCGTTGACTCGGTAAAATGGCTGATGCAATGCGGACCGAAATGGAGTCCATGTACACCAACAAAGTATGGACGTTGGACGTTGCTCCAGATGGGGTAAAACCCGTAGGATGCAAGTGAATCTTCAAAAGGAAGATTGGTGTAGATGGACAGGTTGAGACCTATAAAGCTAGACTTGTTGCAAAGTGTTTTCGTCAAAGACCTGGTTTGGACTATGACAAAACCTTTTCTCCAGTGGCTATACTGAAATCCATTCAGATCTTTCTTGCCATTGCTGCCATCCACGATTATGAGATGGCAGATGGACGTAAAGACCGCTTTTCTAAATGGAAATTTAGAGGAGTGTGTCTATATGGACCAGCCAGAGGGTTTCATTCAGAGTGGGAGCAGCGGAAAGGTGTGCAAGTTGCTTAAATCCATCTATGGAGTAAAGCAGGGATCGCGGAGTTGGAACATCTGTTTTGATGAGACGGTCAAAGAATTTGGCTACATCAAAAATCCAGATGAACCATGTATCTATAGTAGATTTCTAGCAAGAACTGTCGTTTTCCTCGTTTTATACGTGGATGACATTCTCTTAATAGGAAATGACATTCCTATGCTACAATCTGTCAAAGGGTTCTTGTCACACAGGTTCTCCATGAAAGACCTGGGTAACGCCTCTTACATTCTGGGGATCTGGATCTATCGTGACAGATCCAAGAGGAAATTAGGACTTTCATAGTCCAGGTACATCGACACCATATTGAAAAGATTCGGTATGGAAGATTCCAAGCGCGGTAACCTACCGGCTTGTCACGGGATCACCCTCTCCAAAGAGATGTCTCCCAAGACTGATTTGGAAAGGGATCGCATGTCTATTATACCCTACGCTTCTGCGGTAGGCTCTATAATGTATGCGATGTTGTGTACCAGACCAGATGTAGCTTATGCGCTGAGTGTGGTAAGCCGGTATCAGTCAAACCCTGTGGAGAAGCACTGGATAGCGGTAAAGAACATTCTCAAGTACCTGAGAAAGACTAAGGAGATATTCTTGTTGGAGATAGTGCCCTCAGAGTAAATTATTGGATCACAGGCACGTGATTGCAACGATTGAGGGAGGACCTATCACGGTAAGACAGTCTTACTCGAGATGATAGTATGCTATCTGGTTTATCTTTATCGTCGTGTACTGCTTTAGGTGACCAGACAGGTCACTATTGCACGTTGATAGAGCCCCTAGGATTCTTGCTTGACTGCCAGCAGTATGAGGGCGATCATATACGTGAGAGCTGGTATTCTATAAGCACATCCTTAAAAGGTCCCTAGTCGTGGGAGTTTCGAGACAGGGCATCGATTCTCTAGAGTAGACTAGTGTATACAGTCGAGACCCCTACGAGGGGCGGTGGCCGGTCTCACAAGCCACTGGTGTCAGTTGGATCACCTAAGATGTATACAGATGCTCATTGGGTTATGAGTACACCGGACAGGACTCGCCGGTAACATACTAGTTGGTCTTATACCTGACGTCATATAGCAGTTCCCTGGTGACATGTGTACAGGTTAGTTCATCGACCCGGGTATCGTCATTTGTCTCGTGTGAGTTCCCACTGTACTTTGATTACTACCCTACCACGCTCAAAGGAGACGTGCAAACAGGTTTTAGTTGGGTACAGTCCCGAGCCATATGGAGGCAGTGAGCGGATCTTCAGGGGTTCGTCTCTCCCGGTATTGGGGGTGAGGTCGCGCTGTGTCTAGGAGAGCCATTACACGAAGTCCTTGGCCAAGGCAGGAGATTTACTGGTAGGTATTCCAGTAGTATCTCAGGGTGTTCTAGGCTCATCTCCGACACGACTTGTACCGCTTTTGGGGATCTGACTTTTACCACCGCCCTAGGCCAGCTATGCGATGCTCATAGACGAACGGACCGGACTGTACGGATATTGTCACTGACAGGCTCAGTAGGGTGTCAGGATGAGTTCGCTCATCGACGTTCCTTTTTGTCAATAGCTGGTAACCCGTCACGTATGGCTAATACCTCTGACGTGCTAATGGTTAAATCCACAGCCATAGTATTGACGAGTCTTTAGAGTCCCCCACAGACAGTTGCTCAAGTTTTCGGGTGAAACGCTGTAGAGGCCGTATGGAGATATGGCAGGGTTCGATCAGATTGGTGCGATATTGCTCGGATCATGATCGAACGGTAAATACTAGCGGGCTTTGGTTTAAGCCGGATCCTAGTATTGCACAGTGTAGATTTTGTCTCATTGCATTTGTATTTCGGTCGGAATACAAATGCGGGTGTGTATACACAGTAGCGGGGTTTTCTTGTAATTTATTACGGGATCAGTTTTTGGAGTTGCCAGTTTGCTTCCCGTTTCGGCCATATTTCTTTGTATCTTTCATTATCCAAAGATTGGTGGAGGAGGGCTTATTTGCATTTGTGCAAATAAGCATTTGTGGAGGGTTCTCTTTGCATATAGTTGAATCATGATGGTTTTCATGATGGTGCACCATCCATTGACTTGTTTTGACTACATGATGACTTGACTTTTGTGAGTGATGATGGAGGGACATGTTGGTGGGTTTGGTGTGTTGGTTTTGCTAGTGATGATGATTCTTGATGATAACCTTCTCTCTCTCTCTTGCATGAAGGGGGCTCATTCTTTGTCATTCATGGACTCCTCTCTCTCATTCTCCCATTCCACAGAAAAGGGGCCGGCCAAGCTAATAAAGGCGGCTGTCCTAAATTCTAGTGTAGGTTTTTGTTCATTTGGCTTTGCAAAAATTCCCACAAGTTCCATCTCCAAACTACATTTCATTCCTCCACCTCTATAGAAACTCCACTCAAACCCCAATGAGACATAGAATTCTACACGTATTCTACAGCAAACCTTGGGCACGTCGACTCGCCAACTTCGTGCCCTAGTTGCCTCGGTGCAGAGGTGAGAGCCCGTAAAAGAAGCCGGCGACGTGGTGCCCTTCCGGCGAGGAGATGAAGACCGGAGATTCCGCGGGGAGATCGGTACGACGACGAGAAGACCGAAGGACACGGATCGTTCGGTATATCTCTCTACCCCCCTCTCTAGATAGCTAGGTCTAGATTAATGGCCCGATCCGGGTTGATAGTGCGCGGTGGTGCCGGTTTGAAAAGTTAAAGTAAATCACCGCTTCCGCAATCCGGCGTCGGATTGACGGCCGGGGCGCCGCCGTCCACTTACAGTGGTATTAGAGCCTCGCCATTAACCTAGTCTAGCTTTGTCTAATGTGTTTGCATTTCCGATCGAACAAAAATCCCAAAACCGCATTTTCAAGTACATCAGTTTCTGTCGAAATTTTTTCGGCTCGAAAAATTTTTCAGGTTGTTTCAGAAACATGTGCATGGAATTCTAAGAGCACTGTAATATTTTGGTAACATGATCCTTCAAGATGACCGCGGAACCGCGGCCAAACCCCCCTTCCGGCCGCGGTTCCGCCGCAGTAATAAGGCTTCATTTCACCAATGTTTTGCAGTGGGCTTTTGGGCTGAAAATCGCGGTTTTGGTATACTTTGTTTGGGCCCAGAATTTCTGTGAGTGCTACAGTATTTCTTCGGGGCCCACTTGGTAAAATTTAATCGATCGGATATTTTAAACACATTAGTTCACAGTTTTTACATTATATCTGCGACCGTGAATGTCACTTGATCGGTAAATCCTGTCTAACTGCTATAGCCCGGTTAGACGGATTTGCGAACGTGACATTCGCGTTGATGTTCTATGATTGTGTTGTGATGTTGCGGATTGGTCGTGGGGGATAGCCTGGATGCAATGCTAGTACAGTTTTTGTTGTATTATGTACATTTGATATTGCGGGACGAGCGTCCGACATGTGGACTGCCGTCACTGCCTGTTTGTATTATTATTTTGGGGCACGACCAGGTCGAGGTCGATGTACCCGTTGTATGTATATTTTACTTTCTGTACTAGGATTACCCCAAGGTGGGGTGCACGGATAGCCGGGTTCTAGAGGGCAACAAGCCCGCATCTCATGGCATTGAGACGGAGGGGGCTGCACTCTAGAATTGGCGGGCTATTCGCCGCACTCGTAGGGGGTACAGGTTGACCCAGGAGGGGTGCCCAAGTTACCGAATTCCGTGAAGTGCTGGGTGGTCCATTCACGTTGCTGAAGGGGGCTGCCTCGCTTCAGGTTTTGGCGGGTAACTTGCCCCGCCCGTAGGGGTCTAGGATTTCATTGCACAGGCTATCCACACGACCAGGGGAACGTCGGGTTTTAGTAGCGGCTCTGTGAAACCCGGGGATCCCAGATATCTGTATTGTTCTGTGATTCTGTACATTTCTGTGATGTTGCATTTTATCACGCCTTGAGTGAAATATTATATACTGATATATATATTAGTAAATGTTGTATATGTTTTGCATCCGTGCTATTCCAGTCCCCGCTCTGTCGTTAGTTAGCTAACCTAACGGGTAATGACGGGACCCAGTGGCGAATGCGGATGGCATATACGTACATCATTATATTTCGTTCTTTGTGTTGTGATCAATTGATGGGACTGCGTTGATTCAGATCAATGCAAGTTAAACAAACCTAATCTGATGTTGTTGGAACACTTTTCAAAAAGTTGTTATTGCAAGGACGTTCTTTTTTTTTTAGCATCGTGGTATTCAGTTGGAATATCCTGCTCCTCAGTCGACGAGGCAAGGGCCGAGATCCCTTCACCGGGAGTGACCCCTTGGACAAAAGTTTGCGTCAGGGCAATAACTTCACTATAGTCGTTTACTTTTGCTTTGCATCGTGGTATTCAGTAGGAATATCCAGCACCTCATTCTACGGGGAAAGAGTCGAGATCTCTTCACCGGGAGTGACCTCTTTAGCAAAGGTTTTCGTCACTATATTTTTAAAAGCTATCCGTTCCTTCAACGATATCAAGTTCATTACGTTAAAGGTTTTCGCCAGAAACCATTCATAGCCCTCTGTCATTTCAGATGGGTTGCACGTAGTATTCATGCTATGTTTGTTGGCCTTCGTCAAGGCATAGTGTATGGTAGCTGCTTGTTACCTTTCTGTTGCATAGATAGATGCATTGGTTTGGGACAGTCGTATAGCCTTGTTGGCCTTCGTCAAGGGCTTGTACGGGTGGGTTCAAATTAATCTGGACAATGACGGGTAGAACTTGACATGTGACTTATGATTTGTTGGCCTCCGTCAAGGTCATAAGAGCATGGGGCAAAAATCACATCGGGAGTTTCTAAAGAAACTGAAACTTGCCAGATATGCGCATACCTTCTGGAGTGTGATGACGTGAGCGGATTCCGTCACGTTTTCATGCGATGATAGTTGGATCCCGATTCCAACTGATGAGTTAGTTTACTCCTCGGGTGACCCCGACTAATTCTTCTTTCAGGTTTGGAGGAGAGTTTGAGGTTAAAGTGGGAGGTTTCCAGTTTAGATAAATTGGTAACCATTCTGATCTAGGTTAGAGTGCACGCTTAGTGTTTCTTTTCTCTCTCTCTTTGGCAGTGACCATTGACCCGACCCTAAGACTATGACTCAGAGACCAAAATTGACCGATCCTTTCTTAACACTGGCTTTTGGATTGTCAGAGTTGCAAACCTCATTGCCACTCCTACTTTTACCCTTTTCTTCAGGACACCCCGTATTACTACGAACGTCCACTTCCATTGGACAAAACCATCGTATGGTTATATACGAACTCGAAGGAATGTATTCGAGGATGGTTTCCGGTTCTGGAGAAAACAAATAGGACTATTCAGTTGTCTTTTCCTTTTACCTTCTCTCAGGTTGCGAGTACTCCTTGGTTTAGGAGATAGTACATCTATTACGCAAATTGGATAGTCTTCTTCCAAACCTTAGGCTGGTGCCGAACTGTGGGGAATGAAGAAAACCAATTAGCATAATGATGGTGTACAGAAGGTATTAAGTAAAGACATAATAAGGGATTAGTAAGAGGGCAAAGTAAATTGCGACTGCTATTCACGAACAAACCAAATATTTCTTCGCCAATCCTTAAATCACCTTTGTATTTCTCTAGAACACTCCGTATCACTACGAAGATCCACAGTTTATTGGATACTCCATCGTATGGTTATATACGAACTCGAAAGGAACTTGTTCCAGTTCGGGGATAGATTCTGGTTCAGGAGAAATAGGAATAAGGTTTATTCGGTTGTCTTTTATCTTCACCTTCTCTCTCATTGCGAGTGCTCCTAGAATTATGACAGTACATCCATTATGCTTATTGGATAGTCTTCTTCCAAACCATAGGCTGGTACCGAACGGTGGGGAAGGAAGAAAACCATTTGGCCTAAATGGGTGTACAGAAGGTAATGACTAAAGACATATAAAGGGATTTGGAGAGGTGGCAAAGAATTATACGGTTACTGTCATGAATCTGGAAGAGGAATTACTAGGAATACCGGGATACCCCATCGAAACATTTCAATGTTTCAGTTTCACTGTGTACTGTTAAAAGAAAACTGATTTCCCAATTAGTCCTTACTCCAAGGTATGTATTTACCAGGTTTGATTCTCACATCTGTATGGTTTTATAGATGATGAGTGGGAGTAGGTTAGTGGGAATTAGGTGATCATCCTCATTATATCGGGATTCGTTGTAATCGGTGATATTTGAGGAAGTCACCTGGGTTGTTTGCCGGTCGGCAAATATTTGGTTTTGAATATTCACTGTTATGCACCATTTTCAAATTGATATATCTGTACGTCTATTTTCATAGAGTGAGATATACCTTTTTGAAATTATGTCTATGACATTTACCTATATCATTGGATGGTTAGGTAAGGAGCATTAAACAGCGGTGTAATTCTTCTTAACCATAAGTACAGTTTTCAACCTACGACACACAGTGAATGAGTTATCAGACTCAAGGGACTTATACAGAGTATTGTATGTTGTCCAGGGTTCATCAGGACAGAGGGGTTAGTCCTCGTACTATATACGGTTTACTTATGACTTCTCTAATTTTTAGACAGGTGTTTCGTGGAAACACAGGGTCCGAATTTTGAGAAGTTATAGGTATTTGAATAAAGTAGAGAACCAGGTGTTGCAAGTATCGGGATTCTTCAAGTTGATCGAAGATGTAGATACTTGTGTATGGTATTCAGTTGATAGTAATGATTAAGAGATCTTGCTTCTCTTTCAGGTTCCTCATAATTGGAAGCATTCCTAAGTTGAGTAACGTTGATCGGCCTCCTTCCATTTAGTTGACATGCACTGGAGACAGCTGCATGATTTGAATCTGGTTCAATTAAATCTGTGCCTCTGGTTCTATATTGGATATAGAACAGTTCATATCTTAACGATGTTAAGGTACGGGGAGTTGTCCGGATTATGCTTAAAACCAGACTCTGGATAACTCAAGGCACGTTTCTGTAATGGCTGTTTGTGGGTTGACCCAGGCTATGACGAGGGTTAATTTTCTATCATCTGGAAGATCAATAGTGATATTGTTCTAGACTCGCCACAGTTTTAATAAAAATGGATTTTTTCAGAAAACAATAGTGGGAGTATGGTAGAACTGGAAGTGATTCCAGAACCACAAACGATTACTGAAGATTTGATAGGAACCTGAAGATTCAATCTGGTTTGACATTCCATTGTCCACTCTGCAGATAAGGTGGGTAACTTCAGGCACCCGAAAGGTACTTCGGTAGCCTCAAGGACGGTGACAGGGAAGTTCTTGTTTACCCTGACTTGTGATTAGTCCAAAAATATGAGTTTACCGCAATCAGAAACGGCGTCGCTTCGCAGCTAGCCAGTGAGTACGGGTCGATCCACAGAGACGGGTAAATTCCTTTTATGTGTTTTAACGAGTTGATTCAATTTGTCGTTTTCATTGGTTTATAAAAATCTATAAAAACTAGATCGAATTAATCTAATTAAAAGTCTTGCTAGGGTTAGGCTTAGGGGAAGTTTTAGAGATTAATGTTTCCTTCACCGCTTTCAATGCCTTCTTTTTTAGATCTATTAGGTGTTAAGTTAATTATCAATAAAATGGATACGAATCTTTTGGGAAGATGTTTCTTCCTCTAGATTCGTATCCTTCCTTTGTTGATAATTACACTAACCCCCATGGAAAACGCGCGCAACCGGCCCTTTATACTACGGTTCACCGTTACCTCGAAGGGTAGGGTGCCGTAGGGAGCGGATGTGTGCGTATGCATGGAGTTCTAACTCTAAAGTGAAGATGATATTGAAAGGGGTGAGAGATCTTATCTCTCAACCCTTTCGCTAAGGCTAACCCTAACAAGCGAGGAGACTACTCGCTCATTAGGGAATGGAAAATTATACTAGAAAATAAAAGCAAGTAAATAAATTACCTACAGATTTGATGGCTCCCTCCAATTAGAAGACAGAATAGATCTGATTGTCACTCCCAGAAATTCTGAATTTCATTTAATGAAAAGAGGCATACATTTTTCAGATCTAAAACTACAATTTATAGAAAAATAGGAAACCTAGGGTTACAGACTCTCGCACATGCAAAATTACAGATTTGCCCACGTAAAATCCTAACATCTGCACCGACGCAACAATTCGCCAAAAATCCACCGACACGGGTACTTTATGGCCGCGGAACCGCGGCGCCATCATGGATTTGGCCGCGGTTCCGCGGCCAAACTGTAGACTTGGGCTCTGTGATTTTGGGGCTTTTTCTTTGGCTTCTTGGGCTTTCTCTTTTTACTCTTCTTTTCTCTGTTGGACTTCTGGATCTTCTCCAGATCTTCAGTGAAACTTGTTCGTATCTTTTGACCTTTCACTTGACATGTTTGGACCTTGCACTGTTCTTCGTCTAGGCTTGACTAGGATCCGTCTAATTGTTGGTCAAAAGTCCATTTTCTGTTGTTTTGTGTCTTTTTCACTGTATTTGCTCCAGAAACCTGTAACCTGTAATATGCAACAAACGTGCGTCAAGAGTACCTGTTTATTTATGAAAAGGATAAGAATAGGGGAATGATAAATGCAATATTATGGTCTGAACAAATACCCCCAAACTTACCTTTTGCTCGTCCTCGAGCAAACTTATTTTTATTCACTACAAAAAGCCTAACCGCACTTTCACAGGTAAACACGATTGCACTGAGCATGTGCAACAAGCCGTTAAACCTCTAGGTGTCCCTAGTAGGAGGAGTGTTGTCTCCTGAGGGTTTTCAGCGGATTACACCCACAAAATCCTATCAACTTGGCCCATTGACTTTTGTTCTTCATTTATGTTTTCTAATAAGAAATTCTATTACCTTTTACTTGTAAATTATCCACCCACATTTTTCACGCTTCCTCATTATTTAACTTAAGATTATATATGTTATGTGGACCTACTTAGCTTTCGGCATCTCTTAAGTTTTCCTTCTAGGGTTACATCTCCACTTAGGAGTTTCTATCAACTCTATTAAAGATACAAGTTCTATTCTTCATTCCTTTCTCTTATCTAGATTCCAATCACATACCCCTACGTGTGTGTATAGATCACCCCTACACTTGGAGATTCAAATCAAGCAATCATGCCCTTCGTCCGTTGTCCAAAGTACTAATTAGTTGGTGAATTTAAATGAAATATGCTTACACATCCTTCATGCGACCGTTAATACTTCTTGAGGTACCAACGACCGATTACAAAATGCGTTTGCAATTTAAAGCGTACTTCTTAGATTTTGCAACACCCAAGGCTTTAGCAGTGACTCCCAAAGCAGTTGGTCTAAGGCACTAGGAGATGAAGCACCCTCGCTAAATATTTTTCTATTTTTGCAGCCTTAAGTGATCACAAAAACCAGTGTCCATTTTTTTATTCTTTATTCACCCTTTTTCTTTTATTTTTTTCGTACTAAGGACTTTAGACAAGAACATTTCAAGGTCTCATCTACTATTCCAAGTTTCAAGGTGCGTGATTGTGCAAATTGTAGGGTATACATTTTCAGAATCTAGACTTAAGCTAGGAACTATTTTTCAAACTTATACTTAATAAGAACATCAATACTCTTCCCTTGTTTCGACTTAGCTCAAGAAGTGAACCCAAAATATGCTTATTTCTAAATAAACTACAAGACATATACTTTCTACCGTTAAACTTTAAGGAATGTTATTTTTAGGGTTTTTAATTTACTAAGTCTAAGATCTAGTTGTTCCTAACCAGTTAACCTATTTGTCAAACTCAAGTCAATTATAGCCAAGTTTGAATACAATAATTTTTATAATTTTTGAAATTTTTCAAATTTTTATGGGTTTTCAAATAAGTATGCAAATGCAAAAATATATACAAATGAATGCGAAGGAAGAAGACGTACCGAGCGTACCCCCAAACTTGAACTTGACAGTGTCCTCACTGTCATGCTAAACCAAGAGGGTTAAAATACCGATACTCCCCTGTTTATTTATTTATAATTTTTTATGTTTTGAATTTTTTTTTATTTTTTATAAAAAAAGAAAACAAAAGGATATATACATATATACAAAGGTCCCCCCCCCCAAACTTAAGCTTTTCCTTGCACAAGCCAAAAGTTAGCACCAACCATTCAAAAATCTTATCATGGTAATGGTAGAGTTGATGCAAGAATGGGATGGAAAGAAAAGAGATGTAAAGCACGCGAGACCGTGTTGAGAAAAGAATGGTAGAATAAGGTCTCGGTGGGGGAGAAGAAAGACGGAAAGAAGAAAGAAGTGGAGTGCGATCTTGAGGGTGTAAATTGAGTGAATAAATTAGCGCAATTGGTGATGACCGATGTGTTAAAAGCGATTGCGCCAACCTACCAACTCGTCGTGCAATAGGGTCAAATCCCTCAAGATTCGCAAGAAAACATGGGTACGCCGAACTTTGTATAGGAGATGAAAGCGTAACAGTCATTTGTTCGGTCGGAACAATAGGAAGGAGGGAGGGTGATATAACAGTCAAAGGTTCAGGAGGCTGAATAGGAATATCCGACATATCCAATAAAAATGGTTCAACCTCGATATTATCCTCAAGGCTCTCCTCAGTACTATCCTCAATATGTAATTCATCCATGCCATTATCATCAAAATCTAGACGCATATGAGATTCGGGGGAAACATTTAATAACTCAGGATGATGATTTGAACATAAAATTTCTATTAAATCGACATGTTCATCATCCGAAATATTCCCGGCGTCTATATCCTCAATCAAGTGAAAATCAATTTTTTAGACACTTCATCCACAGCATGGATATTTATCAATGTAGGTTCTAGAGTGGAGGTGTAAAGATCGAAAGGACTAGGTGCGGTTTCACTCGAAAGGGGTTCCTCACAATTTGGCAAATCAAACACTACTAAATCGCACAACTCATATTTATTTTCAACTGGTGAATCATTTGGAACAATCGATGGAAAACCGGAGTTGTGGGTTTCAATTGGGTAAGGGTAAGTTTGATTTGAAAATCCTCTCTCATTCTCACTCTGTCCAACTGCCGCCTTATACATTGAAAAATTCGGAGCTAGCGGGACACTAGCTACCGGTTCACTAGGTTGCGTAAGGGCGGCCATGGATGCTTCCACTGTCCTCATCATTTTATTTGTTGCAGCAATATATGCTTCCAACGACTCTTCCAAACTAGACTTAGGTGGTGAGGGGGGTTCAGTAAAAGATTCAAAATTGGTTGTATATGTGAAACTCCCTAATGGCTGTGTCGAAACAGTGTCTAGTGAAGGTGGGAAAGTCGGGTATGACTGGTAGGAAGTGGGTGGTAAGACAGGAGTAGGGTCAACATATGGATAAGAAGGTGAATAATCGTGTGGATCCCTAAAACTAGATGAGTGGAGAGGGGTGAAAGATCGACTACGAGATTGAGCAATATGCTCAGCAATGGACATCGGCCTAGGAGTGACAGAAGGACTTGAAGAAGTGGTATCAACATATGTAGGTTGTAAAGGTTGACTCGGTTGACACAAAGTGGGTTGAAAAGTCAAGCTGTTTCTCCTAGACTCCTCTATGTGATCTTTCAGAGATTTTTTAGGCATGGAGGGATCGGTTTTAAATTGACCGAACACATTGATGAACGATGCAAAGTTAGGTTCGGGATACCAAGATTCGTCAAGAGATTTATGATGTGGGGTACCCATGATAGAAGAATGCAAGGATTTCTTAGCGACAAAATTTTTGCAAGTTTTTAAAAGATTTTTCTTTAATTTTTTATTGAAGAGTTTTGCAAGACGGTTTTAGAAAATGGGACTCGTGACACAAATGTATCAACCACACATGCACAATCAGGCCTAAATCTAGGGTTGCCTAAGTCTGCTAGACAGCTCCCAACTAGGGCTAGAGATAGGACCTCAAACCGCCTCTTCACGGACAAATACGGCCAGGTAAGTGGGAAGGAACCACCACTACAGTGGGCCTAATTAATAACCACTAGCCTAGACACCGCAAAGTCGGTTAGGATAAATGGCCGATGCCTATACTAGTCCTTTTCCTATTGCGCTCGATGTCCTTAGGTCTGAGTCTAATCTTTTTTAATTAAAGGTGGTCGATGCAAAATGCTTTAGGTGTTTTCTGGGGTCCTGGGAAGGGTGTTGAAATCCCCACCCAATCTGAGTTTGGTCTATTAGCCCCTTAGAATCCGGTTAAATTATGCAAAACAAATAAAATTTCACTTGCAATCAGAATTTTTTTTTAGCGCGGCGCAAAGAAACCTGCAGAAAATCTGTTATTTAAAAGGGGGAGAAAGATTTTTTAGCGCAAAGAACCCTGCAGAAATTTTTTTACAGTGGATATATTGTAGGTTACAGAGGGGAGGAAAAGAAAGCAAACCAGTAAATTTTCAGGTGCTGAAGTGACAGAAGAGGCGCGAATCCGCGGCCTGGGGCCCTATAATGCGGCGGAAGCGCGGCTGCGTAGAGGGATCGGCCGCTGAAAAAAATTCTGCTGTCTGTGACTTCAGTTCCTCTCTGTTCTTATATGTACTTTTCTGTTTTTCTCTCTGCAAAATTCCAGATTCTTGATTCTTCGCTGTTCCTGCAAGATCCAAAAGTTACACCCTTCAAACAGATCAAGTTTGATTATTTTTTAATATTTTTTATATTTTCAGATTTTTATAATTTATAAAATTTATATCAACCCGAAAATTCACAAAAAGAAAGATTACGCCGTCCCCGGCAACGGTGCCATTTGATTAGTCCAAAAATATGAGTTTACCGCAATCAGAAACGGCGTCGCTTCGCAGCTAGCCGGTGAGTACGGGTCGATCCACAGAGACGGGTAAATTCCTTTTATGTGTTTTAACGAGTTGATTCAATTTGTCGTTTTCATTGGTTTATAAAAATCTATAAAAACTAGATCGAATTAATCTAATTAAAAGTCTTGCTAGGGTTAGGCTTAGGGGAAGTTTTGGAGATTAATGTTTCCTTCACCGCTTTCAATGCCTTCTTTTTTAGATCTATTAGGTGTTAAGTTAATTATCAATAAAGTGGATACGAATCTTTTGGGAAGATGTTTCTTCCTCTAGATTCGTATCCTTCCTTTGTTGTTAATTACACTAACCCCCATGGAAAACGCGCGCAACCGGCCCTTTATACTACGGTTCACAGTTACCTCAAGGGGTAGGGTGCCGTAGGGAGCGGATGTGTGCGTATGCATGGAGTTCTAACTCTAAAGTGAAGAAGACATTGAAAGGGGTGAGAGATCTTATCTCTCAACCCTTTCGCTAAGGCTAACCCTAACAAGCGAGGAGACTACTCGCTCATTAGGGGATGGAAAATTATACTAGAAAATAAAAGCATGTAAATAAATTACCTACAGATTTGATGGCTCCCTCCAAGTAGAAGACAGAATAGATCTGATTGTCACTCCCAGAAATTCTGAATTTCATTTATTGAAAAGAGGCATACATTTTTCAGATCTAAAACTATAATTTATAGGAAAATAGGAAACCTAGGGTTACAGACTCTCGCACATGCAAAATTACAGATTTGCCCACGTAAAATCCTAACATTTGCACCGACGCAACAATACGCCAAAAATCCACCGACACGGGTACTTTATGGCCGCGGAACCGCGGCACCATCATGGGTTTGGCCGCGGTTCCGCGGCCAAACTGTAGACATGGGCTCTGTGATTTTGGGCCTTTTTCTTTGGCTTCTTGGGCTTTCTCTTTTTACTCTTCTTTTCTCTGTTGGACTTCTGGATCTTCTCCAGATCTTCAGTGAAACTTGTTCGTATCTTTTGACCGTTCACTTGACATGTTTGGACCTTGCACTGTTCTTCGTCTAGGCTTGACTAGGATCCGTCTAATTGTTGGTCAAAAGTCCATTTTCTGTTGTTTTGTGTCTTTTTCACTGTATTTGCTCCAGAAACCTGTAACCTGTAATATGCAACAAACGTGCGTCAAGAGTACCTGTTTATTTATGAAAAGGATAAGAATAGGGGAATGATAAATGCAATATTATGGTCTGAACAACTTGCCATAGCTGTTGTTCCAGACTGTGAGAACCGGCAGGTGGATGAGTATAGCGTCGTTCTAAACTGGCTTTAGAAGTGTACGTCTATATGACTCTGCCAGAGGGTTGTCGTGGTCAGTGGGAGTAACGGAAGCATGGTGGACATGTGGCTTATGTCTATTTATAGACTAAAGCAGATGTAGCGGAGATAGATCATCTATTTCTGACGTGACAGTCATAGGTTTGACTTCATCAGAATAGGGGATGGATCTGTTGAAAATATAGTAGGGTGTGATGTCCTGGTATTTGGATGACATACACAGAGTAGGAAAAGAAACTCCTATACTACGATCGGTTACACTTTGGTCGTCACACAGTGGTTTCTCCACATGGGACTTGGACATTATATCAGACATACTGGTTACTGGATCTATGGTTTTAGATCTAGATTTGGGTGGTTTCCCAATTAAGGGTACTTAGACAGCATTCTAAGAGTATTTAGAATGGACGACTCCTGGCACGGTAGTGTACCTATAGGTGATGGAGTCACCCTCTCTAAAGGTGTCTTACAGAATAAAGGGGAGAGGGATGTGCATGATTGGCAGATCACTTGCTCAGGCAATTGAGTCAATCATGAGATGTCAAGTACCACACCAGATGTTGTTCTTGCACTAGATGCAAAAAGTTGACATTGATCCTATCCTAGAGAAACAGTCGGAAGCAGTTTTAGAACATAAGTGGATGTTCTAGGGATATGATAACGACAGCTTCTTTCGGGAGACAGTTATCATTCCAGGCTTCCAAGGTGACCTGGATGACAAGGAGGTTGTCAGAGTTATAGTTTTCCTTCTGACGAGGGGAAGTATTTTGGATAGGTGGTCCAAGGCAATACTGAGGGAGGCATGGCGCAGGATACTGATTAAGTTCAGTTGACGATACAGTCTAAGAAGTTTGGATTTAGAGTTCGTTTATGAGCTAGGTCCCATCAGACATCCAGACACATTCTAAGACAGGTATTACTCATTTCGGGAGATGGCATTCTCCGCGAACTTGAGATATAGAGAGACATAGAAAGAAACATCAAAGCGGATCCACTCACTGAGGCTATTCCTCGAACGCAATAAGTTTCGTAAACGAGCTTTGTGAGACTGACTAGTAGAGGAGTTGGGTGTTCGGTATAACACGGGCTGTGAGTATGCGACATCGCAATAATTAGCCTTGAGTGCAAGTGGGAGATTGTTGGAGATAGTGCCCTCAGAGTCAATTATTGGATCACATGCACGTGATTGCAATGATTGAGGGAGGACCTATCCCGGTAGGACAGTCTTACTCGAGATGATAGTATGCTATCTGGTTTATCTTTATCGTCGTGTATTGCTTTAGGTGACCAGACAGGTCACTATTGCACGTTGATAGAGCCCCTAGGATTCTTGCTTGACTGCCAGCAGTATGAGGGCGATCATATACGTGAGAGCTGGTATTCTATAAGCACATCCTTAAAAGGTCCCTAGTCGTGGGAGTTTCGAGACAGGGCATCGATTCTCCAGAGTAGACTAGTGTATACAGTCGAGACCCCTACGAGGGGCGGTGGCCGGTCCCACAAGCCACTGGTGTCAGTTGGATCACCTAAGATGTATACAGGTGCTCATTGGGTTATGAGTACACCGGACAGAACTCGCCGGGAACATGCTAGTTGGTCTTATACCTGACGTCAGATAGGAGTTCCCTGGTGACATGTGTACAGGTTAGTTCGTCGACCTGGGGATCGTCATTTGTCTCGTGTGAGTTCCCACTGTACTTTGATTACTACCCTACCACGCTCAAAGGAGATGTGCAAACAGGTTTTAGTTGGGTACAGTCCCGAGCCACATGGAGGCAGTGAGCGGATCTTCAGGGGTTCGTCTCTCCCGGTATTGGGGGTGAGATCACGCTGTGTCTAGGAGAGCTATTACACGAAGTCCTTGGCCAAGGTAGGAGATTTACTGGTAGGTATTCCAGTAGTATCTCAGGGTGTTCTGGGCTGATCTCCGACACGACTTGTACCGCTTTTGGGGGTCTGACTTTTACCAACCTCCTAGGCCCGCCATGCGATGCTCATAGACGAACGGACCGGACTGTACGGATATTGTCACTGACAGGCTCAGTAGGGTGTCAGGATGAGTTCGCTCATCGACGACCCTTTTTGTCAATAGCTGGTAGCCCGTAACGTATGGCTAATACCTCTGACGTGCTAATGGTTAAATCCACAACCATAGTATTGACGAGTCTTTATAGTCCCCCACAGACAGTTGCTCAATTTTTCGGGCGAAACGCTGTAGAGGTCGTATAGTGATATGGCAGGGTTCGATCAGATAGGAGTGGTATTGCACGGATCATGATCGAACTGTAAATACTAGCGGGCTTTGATTTAAGCCGGATCCTAGTATTGCTCAGTGTAGATTTTGCCTCATTGCATTTGTATTTCGGTCGGAATACAAATGCGGGTGTGTATACACAGTAGCGGGGTTTTCTTGTAATTTATTACGGGATCAGTTTTTGAAGTTGCCAGTTTGCTTTCCGTTTCGGCCATATTTCTTTGGATCTTTCATTGGCCGAAGATTGGTGGAGGAGGGCTTATTTGCATTTGTGCAAATAAGCATTTGTGGAGGGTTCTCTTTGCATATAGTTGCATCATGATGGTTTTCATGATGGTGCACCATCCATTGACTTGTTTTGACTCCATGATGACTTGACTTTTGTGAGTGATTATAGAGGGACATGATGGTGGCTTTGGTGTGTTGGTTTTGCTAGTGATGATGATTCTTGATGATAACCTTCTCTCTCTCTCTTGCATGAAGGGGGCTCATTCTTTGTCATTCATGGACTCCTCTCTCTCATTCTCCCATTCCACAGAAAAGGGGCCGGCCAAGCTAATAAACGGGGCTGTCCCAAATTCTAGTGTGGGTTTTTGTTCATTTGGCTTTGCAAAAATTCCCACAAGTTCCATATCCAAACTACATCTTATTCCTCCACCTCTATGGCAACTCCACTCAAACCCCAATGAGACAAAGATTTCTACACGTATTCTACAGCAAACCTTGGGCACGTCGACTCGCCAACTTCGTGCCCGAGTTGCCTTGGTCCAGAGGTGGGAGCCCGTAAAAGAAGCCGGCGACGTGGTGCCCTTCCGGCGAGGAGATGAAGACCGGAGATTCCGCGGGGAGATCGGGACGACGACGAGAAGACCGAAGGACACGGATCGCTCGGTATATCTCTCTACCCCCTCTCTAGATACCTAGGACTAGATTAATGGCCCGATCCAGGTTGATAGTCCGCGGTGGTGCCGGTTTGAAAAGTTAAAGTAAATCACCGCTTCCGCATTCCGGCGTCGGATTGACGGCCGGGGAGACGCCGTGCACTTACAGTTCTTGGTAAATTGCGGAAAGGACCTCCAGATCGAGGCCTTTGCTGACTCCAGCTTCCAGAGTGACAAGGATGATTCCAAGTCCATGTCGGGTTATGTCTTTACACTCAATGGAGGGGCGGTGTGTTAGAAGAGTTCCAAATAGGAAACCGTTGCTGACTCGACGATGGAAGAGGAATATATCGCAGCTGCAGATGCCGTAAAAGAAGCCGTCTGGATGAGGAAGTTCTTAACGGAACTTCAGGTGGTTCTGTCCATTGTTGATCCAATACCTCTGTATTGCAACAACAACGGGGCTATAGCTTTAGCGAAGGAACCTAGGTCCCATCAGAAGTCCAGTCACATCTTGAGGCGGTATCACCTGATCAGGGAGATCGTGGGTCTCCAGGAGATCGAGGTTCGGAGAGTTGCTACGGAACATAACACTGCTGATCCACTCATGAAGGCCTTACCCCAGACTCAGTTCGAGCGGCTGATCGAGATGATAGGTACTCGATACGCCAGTACAAGGCCTTAGTGCAAGTGGGAGATTGTTAGGGTATATGCCCTAGAGGCCATTACTGTATCATACTAGTTTGTATATTACTTAATGGAAGCTTGGGATATTTACAGTTGTATAGACAATCTTGCTCAAAATGGTAGTATACTACTTGGTTTGTTTCTACTTTAATGTGTACATGTGTTTCTTTTAGTATATCACCTATACACATTAGTGGAGCCCTTAGGATCTTTGCTTGATTACCAGCGTTGTGATGGCAGTGACACTCGTGGGGGCTGGGTAATCCATAAGCACATCGTTATACAGGTCCCTAGTCATAGGACTATCGAGACAGGGCATCGATACTCCGGAGTAGACAAGCGTATGCGCTTCTCATCCCAGCTGGGGAGACGGTCTGTCCCACAGCCGTCAGTACGTCGTACTTGAGATAGTATGCGGGTCCTCGTTAGGTTACGAGTACACTGGACAGGACTCGTCGGGAACTGTTGGTGGGTACTATACCTATCGTCAGTTATCAGTTCCCAGGTGACATGAGTACAGCTTAATCCGCTGACTTGACACTGTCACTTCGCCTCGAGTGTGTTCCCACTGTACTTTGATTACTACCCTACCACGACTTAAAGGAGTCATGCAAACATATAGTAGTTGGGTGCAGTCCCGAAGCACTTGGAGGCAGTGACGGTTAGACATGATTCGTCTCTCCTGGTATTGGGAGTTGATATCGCGCTGTGTCATGGAGAGCCATTACACATAGTCGTCCCTGGCCAGGGCAAGCGAGATATAGTGGTAGGTTTCCAGTGTTATCTCAGGGTGTTTTGGGCTACACTCCGACACGACTTGTACCGCCATAGGGGACTGACGTTTACCGCCCCCTAGGACCGCCATGCGATATGATCAGACGAGCAGACCGGACTGTACGGAGATTGTCACATTCAGGCTCAGTAGGAGTTCAGATGGGTTTCACCTCGTCAGTCTTCTTATCGGCATCTACCTGGGGGCCGTTACGCACAGCTAGTGCCACTTGCGGTCTGTGGTTAAACCCATTGCTAGCGTAGTGTCGAGTCTTTAGAGTCCCACACAGAGAGCTATTCGCCTTTTGGCAAAAGAGTAGAGGTCGCATGGTTTTGCGACAGGGTTCGGTCATCCGTGCACTTGTGCACGTTTAGTGTCCGGGCAGTTGTTACTAGCGGGCTTTGGGTTAAGCCAGATCCTAGTATACGTTTTAGGATTAGTTTTATCTCGTTTTTATTCGTGTTCCTCGGAACGCGGATGCGGGTGTGTATGCACAGTTGACAGAGAGACAGAGGCAGACGATTCTAATTAGGGTTGTTGACTGTTGACTTTTGCTAAACCTTAATGAGAATAAGAAATATGATTAATGATAATATTAATTAAGTATTATTGTGCCATGATTGGGTTGAAGGGTTGACTTTGTTGACCTGTTGACTTTGTTGACCGGTTGACTAGGTTGTACTAGTTGACCATCATCATTACAATGGCTATCATTTCATGGCAAAGAATTTTGCTTGCTTGTTCTCCTTTACAAAATGAGTGCATGAAATGATATTGCCATTTTGACTTGAACCATCACATAATACTCAATTATCATTATTTGTTATCATGATTTTGGATTATGAGAGTTTGGATGGAAAAAGTCTTGCTCACTTTTTCATTTTCCTTTCTCTCTCATGCTTGAGCTCTCCCTCTTCCTCTTGCTCTCTCTCTAGTTCATGGTTCTATTGTCTCATGTGTTGAGAAGCAAGAACCATAGAGATCAAAACCCATCACACTTCTATACTCATCCTGGTACACAAGGTCTAGCAAGCCAAGTGTTCTAGTTTTCTTATAGTTTGAAGTAGAAGCCAAAAGGTAGAAGCTTTCGGGTGGATCCATCTTCGGCGCGAGGAGACGACGAGGTGAGGCTGATCCGACCACTGCAAGGAGTTGAAGATGAAGGAGTTCAAGTTAAGGTATAACCCCCTAACCGAGTAGGTAAAACTCCTAGTTAGGTTGTTAGATAGTTGTTTAAAAAAGATCCGTATTTTGAGTCCATATTACCACCCTAGAAAAAATCATTTTTCATCATTTCCGCAAGCCCATAAGAACCGGGAGAGGTAACGTGGAATTACAATCCAAGTACTCAGTGCAGTTGCGCTTCCAGTGTCCCGCTTTGTGGCAGTGATAACATTCCCTTTCCCCGATTCCCCATCCGTGGACTTGTCTTTCCCATTAACCTTTTTAACTCCACCTCTAGGTTTGGTGGGTTTCTTCTTCATCTTTCTCTTGGCCTTAGCCTTCGAGCGAGAGGAGGAAGATGGCCCAACAGTCAAAGCGGGAGCCTTCACTGACTTCAACGTGCTCTTTGCACTCCTCAACATATTAAGGAGTTCAGGTGGTTCCTTCTCCATGTTGTGCATGTTGAAGTTTACTACAAATTGGGCAAAGGTAGAGGGGAGAGAGTGCAGAATAATATCAGTATATTGTTCGTTGTCCATTGTCCACCTGAGGTTCTCAAGCTCTTCTATAAGAGCTATCATCTTCAGAACATGGTCACCTACTGGTGTACCAGGAGCCATCCGCATCTGAAAAAGCTTTCTAGATGCTTCGTATCATAAGACACGAGATTGCTCCCCATACAACTCTTTTGTATGGAGAAAAATGGATTGGACATCTATCTGCCCGTGCTGCTTTTGATGTGTGTTATCCATCGATGAAAGCGTGAGGCATTTGGCCATGGCACAGTCAGCGTCCCATGTCTTGCGGATTTCCTTATCCGCAACTGAAGATTTAAGGCCTGGGACGGACGGGGCTGGAGCCGTGAGGACATATGATACCTTATCATAAGTCAAGGCAATGTTAAGGTTCGTCAGCCAGTCTTTATAATTGGTCCCATTCAGTTTATTTTTATCTAGTAGAAGCTTGAGTCCTGTCATTGGTATCTGCCATTAAGAGAGAGAAAAGAATACACTCAGCGAAAGCACTTGCAAAGATCAGATTGGTTATTTATCTTATCTAATCGATGTCTCCCACTGCTTTTATCAAATTTCCCTTCAAACCTTAAAAGGAAAAATAGCAAGGATTAATTGCATTCTACAACTTCGCTAACCATTCAGCCAGGCCAGTGTCGGTACTTGAGGGAGGTTCCCCGTGCTTTCACACGGACCTAATTAAAGTAAACCTCATTTTTCCAGAGGTGTAGACCCATTAACACCTTTCTAGACACCTAATAGGTTAGCTAATTGTAAAGTGCAAAACTCTCCTGGGAGCAACTCTTGATTACAGTGGAATTGGGATCCAACCATCATATGGAAGGTATGCAATCTTATTGCAAATTTCAACTCTTGAAACTCCTGATATGGTTTTTACCCCTAACACTCATGACCTTGGCTATGGTCAACAAGTCATAAGCACTAGTCATGTTCAACCCGTCATTTCTTGATTAATTAGACCCATTCACATGACCCTTGGCTAAGGTTAACAAAGTCACATGCCTGTCCTAATTAGTCACATCATATGTTGTGTAGGAAGACATCACTTAGCTACCGTACACTACGCCTTGGCTAAGGTCAACAAATGTAGCACGAATACTAAGTACTCTACTTCCTAAAATGACGGAGGGCTGCAGTTGGTTTTTAAGAAAACCTTTAACGCTTTGAACTTGATATCGTTGTAGAATCAAATGGTTTTTCAAAAGGGGTGGCTTAAGCTCCGCAATTTTGAAATGTAGCTTTTTCGTAAAAAGCCGAGTGGGTTTCAAATTCGATTCTACAACATCTTTTAGGTTTATTTTTCCTTACATTAATCATATTAATGTAGTCCCATCATTTAAGTCCTTAAGCATAACACAGAAAAGAAACGAAAATACAACATACGCTTATGCCATCCGCATTCGCCATAATGTTCCGTTATGCACCGTTAGGTTACTTAACTAATGGCATACCGGGACGGGACTAGCGCGGGTGCAAAACATAAGCAACGCCTACTATATATCTCATATATAATATTGCATCGTCTCAGATATATCAAGCGATCATATCACAGAATATAAACAGCAGAAGCACATATATGAAAATATAGGATATACTAGGAATTCCGTATTTTATATTTAGCCAATAATAGAAAATACGGGTTCCACGGTCGTGATGAATAGCCAATCCCACACCCTAGACCCCTACGAGAGTGGCAAGCGACCCTACCAATTCTAGAGTTAGGAGACCCGGTCTCGACTCCTCGAGATGGCCTCCCATTGGACTCTAGAACCCGGTCATTTGTGCTCCCCTCCTTGGGTCTATCCTAATACGGAAAAGTAAATAATATACATCAAAGGAAACATCATCCTCAACCCGGATGTGCCCCAATAAAAGAATATTACATGCAAATGAATTTTACATGAATGAAAAGAAAACTCTCATCTCACATAAAACCCCTGGCCATTCATCACGACGATCATATACTTCATTACACAGCTACATACAACATCTCATGTCAATATATGCAAATAAACTAGGCGATATTAAACCATTTGATCGATCGATCAATGACCCCAAAAATCCGCAGAGAAGCTCAACATCTAAGCAGTATTAAAATTACCTAGAAGCATGCTGAAGTAGCTATGGACCAACCGTAGAAGGGCCGACCCGAGCCTCACAAACGGCGCCGCGGAACTGCCGCCAAAAGCTGGTTTCTGCCGCGGTTCCACGGTCGTTTAGTCAAGTTAGGGTATCGTTCTTCTAGAGAGTCCATAGAATTACCTGCATGATTTTCTGAATATTTTTAATGTGAAAAGTTCCAACATTTTGAAAAACTTCCAGAAAGTGGGTTTTCAGGACAATCGATGATCGTTCAAATTGTTTTAACGTCGTCTAGATTACTCTAATGCTCTAGCTTGGTTCTGGTACCATGTAGGGATTCCTTAGCACCTGTACTAGGGTTTTCAAGCAACACACATGCCACAATAAACTTTTTTAGGGTGCTAAGTAATCTATAACCTAGGATCAAACTAGAAGTTTAGGGTAACACATATAAAAACAAGTGTCTAACACTTAGTGAAAGTGAATACAACCTTTGTAGATCTCCTTGCTAGACTCCTTGGATCGTCTTGAATTTGCACCGGCTTGCTTGAGATCTTCCTTGTCCACGATGATCCACTCGGGGCTCCTTTTCACAAGCTTCAAGCTTCACTTAATCTAGGAAGAAGATGAAGCCAACACTCTAATCTAGTGGGCTATACTAAAGTAGAATGGTGATGTGGGTTGTATGATCACTTAAAAAACCTTTCTTTTTGTCTATTTTACTCACTCAAAAAAAGGTAGTGAGCTATGTGGAAGAAGAAGGAGGAGAATGGAAATGCTAGAGCTCTTATCTTTTTGATAAAGATAAAAGATAAATGAGAAGAGATAATATATATTATATTCTTCTCACTTATAACCATGGTAAACAAATATCTAGATATTTAGCCATTGGGTTAAAACCCAAATGAAGAACTAAATCATGGTTAATTGTTAGGTCAGGTCAAAGTCAACAAGAAGAGTGTAGAAACTCTTAACCATGAATTAATCCCATTTCATTTTTCTCAATAAATAAAATATATGAATATTTGATACCATGTGAGTCTTGCATTTCCATCTCCAATATATCAACAACCAAGACAAGTATGTATGCATGTATGTGTGCATACACATCAACATGTGCACATACACTCATTCATTCATGCATGCAAATAGAAAAGGTTTTAAATGAAAAATCTAATGGTCATTATTAAACCAACTCTTGATTTAATAACCCAGTCATATCAAATACGACCCGACCAATAGAAAACGCCAGATTATAATGTGGTATCATATACACGCATTTAATCAAGCACCTGCGCATATCCCCATATGCACCCCACATCGTTTCTCCTGAGCTAGGTAACCCCATTGTGGGACTCTAAGACTCTCCAATACGCTAGTAGTAGGCAGTGATCATATCACATACCTACAAACCGTCAGCGGCACCAGCAGTTCGTAACGGATCTAGGTATTGAGCGATCAGAAGAAAAACACGCGAGCCTCCAAAAACTCCTGTCGAGCCAACCGGTAACACTTTCCGTACAGTCCGGTCTCTTCGTCAGATATGCTGCATATAGAGTCTAGGGATGGAAAAGTCGACACCAATAACTCAATAAGTCGTGCCGATGAATGGTCTATAACAGATCGAGAAACTACTGATAACACTTATCAGTAAATCTCAACAGCCCTGGCCAGGGACTTACTGATATAGCCAATCGCGCACAGCGCAACATCAACCCCCTGTATCGGGTGAGACGAAACCCCTCCTATCGCTCATTGCCTCCACATGTCACGGGATTATACCCAAAAGCCACCTGTTTGCACGACTCAGTAGAACCGTGGTAGGGTGGAAATCAAAGAATAGTGGGAGAACACATGAGACTTTATGACGATCTCGTGTCTACAGACTAACCTGTACCAGTGTCACTTGAGAAATGCTATCTGACGATAGATATAATACCATATAGGAGTTCTCGGTGAGTCCGTCCAGTATACCCAGTCTCCACTGAGCACCCGCATACGACCTCGATGTCAAACATCAATGGATATGAGAACATCCATCGCCCATCTTATTGGTCTAGTGTGGTATACGCTATTCTACTCTGGAATATCGATGCCCTGTCTCGATATACCCACGACTAGGGATATTTTAGGATATGCTTATAAACTACACATGTCCCACTATTATGATCTGCATCATAATGACAGTAGTCAAGCAAACATCCTCAGGGCTTTATTAACATGTACAAATGAATAAAAGTATGATCAAGTGAACTTGTCAGATAAAGAGTAGCCAGATAGCATACTATCGTGTCGAGCAAGAATGTCCTCTGTATATATATATATACATGTATAAATACATCCACTATCATATAATGGCCTCTAGGGCATATATATATCGAACAAGTCTTGAGTATACCATGTTGGTTTTCGTGTTGGATTTTGACATTTGTGTTTTCCCCATAACTCCGATGATTGCGAGATGCTTGACGGAGTTTTGATTTTGAGTTAGATACTCGTTTTTCATCTGCGTGCTTTGCGCTACGATGTGTTTGATGTATTTACGATCTCGGAGCCCCGACGACTTGATCTTTTTACTGAAATGTTTTAGTATGAAGGGTTTAAATTTAAATTCGGGGACTGAATTTCTTTAAGGGGGGAAGATTGTAACATTTCAGAAAAATAAAATATTATTTTTGGGAAATTATAAAAATTAAATAATAAATATTATGAATATTTTGATAATGCGGTATAATTAAATACCGATAAATTGTGAAATATTTGGAAAATTATGGGAATTACGAAAATGATTGTGTTTTATATGATTTAAGCAAATTATAAATTTCTATGATTAATTATATACAATTTTAATGCTAATCGCGATTAAATATCACTAATCGTGCATTAAGCTTGATTTGTGCACATGACATGCACCATGTCCTATTCACATTTCTACATTTTTCAACCATGGTCTTTTCTTTATTGTTCATGCATGCTTTGTTTTAAATGATAAGAGAAGAAAAGATAAAGAAAAGAAAAAGAAAATGAATATAGTATAGAGGTATGGGCATGAGAGAGAAATGAGAGAGAGGTGATGGGTCTTCATTGACCATGGCCTTTGTTTATCAATTATCGTCTTCATCATTTTTCCTCTCCCTTCAACCCCATGGCAGCCTATTCCCTCCTCCCACCTCTACCTCCTCAAAACACCCACATCCCCACCTCAAAACATCATCCCCACTTCATTAAAAACATGCACAAGCCCACAACATACACTTTGGACCAAGAAAAATCGGATTTTGAAGACTTGGGGCAACTCAAGAAAATTCTTGGGTTACCAAATGAGATAATTCCTACATCATTTATATGGTATTTCTTTCACCTTAGCACCTATACATGTTTAGAACCGATTTAGTGTGGTTATGTGAACTTGAAAATTTCTAGAAGAGGTTAGGTTTTGAATTGAATCCAAAGGTGTAATTGAGGTCGGTAGAGACCATACAACCCCTATAGTGATGATATATTGGACTAAACCAAAGACTAGAACCCCAATTAGCGAACTTAGAAACCCGATGTCGGGAAGTTGTGAGAATTGTGATGTGTTTTGGTGATCTGCTATAACCCGGGTGACTTGAAAATTTTTTAGCGATTACTGGGAGTCGTGCAGGAAACCTGGAGTGTACCCTAATGACCCGAGCCCCAGACACCTTGTCCAGGCCGTAGATTTATTCTTTTGGGCCGCAATTTGTGGCCATGGTACATCAAATTTGCTTCGTACTTGTTCCAGGGCTTTATCTCCAGTAAATTAGACCCTCCATATATGCAAAATAGGCTAATTTGGCCTAGGGTAAAATCTTGGACCATTTTCTTGAGTTGATACAATGTTTTGTAACTTCGTTTTAATTTTGTATTTGGTATTTGATTTTGTGTTCCGTCGTCTGATGTTTGTACGTCAGCGACAGGGGTTGTTTGATGGTTTTGCAGGCGTAGGCTATAGGTTCTAACCTTTAAGCGATTCGCATGCCGTCTTGGCTTTCATGTTCGATTCTTGATACTATATAACGCAATGGAAATTGTAGATACCCTTACGCGGACTTCGAGACGATGAGGATGAGCATAGCGTCATCGACTCCATCAAGCGAGGATCAAGGTGAGTAGATATATATCTACGGAGGAAGTCAGGTGGATGGTGTATAGCTGTTAGGTTTACCTAGCACCTCATGAAGGGTTTGAAAGCATCACATGTACCAAAGATTAAAATTTTAGGGTGCTAAGTAAGCATACAAAGAATCATTCCTAGAAAAATTAGGATTTCAAAAACAACAAATCATCACAAGTAAGAAAAGCTAGGGTTTTGAGAGTACAACCCTTGTAGCTCCCTACGCTAGACTCCTCGGCCATTTGGGGTTTGGAAAAGGTCCGCTTGAACTCCTCTAGGTCCACGATGATTCACCCGGAGTCCGCTTTGTCCAAGCTTGCAACTTCACTTGATCAAGAGAAAAAAATGAAGCTAACACTCTAAACAAGTAGGCAAGACTTGTGTAGAATGATGTTGTGGTGGCTTTTCTCACTTCAAAATCCTAACTTGGTGAGTAATTTACTCACTAGAGAAATCTAGAGAGCAAAAGAAGAAGGAGGAAGAAGATGATGGCCTTTTTAGAACAAGAGAAAAGATAATGTCTTGTGAAAAAAAAAGAAAATATATGAATATATATTTTCCACTTCTCATCTAAAACCATGGTTAAACAATAAAGATATTATTGAATTTGAGTTAAAACACAAAAGGAAAGGTAATCCATGGTTAAATGGTCGGTGAGCATAGTTAGGTCAAAGATGAGTGTAGAAGGTAAACCATGAATTATCCTTTTCTTTTCTTTTGTTTATAACACAAATACAATATATATCCATATATATAAAACCATGGTGTGAGTCTTATATTGCCACCATTTTCTTTGTATATACTACCATGAAGGATGATGTATGTATGTATGTGTGCATGCACATCCATATGTGCATGAATCAAGAAGGAATGCATACATCCATGCATACATCCAAAAATACAGGAAAGGATTTCAAGTGAGAAACTAATGGTTAAATGATAAATCAACACTTGATTTATCAATCCGGCCATATCACATACGACCCAACGAAAAGCAAGCCGCCCAATTAATATACGGTATCTTATACGCATATTTTAACCGGGTCCATGCGCATATCGCATACGCGCACTACAGCGTTTCGCCTAGAATAGGTAACTCATTTGTGGGACTCTAATACTCGTCAATACGCCAGCAGTGGGTGATGATCATATCAAGCACCCCAAATCCGCAAGCGGTCAGCTAAACTTAACGGCCACCAGGGTATTGAGCGATCAGAAGAGAACAAGCTAACCTGCTACAACTCCCGTCGAGCCAACCGGCAACACTACCGTACAGTCCGGTCTCTTCGTCAGATATGCTGCATATCGAGCCTAGGGATGGTAAACGTCAGACCCCAATAACCGATAAGTCGTGCCGATGTGAGGCCCATAACGGGTTGAGAAACTACTGGTAACACTTACCAGTAAATCTCTAAAACAGCCCTGGCCAGGGACTTCCCTGTTACGGCCAATCGAGCACAGCGCAACATCCACCCCAATACCGGGAGAGACGAAACCCGTCCTATCGCTTATTGTCCCCATGTGGCTGGGGACTGTACCCAATAACCACCGTTTTGCACGCCCTCATGGACGTGGTATGGTGGAAATCAAAGCACAGTGGGAATCACATAAGACTCTATGACGATCTCGGGTCTACAGACTAACCTGCACAAGTGTCACCTGAGAACTACCATCTGACATGAGTATAATACCATCTGGGAGTTCTCGGCGAGTCCGTCCAGTGTACCCAGTCTCCACTGAGCACCCATATACCATCTCTGGTGTCAAACACCAATGGATATGGGATCATCCATCGCCCATCTCATTGGTCGAGAAGCGTATACGCTAGTCTACACTGGTATATCGATGCCCCGTCTCGATACACCCACGACTAGGGACCTTGAAGGATGTACTTATGGACTACCATGTCCCCACTAGTTTGATCCGCATCATAATCCAGGTAGTCAAGTACACATCCTAAGGGCTTTACCAACATGTAACTATAAGACAGTATAAAGAGACAAGTATACATGTTAAGATAAAGAGCAACCAGATAGCATACTATCATATCGAGCAAGAAAGTCATCTCTATATATGTCCAAGCATCCAAGATAATATACATCATCTGTACAATACTGGCCTCTAAGGCATACATACAACTAACAATCTCCCACTTGCACTATGGCCAGCTGCTGTAGTATCGCATACCGAGCATCCCGAAGAGTCTCTCAAACTGTATCTGGGGAATGGCCTTCGTGAGTGGATCCGCTGTGTTATTCTTCGTGTCAACCCTCCTGACCTCGATCTCTCGGCGATCAACTATCTCTCGGATCAGGTGATACCGCCTCAGAATATGCCTGGATCGCTGATGGGACCTGGGTTCCTTGGCCAAAGCCACTGCTCCATTGTTATCACAATACAAAGGTATTGGATGCTCAATGGATGGAACCACTCCAAGTTCAGTAATGAACTTCTTGATCCAGACAGCCTCTTTGGCAGCATCGTTGGCAGCGATGTATTCAGCCTCCATCATCGAGTCTGCCACGGTTTCCTGCTTGGAACTCTTCCAGCTAACCGCCCCTCCGTAAAGGGTAAAAACAAATCCCGACTGTGACTTAGAGTCGTCCTTATCACTCTGGAAGCTTGAATCGGTAAAGGACTCCACTTGGAGTTCTCCGTTACCACACACCAAGAGCATCTCCTTAGTCCTTCGTAAGTACTTGAGAATGCTCTTCACAGCTGTCCAGAGACTCTCTCCAGGATCAGCTTGATACCTACTCACTACACTTAGTGAGTATGCTACATCGGGTCTTGTACATAGCATCGCATACATGATAGAACCAACAGCCGAAGCATAGGGTATCCCTTGCATGCGAGCTCTCTCCAAATCAGTCTTGGGAGACATCTCTTTGGAGAGAGTGACACCAGAGATCGTGGGTAAGTTCCTACGCTTGGATTCTTCCATACTAAACCTCTTTAGTATAGTGTCAATGTACCTGGACTGGGACAATCCCAATATCCTTTTTGATCTATCTCTATAGATCCTGATTCCTAATATGCAGGAGGCATCACCTAGATCTTTCATTGAGAATCTTTGTGATAAGAAGAGCTTGACCGATTGCAGCATAGGAATGTCATTTCCTATCAAGAGTATGTCGTCCACGTACAATACGAGGAAGACAACCTTACTCTCTGCCACCTTCTTGTAGATACAAGGTTCATCTACGTTTTTGACGAAATCAAACTCTTTGATAACGACGTCGAAGCAGATGTTCCAGCTCCGCGATGCTTGCTTTAATCCATAAATGGATTTAAGCAGCTTACACAACTTCCCGCTGCTCCCACTATCTACGAAGCCCTCTGGCTGAGTCATGTACACGCACACTTCTAAATCACCGTTTAGAAAGGCGGTCTTAACATCCATTTGCCAGATTTCGTAATCATGATATGCAGCGATGGCAAGCATGATCCGGATGGATTTATGCATAGCCACTGGAGAAAAGGTTTCGTCATAGTCCACACCTGGTCTTTGACGAAAACCCTTTGCAACAAGTATAGCTTTGAAAGTCTCCACTTTCCCCTCTACACCAAATTTTTTCTTGAAGATCCACTTGCTCCCAATAGGTTTTACCCCTTCAGGAGCATCTTCCAAAGTCCACACTTTGTTGGTGTACATGGATTCCATCTCAGACCGCATTGCATCCAGCCATTTCACTGAGTCCCCACTCGTGATGGCCTGCTCGAAGCTAGTTGGGTCATCATCCTCCATGATGCAATCCTCGCTCCCACCATCCATGAGAAAACCGTAGTATCTCTCAGGTTGGCGAGGAACCCTACTAGATCGGCGGAGAGGCTGAGGTTCGTTGGGAGCTACTGAATCCTCTGTTTCCACTAAATCTTCTGTTGTGGTTTGTACAGCTGGAACCTCTTCCAGTTCTACGTCAGAGCCACTAATCTCTTTTGCAAGAAATTCCTTTTCTAAAATGGTGGCATGTTGAGCAACAAACACTCTTTGTTCCTCACTGTGGTAGAAGATATACCCTCGCGAATGCTTGGGATATCCAACAAACTTACAAAAAACAAACCTTGCCTCGAGTTTGTCTTGTTTTTTTCTTTTGACATAGGCCGGGCAACCCCATATCTTAATAAAATTAAAATATGGTCTCTTCCCCTCCCATATCTCATATGGGGTGGTAGGCACAGATTTGGTAGGAAGCACTATTCAGTAGGTATGCTGCTGTTTCCAGCGCATATCCCCAGAAGAAAATAGGTAACTCAGCTGTGCTCATCATAGAGCGCACCATATCTAATATGGTGCGGTTCCTCCATTCTGATACACCGTTGTGCTGTGGTGTATATGGAGGAGTCAGCTGAGAAAGAATCCCATTCTCTTTTAGGAAGTCTAGGAATTCAATGCTCAAGTATTCACCTCCTCGATTAGATCGTAGGATTTTAATACTTTTTCCGGTTTGGTTCTCGACTTCTTGTTTATATTCTCTAAATTTCTCAAAAGCTTCTGATTTGTGTTTCATCAGGAACACATACCCGAATCTAGAGAGATCGTCAGTGAATGTAATGAAGTACGCAGAACTATCCCTGGCATGTGTAGACATGGGACCGCATACATCGCTATGCACCAGTCCCAAGAGTTCCGTAACTCTTTCTCCGTGTCCCGTAAACGGAGTTTTGGTCATCTTGCCTTTGAGACATGACTGGCAATTGTCATAAGATGAAAATTCAAACGAATTCAAATATCCATCCTTATGCAACTTAGCTAGTCGTGTCGCATTGATGTGACCTAGTCTACAATGCCACAAGAAGGATTCGTTCAGTTCTGAATTCTTCCTCTTGTGTGTGTTTGTTATACTCAGAACTGTTGATTGATTTAGAACATAAATGCCATTGCACAACGTGCCTGATCCAACCAACTTTTGGTAACGGAAAATGTTCATAACATTATCCTGTAATACAAAATTATATCCCTCTTTACTCAACAAAGAAACCGATATGATGTTGCATATCAGGTTCGGCATGTAATAGCATTCATTCAAAATTAATGTATTACCAGTTGGCAATACAAGGTGATATTCCCCGACGGTTTTAGCTGCCACAATTGCACCATTTCCAACCCTTATGTATTTATCACCTTCTCCAAGTTCTCTACCTTTCTTAAGCCCATGTAACTGATTACATATATGGGATCCTGACCCGGTATCCAATACCCAGGATATAGAGGAAATAGAGAAACCGTTCTCTGTAACGAACACACCCGAAGAAAATGCATCATCATGTACTTTCTTCATTCGGGCGGCATGGGAATCCTTGTATTCCCCTATATCCTGTTCAGTCCTATAACTCTTATAAGAAAGAACGAAACCAATGTTCCCCAGCACAGTATAACATGCGGGTTCAGTCAATACATCCATATTATTATCTTGATTAAGGCATGACATGGTCGCAACCTGGAGAGAGAGAGAAGAAAACACTTTTGCGTATGCTCTTGCAAGATCAGATTGGTTATTATCTTATCTAATCAGGATGGCTCCCACTGTTTTTATCAAATCTTTCTTCAAACCATAAAAGGAAAAGACTAGCCGGGATTAATTACACCCTACAACTTCGCCTATCTTTCAGCCAGGCCAGTGTCGGTACTTTGAGGGAGGTTCCCCGTGCTTTCGCATGGACCTAATTAAAGTAAACCTCGTTTTCCCAGAGGCGTAACTCCGTTGACACCTTTCTAGACACCCACTTGATCGGCTAATTGTCCTATGTAAAACTCTCCCAGGAGTAACAATTACTCGCAGTGGGTATCGGGATCCAACTATCTCATAGAAGGTATGCAATCTCATTGCAAATTTCAACACTTGAAACTCCCGATAATGTTTTGCCCCAAGCATCCCTTGACCTTGACGGAGGTCAACAAACCATAGGGTGCAAGTCAAGTTCAACCCGTCATTTCTTGATTGAATCAAACCCACCCGCACGACCCTTGACGGAGGTCAACAAGGTCGTACGACTACCCTAATCCAATCTGCATCATATGCAAAAGCAGATAAATACTAGTTAGCTACCGCACACTACGTCTTGACGGAGGTCAACAAACGTAGCACGAATACTAAGTAGGACTTATCTGAAATGACGGAGGGATACTACAGGTTTTTCTGAAAACCTATTGCGTAATGAACTTGATATCGTTGTAGAATCATGTGAATTTTGAAATGGAGTGCTTTTGAGGCTTTTATTAGTTTTGCTAAAGAGGTCACTCCCGGTGAAGGGATCTCGGCTTTTTCCTCATCGAATAAGGTGCAGGGTATATCATATATATCACTGTGCAAAGCAAAACTCCAAAAGCAATCAAAAACCAAACCGAGTTTTGTAGCATCTGCCAGTTTCGCTAAAGAGGTCATTCCCGGTGAAGGGATCTCGCCTCTTTCCCCATCGAATAAGGTGCAGGGTATATCATATATACCACTATGCAAAGCAAGACTGTAGCTACCCTTTTATTTGAAAATTTGATTCTACAACATCTTTTAGGTTTCTTTTCTTTCATTAATCACATTAATGAAGTCCCATCATTTAAGTCACATAAACATCACAGATAAATACGACGTACACTTATGCCATCTGTATTCGCCTCGATGTCACCTCGTGCACCGTTAGGTTAGGTAACTAACGACAGAGCAGGGCAGGGCTAGTGCGGGTGTAAAAGATAAGTAACGTCTATATAATATATCATATATACTATATATACATTATCCATCACAACATATCAAATGATCACATCACAGATATCGCAGCAGAAACATAGATATAATGTGGGATATATTAGGACGTCCGTATTTAGTATTTAGCCAACAATAGAAAATACGGATTCCACAGTCGCGATGAATAGCCAAGCCCACACCCTGGACCCCTACGAGAGCGGCAAGCGACCCTACCAATTCTGGAGTTTAAGAGACCCAATCTCGACTCCTCGAGATGGCCTCCCACTGAACCCCAGAACCCGGTCACCTGTGCTCCCCTCCTTGGGTCCATCCTAATGCGGAAAAGTAAATAATATACAACACTGGTGGCATCAACCTCAACCCGGAACTGCCCCAGATAAAAGAATATTACATTACATCTGAATTTACATGAATGAAAATATAAAACTCTCATCTCACATAAAACCCCCCGGCTATTCAATCGCGACAATCCTGCACATCATATCTCAGCAACACATAATATCTCATATCATCAACGTAAGTAAGTATGCATACACCGATCGTCGTCGACGTATAGCAATGACAATCGGCATTACCACTACACACTACACTTACGATCACAGAAAAGAAAGTGTAAAACTGCAATATTTGGAATCCACATTCTCTTTAGAGATCGTAAATGCGAAATATCACATACTTCGTATTTCATGTCTAGCTATATGAATTCACACATTGCATCACATTCCAGATAAATAGACAGTATTAAAGTTTTCGAATGAATGATCAAATAACCAAAATTCCCTAAAGCTCAACACTTGAGCGGAGTTCAAAAACCCGGAATGTGTCACAGTAGTAGCGGTCCAGCCGTAGAAGGGTCAAGCCAACGCCTTACATGTGGCACGCCGTACTGCCCCAAACCCTAAGGTTCAAAAGGCAGTTCAAGACGGTCACATAATCGAGTTAAGGTTTGTTGTCTTCTAGAGGGTCCACCACAAAACTTGCACGTATTTCCAAAAGATTTAAACCCCGTGAAAAAGTGAGTAAATGATACTCGTTCGAACAATTCAATACTTTCTAAATTACCTGGAAAGAAACACGAAATCAAAATTCCGATCGAATTGTAGAGTCCAAAACCATCCCCAGAACATTCAGCACTAAATTCAGATTAAAAATTCCTAAAAATATATACATACATTTCTAAACATTACTGTATAAAAACGAGTCATCATCTCTTGTGTACGGCCGCGGAACAGCGGCCCAAGCAAGCTATTGCCGCGGTTCCGCGGTGATATTTACTGTTCATGTCCTAGTATTTCACAGTACTGCTTAGATTTGCCTGCTGTATTGTTTACATAATTTTAATTCTGAAAAACAACAGGTTTAAAAAAATGTCCAGAGAGTGCTAAAAATCCGTATTTTTCGGTTCGATCGGAGTTTTAACGTCGTTAAAGTGTTGCCTAAAGTTCTAGGTTGGCTCTGATACCAATGTTAGGTTTACCTAGCACCTCATGAAGGGTTTGTAAGTATCACATGTACCAAAGATTAATATTTTAGGGTGCTAAGTAAGCATACAAAGAATCATTCCTAGAAAAATTAGGGTTTCAAAAACAACACATCATCACAAGTAAGAAAAGCTAGGGTTTTGAGAGTACAACCTTTGTAGCTCCCTACGCTAGACTCCTCGGCCACTTAAGGTTTGGAAAAGGTCCGCTTGAACTCCTCTAGGTCCACGATGATCCACCCGGAGTCCGCTTTGTCCAAGCTTGCAACTTCACTTGATCAAGAGAAAGAAATGAAGCTAACACTCTAAACAAGTGGGCAAGACTTGTGTAGAATGATGTTGTGGTGGCTTTTCTCACTTCAAAATCCTAACTTGGTGAGTAATTTGCTCACTAGAGAAATCTAGAGAGCAAAAGAAGAAGGAGGAAGAAAATGATGGCCTTTTTAGAACAAGAGAAAAGATAATGTCTTGTGAAAAAAAATAGAAAATATATGAATATATATTTTCCACTTCTCATCTCAAAACATGGTTAAACAATAAAGATATTATTGAATTTGAGTTAAAACACAAAAGGAAAGGTAATCCATGGTTAAATGGTGGGTGAGCATGGTTAGGTCAAAGAAGAGTGTAGAAGGTAAACCATGAATTATCCTTTTCTTTTCTTTTGTTTTTAACACAAATACAATATATATCCATATATATAAAACCATGGTGTGAGTCTTATATTGCTTCCATTTTCTTTGTATATACAACCATGAAGGATGATGTATGTATGTATGTGTGCATGCACATCCATATGTGCATGAATCAAGAAGGAATGCATACATGCATGCATACATCCAAAAATACAAGAAAGGATTTCTAGTGAGAAACTAATGGTTAAATGATAAATCAACACTAGATTTATCAATCCGGCCATATCACATACGACCCAACGAAAAGCAAGCCACCCGATTAATATACGGTATTTTATACGCGCATTTTAACCGGGTCCATGCGCATATCGCTTACGCGCACCACAACGTTTCGCCTGGACTAGGTAACTCCTTTGTGGGACTCTAAGACTCGTCAATACGCCGGCAGTGGGTGATGATCATATCAAGCACCCCCAAGCCGCAAGCGGTCAGCTAAACGTAACGGCCACCCGGGTATTGAGCAATTAGAAGAGAACAAGCGAACCTGCTACAACTCCCGTCGAGCCAACCGGTAACACTACCGTACAGTCCGGTCTCTTCGTCAGATATGCTGCATATCGAGCCTAGGGATGGTAAATGTCAGACCCCAATAACCGATAAGTCGTGCCGATGTGAGGCCCATAACGGGTCGAGAAACTACTGGTAACACTTACCAGTAAATCTGTAAAACAGCCCTGGCCAGGGACTTCCTTGTTACGGCCAATCGAGCACAGCGCAACATCAACCCCCAATACCGGGAGAGACGAAACCCCTCCTATCGCGCATTGTCCCTATGTGACTCGGGACTGTACCCAATAACCACCGTTTTGCATGCCCTCATGGACGTGGTAAGGTGGAGATCAAAGCACAGTGGGAATCATATAAGACTCTATGACGATCTCGGGTCTACAGACTAACCTGCACAAGTGTCACCTGAGAACTGCCATCTGACGTGAGCTATAATACCATCTCGGAGTTCTCGGCGAGTCCGTCCAGTGTACCCAGTCTCCACTGAGCACCCGTATACAATCTCTGATGTCGAACACCAATGGATATGGGATCATCCATCACCCATCTCATAGGTCGAGAAGCGTATACGCTAGCCTAGACTGGTATATCGATGCCCCGTCTCGATACACCCACAACTAGGGACCTTGAAGGATGTACTTATGGACTACCATGTCCCCACTAGTATGATCCGCATCATAGTCCAGGTAGTCAAGTACACATCCTAAGGGCTTTACCAACATGTAACTATAAGACAGTATAAAGAGACAAGTATACATGTTAAGATAAAGAGCAACCAGATAGCATACTATCATATCGAGCAAGAAAGTCATCTCTATATATGTCCAAGCATCCAAGATAATATACATCATCTGTACAATACTGGTCTCTAGGGCATACATACAACTAACAATAGCACCCCCGCAGTTTAGTAGTATAGAACGCGAATGCGTTATGATATAATTATATTTATATGTTGTTATAAGATGTGTATACATTGCTAGAAATGCTTTAGTGGACATTGGGGTTAGTGTAAGCGTAATTGGTAGTTAACGCTATAGTTTAGTGTTAGTCGCGAACCCTAGAATAAGGTTTACACCCACTCGCGCGCGCGCGCACACACACACTTACATTGTTTACTTTTGCTTATATGGGGATATGTATATATATATACACATAGGTATGGGACTGTGTGTATATATATGCATATATATATATGGATGATGAGGATATTACATGGTACTTGTATTTGAGTCGATGAGATTAGGCATGATGCCACGAGATCGGTGATGTGATATGGTTCGTATTATGAGATACGACATGAAATTATAGCGGGACTTTATGCGATGTGTTTTCATACACACGCATATATATGTAGATGGTATCAGTATGTACTAGACTTAGATCAGTACCCCTAATACAGGATATGATGATAAGGATTCCAGATGAATAATGAGATGGATGTGATATTTGACCCGTACACAGATTGGGATGCCGTACGATGGATTTACCGTACGAGCTATATATTGATGATAGATCCGCACTCTTGACTCGGGGATGTCACGTTATATATTGTATCGTATGTGATACTATTGAGACGGGATCACCGACTATTATATTTATATGTATCGACTCAGACTTAGGTGGTTTTCCTTATCCTTTCGATTAACCTGTTAGTTTAGTCTTGTAGTTTACTTGTAGATGTTAGACTAGACTTGAGTCATACCTTTTTCCAAACTAATGAATCGTGAGTACTTTAAAGACATGCCAAGGGGTTCTACGGATATTTCAATAGACGTACATTCTCTTAAAACACCGTAGCCCCTACTTTCAAAACTACGATTCGCATCTTTTAAAAACTGATGGTATGGTTCAGGTGTGCATGTTAGATTAGATACATATGCGTATAGTAAAGGTAGAGTGTATTTGTAAAATTGAATTGATGTGGGAGATCAATGAGATGAAAAGAAAATACGATGTGATATGATGATTTGATGATATGTTGGTATACGGATGAGAGTCGATTGAGATGATTGATACCTTGCCGGTCCCCAGATATGAGATTGTTATGGATGTGTCCCGGGGATATAGGTATATAGATTTATGTAATGTTGTGAATCTCGAGTGATTTGCTGTACGAGACGTTAGGTCCGTTCCTTCATTGTCTTATAGGTTGATAGGATCCCCATTGGTATAATGCCGCCGTACGATGGGTTACCGTACGTGATGAGTTGACTTGATGATTGATCCATACCCTTGACTATAGGATGCCGTACGATGGATGATACCGTACGTGATGTTGTGAGGCTGGATGCCAATTGATAGATTCACTAACTCGGTCATGCTAGATACGTATACCTGTTAGCGTTTGCATACGATTTACTTTATGCTAAGTTTATGTCATTCTCATTGCATCATATATACCTGTGCTAGTATATCTACACCATTATCGATGATACGTATGTTACACTTACACAGATTGGCCGGCTCACACACTTCATCATCGATAATTGTCATGTCACTACATAGTAGGATTGCTGCATCATGACATGACTCCTTGCACAATTTACTTACTATAGTTACATAAGCACCTTTATACGATACTGCATTTGACTTTGGAGAATTTGGGGACTGCATGAGACATTTTAAAACCGGATTCATTTAAAAGAGCGGTTTACCCTTGATATATGCATGTTACTGTTCCATGTTGCATGATATATGGATATGCTTACATTTCTGTTATATGTCGTATACATCATGCTTTATGATTTTAAGCATTGAGATATGCTGTTTTCATGAGATTTCTGGATTTGAGAACCGTGGTCATTTCAAAAGAATGTAAGTAGTGTTTTAAAAACCCGGTTTCTATTGATATGATAATTCAGTGTGTCCACCATGCGTTTTGTTGGTTCTGATACGTGTGATATGTGAAACCTGAATCGAGGAGCGGTAGGCACCGTCTGCGGGTATATGGTGGACCCGGTGAGGTACCCCGGGGCAAGAAGACTCGTATTATTAGACGGTGAGCCTGGTAGGGGAGCACTACCTACCGGTGATAGTATTTGGACTCGGCGGTTATCCGGAGGATACCGACCGGAGTAGTGAGATGGATATGAGGGCCGACCAGATTATGCGGCGCCTGAGGGCCGATCTGAGGATGCAGCGCATGAGCTATATGAGAATTTACGTGTCGATGCTGGACACGGGTTTCATGATGTTTCGAGTGTCGATGCTGGACACTCAGGTTCCATGATTTTGATGTGTCGCGAGGGACACACGTTGATTTATATCCTCATACTTTCATGCATATGCTTTTATGATATTTACATGCATGATGTTGTCGTGTCATTGGTTGACACATGGACGAGATTCACATGCATACAGGCATTGATTACATAGTTGGATGATATCCACATACTTATAGACATGCGTATATAGTTGACACCTATACTGTAACGGTCACCGTAGATATCACAGTATTATCTTCATGATATGTTGCTACCTGAGGCACTGACACGAGCACTTGGTATTACACTTATGTATTGTTGTTAACCCTTGCCACCTTATCATGCTTCAGACTTTATCATATTGAGGATATATATTACTGATCGTATTGACCTAGGATTGAGTCATACATACGATTTCTGCTCTGAGATGTTTTCTACTCACGAGTTGGCAACTCACCCCCGTTGTGCCACAGTTTCTTGCAGGTTTTGCTGTACAGGTTCGTTGCGGCTTTGCTGGCACACTGCTCATTTGCAGGTGATTGCTTTGGCAAGTGGGTTCACTTGCATCATGACCACCATTCTACCTTTATTATATTTCAGTTGTATCTAGAAACTCCATCAACCAGACTGTATATTTGTTAACCTTAGAAAAGCCAGCTGTTTATTCTTTCGACCTTAGAATCGCGCATTGTATTATTATGGTTTTTTCTTGATGTTTTTGAGTTTCATTTTGAGTTTTGATCCTCGCCCTCCGGCGTTGTATATTATATTGCTTGCATAGTTGTGACCGCCTTTTTGCGAAGAGCTAACTCCTGCTTGGGGATGCGTTTATTCATATTATGCATGTTGTACCCCTTTTGGGGCCAGTATTTACAAAGGAAACTCTGCCAAAATTTTCAGAAAAGACTTAAGATTTTAAAACGCAATACATCGGCTTATGTTATTAAAGCCACTTGCTTTAAAGATAAGTTTTCTTCACTTCTTCTTTAAAATGGTTTAGATTTCTGAGATTTTTGGCTTACTTGAATTAGATGGGGTCCTATAGACTTCATATGATTTAAGTGCCAGTCACGTGCCATTTCGGGTCGTGACACTAAGGGACAACAAACGTACACACTAGTCTACTGTGGAATATCGATGCCCTAGTCTCGATATTCCCTCGACTAGGAACTGATTAAAAGATGTACTTTTGGACCACCCTGGACCCAGTAGTATGATCTCATCATAGTCCTGGTATTCATTGTTGGGCTACGCCAGTGCCCCGACCATCAATCTGTCGCCAAATGCGGAACAAAAACTTTAAGAAACCGTCGCTAATGGAACCCGATCCCGGATCGAACCATTAACCCTATTGTAGCAATTAGTAAAGGAGTTTAGAGAGGTTATACTGAAAGATCTGAGTCCTTCGGTCATCAACCTCTATCCTAAGCTCCTCGCGGCTTCCTTGATCTTGTTTGATCTCCGATCTCCCCACATCGAAGAAGATACACGTCGAGGGTTAGTAATACGGCTCTCGCCTCAAAACCGAAGCAGTTCGGGTATCTAGTTTGCTAGCCTAGATAGCCAAGATGAAGTAAAGAGAGTGTGTGATTACTTTGTCTCAATACACCCAAGGATTCTCAACCCATGTGAGGGTTTGGGTGGAGGTTGAAGAAGATGCCATGAGGTGAAGAGTGTGAGCTCAAGAAAAGAAGCAAGTGAAGAAAAGAGTTGGCTGCCTTTTTTTTTGCTTGTGCTGTTGTGAGGTATTTTTGTGTGAGCTCAAGAAAAGAAAATCAACTAAAGAAAATATCTTCCTTTCCTCCACAAATATCTCACATCAAAACAATAAACCATCCTATGACCCAATACCATGAGTCACCAAGTGTACATGCTTTGAATCAATGCATCAAAGCCAAAACTCACACTCACACTTTCCACCTCATTAATCATTTAAACCAAAATGTTTAATAACAAAAAGAAATGGCATCTTCTAAAGTGATCTTGTAACTAATTATAAGAATACCCCTCATCTTTATATACATACCTGCATCCATATTCCGACTGAATACGAATACAACGATACGAAAATAATCCAACAATATAATAATAGGATCCGGCTTAAACCAAAGCCCACCAGTATTATCCGTCCGATCATGATCCGTACACAAGTGCACATATATGATCGAACCCTGCCATAAAACCATACGGCATGTACAACGTTTCGCCCGAACTAGGGAAACCCTCTGTGTGGGACTCTAAAGACTCGTCAATACGCTGGCAGTGGGTTTAACCACAAGCACGTCAGTGACACAAGCTGTACGTAACGGCAACCCAGGTATTGTGCGAAAGGGTGGCCGACGAGCAAACTCATCCTTAAACCCTACTGAGCCTGACAGTGAAAATATTCGTAAAGTCCGGTCCGTCCGTCTATGAGTATCGCATATCGAGTCTAGGGGGGTGGATAAATTCAGACCCCTAATAACGCGACATTTAGTGTCGGTATGAAGCCCATCACCACCTGAGAAACTACTGATCCGAATCAGTAATTCTCGACTACCTAGGCTAAGGAATTCTGGTGATGGCCACCCATGCACACCGCGACATCAACCCCCAATACCGGGAGAGACGAAACCCCTGACGATCCGCTCACTGCTACCATGTGGCTCGGGACTGTACCAAACTAAAACCTGTTTGCACGAATCATTTGAGCCGTAGAAGGGTAGTAATCAAAGCACAATGGGAACTCACACGAGAAAAATGACGATCTCAGGTCGATAGACTAACCTGTACATATGTCACCAGGGAACTGCTATCTGAAAATAGGTATAATACCAACTAGAATGTTCCCGGCGAGTCCGTCCAGTGTACTCATAACCAAATGAGCACCTGTATACATCTTAGGTGAACCAACTGACACCAATGGATAAGGAAACCGGGAACCGCCCTTCGTTGGGGTCTCAATCAGTATACATTAGTCTACTCTGGAGTATCGATGCCCAGTCTCGAAACTCCCACGACTAGAGACATTTTAAGGATGTGCCTATAAACCCCCCAGCTCCCACGTATATGATCGCCATCATACTGCTGGTAGTCAAGCAAGAATCCTAAGGGCTCTATCAACATGTAATAGTGATCTGTAATGTCACATAAAGCATGTACACGATGATAAAAGCAAACCAGATAGCATACTATCATCTCGAGTAAGACTGTTCTACTGGTATAGGTCCTCCCTTAATCATTGCAATCACATGCCTGCGATCCAATAATTGACTTGAGGGCACTATAGCCAACAATCTCCCACATGTACTTAAGGCTAATTATTGCGGTGTCGCATACTCACAGCCCGTGTGATACCGAACAACCAACTTCTGTACTAATCAGTTTCACAAAACTTGTTTGTAAAACTATTGCGTTCGAGAAATAGCCTCAGTGAGTGGATCCGCTCCAATGTATCTTTCTATAACTCTCTTTATCTCAAGTTCGCGGAGAAAGCCATCTTCCGAAATGAGCAATACCTGTCTTAGAATATGTCTAGATATTTGATGGGACCCAGTTCACAAATGAACTCCAAATCTAGCAAACTTTTTAGACTGTATCGTCCACTGAATTTAATCATTATCCTATGCCATGCCTCCCTCAGTATCCACTTAGACCACCTGTCCAACATACTGTCCCACAAAAGAGCGAAAACTATAACTCTGACAGTCACTCTGTCGTCTAGGTCACCTTGGAAGCCTGGAATGATAACCGTCTCCCGAAGGAGGCTGCCATTACCATATCCCTAGAACATTCACTTATGTTCAAAAACTGCTTCCGAACGTTTCTCCATGATTGGATTAATATAAACTTATTGCATGTAATGCAAAAACAACATCTGGTGTGGTACTTGATATCTCATGATTGACTCAATTTCCTAAGCAAGTGATATGCCAATCATGCAAATCCCTGCAGGGTTACCTAAGACGGCTGCTAGGTTTCAGGAGGCATCGTCCATGCCAAAATAAAAAATTTGCCGTTTTCGCTAACCCTAACTAAGAATCGTATACAAGAAATCTACGGAAATGTACATGCAAACACTTTGCAAGTATAATGAGCCAGGAATATAACCTTTGTAGACCGGTCCTTCACTTCAATAGCTCCGTGTAGTAGTCCCTTCGCAGCGATCATGAACTCCGGACTCTAGAGAGGCTCCCATGAAGAAACGAACATGCTTGCTTCGAAGTCTTCGAGGACGAAGATGATCTACGTCGAGGAGATACTAACCCAAGCTATCTCTTCACTAATGGTGAGATTAGTGAAGCAAACACCCTAAACTAAATGGCAAGTAGTAGAGGACGATGAAGAAGGAAGTGGGCTCACTTTAGTTTTATTTTTCTCACAAGTTTTATTCACTTTTCAAACCATAAAAAACTCTTTTCTTTTGAGCTCATGAAGAAGATGAAGAATAATGAAGAGAGAATGAGAGTGAGGTTAGAATTGCAACCATGGGTGAGTTAGTGTCATGGCTAACTCATGTAGAGAATAAACTAAGGTCAAGGGTTAAGGTTGGGTTAACAAATATATTAAGGAATGACAAAAGAGTGGACTTTGTCAATATTTCTACAAGCTTCATTCAAGCTTGAAAACATTGACTAAGTCTTTATTCTTTTGTGATAACTTAAGCAATAAATAAAACCCAAGCATAAACCCTAGCATGGTATAAGTCTCATACACCCTTGTTGCATATGTAACCTAACATGACACAACAATATATATCACATATATATTTTGTGTACAAAGAAAACAATACATATATCACATATATGCAAAGTATCATCAAGTGAGAAAAATGAATACTTAAGTGAGCTAATATTAGTTAATGCAATGTAATATGTCAAATATATAATTATACATTAAATTACTAAATCAACTCTTGATTTAATAATCTGGCTATATTACATATAACCGACTAATATTATATGTAACAAGTTATCGAATCAACACTTGATCCGATAACCCGGCTATATCGCATATAACCGACCAATGTCACAAATCGCGAGAATACAATACGGTATCTCATATCGTATCAATCTCGGTCCCGCGCATATCACATATGTGCTCCTACTCCGTTTCGCTTGAGCCAGGAAACCTCTGTGTAGGACTCTAAAGACTCGTCAATATGCCGGCAGTAGGTGATGATCATATCAAGCACCCACAAGCCGCAAGCGGTCTGCTAAACGTAACGGCCACCCGGGTATTCAACTATCAGAAGATCAACAAGCAAGCCTGCTCACTCTCTTGCGAATCCAATCAGTAACACTACCATACAGTCCGGTCTCTTCGTCTGATATGTCGCATATCTTGTCTAGGGGTGGTAAACGTCAGACCCCAGTAAATCGATAAGTTGTATCGATATGAGGCTCATAACGGGTTGAGAAACTACTGATAACACTTACCAGTATATCTCTAAAGCAGCCCTGGCCAAGGACTTCCTGTTATAGCCAATCGAACACAGCGCAACATCAACTCCCTATACCGGGAGAGACGAAACCCCTCCTATCGCTCATTGCCTCCATGTGACTCGGGACTGTACCTAAAAGCCACCGTTTTGCACGTTCTCTTGAACGTGGTAAGGTGAAAATCAAAGCATAGTGGGAATCACACAAGACTCTATGATGATCTCGGGTCTACAGACTAATTTGTACCAGTGTCACCAGAGAACTGCTATCCGACGATAGGTATAATACCATCTAGGAGTTCTCGGCGAGTTCGTCCAGTGTACCCAGTCTCCACTGAGCACCCGTATACTGTCTCTGATGTCGAACAACAATGGATATGGTATCATCCATCTCCCATCTACATGGGTCGAGAAGCTATACGCTAGTCTACTCTGGTATATCGATGCCCTGTCTCGACACACCCACAACTATGAACATTTGAAGGATGTACTTAGCTACTACACTGTCCCCACTAGTATGATCTGCATCATAATCCTGGTAGTCAAGTACTCATCCAAAGGGCATTATCAACACATAATATGGAGACAATCAGTGTACATGTTAAGATAAAGAGCTACCAGATAGCATACTATCATGTCGAGCAAGAAAGTCCTCCATGTATATGTTCAAGCATCCACTACAATATACATCGTATGTACAGTAATGGTCTCTAGGGCATACATATAACTAACAATCTCCCACTTACACTAGGGCCATTTGTTGTAGTATCCCATACCCAATAATCAACAGTGGTTGAAGTATCACATACTCAACAATCCTATAAAGTCTCTCCTGGGAATAGGCCTTTGTAAGTGGATCCGCCATGTTGTCCTCTGTGTCTACTCTCTTAACCTCGATCTCCCTGGAGATCATCCATCTCCATGATCAGGTGATACTGCCCAAGAATGTGTCTGGATCTCTGATGGGACGGGGGTTTCTAGGCCAAAATCCACAACTCCATTATCACACAATGGTAGGAACGAAGTTCATCTCATGAACTTATATATATCCAGACTGCCTCTTTGGTAGCATCCTTGGTAGCAATGTATCCAGCCTTTATCGTGTAGTTTGCCACGGTATCTAGCTTGGAACTCTTCCAACATACCATACCTCTACAGAGGGTAAAGACAATACCTGCGACTGACATTCAGTCGTCCTTACTACCCTGGAAGCTATCCAGTGATTCTCCCCAGGATCGATTGATACCAACTCACTACACCTAGTGAGAATCCTAACATCCACTTAGATCTATCACATAGGTCCAAAATCCAGGTTTTAGGAGGTTTCACCTTGATCCTATATGGAGAATCTTTGTGGTAAGAGGAGATTGACCGAGCGTAGCATAGGAAACTCCTTTCCTATCAAGAGTAGGTCATCCACGTATAATATGAGGATCATCACCATACTCCCTACTACCTTTTTGTATATACAAGGTTCATATACTATTTTGATGAAGTCAAACTCTTTGACTACCATATCAAAACAGATGTTCCAACTCCTCGATGCCTGCCTTAACTCATAAAGCAACTTGCACACGTTTCCGCTGCTCCCACTGTCTACGAAGCCCTCTGGCTGTGTACTTATAGATGCTCTCTTCTAAATCACTATTTAGAAAAGCAGTCATGACACCCATCCGCCAGAAATCGTAGTCATGGTATGTAGCAATGTCAAGTAGGATCTGGATGGACTTAAGCATAGGCAGTAGAAAAGGTTTCATTATTATCCACACCTGGTCGATGACGAGAACCTTTTACAACTAGTCTTAGCTTTGAAAGTCTCAACTTTTCCATGTACACCAAGTAATCTTCCCAAGATATACTTGTTGCTGATGGGGATTTAACCCTTCAGATATAGAAACAAAGTGTATACTTTGTTGATGTATATGGATTCCATCTCTGATCGCTTAGCATCCAGCCATTCTCACAGAGTCCCCACACTTGATGGCCTACTCGAAACTAGTTGGGTCATCATCAAATGATGCAATCCTCGCTCCCAGTGTCATAGAGAAGACCGAAGTATCTCTCAGATGGATGAGGAATCCTACCAGATCGGTGGAGAGGCTGAGGTTTGTTGGAAAATATTGAATCCTCCGGGTTTACCAAATCATCAGATGTAGTTTGTATAACAGGAAATCCTTCCAGTTCTACCTCATGACCACTAATTTCTTCACAAGAAATTCCCTTTCCAAAAGGTGGCATGCTGAGAAACAAAACACCTTTTTCTCCTCAGTGTGGTAGAAGATATTCCCTTGCGAATGCTTGGGATATCCAACAAATTTCCACAGAACTGACGATGCCTCGAGCTTTTCCCGATTTTGCTTTTAGACATAGGCCGGACAACCCCAAACCTTAACTTCCTTAAGAGATGGGCTCTATCCATACTATATCACATATGGAGTGGTAGGCACCTGATTGGGTTGGAACCCTATTAAATAGGTATGTGACTTCTCAAGTGCATAACCCCAAAAGGAAATAGGCAACTCAGTAGTACTGATCATAGAGCACACCATATCACATAGGGTGCGATTGCTCTACCCTAATATACCGACATGCTATGGTGTATACGGAGGAGTAATTCTGAGAGAGAATCTTATTCTCCTTTAGAATAGTCCAGGAATTCCGTGCTCAAGTATTCTCCTCCCTGATCACATCAAAAGACATAATACTTATACCCGTTTTGGTTCTTTACTTCTAACTTATATTCTTTGAATATCTCAAAAGGTTCAGACTTGTATTTCAACAGGAACATGTGTCCGAATCTTGAGAGATCATCAGTGAATGTAATGAAGTACAAAGAACCAGTCCTGACATGTGTAGACAGGGACCTCAAACATCATCATGTATCAATCCCAAGAGTCTATTTCCAATAAACGAAGCTATGGTCATCTTATCTTTGTGACATGACTGGAAAGTTTCACAAGATGTAAATTCAAACTGATTTAAATATGCATCTTTATGTAACTTAGCTAGTCGGGTCGCATTGATATGACCTAGTCTACAATGCCTCAAGAAAGATTCGTTCATTTCTGAACTCTTCCTCTTGTATGTGTTTTGTACGTTAAAAACTGTTGTTTAATTTAGAACGTAAATGCTTTTAGATAACGTGGCTGAACCGATCAACTCTTGATATAGGAAATGTTCAAAACATTATCCAACAATACAAAATTATATCATTCCTTACTAAATAAAGAGACTAATATGATATTGTATATCAGGTTCGGTATATAATAACATTCGTTCAGAATCAATGTATTTGGTAATACAGGGTGATAACTGCCAACAGTCTTGGCTGCAACACTTGCACCATTTTTAATTCTTAAAACTTATCACCCATTCTCAGTTCTCTACCTATTTTTAGCCCATGTAAAAGATTACATTTACGGGATACTGATCCGGTATCTCATACCCAGGACGTAAAGGATACTGAGAAACAGTTCTCTGTAATGAACACACCCGAAGAAGATGCATCATCATGCACTTTCTTCGTTTGGGCGGCACGGGAATCCTGGTAATCCCCTATTTCCTGCTCGGTCTTATAACAATTATAAGTTGGAGCGGGACCAACGTTCCCTAGCGCAGTATAACAAGCGGGTTCGATCAATACATCCGTATTATTATCTTGATTAAGGCGTGACATGGTCGCTACCAGGAGAGAGAGAAGAAAACACTTAGCTTATGCTCTTGCAAGATTAGATTGGTTATTAATATATCTAATCAGGATGGCTCCCACTGTTTTAGTCAAATCTTCCTTCAAACCATAAAAGGAAAGACCAGCCGAGATTAATTACACCCTACAAGTTCGCCAATATTTCAGCCAGGCCAGTGCCGGTACTTTGAGGGAGGTTCCCCGTGCTTTCACACGGACCTAATTAAAATAAACCTTGTTTTCCCAGGGGCGTAACCCCGTTGAAACCTTTCTAGACACCTACTTGATCGGCTAATTGTAATGTGTAAAACTCTCGCAGGAGTAACTCTTACTCGCAGTGGGTATCGGGATCCAACTATCTCATAGGAGGTATGCAATCTCATTGCAAATTTCAACACATGAAATTCCCGATAATGTTTTTCCCCGAGCGATCTATGACCTTGACAAGGTAAACAAACCATAGATCGCAAGTCAAGTTCAACTCGTCATTTTCTGATTGAATAAAACCCACCCGCACGACCCTTGACAAGGTCAACAAAGTCGCACGACTACCCTAATCCAATCGCATCATATGTTTATGCAGATAAGCACTAATCAGCTACCGCATACTACGCCTTGACAAGGTCAACAAACGAAGCACGAATACTAACTATTACTTATCTGAAATGACGGAGGGCTACGACAGGTTTTTAAGAAAACCCTTTGCGTAATGAACTTGATATCGTTGCAGAATCAAATGATTTAAATGGAGTTTTTTTTAGGCCTTTACTAGTTTTGCTAAAGAGGTCACTCCCGGTGAAGGTATCGTCGGCTCTTTCCTCATCGAATGAAGTGCAGGATATTTCACAAATACCACTATGCAAAGCAAGAACTAGAAAAGCAATCAAAAGACAAAACTGAGGGTTGTAGCATCTGCCCGTTATTGCTAAAGAGGTCACTCCCGATGAAGGGATCTCGGCTATTTCCTTATCGAATAAGTTGCTGGATGTTCTACAAGGAACACCGCTATGCAAAGCAGCAACTAGAGCTACCTGATTTTGAAAATTCGATTCTACAACATCTTTAGGTTTCATTTATTTCATTAATCTCATTAATGAAGTCCCATCATTTTAGTTTACCTAAACTTCACAGATAAATACAACGTACGCTTATGCCATCCGCATTTGCCTCGATGTCCCATCATGCGACGTTAGGTTAGGTAACTAACGGCAGAGCGGGGCAGTGCTAGCGCGGGTATAAAACATAAGCAACGTCTATATAATATATCACATATACTATATCCTGTATACATCTCATCAATATATCAAATGATCACATCACAGATATCGCAGCAGAAAATAACATATGAAATATTGGATATACTAGGATTTCCGAGTTTTATTTTAAGCCTGTATAAAACACGGATTCCACGGTCGTGATGAATAGCCAATCCCACACCCCTAGACCCTTACGAGAGCGGCAAGCAACCCTACCAATTCTAGAGTTAGGAAACCCGGTCTCGACTCCTCGAGATGGTCTCCCACTAGACCCTAGAACCCGGTTACTTGTGCTCCCCGCCTTGGGTCTATCCTAATGCGGAAAAGTAAATAATATACAATAGTGACATCATCCTCAACCCGGAAGTGCCCCAATAAAAGAATATTACATACAAAGAATTTTACATGAATGAAAATAAAAACCCTCATCTCACATAAAACTCCCGGCTATTCAAAACACGACGATCAAATAAAACATATCACAGCAACACATAACATCACATGTCATCAACGTAAGTAAATATGCGTATCCCAATTGTCGTTGATATATAGTAACGAAACCGGCGATACACCACATATTACACTTACGGTCGCAAAAAGGAAAGTGAAAAACTACAACAGTTGGAATCCGCAACCACCTTAGACATCACATGCCTAACCAAATGAATTCCTTAGACATCGCATGCCTAACAATTATAAATCTCGCATTTTAGTCTCAATATCGAAAACACTTTTCAATCAAAAGTCGGGTAATTCAACAAGATTCCCGACATCCTGATTGAATGCTCGTCGGAAACTTTAGTAGACGGCCGCACCCCGCGATTCCATCGATGAAGTGCACTAAGGCGGAACACCGCTGCCGCGAGCACCCGAACGGATGCTTTTGGCGACGGGGTTCTTCTAAAGTCACTTAGTCGGGGCTATGGGGCGTGGCTATCTATTAAGTTTACCCGGTGAGTATCCGCGTACGCTACGTGATTGCGACGGAGTTTTGATCACATCAAAATCCCGTGGCAACTGTTCAAATGAGACTAAACTGCTAGATTTATAAAATTCAAACTAGTTATCTCATAACTACATGTGGATTCTAAATATTGTATCCTATCACATAATATCCGGACGATGTTAAACTCTTCGATCGATTCATCAAAATCCCATAATTTTCCGACAGCTCAACACTTGAGCACAATTTTAATAATACCCAGAAGATGCTACAGTACCTATGAACCAGCCGTAGAAGGGTCAAACCAACGCCTCACATGTGACAACACAGAACTACCACAAACCCTAGGGTTTAGTGGCGGTTCTGACGGTCACATAATCGAGTTAAGGTTTCGTTCTTCTAGAGGGTCCATAGAATCACTTGCATATTTTTCCAAATACGTTAAACTTGGAAAACTGGGTTTTTGACATTCGATCGAACTTTCTAACTTCGTCTAGACAACATGCGAATAACCCGAAACAATGTTAAAACTATGAATACGAAACACTCTGAATTGCTTATAGTGTAAGATTACATCACATGCAAAATTAGCAAAAATAAACAACACCTAAAACACCAAAACCCAGTCACTGGAACACAGGAAAAAAATCCGGGGGGGGAGCTCGGATTTTGGCCAAAATAGGGTAGGTTGTGCTCTGCCAAAAAATAACCAAATTGCCTCAAGTTTTGTCAGTGTTCATGTTACATCCAATATAACGCTCTGTACTTGTTTAAATTTTTTTTTGACAATTATTTAAAATAGACAGAGAGCAGGTTTAGGCGTTGCAAGTTTCGCAGTATTTCGGTTTCGTAATCTTAACAAAATCCGTATAAATTTCTAGCATGGATCTGATACCACTTCAAGGTTACCTAAGACGGCAGCAAGGTTTCGGGATAAATCGTCGATGCCAAATTCAAAAATTTTCCATTTTAGCTAACCCTAACTAAGAATTGTATGCAAGAAATCGACGAAAATGTAAATGCAAACACTTTGCAAGTACAGTGAGCAAGGATTACAACCTATGTAGACCGGTCCTTCACTTCAGTATCTCCATGTAGTAGTCCCTTCGCTGCGATCGTGAACTCCGGACTCTAGAGAGGCTCCCATGAAGAAACAAACATGCTTGCTTCGAAGTCTTCGATGCCGAAGATGATCTACGTCGAGGAGACACTAACCCAAGCTATCTCTTCACTAATGGTGAGATTAGTGAAGAAAACATCCTAAACTAAATGGCAAGTAGCAGAGGATGATGAAGTAGGAAGTGTTGGAGATAGTGCCCTCAGAGTCAATTATTGGATCACAGGCACGTGATTGCAATGATTGAGGGAGGACCTATCCCTGTAGGACAGTCTTACTCAAGATGATAGTATGTTATCTGGTTTATCTTTATCATCGTGTACTGCTTTAGGTGACCCCTACAGGTCACTATTGCACGTTGATAGAGCCCCTAGGATTCTTGCTTGCCTGCCAGCAGTATGAGGGCGATCATATACGTGGGAGCTGGTAGTCTATAAGCACATCCTTAAAAGGTCCCTAGTCGTGGGAGTTTCGAGACAGGGCATCGATACTCCAGAGTAGACTAATGTATACATTCGAGACCCCGACGAGGGGCGGTGGCCGGTCTCACAAGCCACTGGTGTCAGTTGGTTCACCTAAGATGTATACAGGTGCTCATTGGGTTATGAGTACACCGGACAGGACTCGCCGGGAACATGCTAGTTGGTCTTATACCTGACGTCAGATAGCAGTTCCCTGGTGACATGTGTACAGGTTAGTTCATCGACCTGAGGATCGTCATTTGTCTCGTGTGAGTTCCCACTGTACTTTGATTACTACCCTACCACGCTCAAAGGAGACGTGCAAACAGGTTTTAGTTGGGTACAGTCCCGAGCCACACGGAGGCAGTGAGCGGATTTTCGGGGGTTCGTCTATCCCGGTATTGGGGGTGAGGTCGCACTGTGTCTAGGTGAGCCAGAACATGAAAAGTCCTTGGCCAAGGCAGGAGATTTACTGGTAGGTATTACAGTAGTATCTCAGGGTGTTCTGGGCTGATCTCTGACACGACTTGTACCGCTTTTGGGGGTCTGACTTTTACCAACCCCCTAGGCCCGCCATGCGATGCTCATAGATGAACGGACCGGACTGTATGGATATTGTCACTGACAGGCTCAGTAGGGTGTCAGGATGAGTTCGCTCATCGACGTCCCTTTCGGTCAATAGCTGGTGGCCCGTCACGTATGGCTAATACCTCTGACGTGCTAGTGGTTAAATCCACAGCCATAGTATTGACGAGTCTTTAGAGTCCCCCACATTCAGTTACTCAAATTTCGGGCGAAACGCTGTAGAGGCCTTATGGAGATATGACACGGTTCGATCAGATACGTGCGGTATTGCACGGATCAGGATCGGACGGTTAGTACTAGAGGCCGTATGGATATATGGCAGGGTTCGATCAGATACGTGCGGTATTGCACGGATCAGGATCGGACGGATAATACTAGCCGGCTTTGGTTTAAGCCGGATCCTAGTATAGTACAGTGTAGATTTTGTCTCATTGCATCTGTATCCCGTCGGAATACAGATGCGGGTGTGTATACACAGTATCGGGGTTTTCCTGTAATTTATTACGGGACCAGTTTTCTGGAGTTGCCAGTTTGCTTTCCGTTTCGGCCATATTTCTTTGTATCTTTCATTGGCCGAAGATTGGTGGAGGAGGGCTTATTTGTATTTGTGCAAATAAGCATTTGTGGAGGGTGTTCTTTGCATTTTGTTGCATCATGATGGCTTTCATGATGGTTCCACCATGCATTGACTTGATTAATCCATCATTGCTTGACTTCTATCTTCATGATGGCATGACTTTTGGAAGTGATGATCGTTGTTTGAGTGTTGGACTTTCCTATTGATCATTTCTTTGCATGATAGCCTTTTCTCTCTCTCCCTTGGATTATTGGTTGGCTCACTCATTCTTTTGATTGATACACTCCCTCATTCATTCACTACTCTCCCATTCCAAGCCATGGCCGGCCACATGAGATGGGGGCTGCGCATTTTATTTGGTGTGGGGTTTTTGTGCTTTTGCTTTGAAAAAAATCCCACAAGATCAATCTCCATTAGCTTGTATCATCCCTCCACCAAAATGGCAACCTCCATGAACTCCAAAATGAGAGATGGTTCTACACTATATTCTACAGCAAATCTTGGGCACGTCGACTCGCCAGCTTCGTGCCCGAGTTGCCTCGGTATAGAGGTGGGAGCCCGTAAAAGAAGCAGGCGACGTGGTGCCTTTCCGGCGACGAGGTGGAGACCGGAGATTCCGCGGGGAGATCGGGACGACGACGAGAAGACCGAAGGACACGGATCGCTCGATATATCTCTCTCCCCATCTTCTAGTTTGCTAGGACTAGTTTAATGGCACGATCCGGGTTTATAGTGCGCGGTGGTGCCGGTTTGAAAAGTTAAAGTAAATCACTGCTTCCGCATTCCGGCATCGGATTGACGGCCGGGGCGCCGCCGTGCACTTACAGTAGTATCCGAGCCTCGCCATTAACATAGTCTAGCTTTGTCTAATGTGTTTTACATTTCCGATCGAACAAAGTTCCAAAACCGCGTTTTTCTCATGCATCAGTTCTCTGTTAAAATTTTTTGGGCTCTAAAAATTTTTCAGTGTATTGCAGACGTATGTACAGGGAATTTGAAGCATACCGCAAAAATTCGATGCACTGATTCCCTAGAACGACCGCGGAACAGCGGCCAAACCCCTGTTTGGGCCGCGGTTCCGCGGCAATAAGAAGGAATCATTGCACCAATTTTTACAGAGGCCTCCTGACATGAAAATAGGGGTTTTGGAATATTAATTTTAGGCCCAGAATTTCTTGATGTGCTACAGTAGTACTTGGGGGCCCACTTGGTAAAATTTAATCGATCGGATATTTTAAACACATTAGTTCACAGTATTTACATTATATTTGCGACCGTGAATGTCACTTGATCGGTAAATCCTATCTAACTGCTATAGCCCGGTTAGACGGATTTGCGAACGTGACTTTCACGTTGATGTTCTGTATATTGCTGTGATGTTGCGGATTGTGTAAGTCCATGCTACCTCTCCCATACTTTCGGGCATGCGGAATTCGATCAAAAATGATTTTCATAGAGGTGGTAACATGGACTTAAAACCCGGATCTTTGTTAAACATCTAACTAACAACCTAACTAGGAGTCGTTAACTACTTGGTTAGGGGGTTTATACCTTTCTTGTCTTGAACTCCTTCGTCTTCAAACCTCGATGGTGGTCCGGATCGGCTTCTTCCCGTCGTCTCCTTACGCCGAAGATAGATCCACCTGAAAGCTTCAACCTTTGGCTCCTTCTTCGAACTTTGAAGAAACTAGTTCACTCGGTTTGCTAAACCTTGTGAACTAGAGTGAGTAGAGAAGAGTTTGTATGGGATTTTATCTATGGTTCTTGATTCTCAACTCATGAGACAAGTGAACCATAGAGTCAAGAGAGGGAGCAAGAGGAAGAGGGTGAGAGCAAGAGTATGAGAGCTCAAGAACAAGAGAGAGAATGGTCAAGTGAGAATGAGCCTCTCTTTTGTCTTTCACCCTCTCATAATCCAAAACAATGATAACAAATCATATCAATCAAGTGTTATGTGATGGTTTAAGCAACCATAGCCATATCATTTCATGCACTCATTTTGCACAAAAGAGCAAGCAAGCAAAAGTATTTGCCATGAAATGATAGCTATGGTTATCATGATGGTCAACTAGTCAAACCTAGTCAACCGGTCAACAAAGTCAACAAGTCAACAAAAGTCAACAAGTCAACAAAGTCAACAACCATGTCACCATAATACTTAATTAATATAATTGTTAATCATATATCATATTCTCATTAGGGTTGAGCAAAAAGTCAATAGTCAACGATCAACGGTCAACAACCCTAATGAGAATCCTCTGCCTCTGTCTCTCCGTCAACTGTGCATAAACACCCGCATCCGCGTTCCGAGGAACACGAATACAAACTGGATAAATCCAATCCCAATACGTACACTAGGATCTGGCTTAAACCAAAGCCCGCTAGCGTAAACTGTCCGGACACTGTACGTGCAGAAGTGCACGGATGTGACCGAACCCTGTCGCAAAACCATGCGACCTGTCGCAAAACCATGCGACCTCTATTCTTTTGCCTAAAGGCGAAAAGCTTTCTGTGTGGGACTCTAAAGACTCGACACTACGCTGGCAATGGGTTTAACCACAGACCGCAAGCGGCACTAGCTGTGCGTAACGGTCCCCAGGTAATGCCGACAAGAAGACTGACGAGGCGAAACCCATCTGAACTCCTACTGAGCCTGAATGTGACAATCTCGGTACAGTCCGGTCTGTTCGTCTGATACATCGCATGGCGGGCCTAGGGGGCGGTAAACGTCAGTCCCCCAATAGCGGTACAAGTCGTGTCGGAGTGAAGCCCAAAACACCCTGAGATAATACTGGAAGCCTACCAGTATATCTCGTTTGCCCTGGCCAGGGACTACTCGTGTAATGGCTCTCCTAGACACAGCGCGATGTCAACCCCCAATACCGGGAATGTCAACCCCCAATACCGGGAGAGACGAATCTTGTCTAACAGTCACTGCATCCAAGTGCTTCGGGACTGCACCTAACTACCACCTGTTTGCACGACTCCTTTGAGCCGTAGTAGGGTAGTAATCAAAGTATAGTGGGAACACACTCGAAGCGAAGTGACAGTGTCAAGTCAGCGGACTAAGCTGTACTCATGTCACCTGGGAACTGATTACTGACAATAGGTATAATACCAACTAGTCAGTTCCCGACGAGTCCTGTCCAGTGTACTCGTAACCCAACGAACACCCGCATACTCTCTCAAGTACGACGTACTGATGGCTGTGGGACAGACCATCTCCCACACTGGGATGAGAAGCGCACACGCTAGTCTACTCCGGAGTATCGATGCCCTGTCTCGATAGTCCTGCGACCAGGGACCAGCATAAGGATGTGCGTCTAGATTACCCAGCCCCACTAGTGTGACTGCCATCACAACACTGGTAATCAAGAAAAGATCCTAAGAGCTCCACTAATGTGTATAGGCGATATACTAAAATAAACACATGTACACATTGAAGTAGAAACAAACCAAGTAGCATACTACTATTTTGAGCAAGATTGTATATACAAGGTGAATATCCCAAGCTTCCATTATGTAATATACAAACTAGTATGTTACAGTAATGGCCTCTAGGGCATACACACTAACAATCTCCCACTTGCACTAAGGCCATGTACTGGCGTATCGAAGACCTATCATCTCGATCAGCCGCTCGAACTGAGTCTGGGGCAAGGCCTTGGTGAATGGATCTGCAGTGTTATCTTCTGAAGCGACTCTCCGAACCTCGATCTACTGGCGATCCACGATCTCCCTGATCAGGTGATACCACCTTAAGATGTGTCTGGATCTCTGATGGGACCTGGGTTCCTTCGCTAAAGCTATAGCCCCGTTGTTGTCGCAATACAGAGGTATTGGATCAACAATGGACGGAACCACCTGAAGCTCTTTCAAGAACTTCCTTATCCAGACAGCTTCTTTTGCGGCATCAGATGCAGCGTGTATTCCGCTTCCATCATCGAGTCTGCAACGGTTTCCTGTTTGGAACTCTTCCAACACACCGCCCCTCCATTGAGGGTAAAGACAAAACCCTACAAGGACTTGGAATCAGCCTTGTCACTCTGGAAGCTGGAGTCAGCAAAGGCCTCGATCTGGACGTCTTTTCCGCCATACACCAAGAACATCTCCTTAGTTCTTCTCATGTACTTGAGAATGTTCTTTACCGCTATCCAGTGTTTCTCCCCAGGGTTTGACTGATACCGGCTTACCACACTCAGTGCATAAGCTACATCCGGTCTGGTACACAACATCGCATACATTATAGAGCCTACCGCAGAAGCGTAGGGTATAATAGACATGCGATCCCTCTCCAAATCAGTCTTGGGAGACATCTCTTTAGAGAAGGTGATCCCGTGACAAGCCGATAGGTTACCGCGCTTGGAATCTTCCATACTGAATCTTTTCAGTATGGTGTAGATGTACATGGACTGTGAAAGTCCTAATATCCTCTTGGATCTGTCACGGTAGATCCGGATACCAAGAATGTATGAGGCATCACCCAGGTCTTTCATGGAGAACTTGTGTGACAAGAAACCCTTGACAGATTGTAGCATAGGAATGTCATTTCCTATGAAGAGAATGTCATCCACGTATAAAACGAGGAATACTACAGTTCTCGCTACAAATCTACTATAGATGCATGGTTCATCTGGATTTTTGATAAAGCCAAATTCCTTGACCGTCTCATCAAAACAGATGTTCCAACTCCGTGATGCCTGCTTTAGTCCATAGGTGGACTTAAGCAACTTGCATACCTTTCCGCTGCTCCTACTCTGAATGAAACCCTCTGGCTGGTCCATATAGACACACTCCTCTAAATTTCCATTTAGAAAAGTTGTCTTTACGTCCATCTGCCAAATCTCATAATCGTGGAAGGCAGCAATGGCAAGAAGGATCCGAGTGGATTTCAACATAGCTACTGGAGAAAAGGTCTCGTCATAGTCCAAACCAGGTCTTTGACGAAAACCCTTTGCAACCAGTCTAGCTTTATAGGTCTCAACCAGTCCATCTACACCAATCTTCCTTTTGAAGATCCACTTGCATCCTACGGGTTTTACCCCGTCGGGAGCAACGTCCAACGTCCATACTTTGTTGGTGTACATGGACTCCATTTCGGTCCGCATTGCATCCAGCCATTTTACCGAGTCGACGCTCTGAACGGCTTGCTGGAAGCTAGTAGGCTCATCATAATCTATGATGCAATCCTCTCTATCCCCGTCTATGAGAAAACCGTAGTATCTCTCGGGCGGATGAGACTGCCTACTACTTCTGCGGAGCGGCGTAGGAATGTCCTGTTCTTTTGAACCCTCTGGTTCCACTAAGCTTTCAGTAATAGTCTGTGGTTCTGGAATTTCTTCCAGTTCTAATGCGCTCCCACTTATTTCCTTTTCTAAGAACTGGTGTTCTAGAAAGTGGGCATGACGAGAAACAAGAACTTTTTGTTCCTCTTCGCAGTAGAAGAAATATCCCTTGGAATTCTTTGGAAATCCCACAAACTTGCACAGTACTGAGCGTGCCTCGAGCTTGTCCGCATGCTGCTTTTTGACAAAAGCTGGACTTCCCCATGTCTTAATGTGATTAAGATAGGGTCTCTTCCCACACCACATCTCATATGGTGTAGTAGGCACAGTCTTAGTAGGAACTCGGTTCAAAAGGTATGCAGCTGATTCTAGCGCATACCCCCAGAATGATCGCGGTAACTCAGTGTTACTCATCATGGACCGAACCATATCCAATAGGGTTCGGTTCCGTCTCTCCGATACACCGTTATGTTGCGGAGTGTATGGAGGAGTAAGCTGAGAGAGAATTCCGTTCTCTTTTAAATAATCCAGGAACTCGGCACTCAAGTATTCTCCACCTCGATCCGATCTTAGAATCTTAATACTTTTGCCGTTTTATTTTTCTACTTCATTCTTATATTCCTGGAACCTTCCAAAGGCTTCGGACTTATGTTTCATTAAGAAGACATAACCGTACCTTGAAAAGTCATCCGTAAAAGTAATGAAGTAAGAATAACCGCTTCGCGCATGTGTAGACATTGGACCGCACACGTCGCTGTGTACGAGTCCTAAGAGCTCGCTCGCTCTTACTCCATGTCCAATAAACGGAGTCTTTGTCATCTTTCCTTTGAGACAGGATTGACAAGTGGCATACGATTGATATTCGAACGGATTCAAATATCCTTATGTTTGTAACTTCGTCAACCTTCTCTCATTGATGTGACCCAGTCTACAATGCCATAAGAAAGTCTGATTTACTTCCGGAAACTTTCTTTTTTGTGTATTCTGGACATTGAAAATCTGTGGCTGGTTTAATACGTATATACCATTGCTCAGTGTACCTAACCCAATCAAAAATTGATTAAGGTGAATGTTTACAACATTAATTACAAACGCAAATTCATAACCTTCTTTAGACACTAAAGATACAGAAATGATATTACAAGTTGCGTTGGGTACAAAAAGGCAATTACGCAAAACCAAAACGTGTCCATCTTACATTCCCAGGTGATAGTCCCCCACGGCTTTAGCATCCATGCTAGCTCCGTTCGCAACTCTGAGGGTCATGTCACCTGCCTTCAAAACCCTACGGTTTCTCAACGCCTGCAAAGAATTACAGATATGAGATCCTGATCCGGTATCCAATACCCAGGAAGTAGAGTTTATTGAAAGACAGTTTTCAATAACATACACACCTGAAGCTGAAGCTGCAACCTGCTTCAATTCCTATATTCTGGCCTTCCAGGCCCTGCAATCATTCTTCCAGTGTCCTTTCTTATGACAATAGAAGCATTCTTCCTTATCCACAAGCTTCCCCGCTATCTTTGTTGCTTTAGCTTTTCCCTTCGTATCCACTTTACTAACACCGCCCCTTGGTTTGGCGGGGGCTTTCTTCTTCTTTCCCTTGGCTTTTGCCTTGGACCTAGAAGAAGATGATCCTCCTACAAACAAAGTGGATGTTTCCCTACCTTTCTGTTGGGTTCCCTCTGCGCTCCTCAGCATGTTGAGGAGCTCTGAAAGTTCAACCTCCTTTTTTTGTAGGTTGAAGTTCAGTATAAACTGGGCGTAAGTGGAAGGAAGGGACTGGAGAACTAAGTCTGTATAGAGCTCACTCTCCAATGTGGTCCCTAGGTCCGCGAGCTCCTCAATGTAGCCGATCATCTTAAACACGTGTTCTGCTACTGATGATCCGACGGCCATCCTTGCCGAAAAAAACTTTTTCGACGCTTCGTATCTTGCGATACGAGATTGCTCTCCATACAGTTCTTTTGTATGGAGAAATATGGATTCAAGGTCCATATTCTCGTGCCTCCTCTGATGTTCGTTGTCCATCGAGGCAAGTACGAGGCACTTGGCCTTCGTGCTATCAATCTCCCAAGTCTTACGGATTTCCTTGTCCGCGACGCTGGAAGTGGGACCAGGGACAGGGGGAGCTTTGGTGGTAAGAAGATACCCCAGCTTGTCGTAAGTGATTGCCATCTTGACATTCCTGAGCCAATCTTTGTAGTATGGCCCTGTCAGTATATTTTTATCTAGAAGTAACTTAAGTCCAGTCATTTCGATTGGTCGCTGCAATTAGGAGAGAGAAGAAGAAACACTTAGCATGATGCTCTTGCAAGTTTAGAGTGGTTTTTAATTTGTCTAAATAGGATGGCTCCCACTGTTTCTCGAATCCCTCCTCAAACCAAAAAGGAAGAATTAGTCAGGATCAATCTCACCGTACAATACTTGCTTAACCGTTCGGCCAGGCTGGTGTCGGTACTTCGAGGGAGGTTTTCCAACGCTTTCGCGAAGTTCCTTAATTTAAGAACCTCTTTTCCCTGGGAGCGTAGCCCCGCTAACACCTTTCTAGACACCTACTAGGTTTATAGCATTGATCGTTAAGTGAGAAATTTCCCGAGGAGTAGCATATACTCACAGTAGGATCGAGATCTAAATATCATCGCGTGACGAAACAGAAGGAATCCTACCAGAATCATCACACTCCAAATGGTATGCAACACTAGCAAGTTTCAGTTCTTTTGAAACTCCTGATGTGGATATTTTTTTTTGCCCCATGCTCTTATGACCTTGACTTTGGCCAAAATATCATAAGTCACATGTCAAGTTCTGCCCGTCATTATCCAGGTTAATTTGGATCCACCCGTACCCACCCTTGACTTTGGCCAAAATGGCAGTACGACTGTCCCAAACCAACGCATCTATCTATTCTACACATGACTACCCAATAGCTACCAATCACTATGCCTTGACTTTGGCCAACATACATAGCTTGAATACTATTGACCATTTATGCGAAACGACGGAGGGCTACGAATGGTTTTGGAGAAACCGTGAACGTAGTGAACTTGATTTAGTCGATGGAACGAGATAGCTTTTAAATGGAGTGGCTCAAACTCCGTATTTTAAAAGTTTGTTTTGAAAAGAACCGAGTGGTTTTTCGAAAGTGTTCCAACGACTTTTACTTGGTTTATTTTCTTACATTAGTTCTTTTAATGCATGATATTCTTGCATTAGTTCTTTTAATGCGTTCCATCATTTAATCCTACCATTGCAGAAAACAACCAAAATATGACGTACGCTTATGCCATTCGCATTTGCCACTGGGCCCCGTCATTACCCGTTAGGTTATTTAACTAACGACAGAGCGGGGGCTGGGCTAGCGCGGCTGTAAAACATAAGCAACGCCTAAATAATATCATATATAGATATACTGCAATGATAAACATTTCAGATCACAGATGAATACATTGGATATACTAGGAATCCGCAATTCGTACGAGCCTGTAACGAAAAGCAGATTACACGGTCGCGGTGAATAGCCAATACCCCACCCAAGACCCCTACGGGTGCGGCAAACTACCCGCCAAGTACCCGAAGCGAAGCAACCTCCCACATCCCCGTGAGTAGGCCACTCGGCACTTCGGCATACCCGGTAGTTTGTGCACCCCCTCCATGGGTCTATCCTAGGAGCAAAAATAGTAAAAAGAAATTATACAATGACGGCTACAACCCCGACCCGGTTGTGCGGCCATACAAATAATTATTATAGCAATTTACAAATTTACATGAATTGAAAGAAAAGAAAAACTCTCGTCTCACAACCCCCGGCTATTCACCCGCGACAATCCAACATATTCATATACACATTCCAGCAACATTACAGATCACAGATTTGTATAACCCCCACTAATCGACGTACAGCGATTAGTAGACGTTCAATACAAATATCACATCACAGAAGTTCGATCAAAAATACGGATTTTCAGGACCCCAAAAATAAAAATTTTCGTTCTGGAAAATCTGGGCAGAAAACACATATTCCAAAAATCCCAAAACAACCCCAGAAATACACTGCACCAACTTTGGACCTCGACCGAGTCAATTCGGCCGCGGAACCGCGGCGGGAGCGTGCTCCCGCCGCGTTTCCGCGGCTCTTTGAACCGATCGAGCGACCAAATTTGGTGGTTGTTCTAATAAAAGCCTGAGCCGATTTTTAAGGTGAAAATTATCAACTTTTGAGCAGAATAAAAATCGGCAGAAACTTGGCGATTCGGGTTCATTTCGTGACTTTTTCTTTGATCGATCTTCTAGCTACTTTGCTAACATGTTAGATAGAGTTTAACTAGGCCCTGATACCACTGTAAGTCCATGCTACCTCTCCCGGTACTTTCGGGTATGCGGAATTTGATCAAAAACGATTTTCATAGAGGTGGTAACATGGACTTAAAACCCGGATCTTTGTTAAACATCTAACTAACAACCTAACTAGGAGTCGTTAACTACTCGGTTAGGGGGTTTATACCTTTCTTGTCTTGAACTCCTTCGTCTTCAAACCTCGATGGTGGTCTGGATCGGTTTCTTCCCATCGTCTCCTTACACCGAAGATAGATCCACCTAAAAGCTTCAACCTTTGGCTCCTTCTTCGAACTTTGAAGAAACTAGTTCACTCGGTTTGCTAAACCTTGTGAACTAGAGTGAGTAGAGAAGAGTTTGTATGGGATTTTATCTATGGTTCTTGGTTCTCAACTCATGAGACAAGTGAACCATAGAGTCAAGAGAGGGAGCAAGAGGAAGAGGGTGAGAGCAAGAGTATGAGAGCTCAAGAACAAGGGAGAGAATGGTCAAGTGAGAATGAGCCTCTCTTTTGTCTTTCACCCTCTCATAATCCAAAACAATGATAACAAATCATATCAATCAAGTGTTATGTGATGGTTTAAGCAACCATAGCCATATCATTTCATGCACTCATTTTGCACAAAAGAGCAAGCAAGCAAAAGTATTTGCCATGAAATGATAGCTATGGTTATCATGATGGTCAACTAGTCAAACCTAGTCAACCGGTCAACAAACTTAACAGGTCAACAAAAGTCAACAAGTCAACAAGTCAACAACCATATCACCATAATACTTAATTAATATAATTGTTAATCATATATCATATTCTCATTAGGGTTGAGCAAAAAGTCAATAGTCAACGGTCAACAACCCTAATGAGAATCCTCTGCCTCTGTCTCTCCGTCAACTGTGCATACACACCCGCATCCGCGTTCCGAGGAACACGAATACAAACTGGATAAATCCAATCCCAATACGTACACTAGGATCAGGCTTAAACCAAAGCCCGCTAGTGTAAACTGTCCGGACACTGTACGTGCACAAGTGCACGGATGTGACCGAACCCTGTCGCAAAACCATGCGACCTGTCGCAAAACCATGCGACCTCTACTCTTTTGCCTAAAGGCGAAAAGCTTTCTGTATGGGACTCTAAAGACTCGACACTACGCTGGCAGTGGGTTTAACCACAGTCCGCAAGCGGCACTAGCTGTGCATAACGGTCCCCAGGTAATGCCGACAAGAAGACTGACGAGGCGAAACCCATCTGAACTCCTACTGAGCCTGAATGTGACAATCTCGGTACAGTCCGGTCTGTTCGTCTGATACATCGCATGGCGGGCCTAGGGGGCGGTAAACGTCAGTCCCCCAATAGCGGTACAAGTCGTGTCGGAGTGAAGCCCAAAACACCCTGAGATAACACTGGAAGCCTACCAGTATATCTCGTTTGCCAGGGCCAGGGACTACTCGTGTAATGGCTCTCCTAGACACAACGCGATGTCAACCCCCAATACCGGGAGAGACGAATCCTGTCTAACCGTCACTGCCTCCAAGTGCTTCGGGACTGCACCCAACTACCACCTGTTTGCACGACTCCTTTGAGCCGTGGTAGGGTAGTAATCAAAGTACAGTGGGAACACACTCGAGGCGAAGTGACAGTGTCAAGTCAGCGGACTAAGCTGTACTCATGTCACCTGGGAACTGATAACTGACAATAGGTATAATACCAACTAGTCAGTTCCCGACGAGTCCTGTCCAGTGTACTCGTAACCCAACGAGCACCCGCTTACTCTCTCAAGTACGACGTACTGATGGCTGTGGGACAGACCATCTCCCACACTGGGATGAGAAGCGCACACGCTAGTCTACTCCGGAGTATCGATGCCCTGTCTCGATAGTCCTGCGACCAGGGACCAGCATAAGGATGTGCTTCTAGATTACCCAGCCCCACTAGTGTGACTGCCATCACAACGCTGGTAATCAAGCAAAGAACCTAAGAGCTCCACTAATGTGTATAGGCGATATACTAAAATAAACATATGTACACATTGAAGTAGAAACAAACCAAGTAGCATACTACTATTTTGAGCAAGATTGTATATACAAGGTGAATATCCCAAGCTTCCATTAAGTAATATACAAACTAGTATGATACAGTAATGGCCTCTAGGGCATATACACTAACAGATTGGTCGTGGGGGATTGCCTGGTTGCAGTGGTAGTACAGTTTTGTTGTATTATGTACATTTGATATTGCGGGGCGAGCGTCCGACATGTGGACTGTTGTCACTGCCTGTTTGTTTTATTATTTTGGGGTACGACCAGGTTGCGGTCGATGTACCAGTTGTATGTATATTTTACTTTCTGTACTAGGATTACCCCGCAGAGGGGTGTAAGGATAGCCGGGTTCTAGAGGGCAACGGGCCTGCATCTCAAGGCATTGATACGGAGGGGGCTTCACTCTAAAATTGGCGGGCTATTCGCCGCACTCGTAGGGGGTACAGGTTGACCCAGGAGGGGTGCCCAAGTTACCAGATTCCGTGAAGTGCTGGGTGGTCCATTCACGGTGCTGAAGGGGGCTGCCTCGCTTCAGGTTTTGGCGGGTAACTTGCCGCGCCCGTAGGGGTCTAGGATTTCATTGCACAGGCTATCCACACGACCAGGGGAACGTCGGGTTTCAGTAGTGGCTCTGTGAAACCCGGGGATCCCAGATATCTGTATTGTTCTATGATGCTGTACATTTCTGTGATGTTGCATTTTATCACGCCTTGAGCGAAAATTATATATTGATATATATATTAGTAGATGTTGTATATGTTTTGCATCCGCGCTAGTCCAGTCCCCGCTCTGTCGTTAGTTAGCTAACCTAACGGGTAATGACGGGACCCAGTGGCGAATGCGGATGGCATATACGTACATCAGTATATTTTCGTTCTTTGTAGTGTGATCAATTGATTGGACTGCGTTGATTCGGATCAATGCAAGTTAAAAATAAACCTTTTCTGATGTTGTTGGAACATTTTTCAAAAAGCTGTTATCGCAAAGACGTTCTCTTTTGTTTTGCATCGTGGTATTCAGTTGGAATATCCTGCTCCTCAGTCGACGAGGCAAGGGCCGAGATCCCTTCACCGGGAGTGACCCCTTGGACAAAAAGTTTACGTCAGGGCAATAACTTCACTATAGCCGATTACTTTTGCTTTGCATCGTAGTATTCAGTTGGAATATCCTGCACCTCATTGTAAGGGGAAAGAGCCGAGATCCCTTCACCGGGAGTGACCTCTTTAGCAAAGGTTTTCGTCACTGTATTTTCATAAAAGCTATCCGGTTCCTTCAATGATATCAAGTTCTTTACGTTAAAGGTTTTCGCCAGAAACCATCCGTAGCCCTCCGTCGTTTCAGACGGGTAGCACGTAGTATTCATGCTATGTTTGTTGGCCTTCGAGAAATGCATTGTGTATGGTAGCTGCTTGTTGCCTTTCTGTTGCATAGATAGATGCGTTGCTTTAGGGCAGTCGTATAGCCTTGTTGGCCAAAGTCAAGGTCTTGTGCGGGTGGGCTCAAATTAACCTGGACAATGACGGGTAGAACTTGACATGTGACTTATGATTTGTTGGCCTTCATCAAGGTCATAAGAGCATGGGGCAAAAATCACATCGGGAGTTTGTAAAGAAACTGAAACTTGCCAGATATGCGCATACCTTCTGGAATGTGATAACGTGAGCGGATTCCGTCACGTTTTCATGCGATGATAGTTGGATCCCGATTCCCACTGATGAGTTAGTTTACTCCTCAGGTGACCCCGACTAATTCTTCTTTCAGGTTTGGAGGAGAATTTGACGGTACAGTGGGAGGTTTCTAGATTAGATAAATTGGTAACCATTCTGATCTAGGTTAGAGTGCACGCTGAGTGTTTCTTTTCTCTTTCTCTTTGGCAGCGACCATTGACCTGACCCTAGACTATGACTCAGTGACCAAAATTAACCGAACCTTCTTAACACTGGCTTTTGGATTGTCAGAATCGCTAACCTCATTGCCACTCCTACTTTTACTCTTTTCTCCAGGACACCCCGTATTACTACGAACGTCCACTTCCATTGGACAAAACCATCGTATGGTTAGATACGAACTCGAAGGAACCTATTCGAGGATGGTTTCCAGTTCTGGAGAAAACGGATAGGACTATTCAGTTCTCTTTTCCTTTTACCTTCTCTCAGGTTGTGAGTACTCCTTGGTTTAGGAGTAGTACACCTATTACGCAAATTGGATAGTCTTCTTCCAAACCTTAGGCTGGTGCCGAACGGTGGGGAATGAAGAAAACCAATTAGCATAACGATGGTGTGCAGAAGGTATTAAGTTAAGACAAAGCAAGGGATTAGTAAGAGGGCAAAGTAAATTGCGACTGCCATTCACGACCAAACCAAGTATTTCTTCGCCAATCCTAAATCACCTTTGTATTTCTTCAGGACACTCCGTATCACTACGAAGATCCTAAGTTTACTGGATAATCCATCGTATGGTTATATACGAACTCGAAAGGAACTTGTTCCAGTTCGGGGATGGATCCTGGTTCAGGAGAAATGGGAATAAGGTTCATTCGGTTGTCTTTTATCTTCACCTTCTCTCGCATTGCGAGTGCTCCTAGGATTAGGACAGTACACCCATTTTTCTTATTGGATAGTCTTCTTCCAAACCATAGGCTGATGCCGAACGGTAGGGAAGGAAGAAAACCATTTGGCCTAAAGGGGTGTACAGAAGGTAATGACTAAAGACATATAAAGGGATTTGGAAAGATGGCAAAGAATTACACGGTTACAGTTGTGAATCTGGATAATGGAAGAGACATTACTAGGAATACCAGGATACCCCATCGAAACATTTCAATGTTTCAGTTTCACTGTGTGCTGTTAAAGGAAAACTAATTTCACAGTTAGACACTTGCTCCAGGGTATGTATTTACCAGGTATGATTCTCACATCTGTATGGTTTTACAGATAATGAGTTGGAGTAAGCTATTGGGAATTGGGTGATCATCCTCATTATATCGGGATTCGTTGTAATCGGTGATATTTGAGGATGTCACCTGGGTTGGTTGCCGGACGGCAAATATTTGGTTTTGAATTTCCGCTGTTATGCACCAATTTCAAATTGATATATCTGTACGTCTATTTTTAAAGAGTGAGATATATCTTTTTGAAATTATGTCAGTGACATTTACCTATATCAGTGGATGGTTAGGTAAGGAGCATTAAACAGCGGTGTAATTCTTCTTAACCATAAGTACAGTTTTCAACCTACGACACACAGTGAATGAGTTATCAGACTCAAGGGACTTATACAGAGTATTGTATGTTGTCCAGCGTCCATTAGGACAGAGGGGTTGGTCCTCGTACTATATTTGGTTTACTTATGACTTCTCTAGTTTTTAGACAGGTGTTTCGTGGAAACACAGGGTCCGAATTTTGAGAAGTTATAAGTATTTGAATAAAGTAGAGAACCAGGTATTGCAAGTATCGGGATTCTTAAAAGTGATCGAAGATGTAGATACTTTTGTATGGTATTCAGTTGATAATAATGACTAAGAGAACTTGCTTCTCTTTCGGGTTACTCATAATTGGAAGGATTCCTAAGTTGAGTAACGTTGATCGGCCTCTTTCCATTTAGTAGACATGCACTGGAGACAGCTGCATAATTTGAATCTGGTTCAATTAAATCAGTTCCTCTGGTTCTATATTGGATATAGAACAGTTCATATCTTAACGATGTTAAGGTACGGGGAGTTGTCTGGCTTATGCTTAAAACCAGACTCTGGATAACTCAAGGCACGTTTCTGTAATGGCTGTTTGTGGGTTGACCCAGGCTATGACGAGGGTAGATTTTCTACAATCAGGAAGATCAATAGTGATATTGTTCTTGAATCGCCATAGTTTTTTAAAAAATGGATTTTTTCAGAAAACAGTAGTGGGAGTATGGTAGAACTGGAAGAGATTCCAGAACCGCAAACGATTACTGAAGATTTGATAGGAACCTAAAGATTCAATCTGGATTGACATTCCATTGGCCACTCCACAGATAAGGTGGGTAACCTCAGGCACCCGAGAGGTACTCCGGTAGCCTCAAGGACGGTGATAGGGAGGTTCTTGTTTACCCAGACTTGCCATTGCTGTTGTTCCAGGCTGCGAGACCCGGCGGGAGGATGAGTATAGCGTCGTTCTAAACTGGCTTTAGAAGTGTACATCTATATGACTCTGCCAGAGGGTTGTCGTAGTCAGTGGGAGTAGCGGAAGCATTGGTGGACCGATGGCTTATGTCTATTTATAGAATAAAGCAGACATAGCGGAGATAGATCATCGATTTCTGAAGTGCCAGTCATAGGTTTGACTTCATCAGAATAGGGGATGGATCTGTTGAGAAGGTAGTAGAGTGTGATGTCATGGTATTTGGATGACATACACAGAGTAGGAAGTGATATTCCTATACTACGATTGGTCATACTTTGGTCGTCACACAGTGGTTTCTCCACATAGGACTTGCACATTATTTCAGACATACTGGTTACTAGATCTATGGTTTTAGATCTAGATTTGGGTGGTTTCCCAATTAAGGGTACTTAGACAGCATTCTAAGAGTATTTAGAATGGACGACTCCTGGCACGGTAGTGTACCTGCAGGTGATGGAGTCACCCTTTCTAAAGGTGTCTTACAGACTAAAGGGGAGAGGGATGTGCATGATTGGCAGATCACTTGCTTAGGCAATTGAGTCAATCATGAGATGTCAAGTACCACACCAGATGTTGTTTTTGCGGTAGATGCAATAAGTTGACAATGATCCAATCCTGGAGAAACAGTCGGAAGCAGTTTTAGAACATAAGTGGATGTTCTAGGGATATGATAACGACAGCCTTATTCGGGAGACAGTTATCATTCCAGGCTTCCAAGGTGACCTGGAAGACAAGGAGGTTGTCAGAGTAGTTTTTCCTTCTGACGAGGGGAAGTATTTTGGAAAAGTGGTCCAAGGCAATACTGAGGTAGGCATGGCGCAGGATACTGATTAAGTTCAGTTGACGATACAGTCTAAGAAGTTTGGATTTGGAGTTCATTTATGAGCTGGGGCCCATCAGACATCCAGACACATTCTAAGACAGGTATTGCTTATTCGGAAGATGGGTTTCTCCGCGAACTTGAGATTAAGAGAGACATAGAAAGAAACATCATGGCGGATCCACTCTCTGAGGCTATTCCTCGAACGCAATAGTTTCGCAAACGAGCTTTGTGAGACTGACTAGTAGAGGAATTGGGTGTTCGGTATCACACGGGCTGTGAGTATGCGACATCGCAATAATTAGCCTTGAGTGCAAGTGGGAGATTGTTGGAGATAGTGCCCTCAGAGTCAATTATTGGATCACAGACACGTGATTGCAAAGATTGAGAGAGGACCTATCCCGGTAGGACAGTCTTACTCAAGATGATAGTATGCTATCTGGTTTATCTTTATCATCGTGTACTGCTTTAGGTGACCCTACAGGTCACTATTGCACGTTGATAGAGCCCCTAGGATTCTTGCTTGACTGCCAGGAGTATGAGGGCGATCATATACGTGGGAGCTGGTAGTCTATAAGCACATCCTTAAAAGGTCCCTAGTCGTGGGAGTTTCGAGACAGGGCATCGATACTCCAGAGTAGACTAGTGTATAGATTTGAGACCCCGACGAGGGGCGGTGGCCGGTCTCACAAGCCACTGGTGTCAGTTGGTTCACCTAAGATGTATACAGGTGCTCATTGGATTATGAGTATGTAACACCTTAGAATGTGTTTTGTAGCTAATTATATTTTAAAATGTGGTTTTTAATAAAAAGTTTACCAAATTAAGTTTTAAATATTTTATCTTATTTAATGAGTATTTTATTATAATTTTGTTAGGCACACACACACTTGTGCATGTAAACTAGGATGTAAATTGAGGTTTAGCCATTTCTTAGTTTAGTGTTAAGTTTGTATTAAGTGTTTTGGGTTTTAAGTGTGCATGGTTGTTTTTTTATTTAAATGAGTTTTGAAAAGGGGTTTTAAAAATTGTTTGAATTGTTGACTTTTGAGAGAGAGAGATGGGCATGGGAAGCATGGTGTGAGCCATGCCTCATTATGAGGGAAGAGAGGGGGGGTCTTGGCCTTACTCTCTTATTTCCTCTTCACTCATTCTCTCACTCTCTCACACACACACACACTCACTGCTGAGAGAGCAGCAGAAGCAGCAGCTGAAGCAACAGAGAGAGAGAGAGCAGCAGAGCTGCAGCAGCAACAGAGAGAGGGAGAAGCAGCAGCAGCAGCTGGGGGCATCATCATCATCATCATCAACATCATCACAACAGCAACAACAACAACACACAACAACAACAGCAACAATAGAAGCAGCAGTAGCAGGCAGCAGCAACAGCAACAGGGACCCCAGCTCTCGCAGGAGCTCTTCTCCACACCTTCACCTGCTTGCTAGGGTTGCGCAGGGTATATTTTCTGAACCCTAGTGCTTGTTGTGTAGCTTGTGTGTAATTTGGTGTCGTTTAGTGCTAAATTAGCTTAATTGTGCTAGATTATGGTGTTTGAGTGGAATGGTGGTAAATTGTTGATTGTGTTGGGTAACCCTAGCTATCTAAGTGTTATTAGGGTCACTTCATTGAGGAATAACCCAGATTACACTATAATACCATAGACTTTCCTTATTGTGCAAATTGGTGTTTTAAGGTGATATTTTGGATATTTGTGATCTGCTGTGGACTCGGACCCTACAGAACAATATTGTGAATACTGGAGCATGTACACTAGGTATAGATGACACCACCAGAAGACGAGCCACCCTACCCCTAACCTGGCCGCCAATTTCCTTGTTTTGGCCGCAAATTGCGGCCCAGTGGGGAGCATGGGTGTTGGGGTTTTGGTGTAGGGCTCCTGCTGTGTTTTCTAGGTCCTTGACATGTCTAGTTTTGTAATATTGTACCTGTAGGAAAATCTGGGACTATATGTCGCTTTTGTGTTTAGTTGTGGTTGCGCGATACGCGCGATACGTGAGTGGGTTCTGTGATCCAGCGTATCGCGGCGTGTCGCGATGGTTTTTAGACGCGTACACACACGATTCAGCGTATCGTGCACACGCGCGTTTAGTTCGCGACGCGAGTTTCTCGTTTCGTTTCGATATCGCGTTTCGAGAGATATTGGGCTTATATGTGTTTTCGTGTCGTATTTACAGGTGTGCAGGCAGGAGCTACGGACACAGCTACAGGGGGAGCAGGTGATAGGATTCACCCAGCGTGGAGTTTAGGTGAGTAGATATAACATCTACAGGGGAATCGCCCGCATGGCGTTATGCGTCTGGGCTAGGATTCAATTACCTGTCGCACATTCTACGTCATTGTAGAATTGCGCATTTACTGCATTTCCTAGATATAGCTATATACTGTGACTAGCAGCCGTAGGACACTGCACACATTATTGACGGTTCATGTTGCACGAGCACGGATTGCATGCTACACACACACCGTCAATAATTGCCATGTCACACACTACCCCTTATAGCTACCTTTGCTTACCACACTTGACATCTAGTTATCGGTATACCTATAGTGTATCATACCTTTAGTGATAGGTATATTTTCACTTGAGATACAACTACAGGTATACCTCCTACATATTTTACCTATACCGGGAGGGATTTCCTACATATGTTACTATACCCAGGGGGGTATACGACATCAGTTCCTATAGGTAGATACCTATACTTGCTACACCTGTATGTTAGATGCATATTCAGTTGTTGTCGCATATTCACATTTACTGATGTTACTTAGCTGTACCTTATCATGATTTCGCATACATCTGGTTCAGCTATATACTTGTGTTTACCTGCTCGCATTCAGATATATCGCATACGTCTATTCCTGTATTTATGCATTGTTTATCTGGTTTTCATATGATGTTTTCGGGATTTGGGAACCGCGGGAGTTCATGAAATTATGCATACATGAACAACCCGGTTTCCTTGATATGATATTTGGTGCGTCCACCATGTGTTTTCTCGGTGCTGAGAGCGACATGTGAAACCCGAATCGAGGAGGCGGATGAGGCCGATTGCGGGTACATGGTGGACCCGGTAAGGTACCCCGGGGCAAGAAGACGTGGTGATGACGATGAGCCTGACAGGGGGAGATTGCCTACCGGTGACTTTACCCGACGCGTCGGATATCCGGAGGATACCGTCGTGGTCTGAGATTTATGGTAGGGGCCGGTCTGGACTGACGGAGCCCATATACGAGGATTTCTGTGTCGATGCTTGGCACACGGTTTCATGATATTTCTTTAAACCCCTTTTTGTATATATAACAGGGGACTTAGCCGTTGTTATATATACCCTTACACCAATATTAGTGGAATGGGACGCTAATATATGTGTATTGCCCCCATCATATTTATTTCTGTACATGTATATATATCTTTAGGATATTAGATTCATATTGAGATTGGACTTGGGATACTAGGTGATTCATTGGGATTTGGACATTGGATATACCTATGTGATTGGTGACTTGTACATTCGGATATAGGAGATTACCTGATATTGTACATACGAGATATGTGAGATCCACTTGATGTTGTACATGTGATATATGTGAGATACACTGATATTGTACACGCTAGATATGTGGGATATACTCGACATTGTACATTGAGGAGATGTGAGACTTATTTGATGTGAGTGCCCAATGTGGGGCCCGGTTTGAGGATTTGGGATTGGAGTATCTTGATGGATTATGATCCTGCCACGACGTCAGGTTTCCGTGAGAAATGTCATATTCCACCCTATACCTCACCCTTACCTACCTTATGCACAGATTCATATATTGGTAGTACCTATAGTGTACCCCTATGATAGTTGCATATTTGCTTCCTCATATCTCTATTGCATAGTTATTGCACACTATTGTCATGTTTCTGTCGCTTCACTTATTGATTGTACCTGCTAGTGTACTCTCTTTATTCCAGCATTGCATGACATATTATTACTATTGTAATCGCATATCTTAGATTCATGCTGTACGTGCATTCCTGCGATTACCTGCATATGTTTTATACTATTCACGAGTTGGCAACTCACCCCCGTTGTGCCACAGGTGTTTCAGGTTTTTCCCCAGAGTAGTCGAGGCAGGCTATTCCCCTATCCAGCTATCCAGCTACCATCTTTTGCTACAGATACCGCATCAGCTCACAGTACCTTTTGCTTAGGTGGGTTAGACGGTTATCTGTATTACATATTGTATATTCGTTGTATTTTGTACTCTCCATCAGCTATTGTTTTATTGACATAGAGACTTGGTGAGGACGTTAGATGTATCATGGTGGATTTGATGTCTTTATATATACAGCTTTTCTCTACTGTCCTTATTTTTTTTTCTGTTGTACTCATATTGATAGTCTTTAGAAAAATGGGGTGTTGCTAAAATTTTAAAGAAAGAAAGGAAGACTTTTAAAGAATTTGGGTTGCGATTTCAATTGTTTTTCAAAACTTATATTACCTTTTCCGTATTTCTCATGGTTTAGATTTCTGGGTTTGGCTTTCTTTTACTACGTTGCGTCTTTAGGCGTTGCGTAGTATTAGGGCCGTCACGGGCCATTTTTGGGTCGTGACAAAGTTGGTATCAGAGCGTGGTTTTACCTTTCGGAGTGTAGGATGACCTTAGTATGATGGAGTAGGTAGCTTAAGCAGAGTAACGTAGTGTGTGTATGTCTGCAGCATACCCACAGCGCGGTACCTTGCATTAAGTGACCTAAGTACAATTTGCTTGACGTTCCTTCCTTGATGATTCATATCTTTGAGATTCGATTTCCTCATTCTTATCGAATCTCATCTTATATCTATTTATAGTCTTGCCGCCGATGACTATGGGGACTCAGAGTGATACAGCGAGGGCCGAGGTCAGGGTTAGCTCGGGTGAGACGAGCACTGACCAGGATGGCACTCTAGTTGCACAGGTGCAGACGGATCAGCCTACGACCTATACTATGGATAGACTTTTGGTAGAGATGCAGGAGTTCCGCCAGACGATGAGTTCCTTGGTTGATGTCGTTCGGGAGCTACGACAGGAGGTTGTCACCCCTGTTACTCAGCTGTCCCTTACGATCAGCATGCAGCAGTCCGTCACCTACATAGCACCAGTGGTTGCAGCTCCAGTTGACGAGACACACATTCCAGAGGCTCAGAGAGTTCCAGGACAGTGGAGGACTCGTACCAGCGTACCAGCCCAGAGACAGATTTCGTGGCCACTACGGGAGTAGCAGAGGCTTGGGACGAGGACAGTCGTTCAGCTCTCATCCCCAGGATGGTCAGCAGTCAGCACGAGGATGTTTTCGATGCGGGAGCCTTCAGCACTTCGTCAGGGATTGTTCCTTAGCACCTCGTCATGATCGTTTCCAGAGAGGCCGTGGACATGGAAGATTCGCTCAGAGGGCTCAGGCTACCAGAGGAGTTCATCCAGCTGCGAGTAGAGGGCAGACACAGGAGTTTGCTTCTACTCATCTGGACGCGCAGACGTCCAATGCGGAGTTTTCAGGTACCCTTGAGTTGTATTTTATTTTCTCTTGGTGTATTTGCTTGTTTCTTGCTCGTACCGTGGTTGGGTAGATTAGTCGTAGTTGTGTTAACTTCTGTCAGCGATTCATTGGTTGCGCGACACGTATTCAGTTGTGTGCCAATCGGATAGGAGATAGAGATTTCGTCCGTCGTTTTGATCCTTCTAGAGATGTTGGATTTGACATTCTCCTGGGCACGGACTGGGTAACTACGTGTTAGGCGTCTGTGGACTACCGTGTGGAAACAGTTAGGGTTCGTTTTCCCCGGCAAGTCAGTTCTTGTTGTGCAGGTGGATAGTTGTGCCGCCTTTCACAGCTTGAATTCAGCCTTTTTCGCTAGTCGGCTACTGAGGAGATGGCGTGGATTCTTGGCGTTCATTCGTGATACCGGAGCCACCGTGGGATTGTTGGACCGGGTTCTTTTCGTGCGAGAGTTTTCCGACGTTGTTCCTGACGAGCCGGCGAAGCTGAGGGAGCTAAAAGATCAGCTGCAGAGTTTTGGTTTGGGAGTTTTGTGCGTCGGAGTGTTTCGCTTTTGGAAACTCCTATTTCTGTTCGTCGAGGAGGAAGACGGCAGTTTAGGGTTGCGTATCGACGGATCGTCAATTGAACCGGCTTACGGTGCGGATAGGTATCCTTCATCTCGCCGTGACGATTTCTTCGATCAGCTCCAGAGTGCGAGACATTTCTCTAAGTGTGTTTGGGATCAGGTCATCATTATTGCGGATTCGGAGTGACGGCGTTCCGAAGACTGCCTTATGCGTGCTACGGGCTTGTGTGTTTTTGTGAGTCGTTGGATTCACTGTCGCCCTAGCGGCATTCGTAGATATGATGAACCAGATTTCTGCAGGCCGTTCCTCGACCAGTTTTTGTTGTGTTATTTACGACACTCTGGTCTACTAATGTGTCTAGAGGGACAGGAGTAACGCTTGAGGATTTGTTATGCAGATGCTGGGAGAGCACCAGCAGTTGCTAAATTCTCGGAGTGTTTCTTCAGGCTTGTTGTGTTGACTCCTAGGTCTTGTAGTCACGGGAGACGGTTCCGTATGGCTCCGAGGGAGATTGTGACCGTACGGCTTAAGTCCGGACTTGTGTGCAGGATGAAGATCCGCAGATGGTTGGGCTTAGCAGGTTTTGCCGCCGTTTCATGCAGGATTGCTAGAGTAGTGCTGCACCGTCGACTGAATTGACCAAAAAGGAGGTTTCTTTTCTTTGAACTGAGGCACGTGTACAGATTCTTCAGCAGTTGAAGATTCAGTTAACAGCTGCATCAGTTCTTCCTTTGCTTTTGGTTCGGGCGACTTTGTTGTTTAACTGTAATGTTTCTTGAGTGGGCTCGAGTGTGTACTGAGGTGACACTATAGAGTTATCGCTTTTGCTTCCCTACATTTGGAGGAAGTACGAGGAGGATATTCCACTCATGATCTGGAGATGGCCGCGGTGGTTTTGCATTGGAGATTTGGAGACACTACTTGCTTGAGAGTCGTGTCAGATTTTCCACGGACCACTAGAGCTTAATGTACATCTGCCTGCAGCAGATTTGGATTGTTGTGATGGTCTCCTGCAGATTTACAGTTCTTGTGTGATCGTTGAGTATAGCTTAGTTCGTCTCTACGGAGGGGACAGCTTGCTCATGTCCGCGCCCGACCACTTTCCTAAAATCGCTTTCGCGAGACACTGCCCGTCGAAGCTCGTACGTCAGAAGTACTCGAGCATATTCGGCTGGGTAATGATTCGAAAACCTTGATTGTGACAATGATGTGCTAAGTTAGGGACACGTTTGTGTACCTGCCATTATCGGGTAGAGGCGTGTAATCCTAAAGCATGCACATCTGTCAACTCTCTCTATGCATTCAAGCTCCACCAGCTTTGGCGTGACTTGTGAGATAGTTACAAGTGAACAGGAATACAAGGAGAAGTTTCAGGTTTCGTTTCAAGTGTCTGTCTTGTTGTGTGCTTTGGGTCGAGCATCTGAGGCCGGCTGGAGAGTTGCAACCTTTTTCCGTTCCGAAGCAGGAATGGGAGCAGATCTCCATGATTTCGTTATGGTTTCTACCCAGGTTTGGATTCTGGTCATCCGGTTATACTCAGCTTGCTCAGTGGTTTTGTTAAGTTTGTGTGTTTGTTGTTTTGTCTGGCCGTCAGCAGCTTGGGATCGTCACTCGCCATCGTTAGGGTTCTCCTACGATAGCTGTTATCAGGAGACGCTCTAATTGGCCACCCTTAGGCTTAGGGGTTAGGTCGTGTCGATCGCCAGCCTGTTGTTTTCTGACTCTGCGAAAGTAGGATTTTGGACCCCAGCTATGTCTAGAGAATTCGGAGATAGTCCAGTTGTGTTCGGGTCAGGATGAGAACTGTCCATTGCAAACAGATGTCTTATGCGACTGTGCTGGTCGCAGGTTTGAGTGCGCAGTGGCAAATCATGGATTCCTATGGACTTTCCGATGAATGACGTGTTGGGTGTTGGGAAGCTTATCCCAGGATTTAGGTCCTTCTGAGATCCTATAAGCGAGTTAGTTTTGTTGCCTTTAAATTTGGCACTTCCGCCCAGATAATTGGATTTTCACCCCGTATTCCTTGTGATGATACTTTACATTTACCTTCATGACCTTTCTCACATGAGTTGCACCAGACCTTTTAGCTGGACGCGATCCTTCGTTCACCCGCAGCCATGTGTGTTAATGGCTCGACAGGTGGGGAAACGTCGGTCAAAGGTCTTGCCATCGGTGAAGGGTTTTCTTGGACGTAGCCGTATAGTGAGGTAGTCACTTGGGAGGCTGCGAGCGAGACTTGAGGATTTTAATCTTCTTTTTGAAGGCGCAGGTAACAGTATAAGTTTTAAATTCGGGGACGAATTTCTTTTAAGGGGGGGAGATTGTAACACCTTAGAATGTGTTTTGTAGCTAATTATATTTTAAAATGTGGTTTTTAATAAAAAGTTTACCAAATTAAGTTTTAAATATTTTATCTTATTTAATGAGTATTTTATTATAATTTTGTTAGGCACACACACACTTGTGCTTGTAAACTAGGATGTAAATTGAGGTTTAGCCATTTCTTAGTTTAGTGTTAAGTTTGTATTAAGTGTTTTGGGTTTTAAGTGTGCATGGTTGTTTTTTTATTTAAATGAGTTTTGAAAAGGGGTTTTAAAAATTGTTTGAATTGTTGACTTTTGAGAGAGAGAGATGGGCATGGGAAGCATGGTGTGAGCCATGCCTCATTATGAGGGAAGAGAGGGGGGGTCTTGGCCTTACTCTCTTATTTCCTCTTCACTCATTCTCTCACTCTCTCACACACACACACACTCACTGCTGAGAGAGCAGCAGAAGCAGCAGCTGAAGCAACAGAGAGAGAGAGAGCAGCAGAGCTGCAGCAGCAACAGAGAGAGGGAGAAGCAGCAGCAGCAGCTGGGGGCATCATCATCATCATCATCAACATCATCACAACAGCAACAACAACAACACACAACAACAACAGCAACAATAGAAGCAGCAGTAGCAGGCAGCAGCAACAGCAACAGGGACCCCAGCTCTCGCAGGAGCTCTTCTCCACACCTTCACCTGCTTGCTAGGGTTACGCAGGGTATATTTTCTGAACCCTAGTGCTTGTTGTGTAGCTTGTGTGTAATTTGGTGTCGTTTAGTGCTAAATTAGCTTAATTGTGCTAGATTATGGTGTTTGAGTGGAATGGTGGTAAATTGTTGATTGTGTTGGGTAACCCTAGCTATCTAAGTGTTATTAGGGTCACTTCATTGAGGAATAACCCAGATTACACTATAATACCATAGACTTTCCTTATTGTGCAAATTGGTGTTTTAAGGTGATATTTTGGATATTTGTGATCTGCTGTGGACTCGGACCCTACAGAACAATATTGTGAATACTGGAGCATGTACACTAGGTATAGATGACACCACCAGAAGACGAGCCACCCTACCCCTAACCTGGCCGCCAATTTCCTTGTTTTGGCCGCAAATTGCGGCCCAGTGGGGAGCATGGGTGTTGGGGTTTTGGTGTAGGGCTCCTGCTGTGTTTTCTAGGTCCTTGACATGTCTAGTTTTGTAATATTGTACCTGTAGGAAAATCTGGGACTATATGTCGCTTTTGTGTTTAGTTGTGGTTGCGCGATACGCGCGATACGTGAGTGGGTTCTGTGATCCAGCGTATCGCGGCGTGTCGCGATGGTTTTTAGACGCGTACACACACGATTCAGCGTATCGTGCACACGCGCGTTTAGTTCGCGACGCGAGTTTCTCGTTTCGTTTCGATATCGCGTTTCGAGAGATATTGGGCTTATATGTGTTTTCGTGTCGTATTTACAGGTGTGCAGGCAGGAGCTACGGACACAGCTACAGGGGGAGCAGGTGATAGGATTCACCCAGCGTGGAGTTTAGGTGAGTAGATATAACATCTACAGGGGAATCGCCCGCATGGCGTTATGCGTCTGGGCTAGGATTCAATTACCTGTCGCACATTCTACGTCATTGTAGAATTGCGCATTTACTGCATTTCCTAGATATAGCTATATACTGTGACTAGCAGCCGTAGGACACTGCACACATTATTGACGGTTCATGTTGCACGAGCACGGATTGCATGCTACACACACACCGTCAATAATTGCCATGTCACACACTACCCCTTATAGCTACCTTTGCTTACCACACTTGACATCTAGTTATCGGTATACCTATAGTGTATCATACCTTTAGTGATAGGTATATTTTCACTTGAGATACAACTACAGGTATACCTCCTACATATTTTACCTATACCGGGAGGGATTTCCTACATATGTTACTATACCCAGGGGGGTATACGACATCAGTTCCTATAGGTAGATACCTATACTTGCTACACCTGTATGTTAGATGCATATTCAGTTGTTGTCGCATATTCACATTTACTGATGTTACTTAGCTGTACCTTATCATGATTTCGCATACATCTGGTTCAGCTATATACTTGTGTTTACCTGCTCGCATTCAGATATATCGCATACGTCTATTCCTGTATTTATGCATTGTTTATCTGGTTTTCATATGATGTTTTCGGGATTTGGGAACCGCGGGAGTTCATGAAATTATGCATACATGAACAACCCGGTTTCCTTGATATGATATTTGGTGCGTCCACCATGTGTTTTCTCGGTGCTGAGAGCGACATGTGAAACCCGAATCGAGGAGGCGGATGAGGCCGATTGCGGGTACATGGTGGACCCGGTAAGGTACCCCGGGGCAAGAAGACGTGGTGATGACGATGAGCCTGACAGGGGGAGATTGCCTACCGGTGACTTTACCCGACGCGTCGGATATCCGGAGGATACCGTCGTGGTCTGAGATTTATGGTAGGGGCCGGTCTGGACTGACGGAGCCCATATACGAGGATTTCTGTGTCGATGCTTGGCACACGGTTTCATGATATTTCTTTAAACCCCTTTTTGTATATATAACAGGGGACTTAGCCGTTGTTATATATACCCTTACACCAATATTAGTGGAATGGGACGCTAATATATGTGTATTGCCCCCATCATATTTATTTCTGTACATGTATATATATCTTTAGGATATTAGATTCATATTGAGATTGGACTTGGGATACTAGGTGATTCATTGGGATTTGGACATTGGATATACCTATGTGATTGGTGACTTGTACATTCGGATATAGGAGATTACCTGATATTGTACATACGAGATATGTGAGATCCACTTGATGTTGTACATGTGATATATGTGAGATACACTGATATTGTACACGCTAGATATGTGGGATATACTCGACATTGTACATTGAGGAGATGTGAGACTTATTTGATGTGAGTGCCCAATGTGGGGCCCGGTTTGAGGATTTGGGATTGGAGTATCTTGATGGATTATGATCCTGCCACGACGTCAGGTTTCCGTGAGAAATGTCATATTCCACCCTATACCTCACCCTTACCTACCTTATGCACAGATTCATATATTGGTAGTACCTATAGTGTACCCCTATGATAGTTGCATATTTGCTTCCTCATATCTCTATTGCATAGTTATTGCACACTATTGTCATGTTTCTGTCGCTTCACTTATTGATTGTACCTGCTAGTGTACTCTCTTTATTCCAGCATTGCATGACATATTATTACTATTGTAATCGCATATCTTAGATTCATGCTGTACGTGCATTCCTGCGATTACCTGCATATGTTTTATACTATTCACGAGTTGGCAACTCACCCCCGTTGTGCCACAGGTGTTTCAGGTTTTTCCCCAGAGTAGTCGAGGCAGGCTATTCCCCTATCCAGCTATCCAGCTACCATCTTTTGCTACAGATACCGCATCAGCTCACAGTACCTTTTGCTTAGGTGGGTTAGACGGTTATCTGTATTACATATTGTATATTCGTTGTATTTTGTACTCTCCATCAGCTATTGTTTTATTGACATAGAGACTTGGTGAGGACGTTAGATGTATCATGGTGGATTTGATGTCTTTATATATACAGCTTTTCTCTACTGTCCTTATTTTTTTTTCTGTTGTACTCATATTGATAGTCTTTAGAAAAATGGGGTGTTGCTAAAATTTTAAAGAAAGAAAGGAAGACTTTTAAAGAATTTGGGTTGCGATTTCAATTGTTTTTCAAAACTTATATTACCTTTTCCGTATTTCTCATGGTTTAGATTTCTGGGTTTGGCTTTCTTTTACTACGTTGCGTCTTTAGGCGTTGCGTAGTATTAGGGCCGTCACGGGCCATTTTTGGGTCGTGACAGAGTACACCGGACAGGATTCGCCGGAAACTTGCTAGTTGGTCTTATACCTGACGTCAGATAGCAGTTCCCTGGTGACATGTGTACAGGTTAGTTCATCGACTTGAGGATCGTCATTTGTCTCGTGTGAGTTCCCACTGTACTTTGATTACTACCCTTCCATGCTCAAAAGAGACGTGCAAACAGGTTTTAGTTGGGTACAGTCCCGAGCCACATGGAGGCAGTGAGCGGATCTTCGGGGGTTCGTCTCTCACGGTATCGGGGGTGAGGTTGCGCTGTGTCTAGGAGAACCAGAACATGAAAAGTCCTTGTCCAAGGCAGGAGATTTACTGGTAGGTATTGCAGTAGTATCTCAGGGTGTTCTGGGCTGATCTCTGACACGACTTGTACCGCTTTTGGGGGTCTGACTTTTACCAACCCCCTAAGCCCGTCATGCGATGCTCATAGACGAACGGACCGGACTGTACGGATATTGTCACTGACAGGCTCAGTAGGGTGTCAGGATGAGTTCGCTCATCGACGTCCCTTTCGGTCAATAGCCGGTGGCCCGTCACGTATGGCTAATACCTCTGACGTGCTAGTGGTTAAATCCACAGCCATAGTATTGACGAGTCTTTAGAGTCCCCCACATTCAATTACTCAAGTTTCGGGCGAAACGCTGTAAAGGCCTTATGGAGATATGGCACGGTTCGATTAGATATGTACGGTATTGCACGGATCAGGATCGGATAGTTAGTACTAGTGGCCGTATGGATATATGGCAGGGTTCGATCGAATACGTGCGGTATTGCACGGATCAGGATCGGACGGATAATACTAGCCGGCTTTGGATTAAGCCGTATCCTAGTATAGTACAGTGTAGATTTTGTCTCATTGCATCTGTATCCGGTCGGAATACAGATGCGGGTGTGTATACACAGTATCGGGATTTTCCTGTAATTTATTACGGGACCAGTTTTCTGGAGTTGCCAGTTTGCTTTCCGTTTCGGCCATATTTCTTTGTATCTTTCATTGGCCGAAGATTGGTGGAGGAAGGTTTATTTGTATTTGTGCAAATAAGCATTTATGGAGGGTGTTCTTTGCATTTTGTTGCATCATGATGGCTTTCATGATGGTTCCACTATGCATTGACTTGATTAATCCATCATTGCTTGACTTCTATCTTCATGATGGCATGACTTTTGGAAGTGATGATTTTTGTTTGAGTGTTGGACTTTCCTAGTGATTATTTCTTTGCATGATAGCCTTTTCTTTCTCTCCCTTTGATTATTGGTTGGCTCACTCATTCTTTTGATTGATACACTCCCTCATTCATTCACTACTCTCCCATTCCAAGCCATGGCCGGCCACATGAGATGGGGGCAGCCTATTTTATTTGTTGTGGGGTTTTTGTGCTTTTGCTTTGAAAAAAATCCAACAAGATCAATCTCCATTAGCTTGTATCATCCCTCCACCAAAATGGCAACCTCCATGAACCCCAAAATGAGACATGGTTCTACACTATATTCTACAGCAAATCTTGGGCACGTCGACTCGCCAGCTTCGTGCCCGAGTTGCCTCGGTATAGAGGTGGGAGCCCGTAAAAGAAGCAGGTGACGTGGTGCCCTTCCGGCGACGAGGTGGAGACTGGAGATTCCGCGGGGAGATCGGGACGACGACGAGAAGACCGAAGGACACGGATCGCTCGGTATATCTCTCTTCCCCATCTTGTAGTTAGCTAGGACTAGTTTAATGGCACGATCCGGGTTTATAGTGCGCGGTGGTGCCGGTTTGAAAAGTTAAAGTAAATCACTGATTCCGCATTCCGGCATCGGATTGACGGCCGGGGCGCCGCCGTGCACTTATACGAAGTGGGCTCACTTTAGTTTTATTTTTCTCATTAGTTTTCTACACTTTTCAAACCCTAGAAAAAATCTTTTCTTTTGAGCTCATGAAGAAGATGAAGAATAATGAAGAGAGAATGAGAGTGAGATTAGAATTGCAACCATGGGTGAGTTAGTGTCATGGCTAACTCATGTAGAGAATAAGCTAAAGTTAAGGGTTAAGGTTGGGTTAACAAATATCTTAAGGAATGACAAAAGAGTGGACTTTGTCAATGTTTCTACAAGCTTTATCCAAGCTTGAAAACATTGACTAAGTCTTTATTCTTTTATGATAACTTAAGAAATAAATAAAACCCAAGCATAAACCCTAGCATGGTATAAGTCTTATACAGCCTTGTTGCAAGTGTAACCAAACATGACACAACAATATATATCACATATATATTTTGTGTACAAAGAAAACAATACATATATCACATATATGCAAAGTATCATCAAGTGAGAAAAATGAATACTTAAGTGAGCTAATATTAGTTAATGCAATGTAATATATAAAATATATAATTATACATTAAATTATTAAATCAACTCTTGATTAAATAATCTGTCTACATTACATATAACCGACTAATATCATATGTAACAACTTATCGAATCAACACTTGATCCGATAACCCGGCTATATCGTATATAACCGACCAATGTCACAAATCGCAATAATACAATAAGGTATCTCATATCGTATCAATGTCGGTCTCGCACATATCACATTTGTGCTCCTACTCCATTTCACTTGAGCCAGGAAACCTCTGTGTAGGACTCTAAAGACTCGTCATTACGCCGGCAGTAGATGATGATCATATCAAACACCCACAAGCCGCAAGCGGTCTGCTAAACGTAACGGCCACCCGGGTATTGAGCGATCAGAAGATCAACAAGCAAGCCTGCTCACTCTCTTGCGAATCCAATCAGTAACACTACCATACAGTCCGGTCTCTTCGTCTGATATGTCGAAAATCTCGTCTAGGGATGGTAAACGGCAGAACCCAGTAACTCGATAAGTTGTGTCGATATGAGGCTCATAACGGGTCGAGAAACTACTGATAACACTTACCGGTATATCTCTAAAGCAGCCCTGGCCAGGGACTTCCTGTTATAGCCAATCGAACATAGCGCAACATCAACTCCCTATAACGGGAGAGATGAAAACCCTCCTATCGCTCATTGCCTCCATGTGACTCGGGACTATACCCAAAAGACACCGTTTTGCACGTTCTCTTGAATGTGGCAAGGTGGAAATCAATGCACAATGGGAATCACACAAGACCTTATGATGATCTCGGGTCTACAGACTAATCTGTACTAGTGCCACCAGAGAACTGCTATCTGACGATAGGTATAATACTATCTAGGAGTTCTCGGCGAGTCCGTCCAGTGTACCCAGTCTCCACTGATCACCCGTATACTGTCTCTGATGTGAAACATCAATGGATATGGGATCATCCATCACCCATCTACATGGGTCGAGATGCTATACGCTAGTCTACTCTGGTATATCGATGCCCTGTCTCGATACACCCACGACTAGGAACATTTGAAGGATGTACTTAGCGACTACACTTTCCCCACTAATATGATCTGCATCATTGTTAGTGTATATGCCCTAGAGGACATTACTGTATCATACTAGTATGTATATTACTTGATGGAAGCTTGGGATATTCACAGTTGTACAGACAATCTTGCTCAATATAGTAGTATGCTACTTGGTTTTTCTCTGCTTTAATGTGTACATGTGTGTTTATTTATCACCTATACGCATTAGTAGAGCCCTTAGGATCTTTGCTTGATTACCGGCGTTGTGATGGCGATCACACTCGTGGGGGCTGGGTAATCTACAAGCACATCCTTACACACGTCCCTAGTCATGGGAGTATCGAGATAGGGCATCAACACTCCGGAGTAGACTAGCGTATGCGCTTCTCATCCCAGCACGGGAGACGGTCTGTCCCACAGCCGTCGGTACGTCGTACTTGAGATAGTATGCGGGTGCTCGTTAGGTTACAAGTACACTGGACAGGACTCGTCGGGAACTGATGGTTGGTATTATACCTATCGTCAGTTATCAGTTCCCAGGTGACATGAGTACAGCTTAGTCCGCTGACTTGACACTGTCACTTCGCCTTGAGTGTGTTCCCACTGTTCTTTGATTACTACCCTACCATGGCTCTACTGAGTCATGCAAACAGGTAGTAGTTGGGAGCAGTCCCGAAGCACTTGGAGGCAGTGACGGTTAAACAGGATTCGTCTCTCCCGGTATTGGGGGTTGACATCGCGCTGTGTCTAGGAGAGCCATTACACGAATAGTCCCTGGCCAGGGCAAGCGAGATATACTGGTAGGTTCCAGTGTTATCTCAGGGTGTTCTGGGCTTCACTCCGACACGACTTGTACCGCTATTAGGGGTCTGATGCTTGCCGCCCCCCTAGGCCCGATATGCGATGTATCAGACGAACAGACCGGACTGTACGGAGATTGTCACATACAGACTCAGTAGGAGTTCGATGGGTTCACCTCATCAGTCTTCTTATAGGCATCTACCTGGGGACCGTTACGTACAGCTAGTGCCGCTTGCGGTCTGTGGTTAACCCCACTGCCAGCGTAGTGTCGAGTCTTTAGAGTCCTACACAGAGGGTTACTCGCCTTTGGGCAAAACTGAGTAGAGGTCGCATGGTTTTGCGACAGGGTTCGTTCTCATCCGTGCACTTGTGCACGTTTGGAGTCCGGACGGATATTACTAGTAGGCTCTGGTTTGAGCCAGATACTGGTATATGTTTTGGGGTTGCTTTTATCTCTCAGTATTCTTGTTCCTCGGAACGAGAATGCAGGTGAGTATGCACAGTTGCTTGAGGCGGAGGATGAGGTTCTTCATTAGGGTTTCGGAACGGGTGCGCATGCACAGTTGACAGTCGTCTTTTTCCAAACCCTAATGGATTTATGATTTATCAATTAATAATAGTAATTAAATGGAATTATGTTATGGTTGGTTTTTGTTGACTTGTTGACCATGGTTTACTTGTTGACCATGGTTGAATGTTTGACCATCATCATTATTTTGCAAGGATGCTCCTTGATTCTTGCCAACATTCATTTAATGAAGTGATGATGGTGGTCATTCCAAATACAACCATCAACTATTTCATTTTGATTTATTATTATTAATTAGATAAATCATTTTCCTTTTGTTATGGTTGCAAGAGGAATATAGCTCATTCTATCATATGACTTCTCTCTCCTCACTTCATCTTCTTCCTCCTCTAGTTCAAGGAGAGCAAATCTCATGTGTTGAGAATCATCTTCTTGAAGATAAAACACCCCAAAGCACACTCTACTCACTCTAAGGTAGAAGGTCTAGCAAACCGGATACTTTAGTTCTCTCAAGATCGAGAAAGGAGCCCAAGGATAAAGCCCTCAGGTGGATCTATCTTCGGCAAAGAGGAGACGATGAGGGGAAGCCATTCAAGCTACTACAAAGAGCAAGAAAGAAGAAGGACAACAAGAAGAGAAGGAGTTCAAGTTGAGGTATAACCACTTTGCCGAGTAGTTAACTCTTCTTTGCAAGTATGCTAGTTTAGTTTAGCAAAGATCCGGCTTTTACGGTCCATGTTACAAAGTTTAGAAAAATTTTGATTTACCGTTTCCGCAACCCCGAAAGTACCGGGAGAGGTAACGTGGACCTAACAGTGGTATCAGAGCGTAACTAAACTTAAACTTGCTTGGTAGTGAAGTGTAACGATGTTCGGAACCGAAAAAATCACAAAACCGGAAAAACAAAACCCTAAGTTTCTGTTGAAATTTTTTCTGCTCTAAATGAATAACTTTATACTTGTAAATTCGGCTCAGGGTTTTGTGTGAACACTCAAGAAAAACGATGCCCTAATTCATTCAAACCGCCGCGCTTCCGCCGCACTAGGTAGGCATGTGCCGCGGAAGCGCCGCAGTTTGTCGTCTTCTCTGCATCGTTTTTCGTGCAGTGTATGTCTGTGTTGGTTTTGGGATTTTTAAAATATATTATATATGCCCAGATTTTCCAGAACAGAAGTTTACTTTTGGGGTCCTATAATTCCGTATTTTTCCGAACTTCACTGCACTTTGGCTATGTTGGTTATATCTGTGATGTTTGCATGTATTGAACGTCGGCTAATTGCTATAAATCGATTGGTCGGGGTTATACATGATCTGTGATTGTTATTGGTTTGTGGATATGAATGGATTGGATTGTCGCGGGTGAATAGCCGGGGTGGATGTGAGATGAGCTCTTGTTTTTCTTTCATTCATTGTAAATGTAAATTGATGTAATAATTATTATTTGTTTGGCCGCACAACCGGGTCGGGGTTGTAGCCGTCATTGTATAATTCTTTTTACTGTTTTTGCTCCTAGGATAGACCCAAGGAGAGGGTGCAAAAACTACCGGGTGTCTCGAAGTGCCGAGTGGCCTACTCATGGCATTGAGGGAGGTTGCTTCGCTTCGAATACTTGGCGGGTAGTTTGCCGCACCCGTAGGGGTCTTGGATGGGGTATTGGCTATTCACCGCGACCGTGTTATCCGCTTTTCGTTCCAGGATCGAAAGAATTGCGGATTGCTAGTATATCCAATGTATTCATCTGTGATCTGTAATGTCTATCATTGCTTTCTATTTAGGCGTTGCTTATGTTTTACAGCCGCGCTAGCCCAGCCCCCGCTCTGTCGTTAGTTAAGTAACCTAACGGGTGATGACGGGACCCCATGGCGAATGCGAATGGCATAAGCGTACGCCATATTTTGGTTGTTTTCTGCAATGGTAGGAATTAAATGATGGGACGCATTAAAAGTACTAATGCAAGAATATCACGCATTAAAAGAACTAATGCAAGAAAATAAACCTAAAAGACGTTGTTGGAACAATTTTTCAAAAAGCTGTTATTGCAAGGACGTTCATTTTTGTTTTGCATCGCGGTATTCGGTTGTGAATGCCCAGCACCTCAGTCGACGAGGCAAGGGCCGAGATCCCTTCACCGGGAGTAATCCCTTGGACAAAAGTTTGCGTCAGGGTAATAACTTCACTATAGTAGATTATTCTTGCTTTGCATCGAGGTATTCATTTGGAATATCCTGCACCTCATTCGACGAGGAAAGAGCCGAGATCCCTTCACAGGTAGTGGCCTCTTTAGCAAAAGTTTTAGCCACTATATTTTCAAAAAGGGTGTATCACGTTCCTTCAATGACATCAAGTTCATTACGTTAACGGGTTTCTCGCCAAAAACCCAGCCGTAGCCCTCCGTCGTTTCTTATAAGTTATACTTAGTATTCGTGTTGCGTTTGTTGACTGTGTCAAGGCGCAGTGAACGGTAGCTAAGTGTTGCTTATTTGCTGGATACAATGTGATTGGTTAGGACATTTGTGTAACCTTGTTGACTGTGTCAAGGGTTATGCAGGTGGGTTTAATGCAATCAAGACAACGACGGGATGAACTTGACTAGGACTCTTTGATTTGTTGACTGTGTCAAGATCACTTGGGTCCTAGGGGAAAAAACCACATCGGGAGTTTCAAAAGAACTGAAACTTGCAGATTTAGCATACCTTCTGGAGTGTGGTGACTAGAGTGGATTCCATCTAGGTTATCACACAATGACAGTTGGATCCCGATCCCACTGATGAGTTGGTTTACTCTCGGGAGATTATTTCACTTAACGATCAATGCTATAAACCTAGTAGGTGTCTAGAAAAGTGTTAGCGGGGTTACGCCCCCAGGGAAAAGAGGTTCTTTAATTAAGGAACTTCGCGAAAGCGTTGGAAAACCTCCCTCGAAGTACCGACACTAGCCTGGCTGAAAGGTTAAGCAAGTATTGTGACGTGAATTAAAACCCGGCTAGTTCTTCTTTTAAAAAGGTTTTAAGAAGAATTTGAGGAAACAGTGGGAGACATCCTGGTTAGATAAATTAATAAACCAATCTAATCTTGCAAGAGCATACGCTGAGTGTTTCTTTTCTCTCTCTCCAGGCAGCAACCTTTTCACGCCTTAATCAAGATAATAAAATGTATCGCTTGACCGATCCGAATTCTTATTCGGGACTGGGGAAAGTTGGTTCAGCTCTAACTTGTGACAACAGTCATGAGTATGAGAATGGGAAAGGGATTGTATGGATTTCCAGAATACCCAGTCGAAGAAGAAGCATGGTTTTGCATCTACTTCAGGTGTTCTTGTAATTGAGAACTGTTTTACGGTCAGCCCTACCTCCTGGGTACTTGATACCGGATCAGGATCTCATATCTGTAATTTATTGCAGGGACTGAGAAAAAGTAGGAAAGTTGCACCGGGTGATACGTCGCTCAGAGTAGCGAACGGAGCACAAGTTAATGCGGCAGCCATCGGTGAATATCACCTAGTATTGCCAAATGGCAAGACTATGATTTTGAACGATTGCTACTATGTACCCTCCATGGTTTGCAACATCATATCAGTTTCTTTACTCGATAAAGATAGATATAAGTTTGTTCTTGAAAAGAATATCAAGAACATTTACCTTGATGAGGTACTGGTTGCAGAAGGTACACTGTTTAATGGTATCTATGTTCTAAATCAGAATACAGTTCTCAATATACAAAACACACGCAAGAGGAAAAATTCAGATACGAATGAATCCTACTTGTGGCATTGTAGACTTGGTCATGTCGGAGAGAAACGACTGAGTAAGTTGCATAAAGATGGACTCTTGGATGCGTTCGAGTTTTCATCTTATGAAACTTGTCAGTCTTGTCTCAAAGGGAAGATGACCAAATCTCCGTTCACCGGACATGGAGAAAGAGCAGCAGAGCTCTTGGGACTCGTACATAGTGATGTATGTGGTCCGATGTCTATACATGCAAGGGGTGGGTTCTCGTACTTCATCACATTCACTGACGATCTCTCTAGGTTCGGATATGTGTATCTGATGAAACACAAATCTGAAGCTTTTGAGAAATTCAAGGAATTTAGAAACGAAGTAGAGAACCAGACAGGCAAAAGTATCAAGATCCTCCGGTCTGACAGGGGAGGGGAGTACTTAAGCACGGAATTCCTAGATTACTTAAAAGAGAATGGTATTCTCTCTCAGCTTACTCCTCCTTACACACCATAGCACAACGGTGTATCGGAGCGGAGGAATCGCACCCTATTGGATATGGTTCGCTCCATGATGAGTAGTGCTGAGTTACCTCTTTAATTCTGGGGATATGCACTTCAAACTACAGCACATCTATTGAATCAAGTTCCATCCAAATCCGTGCCTAAGACTCCGTATGAAATATGGAGTGGTAAGAGTTTGTATCTTAAACGTATTAAGATTTGGGGTTGCCCAGCTTATGTCAAAAAGCAGAACCCAGACAAACTTGAGGCACGAGCAGTTTTGTGTAAGTTTGTGGGATACCCAAAAGATTCAAGTGGGTATCTGTTCTACCATGCAGAGGAACAGAAGATAATTGTTTCAAGAAATGCCACATTTTTAGAAAAAGAATTTCTTGTTAAAAACACTAGTGGCAGCACGGTAGAACTGGATGAAAATCCAGAAACACAAACTTTAACAAAAGATTTGGTGGAACCGCTAGATTCAATAACCCCAAACGAACCTCAGCCACTCCGCAGATCTGGTAGGATTTCTCATCCGCCCGAGAGATACTACGGTTTTCTCATAGACGGGGATCGAGAGGATTGCATCTTGGAAGAAGATGACCCTACCAGTTTCAGGCAGGCCATTATCAGTAGGGACTCTGATAAGTGGCAGGAAGCAATGCAATCCGAAATGGAGTCCATGTACGCCAATAAAGTATGGACCTTTGATATTGCTCCACCTGAGGTAAAACCCGTTGGATGCAAATGGATCTACAAAAGGAAACTTGGTGTAGATGGGCAGGTGGAAACCTATAAAGCTAGACTCGTTGCAAAAGGTTTTCGTCAAAGACCTGGTTTGGACTATGACGAGACTTTTTCTCCGGTGGCTATGCTCAAATCCATTCGGATCCTACTTACCATTGCTGCCTTCCATGACTATGAAATCTGGCAGATGGATATTAAGACGGCTTTCCTAAACGGTTGTTTGGAAGAGTGCGTTTACATGGATCAACCAGAAGGTTTCATAGACAGTGGGAGCAGCGGAAGGGTGTGCAAGTTGCTTAAATCCATTTATGGATTAAAGCAGGCATCGCGGAGCTGGAACATCTGTTTTGATGAGGCAATCAAGGAATTTGATTTCATCAAGAACGAAGATGAACCCTGTGTATATAAGAAGATTGTAGGACGAACTGTCGTATTCCTAGTCTTGTACGTGGACGACATTCTTTTGATAGGAAATGATATTCTTATGCTACAATCGGTCAAGCTATTTTTGTCACAAAGGTTCTCCATGAAGGACCTGGGTGATGCCTCGTACATTCTGGGGATCAAGATCTATAGAGATAGATCCAAGAAACTATTAGGACTTTCGAAGTCCAGGTACATAGAGACCGTACTAAAGAGATTTAGTATGGAGGGTTCCAAGCGCGGTAACATACCCGTATTGCACGGAATTACCCTCTCCAAGAAGATGTCTCCTAAGACTGACGAGGAGAGGGTTCGCATGAGCACTATACCCTACGCTTCGGCGGTAGGATCTATAATGTATGCAATGCTATGTACAAGGCCAGATGTAGCTTACGCGTTGAGCGCGGTAAGCCGGTATCAGTCAGACCCAGGGGAGGACCACTGGACAGCAGTGAAGAACATTCTCAAGTACCTGAGAAGGACTAAGGAGATGTTCCTGGTTTACGGTAATGGAGACCTCAGGGTCGAGTCCTTTACCGATTCAAGCTTCCAGAGTGACAAAGATGACAGCAAGTCCGTCTCGGATTTTGTGTTCACCCTCAACGGAGGGGCGGTATGTTGGAGGAGTTCCAAGCAGGATACCGTCGCAGACTCGACGATGGAGGCTGAATACATTGCTGCAAGCGATGCCGCAAAAGAGGCGGTCTGGATAAAGAAGTTCATTAGTGAACTTCAGGTGGTTCCGTCCATCGTTGACCCAATACCTCTGTATTGCGATAACAATGGGGCTATAGCTTTAGCGAAGGAACCAAGTCCCATCAGAAATCCAGGCACATCTTAAGGCGGTATCACCTGATCAGGGAGATCATTGATCGACAGGAGATCGAGGTGTGGAGAGTGGACACAAAGGACAACACTGCGGACCCATTCACGAAGGCTTTACCCCAGACTCAGTTCGAGCGGCTGATCGAGATGATAGGTCTTCGATATGCCAGTACATGGCCTTAGTGCAAGTGGGAGATTGTTAATGTATATGCCCTAGAGGCCATTACTGTATCATACTAGTATGTATATTACTTGATGGAAGCTTGGGATATTCACAGTTGTACAGACAATCTTGCTCAATATAGTAGTATGCTACTTGGTTTGTCTCTGCTTTAATGTGTACATGTGTGTTTATTTATCACCTATACGCATTAGTAGAGCGCTTAGGATCTTTGCTTGATTACCGGCGTTGTGATGGCGATCACACCCGTGGGGGCTGGGTAATCTACAAGCACATCCTTACACACGTCCCTAGTCGTGGGAGTATCGAGATAGGGCATCGACACTCCGGGAGTAGACTAGCGTATGCGCTTCTCATCCCAGCATGGGAGACGGTCTGTCCCACAGCCGTCGGTACGTCGTACTTGAGATAGTATGCGGGTGCTCGTTAGGTTACAAGTACACTGGACAGGACTCGTCGGGAACTAATGGTTGGTATTATACCTATCGTCAGTTATCAGTTCCTAGGTGACATGAGTACAGCTTAGTCCGCTGACTTGACACTGTCACTTCGCCTTGAGTGTGTTCCCACTGTTCTTTGATTACTACCCTACCACGGCTCTACTGAGTCATGCAAACAGGTAGTAGTTGGGAGCAGTCCCGAAGCACTTGGAGGCAGTGACGGTTAGACAGGATTCGTCTCTCCCGGTATTGGGGGTTGACATCGCGCTGTGTCTAGGAGAGCCATTACACGAGTAGTCCCTGGCCAGGGCAAGCATGATATACTGGTAGGTTCCAGTGTTATCTCAGGGTGTTCTGGGCTTCACTCCGACACGACTTGTACCGCTATTAGGGGTCTGACGCTTGCCGCCCCCCTAGGCCCGACATGCGATGTATCAGACGAACAGACCGGACTGTACGGAGATTGTCACATACAGACTCAGTAGGAGTTCGATGGGTTCACCTCATCAGTCTTCTTATCGGCATCTACCTGGGGACCGTTACGTACAGCTAGTGCCGCTTGCAATCTGTGGTTAACCCCACTGCCAGCGTAGTGTCGAGTCTTTAGAGTCCCACACAGAGGGTTACTCGTCTTTGGGCAAAACTGAGTAGAGGTCGCATGGTTTTGCGACAGGGTTCGTTCTCATCCGTGCACTTGTGCACGTTTGGAGTCCGGACGGATATTACTAGTAGGCTCTGGTTTGAGCCAGATACTGGTATATGTTTTGGGGTTGCTTTTATCTCTCAGTATTCTTGTTCCTCGGAACGAGAATGCAGGTGTGTATGCACAGTTGCTTGAGGCGGAGGATGAGGTTCTTCATTAGGGTTTCGGAACGGGTGCGCATGCACAGTTGACAGTCGTCTTTTTCCAAACCCTAATGGATTTATGATTTATCAATTAATAATAGTAATTAAATGGAATTATGTTATGGTTGGTTTTTGTTGACTTGTTGACCATGGTTTACTTGTTGACCATGGTTGAATGTTTGACCATCATCATTATTTTGCAAGGATGCTCCTTGATTCTTGCCAACATTCATTTAATGAAGTGATGATGGTGGTCATTCCAAATACAACCATCAACTATTTCATTTTGATTTATTATTATTAATTAGATAAATAATTTTCCTTTTGTTATGGTTGCAAGAGGAATATAGCTCATTCTATCATATGACTTCTCTCTCCTCACTTCATCTTCTTCCTCCTCTAGTTCAAGGAGAGCAAATCTCATGTGTTGAGAATCATCTCCTTGAAGATAAAACACCCCAAAGCACACTCAACTCACTCTAAGGTAGAAGGTCTAGCAAACCGGATACTTTAGTTCTCTCAAGATCGAGAAAGGAGCCCAAGGATGAAGCCCTCAGGTGGATCTATCTTCGGTAAAGAGGAGACGATGAGGGGAAGCCATTCAAGCTACTACAAAGAGCAAGAAAGAAGGACAACAAGAAGAGAAGGAGTTCAAGTTGAGGTATAACCACTTTGCCGAGTAGTTAACTCTTCTTTGCAAGTATGCTAGTTTAGTTTAGCAAAGATCCGGCTTTTACGGTCCATGTTACAAAGTTTAGAAAAATTTTGATTTACCGTTTCCGCAACCCCGAAAGTACCGGGAGAGGTAACGTGGACCTAACAATCATAATCCAGGTAGTCAAGTACTCATCCTAAGGGCTTTATCAACATGTTTTATAGAGACAATCGGTGTACATGTTAAGATAAAGAGCAACCAGATAGCATACTATCATGTCGAGCAAGAAAGTCCTCCATGTATATGTCCAAGCATCCACTACAATATACATCGTATGTACAGTAATGGCCTCTAGGGCATACATATAACTAACAATCCCTCTCCCCTTTAGTCTGTAAGACACCTTTAGAGAGGGTGACTCCATCACCTGCAAGTACACTACCATGCCAGGAGTCGTCCATTCTAAAACACCTTTAGAATACCGTGTATGTACCCAGATTGGGAAAACTACCTAAATCTAGATCTAAAATCATAGATCTAGTTATCAGAATGCCTGATATATTATCCATATCCAATGTGGAGAAACCACTGTGTGACAACCACAGCATAACCGATCGTAGTGTAGGAATTTCACTTCCTATAAAGTGCATGTCATCCAAATACCAGGACTTCACACCCTACTACTTTCTTAGCAGATCCATCTCCTATTCTGATGAAGTCAAAGTTTATGACTGTCACATCAAAAATAGATGATCTATCTCCGCTATACCTGCTTTAGTCTATAAATAAACACAAGCTACTTGTCCACTATGCTTCTGCTGCTCCTACTGACCATAACAACCCTCTGGCAGAGTCATATACACGTGCACTTCTAAAGATAGTTTAGAACGACGGTATATTCATCCTTCTGCCGGGTCCCATAGTTTAGAACAGCAGTAATGGCAAGTCTGGGTAAATAAGTAGCTCCCTGTCACCGTCTTTGAGGATATCGAAGTACCTCTCGGGCGCCTGAGGTTACCCACCATATCTGCGGAGTGGCTAATGGAATGTCAAACCCGATTGAATCTTTAGGTTCTATTAAATTTTCAGTAATCGTTTATGGTTCTGGAATCACTTCCAGTTATACCATAATCCCACTACTGTTATTTGAAAAAATCCATTTTGCTAAAACTGTGGCGAGTCAAGAACAATATCACTATTGATCTTCCAGATGGTTAAAAGTTAACCCTCGTCATAGCCCGGGATAACCTACAAACTGCCATTACGGAAACGTGACTTGAGTATGTCCAGAGTCTGGTTTTAAGCATAAGCCGGACAACTCCATATACCTTAACATCATTAAGATATAAACCATTCTATATACAATATAGAAACAGTGGCACTGATTTAATTGGAACCGGATTCAAATCATGCAGCTGTCTCTAGTGCATGTCAACTAAATGGAAGGAGGCCGATCAACATTACTCAACTAGGAGTGCATCCAAATATGAGTAACCTGAAAGAGAAACAAGTTCTCGAAACCATTACTATCAACTGAATACCAAACACAAGTATCCACATCTTCGATCACCTGGAAGAATCCAGATACTTGCAATACATGATTCTCTACTTTATTCTTGTACCTATAACTTCTCAAAACTTAGACCTTGTATTTCTACGAAACACTTGTCTAATATTGGAGAAGTCACAAGTAAAAAGAATATAGTATGAGTACCAACCCCTTTGTCCTAATGGACACTGAACAACATACAATACTTTTTATAAGTCCCCTGAGTTTAATAACTCAAACCCTGTGCGTCGTAGGTTTAAAACTGTACTATGGTTAAGAAGAATTACACCGCTGTTTAATGCTTCTTACCTAACCATCAACTGATATAGGTAAATGTCATGGACATAATTTCAAAAAGTTATATCTCACTTTATGAAATAAACGTATAGATATATCAGTTTGAAATTGGTGCATAACAACGGATATTCAAAACCAAATATTTGCCGTCAGGCCAAACCCCAGGCGATATCCTCAAATATCAGCAATTACAACGAATTCCGATATAATGAGGATATAATCACCTAATTCCCAATAACTTACTCCCACTCATCATCTGTAAAACCATACAGATATGAGAATCAAATCTGGTAAATACATACCTGGAGCAAGGATCTTATTGGGAAATCAGTTTTCAATTAACAACACATAGTAAAACCGAAACATGAAATTGTTTCGAAGGGGTATCCGGGTATTCCTAGTAATATCACTTCCATTATCCAGATTTATGACTATAACCGTATATTTCCTTACCATCTATCAAAATCCCTTTATTTGTCCTACTCAGTACCTTCTGTACACCCCCTTTAGGCTAAATGGTTATCTTACTTCTCTACCGTTCGGCACCAGCCGATGCTTTGGAAGAAGACTATCTAATAAGCGTAATAGGTGTACTCTCCTAATCCTAGGAGCCCACACAGCTTGAGAGAAGGTAAAGATAAAAGACAACTGAATAATCCTTATTCTATTTCTCCTGAACCAGAATCCATTCTCAAACTGGAACAAGTTCCTTCGAGTACGATGGATTATCCAATAACTGTGGACCTTCGTGGTGATACGGGGTGTTCTGGAGAAATTCAAAGGTGATGTAGGAGTGGCGATGAAATATGCGGTTTGGTCGTGAATGATAGCAGTCGCAATTTACTTCGCCCTATTTCTAATTCCTTTATCTGTCTTTACTCATTACCTTATGTACATCACCCTTAGGCTAAATGGTTTTCTTCCTTCCCTACCGTTCGGCACCAACCTATGGTTTGGAAGAAGATTATCCAATAGGCGTAATAGGTATACTCTCTTAATCTTAAGAGCCCTCGCAACCTCAGAGAAGGTAAAGATAAAAGAAAACTGAATAGTCCTATTCAATTTCTCCAGAAGCGGAAACCAATCTCGAAACTGAAACAAGTTTCTTCGAGTTCGTATGTAATTATACGATGGTCATATCTGTTGGAGATAGTGCCCTCATAGTCAATTATTGGATCGCAGGTACGTGATTGCAATGATTGCGGATGACCTATCCCGGTAGGACAGTCTTACTCGAGATGATAGTATGCTATCTGGTTTGCCTTTATCAGTCGTGTTCATGTTCAGGTGACTGATTGCATGTTACACTTTGATAGAGCCCTTAGGATCTTGCTTTACTACCAACAGTATGATGGCGATCATATAAGTGAGAGTTGGGTAGTTTATATGCATATCCTTAATAGTGGTCTATAGTCGTGGGAGTTTCGAGACAGGGCATCGATACTCCGGAGTAGACTAGTGTGTACAGTCGAGACCCCGACGAGGGGCGGTGGCCGGTCTCACAAGCCACTGGTGACAGTTGGATCACCTAAGATGTATACAGGTGCTCATTGGGTTATGAGTACACCGGACAGGACTCGCCGGGAATCTGCTAGTTAGTACTATACCTATCGTCGGATAGCAGTTCCCTGGTGCCATGTGTACAGGTTAGTTCATCGACCTGAGGTCGTCATTTGTCTCGTGTGAGTTCCCACTGTGCTTTGATTTCTACCCTACCACGGCTCAAAGGAGTCGTGCAAACAGGTAGCTTTTGGGTACAGTCCCGAGCCATATGGAGGCACGTGAGCGGATCGGCAGGGGATTCGTCTCTCCCGGTATTGGGGGCGAGGTCGTGCTGTGTCTAGGAGAGCCATTACACAAATCCATGGCCATGGTAGGAGATTTACTGGTAGGTACTCCAGTAGTATCTCAGGGTGTATTGGGCTTCACTCCGACATGACTTATACTGCTATTGGGGGTCTGACGTTGCTAGCCCCCTAGGCAGATATGCGATACTCATTGACGAACGGACCGGACTGTATATACATTGTCACTGTTAGGCTCAGTAGGGTTTTCCGGATGAGTGCGCTCATCGGCATCCCTTGAGGTCAGTCCATGGGCAGCCGTTACGCATTGCTAGTGCCGCTGACGGTTTGTGGTTAAACCCACTGCCAGGGTACTGACGAGTCATTAGAGTCCCCCACAGGCAGTTTCCCAAGTTCGGGCGAAACGTTGTAGAGGCCGTATGGTTTTATGGCAGGGTTCGGAAAATGCACGTGCGTTTACGCACGTGTCGATTTTCGGACAGATGATACTGGTCGGCTTTGGTTTAAGCCGGATCTGAGTATTATATTAAGTAGGTATAATATCTTTGTCTCAGTTGCATTTGTATTCGGTCGTAATACAAATGCGGGTATATTTATACAGTTTCGGGGTTATCCTGAAAGTCGTTTCAGGATCACTTTTGGAAGTTGCCAGTTTCCAGTTTTCTATCAGCCGTCTTTTAACATTTGGTTAAAGACGGATTTATATTTTCTACAGATGCGGTGAGTGAGTGTTCTAGAATATTCTAGATGAGGTGACTAGGCTTATTGGTGTAGGGTTTTCATTGGTTGCATTTATTAAAGGGTGACTAAGTTTAGTGAGTCATGCTTTGTATTAATGCATTCTTGTTTTGGTTAAGATATTTTAAAAGTGAGAAGCTTTTGCTTAAGGTCACCCCCTTCTCCTACGGTCACCTTCCTCTTGCTATATATGGCTTGCCCTCTATCTCTCCTCAAATATACACTCACTTGATGTTTCATTTCGGTTAGAAAAGATTATGATAGCATTCGGGGTGTATGGAATTTTACAGTTCATTTCATTCCATCACCCGATTTCCACGGCAACTTCATTAACCGATCGTCCACGGATTTGCACGAATTGAGACAAAGTCATCTACTCATTCTCTACATCAATCTTGGTCGTCTCTTTTAGCAAACTTGACGATCGAGTTGCCTCGAGTCAGAGGCGGGAGCCCGTTTAAAGAACCGATCATGTGGTGCCACCTCGACGAGAAGATCGGAGATCGACGAGATCGGAGCAGCCGCAACGGAGCGTGGGATGATGGTTGAAGAACGAAGGACTCGGATCGTTCGGTATAACCATTCTACACTCTTTACAGTTTGTTAGTTTAGCAATAATGGCAGATCCGGGTTAAAGTATACGATAGCGCCAGTTAAAAGGTTTTTTGTTCCGCATTTGGCGTCTGTAGACGGCCGGGGCTCTAGCGTAGACTTACAGTGGTATCAGAGCCTAACCATTTTGCTATGCTAACTTGTGCTAACGCGTTTAAAACTTCGATCCGACCGGAAAACAAAAATTGCAAAATTCCTACCCGACAGTTCTGTTAATTTTAAACGGTCTCAAAATTTATTTCTGGATGTCTTAAAAATCAGAGCAGGGAATTCTAAGAACTACGACGAAATTTAGAGTCGTGATCCCTCCAAGTTGCCGCGGAAGGGCGGCCAAACCCATGGTTTGGCCGCGCAACCGCGGCCACGTGGGGAGTACGTGCTCCCAAATTTTGTCAGATGGTTCTCTGTGGGATTTTGGGGTTTTTGGTAAATATCATTTTCGCCCAGATTTTGTTACTGTTCACCAGTAAGCTGTGGGGCCCACTTTTTGATATTTGGTCTTTGGTCGATCGAAATTTAAACACGTTAGTTTACAGTGCTTACATTATATCTCCGACCGGGAATGTCATTTGATCGGTAAACCGCGTCTGATTGCTATAGTTCTTTTAGACGGGTTTGCGAACGTGACATTCGCGTTGATGTTCTGTGTTGTGCTGTGATGTTGCGGATTATGTTATGGTGGATAGCAGTGTGCAATGGTAGTACAGTTTGAGTTTATTTGTACATTTGATATTGCGGGGCGAGCGTCCAACATGTGGACAGCCGTCACTGCCTGTTGTATAATATTCTTTTGGGGCACAACCAGGTTGCGGTCGATGTACCTATTGTACTATTTTTCATTATTGTACTAGGTTTTGCCCCGCGACGGAGTGCACGGATAGCCGGGTTCGGGAAAGCAACGGGTCCGCATCTCATGGCTTTGAGAGGCAGAGGGGCCCCACTTCAGAATTGGCAGACTATTCGCCGCACTCGTAGGGGGTACAGGTTGACCCAAGGAGGGGTGCTCAATTTACCGGATTCCGTGAAGTGCCGGGTGTTCCATTCACTATGCTGTGGGGACTACCTCGCTTCAGGTTTTGGCGGGTAACTTGCCGCACCCGTAGGGGTCTAGGTTTCATTGCACAGGCTATTCACACGACAGGGGAACGTCGAGTTTCAGCAGCGGCTCTGTGAAACTCGGGGATCCCAGATTATCTGTATTGTTCTGTGATGCTTATTACTTTTCTGTAATGTTGCATACTATCACGCCTGGAGCGATTATGTATATTGGTTTATATACTATTAGATGTTGTATATGTTTTACACCCGCGCTAGTCCAGCCCCCGCTCTGTCGTTAGTTAAGTAACCTAACGAGTGATGACGGGACCCAGTGACGAATGCGGATGGCATATACGTACATTTTATTTTCGTTCTTTTCTGGTGTGATTGAATGATGGGAATGCGTTGATTCTGATCAATGCAAAGTAAAACAAATCTGTATTCAGTTGTTGGAACAATTTAAAAAGTGTTATTGCAAAGACGTTTTATTTTGTTATGCATAGCGGTATTCAGTGGAATTTCCTGCACCTCATTCGACGGGTCAAGGGATGATATCCCTTCACCGGGACTGACCCCTTGGGCAGAAGTTTGCGTCAGAGTAATAACTTCACTATAGTCGATTACATGTTGCTTTGCATAGCGGTATTCAGTGGAATATCCAGCACCTCATTCCACGAGGAAAGAGCCGAGATCCCTTTACCGGGAGTGACCTCTTTAGCAAAAGTTTTTTGCCACTATATTTTTATAAAAAGCTATCAGGTTCCTTCAGCGATATCAAGTTCACTACGCTAAAGGTTTTTTGCCAAAAACCAGCCGTAGCCCTCCGTCATTTCATATGGATGGTCAGTAGTATTCAAGCTATGTTGGTCTAGCCCTTAGCTAGGACATAGTGATTGGTAGCTGCTGGGGTGTTCACATGTTGCATAGATAGATGAGTTGGTTTGGGACAGTCGTACAGCCTTGTTGGCCCTTAGTTAAGGGCGAGTACGGGTGGGTTCAAATTAACAAGATAATGATGGGCAGAACTTGACATGTGACTTATGATTTGCTGGCCCTTAGTCAGGATCATAAGAGCATGGGGCAAAAACTATATCGGGAGTTTCTAAAGAAACTGAAACTTGCCAAGTATGCGCATACCATCTGGAGTATGAGTAACGTGGATGCATTCCATCACGTTATCATGCGATGAGAGTTGGATCCCGATTCCCACTGATGAGTTGGTTTACTCTTCGGGTGATCCCGATTGATTCTTCTTTAGGTTTGGAGGAGAGTTTGACAGGACAGTGGGAGGTTTCCGGATTAGATAAAATGATGACCATTCTGATCTAGGTTAGAGTGCACGCACAGTGTTTCTTTTCTCTCTCTCTCTGGCAGCGAACTTTGACCGACCCTAGACTATGACTCAGTGACCAGGTTGACCGAACCTTCTTAAAATACTGGCTTTTGGATTGTCTTAGTTGCATAAGTCATTGCCACTTCTTCTTTTACCCTTTGAATTTCTCAGAACACCCGTATTACTACGGATATCCACTTCCATTGGATAGAGCCATCGTATGGTTATATACGAACTCGAAGGGACTTCTTCGAGGATGGATCCAGGTTCAGGAGAAATAGAATTGGTTTATTCAGTTGTCTTTTATTATCACCTTCTCTCAGGTTGCGAGAGCTCCTTGGTTTAGGAGAGTACACCTATTTCGCTTATTGGATAGTCTTATTCCAAACCATAGGCTGGTGCCGAAAGGTAGGGAATGAAGAAAACCAATTAACCTAAGTAGGGTGTGCAGAAGGTAATATGTAAAGACAAAATAAAGGGATTAGAAAGAGGGCAAAGTAAATTGCGACTGATATCATTCATGACCAAAACCGCGTACTTCATCGCCACTCCTATTTCACCTTTAAAAGAATAAGGTATTATTCAGTTGTCTTTTATCATCACCTTCTCTCAGTTGCGAGTACTCCTTGGTTTAGGAGGGTACACCTATTATGCTTACAGGATAGTCTTCTTCCAAACCATAGGCTGGTGCCGAACGGTAGGGAAGGAAGAAAACCATTTAGCATAACGATGGTGTACAGAAGGTAACGACTAAAGACAAATAAAGGGATTTGGAGAGATGGCAATAAGATATACGGTTGAAGTCATGAATTGGATTATGGAAGAGGCATTGCTATGAATACCAGGATACCCCTACGAAACATTTTCATGTTTCAGTGCATTGTTAAAGAAAAAACTGTTTTCCCGATTAGACACTTACTCCAAGGGTATGTATTTACCAGGTTTCATTCTCATATCTGTATGGTTTTACAGATGATGAGTGGGAGTAAGATATTGGGAATTAGGTGATCATCCTCATTATATCGGAATTCGTTGTAATTGGTGATATTTGAGGAAATCACCAGGGTACAGTTTTTCACCTACAACGCACAGGTTTTGAGTTGTTTAACTCAGCGGACTTATACAAAGTATTGTATGTTGTCCAAGTGTCCATCAGGACAAAGGGGTAGGTCCTCGTACTATGTTCTGTTCACTTATAACTTCTCTAGTATTTAGACAAGTGTTTCGTAGAAATACAAGGTCTAAGTTTTGAGAAGTTGTGGGTATAAGAATAAAGTAGAGAACCAGGTATCACAAGTATCGGGATTCTTCAAAGAGATCGAAGATGTAGATTCTTATGATTGGTATTCAGATGATAGTGAAGGTTTTGAGAAACGTGTTTCTCTTTCAGGTTACTCATAATTGGATGGATTCTTAAGTTGAGTAATGCTGATTAGCCTTTTTCCATTAAGTTGATATGCACTGGAGACAGCTGCATGATTTGGATATGGTTCCGATTAAATAAGTGCCAAAGTTTAAAAGAAATTAAGGTATGGGGAGTTGTCCAGCTTATGCTTAAAACCAGACTCTGGATAACTCAGGGCACGTTTCTGTAATGGCTGTTTGTGGGTTGACCCTGGCTATGACGAGGGTTGATATTCTATTATTTGGAAGATCAATAGTGATATTGTTCTTGACTCGCCACAGTTTTAGTAAAAATGGATCTTTTTCAGAAAACAGTAGTGGGAGTATGGTAGAAATGGAAGTGATTCCAGAACCGCGAACGATTACGGAAAATTTAATAGGACCTATACATTCAATCAGGTTTGACATTCCAATAGCCACTCCGCAGATATGGTAGGTAACCTCAGACACCCGAGAGGTACTTTGGTAGCCTCAAGGACGGTGAAAGGGAGGTTCTTATCTACTCAGACTTGACACTACTGTTGTTCCAGGATATGAGACCCGGTAGGAGGGTTGTCGTAGTCAGTGGGAGCAACGGAAGCATAGTGGGCAAGAAGCTTATATCTATTTATAGACTTGAGCAGTTATAGCGGAGATAGATCATCTAATTTTGATGTGACAGTCATGGGTTTGACTTCAATCAGAATAAGGGATGGATCAGTTAAGAAGGTAGTAGGGTGTGATGTCATGGTATCTGGATGACATACACAGAGTAGGAAGTAAAATTCCTATACTACGATCGGTTGTACTTTGGTCGACACACAGTTGTTTCTCCAGACAGGATATGGATATAATATTTGACATTCTGGTTTCTAGATCTATGGTTTTAGATCTGGATTTGGGTAGTTTCCCAATGTGGGTACTTTGACAGATATTCTAATGGTTTTTAGAATAGTTGACTCCTAGCATGGTGGTGTACCTGCAGGTGATGGAGTCATCCTCTCTAAAGGTGTCGTATAGACTAAAGGGGAGAGGGATGTGCATGATTGGCAGATCACTTGCTTAGGCAATTGAGTCAATCATGAGATGTCAAGTACCACACCAATTGTAGGGTACGGAACGTGACTGGCACTTAAGTTTACGAAACGTCTAAAGACGTCCGTAAAATAAGTAAGCCAAAGCCCAGAAAACAAAACCAATTAAGCAAAAGAGTGAAGAAAACCCAAACAATTGAAAGCGAGTTATCAAATAAGTCATGTAAAACCCTTTTTTTAAAAACAATACCAATTTTTTTTCCGAAAATTTCGGCAGAGTCTCCTTTGTAAATACTGCCCCCAAAATGGGTACAACAAAAATATACATGAATCCAACAAAATAGGGCATCCCCAAGCGGGAGCTAGCTCTTCGCCACAAGGCGGTCACAAATCCCACGCAATATAAATGACAACAAGCATAATAATCATAATAAAGCATAAGAAAACATCATGTCGACTCAAGTAAGCTCGACCCCAAAATACAGCATAAAGTCCACAAACCTCACAGTCTCATCTCTAGGTCAATATACAATAAAACTGGTAGAAACAGTAGATGGAGTACACTAGATACAAAGAATATACAAGGTGGTACCAAAAATAATAACAAAACCCACCTATGAGCAAATCTCGAGCTCAGGCAAAAGAGGCAAAAGAACAAGTGCGCCCGCCGCTACCGAACTGACGGAGCAGACCTGCAAAAGACTGTGGCACAACGGGGGTGAGTTGCCAACTCGTGAGTAATAAATAACATCTACAAAGGCTATCGAATGCATGCACACAAGCATCCTAGCATCTATAATACAGGTATGACTGGATGCACTAGCAGGTGTGTATACAACATCAGTGTACGAATATGCATGCAACATGAATATCTGAGGTCTCAATAGGTATGTATATAAGGAACATTTTATCTCTTTTTTTTTTTGAAACTCTTTTAGAATGCCAGCATAATATCAATGAATCGACGAAAATCGGTGTCCAGCAACGACACCTAAAAGCTGTCTCAAATCTCATAAATCCATGTCATAGTGTCTCTAGCCTCAGCCATCCGGCTGACCCATCTCAATATCAATATCTCATCCTCTCGCGGCCCCGGTCGGTATCCTCTCGATATCCGCCGTGCCCAATGAAGTCACCGGTAGGTAATCCGTCCCCTGCCAGGCTCATCGTCAGCACCACGAGCTTCTTGCCCCGGGGTACCCTACCGGGCCTACCATGTACCCGAAACGGTTCATCCAACTCGTCGAAACGGGTCTCCAAAACCACAGCAAACTCATGGTGGACGACACTTACATCACTAGAAAACCGCAATTTACATGTTTTAAAAATATAATAAGTTTGGAAATTTTGCGGCTTTCCCCCGAAATCCAGCAATATCATAAAATCTCAAGAAATCCTCATAAGTGCATATAACAATGATAATGAATGCATATGGTATCAATAATCAAGTTGCGATGTGTGATTAATGTATTAAGCATGAACAATTAATATGATGAAGTACATGCACATGAATAGCAATACTACGGTTTCAGTTTAAGGAATTTAAGGCAATAGCACAAGTTCAAGTATCAATTAGTAACAGGTTTAAAATTTAAAGGTTATCTAGTGTGGTGGCATGGCAATTACCAGGGTGTGTGTGTAAGCATGAATAGTGCTCGTGCTGCATATAAAAAAAAACAAAAAACCCTGGCAATGGTGCAGGTGTCCTATAAAATGGTTTCGTATAGGTATGTCAATATAATGCATGGATGCAGCAAATAGTCAATTAAGCATTTCACCCCTAATTACTAACATTACTAAGGATCTTGTAAGTTACTAAAACTATCGGGCGGCTTGCACCATCCAACGATAGTCCCCCGTAGATGTTACATCTACTCACCGGAATCCCTGGCTAGCTGTGTCCAATCACCGCCTTTCCCTTTCGCGCCGCGTCTGACGTCTCCGCGACCGAACCTGGAATTTACATCAATACCAAACATAAGGTTACGTATCATGAACGACGCAAAACCCAACCGAAACTACTAACGTTCGCTAGCTAGGTACAACGTGCACAAAGTGCGCGGAACACACGCGAAAATCGCAAAAACTGCCAAAAAACGCCGATTTGGTCGCCCGGCAAAACTAAAACCCGACTACCCAAAAATCAGCACTCACGCATCCTAAAAGTCGTAGGACAAGCCATTACAATCATCAAGATATCAAAAATGATTCATCGCCTAATTTTATAACAAAACTAGTAAGCAGTTACATTCCAAAAATCGGTGCAAAAATCGCCGATTGGCTACAAAAGACTACTATCAAGCTTGAACACCCAACCACACTACTAGCAATCTACAAACACTAATTACAACACAATAACAATGATTCCAATCCTATTTTCCATAAACAACCATTTTTTGAATTTATAACCTACCAAATTCCAAATCAATTTTCCACACTTGAAAACTTAAATTAACACAACAAAAGCCCACATAAGAAAATTAATCTCTTAGATTAGGTTAGCAAAAAGACTAGATAACAAATTAGATTAAATCAACTAAATAATGGTTTCTAAACCCTAATTCAACTCATTTTCCATACATAACCCTTTCTAGATTTTCCTAAAACAACAATTACAACTAAAATCACACTTTTAAAAGTAACAAAATTAACACAATTTAAAGACCACATCAACAAGGTAACTTCTTTGATTTGTGTAGGAACTAGCAAGCAAAATAAATTTAATTAACCACATAATGGTATGCTAACAAACTTTAGTTTAAAACAACTACACTTTATAAACTAGATTAGAATTTAGCTAACATTTAACACTAAACCATGCAATTAAAGGAATTTAGCAAAAAAGAAAGTAACTTGAAGAAATTTATACCTCAAGATCTATGGATCAAGCAAGTGATTTGCCTCTAAGAATGGCCTCCTAGCTCCAAGATTCAAGCAAGAATGGCTAAGGATAATGATAGCATAAGGATTTTGTTTGGATTTTTGAATTAATTATGGATTTTGATGTGGTTTTTTTGAAGAAAATTGAAGAAAAATGAAAAGAAAAGAGATGAAGAAGTGAGGGTTCAGGTTTCGGCCAGAGGAGGTAAGGGGGAGGGTGTGGGCAAGTGGGGAAAAGTCATGGGTCAAGTCTCCAAAGTCAAAGCACCATACTTTATCAATTATATTTAAAATAAAGCCATAAACTAACTAAATCAACTCAAGAAAGCTACCAAGGAAATGAGGCCAGAAATTTCTGGACTTGCACAAGGTGGGGATGTTCTAGGGCTGAGGGAAAAGAGAGAGAGATTTTACAGAAGAAATTTTATGCAAAAAGGCCCCCTACAAGTCAAAAATTGCAAGTTTTAGCTCAAAAATTCAATAAATTCGTTTCATATCATAAAAATTTGTTAAAAATCAAAATAAATTACTAAAAATTTATGTTACCACTAGATTTTAATTATCATAATTTTAGAGATTAAAATTAGCCCGGAAAAATTTGTATTTATCGCTAATTTAATGTATTTTCTTACCGGCTTAAAATAATATTAAAAAATTGAAAAATTAGGGAAAATTTTTAAACGACCAGAATTTCATAATTAACTCATTAGCTACTAAAAACAAGAAATTACCTATCAATTTTAGGTATAATTAGCCCTAAACTGCAAAATAACAAGAAAGACGGTTTTCGGAAAAATACCGAATTTTCACCGAATTTCAGGAAAACACCAAAACGACTTTTCAAGACGCTACAATCTTCCCCCCTTAAAGAAATTCGGTCCCCGAATTTAAAAATATAGCTACGCGTACCTTCGAAAAGATGGGGATATTTCTTCCTCATCTCGCCCTCGGTCTCCCAGGTAACCTCCTCGCTGCTCGGGCTACGCCAAAGGACCTTGACGGTTGGTATAATCTTCGACCTCAACTTCTTCACCTGCCGATCCAGGATGGCCACCGCCTGCTCTGCAAAAGAAAGGTCGCGCTCTAGCTGGACTGTCGGGTGCTGAATCGCATGCGAAGGGTCGTGAAGGTACTTGCGGAGCATCGAAACATGGAAGACGGGGTGAACATCGGGAAAGCTGGGAGGAAGAGCCAAATGATATGCAACAGCGCCAACACGCTCGAGGATCTCGAAGGGACCTACGAATCTAGGGCTAAGCTTCCCCTTTCGCCCAAAACGCATCACGCCCTTCATCGGAGAGACCATCAAAAAAACATGGTCGCCAACTGCGAACTCTAACCTACGACGGCGCCTGTCTGCATAGGATTTCTGCCTGCTCTGAGCTGCTCTCATCCGGTCTCGGATCAACTGTATCTTCGATGTCGTCTCCTCAACAAGCTGCGGCCCCAAAATACTGCTCTCGCTGAGCTCTGTCCAACAAACGGGCGATCTGCATCTCCTCCCATACAATGCCTCGAAAGGTGCCATCTGAATAGTATCCTGGAAGTTGTTGTTGTAGGAGAACTCCACCAGAGGTAAATGACGATCCCAGCTACCACCAAAGTCTAAAACGCACGCTCTGAGCATGTCCTCGAGAGTCTGAATGGTCCGCTCTGACTGTCCGTCTGTCTGCGGATGAAACGCTGTGCTGAAGCTCAAACGAGTGCCCAAAGCCTCCTGAAGTCTCTGCCAAAGTCGGCTGGTGAACTGAGTGCCTCGATCTGACATGATACAAGTCGGCACGCCATGTAGTCGCACGATCTCGTCAATATAGAGCTGAGCATACTGAGCGAAGCTGAAAGTCATCTTCACTGGCAGGAAGTGAGCTACTTTCGTCAATCTATCCACGATCACCCAGATGGAGTCGTACCCTCGACTGGTCCGGGGTAGCCCCACAACGAAGTCCATCGAAATCTGTTCCCATTTCCACTCTGGAATGGGTAACGGCTGTAGCTCTCCTGCGGGCCTCTGGTGCTCGGCCTTGACTTGCTGACAAGTCAGGCATCTCGAAACGAACTCCGCAATGTCCCGCTTCATCCCGTCCCACCAGTAGGTCTCTCTCATATCATGGTACATCTTGGTGGAACCGGGGTGGACACTATACACTGATCGGTATGCCTCCTCAAGAATGTCGCGCCGCAATCCATCAGCATCTGGTACGCACAGTCTAGATCCATATCGTAAAATCCCCTGATCGTCCACCACGAACTCGGAAAATCTGCCCTGTCCCATCTGTGCCATGATCTCTGAGCAACGGTCGTCACTGCGCTGTGCCTCATATATACGGTCAAGCAATTGTGGGCGTGCACGAACATGCGCGAGCTGTCCCCCTGTCTGAGTGAACTCGAACTCAACTCGGCTGTCGCATAACATCTACCAATCTGCTGACGACTACATCTGCACTGCGCGCAAAAAGGATAGACTACCCCCGGGCCTCCTACTCAACGCATCTGCCACCACATTTGCCTTACCGGGGTGATATAAGATCTCGCAGTCGTAGTCTTTCACCAACTCCATCCAACGACGCTGTCTGAGGTTCAGGTCTCGCTGCTGAAATATGTACTTTAAGCTCTTGTGATCGGTGAATATCTGACACGACTCGCCGTAAAGGTAATGTCGCCAAATCTTCAGTGCAAAGACCACTGCAGCCATCTCCAAATCATGAGTGGGGTAGTTCTGTTCATGCTTCTTCAACTGCCGAGAAGCATAAGCGATCACCCGGCCATGCTGCATCAATACGCATCCTAATCCCACTCGCGAAGCATCACAGTAGACAACAAACCCGCCTGATCCCGAAGGCAAAGATAATACCGGCGCCGTAGTCAAACAAGTCCGTAGCTGCTGAAAACTGCGCTCGCACTCCTCTGTCCAAACGAAAGGAACTCCCTTCCGGGTCAAACCGGTCAACGGTGCAGCTATACGGGAGAAGTCCTGAACAAATCGCCTGTAGTAGCCCGCCAAGCCTAGAAAACTACGGATCTCAGTCACCGATGTAGGTCGGGGCCACTGTTGAACAGCCTGAATCTTCTTCGGGTCCACACAAATGCCGTCTCTCGTAACCACGTGACCCAAGAATCCGACGCTGTCCAGCCTGAATGCACACTTGGAGAACATCGCGAACAGCTGGTGCTCCCTCAGAGTCTGTAACGTAATCCGCAAGTGCTGCTCGTGCTCCTCTCTGCTCCGGGAGTACACCAAGATATCGTCGATAGACACGATGATGAACAAGTCAAGATACGGCCTGAATGTACGGTTTATCAAATCCATGAATGCTGCTGGGGCGTTGGTGAGTCCGAACGACATCACCAAAAACTCGTAGTGGCCGTAGCGCGTGCGGAAAGCTGTCCTCGGTATATCCTCCTGTCGAACTCGCAGCTGATGGTATCCTGATCGCAAGTCGATCCTCGAAAAATACCCCGCACCCTGAAGCTGGTCGAACAAATCATCAATGCGCGGCAACGGATATCTGTTCCGAACGGTAACTTTGTTCAGCTGGCGGTAGTCGATACATAAGCGCAAACTTCCATCCTTCTTCTTGACAAACAGGACCGGAGCACCCCACGGAGAAACACTCGGTCGAATAAGCCCCTTATCTAACAAATCCTGCAACTGATCCTTCAGCTCTCGAAGCTCTGCCGGGGCCATCCGATAAGGCGGTATAGAAATAGGCCCCGAGCCGGGAATCAAATCAATGCAGAACTCAACATCGCGCTTAGGCGGTAGCCCAGGTAGCTCATCAGGGAAAACATCAGGGAACTCATAAACTACCGGGACCCGGTCCAACGGAACCTCTGCAGCTCGAGTATCACAAATACACGCTAAGAATCCCTGACATCCCTTCCGCAAGAGCTGACCAGCGCGAAGAGACGAAATTAAGCTGGGAAGGGTGACACTGCGGTCTCCCTGAATAACAAGGACTGGCTCTCCCGGAAAGCTAAATCTGACTGCCTTCTCACGGCAGTCCACCGAAGCATAACAAGTGGCTAGCCAATCCATGCCCAGAAGCACATCAAAGTCCAACATATCGAGGAGTATCAAATCAACTGATGAATCCCTCTCCCCGATACGAACGGAACACAAACGAAATACAAACCGAGAGACAAACGACTCGCCTACCGGAGTAACAACAACAAGCGGCTGATCTAACGACGACGACTCACGGCCTAACATCGGTGCAAAGTGTGTAGAGACATACGAATGTGTGGAACCTGGGTCGAATAAAACCCGTGCGTCAAAAGAACAAACTGGCAAGGTACCTGTCACAACGGCATTGGATGCCTGCGCATCCTGCGGTGTCAAAGCAAAAACTCGGGCTTGTCCTCCACCGATAGCGGGCTGACCTCGACCTCGGCCTCTGCCTCCTCGTCCTCTCTGAACAGGACCACCGCATCCACGGCCTCTCGGTGCACCTAACTGGCGTGGAGCATCGCCTGGGGTAGGAAGTAGGGCTCTCTGAGGAGGGGGTGGTGATGGTGGTAGGGTCACATGCGGAACTGTCGCTACTCCCTGTCGTCTTACCGGACAGTCTCTAACAAGATGGTGCAAACTCCCGCACCCAAAACATCCTGGCGACGGCTGCTGCCCCGGGGGATAAGAACCATATAACTGTCCCCGTCCAAATCCTCTGCCAGGCCTATCTCTCGGAAAGAATCTGGCGCGTTGCCTCGGAGACGGTACATCGGTGCGAATCCTCTTCGGCCTAGAAACGGCCGAAGTCCGTGATATGCGTGCCTCCATCCGCAATGTCGTATCCATAGCCGCTGAATAAGTGTCGTAGTGCTGGGCGCCAATGGCAAGATATAGCTGGGCATCAAGTCCCTGTACGAACCTCTTCACCATCTTCTCCTCGGTATCCACCAAATACTGAGCATATCGAGATAACTGTGTAAACTGGATGTCATACTCAGACACCGTCATCCCAGGTGTCTTGACTAAGGCCTCGAAGCTGCGAGCTCTGGAGTCACGAACGCTCTCTGAAAGGAAACGGGCTAGAAAGACCGCTGTAAACTCGACCCAAGTCATAGGCGGTAAACCCGCAGCTCGACCTCTCAAGACTGACTCCCACCATGTCTACGCGAGACCCTCTAGTCGAAAACTCGCAAGCTCTACCCATCGATCATCCGAACATCTCAGCGAACGGCAGATCCTGGCTAAACTGTCAAGGAACGTCTGTGGGTCCTCCGCTGTCTCGGTGCCGGTGAATACTGGAGGTCTCAGCCTCATGAAATCCTGTAGTGAAACCGGAATGGCCACGGTGGTAGTGGGAGGAGCAGGTATCATGGTCGTCTGTGATGTAGTAGGTACGTCATCCGGCCTCGGTGTACTACTGGCTGCAACTAGGGATCCTACCATCTGACGTAGCTCCTGCATGCCTCCCATCATCTGTCGCAACTCCTCCATACCAGTCTCGAGCCTATCCATACGGCCTGGGGAAGGTGGATCGGTCTGTCCCTGCGGCGTAGGCTTACCACCCTGCTTAGTCCTAGTCTCGGACGAGCCAGCTCGAATCTCGTCTCTGGCGGCAGCCCTCTGTGCCCTCGTAGCCTTCGGCGGCATAGTGGCTGTTACAGGAAAACGGATAGTAAGAACAGTGCAATAGGATCATAGAATACACGGAATTGAAGAAGGAAATTTCCAAGCAAGTATCCTAATGTCACTTAGGCGGAGTACCGTATCGTAAGTATGTCGCGGACATACGCACGCTACGTCACCCTGCTTAAGTCACTTACTCCATCTACCAAGGGTCATCCTACACTCACAAAGGTAAAACCATTCGCTCTGATACCAACTTTGTCACGACCCGTAGGGTACGGAACATGACTGGCACTTAAGTTTACGAAACGTCTAAAGACGTCCGTAAAATAAGTAAGCCAAAGCCCAGAAAACAAAACCAATTAAGCAAAAGAGTGAAGAAAACCCAAACAATTGAAAGCGAGTTATCAAATAAGTCATGTAAAACCCTTTTTTTTTAAAACAATACCTATTTTTTTTCCGAAAATTTCGGCAGAGTCTCCTTTGTAAATACTGGCCCCCAAAATGGGTACAACAAAAATATACATGAATCCAACAAAATAGGTCATCCCCAAGCGGGAGCTAGCTCTTCGCCACAAGGCGGTCACAAATCCCACGCAATATAAATGACAACAAGTATAATAATCATAATAAAGCATAAGAAAACATCATGTCGACTCAAGTGAGCTCGACCCCAAAATACAGCATAAAGTCCACAAACCTCACAGTCTCATCTCATCTCTAGGTCAATATACAATAAAACTGGTAGAAACAGTAGATGGAGTACACTAGATACAAAGAATATACAAGGTGGTACCAAAAATAATAACATAACCCACCTATAAGCAAATCTCGAGCTCAGGCAAAAGAGGCAAAAGAACAAGTGCGCCCGCCGCTACCGAACTGACGGAGCAGACCTGCAAAAGACTGTGGCACAACGGGGGTGAGTTGCCAACTCGTGAGTAATAAATAACATATACAAAGGCTATCGAATGCATCCACACAAGCATCCTAGCATCTATATTACAGGTATGACTGGATGCACTAGCAGGTGTGTATACAACATCAGTGTACGAATATGCATGCAACATGAATATCTGAGGTCTCAATAGGTATGTATATAAGGAACATTTTATCTCTTTTTGTTTTTGAAACTCTTTTAGAATGCCAGCATAATGTCAATGAATCGACGAAAATCGGTGTCCAGCAACGACACCTAAAAGCTGTCTCAAATCTCATAAATCCATGTCATAGTGTCTCTGGCCTCAGCCATCCGGCTGACCCATCTCAATATCAATATCTCATCCTCTCGCGGCCATGGTCGGTATCCTATGGATATCCGCCGTGCCCAATGAAGTCACCGGTAGGTAATCCGTCCCCTGCCAGGCTCATCGTCAGCACCACGAGCTTCTTGCCCCGGGGTACCCTACCGGGCCCACCATGTACCCGAAACGGTTCATCCAACTCCTCGAAACGGGTCTCCAAAACCACAGCAAACTCATGGTGGACGACACTTACATCACTAGAAAACCGCAATTTACATGTTTTAAAAATATAATTAGTTTGGAAATTTTGCGGCTTTCCCCCGAAATCCAACAATATCATAAAATCTCAAGAAATTCTCTTAAGTGCATATAACAATGATAATGAATGCATATGGTATCAATAATCAAGTTGCGATGTGTGATTAATGTATTAAGCATGAACAATTAATATGATGAAGTACATGCACATGAATAGCAATACTACGGTTTCAGTTTAAGGAATTTAAGGCAATAGCACAAGTTCAAGTATCAATTAGTAACAGGTTTAAAATTTAAAGGTTATCTAGTGTGGTGGCATGGCAATTACCAGGGTGTGTGTGTAAGCATGAATAGTGCTCGTGCTGCATATAAAAAAAAACAAAAAACCCTGGCAATGGTGCAGGTGTCCTATAAAATGGTTTCGTATAGGTATGTCAATATAATGCATGGATGCAGCAAATAGTCAATTAAGCATTTCACCCCTAATTACTAACATTACTAAGGATCTTGTAAGTTACTAAAACTATCGGGCGGCTTGCGCCATCCAACGATAGTCCCCCGTAGATGTTACATCTACTCACCGGAATCCATGGCTAGCTGTGTCCAATCACCGCCTTTCCCTTTCGCGCCGCGTCTGACGTCTCCGCGACCGAACCTGGAATTTACATCAATACCAAACATAAGGTTACGTATCATGAACGACGCAAAACCCAACCGAAACTACTAACGTTCGCTAGCTAGGTACAACGTGCACAAAGTGCGCGGAACACACGCGAAAATCGCAAAAACTGCCAAAAAACGCCGATTTGGTCGCCCGGCAAAACTAAAACCCGACTACCCAAAAATCAGCACTCACGCATCCTAAAAGTCGTAGGACAAGCCATTACAATCATCAAGATATCAAAAATGATTCATCGCCTAATTTTATAACAAAACTAGTAAGCAGTTACATTCCAAAAATCGGTGCAAAAATCGCCGATTGGCTACAAAAGACTACTATCAAGCTTGAACACCCAACCACACTACTAGCAATCTACAAACACTAATTACAACACAATAACAATGATTCCAATCCTATTTTCCATAAACAACCATTTCTTGAATTTATAACCTAGCAAATTCCAAATCAATTTTCCACACTTGAAAACTTAAATTAACACAACAAAAGCCCACATAAGAAAATTAATCTCTTAGATTAGGTTAGCAAAAAGACTAGATAACAAAGTAGATTAAATCAACTAAATAATGGTTTCTAAACCCTAATTCAACTCATTTTCCATACATAACCCTTTCTAGATTTTCCTAAAACAACAATTACAACTAAAATCACACTTTTAAAAGTAACAAAATTAACACAATTTAAAGACCACATCAACAAGGTAACTTCTTTGATTTGTGTAGGAACTAGCAAGCAAAATAAATTTAATTAACCACATAATGGTATGCTAACAAACTTTAGTTTAAAACAACTACTCTTTATAAACTAGATTAGAATTTAGCTAACATTTAACACTAAACCATGCAATTAAAGGAATTTAGCAAAAAAAGAAAGTAACTTGAAGAAATTTATACCTCAAGATCTATGGATCAAGCAAGTGATTTTCCTCTAAGAATGGCCTCCTAGCTCCAAGATTCAAGCAAGAATGGCTAAGGATAATGATAGCATAAGGATTTTGTTTGGATTTTTGAATTAATTATGGATTTTGATGTGGTTTTTTTGAAGAAAATTGAAGAAAAATGAAAAGAAAAGAGATGAAGAAGTGAGGGTTCAGGTTTCGGCCAGAGGAGGTAAGGGGGAGGGTGTGGGCAAGTGGGGAAAAGTCTTGGGTCAAGTCTCCAAAGTCAAAGCACCATACTTTATCAATTATATTTAAAATAAAGCCATAAACTAACTAAATCAACTCAAGAAAGCTACCAAGGAAATGAGGCCAGAAATTTCTGGACTTGCACAAGGTGGGGCTGTTCTAGGGCTGAGGGAAAAGAGAGAGAGATTTTACAGAAGAAATTTTATGTAAAAAAGGCCCCCACAAGTCAAAAATTGCAAGTTTTAGCTCAAAAATTCAATAAATTCGTTTCATATCATAAAAATTGTTTAAAAATCAAAATAAATTACTAAAAATTTATGTTACCACTAGATTTTAATTATCATAATTTTAGAGATTAAAATTAGCCCGGAAAAATTTGTATTTATCGCTAATTTAATGTATTTTCTTACCGGCTTAAAATAATATTAAAAAATTGAAAAATTAGGGAAATTTTTTAAACGACCAGAATTTCATAATTAACTCATTAGCTACTAAAAACAAGCAATTACCTATCCATTTTAGGTATAATTAGCCCTAAACTGCAAAATAACAAGAAAGACGGTTTTCGGAAAAATACCGAATTTTCACCGAATTTCAGGAAAACACCAAAACGACTTTTCAAGACGCTACATATCCAATGAAAAGGGGATCTTCATAGTAATACGGAATGTTCCGGAGAAATGCAAAGGGTAAAAGTAGGAGCGGCAATGAAGTATGTGTTGGAGATAGTGCCCTCAGAGTCAATTATTGGATCGCTGGTACGTGATTGCAATGATTGCGGAGGACCTATACCGGTAGGACAGTCTTACTCGAGAAGATAGTATGCTATCTGGTTTGCCTTTATCAGTCGTGTACATGTTCAGGTGACTGATTACATGTTACACTTTGATAGAGCCCTTAGGATCTTGCTTTACTACCAACAGTATGATAGCGATCATATACGTGAGAGTTGGGTGGTTTATATGCATATCCTTAATTGTGGTCCCTAGTCGTGGGAGTTTTGAGACAGGGCATCGATACTCCGGAGTAGACTAGTGTGTACAGTCGAGACCCCGACGAAGGGCGGTGGCCGGTCTTACAAGCCACTGGTTTCAGTTGGATCACCTGAGATGTATACAGGTGCTCATTGGGTTATGAGTACACCGGACAGGACTCGCCGGGAACCTGCTAGTTGGTATTATACATATCGTCAGATAGCAGTTCCCTGGTGACATGTGTACTGGTTAGTTTATCGACCTGAGGTCGTCATTTGTCTCGTGTGAGTTCCCACTGTGCTTTGATTTCTACCCTACCACGGCTCAAAGGAGTCGTGCAAACAGGTAGTTTTTGGGTACAGTCCCGAGCTACATGGAGGCACGTGAGCGGATCGGCAGGGGATTTGTCTCTCCCGGTATTGGGGGCGAGATCGTGCTGTGTCTAGGAGAGCCATTACAAAAAGCCCACGGCCGTGGCAGGAGATTTACTGGTAGGTACTCCAGTAGTATCTCAGGGTGTTATTGGGCTACACTCCGACACGACTTATACTGCTATTGGTGGTCTGACGTTACTAGCCCCCTAGGCAGATATGCGATACTCATAGACGAACGGACTGGACTGTATATACATTGTCACTGTTAGGCTCAGTAGGGTTTCCGGATGAGTTTGCTCATCGGCCTCCCTTGTGGTCAGTCCATGGGCAGCCATTACGCATAGCTAGTGCCGCTGACGGTTTGTGGTTAAACCCACTGCCATGGTACTGACGAGTAATTAGAGTCCCCCACAGACAGTTTCCCAAGTTCGGGCGAAACGTTCTAGAGGCCGTATGGTTTTATGGCAGGGTTCGGAAAATGCACGTGCGTTTACGCACGTGTCAGTTTTCGGGCAGATGATACTGGTCGGCTTTGGTTTAAGCCGGATCCGAGTATTATATTGAGTAGATATAATATCTTTGTCTTAGTTGCATTTGTATTCGGTCGTAAAACAAATGCGGGTATATTTATACAGTTACTGGGTTATCCTGAAATTCGTTTCGGGATCACTTTTGGAAGTTGCCAGTTTCCAGTTTTCTATCAGCCGTCTTTTAACATTCGGTTAAAGACGGATTTATCTTTTCTTGGATAAGGTTGAGTCGTGATTCTAGAAGGTTCTAGAGAGGGTGACTTGGCTTGGTGAGTCATTAGTGCATTAATGGAGTCATTAATGACTTGATGAGGTGTATAATGACTCATGCTTTAAGCTTTATTGTTTCTTGTTTTCTTAAGGATATTTTCTCTTGATATTTTGCTTATGGTTACCCTCACATTGCTCCTACACTCACCCCATCTCCATATATATGGCCGGCCCCTCCCCTCTCTCACTCTCAATTGAGTTTTCATTTGAAAAATATGATAGATTTTGGGGTGTATGGAATTTCACAGCTCATTTCATTCCATCACCCGATTCGAGTGGCAACTTCATTAACCGTTCGTCCATAGCTTTGGAAGTAACGAGACAAAGTCATCTACTCATTCTCTACATCATTCTTGGTCGTCTCTTTTGGCAAACTTGACGACCGAGTTGCCTCGAGTCAGAGGCGGGAGCCCGTTTAAAGAATCGTTGACGTGGTGCCACCTGGACGAGCAGATCGGAGATCGAAAAGATCGGAGCAGCCGCAACGGAGCGTGGGATGATGGTTAAAGAACGAAGGACTCGGATCGTTCGGTATAACCTTTCTACACTCTTTACAGTTTGTTAGTTTAGCAAAAAGGGAAGATCCGGGTTAAAGTATAAGATAGCGCCAGTTAAAAAGTTTTGTTCCGCATTTGGCGTCTGTAGACGGCCGGGGCGCTACCGTAGACTTACAGTGGTATCAGAGCCTTACCATTTTGCTATACTAACTTGTGCTAACGCGTTTAAAACATCGATCGAACCGGAAATCAAAAACTACATTTTCCAAGTTCACAGTTTCTGTAGATTTTAAATGAAGTCCTAAAATTATTCTACATATCACAGAAAGTTATGCAGGGTATTATAAGAACACCGTACAAATTTGGGCTCATGAATCGAAAAGACTGCCGCGGAATCGCGGCCAAACCCATGGTTTGGCCGCGCATCCGTGGCCATTCTGTGTGATCATGCCCCCAAACTTGCACTGTGTATTCTCCTCTGGAAATTGGGGTTTTTGGTATATATCTTTTAGGCCCATATTTTGTTACTGTTCACCAGTTGTTCGTGGGGCCCACTTCGTGATATTTAGTCGATCGAAATTTAAACACGTTAGTTTACAGTGCTTACATTATATCTCCGACCGAGAATGTCATTTGATCGACAAACCGCGTCTGATTGCTATAGTTCTTTTAGACGGGTTCGCGAACGTGACATTCGCGTTGATGTTCTGTGTTGTGCTGTGATGTTGCGGATTTGTCGTGGTGGATAGCAGTATGCAATGATAGTGCAGTTTGAATTTATTTGTACATTTGATATTGCGGGGCGAGCGTCCAACTTGTGGACTGCCGTCACTGCCTGTTGTATAATATTCTTTTGGGGCACGACCAGGTTGCGGTCGATGTACCTGTTGTACTGTTTTTCATTACTGTACTAGGTTTTGCCCCGCGACGGAGTGCACGGATAGCCGGGTTCTGGAGGGCAACGGGTCCGCATATCATGGCTTTGAGAGGCAGAGGGGCCCCACTTTAGAATTGGCAGACTATTCACCGCACTCGTAGGGGGTACAGGTTGACCCAAGGAGGGGTGCTCAAGCTACCGGATTCCGTGAAGTGCTGGGCGGTCCATTCACTTTGCTGTAGGGGGCTGCCTCGCTTCAGGTTTTGGCGGGTAACTTGCCGCACCCGTAGGGTTCTAGGTTTCATTGCACAGGCTATCCACACGACAGGGGAACGTCGGGTTTCAGCAGCGTCTCTATGAAACTCGGGGATCCCAGATTATCTGTATTGTTCTGTTAGGCTTATTACTTTTCTGTAATGTTGCATATTATCACGCCTAGTGCGATTATTGTATATTGGTATATATACTATTAGATGTTGTATATGTTTTACACCCGCGCTAGTCCAGTCCCCGCTCTGTCGTTAGTTAAGTAACCTAACGGGCGATGACGGGACCCAGTGACGAATGCGGATGGCATATACGTATATTTTATTTTCGTTCTTTTCTGGTGTGATTGATAGATGGGACTGCATTGATTTTGATCAATGCAATGTAAAACAAACCTGTTTGCAGTTGTTGGAAAAAATTTAAAATGTGTTATTGAAAAGACGTTTCCTTTTGTTTTGCATAGCGGTATTCAGTGGAATATCCTGCACCTCATTCGATGGGGCAAGGGCCGATATCCCATCACCGGGACAGACCCCTTGGGCAGAAGTTTGCGTCAGGGTAATAACTTCACTATAGTCGATTACAAGTTACTTTGCATCGCGGTATTCAGTGGAATATCCTGCACCTCATTCCATGAGGAAAGAGCCGAGATCCCTTCACCGGGAATGACCTCTTTAGCAAAAGGTTTTCGCCACTATATTTTAAAAAAGCTATCAGGTTCCTTCAGCGATATCAAGTTCACTACGTTAAAGGTTTTTCGCCAAAAACCAGCCGTAGCCCTCCGTCACTTCTTTTGGGTATTCAGTAGTATTCAAGCTATGCATTTTAGCCAAAGTTAAGGCATAGTGTTTGGTAGCTGCTGGGTATTCATTTGTTGCATAGATAGATGAGTTGGTTTGGGACAGTCGTTCTGCCATTTTGGCCAACGTCAAGGGCATGTACGGGTGGGTTCAAATTGACAAGATAGTGACGGGTAGAACTTGGCATGTGACTTATGACATTTTGACCAAAGCCAAGGTTATAAGAGCATGGGGCAAAAATCATATCGGGAGTTTCGAAAGAAACTGAAACTTGCCAAGTATGCGCATACCTTCTGGAGTATGAGTAACGTGGATGCATTCCATCACGTTATCATGCGATGAGAGTTGGATCCCGATTCCCACTGATGAGTTGGTTTACTCTTCGGGTGATCCCGATTGATTCTTCTTTTAGGTTTGGAGGAGAATTTGACAGGACAGTGGGAGGTTTCCGGATTAGATAAAGTGATAACCATTCTGATCTAGATTAGAGTGCATGCAGAGTGTTTCTTTTCTCTCTCTCTTTGGCACCGACCTTTGACCGACCCTAGACTATGACTCAGTGACCAAGTTGACCGAACCTTCTTTAAATACTGGCTTTTGGATTGTCTGAGTTGCATAAGTCATTGCCACTCCTTCTTTTACCCTTTGAATTTCTCAGAACACCCGTATTACTACGGACATCCACTTCCATTGGATAGATCCATCGTATGGTTATATACGAACTCGAAGGGACTTCTTTGAGGATGGATCCAGGTTCAGGAGAAATAGAATTGGTTTATTCAGTTGTCTTTTATTATCACCTTCTCTCAGGTTGCGAGGGCTCCTTGGTTTTGGAGAGTACACCTATTACGCTTATTGGATAGTGTTATTCCAAACCATAGGCAGGTGCTGAAAGGTAGGGAATGAAGAAAACCAATTAGCCTAAGTAGGGCGTGCAGAAGGTAATATGTAAAGACAAAATAAAGGGATTAGAAAGAGGGCAAAGTAAATTGCGACTGTTATCATTCACGACCAAACCGCGTACATCGTCGCCACTCCTACTTCACCTTTAAAGGAATAAGGTATTATTCAGTTGTCTTTTATCATCACCTTCTCTCAAGATATGAGTACTCCTTGGTTTAGGAGGGTACACCTATTATGCTTACTGGATCTTCTTCTTCCAAACCATAGGCTGGTGCCGAACGGTAGGGAAGGAAGAAAATCATTTAGCCTAACGATGGTGTGCAGAAGGTAATGACTAAGGACAAATAAAGGGATTTGGAGAGATGGCAATAAAATATACGGTTGAAGTCATGAATTGGATTATGGAAGAGGCCTTACTATAAATATCAAGATACCCCTACGAAACATTTTCATGTTTCAGTGCATTGTTAAAGGAAAACTGTTTTCCCGATTGGATACTTATTCCAGGGTATGTATTTACCAGGTTTCATTCTCATATCTGTATGGTTTTATAGATGATGAGTAGGAGTAAGTTATTGGGAATTAGGTGATCATCCTCATTATATCGGAATTCGTTGTAATTGGTGATATTTGAGGAAATCGCCAGGGTACAGTTTTCAACCTACGACGCACAGGTTTTGAGTTGTTTAAACTCAGCGGACTTATACAGAGTATTGTATGTTGTCCAAGTGTCCATCAGGACAAAGGGGTAGGTCCTCGTACTCTGTTCTGTTTACTTATGACTTCTCTAGTATTTAGACAAGTGTTTCGTAGAAATACAAGGTCTAAGTTTTGAGAAGTTGTGGGTATAAGAATAAAGTAGAGAACCAGGTGTCACAAGTATCGGGATTCTTCAAAGAGATCGAAGATGTAGATTCTTGTGATTGGTATTCAGATAATAGTGATGGTTTTGAGAAACGTGTTTCTCTTTCAGGTTGCCCATAATTAGATAGATTCCTAAGTTGAGTAATGCTGATTAGCCTCTTTCCATTAAGTTGATATGCACTGGAGACAGCTGCATGATTTGAATATGGTTCCAATTAAATAAGTGCCAAAGTTTCTATATTGGATATAGAATAGTTCGTACCCTAAAAGATGTTAAGGTACGGGGAGTTGTCCAGCTTTTGCTTAAAACCAGACTTTGGATAACTCACGTCAAGTTTCTTTAATGGCTGTTTTGTGGGTTGACCCTGGCAATGACGAGGGTTGATATTCTACCATTTGGAAGATCAATAGTGATATTGTTATTGACTCGCCACAGTTTTAGTAAAATGGATCTTTTTCACAAAACAGTAGTGGGAGTATGGTAGAACTGGAAGTGATTCCAGAACCGCGAACGATTACGGAAAATTTAATAGGACCTATATATTCAATCAGGTTTGACATTCCAATAGCCACTCCGCAGATATGGTGGGTAACCTCAGACACCCGAGAGGACTCCGGTAGCCTCAAGGACGGTGACAGGGAGGTTCTTATCTACCCAGACTTGACACTACTGTTGTTCCAGGCTATGAGACCCGGTAGGAGGGTTGTTGTGGTCAGTAGGAGCAGCGGAAGAATAGTGGGCAAGTAGCTTATGTCTATTTATAGACTAGAGCAGTTATAGCGGAGATAGATCATCTATTTTTGATGTGACAGTCATGGGTTTGACTTCAATCAGAATAGGGCATGGATCTGTTAAGAAGGTAGTAGTGTGTGATGTCATGGTATCTGGATGACATACACAGAGTAGGAAGTAAAATTCCTATACTACGATCGGTTGTACTGTGGTCGTCACACAGTTGTTTCTCCAGACAGGATATGGATATAATATTTGACATTCTGGTTTCTAGATCTATGGTTTTAGATATGGATTTGGGTAGTTTCCCAATGTGGGTACTTTGACAGTATTCTAATGGTTTTTAGAATAGATGACTCCTTGCATGGTGGTGTACCTGCAGGGAATGGAGTCACCCTCTCTAAAGGTGTCTTACAGACTAAAGGGGGGAGGGATGTGCATGATTAGCAGATCACTTGCTTAGGCAATTGAGTCAATCATGAGATGTCAAGTACCACACCAAATGTTGTTTTTGCACTATATGCAATAGGTTTGTATTAATCCAATCCTGGAGAAACATAAGGAAGCAGTTTTAGAACATAAGAACATGTTCTACGGATTTGATGACGGCAGCCTCCTTCTGGAGACGATTATCATTCCAGGCTTCAAAGGTGACATGGATGACAGAGTGATTGTCAGAGTTACAGTTTTCCCTCTGACGAGGGACAGTATTATGGACAGGTGGTCCAAGAGGATACTGTGGGAGGATTGGTGCAGGATACTGATTAGGTTCAGTGATCGATACAGTCTAAGAAGTTTGGATTTGGAGTTCTTTTATGAACTAGGTCCCATCAAATATCCAGACATATTATAAGACAGGTATTACTCGATTCGGGAGATGGCTTTCTCCACGACATTGAGATTAAGAGAGATAAAGAAAGAAACATCTGGGCGGATCCACTCACTGAGGCTATTTCTCGAACACAATAGTTTTACAAATGGGCTTTGTGAAACTGATTAGTAGAGGAGTTGGATGTTCGGTTTCACACGGGCCGTGAGTAGTCGACACGCAATAATTAGCCTTGATTGCAAGTGGGAGATTGTTGGAGATAGTGCCCTCAGAGTCAATTATTGGATCGCAGGTACGTGATTGCAATGATTGCGGAGGACCTATACCGGTAGGACAGTCTTACTCGAGATGATAGTATGCTATCTGGTTTGCCTTTATCAGTCGTGTACATGTTCAGGTGACTGATTACATGTTACACTTTGATAGAGCCCTTAGGGTCTTGCTTTACTACCAACGGTATGATGGCGATCATATACGTGAGAGTTGGGTGGTTTATATGCATATCCTTAATTGTGGTCCCTAGTCGTGGGAGTTTCGAGATAGGGCATCGATACTCCGGAGTGGACTAGTGTATACAGTCGAGACCTCGACGAGGGGCGGGGGCCGGTCTCACAAGCCACTGGAGTCAGTTGGATCACCTGAGATGTATACAGGTGCTCATTGGGTTATGAGTACACCGGACAGGACTCGCCGGGAACCTGCTAGTTGGTATTATACATATCGTCAGATAGCAGTTCCCTGGTGACATGTGTACAGGTCAGTTCATCGACCTGAGGTCGTCATTTGTCTCGTGTGAGTTCCCACTGTGCTTTGATTTTTACCCTACCACGGATCAAACGAGTCGTGCAAACAGGTAGTTTTTGGGTATAATCCCGAGCCACATGGAGGCACGTGAGCGGATCGGCAGGGGATTCGTCTCTCCCGGTATTGGGGGCGAGATCGTCCTGTGTCTAGGAGAGCCATTACACAAAGCCCACGGCCGTGGCAGGAGATTTACTGGTAGGTACTCCAGTAGTATCTCAGGGTGTTATTGGGCTACACCCCGACACGACTTATACTGCTATTGGGGGTCTGACGTTACTAGCCCCTAAGAAGATATGCGATACTCATAGACGAACGGACCGGACTGTATATACATTGTCGCTGTTAGGCTCAGTAGGGTTTCCGGATGAGTTCGGTCATCGTCCTCCCTTGAGGTCAGTCCATGGGCAGCCGTTACGCATAGCTAATGCCGCTGACGGTTTGTGGTTAAACCTACTGCCAGGGTATTGACGAGTCATTAGAGTCCCCCACAGATAGTTTCCCAAGTTCGGGCGAAACGTTGTAGTGGCCGTATGGTTTTATGGCAGGGTTCGGAAAATGCACGTACGTTTACGCACGTGTCAGTTTTCGGGCAGATGATACTGGTCGGCTTTGGTTTAAGCCGGATCCGAGTATTATATTGAGTAGATATAATATCTTTGTCTCAGTTGCATTTGTATTCGGTCGTAATACAAATGCGGGTATATTTATACAGTTACGGGGTTATCCTGAAATTCGTTTCGGAATCACTTTTGGAAGTTGCCAGTTTCCAGTTTTCTATCAGCCGTCTTTTAACAATCGGTTAAAGACGGATTTATCTTTTCTTGGATAAGGTTGAGTCGTGATTCTAGAAAGTTCTAGAGAGGGTGACTTGGCTTGGTGAGTCATTAGTGCATTAATGGAGTCATTAATGTCTTGATGAGGTGTATAATGACTCATGCTTTAAGCTTTATTGTTTCTTGTTTTCTTAAGGATATTTTCTCTTGATATTTTGCTTATAGTTACCCTCACATTGCTCCTACACTCACCCCCTCTCCATATATGTGGCTGGCCCCTCCCCTCTCTCACTCTCACTTGAGTTTTCATTTGAAAAATATGATAGATTTTGGGGTGTATGGAATTTCACAGCTCATTTCATTCCATCACCCGATTCGAGTGGCAACTTCATTAACCGTTTGTCCATAGCTTTGGACGTAACGAGACAAAGTCATCTACTCATTCTCTATATCATTCTTGGTCGTCTCTTTTGGCAAACTTGACGCCCGAGTTGCCTCGAGTCAGAGGCGGGAGCCCGTTTAAAGAATCGTTGACGTGGTGCCACCTGGACGAGCAGATCGGAGATCGAAGAGATCGGAGCAGCTGCAACGGAGCGTGGGATGATGGTTAAAGAACGAAGGACTCGGATCGTTCGGTATAACCTTTCTACACTCTTTACAGTTTGTTAGTTTAGAAATAATGGAAGATCCGGGTTAATGTATACGATAGCGCCAGTTAAAAAGTTTTGTTCCGCATTTGGCGTCTGTAGACGGCTGGGGCGCTACCGTAGACTTACAGTATGCAACTCTGACAATCCAAAAGCCAATGTGTTTTAAGAAGGTCCGGTTAACTTGGTTCATGAGTTCTAGTCTAGGGTCGGGCCATGGTCGCTGCCAAAGAGAGAGTGAAAAGAAATACTCAGCGTGCACTCTAATTTAGATCAGAATTGTTAATCACTTTATCTAATCAGAATGTCTCCTACTGTTTCCTCAAATTCTCCTCCAAACCCAAAAGATGAATTAGTCGGGATCATCTAAAATCACCCGAGGAGTAAACCAACTCATCAGTGGGAATCGGGATCCAACTATGATCGCATGATAATCTGATGGAATCCACTCAAGTCATCATACTCCAGAAGGTATGCTCATGCATGGTAAGTTTCCTGTATGTTTGAAACTCCCGATGTGATTTTTACCCCATGCTCTTATGGCCTTGACGAAGGTCAACAAATCATAAGTCACATGGCAAGTTCTACCCGTCATTGTCCAGGTTAATTTGAACCCACCCATACTCACCCTTGACAAAGGTCAACAAGGTTGTACGACTGTCCCAAACCAACGCTTCTATTTATGCAACAGAAAGGTAACAAACAGCTACCATACACTATGCCTTTTCGAAGGTCAACAAACATAGCATGAATACTAAGTGCTACCCGTTTGAAATGACGGAGGGCTACAAATGGTTTTTGGCAAAAAACCTTTAATGTAATGAACATGATATCGTTGAAGGAACCGGATAGCTTTACAAATATATAGTGCGAGAACCTTTGCTAAAGAGGTCACTCCCGGTGAAAGGATCTCGGCTCTTTCCTCATGGAATGAGGTGCAGGATATTCCAACTGAATACCGCGATGCCAAGCAAAAATGTAACATTTCAGAAAAATAAAATATTATTTTTGGGAAGTTAAATAATTAAAATAATAAATATTATGAATATTTTAATGCGTGGAGATTAGTTTTAATGTTATGGTATGATCATATACCGATATAATGGAAAATATTGGAAAATTACATTTGAATGTTGATTTTGAAAGAATATTATATGATTTAGACACTTTATAAATCTTATCCGATTAATTATATTCAAGTTACGGCTAAGCATGATTACAAATTACTAATTTTGCATTAAGCTTGTTTACGCTTATGACATGCATCATGTCATGTTACACAACTTGTTACATTTCCTTTGTTTTTGAAAATCATGCTTGTTTTCTTTTATTACTTGGTTTTGTTTTTGTTTTTGTTGTAGATTTATAAGAAAAGAAAAATAATAAAGAATGGGGGCATGGCATGGGGGTATGGGCAAGAGAGAGAAGAGAGAGGGGGTGAGGGGTCTCTTTGACTTGGCCATTTCATCTTCACTTCACTTTCTTCACCTCATTTTCTTTTCCTCCTCTCACCACGGCTGCCCTATCCCTCCACCTCCTCTACCTCCTCACATCAACCCTAAACCCACATTAAAACCATGGATCCCTTTCATTAAAATTAAGCACAAACTCACTACAAGCATGGTGGACTAAGCAAGTTAGGATTTTGAGCACTTGGGGCAAATCAAGAATTTTCTTGAGTTGCGAAATGAGGTATTTCTTTCACCATTAGTATAGTTATTAATTTCTTTTATGTCACGACCCGAAAGTACGGAACATTACCGGCACTTAAACTTCGAAACGTCTCGAGGCGTTCGTAATCTAAGAAAGCCGAAAACCCAGAAATCCAAACCAAGAAAAGTAGTAGAGTGAAGGAAAACCAATTTAAATCAAGTAATTTTAATAGCATAAGCCGAATTATGCGTTTTTAGAAACATCAAATATTTCCTGAAAATTTCGGCAGAGTCTCCTTTGAAAATACTGGCCCCCAAATGGGATACAACATGAATAGTATACGAAATCAATAAAAGGGCATCCCCAAGCGGCAGCTAGCTCTTCGTCAATCGACGGTCACAACCACACAAGCAATATAATATACAACGCCAACGGAGAGGATCAAAAACCCAAAACCACAAGAAAACCACAGAAATAAAATGCGCGACTCTAAGGTCGAAAGAATAGCATCTCTGGTCTCTATCTAAAAAAATTACATTTTTGGTTGATGGAACTTCTAGATACAACAGAGTAATAATATACAAGTTATATAATGGGGGGTACGATACAGGTAAACCCACCTACTAGCAAATCACACGAGGGAAACTAAGCCCGCAAGCCGTAAAGAAACCTGTACGGCAAACCTGCAAGAAACTGGGGCACAACGTGGGTGAGTTGCCAACTCGTGAATAGAAAAACATCTACGAACAGAAATCGCATAAATAACGCAACCTAGGTCAATGATCATAATATATCCTCAATTATATATAACATGCAACCAAAACAAGGCTAGGGTAAATATCTAACCCGAGTGTAATCTCATGTGCCCGTGTCAGTGCCTTAGGTAGCAATAAATCATATGAATGAGGTAAGAATGCATGAAAACAGAATACATATAAATGAAGAAACTGTTTTCATAAATTAGTGAGATTTCCTTTGTATTTTTAAAATGAGGTATCATAAATGAAATCAGCATCAACAGTGTCTAGCATCGACATAAAACATAAATCTCAATGTCTCAAAACCTCAGGTCCCGGCTATCCGGACTGGCCTGTATCATCAAATCTCAGCACCTCCATATCTCGAAATCTCAATATCTAGGTCGCCGTCAGTCCAGATTGGCCCCTACCATCCATCTCAAGACCACGACGGTATCCTCCGGATATCCGACGCGTCGGGTAATTTCACCGGTAGGTAGTCTACCCCTGCCAGGCTCACATCATCATCACCACGCGCTTCTTTCCCCGGGGTACCTTACCGAGCCCACCATGTACCCGAAACGGTTCATCCATCTCCTCGAATCTGGTCTCGAAATCCATCAGCAAACTCATGGTGGACGACTCATACATCATGGGAAAACCACATTTTTATTTAAAAAGAGAGAAAGCAGTTTATATATGTTTTGCGGTTTTTCTCCAAATCCAGAAAATATCATGGAAATCCGAATCATCAATAGCGTGTAAAACCATGAATATAAGCATGAGCATCCATGAATGCGGCATATAATGAATAACAGTTTGCATGAAGTAGTAGGTAATAACTACATTGTCTAAACTAGCATATAAGGCATGCACACTAATATCATGTCTAAACTATTAGCTAACAGGCTATGTCAATGTAATAGTATTTTCTATGTGTACGTGACATGGCAATTACCGATGAAGATGTGTGTGAGCCGGCAAGTAAGTATACGTGGTACATACGCATCATCGGTAAAGGCGATGGTGTCCTAACAGCATGATATCAGTAATGAAATGTGAATTACAATAAGTATGCGATGCGGAGCAACAACAATAATATGCGGGAGCTGAAAACTAGACACAACGGTAACTAAACTGCATTACCCTAATATAAGTCCTACAATAGCGCCTTTTGAAATAATACGAATCGTGGTGTTTTGAAAATAAGGGCTACGGTGTTTTTAAGAAAAGACACGTCTTTTGAAATATCCGTAGAATCCCTTGACCTGTCTTTTAAAATACCCACGATTCGTTAGTTTTGAAATAGGTAGGAGTCTAATCGAGTCTAACAACTACACTAAACTATACGGCTGAACTAACAAGCTGAACTACAGGTAAGGAAACCGCCTAACATCTGAGTCGATATATATATAAACATATATTAATATTAGTCGGTGATCCCGCCTCGATAATATCACATCCGATACCATATCTATAATCAGATATTCCCAAGTCAAGAGTGCGGATCTATCATCAATATATAGCTCGTACGTAAATCCGTCGTACGGCATCCCCACATCTGGGTACGGGTCAATATCACATTCATCACACTATTCATCTGGTATCCCTTTTATCAAAGATCATAATCCGGGAACGGATGTATGTCTAGTACAAAACTGATACCACCTACGTATGCATGCACGTGTGTGAAACACTACGTCAAAGGACCCGCTACAACGTCATGTCGTATCTCAAATACGAATCCTGCCATATCACCGAATTCACAACCTCAATACAAATCTCATCGACTCTTCTCAAACCCAAGTATCATCCTCAAATCCGTATGTGAACACATAGTCCCATACCCATGTGAACACATAACTATGTATTCCTGTATAAGCACAAATGAAAGAAGAAAGTATGCAAGTATGGGTGGGTGTGTGCATACGTGGTGCGACCACAACTCTAGGGTTTCGCGACACTAAATATCCAAGAACACCAAATATCCATATTATCATCAATGCACTCAAACAAAATATAAACAATATATATGTGTGTGTATACGTATTCGTATACATCACCACGAACTTCGGGGGTGCTATACGCCATCCACCCGACTTCTCCACGTAGATATAAATCTACTCACCTGGTCCTTGCTCGCCAGTGCCGACGTCGCCACGCGCTTGCGTGTCGTCTTGAAGTTCACATGGGGTACCTACATATCATAACGCACCGTATCGCATTAAAATCCGACTCATGACCAAAACTACTCACGAATCCCACATAGGTCAAAACCTATGGTTGCTTTCTCAAATCAACCCAAAAACCCTCGACATCGCTGTACACACGTCGATTGATCGAGAAAAACACCAAACGTACCAATCGTTGTTTTATAAGTCACTAAAAATATATGAAATAGGATGAAAATCATCAAAACCAATAAATTGATCAAATCGGTTTATTTCCAAAAAGCCTAGTAAAGGGGTCGTTAACCGTTTTACTACAAGTCTTGATGTTTTAGCAAACTAGTGGTCACAATACCCACTAATTATCTTAATTAGGCCACATAAACATTTACTAGATTTTTAATCTTGCTAAATTACATTAAACCAAAATCTAGTTAGCAAAAGTTACCTTTTTAGTTCAAAACTTGGTGTTTTAACCAATCTAAATATTTTAACAATTCTAGTGGCTATAATGTTCATTAAACATCTTAATTATGTCATACCAATGTTAATTAGATTTTAAAATCACTCATTTCCATCAATTCTAAAAAACCTAGTTTGCAATATTTGTACAATTATTACAATTTTAAACTAACAATTTGCAAACTAGCAATTAGATTAGTTTTAACAAGTTTTAAGATGCTAGCCCATATCACACAACCATGCACAATTGATCACTACCCAACTCCAAAACAAAAACCTAACCTGAATTTCAAACCCTTCTCTTGAATGTTAAATTTTAATTAATTCCATAATTAAACATCTAATTAAAACTAGATTCAAACATACAATTAACAATTAACAAATTTGGATGAAACTTTATACCTCATGATCAAGAGATCAAACATGAAGCTTAGCCTCCCAAACTTGCTTCCATCCCCCAAGATCCATACTAAATTGGCTAAAGAATAATGGGTAAAGCTTGGATTTGGAGTTTGCTTTGAATTTGTGAGTAAATTTGTGGATTTTTGATGGAATTTTGTGATGAAATGAGAGGGGGAAAATTGGGGGGCTGCACCAAGGGGGGCTCGGCCAGAATTGAGGAGGGGGAGAAGAGAGGGTGTGGGGGTGTTTGTAAAGTTAAGGAAAAGTCCAAGTCACCATTATCTAACACCATACCTCTTTATTTAATATTTCCTTTATTCTATTCTCTTGATTTTCTTTTCTTTTATCAAAAGAAGTGGGGACATGGGGGATGTGGCTGCTGAAAATTCAGCCAAGGAGGGGAATTGGTGTAGTGTGTGAGTGTGGGGTGAAGGAAAATGACAAATACAATACCCCAACATCCATTTACACTAAAAAAAAAGCCTTTTTTTCATCAATAATTTCTAAACCATTTTGGAAAACGATTTCGTTTCAAAAACCACCTGATAAAATTTTGTTTCATGTTTTATGATGCACAAAATTTGTTTCTACCCATTCCAGTGTGTAATTTTTCCTAATTAAATGTATTAGTGACAGCTTAAAATAATAATAAAATAATTTTTTTTCATAAAATTTGAAATTTTACCAGTGGCTCAATAAACACCAAATACTAGTAATTACATAGCTAGAATATGTATATTTAATTTTTATAATAAGATATTTGTATTTTGACTTATTACAGAAAACCCCCTTATTTTACCGATTTTTTCGAAATTTCACCGAAACGATTTTCAAAACGTTACAATTTTCCCCCTTAAAGAAATTCGGTTCCCGAATTTAAATTCAAACTTCCCCCAAATACAAAAACATCTAAGCAAAACCATCAAGTCGTCGGGGCTCCGAAATCATAAGTACATAAAACGCATCATAGCGCAATACATGCGCATGAGTAATGAGCAGATAACTCAAAATCAAAACTCCGTCAAGCATCCCGCAATCATCGAAGTCACGGTAAAGACACAAATGTCAAATCCAATACAAAACCAATATGATATAACTCGAAACTATACATGTAAATATCAAATCTATATATGTAAATATCTGAAGGAAATGAATGCCAAATATATTCAGGTACTGTCCTCTACCTAGTCCTGCCCAGTACGAAAACACATAGCAAATATAATAAAAACGTACTGCTCTATAGGAAAAATCAATCCCAAATAAGCGTATGAATACTACGTGCGTCTGGTGCGCACGGAAATCAAAATCCATATACGTGCCAAACAAGTGCACAGAAACAAGATCTAAGTGCATCGGGTGTGCACGGAACATCTGTCGTAGGCAACATGTGTGCCTGACAGCAAAATCAGGTGCATCTGACATGCACGAAAAATCTCGATTTAGTGCATCTGGTGTGCATCAAAATCACACTTCAAAACATGCGCCCAACATGCGTGAAAATCCAAATCAGGTGCATCCATCGTGCACAAAATCATGAAATCCAATATCAAGTGCCGAACATGCGCAAAATCAAATCGTGTGCGTATATACGCACAAAATCAACTCAAATGTCTAAAACCGTAAAATCACAAACATGTGAAACCAAGCACGAAAACGATATCAAGTGCAACGACTGTGCGAAAATCGTAAATCCTCAATCATCACAACAAAATCATGCGAATAATTCACCCCAAAACATCGAAATCTAGTATGGCGGAATAGTTCCGCTCAAGCACATACTCAAGAATCTCTGGCCAATTGTCGCGGTCACTAGTGGGACGTCTCGTCGATGATCATGAACTCTGGCCTGCTAGTGTGCATAACAATGACCACTCCTGGGTCAAGGTCTTCACTGTGAATTACCAATCTCTCGGTCCATCGGCTCATCGGCCTTGTCAGGTGTGCTAACGGGGATGATCCCATTCTGGCACGTCTCTTGTCATCTCCCGGTCAATCATCGCGACCACTCGTAAGACAGCATATCACTGGCGTCGGCCTCTGGCTCTCTGAATGTACGTGACACATCTGATCCTGGGTGCAAGTATCATTGCAGCAGCGTCCTGGAAGGAATCCTGCTCACGGTCTCTTCCATGTCTCGTCTCTGCCAACTGTCCGGAAGTCATCGTCCTTTACTATATCTGCGTCTTGCTCTGGGATGACTGCATCCTCATCGCGACTTCTCGGGAAGGTATATCCAAGCACAATGCCTCGTCATGCGTATCGCGTCTCTGATGTAGGCGGAGTGGAACGTCGTCTTATCCAGATATTGTACGGACCTCTTTACTCCACTTTCTCAAATGTCGACTGCTTTGGACTCGTCTCATCATGGCTACATGGACTGAGCTCCAACGGCTATCCTCGTATCGGGAGTCTCCCAAGGAATGCATCTCACCACCTAGCATCCGAATTAAGTCGAGCCATCTGATCGAGTCGTCAAAACCTCATAATCCCCCAAGAGCTCAACCTCTTGGGCACAGTTTAATAGTATCGAGTACATACCACAGCATCGGTGGTACAGCCGTAGAAGGGCATACCCAAGCCTCACTAATGGAGCCGTAAAACTGCCGCAAACCCGAAGGTTCAAAGGCTTTCACACGGTCATTAAGTCGAGTTAGGGTTTCATTCTTCTAGAGGGACCATAGAATTGCCTGCATGTCTTTCCGACTGCTTTAAACATGGAATAATAGGTTTCTGACATTCGATCGTCTCTGTCGACTCTCAACGTCTCCGCGTGAAGTCGTCTCTAGCTGGAATCAATCTATCTGATGACCTCGCATCGGGGTAGGCGAACGAACCACATGTCCTAGTCATTCATCATCGGGTGACTAGCGACCTTCTATCATCTCTTCGTACTACTCGTCCTGCAATAGCTCCAACATATGGGGCGATATCTCGTCGTTCACAGCAAAAACCGGTTCGCTCATCTGCACACTGAACCGTGCCTCAATCACTTCAATGGTCATCTAAGTATGGCTAGCCTCTACCGGTGGCTCAGTCCTCTGGTGCTAATCTGCACATCCGAGCAACCTCATACGGTGATCCATCCAACGCTCGTGGCGCAAAACACAATCAAAAGACACCTCTCTACAATCGGGTGTCGCCGGAATCACGCCCTGGTCAGTCCTCGTTCGTGACGAGCTCGTGCTGACCGCAACTCTAGCCGTAGCTCTCCCTGCCCGTAATCGTGGCAGCAAAACCAAACTGGTACCGATGAGGCTAGATCAGGAAGGAATATAATAATGAACAAGGAAATGTACATCCTAAGGCTTCTTAAGTGGAGTGGCGTGCCGTAAATATGCCGCGGAACATACCAACGGTACGTCACTCTACTTTAGTCACCTATTCCATCAACCAATGGTCATCCTACGCTCCGAAGGTAAAACCTAACGCTCTGATACCAACTTTGTCATGACCCGAAAGTACGGAACATGACCGGCACATAAACTACGAAACGTCTCTAGGTGTTCGTAATCTAAGAAAGCCGAAAACCCAAAAATCCAAACCAAGAAAAGTAGTAGAGTGAAGGAAAACCAATTTAAATCAAGTAGTTTAAATAGCATAAGCCGAATTATGCGTTTTTAGAAACATCAAATATTTCCTGAAAATTTCGGCAGAGTCTCCTTTGTAAATACTGGCCCCCAAACGGGATACAACATGAATAGTATACGAAATCAATAAAAGGGCATCCCCAAGCGGGAGCTAGCTCTTCTTCAATCGACGGTCACAACCACACAAGCAATATAATATACAACGCCAACGGCAAGGATGAAAAACCCAAAACCACAAGAAAACCACAGAAATAAAACGCGCGACTCTAAGGTCGAAAGAATAGCATCTCTGGTCTCTATCTCAAAAAAATACATTTTTGGTTGATGGAACTTCTAGATACAACAGAGTAATAATATACAAGTTATATAATGGGGGGTATGATACAAGTAAACCCACCTACTAGCAAATCACACGAGGGAAACTAAGCCCGCAAGCCGTAAAGAAACCTGTACGGCAAACCTGCAAGAAACTGGGGCACAATGGGGGTGAGTTGTCAACTCGTGAATAGAAAAACATCTACGAACAGAAATCGCATAAATAACGCAACCTAGGTCAATGATCATAATATATCCTCAATTATATATAACATGCAACCTAAACAAGGCTAGGGTAAATATCTAACCCGAGTGTAATCTCATGCGCCCGTGTAAGTGCCTCAGGTAGCAATAAATCATATGAATGTGGTATGAATGCATGAAAACAGAATACATATAAATGAAGAAACTGTTTTCATAAATTAGTGAGATTTCCTTTGTATTTTTAAAATGAGGTATCATAAATGAAATCAGCATCAACAGTGTCTAGCATCGACATAAAACATAAATCTCAATGTCTCAAAACCTCAGGCTCCGGCTATCCGGACTGGCCTGTATCATCAAATCTCAGTACCTCAATATCTCGAAATCTCAATATCTAGGGCGCCGTCAGTCCAGACCGGCCCCTACCATCCATCTCAAAACCACGACGGTATCCTCCGGATATCCGACGCATCGGGTAATATCACCGGTAGGTAGTCTCCCCCTGCCAGGCTCACATCGTCATCACCATGAGCTTCTTGCCCCGGGGTACCTTACCGGGCCCACCATGTACCCGAAACGGTTCATCCATCTCCTCGAATCGGGTCTCGAAATCCATCAGCAAACTCGTGGTGGACGACTCATACATCATGGGAAAACAGCATTTTTATTTAAAAAGAATGAAAGCAGTTTATATATGTTTTACGGTTTTTCTCCAAATCCAGAAAATATCATGGAAATCCGAATCATCAATAGCGTATAAAACCATGAATATAAGCATGAGCATCCATGAATGCGGCTTATAATGAATAACAGTTTGCATGAAGTAGCAGGTAATAACTACAATGTCTAAACTAGCATATAAGGCAAGTACACTAATATCATGTCTAAACCATTAGGTAACAGGCCATGTCAATGTAATAGTATTTTCTATGTGTACGTGACATGGCAATTACCGATGAAAATGTGTGTGCGCCGGCAAGTAAGTGTACGTGGTACATACGGATCATCGGTAATGGTGATGGTGTCCTAACAGCATGATATCAATAATAAAATGTGAATTACAATAAGTATGCGATGTGGAGCAACAGCAATAATATGCGGGAGCTGAAAACTAGACACAACGGTAACTAAACTGCATTACCCTAATATAAGTCCTACAATAGCGCCTTTTGAAATAACACGAATCACGATGTTTTGAAAATAAGGGCTACGGTGGTTTTAAGAAAAGACACGTCTTTTGAAATATCCGTAGAATCCCTTGACCTGTCTTTTAAAATACCCACGATTCGTTATTTTTGAAATAGGTAGGAGTCTAATCTAGTCTAACAACTACACTAAATTATACGGCTGAACTAACAAGCTGAACAACAGGTAAGGAAACCGCCTAACATCTGAGTCGATATATATATAAACATATATATATATATTAGTCGGTGATCCCACCTCGATAATATCACATCCGATACCATATCTATAATAAGATATTCCCAAGTCAAGAGTGCGGATCTATCATCAATATATAGCTCGTACGTAAATCCGTCGTACGGCATCCCCACATCTGGGTACGGGTCAATATCACATTCATCACACTATTCATCTGGTATCCCCTTTATCAAAGATCATAATCCGGGTACGGATCTATGTCTAGTACAATACTGATACCACCTACGTTTGCATGCACGTGTGTGAAACACTACGTCAAAGGACCCGCTACAACGTCATGTCGTATCTCAAATACGAATCCTGCCATATCACCGAATTCACAACCTCAATACAAATCTCATCGACTCATCTCAAACCCAAGTATCATCCTCAAATCCGTATGTGAACACATAGTCCCATACCCATGTGAACACATAACTATGTATTCCTGTATAAGCACAAATGAAAGAAGAAAGTATGCAAGTATGGGTGGGTGTGTGCATACATGGTGCGACCACAACTCTAGTGTTTCGCGACACTAAATATCCAAGAACACCAAATATCCATATTATCATCAATGCACTCAAACAAAATATAAACAATATATATATATGTGTGTATACGTATTCGTATACATCACCACGAACTGCGGGGGTGCTATACGCCATCCACCCGACTTCTTCCCGTAGATATAAATCTACTCACCCGGTCCTCGCTCGCCGGTGCCGACGTCGCCACGCGTTTTCTTGTCGTCTCGAAGTCCACATGGGGTACCTACATATCATAACGCACCGTATCGCATTAAAATCCGACTCATGACCAAAACTACGCACGAAACCCACATAGGTCAAAACCTATGGTTGCTTTCTCAAATCAACCCAAAAACCCTTGACATCGGTGTACACACGCCGATTGATCGAGAAAAACACCAAACGTACCAATCGTTGTTTTATAAGTCACTAAAAATATATGAAATAGGATGCAAATCATCAAAACCAATAAATTGATCAAATCGGTTTATTTCCAATAAGCCTAGTAAAGGGGTTGTTAACCGTTTTACTACAAGTCTTAATGTTTTAGCAAACTAGTGGTCACAATACCCACTAATTATCTTAATTAGGCCACATAAACATTTACTTGATTTTTAATCTTGCTAAATTACATTAAACCAAAATCTAGTTAGCAAAAGTTACCTTATTAGTTCAAAACTTGGTGTTTTAACCAATCTAAATATTTTAACAATTCTAGTGGCTATAATGTTCATTAAACATCTTAATTATGTTATACCAATGTTAATTAGATTTTAAAATCACTCATTTCCATCAATTCTAAAAAACCTAGTTCGCAATATTTGCACAATTATTACAATTTTAAACTAACAATTTGCAAACTAGCAATTATATTAGTTTTAACAAGTTTTAAGATGCTAGCCCATATCACACAACCATGCACAATTGATCACAACCCAACTCCAAAACAAAAACCTAACTTGAATTTCAAACCCTTCTCTTGAAAGTTAAATTTTAATTAATTCCATAATTAAACATCTAATTAAAACTAGATTCAAACATACAATTAACAATTAACAAATTTGGATGAAACTTTATACCTCATGATCAAGAGATCAAACATGAAGCTTAGCCTCCCAAACTTGCTTCCATCCCCCAAGATCCATACTAAATTGGCTAAAGAATAATGGGTAAAGCTTGGATTTGGAGTTTGCTTTGAATTTGTGAGTAAATTTGTGGATTTTTGATGGAATTTTGTGATTAAATGAGAGGGGGAAAATTGGAGGGTTGCACAAAGGGGGGCTCGGCCAGAATTGAGGAGGGGGAGAAGAGAGGGTGTGGGGGTGTTTGTAAAGTCAAGGAAAAGTCCAAGTCACCATTATCTAACACCATACCTCTTTATTTAATATTTCCTTTATTCTATTCTCTTGATTTTCTTTTCTTTTATCAAAAGAAGTGGGGACATGGGGGATGTGGCTGCTGAAAATTCAGCCAAGGAGGGGAATTGGTGTAGTGTGTGAGTGTGGGGTGAAGGAAAATGACAAATACAATACCCCAACATCCATTTACACTAAAAAAAAGCCTTTTTTCATCAATAATTTCTAAACCGTTTAGGCAAACGATTTCGTTTCAAAAACCACATGATAAATTTTTTTTAATGTTTTATGATGCAAAAAATTTGTTTCAACTCATTCCAGTTTGTAATTTTTCCTAATTAAATGTATTAGTGACGGCTTAAAATAATAATAAAATAAATTTTTTTCAGAAAATTTGAAATTTCACCAGTGGCTCAATAAACACCAAATACTAGTAATTACATAGCTAGAATATGTATATTTAATTTTTATAATAAGATATTTGTATTTTGACTTATTACAGAAAACCCCTTATTTTACCGATTTTTTCGAAATTTCACCGAAACGATTTTTAAAACGTTACATTTTAGCATCTATATTAGTTTATGTAGAGTTACTAGGCACACTCAAGAGGTTACACAAGGCATCAACCATGCCAAATTCAAATTTTTAGGTGCCGAAGAACCCTAATGAATATCGTTAACTAGAAGTTAAGGCGAAAGAACATGCAAGCAAACAACTTTGCTAATAAGTGAAAGGGATTAAAACCTTCGTAGATCCAGTCCACCACTTCTTTAGCTCCGAGATGACGTCCCTCCGTTGCGATCATCGGGATCCCGGACTCTAGCAATGGTTTCGTCGGAGAAATGAGCGGGCTAGGTCGTTGACTTCGAGGCCGAAGATGATCTACATCGAGGAGACTCAAACTCAAGCTATTCCTTCACTTGGTCAAAAACTTTGTGAAGAGAAAACCCTATAATACATGGCAAGTGGTAGAGGATGAAGAAATAGGAAGTTGGTTCACTTTAGAATTGGATTTCTCACTCTTTTTCTCAAGGCACCATTGAAGGTAGCAAGCTTGTGTGAGCTTGATGAAGATGAAGAAGAAGCAAAGTATCATATGAATAATATCCAAATGATACTTATCCAATAAATAATGGCACCTTGGTTGAGTTAAGCCCTCATGCTTAACTCATATAGAGATTTAACCAAACCATTAGGTTAAAGGTTGGGTTAACTAATATCTTTAAACATATGACAAAAGAGTTGACTTTGTCAATGTTTATCAAGCTTCATGAAGCTTGATAACTTTGACCAAAGTCACACACTTTTAATATATGCTTAGGAAAATAGTAAACCCTAATCTAACCTTGATTTGGTTCAAGTCTCATACACACAACTTGTTTGTATCATCAAGCATGATACAAACATGTTCACTTGCATATATCACATATAAACAATATGCACATTCAAGTGAGAAAATCAATCTTAAGTGAACCAATACTAGTTAATGTAAATTAATATATCAAATATATAATTATAAATTAAATCATTAAATCAACACTTGATTTAACGATCCGGTCATATCGTATATAACCGACTAATATCAATAGTAACAACTTATCGAATCAACACTTGATCCGATAACCCGGCTATATCGCATACAACCGATCAATGTCACAAATCACGAGAATAGAATACAGTATCACATACTGGTATTATTCTCGGTCCCGCACATATCTCATATGCGCTCCTATTTCGTTTCGCTTGAGCCTGGTAACCCCAGTGTAGGACTCTAAAGACTCGTCAATACGCCGGCAGTATGTGATGATCATATCAAACACCCACAAGCCGCAAGCGGTCTGCTATACGTAACGGCCACCCGGGTATTGAGCGATTAGAAGATCAACGAGCAAGCCCGCTCACACTCCTGTGAATTCAACCAGTAACACTACCGTACAGTCCGGTATGTTCGTCTGATATGTCGCATATCTCGTCTAGGGGTGGTAAACGTCAGACCCCAATAACTCGATAAGTCGTGTCGATATGAGGATCATAACGGGTCGAGAAACTACTGGTAACACTTACCAGTAAATCCCTAAAACAGCCTTAGCCAAGGACATCGTGTTATAGCCAATCGAGAACTGCGCAACATCAACTCCCTATACCGGGAGAGACGAAACCCCTCCTATCGCTCATTGGCTCCATGTGACTCGGGACTGTACCCAAAAACCACCGTTTTGCATTCCCTCTTGGACGTGGTAAGGTGGAAATCAAAGCACAGTGGGAATCACACAAGACTCTATGACGATCTCGGGCTTACAGACAAACCTGCACCAGTGTCACCAGAGAACTGCCATCTGACGTAAGGTATAATACCATCTGGGAGTTCTCGTCGAGTCCGTCCAGTGTACCCAGTCTCCACTGAGCACCCGTATATCATCTCTGATGTCAAATACCAATGGATATGGGATCATCCATCGCCCATCTGTATGGGTCGAGAAGGTATACGCTAGTCTACTCTGGTATATCGATGCCCCGTCTCGATACACCCACGACTAGGGACTTTGAAGGATGTACTTATGGACTACCATGTCCCCACTAGTATGATCCGCATCATAGTCCAAGTAGTCAAGTACACATCCTAAGGGCTTTACCAACATGTAACAGAGAGATAATCAGTGTACACGTTAAAGTAAAGAGTAACCAGATAGCATAGTATCATATCGAGCAAGAAAGTCATCCCTATATATGTCCAAGCATCCACTACAATATACATCCTATGTATAGTAATGGCCTCTAGGGCATACATATAACTAACAATCTCCCACTTGCACTAGGGCCATCTGATAGCAGTGGTTGTAGTATCTCATACTCAACCATCCCATAAAAGTCTCTCTCTGGGAAAAGGCTTTTGTGAGTGGATCCGCCGTGTTGTCATCCGAGTCTACTCTCCTAACCTCAATCCCCTGGAGATCAACCATCTCCACGATCAGGTGATACAGCCTAAGAATATGTCTGGATCACTGATGGGACGGGCGTTCCTAGGCATAAGCCATAACTCCATTGTCACACAATGGAAGGAACAAAGTTCATCTCATGAACAAATATATACCCAGACTTCCTCTTTGGTAGCATCTTTGGTAGCGATGTATCCAGCCTTTATCGTCTAGTATGCCACGGTATCTAGCTTGGAACTCTTCCAACATACCGTCCCTTTACTGAGGGTAAAGACAATGCCTGTGACTGACATTCAGTCATCCTTATCACTCTGGAACCTTTCCTTTGATTCTTCCCAGGATCAACTTATACCTTCTCACTACAGCTAGTGAGGATCCTAAGTTCCACTTAGATCTATCTCATAGATCCAAACTATGGATTTAGGAGGTATCACTTTGATCCTATTTGGAGAATCCTTGTGATAAGTGGAGATTGACCGAGCGTAGCTTAGAAAACCACTTCCTTATCAAGAGTATGTCATCCACGTACTCTACGAGGATCACCAGTATACTCCCTACTACCTTTTTATATATACAAGGTCCATCTACCATTTTGATGATGTCAAACTCTTTGACTATCTCATCAAAACAGATGTTCCAACTCCGCGATGCCTGCTTTATCACATAAAACATCTTGCACATGTTTCTGCTGCTCCCACTGTCTACGAAGCCCTCTGACTGTGTACTTATAGACTATATCTTCTAAATCTTTATTTAGAAAAGCAGTCATGACACCCAACCACCAGATATCGTAGTCATGGTATGTAGCCGTGGCAAGTAGGATCTGGATGGACTTAAGCATAGGTACTTAGAAAAGGTTTCATCATAATCCATACCTGGTCAATGATGCAAACTTTTAACAAGTATAGCTTTGAAAGTCTCAACTTTTCCATGTACACCAAGTAATCTTCTCAAGATATACTTGCTCCTGATGGGAATTTAACCCTTCAGATAAAGCAACCAAAGTCTATACTTTGTTGGTTTATAAAGATTCCATCTCAGATCGATAAGCATCCTGCCATTCTTACAGAGTCCTACTCCTGATGGCCAGCCCGAAACTAGTTGGGTCATCATCTCATGATGCAATCCTTGCACCTACTGTCATAGAGAAACCGAAGTATCTATCAGGTGGGTGAGAAACCCTACTAGATCGGCGGAGAGGCTGAGGTTCGTTGGTTGCTACTGAATCCTTTGGTTCTACCAAATCATCAGCTGCAGTTTGTATAGCTAGAACTGTTTCCAGTTCCACCTCATGACCAATAATTTCTTCACAAGAAATTCCATTTCATAAGGGTGGCATGCTGAGAAACAAAATATTTTTGTTCCTCGGTTAGGTAGAAGATATTCCCTTGCGTATGCTTGAGATATCCAACAAACTTTCACAGATCTGACTTTGCCTCGAGCTTGTCCGGATTTTGCTTTTTAGACATAGGCCGGACAATCCCAAATCTTAACTGACTTGAGAGATGGGCTCTTCCCTTTCCATATCTCATATGAAATGGTAGGCAACTGATTTGATCGGAACCCTATTCAATAGGTATGCAACTTCATAAGTGCATAACTTTCTAAAAGGAAATAGGAAACTCAGTAGTACTCATCATAGAGCACACCATATCACATAGGGTGCTATTGCTCCGCCCCGATACACCGAGGTGCTGTAGTGTATAAGGAGGAGTAATGCTGAGAGAGAATCTTATTCTTAGAATAGTCCAGGAATCCCGTGCTCAAGTATTCTCCTCCCTGATCACATCAAAGGACAAAATACTTATACCTGTTGTTGGTTCTCTACTTCTAACTTATATTCTGTGAATATCTCAAAAGGCTCGGACTTGTGTTTCAACAGGAACATAAGTCTGAATCTTGAGAGATTATCGGAGAATGTAATGAAGTACAAAGAACCGGTATTGGCATGTGTAGACAGGGGACCATCATACATCAGCATGTATCAATCCCAAGAGTTCACTAACTCTTTCTCTGTTTCCAATAAACAGAGCTATGGTCATCTTATCTCTGTGACATGACTGGCAAGTTTCACAAGATGTAAATTCAAACTAATTAAAATATGCATCTATATGTAACTTAGCTAGTCAGGTCGCATTGATATGACCTAGTCTACAATACCTCAAGAAGAATTCGTTCATTTCTGAACTCTTCCTCTTGTGTGTGTTCTATATACTAAGAACTGTGGTTTGATTTAGAACGTCAATGCTTTTAGATAACGTGCTAGAACCGATCAACTCTTGATATAGGAAATGTTCAAAACATTATTCAACATTACAAAATTATATCCTCCTTTACTAATAAAGAGACTGATATGATTTTGTATATCAGGTTCGGTATCTAATAACATTTCTTCAGAATCAATGTATTCTGGTAATACAGGGCGACAGTGACCAACAGACTTGGCTGCAACACTTGCACCATTTTCTGCCTCATGAAACTTATCACCCGTTCTCAGTTCTCTACCTTTCTGTAGCCCATGTAACAAATTACATATGCGGGATCCTGATATGGTATTACATACCCAGGACGTAAAGGATACTGAGAAATAGTTCTCTGTAATGAACACACTCGAAGATGATGCATCAACATGCACTCTCTTCGTTTTGGGCGGCACGAGAATTCTGGTAATCCCCAATTTCCTGCTCTGTCTTATAACAATTATAAGTTAAAGCGGGACCAAAGTTCCCCAGCTCAGTATAACAAGCGGGTTCGGTCAATACATCCATATTATTATCTTGATTAAGGCGTGATATGGTCGCTACCTGGAGTGAGAGAGAAGAAAACACTCTGCGTACGTTCTTGCAAGATTAGATTGGTTATTTATTTTATCTAATCAGGATGGCTCCCACTGTTTTTATCAAATCTTCCTTCAAACCTTAAAAGGAAAGACTAGCCGGGATTAATTACACACTACAAGTTCGCCAATCTTTCAGCCAGGCCAGTGTCGGTACTTTGAGGGAGGTCCCCCGTGCTTTCGCACGAACCTAATTAAAGTAAACCTCGTTTTCCCAGAGGCGTAACCCCGTTGACACCTTTCTAGACACCTACTTGATCGGCTAATTGTAATATATAAAACTCTCCCAGGAGTAACCCTTACTCGCAGCGGGTATCGGGATCCAACTATCTCATAAAAGGTATGCAATCTCATTGCAAATTTCAACACTTGAAATTCCCGATAATATTTTACCCCTAGCGTCCTATGACCTTGACAGAGGTCAACAAACCATAGGCTGCTAGTCAAGTTCAACCCGTCATTTCCTGATTGAAGTAAACCCTCCCGCACGACCCTTGACAGAGGTCAACAAGGTCGCACGACTACCCTAAATCAATCATATCATATGCTTATACAGATAAGCACTAATCAGCTACCGCACACTACGCCTTGACAAAGGTTAACAAACGCAGCACGAATACTAACCAGTACTTATCTGAAATGACGGAGGACTACGACAGGTTTTTAAGAAAACCTTTTGTGTAATGAACTTGATATCGTTGTAGAATCGAACGATTTTAAAATAGAGTGTTTTTGAGGCATTTCTAGTTCTGCTAAAGGGGTCACTCCCGGTGAAGGGATCGTCGGCCCTTTCCTCGTCGAATGAGGTGCAGGATATATCATATACATCTCTGTGCAAAGCAAGAACTAGAGAAGCAATCAAAAGAAAAACCGAGGGTTGTAGCATCTGCCAGTTATTGCGTAAGGAGTCACTCCCGGTGAAGGGATCTCGGTCCTTTCCTTATCGAATAAGGTGCAGGATGTTTTACAAGGAACACCGGGATGCAAAGCAAGAACTGTAGCAACCTTTTTTTGAAAATTCGATTCCACAACATCTTTAGGTTTCTTTTTCTTTCATTAATCATATTAATGAAGTCCCATCACTTAAATCACATAAACATCACAGATAAATACGACGTACACTTATGCCATCCGCATTCGCCTCGATGTCCCCTCGTGCACCGTTAGGTTAGGTAACTAACGGCAGAGCGGGGCAGGGCTAGCACGGGTGTAAAACATAAGTAACGTCTATATAATATATCATATATACTATATACAGTATTTATCACAGAACATCAAATGATCACATCACAGATATCGCAGCAGAAGAAACATATGAAATATTGGATATACTAGGACGTCCGTGTTTTCAATACGAGCCTGTATAAAACACGGATTCCACGGTCACGATGAATAGCCAAACCCACGCCCCTAGATACCTACGAGAGCGGCAAGCAACCCTACCAATTCTAGAGATAGGAGACCCGGACTCGACTCCTCGAGTTGGTCTCCCACTGGACTCTAGAACCCGGTTACTTGTGCTCTCCTCCTTGGGTCTATCCTAGTGCAGAAAAGTAAATAATATGCAATGGTGACATCTTCCGCAACCTGGAAGTGCCCCAATAAAAGAATATTACATTCAATTTATTTTACATGAATGAAAATAAAAACTCTCATCTCACATAAAACCCCCGGCTATTCAAAACGCGACGATGCAATATAACATATCCAGCAACACATAACATCACATGTCATCAACGTAAATAAGTATGCGCATCCCAATTGTCGTTGACATATAGCAACGAAACCGGCGATATCACATATTACACTTACGGTCACAGAAAAGAAAGTGTAAAACTACAACAGTTGGAATCCGCAACCTCATTAGACATCGCATGCCTAACCATCTGAATTCCTTAGACATCATATGCCTAACAATTATAAACCCCGCATTTTAGTCTCATTATCGAAAACACTTTTCAAAATCAAGTCGGGCAATTCAACAAGATTCCCGAAAAACTGATCGAATGCTCGTCGCAAACTTCAGTAGGCGGCCGCACCCCTGATACCGTCAACGAAGTGCACCAAGGCAGAACATCGCTGCCGCGAGCACCCGAACGGATGCTTTTGGCGATGGGGTTCTCCTACAGTCACTTGGTCGAGGCTATGGGGCGTGGTTGTTTATTAAGTTTACCGGCGAGTATCCGCGTACGCTACGTGATTGCGACGGACTTTTGATCGCATCAAAATTCCGTGGCAACCGATCAAGTGAGACTAAAGTGCCATGTTTATAACATTCATTTTAGTTATCTCATAACACTTGTGGATTCCAAATATTGTATCACATTCCAGATAAACAGAAAATGTTAAACTTTCCGATCGAACAATCAAACACCCAAGCTTTCCCAAAACAGCACAACTCTTGAAATAAGTTCAAAAACATCCATTTCATGCCACAGTACCAACGGTCCAGCCGTAGAAGGGTCAAGCCAATGCCTCACATGTGGCACGTCGTACTGCCCCAAACCCTAAGGCTCAAAGGGCAGTTCAAGACGGTCACATAATCGAGTTAAGGTTTGTTGTCTTGTAGAGGGTCCATCGCGTTACTTGCACTACTTAGAACATTCTTAAACCACGAGAAATCCAACACTTGGAAATTTCTCGGCAGGGGAAAAAGTGAGTATTTATATCCGGTCGAACTTTTTAACATATTAAAAAATTATCCGGAAAAACACAGACAAAGTTAAAGATTCCGATCGAATCGTCGAACTTCCAATACAACCCAGAAAACTCAACACTTGAGTATACATTAAAAACTTCTAGAAGATTCAGAAAACTAATAAGGAAGTTACTGTGCAAAAATAAAGAATAAATGTGATTGTACGGCCGCGGAACTGCCGCACTAGCCATGCTCGTGCCGCGTTTCCGCGGTGCCTTAGTCGAATTAGCCACTCGTTTTGCACAGTAACTCCTAAAAACACCTGCTGATTTTTCTGCATATTTTTAATTTGGAAAAATCCACATTTTCAAAAAATGTACAGAGAAGGGTTTCAGTTAGGGTTTCGGGGTTCGATCGGATTTCTAACATCGTCTACACTTCGCCAAAAGCTCTAGCTAGGCTCTGATACCACTGTAGGGTTACTAGGCACACTCAAAAGGTTACACAAGGCATCAACCATGCCAAATTCAACTTTTTAGGTGCCGAGGAACCCTGATGAAGATCGTTAACTAGAAGTTAAGGCGAAAGAACATGCAAGCAAACAACTTTGCTAATAAGTGAAAGGGATTACAACCTTTATAGATCCGGTCCACAACTTCTTTAGCTCCGAGATGTCATCCCTCCACTGCGATCATCGGGATCCCGGACTCTAGCAATGGTTTCGTCGGAGAAGTGAGCGGGCTAGGTCGTTGACTTCGAGGCCGAAGATGATCTACGTCGAGGAGACTCAAACTCAAGCTATTCCTTCACTTGGTCAAAAACTTTGTGAAGAGAATACCCTATACTACATGGCAAGTAGTAGAAGATGAAGAAATAGGAAGTTGGTTCATTTTAGATTTGGATTTCTCACTCTTTTTCTCATGGCACCATTGAAGCTAGCAAGCTTTTATGAGCTTGATGAAGATGAAGAAGAAGCAAAGTATCATATGAATAATATCCAAATGAAACTTATCCAATAAATAATGGCACCATGGCTGAGTTAAGCCCTCATGCTTAACTCATGTAGAGATTTAACCAAACCATTAGTATAAAGGTTGGGTTAACTAATATCTTTAAACATATGACAAAAGAGTTGACTTTGTCAATGTTTATCAAGCTTCATGAAGCTTGATAACTTTGACCAAAGTCACACACTTTTGTTATTTGCTTAGGAAAATAGTAAACCCTAATCTAACCTGGATTTGGTTAAAGTTTCATACACACAACTTGTTTGTATCATCAAGCATGATACAAACATGTACACTTGCAAATATCACATATAAACAATGTGGACATTCAAGTGAGAAAATCAATCTTAAGTGAACTAATACTAGTTAATGTAAAGTAATATATCAAATATATAATTATAAATTAAATCATTAAATCAACACTTGATTTAACGATCCGGTCATATCGTATATTACCGTCCAATATCAATAGTAACAACTTATCGAATCAACACTTGATCCGATAACCCGGGTATATCGCATACAACCGATCAATGTCACAAATCGTGAGAATAGAATACAGTATCACATACTGGTATTATTCTCGGTCCCGCACATATCTCATATGCGCTCCTTTTTCGTTTCGCTTGAGCCAGGTAACCTCTGTGTAAGACTCTAAAGACTCGTCAATACGCCGGCAGTAGGTGTTGATCATATCAAACACTCACAAGCCGCAAGCGGTGTGCTAAACGTAACGGCCACCCGGGTATTGAGCGATCAGAAGATCAACAAGCAAGCCCGCTCACACTCCTGTGAATCCAACCAGTAACACTACCGTATAGTCCGGTATGTTCGTCTGATATGTCGCATATCTCGTCTAGGGGTGGTAAACGTCAGACCCCAATAACTCGATAAGTCGTGTCGATATGAGGATCATAACGGGTCGAGAAACTACTGGTAACACTTACCAGTAAATCCCTAAAACAGCCTTGGCCAAGGACTTCCTGTTATAGCCAATCGAACACTGCGCAACATCAACTCCCTATACCGGGAGAGACGAAACCCCTCCTATCGCTCATTGCCTCCATGTGACTCGGGAATGTACCCAAAAACCACCGTTTTGCACGCCCTCTTGGATGTGGTAAGGTGGAAATCAAAGCACAGTGGGAATCAAACAAGACTCTATAACGATCTCGGGTCTACAGACTAACTTGCACCAGTGTCACCAGAGAACTGCCATCTGACGTAAGGTATAATACCATCTGGGAGTTCTCGGCGAGTCCGTCCAGTGTACCCAGTCTCCACTGATCACCCGTATATCATCTCTGATGTCAAACACCAATGGATATAGGATCATCTATCGCCTATCTGTATGGGTCGAGAAGGTATACGCTAGTCTACTTTGGTATATCGATGCCCCGTCTCGATACACCCACGACTAGGGACTTTGAAGGATGTACTTATGGACTACCATGTCCACACTAGTATGATCCGCATCATAGTCCAGGTAGTCAAGTACATATCCAAAGGGCTTTACTAACATGTAACAGAGAGACAATCAGTGTACACGTTAAAGTAAAGAGTAACCATATAGCATACTATCATATCGAGCAAGAAAGTCATCCCTATATATGTCTAAGCATCCACTACAATATACATCCTATGTATAGTAATGGTCTCTAGGGCATACATATAACTAACAGTTTAGAAGTGATTAAGTGAGGCTTAATGATGTCGGAAAATTCCAAGTTGAGGTTTAGGGTGGTATTTTGAATTGTGATAATGCAAGTGAGTGTAATTGGTGACTACAAACCCCCCTTAGTGTTAAAAATCCAGATCAAATCTGTGACTAACCTTAAAACTTGAAATTTAAACTTTCCGTGTCAGTTTTGTGATATTTTGGAGGTCTACAGGGAATCTGGAGCAACCCGTGAACTTTATAAAATAATTAAAAATATACATTAACTTAGTTAGACCAATAGAAGACCACCACGAGAAGATGAGACCAAAAAAAATATTTTGGCCGGCGGGGTCGGTTACTGTTGGGTTACGGTAGCGCCCCGGCCGTCAATTCGAGGCTGAACGCGGAACAAAAACTTTTCAAAACCGGCGCTACCACAACCAATCATCCGGATCGAACCATTAATGCTAAACTAGCAAACTACTAAAATGATAGAATGGCTATACCGATCGATTCGTGTCCTTCGATCTTTAGCCACCATCTTTAGCTCCTCGCGGCATCACCGATCTCGCTCGATCTCCGGTCTCCTCGTTGAAGTGGCACCACGTCAAGAAGTCTTTTTACGGGCTCACGCTTCAAACCGAAGAAACTCGGACATAAAGTTTGCTAGCTGACATGTCCAAGGTGTAGTAGAGAATGTGTGTGATAACTTTGTCTCTATACACTCAATGAATCTCAACACATGAGATGAGATGAGTGGAGGTTGAAGAAGAAGCCATTGATGGAAGAAGTTGTGAGCTAGAGAAGAAGATGAAGAAGAGGCTTATTGTTATTGTGTGAGATGATAATGTGAGAGTGCTAAAATTCTCAAGAGCTAACCCCGCAAATATATGGCTGCCATCTCTCTTTCCACATTGTAAGTCCATGCTACCTCTCCCGGGACTTTCGGGCATGCGGAATTTGATAAAAAAACAATTTTCTTAGAGGTGGTAACATGGAATTAAAACCCGGATCTTTGTTAAACATCTAACTAACAACCTAACTACGAGTTGCTAACTACTCGGTTAGGGGGTTATACCTTTCTTTTTCTCGAACTCCTTCGTCTTCAAGCTTCGATGGTCGTCCGAATCGGCTTCTCCCCGTCGTCTCCTTGCGCCGAAGATAGATCCACCTGAAAGCCTCAACCTTGGGCTCCTTCTTCGAACTTTGAAGAAACTAGTTCACTCGGTTTGCTAAACCTTGTGAACTAGAGTGAGTAGAGAAGAGTTTGTATGGGATTTTATCTATGGTTCTTGGTTCTCAACTCATGAGACAAGTGAACCATAGAGTCAAGAGAGGGAGAGAAAGAGGAGGAAGATGAGAGCTCAAGAACAAGAGAGAGAATGAGCATGAAAGAATCAGAGAAGACTTTTCTCATTTGGCTCTCATAATCCAAAACAATCATAACACATCATATCAATCAAGTATTATGTGATGGTTTAAGCAACCATAGCCATATCATTTCATGCACTCATTTTGCACAAAAGAGCAAGCAAGCAAAAGTCTTTGCCATGAAATGATAGCTATAGTTATCATGATGGTCAACTAGTCAAGCCTAGTCAACCGGTCAACAAAGTCAACAAGTCAACAAAAGTCAACAAGTCAACAAAGTCAACAACTCAACAACCACGTCACCATAATACCTAATTAATATAATTGTTAATCACATATCATATTCTCATTAGGGTTGAGCAAAAAGTCAATAGTCAACTGTCAACGGTCAACAACCCTAATAAGAATCCTCCGTCTCTGTCTCTCCGTCAACTGTGCATCCACACCCGCATCCGCGTTCCGAGGAACACGAATACAAACTGGATAAATCCAATCCCAATACATACACTAGGATCTGGCTTAAACCAAAGCCCGCTAGTGTTTACTGTCCGGACACTGTACGTGCATAAGTGCACGGATGTGACCGAACCCTGTCGCAAAACCATACGACCTGTCGCAAAACCATGCGACCTCTACTCTTTCGCCTAAAGGCGAATAGCTTTCTGTGTGGGACTCTAAAGACTCGACACTACGCTGGCAGTGGGTTTAACCACAGACCGCAAGCGGCACTAGCTGTGCGTAATGGTCCCCAGGTAGATGCCGACAAGAAGACTGACGAGGTGAAACCTATCTGAACTCCTACTGAGCCTGAATGTGACAATCTCGGTACAGTCCGGTCTGTTCGTCTGATACATCGCATGGCGGGCCTAGGGGGCGGTAAACGTCAGTCCCCCAATAGCGGTACAAGTCGTGTCGGAGTGAAGCCCAAAACACCCTGAGATAACACTGGAAGCCTACCAGTATATCTCGTTTGCCCTGGCCAGGGACTACTCGTGTAATGGCTCTCCTAGACACAGCGCGATGTCAACCACCAATACCGGGAGAGACGAATCCTGTCTAACCGTCACTGCCTCCAAGTGCTTCGGGACTGCACCCAACTACCACCTGTTTGCACGACTCCTTTGAGCCGTGGTAGGGTAGTAATCAAAGTACAGTGGGAACACACTCGAGGCGAATTGACAGTGTCAAGTCAGCGGACTAAGCTGTACTCATGTCACCTGGGAACTGATAACTGACGATAGGCATAATACCAACTAGTCAGTTCCCGACGAGTCCTGTCCAGTGTACTCATAACCCAACGAGCACCCGCATACTCTCTCAAGTACGACGTACTGATGGCTGTGGGACAGACCATCTCCCACACTGGGATGAGAAGCGCACACGCTAGTCTACTCCGGAGTATCGATGCCCTGTCTCGATAGTCCTGCGACCGGGGACCTGCATAAGGATGTGCTTATAGATTACCCAGCCCTACTAGTGTGACTGCCATCACAACGCTGGTAATCAAGCAAAGATCCTAAGAGGTCCACTAATGTGTATAGGCGATATACTAAAATAAACACATGTACACATTGAAGTAGAAACAAACCAAGTAGCATACTACTATTTTGAGCAAGATTGTATATACAAGGTGAATATCCCAAGCTTCCATTAAGTAATATACAAACTAGTATGATACAGTAATGGCCTCTAGGGCATATACACTAACACTCATAACATTTCAACACACTAATCAATAAAAAATGTGACATTTGCACAAATAAAAAGACCATGAGTCATCACCCATGCACATGCCACATTTATTGCTCTTCATGATGATTTCCACTCATAATTTCCACCACAAAACTTTTAAACCAAAATGTTTAATCCAAAAAGAGAATAGAAACATCTAAAGTAAACTCGTGACGGATCACAAGGATACCCCTCACCTGTATATACATACCTGCATCCGCATTCCGACTGAATGCGAATGCAATGAGACTAAAGTAATCCAACAAATCAAATACTAGGATCCGGCTGAAACCAAAGCCCACTAGTATGATCCGTGCACAAGTTCACGTGTATGATCGAACCCTGCCATAAAACCATACGACCTCTACAACGTTTCGCCCGAAACTGGGAAACTTTCTGTGGGAGACACTAAAGACTCGTCAATACGTTGGCAGTGGGTTTAACCACAAGCACGTCAGTGGTACTAGCTGTACGTAACGGCTGCCCATGTATTGAGCGAAAGGGAAGCTGACGAGCGAACTCATCCTGAAACCCTACTGAGCCTATCTATGACAATCTCCGTACAGTCCGGTCAGTTCATCTATGAGTATCGCATATCGGGCCTAGGGGGATGGTAAACGTCAGACCCTCAATAGCGGTATAAGTCATGTCGGAGTGTAGCCCAGAACACTTTGAGAAAATACTGGAATACCAACCAGTAAATCTCACTTGCCTTGGCCAAGGACTTTGTGTAATGGCTCTCCAGACAAAGCGCGATATCAACCCCCAATACCGGGAGAGACGAATCCTATCTAACCGCCACTGCCTCCAAGTGCTTTGAGACTGCAACTACCTGTTTGCACGACTGCTTTGAGCCGTGGTAGAGTAGTAATTAAAGAACAGTGGGAACACACTTGAGACAACGTAGCAGTGTCAAGTCAACGGACTAAGCTGTACCTATGTCACCTGGGAACTGCTCCTGACGATAGGTATAGTACTAATCGGTAGTGCCCCTGCGAGTACGTCCGATGTACTCATGACCCAATGAGCACCTGTATACCATCTTAGGTGAACCAACTAACACCAATAGCTTGTGAGACCAGCCACCGCCTCTCGTCGGGGTCTCAATCCGTATACACATGTCTACTTATGGAGTATCAATGCCCAGTCTCGAAACTCCCACGACTAGGGACACTTTAAGGATGTGCTTATAGACTACCCAACTCTCACGTATATGATCGCCATCATACTGCTGGTAGTCAAGCAAGAATCCTAAGGGCTCTATCAACGTGTAATAGTGATCTGTAATGTCACCTAAAGTATGTACACGATGATAAAGACAAAGCAGATAGCATACTATCATCTCGAGTAAGACTGTCCTACCGGTATAGGTCCTCCCTCAATCATTGCAATCATGTGCCTGCGATCCAATAATTGACTTTGAAGGCACTATATCCAAAAATCTCCCACTTGCACTCAAGGCTAATTATTGCGATGTCGCATACTCATAGCCCGTGTGATACCGAACACCCAACTCCTCTACTAATCAGTTTCACAAAGCTCGTTTGCGAAACTATTGCGTTCGAGAAATAGCCTCAGTGAGTGGATCCGCCCTGATGTTTCTTTCTATGTCTCTCTTAATCACATGTTCGCGGAGAAAGCCATCTCCCGAAATGAGCAATACCCGACTTAGAATATGTCTGGATATCTGATGGGATTTAGTTCACAAATGAACTCCATATCCAAATTTCTTAGACTGTATCGTCAACTGAATTAAATCAGTAACCTGGGCCATACCTTCCTCAGTATCCGCTTGGACCACCTGTCCAAACTACTGCCCCTCGTCAGAGGGCAAACTATAACTCTGACAGTCACTCTATCATCCAGGTCATCTTGGAAGCCTGGAATGATAACCGTCTCCCAAAGGAGGCTGCCGTTATCATATCCCTAGAACATCCATCTTATGTTCTAAAATTGCTTCCGAACGCTTCTCGAGGATTGGATTAATATCGGAACTTATTGCAGCTAGTGCAAAAACAACATCTGGTGTGGTACTTGTGTTAGTGTATATGCCCTAGAGGCCATTATTGTATCATACTAGTTTGTATATTACTTGATGGAAGCTTGGGATATTCACAGTTGTGTAGACAATCTTGCTCGAAATGGTAGTATGCTACTTGGTTTGTTTCTACTTTAATGTGTGCATGTGTTTCTTTTAGCATATCTCCTATACACATTAGTGGAGCCCTTAGGATCTTTGCTTGACTACCAGTGTTGTGATGGCAGTCACACTAGTGGGGGCTAGGTAATCTACAAGCACATCCTTATACAGGTCCCTAGTCGTAGGACTATCGAGACAGGGCATCGATACTCCAGAGTAGACTAGCATATGCGCTTCTCATCCCAGGAGGGGAGACGGTCTATCCCACAGCCGTCAGTACGTCGTACTTGAGATAGTATGCGGGTGCTCGTTAGGTTACAAGTACACTGGACAGGACTCGTCGGGAACTGTTGGTTGGTACTATACCTATCGTCAGTTATCAGTTCCCAGGTGAGATGTGTACAGCTTAGTCCGCTGACTTGACACTGTCACTTCGCCTTGAGTGTGTTCTCACTGTACTTTGATTACTACCCTACCACGGCTCAAAGGAGTCGTGCAAACAGGTAGTAGTTGGGTGCAGTCCCGAATAACTTGGAGGCAGTGACGGTTAGACAGGATTCTTCTCTCCCGGTATTGGGAGTTGATATCGCGCTGTGTCAAGGAGTGCCATTACACATAGTCGTCCCTGGCCAGGGAAAGCGAGATATACCGGTAAGTTTCCAGTGTTATCTCAGGTTGTTCTGGGCTACATTCCGACACGACTTGTACCGCTATTAGGGGAATGACGTTTACTGCCCCCTTAGGCCCTCCATGCGATATTCTCAGACGAACAGACCGGACTGTACGGAGACTGTCACATTCAGGCTCAGTAGGAGTTCGGATGGGTTCAACTCATCAGTCTTCTTATCGGCATCTACCTGGGGACCGTTACGTACAGCTAGTACCGCTTGCGGCCTATGGTTAAACCCACAGCCAGCGTTGTGTCGAGTCTTTAGAGTCCCATACAGAGAGCTATTCGCCTTTGGGCAAAACAGAGTAGAGGTCGCATGGTTTTGCGACAGGGTTCGTTCACATCCGCGCACTTGTGCATGTTTGGTGTCCGGGCAGTTATTACTAGCGGGCTATGGTTTAAGCCAGATCCTAGTATGCCTTTTGGGATTGGTTTTATCTCATTTGTATTCGTGTTCCTCGGAACACGGATGCGGGTGTGTATGCACGGTTGATAGAGACAGAGGCAGAGGATTCTCATTAGGGTTGTTGACTGTTGACCTTTTCTAAACCCTAATGAGAATAAGAAATATGATTAATAATAATATTAATTAAGTATTATTGTGCCATGGTTGAGTTGAAAGTTTGACTTTGTTGACTTGTTGACTTTGTTGACCGGTTGACTATTTTGGACTTGTTGACCATCATCATTTCATGGCTATCATTTCATTGCTATGACTTTTGCTTGCTTGTTGTTTACAAAATTCATGAAATGATAATGCCATTGACATGAACCATCACAAATACTTAATTAATATTATTATCATGATTATTTTTGTTTTTGAGAGCATGGTTGTAAAAGTCTTATCTCATTCTATCATTTCCACTCTCTTTCATCCAAGCTCTCCCTCTTCCTCTTGCTCATGGTTCTCTTGTCTCATGAGTTGAGAAACAAGAACCATTGAGATAAAACCCTAAAAACAGTTCTCTACTCACTCTAAAGTTCAAGGTCTAGCAAGCCAAGGATTTTAGTTTTCTCTTGTTGGGTCCACGTTACCCACCGCGGTCCTTTCGGGGAGGCGGAATAGGTAAAACGAAAATTTTCCTTAGCTAGGTAACATGGACTGTTTCATGAAGGATCGTTACTAAACAAGAACTAACAAATATTCTACAAGTTCTAACTACTATGTAGAATGGCTATACCTTGGTCTTGAACTCCTTCTCTTCTTGTTGTGGTCCTTCCTCTTGCTTGCATCTCGTAGTTGCTTGAACGGATCCTCCTTGTCGTCTCCTCTTTGCCATAGATGGATCCACCCGAGGGTCTCGAAATTGAGCTCCTATCTCAACCTAGAGATGTCTAAGGTGTTTGGTTTGCTAAACCTAATACCTTAGATTGAGTAGAGAAGAGTGATGGTGGTTTTGTCTCAAAGGTTCATGATTTCCAACTTATGGAACACTTGAACCTTGAGAGAGGAAGAGGAAGAGAAAGAGGGAGAGCTTTCTTTTTAGGAAAGAGAAAGAGAATGATAGAATGAACTCTCATCATCCAGGTTGATGTTAGTTGTATGTATGCCCTAGAGGCCAGTATTGTACAGATGATGTATATTATATTGAATGCTTGGACATATATAGAGATGACTTTTTTGCTCGATATGATAGTATGCTATCTGGTTACTCTTTATCTTAACATGTACACTAGTCTCTTTAAACTGTCTTATGATTACATGTTGGTAAAGCCCTTAGGATGTGTACTTGACTACCTAGACTATGATGTAGATCATACTAGTGGGGGGATGGTAGTCCATAAGTACATCCTTCAAGGTCCCTAGTCGTGGGTGTATCGAGACGGGGCATCGATATACCAAAGTAGACTAGCGTATACGCTTCTCGACCCATGGGATGGGCGATGGATGATCCCATATCCATTGGTGTTTGACATCAGAGATGGTATACGGGTGCTCAGTGGAGACTGGGTACACTGGACGGACTCGCCGAGAACTCCCAGATGGTATTATACCTCACGTCAGATGGCAGTTCTCAGGTGACACTTGTGCAGGTTAGTCTGTAGACCCGAGATCGTCATAGAGTCTTGTGTGATTCCCACTGTGCTTTGATCCCCACCTTACCACGTCCATGAGGGCGTGCAAAATGGTGGTCTTTGGGTACAGTCCCGAGTCACATGGAGGCAATGAGCGATAGGAGGGGTTTCGTCTCTCCCGGTATTGGGGGTTGATGTTGCGCTGTGCTCGATTGGCCGTAACTGGGAAGTCCCTGGCCAGGGCTGATCAGAGATTTGCTGGTAAGTGTTACCAGTAATTTCTCGACCCGTTATGAGCCTCACATCGGCATGACTTATCGGTTATTGGGGTCTGACGTTTACCACCCCTAGACTTGATATGCGACGTATCAGACGAACAGACCGAACTGTACGGTAAGTGTTACTGGTTGGATTCACAGGAGTGTGAGCGGGCTAGCTCGTCGATCTTCTGATCGCTCAATACCCGGATGGCCGTTACATTTAGCAGACCGCTTGCGGCTTGTGGGTGCTTGATATGATCATCATCTGCTACCGGCGTATTGACGAGTCTTTAGAGTCCTACACAGAGGTTTCCTGGCTCAAGCGAAACGAAATAGGAGCGCATATGAGATATGTACAGGACCGAGAATAATGCGTGTATGTGATACCGCATTTCATTCTTGTGATATATGTTTCGATTGGTTATATTTGATATGACCTAGTTATCGAATCATTGATTCGATAAATCGATACATTGAATACTAGTCGGTTATGTGCGACATGACCGGATCATTGAATCAAATGTTGATTTATTGATTTGATGTATAATTATATATTTGATATATTACTTTGCATTAACTAGTATTGGTTCACTTTAAATGGATTTTCTCACTTGATGTGCAAATTGTATATGTGATATACTTTTGTGCACATATATGTATCATGTTTGATGATACTTGATCACTTTGTTAAGTGTAAAGAATTAAAACCATGGTTAAGTGTTGATTAGTGTTTTGCATATTTATTTATTTATTTGGAAATGATTTAAATAGAATGGTGGCTTTCTTTTGTCCTTAGTTGAAGCTTCATGAAGCCTTGAGTTTTGCAACCATTCTTGTCCTCATGCTTAACCCTAACTATCCAAATGACCATGGTTTATTCTCTATACTTAACCCTTGTTAGATTATGATAAGTATGAATTTTCTTTTCATTTTAAAACACTTATCATAAAACTAGCTTCATCTTCTTCTTCATCTTCAAGATAGAAACCTTGATGCCATTAATGGCAACTTGAGTTCTAGTGAGAGAAATCCAATTCTAAAGTGAACCCACCTCCTATTTCTTCCCCTCTACCTCTTGCCAAGTTGTTTTGGGTGTTTTTCTTCACAAGTTTCACAACTTTGTGAAGTCGGAGCTTGAACTTGTGATGCCTCGACGTAGATCGTCTTTGACACGAAGCCGACGACCTATTCCGCTCGTTTCTCCGATGAAGCCGTCGCGAGAGTCCAAGATTCAAGATGGACAGCGAGAGGACGCCCACATGGAGCTTAGGAAGTGGATATCCGGATCTACAAAGGTTGTAGCATCCTAACTTTTAGTTAAGTAGTTAACTAGTTTTGTTTTTCGCCTAGAATTCTAGTCTAAGATCCGCGTTAGGGTTTCGCGGCACCCATAATTTTTGAAATTGGCATGGTTGATGCTTTTTGAGACCTCTATAGGGTGCCTCGGAACCTTTCACTGGTATCAGAGCCTAGCTAGAGCCTTAGGCGAAGTCTAGACGCAATTTGAAGCCCGAACGAACCCGAAACCCTAAACCTAACATGCTCTCTGTACATTTTCTAAAATCTGGGATTTTTCAATATTAAAAATGCTTAAAAAATTCAGCAGGGAATTCTAAGAATTACGATGCAAATTTGTTCCAATGAACAGTGATAAGCGCGGCGGAACCGCGCCCTAAGCCAGCTTAGGCGGCGGTTCCGCGGCGGCTTGATGACGTCATCCCTCCTCCTCTGCACAGTAATTCATAGTTTCTGCAGCTGAGTTTTATGGGTATTTTTAATAATTATTCCAGAGTTTAATTTTCTGGGGTGTTTTAGAGCTTCGGTGTTTCGTCCGGATTATCAAATTTCGTCTTTGTGTACTTCCGGATAATTTATAGAATATGTTAAAAGGTTCGACCGGATATAAATACCCAACTTTTCCCCTGTCGGGAAATTTCCAAGTGTTGGATTTTTCCGTAGTTTAACGACATTCTAAGTAGTGCAAGTAACGCGATGGACCCTCTAGAAGACAACAAACCTTAACTCGATTATGTGACCGTCTTGAACTACCCTTTGAACCTTCGGGTTTGGGGCAGTACGGCGTGCCACATGTGAGGCGTTGGCTTGACCCTTCTACGGCTGGACCGTTGGTACTGAGGCACGAACTGAATGTTGTTAGACTTATTTCATGTGTTGGACTGTATCGGGAAATCTTTGGTATTCGACTGTTCGATCGGAAAGTTTAACATTTTCTGTTTATCTGGAATGTGATACAATAATTGGAATTCACAAACAGTTATGTGATAACCGAATGAATGTTATAAATCTAGCAGTTTGTTTTCACTTGATATTGAAAAGAGTTTTCGATAATGAGACTAAAATGCGGGATTTATATCTGTTAGGCATGTGATGTCTATGTATTTCATTTGATTAGGCATGCGATGTCTAAAGAGAATGCGGATTCGAACTGTTGTAGTTTTACACTTTCTTTTCTGTGACCGTAAGTGTAGTATGTTCATATCGCCGGTTTCGTTGCTATACGTCAACGACAATTGGGGTATGCATACTTACTTACGTTGATGACATGTGATGTTATGTGTTGCTGGATATGTTATATAGGATCGTCGTGTTTGAATAGCCGGGGGTTTTTATGTGAGATGAGTGTTTTTCATTTTCATTCATGTAAAAACTTGTATGTAATATTCTTTTATTTGGGGAACTTCCAGGTAGCGGAAGTTGTCACCCTTTGTATATTATTTACTTTTCCGCATTAGGATAGACCTAAGGAGGGGAGCACAAGTAACCGGGTACTGGGGTCCAGTGGGAGACCAACTCGAGGAGTTGAGTCCGGGTCTCCTAACCTTAAAATTGGCAGGGTTGCTTGCCTCTCCCGTAGGGGTCTAGGGGTGTGGGATTGGCTATTCATCATGACCGTGGAATCCGTGTTTTATACTGGCTCGTATTGAAAACACGGACGTCCTAGTATATCCAATATTTCATATGTTTATTCTGCTGCGATATCTGTGTTGTGATTCTGTGATGGATATAGTATATAGTATATATGATATATTATATAGACGTTACTTATGTTTTACACCCGCACTAGCCCTGCCCTGCTCTATCGTTAGTTACCTAACCTAACGGTGCACGAGGGGACATCGAGGCGAATGCGGATGGCATAAGTGTACGTCATATCTATCTGTGATGTTTAGGTATTTAAATGATGGGACTTCATTAATGTGATTGATGAAAGATAAGAAACCTAAGATGTTGTGGAATCGAATTTTAAAATAAAACAGGTAGCTACAGTTCTTGCTTTGCACAGCGGTATATATGATATACCCTGCACCTTATTCGATGAGGAAAGGACCGAGATCCCTTCACCGGGAGTGACTCCTTTAGCAATAACTGGCAGATGCTACACACTCGGTTTGCTTTTGACTGCTTTTGGGTTTTTGCTTTGCACAGTGATATATATAATATATCCAGCACCTCATTCGATGAGGAAAGGACCGAGATCCCTTCACCGGGAGTGACTCCTTTAGCAAACCTAGAAAAGCCTCAAAATCACTCCATTTCAAAACTTCATTTGATTCCACAACGATATCAAGTTCATTACGCTCATGGTTTTCAGAAAAACCTGGCGTAGCCCTCCGTCATTTCAGATAAGTCCTGTTTAGTATTCGTGCTGCGTTTGTTGACCTTGTCAAGGCGCAGTGTGCGGTAGCTAACCAGTATTTGTCTGCTTATGCATATGATGCAGATTGGGTTAGGGTAGTCGTACGGCCTTGTTGACCTTGTCAAGGGTCGTGCGGCTGGGTTTGATTCAATCAAGAAATGACGGGTTGAACTTGACTTACGGTCTATGGCTTGTTGACCTTGTCAAGGTCATAGATCGTTCGGGGCAAAAGCATTATCGGGAATTTCATGTGTTGAAATTTGCAATGAGATTGCATACCTTCTATGAGATAGTTGGATCCCGATACCCACTGCGAGTAAGAGTTACTCCTGGGAGAGTTTTACACATTGCAATTAGCTGATCTAGTAGGTGTCTAGAAAGGTATCAACGGGGTTACACCTCAGGGAAAATGAGGTTTACATTAATTAGGTTCGTGCGAAAGCACGTGGGACCTCCCTCAAAGTACCGACACTGGCCTGGCTGAAAGATTGGCGAACTTGTAGTGTGTAATTAATCCCGGCTAGTCTTTCCTTTTAGGGTTTGGAGGAAGATTTGATAAAAAGCAGTGGGAGCCATCCTGATTAGATAAGATAATAACCAATCTGATCTTGCACGAGCATATGCTAAAGTGTTTTCTTCTCTCTCTCTCCAGGTAGCGACCATTTCATGCCCTAATGAAGATAATAATATGGATGTATTGACCGAACCCGCATGTTATACTGTGCTGGGGAACGTTGGTTCCGTTCTTTCTTATAAGAGTTATAGGAATGAACAGGATATAGGGGAATACCAGGATTCCCATGCCACCCGAATGAAGAAAGTACATGTTGATGCATTTTCTTCGGGTGTGTTCGTTACTGAGAACTGTTTCTCCATTTGCTTTACGTCCTGGGTATTAGATACCGGGTCGGGATCCCATATATGTAATCAGTTACATGGGCTAAGGAAAGGTAGAGAACTTAGAGAAGGTGATAAAGACATTAGAGTTGGAAATGGTGCAATTGTTGCAGCTAAGACTGTCGGGGAATATCACCTTGTATTACCAACTGGTAATACATTGGTTCTGAACGAATGCTATTACATACCGAACCTGATATGCAACATTATATCGGTTTCTTTATTAAGTAAAGAGGGATATAATTTTGTATTAAAGGATAATGTTATGAACATTTTCCGTAACCAAAAGTTGGTTGGATCAGGCAAGTTGTGCAATGGCATTTATGTTCTAAATCAATCAACAGTTCTGAGCATAACAAACACACACAAGAGGAAGAGTTCAGAACTGAACGAATCCTTCTTGTGGCATTGTAGACTGGGTCACATCAATGTGACACGACTGGCTAAGTTGCATAAGGATGGATATTTGAAACCTTTCGAATTTTCATCTTATGACACTTGCCAGTCATGTCTCAAAGGCAAGATGACCAAAACTCCGTTTACGGGACACGGAGAAAGAGTTACCGAACTCTTGGGACTTATACATAGTGATGTATGCGGTCCCATGTCTACACATGCCAGGGATGGTTCTTCATACTTCATTACATTCACTGACGATCTCTCTAGGTTCGGGTATGTGTTCCTGATGAAACACAAATCGGAAGTTTTTGAGAAATTTAGGGAATATAAACAAGAAGTTGAGAACCAAACCGGAAAAAGTATTAAAATCCTACGATCTGATCGAGGAGGTGAATACTTGAGCAATGAATTCCTGGACTTCCTAAAAGAGAATGGGATTCTCTCTCAGCTGACTCCTCCATATACACCACAGCACAACGGTGTATCTGAACGGAGGAACCGCACCCTATTAGATATGGTGCGCTCTATGATGAGCACTGCCGAGTTACCTATTTCCTTCTGGGGTTATGCGCTGGAAACAGCGACATACCTATTGAATCAAGTTCCATCTAAATCTGTACCTACCACACCATATGAGATATGGAGTGGGAAGAGACCATATTTTAAACGAGTTAAGATATGGGGTTGTCCGGCCTATGTCAAAAGGAAAAATCCGGACAAGCTCGAGGCACGATCAGTTCTCTGCAAGTTTGTGGGATATCCAAAGAATTCATATGGGTATTTTTTCTACCAAAGTGAGGAACAAAAGGTGTTTGTTGCTCAACATGCCACCTTTTTAGAAAAGGAATTCCTTGAAAAAGAAATTAGTGGCAAAATGGTAGAGCTGGAAGAGGTTCCAGATACACAAACCGTAACTGAAGATTTAGAGGAACCAGAAGATTCAGTAGCTCCCAGTGAACCTCAGCCTCTCCGCCGATCTAGTAGGGTTCCTCGCCAACCTGAGAGATACTACGGTTTTCTCATGGATGGTGGTAGCGAGGATTGCATCATGGAGGATGATGACCCAACAAGCTTCGAGCAGGCCATCACGAGTGGGGACTCAGTGAAATGGCTGGATGCTATGCGGTCCGAGATGGAATCCATGTACACCAACAAAGTATGGACTTTGGAGGTTGCTCCTGAAGGGGTAAAACCCATTGGGAGCAAGTGGATCTTCAAGAAGAAACTTGGTGTAGATGGGAAAGTGGAGACTTTCAAAGCTAGACTTGTAGCAAAGGGTTTTCGTCAAAGACCAGGTGTGGACTATGACGAGACCTTTTCTCCAGTGGCTATGCTTAAATCCATCCGGATCATGCTTGCCATCGCTGCATATCATGATTACGAAATCTGGCAAATGGATGTTAAGACCGCCTTTCTAAACGGTGATTTAGAAGAGTGCGTGTACATGACTCAGCCAGAGGGCTTCGTAGACAGTGGGAGCAGCGGAAAGGTGTGCAAGCTGCTTAAATCCATTTATGGATTAAAGCAAGCATCGTGGAGTTGGAACATCTGCTTTGACGTCGTTATCAAAGAGTTTGATTTCGTCAAAAATCCAGATGAACCTTGTATCTACAAGAAGGTGGCAGAGAGTAAGGTTGTCTTCCTCGTATTGTACGTGGACGACATACTCTTGATAGCAAATGATATTCCTATGCTGCAATCGGTCAAGCTCTTCTTATCACAAAGATTCTCAATGAAAGATCTTGGTGATGCCTCCTGCATATTGGGAATTAGGATCTATAGAGATAGATCCAAAAGGATTTTGGGATTGTTCCAATCCAGGTACATTGACACTATACTAAAGAGGTTTAGTATGGAAGAGTCCAAGCGTGGGAACATGCCCACGATCTTTGGAGTCACTCTCTCCAAAGAGATGTCTCCCAAGACTGATTTGGAAAGAGCTCGCATGCAAGGGATACCCTATGCTTCGGCAGTAGGCTCTATCATGTATGCGATGCTATGTACCAGACCCGATGTAGCATACTCACTAAGTATAGTGAGCAGGTATCAAGCTGATCCTGGAGAGAGTCACTGGACAGCTGTGAAGAGCATTCTCAAGTACTTGCGAAGGACTAGAGATATGTTCTTGGTGTATGGTAACGGGGAGCTCCAAGTGGAGTCCTTTACCGATTCGAGCTTCCAGAGTGATAAGGACGAATCTAAGTCGCAGTCGGGCTTTGTCTTTACCCTTTACGGAGGGGCGGTTAGCTGGAAGAGTTCCAAGCAGGAAACCGTGGCAGACTCGATGATGGAGGCTGAATACATCGCTGCCAACGATGCTGCCAAAGAGGCTGTCTAGATCAAGAAGTTCATTACTGAACTTGGAGTGGTTCCATCTATTGAGCATCCAATACCTTTGTATTGCGATAACAATGGAGTGGTGGCTTTGGCCAAGGAACCCAGGTCCCATCAGCGATCCAGGCATATTCTGAGGCGGTATCACCTGATTCGGGAGATAGTTGATCGCCGGGAGATCGAGGTCAGGAGGGTTGACACGAAGAACAACACGGCGGATCCAATCACGAAGGCCATTCCCCAGATACAGTTTGAGAGACTATTCGGGATGCTCGGTATACGATACTACAGCAGTTGGCCCTAGTGCAAGTGGGAGATTGTTAGTTTTATGTATGCCCTAGAGGCCAGTTATGTACAGATGATGAGTATTATATTGGATGCTTGGACATATATATAGATGACTTTCTTGCTCGATATGATATTATGCTATCTGGTTACTCTTTATCTTAACATGTACACTAGTCTCTTTAAACTGTCTTATGATTACATGTTGGTAAAGCCCTTAGGATGTGTACTTGACTACCTAGACTATGATCCAGATCATACTAGTGGGGACATGGTAGGCCATAAGTACATCCTTCAAGGTCCCTAGTCGTGGGTGTATCGAGACGGGGCATCGATATACCAGAGTAGACTAGCGTCTACGCTTCTCGACCCATGGGATGGGCGATGGATGATCCCATATCCATTGGTGTTTGACATCAGAGATGGTATACGGCTGCTCAGTGGAGACTGGGTACACTGGACGGACTCGCCGAGAACTCCCAGATGGTATTATACCTCACGTCAGATGGCAGTTCTCAGGTGACACTTGTGCAGGTTAGTCTGTAGACCCGAGATCGTCATAGAGTCTTGTGTGATTCCCACTGTGCTTTGATCTCCACCTTACCACGTCCATGAGGGCGTGCAAAACGGTGGTCTTTGGGTACAGTCCCGAGCCACATGGAGGCAATGAGCGATAGGATGGGTTTCGTCTCTCCCGGTATTGGGGGTTGATGTTGCGCTGTGCTCGATTGGCCGTAACAGGGAAGTCCCTGGCCAGGGCTAATCAGAGATTTGCTGGTAAGTGTTACCAGTAGTTTCTCGACCCGTTATGAGCCTCACATCGGCACGACTTATCGGTTATTGGGGTCTGACGTTTACCACCCCTAGACTTGATATGCGACGTATCAGACGAACAGACCGGACTGTACGGTAAGTGTTACTTGTTGGATTCACAGGAGTGTGAGCGGGCTAGCTCGTCGATCTTCTGATCGCTCAAAACCGGGATGGCCGTTACGTTTAGCAGACCGCTTGCGGCTTGTGGGTGCTTGATATGATCATCATCTGCTACCGGCGTATTGACGAGTCTTTAGAGTCCTACACAGAGGTTTCCTTGCTCAAGCGAAACAAAATAGGAGCGCATATGAGATATGTGCAGGACCGAGAATAATGCGTGTATGTGATACAGCATTTCATTCTCGTGATATATGTTTCGATTGGTTATATTCGATATGACCTAGTTATCGAATCATTGATTCGATAAATCGATACATTGAATACTAGTCGGTTATGTGCGACATGACCGGATCATTGAATCAAATGTTGATTTAATGATTTGATGTATAATTATATATTTGATATATTACTTTGCATTAACTAGTATTGGTTCACTTTAAATGGATTTTTTCACTTGATGTGCAAATTGTATATGTGATATACTTTTGTGCACATATATGTATCATGTTTGATGATACATGATCACTTTGTTAAGTGTAATGAATTAAAACCATGGTTAAGTGTTGATTAGGGTTTTGCATATTTATTATTTGTTCATTTATTTATTTGGAAATGATTTAAATAGAATGGTGGATTTCTTTTGTCCTTAGTTGAAGCTTCATGAAGCATTGACTTTTGCAACCATTCTTGTCCTCATGCTTAACCCTAACTCTCCAAATGACCATGGTTTATTCTCTACACTTAACCCTTGTAAGATTATGATAAGTATGAATTTTCTTTTCATTTTATTGAAAGGTTCCTAGGCACTCTAGTAAGGTCTCACAAAGCATCGGACATGCCAATTTAAAATTTTTGTGCCGAGAAACCCTAGACTACGGATCTTTAGACTAGATGTTTAGGCGAAACGGAAAACTAGTTAACTATTTAACTATGGGTTAGATGCTACAACCTTTGTAGATCCGGATTTCCACCTCCTTAGCTCCACGTGATCATGCCCTCGCTGTCCATCACGAACCCTCGACTCATTCGTCGGCTTCATCGGAATAATGTGCGGAATAGGTCGTTGGCTTTGTGTCAAAGACGATCTACGTCGAGGTTGCACTAGTTCAAGCTCCGACTTCACAAACTTGTGAAACTTGTGAAGTAAACACCCAAAACAACTTGGAAAGGGGTAGAGGGTGAAGAAATAGGAGGTGGGTACACTTTAGATTTGGATTTCACTCACTTTTGCTCATGTTGCCATTGATGGCAACTAGTTTTCTCTCTTGAAGAAGAAGGAGAGCAATAAGAAAGAATATGATAAGTATATTTAAAAAGAATAATAAAAACCAATACTTATCATGTTCTAACCTAGGTTAAGTGTAGAGAATAAACCATGGTCACTTAAGAGGGTTAGGGTTAAGCATGAAGATAAGGATGGTTACAAAAGTCAAAGCTTCACGAAGCTTCAACTTAAAACAAAAAGAGCCACCATTCTCATCATAATTCTTTTCAAACAAATAAATAAATAAATAGATGAAAATGCAAAACCCTAATCAACTTTTAACCATAGTTTAATTCTTTATACTTAACAACAAGATCATGTATCATCAAACATGATACAAAAAAGTGTACAAAAGTATATCACATATACAATGTGTATCAAGTGAGAAAAATCCGTTTAAAGTGAACCAATACTAGTTAATGCAAAGTAATATATCAAATATATAATTATACATTAAATCATTAAATCAACACTTGATTCAATGATCCGGTCATGTCGCACATAACCGACTAGTATTCAATGTATCGATTTATCGAATCAATGATTCGATAACTAGGTCATATCGAATATAACCAATCGAAAACATATATCGCGAGAATGAAATGCGGTATCACATACACGCATTATTCTCGATCCTGCACATATCTCATATGCGCTCCTATTTCGTTTCGCTTGAACCAGGAAACCTCTGTGTAGGACTCTTAAGACTCGTCAATACGCCGGTAGCAGATGATGATCATATCAAGCACCCACAAGCCGCAAGCGGTCTGCTAAACGTAACGGCCACCCGGGTATTGAGCGATCAGAAGATCGACGAGCTAGCCCGCTCACACTCCTGCGAATCCGACCAGTAACACTTACCGCACAGTCCGGTCTCTTCGTCTGATATGTCGCATATCAAGTCTAGGGGTGGTAAACATCAGACCCCAATAACCCGATAAGTCATGCCGATGTGAGGCTCGTAACGGGTCAAGAAACTACTGGTAACACTTACCAGCAAATCTCTGATCAGCCCTGGCCAGGGACTTCCCTGTTACGGCCAATCGAGCACAGCGCAACATCAACCCCCAATACCGGGAGAGACGAAACCCCTCCTATCACTCATTGCCTCCATGTGACTCGGGACTGTACCCAAAGACCACCGTTTTGCACGCCCTCATAGACGTGGTAAGGTGGAGATCAAAGCACAGTGGGAATCACACAAGACTCTATGACGATCTCGGGTCTACAGACTAACCTGTACAAGTGTCACCTGAGAGCTGCCATCTGACGTGAGGTATAATACCATCTGGGAGTTCTCGGCGAGTCCGTCCAGTGTACCCAGTCTCCACTGAGCACCCGTATACCATCTCTGATGTCAAACACCAATGGATATGGGATCATCCATCGCCCATCACATGGGTCGAGAAGCGTATACGCTAGTCTACTCTGGTATATCGATGCCCCGTCTCGATACACCCACGACTAGGGACCTTGAAGGATGTACTTATGGACTACCATGTCCCCACTAGTATGATCTGCATCATAGTCCAGGTAGTCAAGTACACATCCTAAGGGTTTTACCAACATGTAACTACAAGACAGTATAAAGAGACTAGTGTACATGTTAAGATAAAGAGTAACCAGATAGCATACTATCATATCGAGCAAGAAAGTCATCTCTATATATGTCCAAGCATCCAATATAATATACAACATCTGTACAATACTGGCCTCTAGGGCATACATACAACTAACAATCTCCCACTTGCACTAGGGCCAGCTGCTGTAGTATCGCATACCGAGCATCCCGAAGAGTCTCTCAAACTGTGTCTGGGGAATGGCCTTCGTGAGTGGATCCGCCGTGTTGTTCTTCGTGTCAACTCTCCTGACCTCGATCTCCCGGCGATCAACTATCTCCCGGATCAGGTGATACCGCCTCAGAATATGCCTGGACCGCTGATGGGACCTGGGTTCCTTGGCCAAAGCCACCGCTCCATTGTTATCGCAATACAAAGGTATTGGATGCTCAATAGATGGAACCACTCCAAGTTCAGTAATGAACTTCTTGATCCAGACAGCTTCTTTAGCAGCATCGTTGGCAGCGATGTATTCAGCCTCCATCGTCGAGTCTGCCACGGTTTCCTGCTTGGAACTCTTCCAGCTAACCGCCCCTCCGTAAAGGGTAAAGACAAAGCCCAACTGCGACTTAGAGTCGTCCTTATCACTCTGGAAGCTCGAATCGGTAAAGGACTCCACTTGGAGCTCTCCGTTACCATACACCAAGAACATATCTCTAGTCCTTCGCAAGTACTTGAGAATGCTCTTCACAGCTGTCCAGTGACTCTCTCCAGGTTCAGCTTGATACCTGCTCACTACACTTAGTGAGTATGCTACATCGGGTCTGGTACATAGCATCGCATACATGATAGAGCCTACTGCCGAAGCATAGGGTATACCTTGCATGGGAGCTCTCTCCAAATCAGTCTTGGGAGACATCTCTTTGGAGAGAGTGACTCCAGAGATCGTGGGTAAGTTCCCCCGCTTGGACTCTTCCATACTAAACCTCTTTAGTATGGTGTCAATGTACCTGGATTGGGACAATCCCAAAATCCGTTTGGATTATCTCTATAGATCCTTATTCCCAATATGCAGGAGGCATCACCAAGATCTTTCATTGAGAATCTTTGTGATAAGAAGAGCTTGACCGATTGCAGCATAGGAATATCATTTCCTATCAAGAGTATGTCGTCCACGTACAATACGAGGAAGACAACCTTACTCTCTGCCACCTTCTTGTAGATACAAGGTTCATCTGGATTTTTGACGAAATCAAACTCTTTGATAACGACGTCAAAGCAGATGTTCTAACTCCGCGATGCTTGCTTTAATCCATAAATGGATTTAAGCAGCTTGCACACTTTCCCGCTGCTCCCACTGTCTACGAAGCCCTCTGGCTGAGTCATGTACACGCACTCTTCTAAATCACCGTTTAGAAAGGCGGTCTTAACATCCATTTGCCAGATTTCGTAATCATGATATGCAGCGATGGCAAGCATGATCCGGATGGATTTAAGCATAGCCACTGGAGAAAAGGTCTCGTCATAGTCCACACCTGGTCTTTGACGAAAACCCTTTGCTACAAGTCTAGCTTTGAAAGTCTCCACTTTCCCATCTACACCAAGTTTCTTCTTGAAGATCCACTTGCTCCCAATGGGTTTTACCCCTTCAGGAGCAACTTCCAAAGTCCATACTTTGTTGGTGTACATGGAATCCATCTCAGACCGCATAGCATCAAGCTATTTCACTGAGTCACCACTCGTGATGGCCTGCTCGAAGCTAGTTGGGTCATCATCCTCCATGATGCAATCCTCACTACCACCATCAATGAGAAAACCATAGTATCTCTCAGGTGGACGAGAAACCCTACTAGATCGGCGGAGAGGCTGGGGTACGTCGGCCACCACTGAATCCTCTGGTTCTACTAAATCGTCAGTTGCAGTTTGTGGTGTTGGAACCTCTTCCAGCTCTACCTCTTTGCCATTAATTTCTTTTGCAAGAAATTCCCTTTCCAAAAAGGTGGCATGTTGAGCAACAAACACTCTTTGTTCCTCAGCTTGGTAGAAAAAATATCCTTGAGAATTCTTAGGATATCCCACAAACTTGCAAAGGACTGATCGTGCCTCGAGTTTGTCCGGATTTTGCTTTTTGACATAGGCCGGACAACCCCATATCTTAATTCGCTTAAAATATGGTCTCTTCCCACTCCATATCTCATATGGTGTGGTAGGTACAGATTTAGACGGAACCAGATTCAATAGGTATATGGCTGTCTCAAGCGCATACCCCCAAAAGGAAATAGGTAACTCAGCATTACCCATCATTGAACGCACCATATCTAATAGGGTGCGATTCCTTCGTTCCAATACACCGTTGTGCTGTGGTGTATAAGGAGGAGTAAGCTGAGAGAGAATCCCATTCTCTTTTAGATAATCCAGGAATTCACTGCTTAAGTATTCACCTCCTCGATCAGATCGAAGAACCTTAATACTTTTGCCCGTTTGGGTCTCTACCTCGTGCTTATATTCTTTGAATTTCTCAAAAGCTTCAGACTTGTGTTTCAACAGGAACACATGCCCGTATCTAGAGAGATCGTCAGTGAATGTAATGAAGTAGGAAGAACCATTTCTGGCGTGTGTAGACATTGGACCGCATACATCACTATGCACCAGTCCCAAGAGTTCAGTAACTCTTTCTCCGTGTCCTTTAAATGGAGTTTTGGTCATTTTTCCTTTGAGACATGAATGGCAAGTGTCATAGGATGATAATTCGAATGAATTCAAATATCCGTTCTTATGCAACTTAGCTAGTCGTGTCTCATTGATATGGCCAAGTCTACAGTGCCATAAGAAGGATTCGTTCATTTCTGAGCTTTTCCTTTTGTGTGTGTTTTGTATATTGAAGACTGTATTTTGATTGAGAATGAATATGCCATTATATAGCGAGCCTGATGCAATCAACCTTTGATCTAGGAATATGTTCATAACATTATCCTTTACTACAAAATTATAACCTTCTTTACTTAATAAAGAAACTGATATAATGTTGCACATCATGTTCGGTATATAATAGCACTTATTCAGGACTAGTGTATCACCATTTGGTAATACCAGGTGATATATGCCAACTGCTTTGGCTGCAACATTTGCCCCATTCCCTATATGAACGGAATGTTCACCTTTTCTAAGTTCTCTACCTTTTCGCAGCCCATGTAACATCTTACATATGTGGGATCCTGACCCGGTATCTAATACCCAGGACGTAGGGTGAACTGAGAAACAGTTCTCAATAACAAACACACCCGAAGATGATGCATCAACATGCATGTTCTCCGTTTGGGCAGTGTGAGAATCCAGATATTCTCCTGTTTCCTGTTCAGTCTTATAACATTTATAAGATAGAACGGGTCCAACGTTCCCCTGCACAGTATAACATGCGGGTTCGGTCAATACATCCATATTATTATCTTGATTAAGGCATGAACTGGTCGCTACCTGGAGAGAGAGAGAAGAAAACACTTTAGCGTATGCTCGTGCAAGATCAGATTGGTTATTATCTTATCTAATCAGGATGGCTCCCACTGCTTTTTATCAAATCTTCCTTCAAACCCTAAAAGGAAAGACTAGCCGGGATTAATTACACACTACAAGTTCGCCAATCTTTCAGCCAGGCCAGTGTCGGTACTTTGAGGGAGGTCCCCCGTGCTTTCGCACGAACCTAATTAATGTAAACCTCGTTTTCCCAGAGGCGTAACCTCGTTAACACCTTTCTAGACACCTACTTGATCGGCTAATTGTAATGTATAAAACTCTCCCAGGAGTAACAATTACTCGCAGTGGGTATCGGGATCCAACTATCTCATAGAAGGTATGCAATCTCATTGCAAATTTCAACACTTGAAATTCCCGATAATATTTTGCCCCAGGCGATCTATGACCTTGACTGAGTCAACAAACCGTAGACCGCAAGTAAAGTTCAACCCGTCATTTCCTGATTGAATTAAACCCACCCGCACGACCCTTGACTAAGTCAACAAGGCCGCACGACTACCCTAATCCAATCTGCATCATATGCATAAACAGATAAATAGTAATCAGCTACCGCACACTACGCCTTGACTGAGTCAACAAACGCAGCACGAATACTAACTATTACTTATCTGAAATGACGGAGGGCTACGTCAGGTTTTTAAGAAAACCCTTTGCGTAATGAACTTTATATCGTTGTAGAATCAAATGAAGTTTTGAAATGGAGTGATTTTGAGGCTTTTCTAGTTTTGCTAAAGGAGTCACTCCCAGCGAAGGGATCTCGGTCCTTTCCTCGTCGAATGAGGTGCGGGATATATCATATATATCGCTATGCAAAGCAAAAACTCAAAAGCAGTCAAAAGCAAACCGAGTGTGTAGCATCTGCCAGTTATTGCTAAAGGAGTCACTCCCGGTGAAGGGATCTCGGTCCTTTCCTCATCGAATAAGGTGCGGGGTATATCATATATACCGCTGTGCAAAGCAAGAACTGTAGCTACCTGTTTTATTTTAAAATTTGATTCTACAACATCTTAGGTTTCTTATCATTCATTAATCACATTAATGAAATCCCATCATTAAAATACCTAAACATCACAGATAGATATGACGTACACTTATGCCATCCGCATTCGCCTCGATGTCCCCTCGTGCACCGTTAGGTTAGGTAACTAACGACAGAGCAGGACAGGGCTAGCGCGGGTGTAAAACATAAGTAACGTCTATATAATATATCATATATATCATATACTAAATCCATCACAGAATCGCATCACAGATATCGCAGCAGAATAATCATATGAAATATTGGATATACTAGGACGTCCGTGTTTTCAATACGAGCTAGTATAAAACACGGATTCCACGGTCGTAACGAATAGCCAATCCCACACCCCTAGACCCCTACGAGAGCGGCAAGCAACCCTGCCAATTCTAGGGTTAGGAGACCCGGACTCGACTCCTCGAGTTAGTCTCCCACTGGACCCCAGAACCCGGTTACTTGTGCTCCCCTCCTTGGGTCTATCCTAATGCGGAAAAGTAAATAATATACAAAGGGTGACATCTTCCGCTACCTGGAAGTGCCCCAAATAAAAGAATATTACATACAAGTTTTTACATGAATGAAAATGAAAAACACTCATCTCACATAAAAACCCCCGGCTATTCGAATACGACGATCCAATATAACATATCCAGCAACACATAACATCACATGTCATCAACGTAAGCAAGTATGCATACCCCAATTGTCGTTGACGTATAGCAACGAAACCGGCGATATGAACATACTACACTTACGGTCACAGAAAAGAAAGTGTAAAACTACAACAATTGGAATCCGCAACTCCTTTAGACATCGCATGCCTAACAGATATAAATCCCGCATTTTAGTCTCATTATCGAAAACTCTTTTCAATATCATATGGGACTAAACTGCTAAATTCATAACATTCATTCAGTTATCACATAACTTTTGTGAATTCCAATTATTGTATCCCATTCCAGATAAACAGAAAATGTTAAACTTTTCGATCGAACAATCGAACACCCAAGTTTTCCCGATACAGATCAACACATGAAACAAGTATAACAACATTCCGTTCGTGCCTCAGTACCAACGGTCCAGCCGTAGAAGGGTCAAGCCAACGCCTCACATGTGGCACGCCGTACTGCCCCAAACCCGAAGGTTCAAAGGGCAGTTCAAGACGGTCACATAATCGAGTTAAGGTTTGTTGTCTTCTAGAGGGTCCATCGCGTTACTTGCACTACTTAGAACGTCGTTAAACTACGGAAAAATCCAACACTTGGAAATTTCCCGACAGGGGAAAAGTTGGGTATTTATATCCGGTCGAACTTTTTAACATATTCTGGAAATTATCCGGAAAGCCACACAGACAAAATTTGATATTCCGATCGAAACTCCGAATCCCCAAAACAACTGCTGAAAATTCAACACTTGAAAAATTATTAAAAATACCCAGGAACACCAGCACTGTATTTTATGAGTTACTGTGCAACCAACACTTCACAACACGACAAAACGGCCGCGCTTCCGCGGCACGAGCCATGCTCGTGCCGCGGAAAGGCGGTGGTAAAGTGGAATTAGGTCCACGAATTTTACAGTAATTCCTAGAAAACCCTGCTTGATTTTCTGGATATTTTTAATCTTGAAAAATCCACAATTTTAAAATCTGGACAGAGAGCAAGTTTGATTCGGGGTTTCGGGTTCGTTCGGACTTCAAATTCCGTCGGGACTTCGCCTAAGGCTCTAGCTAGGCTCTGATACCAGTGAAAGGTTCCTAGACACTCTAGTAAGGTCTCACAAAGCATCGGACATGCCAATTTAAAATTTTTGTGCCGAGAAACCCTAGACTACGGATCTTTAGACTAGATGTTTAGGCGAAACGGAAAACTAGTTAACTATTTAACTATGGGTTAGATGCTACAACCTTTGTAGATCCGGATTTCCACCTCCTTAGCTCCACGTGATCATGCCCTCGCTGTCCATCATGAACCCTCGACTCATTCGTCGGCTTCATCGGAATAATGTGCGGAATAGGTCATCGGCTTTGTGTCAAAGACGATCTACGTCGAGGTTGCACTAGTTCAAGCTCCGACTTCACAAACTTGTGAAACTTGTGAAGTAAACACCCAAAACAACTTAGCAAGAGGTAGAGGGTGAAGAAATAGGAGGTGGGTACACTTTAGATTTGGATTTCACTCACTTTTGCTCATGTTGCCATTGATGGCAACTAGTTTTCTCTCTTGAAGAAGAAGGAGAGCAAGAAGAAAGAATATGATAAGTATATTTAAAAAGAATAATAAAAACCAATACTTATCATGTTCTAACCTAGGTTAAGTGTAGAGAATAAACCATGGTCACTTAAGAGGGTTAGGGTTAAGCATGAAGATAAGAATGGTTACAACAGTCAAAGCTTCATGAAGCTTCAACTTAAAACAAAAAGAGCCACCATTCTCATCATAATTCTTTTCAAACAAATAAATAAATAAATAGATGAAAATGCAAAACCCTAATCAACTTTTAACCATGGTTTAATTCTTTATACTTAACAACAAGATCATGTATCATCAAACATGATACAAAAAAGTGTACAAAAGTATATCACATATACAATGTGTATCAAGTGAGAAAAATCCGTTTAAAGTGAACCAATACTAGTTAATGCAAAGTAATATATCAAATATATAATTATACATTAAATCATTAAATCAACACTTGATTCAATGATCCGGTCATGTCGCACATAACCGACTAGTATTCAATGTATCGATTTATCGAATCAATGATTCGATAACTAGGTCATATCGAATATAACCAATCGAAAACATATATCGCGAGAATAAAATGCGGTATCACATACATGCATTATTCTCGGTCCTGCACATATCTCATATGCGCTCCTATTTCGTTTCGCTTGAACCAGGAAACCTCTGTGTAGGACACTTAAGACTCGTCAATACGCCGGTAGCAGATGATGATCATATCAAGCACCCACAAGCCGCAAGCGGTCTGCTAAACGTAACGGCCACCCGGGTATTGAGCGATCAGAAGATCGACGAGCTAGCCCGCTCACACTCCTGCGAATCCGACCAGTAACACTTACCGCACAGTCCGGTCTCTTCGTCTGATATGTCGCATATCAAGTCTAGGGGTGGTAAACGTCTGACCCCAATAACCCGATAAGTCATGCCGATGTGAGGCTCGTAACGGGTCGAGAAACTACTGGTAACACTTACCAGCAAATCTCTGATCAGCCCTGGCCAGGGACTTCCCTGTTACGGCCAATCGAGCACAGCGCAACATCAACCCCCAATACCGGGAGAGACGAAACCCCTCCTATCGCTCATTGCCTCCATGTGACTCAGGACTGTACCCAAAGACCACCGTTTTGCACGCCCTCATAGACGTGGTAAGGTGGAGATCAAAGCACAGTGGGAATCACACAAGACTCTATGACGATCTCGGGTCTACAGACTAACCTGTACAAGTGTCACCTGAGAACTGCCATCTGACGTGAGGTATAATACCATCTGGGAGTTCTCGGCGAGTCCGTCCAGTGTACCCAGTCTCCACTGAGCACCCGTATACCATCTCTGATGTCAAACACCATTGGATATGGGATCATCCATCGCCCATCACATGGGTCGAGAAGCGTATACGCTAGTCTACTCTGGTATATCGATGCCCCGTCTCGATACACCCACGACTAGGGACCTTGAAGGATGTACTTATGGACTACCATGTCCCCACTAGTATGATCTGCATCATAGTCCAGGTAGTCAAGTACACATCCTAAGGGCTTTACCAACATGTAACTACAAGACAGTATAAAGAGACTAGTGTACATGTTAAGATAAAGAGTAACCAGATAGCATACTATCATATCGAGCAAGAAAGTCATCTCTATATATGTCCAAGCATCCAATATAATATACAACATCTGTACAATACTGGCCTCTAGGGCATACATACAACTAACATTTATAACACTTATCATAAAACTAGCTTCATGTTCTTCTTCATCTTCAAGATAGAAACCTTGATGCCATTAATGGCAACTTGAGTTCTTGTGAGAGAAATCCAATTCTAAAGTGAACCCACCTCCTATTTCTTCACCCTCTACCTCTTGCCAAGTTGTTTTGGGTGTTTTTCTTCACAAGTTTCACAACTTTGTGAAGTCGGAGCTTGAACTTGTGATGCCTCGACGTAGATCGTCTTTGACACGAAGCCGACGACCTATTCCGCTCGTTTCTCAGATGAAGCCGTCGCGAGAGTCCAAGATTCAAGATGGACAGCGAGAGGACGCCCACGTGGAGCTTAGGAAGTGGATATCCGGATCTACAAAGGTTGTAGCATCCTAACTTTTAGTTAAGTAGTTAACTAGTTTTGTTTTTCGCCTAGAATTCTATTCTAAGATCCGTGTTATGGTTTCACGGCACCCATAATTTTTGAAATTGGCATGGTTGATGACTTGTGAGACCTCTATAGGGAGCCTCGGAACCTTTCAGTTGAGACCTATAAAGCTAGACTGGTTGCAAAGGGTTTTCGTCAAAGACCTGGTTTGGACTATGACGAGACCTTTTCTCCAGTAGCTATGCTGAAATCCATTCGGATCCTTCTTGCCATTGCTGCCTTCCACGATTATGAGATCTGGCAGATGGACAAAAAGACCGCTTTTCTAAATGGAAATTTAGAGTAGTGTGTCTATATGGACCAACCAGAGGGTTTCATTCAGAGTCGGAGCAGCGGAAAGGTGTGCAAGTTGCTTAAGTCCATTTACGGACTACAGCTGGCATCGCGGAGTTGGAACATCTGTTTTGATGAGACGGTCAAGGAATTTGGCTTTATCAAAAATCCAGATGAACCATGCATCTATAGTAGATTTGTAGCGAGAACTGTAGTATTCCTCGTTTTATACGTGGATGACATTCTCTTAATAGGAAATGACATTCCTATGCTACAATCTGTCAAGGGGTTCTTGTCACACAGGTTCTCGATGAAAGACCTGGGTGATGCCTCATACATCTTGGGGATCCGGATCCATCGTGATAGATCCAAGAAGATTTTAGGACTTTCACAGTCCATGTACATCGACACCATACTGAAAAGATTCAGTATGGAAGATTCCAAGCGCGGTAACCTACCGGCTTGTCACGGGATCACCCTCTCTAAAGAGATGTCTCCCAAGACTGATTTGGAGAGGGATCGCTTGTCTATTATACCCTACGCTTCTGCGGTAGGCTCTATAATGTATGCGATGTTGTGTACCAGACCGGATGTAGCTTATGCACTGAGTGTGGTAAGCCGGTATCAGTCAAACCCTGGGGAGAAACACTGGATAGCGGTAAAGAACATTCTCAAGTACCTGAGAAGGACTAAGGAGATGTTCTTGGTGTATGGCGGAAAAGACCTCCAGATCGAGGCCTTTGCTGACTCCAGCTTCCAGAGTGACAAGGATGATTCCAAGTCCATGTCGGGTTTTGTCTTTACCCTCAATGGAGGGGCGGTGTGTTGGAAGAGTTCCAAACAGGAAACCGTTGCAGACTCGACGATGGAAGCGGAATACATCGCTGCATCTGATGCCGTAAAAGAAGCTGTCTGGATAAGGAAGTTCTTGAAAGAACTTCAGGTGGATCCGTCCATTGTTGATCCAATACCTCTGTATTGCGACAACAACGGGGCTATAGCTTTAGCGAAGGAACCCATGTACCATCAGAGATCCAGACACATCTTGAGGCGGTATCACCTGATCAGGGAGATCGTAGATCGCCAGGAGATCGAGGTTCGGAGAGTCGCTTCAGAAGATAACACTACAGATCCATTCACCAAGGCCCTGCCCCAGACTCAGTTCGAGCTGCTGATCGAGATGATAGGTCTTCGATACGCCAGTACATGGCCTTAGTGCAAGTGGGAGATTGTTAGTGTATATGATCTAGAGGCCATTACTGTATCATACTAGTTTGTATATTACTTAATGGAAGCTTGGGATATTCACCTTGTATATACAATCTTGCTCAAAATAGTAGTATGCTACTTGGTTTGTTTCTACTTCAATGTGTACATGTGTTTATTTTAGTATATCGCCTATACACATTAGTGGAGCTCTTAGGATCTTTACTTGATTACCAGCGTTGTGATGGCAGTCACACTAGTGGGGCTGGGTAATCTATAAGCACATCCTTATGCAGGTCCCTGGTCACAGGACTATCGAGACAGGGCATCGATACTCCGGAGTAGACTAGCGTGTGCGCTTCTCATCCCAGTGTGGGAGATGGTCTGTCCCACAGCCATCAGTACGTCGTACTTGAGAGAGTATGCGGGTGCTCGTTGGGTTACGAGTACACTGGACAGGACTCGTCGGGAACTGACTAGTTGGTATTATACCTATTGTCAGTTATCAGTTCCCAGGTGACATGAGTACGCTTATTCCGCTAACTTGACACTGTCACTTCGCCTCGAGTGTGTTCCCACTGTACTTTGATTACTACCCTACCACGGCTCAAAGGATTCGTGTAAACAGGTTGTAGTTGGGTGCAGTCCCGAAGCACATGGAGGCAGTGACGGTTAGACAGGATTCGTCTCTCCCGGTATTGGGGGTTGACATCATGCTGTGTCTAGGAGAGCCATTACACGAGTAGTCCCTGGACAGGGCAAACGAGATATACTGGTAGGCTTCCAGTGTTATCTCAGGGTGTTTTGGGCTTCACTCCGACACGACTTGTACCGCTATTGGGGGACTGACGTTTACCGCCCCCTATGCCCGCCATGCGATGTATCAGACGAACAGACCGGACTGTACCGAGATTGTCACATTCAGGCTCAGTAGGAGTTCAGATGGGTTTCACCTCGTCAGTCTTCTCGTCGGCATCTACCTGGGGACCGTTACGCACAGCTAGTGCCGCTTGCGGTCTGTGGTTAAACCCACTGCCAGCGTAGTGTCGAGTCTTTAGAGTCCCACACAGAAAGCTATTCGCCTTTAGGCAAAAGAGTAGAGGTCGCATGGTTTTGAGGCAGGTCGCATGGTTTTGCGACAGGGTTCGGTCACATCCGTGCACTTGTGCACGTACAGTATCCGGACAGTTGACACTAGCTGGCTTTGGTTTAAGCCAGATCCTAGTGTATGTATTAGGATTGGATTTATCCAGTTTGCATTCGTGTTCCTCGGAACGCGGATGCGGGTGTGTATGCACAGTTGACGGAGAGACAGAGGCGGAGGATTCTCATTAGGGTTGTTGACCGTTGACAGTTGACTATTGACTTTTTGCTCAACCTTAATGAGAATATGATATGTGATTAACAATTATATTAATTAGGTATTCTGGTGACATGGTTGTTGGGTTGTTGACTTTGTTGACTTGTTGACTTTGTTGACCGGTTGACTCGGCTTGACTAGTTGACCATCATGATAACTATAGCTATCATTTCATGGCAACGACTTTTGCTTGCTTGCTCTTTTGTGCAAAATGAGTGCATGAAATGATATGGCTTTGGTTGCTTAAACCATCACATAATACTTGATTGATATGAGGTGTTATGATTGTTTTGGATTATGAGAGCCAAATGAGAAAAGTCTTCTCTCATTCTTTTATGCTCATTCTCTCTCTTGTTCTTGAGCTCTCATCTCCTCCTCTTGCTCTCTCTCTCTTGACTCCATGGTTCACTTGTCTCATGAGTTGAGAACCAAGAACCATAGATAAAATCCCATACAAACTCTTCTCTACTCACTCTAGTTCACAAGGTTTGGCAAACCGAGTGAACTAGTTTCTTCAAAGTTCGAAGAAGGAGCCAAAGATTGAGGCTTTCAGGTGGATCTATCTTCGGCGCAAGGAGACGACGTGGAGAAGCCGATTCGGACGACCATCGAAGCTTGAAGACGAAGGAGTTCGAGAAAAAGAAAGGTATAACCCCCTAACCGAGTAGTTAGCAACTCGTAGTTAGGTTGTTAGTTAGATGTTTAACAAAGATCCGGGTTTTAAGTCCATGTTACCACCTCTAAGAAAATCATTTTTTAACAAATTCCGCATGCCCGAAAGTACCGGGAGAGGTAGCATGGACTTACAGTGGTATCAGAGCCTAGTTAAACTCTATCTAACATGTTAACAAAGTAGCTAGAAGATCGATCAAAGAAAAGTCCCGAAATGAACCCCGAAATTCGAACTTACTGTCGATTTTAAAAGTGCTGGAAAACTTTTTTGAAATACACCAAAAATCGACTCAGGCTTTTCTGAAGAGACTGCAAAAATTTTACACCCTAACTCGATCAAAGTGCCGCGGTTCCGCGGCGGGCTAACTCGATCAAAGCGCCGCGGAACCGCGGCCGAGTTGACTCGGTCATGGGTTTTCTTTTTTGCAGTTTGCTCATAGGGGTATTTTGGGATTTTTGGAATATGTGTTTTCTGCCCAGATTTTCCAGAACGAAAATTTTGTGTTTGGGACCTGAAAATCCGTATTTTTGATCGAATTTCTAAAAGACTTTAGCTGACGGGTTTTTTCAGTAATGTGATATTTGTATTGAACGTCTACTAATCGCTATATGTCGATTCGTGGGGGTTATACAAATCTGTGATCTGTAATGTTTTTGCAATGTGTATATGAATTCATTGGATTGTCGCGGGTGAATAGCCGGGGGTTGTGAGACGAGAATTTTCTTTTCTTTCAATTCATGTAAATTTGTAAATTGATGTAATAATTATTTGTATGGCCGCACAACCGGGTCGGGGATGTAGCCGTCATTGTATAATTTCTTTTTACTGTTTCTGCTCCTTGGATAGACCCATGGAGGGGGTGCACAAACTACCGGGTATGCCGAAGTGCCGAGTGGCCTACTCACGGGGATGAGGGAGGTTGCTTCGCTTCGGGTACTTGGCGGGTAGTTTGCCGCACCCGTAGGGGTCTTGGGTGGGGTTTTGGCTATTCACCGCGACCGTGTAATCTGCTTTTCGTTACAGGCTCGTACGAATTGCAGGTTCCTAGTATATCCAATGTGTTCATCTGTGATCTGAAATGTCTATCATTGCAATATATCTATATATGATATTATTTAGGCGTTGCTTATGTTTTACAGCCGCGCTAGCCCAGCCCCCGCTCTGTCGTTAGTTAAGTAACCTAACGGGTAATGACGGGGCCCCGTGGCGAATGCGAATGGCATAAGCGTACGTCATATTTTGGTTGTTTTCTGCAATGGTAGGATTAAATGATGGGACGCATTAAAAGAACTAATGCAAGAATATCACGCATTAAAAGAACTAATGCAAGAAAATACACCAAGTAAAAGTCGTTGGAACTCTTTCGAAAAACCACTCGGTTCTTTTCAAAACTAACTTTTAAATGCGGAGTTTGAGCCACTCCTTTTAAAATCTATCTCGTTCCATCGATTATATCAAGTTCACTACATTCACGGTTTTGCCAAAACCATTCGTAGCCCTCCATCATTTCAGTTAAATATTCGGTAGTATTCAAGCTATGTATTTTGACCTCACGCCAAGGCATAGTGATTGGTAGCTGCCGGATGTTTATCTGTTGTATAGATAGAATGCGTTGGTTTGAGACAGCCGTACTACCATTTTGGCCTACGTCAAGGGTAGGTACGGGTGGATTCAAATTAACCTGGATAATGATGGGAAGAACTTGACATGTGACTTATGACATTTTGACCTCACGCCAAGGTCATAAGAGCATGGGGCAAAATTCCACATCGGGAGTTTCAAAAGAACTGAAACTTGCTGGTGTTGCATACCATTTGGAGTGTGATGATTCTGGTAGGATTCCTTCAGTTTCGTCACGCGATGATATTTGGATCCCGATCCTACTTTGAGTATATGCTACTCCTCGGGAAATTTCTCACTTAACGATCAATGCTATAAACCAAGTAGGTGTCTAGAAAGGTGTTAGCGGGGCTACGCCTCCAGGGAAAAGAGGTTCTTGAATTAAGGAACTTCGCGAAAGCGTTGGAAAACCTCCCTCGATGTACCGACACCAGCCTGGCCGAACGGTTAAGCAAGTATTGTACGGTGAGATTGATCCTGACTAATTCTTCCTTTTTGGTTTTAAGGAGGGATTTGAGAAACAGTGGGAGCCATCCTGTTTAGACAAAACTAAAAACCACTCTAAACTTGCAAGAGCATCATGCTAAGTGTTTCTTCTTCTCTCTCCTAATTGCAGCGACCAATCGAAATGACTGGACTTAAGTTACTTCTAGATAAAAAAATACTGACAGGGCCAAACTACAAAGATTGGCTCAGGAATGTCAAAATGGCAATCACTTACGACAAGCTGGGGTATCTTCTTACCACCAAAGCTCCCCCTGTCCCTGGTCCCACTTCCAGCGTCGCGGATAAGCAAATCCGTAAGACTTGGGAGATTGATAACGCGAAGGCCAAGTGCCTCGTACTTGCCTCGATGGACAACGAACATCAGAGGAGGCACGAGAATATGGACCTTGAATCCATATTTCTCTATACAAAAGAACTGTATGGAGAGCAATCTCGTATCGCAAGATACGAAGCGTCGAAAAAGTTATTTTCGGCAAGGATGGCCGTCGGATCATCAGTAGCTAAACACGTGCTTAAGATGATCGGCTACATTGAGGAGCTCGCGGACCTAGGGACCACATTGGAGAGTGAGCTCTATACAGACTTAGTTCTCCAGTCCCTTCCTTCCACTTACGCCCAGTTTATACTGAATTTCAACTTACAAGAAAAAGAAGTTGAACTTTCAGAGCTCCTCAACATGCTAAGGAGCGCAGAGGGCACCCTACAGAAAGGTAGGAAAACATCCACTTTGTTTGTAGGAGGATCATCTTCTTCTAGGTCCAAGGCGAAAGCCAAGGGAAAGAAGAAGAAAGCCCCCGCCAAACAAAGAAGCGGTGTTAGTAAAGTGGATACGAAGGGAAAAGCTAAAGCAACAAAGATAGCGGGGAAGCTTGTGGATAAGGAAGAATGCTTCTATTGTCATAAGAAAGGACACCGGAAGAATGATTGCAGGGCCTGGAAGGCCAGAACACAGGAATTGAAGCAGGTTGCGGCTTCAGCTTCAGGTGTGTATGTTATTGAAAACTGTCTTTCAATAAACTCTACTTCCTGGGTATTGGATACCGGATCAGGATCTCATATCTGTAATTCTTTGCAGGCGTTGAGAAACCGTAGGGTTTTGAAGGCAGGTGACATGACCCTCAGAGTTGCGAACGGAGATAGCATGGATGCTAAAGCCGTGGGGGACTATCACCTGGGAATGTCAGATGGACTTGTTTTGGTTTTGCGTAATTGCTTATTTGTACCCAACGCAACTTGTAATATCATTTCTGTATCTTTAGTTTCTAAAGAAGGTTATGAATTTGCGTTTGTAAGTAATGTTGTAAACATTCACCTTAATCATGTTTTGATTGGGTCAGGTACATTGAGCAATGGTATATATGTATTAAACCCACCACAGATTTTCAATGTCTAGAATACACAAAAAAGAAAGTCTCCGGAAATAAATCAGACTTTCTTATGGCATTGTAGACTGGGTCACATCAATGAGAGAAGGTTGACGAAGTTACATACAGAAGGATATTTGAATCCGTTCGAATATCAGTCGTATGCCACTTGTCAATCCTGTCTCAAAGGAAAGATGACAAAGACTCCGTTCACTGGACACGGAGTAAGAGCGAGCGAGCTCTTGGGACTCGTACACAGCGATGTGTGCGGTCCAATGTCTACACATGCGCGAAGCGGTTATTCTTACTTCATTACTTTTACGGATGACTTCTCGAGGTACGGTTATGTCTTCTTAATGAAACATAAGTCCGAAGCCTTTGGAAAATTCCAGGAATATAAGAATGAAGTAGAAAAACAAACCGGCAAAAGTATCAAGATTCTAAGATCGGATCGAGGTGGAGAATACTTAAGTGCCGAGTTCCTGGATTATTTAAAAGAGAACGGAATTCTCTCTCAGCTTACTCCTCCATACACTCCGCAACATAACGGTGTATCGGAGAGACGGAACCGAACCCTATTGGATATGGTTCGGTCCATGATGAGTAACACTGAGTTACCGCGATCATTCTGGGGGTATGCGCTAGAATCAGCTGCATACCTTTTGAACCGAGTTCCGACTAAGACTGTGCCTACCACACCATATGAAGTTTGGAGTGGGAAGAAACCCTATCTTCAATATCTGAAGATCTGGGGATGTCCGGCTTTTGTCAAAAAGCAGCATGCGGACAAGCTCTAGGCACGCTCAGTACTGTGCAAGTTTGTGGGATACCCAAAGAACACCAGGGGGTATCTTTTCTACCACGCAGAGGAACAAAAAGTCCTTGTTTCTCGTAATGCCCACTTTCTAGAACACCAGTTCTTAGAAAAGAAAATAAGTGGGAGCGCAGTAGAACTAGAAGAAATTCCAGAACCACAGACTATTACTGAAAGCTTAGTGGAACCAGAGGGTTCAAAAGAACAGGACATTCCTACGCCGCTCCGCAGGAGTAGTAGGCAGTCTCATCCGCCCGAGAGATACTACGGTTTTCTCATAGATGGGGATAGAGAGGATTGCATCATAGATTATGATGAGCCTACTAGCTTCCAGCAAGCCGTTCAGAGCGTCGACTCGGTAAAATGGCTGGATGCAATGCGGACCGAAATGGAGTCCATGTACACCAACAAAGTATGGACGTTGGACATTGCTCCAGACGGGGTAAAACCCGTAGGATGCAAGTGGATCTTCAAAAGGAAAATTGGTGTAGATGGACAGGTTGAGACGTATAAAGCTACACTAGTTGCAAAGGCTTTTCGTCAAAGACCTGGTTTGGACTATGATGAGACCTTTTCTCCAGTAGCTATGCTGAAATCCATTCGGATCCTTCTTGCCATTCCTGCCTTCCATGATTATGAGATCTGGCTGATGGACGTAAAGACCGCTTTTCTAAATGGAAATTTAGAGAAGTGTGTCTATATGGACCAACCAGAGGGTTTCATTCAGAGTGGGAGCAGCGGAAAGGTGTGCAAGTTGCATAAGTCCATTTACGGACTAAAGCAGGCATCGCGGAGTTGGAACATCTGTTTTGATGAGACGGTCAAGGAATTTGGCTTTATAAAAAATCCAGATGAACCATGCATCTATAGTAGATTTGTAGCGAGAACTGTAGTATTCCTCGTTTTATACGTAGATGACATTCTCTTAATAGGAAATGACATTCCTATGCTACAATCTGTCAAGGGGTTCTTGTCACACAGGTTCTCCATGAAAGACCTGGGTGATGCCTCATACATCCTGGGGATCCGGATCCATCGTGATAGATCCAAGAGGATTTTAGGACTTTCACAGTCCATGTACATCGACACCATACAGAAAAGATTCAGTATGGAAGATTCCAAGCGCGGTAACCTACCGGCTTGTCACGGGATCACCCTCTCTAAAGAGATGTCTCCCAAGACTGATTTGGAGAGGGATCGCATGTCTATTATACCCTACGCTTCTGCGGTAGGCTCTATAATGTATGCGATGTTGTGTACCAGACCGGATGTAGCTTATGCACTGAGTGTGGTAAGCCGGTATCAGTCAAACCCTGGGGAGAAACACTGGATAGCGGTAAAGAACATTCTCAAGTACCTGAGAAGGACTAAGGAGATGTTCTTGGTGTATGGCGGAAAAGACCTCCAGATCGAGGCCTTTGCTGACTCCAGCTTACAGAGTGACAATGATGATTCCAAGTCCATGTCGGGTTTTGTCTTTACCCTCAATGGAGGGGCGGTGTGTTGGAAGAGTTCCAAACAGGAAACCGTTGCAAACTCGACGATGGAAGCGGAATACAACGCTGCATCTGATGCCGCAAAAGAAGCTGTCTGGATAAGGAAGTTCTTGAAAGAACTTCAGGTGGTTCCGTCCATTGTTGATCCAATACCTCTGTATTGCGACAACAACGGGGCTATAGCTTTAGCGAAGGAAACCAGGTCCCATCAGAGATCCAGAAACATCTTGAGGCGGTATCACCTGATCAGGGAGATCGTAGATCGCCAGGAGATCGAGGTTCGGAGAGTCGCTTCAGAAGATAACACTACAGATCCATTCACAAAGGCCCTGCCCCAGACTCAGTTCGAGCGGCTGATCGAGATGATAGGTATTCGATACGCCAGTATATGGCCTTAGTGCAAGTGGGAGATTGTTAGTGTATATGCCCTAGAGGCCATTACTGTATCATACTAGTTTGTATATTACTTAATGGAAGCTTGGGATATTCACCTTGTATATACAATCTTGATTAAAATAGTAGTATGCTACTTGGTTTGTTTCTACTTCAATGTGTACATGTGTTTATTTTAGTATATCGCCTATACACATTAGTGGAGCTCTTAGGATCTTTGCTTGATTACCATCGTTGTGATGGCAGTCACACTAGTGGGGCTAGGTAATCTATAAGCACATCCTTATGCAGGTCCCTGGTCACAGGACTATCGAGACAGGGCATCGATACTCCGGAGTAGACTAGCGTGTGCGCTTCTCATCCCAGTGTGGGAGATGGTCTGTCCCACAGCCATCAGTACGTCGTACTTAAGAGAGTATGCGGGTGCTCGTTGGGTTACGAGTACACTGGACAGGACTCGTCGGGAAATGACTAGTTGGTATTATACCTATTGTCAGTTATCAGTTCCCAGGTGACATGAGTACAGCTTAGTCCGCTGACTTGACACTGTCACTTCGCCTCGAGTGTGTTCCCACTGTACTTTGATTACTACCCTACCACGACTCAAAGGAGTCGTGCAAACATGTGGTAGTTGGGTGCAGTCCCAAAGCACTTGGAGGCAGTGACGGTTAGACAGGATTCATCTCTCCCGGTATTGGGGGTTGACATCGCGTTGTGTCTAGGAGAGCTATTACACGAGTAGTCCCTGGCCAGGGCAAACGAGATATACTGGTAGGCTTCCAGTGTTATCTCAGGGTGTTTTGGGCTTCACTCCGACACGACTTGTACCGCTATTGGGGGACTGACGTTTACCGCCCCCTAGGCCCGCCATGCGATGTATCAGACGAACAGACCGGACTGTACCGAGATTGTCACATTCAGGCTCAGTAGGAGTTCAGATGGGTTTCACCTCGTCAGTCTTCTTGTCGGCATCTACCTGGGGACCGTTACGCACAGCTAGTGCCGCTTGCGATCTGTGGTTAAACCCACTGCCAGCGTAGTGTCGAGTTTTTAGAGTCCCACACAGAAAGCTATTCACCTTTAGGCAAAAGAGTAGAGGTCGCATGGTTTTGCGGCAGGTCGCATGGTTTTGCGACAGGGTTCGGTCACATCCGTGCGCTTGTTCACGTACAGTGTCCGGACAGTTGACACTAGCGGGCTTTGGTTTAAGCCAGATCCTAGTGTATGTATTGGGATTGGATTTATCCAGTTTGCATTCGTGTTCCTCGGAACGCGGATGGGGTGTGTATGCACAGTTGACGGAGAGACAGAGGCGGAGGATTCTCATTAGGGTTGTTGACCGTTGACAGTTGACTATTGACTTTTTGCTCAACCCTAATGAGAATATGATATGTGATTAACAATTATATTAATTAGGTATTATGGTGACATGGTTGTTGGGTTGTTGACTTTGTTGACTTGTTGACTTTGTTGACCGGTTGACTAGGCTTGACTAGTTGACCATCATGATAACTATAGCTATCATTTCATGGCAAAGACTTTTGCTTGCTTGCTCTTTTGTGCAAAATGAGCGCATGAAATGATATGGCTATGGTTGCTTAAACCATCACATAATACTTGATTGATATGAGGTGTTATGATTGTTTTGGATTATGAGAGCCAAATGAGAAAAGTCTTCTCTCATTCTTTCATGCTCATTCTCTCTCTTGTTCTTGAGCTCTCATCTCCTCCTCTTGCTCTCTCTCTCTTGACTCTATGGTTCACTTGTCTCATGAGTTGAGAACCAAGAACCATAGATAAAATCCCATACAAACTCTTCTCTACTCACTCTAGTTCATAAGGTTTGGCAAACCGAGTGAACTAGTTTCTTCAAAGTTCGAAGAAGGAGCCAAAGGTTGAGGCTTTCAGGTGGATCTATCTTCGGCGCAAGGAGACGATGGGGAGAAGCCAATTCGGACGACCATCGAAGCTTGAAGACGAAGGAGTTCGAGAAAAAGAAAGGTATAACCCCCTAACCGAGTAGTTAGCAACTCGTAGTTAGGTTGTTAGTTAGATGTTTAACAAAGATCCGGGTTTTAAGTCCATATTACCACCTCTAAGAAAATCGTTTTTTATCAAATTCCGCATGCCCGAAAGTACCGGGAGAGGTAGCATAGACTTACAGTACCGCATACCCAATAGCTCAAAAAGTCACTCGAACTGTGTTTGAGGGAGGGCCTTTGTGAATGGATCCGCCGTGTTGTCTTTTGTGTCCACTCTTCGTACCTCAATCTCCTGGCGATCGATGATCTCCCTGATCAGGTGATACCGCCTAAAGATGTGTCTGGATTTCTTATGGGACCTTGCTTCCTTCGCTAAAGCTATAGCCCCATTGTTATCGCAATACAAAGGTATTGGGTCAACAATGGACGTGTTAGTGTATATGCCCTAGAGGCCATTACTGTATCATACTAGTATGTATATTACTTGATGGAAGCTTGGGATATTCACAGTTGTATAGACAATATTGCTCGAAATGGTAGTATGCTACTTGGTTTGTCTCTGCTTTAATGTGTACATGTGTTTCTTTGTTGTGTCACCTATACGCATTAGTGGAGCCCTTAGGATCTTTGCTTGATTACCAGCGTTGTGATGGCAGTCACACTCATGGGGGCTGGGTAATCAACAAGCACATCCTTATTTACACGTCCCTGGTCGTGGGATTATCGAGACAGGGCATCGATACTCCGGAGTAGACTAGCGTATGCGCTTCTCATCCCAGAGCGGGAGACGGCCTATCCCACAGCCGTCAGTACGTCGTACTTGAGATAATATGCTGGTGCTCGTTAGGTTACGAGTACACTGGACAGGACTCATCGGGAACTGTTGGTTGGTATTATACCTATCGTCTGTTATCAGTTCCCAGGTGACATGAGTACAGCTTAGTCCGCTGACTTGACACTGTCACTTCGCCTCAAATGTGTTCCCACCGTAGTTTGATTACTACCCTACCACGGCTCAAAGGAGTCGTGCAAACAGGTAGTAGTTGGGTGCGTCCCGAAGCATTTGGAGGCAGTGACGGTTAGACAGGATTCGTCTCCCGGTATTGGGGGTTGACATCGCACTGTGTCCAGGAGATCTATTACACAAGTAGTCCTTGGCCAGGGCAAGCGAGATATACTGGTAGGTTTCCATTGTTTTCTCAGGGTGTTCTGGGCTACACTCCGATACGACTTGTACCGCTATTAGGGGACTGACGTTTATCGCCCCCCTAGGCCCGCCATGCGATGTATCAGACGAACAGACCGGACTGTACGGAGACTGTCACATTCAGGCTCAGTAGGAGTTCAGATGGGTTCACCTCGTCAGTCTTCTTATCGGTATCTACCTGGGGACCGTTACGTACAGCTAGTGCCGCTTGCAGTCTGTGGTTAAACCCAATACCAGCGTAGTGTCGAGTCTTTAGAGTCCCACACAGAGGGTTATTCACCTTTAGGCAAAATGAGTAGAGGTCGCATGGTTTTGCGACAGGGTTCGTTCACATCCACGCACTTGGGCAGGTTTGCTGTATGGACAGCTTATACTAGCGGGTTTTGGTTTAAGCCGGATCCTAGTATATGATTTGGGATTGGTTTTATCTCATTGTATTCGTGTTCCTCGGATCACGGATACGGGTGTGTATGCACAGTTGACTGAGACAGAGGCAGAGGACTTTGATTAGGGTTGATGACCATTGTCATTTTCTTAACCCTAAAACTTATGTGTGAATTATGATTAATTGATATTAGTTAATTATAATTGTGCATGGTTAGGGTTGTTGACCATTTGACTATACTTGTTGACCTAGGTTGACATGTTGACCATCATCATTCCATATGAAAGATGCTCTTTAATCCTTGCAAATGGCATTTAATGTGAAATGATAATGGTCAATTCTTGATTAACCATAACAATTATCTTAGTTAATTATCTAATTTCCATAATTCACATATATGTGAGAAGAATGGTTCATTTTATTCTCATTCTATTATTTTGGTTCTCTCTCCTCCTCTTCCTCTCTCTCTAGCTCTCCCCTCTCATGAGTTGAGAATCTCTTGAGCTTGAGATAAATCCTTCTAAATACTCTCTACTCTTTCTAAGGTTCTAGGATTAGCACTCCAAGCATCTTAGTTACTTCTAGTTTGAAGTTTAAGCCAAAGGTTGAGTCTCTTGGGTGGATCCTTCTTCGACTACAGTAGGCGACAAGGAGATCACTTTCTTTCACTCCAAGGAGCAAGGAGAGAAGGACTTAAAGCCCTAGGTATAACCTCATTTCCATGTAGCTAAACTCCTTTTAGCTTTGTTGTTAGTTTATGTTAAGCAAAGATCCTCCTTTTGATAGTCCATGTTGCCTTGACCGATAAAAATCAGTTTTTTATACCGTTTCCGCCTCCCCGTAAGCACCGGGGTGGGCAACGTGGACTTACAGTGGTATCAGAGCCTAACTAAACACAAACTAGCTAGTTAGTAAAGTGTATAGAACTTCGATCGGTAAAAATCACAAAACTTTTTTCAAAAAACCCAAGTTTCTGCAGATTTTTAAATATGCTTTAAAAATAATAAATCACACCTTAAAAATCGGCTCAGGGTTTTTACAATACACCCAAGAAAAATGAACCAGAGAGCCGACCAACAAACCGCGTTTCCACGGCAGAAGCTTGCTTCTGCCGCGGATAAGCGGCCGAGTTGACTCGGCCGCGGCTCGTTTCTCTTGCAGTGTTCTTATTTTATGGTTTTAAGATTTTTAAGATGGTTTCTTTCTGCCCAGATTTTCCAGAGAGCAAATTTTTTTTCCGGGTAGTTATAAATCCGTATTATGATCGATCTTCCCTATACTTTGACTAATGGGTTATATCTGTGATGCATTATATGTATTGAACGTCTGCTAATCGCCATACGTCGATTAGTGCGGGTTATACATATCTGTGATCTGTAATGTTGATGGTTTGTGTATATGAATTCGGTGGATTGTCGCGGATAAATAGCCGGGGTGGATGTGAGATGAGAGTTTCTTTTTCTTTCATTCATGTAACATGTAATTTGATGTAATATTATTTGTATGGCCGCACAACCGGGTCGGGGTTGTAGCCGTCATTGTATAATTTCTTTTTATAGTTTTTGCTCCTAGGATAGACCCAAGGTGGGGTGCACAAACTACCAGGTAACTCGAAGTGCCGAGTGGCCTACTCACGGGGTTGAGGGAGGTTGCTTCGCTTCAGGTACTTGGCGGGTAGTTTGCCGCACCCGTAGGGGTCTAGGGGTGGGGTTTGGCTATTCATCGCGACCGTGTAATCCGCTTTTCATTGCAGGCTCGAATGAATCGCGGATTCCTAGTATCTCCAAAGTGTTCATCTGTGATCTGGATTGGCTATCTTTGCTATATATATATATATATATATATATATATATACCATATCTATTTAGGTGTTGCTTATGTTTTGCATCCGCGCTAGTCCAGCCCCCGCTCTGTCGTTAGTTAAGTAACATAACGGGTGATGACAGGGCCCCGTGGCGAATGCGGATGGCATAAGCGTACGCCATATTTTGGTTGTTTTCTGCAATGGTAGGATTAAATGATGGGACGCATTGGAATTAATGCAAGAAAATAAACCAAGTAAAAGTCGTTGGAACACTTTCAAAACCACTCGGTTCTTTTCAAAACCAACTTTTAAATGCGGAGCTTGAACCACTCCTTTTAAAAGCTATCTCGTTCTATCGATTATATCAAGTTCACTACATTCACGGTTTCGCCAAAACCATTCGTAGCCCTCCGTCATTCCACATGAATGGTCAATAAGTATTCAAGCTATGTATGTTGGCCAAAGTCAAGGCATAGTGATTGGTAGCTATTGGGTATTTATGTACAGCATAGATAGATACGTTGGTTTGGGACAGTCGTACTGCCATTTTGTCCAAAGTCAAGGGTAGGTACGGGTGGGTCCAAATTAACGTGGAGAATGACGGGTAGAACTTGACATGTGACTTATGATATTTTGGCCAAAGTCAAGGTCATAAGAGCATGAGGCAAAAATCCACATCGGGAGTTTCATAAGTACTGAAACTTGCTAGCGCTGCATACCATTTGGAGTGTGATGATTCTGGTAGGATTCCTTCAGTTTTATCACGCGATGATATTTGGATCCCAATCCTACTGTGAGTATATTCTACTCCTCGGGAAATTTTTCACTTAACGATCAATGCTATAAACCTAGTTGGTGTCTAGAAATGTGTTAGCGGGGCTACGCCCACAGGGAAAAGAGGTTACTTAATTAAGGAACTTCGCGAAAGCGTTGGAAAACCTCCCTCGAAGTACCGACATTGGCCTGGCTGAACGGTTAAGCAAGTATTGTACGGTGAGATTGATCCCGACTAATTCTTCCTTTATGGTTTGAGAAGGGATTCGAGAGACAGTGGGAGCCATCCTGTTTAGACAAACTAAAAACCACTCTAAACTTGCAAGAGCATCATGCTAAAGTGTTTCTTTTCTCTCTCCTAATTGCAGCTACCAATCAAGATGACCGGACTTAAGTTATTACTGGATAAAAATATACTGACAGGGCCAAACTACAAAGATTGGATCAGGAATGTCAAAATGGCAATCACTTATGACAAGTTTGGGTATCTTCTTACCACCAAAGCTCCCCTGTCCCAGGTCCCACCTCCAGCGTCGCAGATATAGAAATCCGTAAGACATGGGAGATCGATTGCGCGAAGGCCAAATGCCTCAGGCTTGCCTCTATGGACAACGAACACCAGAGGAGGCATGAGAATATGGACCTAGAATCCATATTTCTCCATACAAAAGAACTGTATGGAGAGCAATCTCGTATCACCAGATACGAAGTGTCGAAGGAGTTGTTTTCGGCAAGATTGGTCGTCGGATCATCGGTAGCGGAACACGTGCTAAAGATGATTGGCTACATAGAAGAGCTCGCGGACCTTTGGACCACATTGGAGAATGAACTCTACACTGACTTGATTCTCCAGTCCCTTCCTTCCACTTACGCCCAGTTTGTCCTAAACTTCAACATGCAAGGAAAGGAGGTCGAACTTTCCGAACTTCTGAACATGTTGAGGAGTGCTGAGGGCACCCTACAGAAAGGTAGGGAGACATCCACTTTGTTTATAGCAGGATCTTCCTCTTCTAGGTCCAGGGCGAAAGCTAAGGGAAAGAAGAAGAAATCCCCCGCCAAACCAAGGGGCGGTGTTAGTAAAGTGGATACAAAGGGAAAGGGAAAGGCAACAAAGGTAGCGGGAAAGCCTGTGGGGAAAGAAGAGTGCTTTTACTGTCATAAGAGTGGACACTGAAAACAGGATTGCAAGGCTTGGAAGGCCAGAACCCAGGATCTGAAGCGAGTTGCGGCTTTAGCTTCAGTTGTGTATGTTATTGAAAACTGTCTATCAATAAACTCTACTTCCTAGGTATTGGATACCGGATCAGGTTCTCATATCTGTAATTCTTTGCAGGCATTGAGAAAGCGTAGGTTTTTGAAAGCAGGTGACATGACCCTCAAAGTTGCAAACGGAGCTAGCATGGATGCTGAAGCCGTGGGGGACTATCACCTGGGAATGTCGTATGGACACCTTTTGGTTTTGCGCGGTTGTTATTTTGTACCAAATGCAACTTGTAATATCATTTCTGTATCTTTATTGTCTAAAGAAGGTTATGAATTTGCATTTGTAAGTAATGTTGTGAACATTCACCTTAATCTAGTTTTGATTAGGTCAGGTACATTAAACAATGGTATATACGTATTAAACCATCCACAGATTTTCAATGTCCAGAATACACACAAAAGAAAGTCTCTAGAAATCAATACTTTTCAAGTTACGGATATGTCTTCTTAATGAAACATAAATCCGAGGCCTTTGAAAAATTCCAGGAATACAAGAATGAAGTATAAAAACAAACAGGCAAAAGTATCAAGGCACTAAGATCTGATCGAGGTGGTGAATACTTGAGTGCTGAGTTCCTGGATTACTTAAAAGAGAATGGAATTCTCTCTCAGCTTACTCCTCCATACACTCCGCAACATAACGGTGTATCGGAGGGACGGAACCGGACCTTATTGGATATGGTACAGTCCATGATGAGTAACGCTGAGTTACCGCGATCATTCTGGGGATATGCGCTAGAATCAGCTGCATACCTTTTGAACCGAGTTCCAACTAAGACTGTGACTACTACACCATATCAGATGTGGTGTGGGAAGAGACCCTATCTTAATCACATTAAGACATGGGGATGTCCAGCTTTTGTCAAAAAGCAGCATGCGGACAAGCTCGAGGCACGCTCAGTACAGTGCAAGTTTGTGGGATATCCAAAGAACTCTAAGGGATATTTCTTCTATTGCGAAGAGGAACAAAAGGTTTTTGTTTCTCGTCATGCCCACATCTAGAACACCCGTTCTTGGAAAAGGAAATTAGTAGGAGCGCAATAGAACTGGAAGAAATTCCAGAACCACGAGCTATTACTGAAAGCTTAGTAGAACCAGAGGGTTCGAAAGATCAGGACATTCCTACGCCGCTCCACAGGAGTAGTAGGCAGTATCATCCGCCCGAGAGATACTACGGTTTTCTCATAGACTGGGATAGAGAGGATTGCATCATTGATTGTGATGAGCCTACTAGCTTCCAGCAAGCTATTCAGAGCGTTGACTCGGTAAAATGGCTGGATGCAATGCGGACCGAAATGGAGTCCATGTACACCAACAAAGTATGGACGTTGGACATTGCTCCAGATGGGGTAAAACCCATAGGATGCAAGTGGATCTTAAAAAGGAAGATTGGTGTAGATGGACAGGTCGAGACCTATAAAGCTAGACTTGTTGCAAAGGGTTTTCATCAAAGAAATAGTTTGGACTATGACGAAACCTTTTCTCCAGTGGCTTTGCTGAAATCCATTCGGATCCTTCTTGCCATTGCTGCCTTCCACGATTATGAGATTTGGCAGATGGACGTAAAGACCGCTTTTCTAAATGGAAATTTAGAGGAGTGTGTCTGTATGGACCAGCCAGAAGGTTTCATTCAGAGTGGGAGCAGCGGAAAGGTGTGCAAGTTTCTTAAGTCCATTTATGGACTAAAGAAGGCATCGCGGAGTTGGAACATCTGTTTTGATGAGACGGTCAAAGAATTTGGCTTTATCAAAAATCCATATGAACCATGCATCTATAGTAGATTTTTAGCAAGAGCTGTCGTATTCCTCGTTTTATACGTGGATGACATTCTCTTGATAGGAAATGACATTCCTATGCTACAATCTGTCAATGGGTTCTTGTCACTGTAACACCTTAGGTCGTGTTTAGGGGTTAATTATATTTTACTATATAGCTTTTGGTAAAAGTTTACCAAATTAAGTTTCAGATAATTTATTCTAATTAATGAATATTTTATTAGGATTTTTCTAGGCGCACACACACTTGTGCATGTAAACTAGGGTTTAGATTTGGGGTTAAAACCATGATTAACAACCATGGTGGGTTAACCTATTTATATTAAGTTTTTTGGGCTTTAATGGGGTTTTATTTATTTGAGTGTTTTGTTAATTTGTTTTTCTTTTCTTTTCTTTTGTTGACTTGGTGCATGAGAGAGGGATTATGGGCATGGCTTGAGCCATGCTTATTAAATGAAGAGAGAGGGAAAGAGAGAGGGGGGTTTTGACTTGGGGCCTCATTTATTTCCTCATTTTTCCTCACAACTCACACACACACACTCAGCTGAGAGAGAGAGAGAGAGGCAGCATCAGCAGCAGCAGCAGCAAGCAGTAACAACAGCAGCAGCAGGCAGTGGCAGCAGCAGCAACACCAACAGCAGCCCCCAGCAACTGCAGCAGCACTCCCATCTTCTCCACCTCCTTTCTCCTTGCACCTAGGGTCTTGTAAGGTATAGAATCCGAGCCCAACTTCTTGTTTGTTTAACGTATGTGTAGTTTAGCTTCGGTTTGTGTATAAAGTTAGATTTTGTGCTTGAAATGGTGATTTGTGTGGACTTATAGTTTAGTGATGTTAATATTGGTTAACCTAGCCTAATTAGGTGTTATTAAGGCCATGTAAACCTAGTTAGACCCCAGATTACACCAAAATACCATAGGGTTTCTAATTGTGCAAATTTAGTGTTTTTAAGTGAACTTTTTGGATTTCTGTGATCTTCTATAGGCCCGAGTAGTTCAGGTTGAAATTGAGTTAACTGGAGCTTGTATACAAGGCAAAGACCACACCACCAGAGCCCGAGACCCCCACCCCATAGCGAGGACGCCGATTTATTCTTTCTGGCCGCAATTTGCGGCCAGATAGGGGAATTTTTGGGTGATGTTTGGATGGGTAGGAGTCTGTTGTTATTTCTAAGCCAGTGGTATGTATAGTTTTGTAAGTTGTTAGCCTAGGTAGAATCTGAGACGTTATATTGTATTTCTAGTACGTTTGGTTCGCGCGATACACGCGATACGCGAGAGGGTTCCATGATTTAGCGTATCGCGGCGTATCGGGGTTAGTTTTAGACGCGTGCACACGTTTAGCGTATCGTACACACGCGCGTTTAGTTCGCGACGCGAGCGTATCGTTTGACTTCGTTATCGCGTTTTGCGAGATAGTTGCTTATATATGGATTCTTGTGTAATTCCAGGTTCGCAGGCGGGTACGTCGGACGAAGCTAAGAAAGGAAAGCAGGTGGTCGGCTACGAGTAGCGCACGACCAGGTGAGTAGATTTAACATCTACGGGGAAATCGCCCGTATGGCGTTAAGCGTCAGGGCGAGTCAGGATATTAGATTGTAGATGTTCATATGGACTGTAGTAGCATACCTTATTGTTGTATATAGAAATGATAGCATAGGACACTGCACTGTCACTAACGGTTCAAGTCGCACGAGCACGATTGATATGCTACACTCACACCATTAGTGATTGCCATGACACTCACATTATAAGATTGCTACAAATCATATATCATACTGATTCTACCTTATTGGTGTTGTCATGATTTGCCGCATAACACATATATTGATATCTTCATACCTGCGCACATGCACACTGTATATTCATACCAGTGCACACATATATTGATATCTTCATACCTGCGCACATGCACACTGTATATTCATACCAGTGCACACATATATTGATATCTTCATACCTGCACACATGCACACTGTATATTCATACCAGTGCACACATATAATGATATCTTCATACCTGCGCACATGCACACTGTATATTCATACCAGTGCACACATATATTGATATCTTCATACCTGCGCACATGCTCACTGTATATTCATACCAGTGCACACATATATTGATATCTTCATACCTGCGCACATGCACACTGTATATTCATACCAGTGCACACATATATTGATATCTTCATACCTGCGCACATGCACACTGTACATTCATACCAGTGCACACATATATTGATATCTTCATACCGGCTTAGATTACGAATTGAGATATGTTGTTTCCATGTTAATTCTGGATTTGGGGAACCGTGGATATTTCAAAGAGAATAGTTAATTATTTAATAACCCGGTTTCCCTTGATATGATATTTCGGTGCGTCCACCATATGTTTTCTCAGTACTAGAGTGATATATGTGAACCCGAATCGAGGAGTTGGATGAGGCCGATTACGGGTACATGGTGGACCCGGTATGGTACCCCGGGGCGAGAACGGTTTCGCTGTGTTGTAGACGGTGAGCCTGGCAGAGGGACTACTACCTACCGGTGATTGGTTGGACCTGGCGGTTATCCGGAGGATACCGACCAGAGTCTATGGATGGATACGGGACGACTCATACTGCCGGGGCCGAGTGCCGATGCTGCAGACAGAGCCCGTGGGCTGATCCGGACTGACGGATGCCCTATACAGGAGGATTTGCGTGTCGATGCTTGGCATAAGTATTTCTTGGTATTTTGGGTGCCGATGTTGGGCACTCATGGTTATATGAGATTTACAGGATTGGAGGACCGAGGAGGATGACGACGCCTGAGTAGTATTGGGAGTTGGGTACATTGATGGGTACCGATTATACTTTCCACGATGACATTCCGTGTAGATGTTATATTTCCCTTGCTCAGTATGTAGTAATTGATATCTCATCCTGTATCTATTATACCTGATATAGTACACATTGCTATGTTAGTGTTTATGCCCTAGAAGGCCATTACTGTATCATACTAGTTTGTATATTACTTAATGGAAGCTTGGGATATTCACATGTATATAACAGTCTTGCTAAACATGGTAGTATGCTACTTGGTTTTTCTATCTTAATATGTGAGTATATGTATTGATAGAGCTCTTAGGATCTTGCTTGACTACCAGCGTTGTGATGGCAGTCACACTAGTGGGGGCTGGGTAGTCTACAAGCACATCCTTATTCAGGTCCCTAGTCGTTGGATTATCGAGACAGAGCATCGATTCTCCGGAGTAGACTATTGTGTACGCTTCTCATCCAAGTTGGGGAAATGGTCTGTCCCACAGCCGTCAGTACGTCGTACTGGAGATAGTATGCAGGTGCTCGTTAGGTTACGGGTACACCGGACAGGACTCACAGGGAACTGTTGGTTGGTTTTTATACCAGTCGTCAGTGGACAGTTCCCAGGTGACATGAGTACAGCATAGTCCGCAGACTTGACACTGCTACTTCGCCTCGAGTGTGTCCCACTGTTCTTAGATTGCTACCCTACCACGGCTCAAAGGAGTCGTGCAAACAGGTAGCAGTTGGGTGCAGTCCCGAGCACTTGGAGGCAGTGGCGGTTAGACAGGATTCGTCTCTCCCGGTATTAGGAGTTGATATCGCGCTGTGTCAGAGAGCCATTACGCAAAGTCCCTGGCCAGGGCAAGCGAGATTTGCTGGTAGGTTCCAGTAGTTTCTCAGGGTGTAATGGGCTTCCTTCCGACACGACTTATACCGCTATTAGGGGGCTGACGCTTGCCGCCCCCTTGGCCCGATATGCGATAGTCTTAGACGAACGGACCGGACTGTATGGAGATTGTCACATCAGACTCAGTAGGAGTTCGGATGGGTTTCCTCATCGGCCTTCTTATCGACATCTACCTAGGGATCGTTACGTATAGCTAGTGCCGCTTGCGGTCTGTGGTTAAACCTACTGCCATCGTAGTAGTCGAGTCTCTAGAGTCCCACACAGAGAGTTTCCCTACTCCAGGCGAAACGATATAGAGGTCGTATGGTTTTACGACAAGGTTTCGGACGCATACGTGTGTTTACGCACGTACGACTTTCGGACAGTTTTTACCAGTCAGCTTTGGTTTAAGCCAGTTACTGGTATCCGGTTATTGGATTTATACAGTCTAAAGTTTTTCCGTATTTTTGCGGAAAGTAGGGGCGTTCTCGTAATTGCGCGAGAAGCTTCTAGAAGGTGGTGACTAAGGAGGTTTAGGTGTTATATACAATGAATGTGATTAGTGAGTCATATGGATGATTCATCCATGTCATTAATGCATGATAAATGCTTAATGACTCATGGAGTGAATCATCACTAGATATTATCAAGCATGGTTGTTAAATTCATTTATATTCTTTTCTTGATAAAAAGAAATGCTTGATATATATTATCATAACTCACTATTCTCATTTCATTATCATTTCTCATCTTCTCTCTCCTCAAGCTCTCCCTCTTCAAACCCTAATCCTCCCCTCTCATGTGTTGAGTACAAGGATTAGCAAGACTAATTAAACCATAACCCTTACTCTATATCACCTAGCTTCTTTGATTAGCACTTAAAAAAGGTTTGTTGCCTCAAGTTTAGAGGCTAAGCTTGGAGTAAAGCTCTCGGGTGGATCGTCTACTACTTTGAGAAGGCTGAGGAGGAGGTGGAGTTTTCAAAGACGAAGGACACGATTCGTTAGGTATAATCCCTAAGCATAGTAGTATAGAACTTCTATGTTTCATGTTAGTTATCGTTTAGCTTCGATTCATGCGGTTAGTCGATGTTTAAGCAAAGAACAAGATCGTTTTTTAAATTTCCGCCTCCCCGCAAGTCGTGGGGTGTTGCACATCGACTTACAGTGGTATCAGAGCCTCGCTAAACAATAAATAACTTACTTGCAAATTTGTATGAATTTCGAACGGAAAAAACGAAACCGGAAAAGCCCGAAATCACAAGTTTCTGTCGATTTTTAAATGAAGTCCAAAAATTTTTCAGGGATGTTTAGAAAGATTGAATAGACAGTAGAAGAACACCCAAGAAAATTGGGCCCCTGAATCGCCTAAAGCGCCGCGGAACCGCGGCGGAATCCCACTGATCCGCCGCGCTTCCGCCGCCGTGTTGGCGATTCAGGAACCCAATTTTCCTGTGTTGCTTCTATGGGATTTTTGGTATTTTCTGGAATTTTTTATTTTTGCTCAGGTTTCAGATTTACAGAGAAGTATTGGAGCAAAATTAAAAGTGTTTAATCGATCGAAATTATACAGTATTTACTTGTTGGATTATATCTGTGTTTGTATAATGTGTTCGTAAAACTCCCCTAACTGCTAGTATGTCGGTTGGCAGGGGGTTGCACATTTCTGTAATGGATTTTATCTGTTTGTGCATATGAACTGTGTTGGACTGTTGTGATGTATAGCCGGGGTTATGTGATGGGTTATTATTTAATTCATTTGATGTAAATGTAATTTGTTGTAATATTATTTTGCGGGGCACATCCAGGTTACGGTTGTAGCCACCGTTGTATTATTTCATTTTACTGTTTTTGCTCCTAGGACAGACCCAAGGTGGGGTGCACAAACTGCCGGGCGGGTAGTTTGCCGCACCCGTTGGGGTCTTGGGTGGGGTAATGGCTATTCATCACAACTGTGTAATCCGTCTTTTGTTGCAGGCTCAAAACAAACACGGATTGCTTGCAAATCCAATTAAGTTCATCTGTGATCTGGAATGAATATCATTGCGTCAGACGAATGTAAAATATCTATATATATGATAGCTATTTTAGACGTCACTTATGTTTTACACCCGCGCTAGCCCAGTCCCCGCTCTGTCGTTAGTTAAGTAACCTAACGAGTAATGACGGGACCCAGTGGCGAATGCGGATGGCATAAGAGGACGTCATATTTTCGTTGTTCTCTGCAATGATAGGTTAATGATGGGACACATTATCTATAATGCAAAAAAAATAAACCAAAGTTTTAATCGTTGGAACAATTTAAAAGAATACACTCGGTTAATTTTAAAAACAGATATTTTTAAATGCGGAGCTTTAACCACTCCTTTTAAAAGCTATCAGGTTCCTTCGGTTATATCAAGTTCACTACGTTACCGGTTTCGCCAAAACCATTCGTAGCCCTCCGTCATTTCATCTGGGTATTCAGTAGTATTCAAGCTATGTATTTTGACCAACGCCAAGGAATAGTGTTTGGTAGCTACTGGATATTCATTTGTTGCATAAGATAGATGAGTTAGTTTGGGACAGTCGTATGATCATTTTGTCCAACGTCAAGGATATGTACGGATGGCTTCAAATTAACAAGATAATGATGGGTAGAACTTGACATGTGACTTATGATATTTTGACCAACGCCAAGGTCATAAGAGCATGGGGCAAAAATATATATCGGGAATTTCTAAAGAAACTGAAATTTGCAAAGAGTTGCATATCATTTGGAGTTTGATGAATGTTGGTAGGATTCCTTCAACATTATCATATGATGATATTTGGATCCCGATCCTACTGTGAGTATATGCTACTTATCAGGATATTCGTCACTTAACGATCAATGCTATAAACCTAGTAGGTGTCCAGAAACGTGTCAGCGGGGTTACGCCCCCAGAGAAAAGAGGTTATTTAATTAAGGAACTTCGCGAAAGCGTTGGAAAACCTCCCTCGAAGTACCGACACCAGCCTGGCTGAACGGTTAAGCAAGTATTGTACAGTGAGAATAGTCCTGGCTAATTCTTCTTTTATGGTTTGAAGAAGGATTCGAGAAACAGTGGGAGCCATCCAGTTTAGATAAACTAAAAACCACTCTAAACTTGCAAGCGCATCATGCTAAAGAGTTTTCTTCTCTCTCTTTTAATTGCAGCGACCATGAAAATGACTGGACTTAAGTTACTTTTAGAGAAAAATATACTAACAGGGCCAAACTATAAAGATTGGCTGCGGAATGTCAAAATGGCTTTGACCTATGACAAATTGGGGTACGTCCTCACCGCTACGGCACCTGCTGTCCCTGGTCCCAAATCCAGAAATGCGGATAAGAAAATCCACAAAACCAGGGATTTCGATTGCGCGAAAGCCAAGTGCATCGTGCTTGCCTCGATGAACAATGAACATCAGAGGAGGCACGAGGATATGGAACTAGATGCCATATTTCTCCATACAAAGGAACTTTATGGAGAGCAATCTCGTATAGCAAGATATGAGACCTCAAAGAACTTGTTTCGAGCGAGGTTGGCTGTCGGGTCATCCGTAGGAGAACATGTCCTAAAGATGATCGGCTATATAGAAGAGCTCGCAGACCTTGGGACGACTTTGGATAATGAGCTCTATACAGACCTTATTCTCCAGTCCCTTCCTTCCACCTACGCCCAGTTTATCCTGAACTTCAACATTCAAAAAAAAGAAGTTGAATTTCCGGAACTCCTGAACATGTTAAGGAGTGCAGAGGGCACCTTGCAGAAGGCAAGGGAAACACCCGCTATGTTGTTGGCGGTGCATCTTCTTCCGGGTCCAAGGCTAGGGCTAAAGGAAGAAAGAAGAAGGCCGCACCCAGACCTAGAGGAGGTGTAAGTAAGGTGGGAGGGAAGGGAAAGAAAAAGTTTGCGGTACCGGTAGTTGGCCAGGATGAATGGTTCCATTGTCACAGGAAAGGGCACTGGAAGAAGGATTGCAAGGCGTGGAACGCCAAGAACCAGGAACCGAAGCAAGCTGTGGATTCGACTTCAGGTGTGTTTGTAATTGAGAATTGTCTGTCGATCAACTCTACTTCCTGGGTATTGGATACCGGATCAGGATCTCATATTTGCAATTCATTGCAGGCACTGAGAAACCATAGAGTGTTGAAAGAAGGTGATATGACCCTAAAGGTTGCTAATGGAGCTAGCGTGGGAGCTGCGTCCGTCGGGGATTATCACCTAGGATTGACGAGTGGACACTTTTTGGTTTTACATAACTGTTTTTTTGTACCAAGCTTAACGTGTAATATCATATCAGTTTCCTTGTTATCAAATAAAGGTTATGATTTCACGTTTGTAAAAGATGTTGTTAACATCCACCTTAATCATGGTTTGATTGGGTCCGGTACACTAAATAACGGTATATATGTTTTAAACCAACACCAAATTTTCAATGTCCAGAACACACTAAAAAGAAAGTCTCCAGATTTAAATAAAGCTTTCTTATGGCATTGTAGACTGGGTGACATCAATGAGAGAAGGTTGACTAAGTTGCATAGAGAAGGATATTTGGACTCGTTCGAATATCAAACTTATGACACTTGTCAATCTTGTCTCAAAGGAAAGATGACAAAGACTCCATTTACTGGACAAGGAGTAAGAGCGAGCGAGCTCTTAGGACTCATACACAGCGATGTATGTGGTCCAATGTCTACACATGCAAGAGGTGGTTTTTCCTATTTCATTACTTTCACGGATGATTACTCAAGATACGGATTCATTTATCTGATGAAACATAAATCCGAGGCTTTTGAGAAATTCCAAGAGTATAAGAATGAAGTAGAAAACCAAACCGGCAAAAGTATCAAGACACTAAGATCTGATCGAGGTGGTGAATACTTTAGTGCCGAGTTCCTAGGTTACCTAAAAGAGAAAGGAATTCTCTCTCAGCTTACTCCTCCATACACTCCACAGCATAACGGTGTATCGGAGAGACGGAATCGAACCCTATTGGATATGGTACGATCCATGATGAGTAATGCCGAGTTACCGCGATCTTTCTAGGGTTATGCGCTAGAATCAGCGGCATATCTTTTGAACATGGTACCTACCAAGACTGTGCCTACCACGCCATATCAGATATGAAGTGGGAAGAAACCCTATCTTCAGTATCTGAAAATATGGGGATGTCCAGCTTTTGTTAAAAAGCAGCATGTGGACAAGCTCAAGGCACGATCAGTAAAGTGTAAGTTTGTGGGATATCCAAAGAACTCCAATGGGTATCTATTCTATTACGTAGAGGAACAAAAGGTGTTTGTTTCTCGTAATGCCCATTTTCTAGAATATCAGTTTTTAGAAAAGGAAATAAGTGGGAGCGAAATAGAACTGGAAGAAATTTTAGAACCACAAACTGCTACTGAAAGTTTGGTAGAACCGGAAGTTCAAGAAGAACAGGACATTCCCGCACCCCTCCGCAGGAGTAGTAGGCCGTCTCATCCGCCTGAGAGATACTACGGTTTTCTCATAGATGGGGATAGACAGGATTGCATCATAGATGATGATGAACCTACTGACTTCCAACAGGCCATCCAGAGCGGCGACTCGGTACGATGGCTAGATGCAATGCGGACCGAAATGGAGTCCATGTACACCAACAAAGTATGGACTTTGGACTTTGCTCCAAATGGGGTAAAACCCATAGGATGCAAATGGATCTTCAAGAAAAAGATTGGTGTAGATGGACAGGTGGAAACCTATAAGGCTAGACTTGTTGCAAAGGGTTTTCGTCAAAGACCTGGTTTGGACTATGACGAAACTTTTTCTCCAGTGGCTATGCTCAAATCCATTCGGGTCCTTCTTGCTATTGCTGCCTTCCATGATTATGAAATCTGGCAGATGGACGTAAAGACGGCTTTTCTGAATGGAAATTTAGAAGAGTGCGTCTATATGGATCAGCTAGAGGGTTTCAATCAGAGTGGGAGCAGCGGGAAAGTATGCAGGCTACTTAAGTCCATTTATGGACTAAAGCAGGCATCGCGGAGTTGGAACATCTATTTTGATGAGACAGTCAAAGAATATGACTTTATCAAAAATCCATATGAACAGTGCATATATAGTAAAGTTGTAGCCAGAAGTGTTGTATTCCTCGTCTTGTACGTGGATGACATTCTATTGATAGGAAATGACATTCCTATGCTACAATCTGTCAAAGGATTCTTGTCACACAGGTTCTCCATGAAAGACCTGGGTGATGCCTCTTACATTCTGGGGATCCGGATCTATCGTGATAGATCCAACAGGATGTTGGGACTTTCGCAGTCCAGGTATATCGACACTGTACTGAAAAGATTCAGTATGGAGGATTCTAAGCGCGGTAATTTACCGGCTTGTCACGGAATCACCCTCTCCAAAGAGATGTCTCCCAAGACTGATTTGGAAAGGGAACGCATGTCTATTATACCCTACGCTTCTGCGGTAGGCTCTATAATGTATGCGATGTTGTGCACAAGACCAGATGTAGCTTACGCACTAAGCGTGGTAAGCCGGTATCAGTCAGACCCAGGGGAGAAGCACTGGATAGCAGTAAAGAACATTCTCATGTACCTGAGAAGGACTAAGGAGATGTTTTTGGTTTACGGCGGAAAAGACCTCAGGTTGGAGGCCTTTGCTGATTCCGGCTTCAAGAGTGATAAGGACGATTCCAAGTCCATGTCGGGTTATGTCTTTACCCTCAATAGAGGAGCGGTGTGCTGGAAGAGCTCCAAGAAGGACACCGTTGCTGACTCGACGATGGAAGCGGAGTATATAGCTGCTTGCGATGCCGCAAAAGAAGCAGTCTGGATGAAGAAGTTCCTAACAGAACATCAGGTGGATCCTACCATAGTTGATCCAATACCTCTGTATTGCGACAACAACGGAGCTTTAGCTTTAGCGAAGGAACCAAGGTCCCATCACAAGTCCAGACACATCTTAAGGCGGTATCACCTGATCAGGAAGATCATTGATCGTCAGGAGATCGAGGTTCGGAGAGTTGCTTTTGAAGAGAACATTGCTGATCCATTCATGAAGGCCCTGCCTCAGATTCAGTTCGAGAGACTACTCGAGATCATCGGTCTTCGATATGCCAGTACATGGCCCTAGTGCAAGTGGGAGATTGTTAGTGTATATGCCCTAGAAGGCCATTACTGTATCATACTAGTTTGTATATTACTTAATGGAAGCTTGGGATATTCAAATGTATATAACAGTCTTGCTAAACATGGTAGTATGCTACTTGGTTTTTCTATCTTAATATGTGAGTATACGTATTGATAGAGCTCTTAGGATCTTGCTTGACTACCAGCGTTGTGATGGCAGTCACACTAGTGGGGGCTGGGTAGTCTACAAGCACATCCTTATTCAGGTCCCTAGTCGTTGGATTATCGAGACAGAGCATCGATACTCCGGATTAGACTAGTGTGTACGCTTCTCATCCCAGTTGTGGAAATGGTCTGTCCCACAGCCGTCAGTACGTCGTACTGGAGATAGTATGCAGGTGCTCGTTAGGTTACGGGTACACCGGACAGGACTCACAGGGAACTGTTGGTTGGTTTTTATACCAGTCGTCAGTGGACAGTTTCCAGGTGACATGAGTACAGCAAAGTCCACAGAATTGAGACTGCTACTTCGCCTCGAGTGTGTCCCACTGTTCTTAGATTGCTACCCTACCACGGCTCAAAGGTGTCGTGCAAACAGGTAGCAGTTGGATGCAGTCCCGAGCACTTGGAGTCAGTGGCGGTTAGACAGGATTCGCCTCTCTCAGTATTGGGAGTTGATATCGCGCTGTGTCAGAGAGCCATTACGCAAAGTCCCTGGCCAGGGCAAGCGAGATTTGCTGGTAGGTTCCAGTAGTTTCTCAGGGTGTAATGGGCTTCCCTCCGACACGACTTATACCGCTATTAGGGGACTGACGCTTGCCGCCCCCTAGGCCCGATATGCGATAGTCTTGGACGAACGGACCGGACTGTATGGAGATTGTCACATCAGACTCAGTAGGAGTTCGGATGGGTTTCCTCATCGGCCTTCTTATCGACATCTACCTAGGGACCGTTACCTACAGCTAGTGCTACTTGCGGTCTGTGGTTAAACCCACTGCCAGCGTAGTAGTCGAGTCTCTAGAGTCCCACACAGAGAGTTTCCCTACTCCAGGCGAAACGATATAGAGGTCGTATGGTTTTACGACAAGGGTTCAGACGCATATGTGTGTTTACGCACGTACGACTTTCGGACAGTTTTTACCAGTCGGCTTTGGTTTAAGCCAGTTACTGGTATCCGGTTATTGGATTTATACAGTCTAAAGTTTTTCCGTATTTTTGTGGAAAGGAGGGGCGTTCTCGTAATTGCGCGAGAAGCTTCTAGAAGGTGGTGACTAAGGAGGTTTAGGTGGAATATACAATGAATGTGATTAGTGAGTCATATGGATGATTCATCCGTGTCATTAATGCATGATAAATGCTTAATGACTCATGGAGTGAATCATCACTAGATATTATCAAGCATGGTTGTTAAATTGATTTATATTCTTTTCTTGATAAAAAGAAATGCTTGATATATATTATCATAGCTCACTATTCTTATTTCATTATCATTTCTCATCTTCTCTCTCCTCAAGCTCTCCCTCTTCAAACCCTAATCCTCCCCTCTCATGTGTTGAGTACAAGGATTAGCAAGACTAATTAAACCATAACCCTTACTCTATATCACCTAGCTTCTTTGATTAGCACTTAAAGAAGGTTAGTTGCCTCAAGTTTAGAGGCTAAGCTTGGAGTAAAGCACTCGGGTGGATCGTCTACTACTTCGAGAAGGCCGAGGAGGAGGTGGAGTTTGCAAAGACGAAGGACACGATTCGTTAGGTATAATCCCTAAGCATAGTAGTATAGAACTTCTATGTTTCATGTTAGTTATCGTTTAACTTCGATTCATGTGGTTAGTCGATGTTTAAGCAAAGAACAAGATCGTTTTTTAAATTTCCGCCTCCCCGCAAGTCGTGGGGTGTTGCACATCGACTTACATGCTATACCTGATCATTGCATACCCTGTTCATTCAATATAGGGTTGTTAGATTGCATTGCTATACCTGGTCATTGCATACCCTGTTCATTGTATATAGGGTTGTTAGATTGCATTGCTATACCTGATCATTGCATACCCTGTTCATTCTATATAGGATTGTTAGATTGCATTGCTATACCTGATCATTGCATACCCTGTTCATTCTATATAGGGTTGTTAGACTGCATTGTTATACCTGATCATCACATTTCTTGCTCATCACATGGAGATGTTATTAGATCGCACTTGTTGCATGATTTGAGCATCCAGTTCATCATATAGACGTTATCTGTTGATATAGGTTAGAGTATCGTAGCACGTGCATACTCGCGATTACCTTTATATGTTATCTTCTATTCACGAGTTGGCAACTCACCCCCGTTGTGCCACAGTGTTTGCAGGTTGCCCTTCAGAGTAGTCGCGGCATGCTGCATTCTTGCATCTTTTGACACAGATGTAAGTGCACGGCGGCGCCCCGGCCTCCATCCCGAGGCCAAATGCGGAAGCGATAGATAACTTTAAATTTTCTTGAACCGGCACCACCGCGCACTAGAACCCGAATCGAACCATTAACTAGTCCTAGCTAACAACAAGATGGGGAAGAGCGATATACCGAGCGATCCGTGTCCTCCGGTCTTCTTGTCGTCGTCCCGATCTCCTGCGGAATCTCCGGTCTTCTCCTCGTCGCCGGAAAGGCACCACGTCGCCTGCTTCTTTTACGGGATCCCACCTCTATACCGAGGCAACTCGGGCTCGAAGTTGGCGAGCCGACGTGCCCAAGGTTTGCTGTAGAATGTGTAGTGCTCAAGTCTCATTTGGGGTAGAGGATGTTGCATTTGTGGTGGAGGAAAATGAACTTGGAGAGAGGTGAGGAAAAATGTAGCATGCAAAGAATGAGATTAACATTTTTCTCACAACCAAAAGAAAAGCCCCACACCCTCACAAGTGGCCGGCCATTCCTATATGTGAATGGAGAGAGAGAGCAAAGACAAGGAGGTGGGTGGAAAGCTAGTGATGATGAGAAAATCAAATGATCACAACAAAACCCAACACTCCAACAACAACCATCATCATATCCAAAATCAAGCAATCATGAAAACTATCATGAAGCAAAAAGTCAAGTCAATGGATGGTGCACCATCATGATACAATAATATGCAAAGAACACCCTCCACATTGCTTATTTGCACAAATGCAAATAAGCCCTCCTCCACCAATCTTCGGCCAATGAACGATACAAAGGAAATTGGCCGAAACGAAAAACAAACTGGTAACTCCAGAAAACTGGTCCCGTAATAAATTACAGGAAAACCCCGATACTGTGTATACACACCCGCATCTGTATTCGGACCGAAATACAAATGCAATGAGACAACATCTACACTGTACTATACTAGGATCCGGCTTAAACCAAAGCCGGCTAGTAATATCCGTTCGATCCGGATCCATGCAATACCGCACGTATCTGATCGAACCCTGCCATATATCCATACGGCCTGTAGTACAAACTGTCCGATCCTGATCCGTACAATACCGCACGTATCTGATCGGACCTTGCTATATCTCCATACGGCCTCTACAGCTTTTCGCCCGAAAGCTTGAGTAACCGAATGTGGGGGACTCTAAAGACTCGTCAACACCTTGGTTGTGGATTTAACCACTAGCACGTCAGAGGTATAGGCCAATACGTAACGGGCTACCAGGTATTGACCAAAAGGGACGTCGATGAGCGAACTCATCCTGATACCCTACTGAGCCTGTCAGTGACAATATCCATACAGTCCGGTCCGTTCGTCTATGAGCATCGCATGGCGGGCCTAGGGGGTTGGTAAAAGTCAGACCCCCAAAAGCAGTACAAGTCGTGTCGGTGTGTAGCCCAGAACACCCTGAGATACTACTGGAATACCTACCAGTAAATTTCCTGCCTCGGCCGAGGGCTTCGTGTAATGGCTCTCCTAAACACAGCGCGACCTCACCCCCAATACTGGGAGAGACGAACCCCTGAAGATCCGCTCACTGCCTCCATGTGGCTCGGGACTGTACCCATCTAAAACCTGTATGCACGTCTCCTTTGAGCGTGGTAGGGTAGTAATCAAAGTACAGTGGGAACTCATACGAGACAAATGACGATCCCTAGGTCGATGAACTAACCTGTACACATGTCACCAGGGAACTGCTATCTGACGTCAGGTATAAGACCAACTAGCATGTTCCCGGCGAGTCCTGTCCGGTGTACTCATAACCCAATGAGCACCTGTATACATCTTAGGTGATCCAACTGACACCGGTGGCTTGTAAGACTGGCCACCGCCGCTCGTCGGGGTCTCGACTGTATACACTAGTCTACTCTGGAGAATCGATGCCCTGTCTCGAAACTCCCACGACTAGGGACCTTTTAAGGATGTGCTTATAGACCACCAGCTCTCACGTATATGATCGCCCTCATACTGCTGGCAGTCAAGCAAGAATCCTAGGGGCTCTACCAACGTGTAATAGCGACCTGTCAGGTCACCTAAAGCAGTACACGATGATAAAGATAAACCAGATAGCATACTATCATCTTTAGTAAGACTGTCCTCCTGGGATAGGTCCTCCCTCAATCATTGCAATCACGTGCCTGTGATCCAATAATTGACTCTGAGGGCACTATCTCCAACAATCTCCCACTTGCACTTAAGGCTAATTATTGCGATGTCGCATACTCACAGCCCGTGTGATACCGAACACCCAACTCCTCTACTAGTCAGTCTCACAAAGCTCGCTTGCGAAACTATTGCGTTCGAGGAATAGCTTTAGTGAGTGGATCCTCCTTGATGTTTCTTTCTATGTCTCTCTATTTCTCAAGTTCACGGAGAAAGCCATGTCCCGAAATGAGCAATACCTGTCTTAGAATGTGTCTGGATGTCTGATGGGACCTAGCTCATAAATGAACACCAAATCCAAACTTCTTAGACTGTATCGTCAACTGAACTTAATCAGTATCCTGCGCCATGCATCCTTCAGTGTTGCCTTGGATCACCTGTCCAAAATACTGCCCCTCGTCAGAAGGAAAAACATAACTCTGACAACCTCCTTGTCGTCCAGGTCACATTGGAAGTCTGGAATGATAACTGTCTCCCGAATAAGGCTGTCGTTATCATATCCCTAGAACATCCACTTATGTTCTAAAACTGCTTCCAACTGTTTCTTCAGGATTGGATCAATGTCAAATTATTGCATCTAGTGCAAGAACAACACCTGGTGTGGTACTTGACATCTCATGATTGACTCAATTGCCTAAGCAAGTGATCTGCCAATCATGCACATCCCTCTCCCCTTTAGTCTGTAAGACACCTTTAGAGAGGGTGACTCCATTACCTGCAGGTACACTACCGTGCCAGGAGTCGTCCATGCTAAATACTCTTAGAATGTTGTCTGAGTACCCAGATTGGGAAACCACCCAAATCTAGATCTAAAACCATAGATCTAGTAACCAGTATGTCCGATATAATGTGCAAGTCCCATGTGGAGAAACTACTGTGTGACGACCAAAGTATAACCGATCGTAGTATAGGAGTTTCTTTTCCTACTCTGTGTATGTCATCAAAATACCATGACATCACACCCTACTACCTTCTCAACAGATCCATCCCCTATTCTGATGAAGTCAAACCTATGACTGTCACGTCAGAAATAGATGATCTATCTCCGCTATATCTGCTTTAGTCTATAAATAGACATAAGCCACCTGTCCACCAATGCTTTCGCTGCTCCCACTGACTACGACAACCCTCTGGCAGAGTCATATACACGTACACTTCTAAAGCTAGTTTAGCACGACACTGTACTCATCCTCCTGCCGGGACTCGCAGCATGGAACAACAGCAATGGCAAGTGTGGGTAAACAAGAACTTCCCTGTCACCGTCCTTGAGGCTACCGGAGTACCTCTCGGGTGCCTGAAGTTACCCACCAAATCTGCGGAGTGGCCAATGGAAAGTCAAACCAGATTGAATCTTTAGGTTCCTATAAAATCTTCAGTAATCGTTTGTGGTTCTGGAATCACTTCCAGTTCTACCATACTCCCATTACTGTTTTCTGAAAAAATCCATTTTTAATAAAACTGTGGCAAGTCTAGAACAATATCACTATTGATCTTCCAGATGGTAGAAAGTCAACCCTCGTCATAGCCTGGGTCAACCCACAAACAGCCATTACAGAAACGTGCCTTGAGTTGTCCAGTATCTGGTTTTAATCATAAGCCGGACAACTCCCCGTACCTTAACAATGTTAAGATATGAACTGTACTATATCCAATATAGAACCAGAGGCACTGATTTAATTGAACCAGATTCAAATCATGCAGCTATCTCAAGTGCGGGTCAACTAAATGGAAGGAGGCCTATCAGCGTTACTCAACTTAGGAATGCTTCCAATTATGAGTAACCTGAAAGAGAAGCAAGTTCTCTTAACCATTACTATCAACTGAATACCATACACAAGTATCTACATCTTCGATCTCTTTGAAGAATCCCGACACTTGCTATACCTGGTTCTCTACTCTATTCAAATACCTATAACTTCTCAAAATTCGGACCCTGTGTTTCCACGAAACACCTGCCAAAAAACTAGAGAAGTCATAAGTAAACCGAATATAGTATGAGGACCAACCCCTCTGTCCTGATGGACCCTGGACAACATACAATACTCTGTATAAGTCCCTTGAGTATGATAACTCATTCACTGTGTGTTGTAGGTTGAAAACTGTACTTATGGTTAAGAAGAATTACACCGCTGTTTAATGCTCCTTACCTAACCATCCACTGATATAGGTAAATGTCATCGACATAATTTCAAAAAGTATATCTCACTCTATGAAAATAGACGTACAGATATATCGATTTGAAATTGGTGCATAACAGCGGATATTCAAAACCAAATAGTTGCCGACCGGCAAACAGCCCAGGTGATTTCCTCAAATATCACTGATTACAACGAATCCCGATATAATGAGGATGATCACCCAATTCCCAATAGCTTACTCCCACTCATCATCTGTAAAACCATACAGATGTGAGAATCATACCTGGTAAATACATACCCTGGAGCAAGTGTCTAATCGGGAAATCAGTTTTCCTTTAACAGTACACAGTGAAACTGAAACATTGAAATGTTTCGATGGGGTATCCTGGTATTCCTAGTAATGCCTCTTCCGGATTCACGACTGTAACCGTATAATTCTTTGCCACCTTTCTAAATCCCTTTTTTTGTCTTTAGTCATTACCTTCTGCACACCCCTTTAGGCCGAATGGTATTCTTCCTTCCCTACCGTTCGGCACCAGCCTATGGTTTGGAAGAAGACTATCCAATAAGCATAATGGGTGTACTGTCCTAATCCTAGGAACAATCGCAATGCGAGAGGAGGTGAGGATAAAAGACAACCGAATAAACCTTATTCCTATTTCTCCTGAACCAGAATCCATCCCCGAACTGGAACAAGTTCCTTTCGAGTTCGTATATAACCATACGATGGAGTATCCAATAAACTGTGGATCTACGTAGTGATACGGAGTGTCCTGGAGAAATACAAAGGTGAAGTGGGAGTGGTAATGTAATACCTGGTTTGGTTATGAATATCAGTCGCAATTTACGTTGCCCTCTTACTAATCCCTTTCTTTGTCTTTACATAATACCTTCTGTACACCATTGTTAGGCTAATTGGTTTTTTTCATTCCCTACCGGTCGGCACCAGCCTATGGTTTGGAAGAAGACTATCCAATTTGCATAATCGGTGTACTATCTCCTAAACCAAGGAGTACTCCCATCCTGAGAGAAGGTAAAATGAAAAGACAACTGAATAATCCTATCCGTTTTCTCCAGAACCGGAAACCATCCTCGAATAAATTCCTTCGAGTTTGTATCTTACCATACGATGGTTTTGTCCAATGGAAGTGGACGTTCATAGTAATACGGGGTGTCCTGGAGAAAAGGGTAAAAGTAGTAGTGGCAATGAGGTTTGCAACTCTGACAATCCAAAAGCCAGTGTTTTAGAAGGTTCGGTCAACTTGGTCACTGAGTCATAGTCTTAGGGTCGGGTCAATGGTCGCTGCCAAAGAGAGAGAGAAAAGAAACACTCAGCGTGCACTCTATCCTAGATCAGAATGGTTACCAATTTATCTAATCAGGAAACCTCCCACTGTACCGTCAAATTCTCCTCATACCTAAAAGAAGAATTAGTCGGGATCACCCGAGGAGTAAACCAACTCATCAGTCGGAATCGGGATCCAACTATCATCGCATGATAACGTGACGGAATCCGCTCACGTCATCACACTCCAGAAGGTATGCGCATATCTGGAAAGTTTCAGTTTCTTTAGAAACTCCCGATGTGATTTTTCCCCCATGCTCTTATGACCTTGACTTTGGCCAACAAATCATAAGTCACATGTAAAGTTCTACCCGTCATTCTCCAGGTCAATTTGAACCCACCCGTACATACCCTTGACTTTGGCCAACAAGGTAGTACGACTGTCCCAAACCAACGCATCTATCTATGCTGCATATGAATACCCAACAGCTACCAAACACTGTGCCTTGACTTTGACCAACAAACACAGCTTGAATACTATTGACCACCCATATGAAACGATGGAGGGCTACGAATGGTTTCTGGCGAAAACATTTAACATAAAGAACTTGATATCGTTGAAGGAACGGATAGCTTTTTAAAAATATAGTGACGAAAACCTTTGCTAAAGAGGTCACTCCCGGTGAAGGGATCTCGGCTCTTTCCTCGTAGAATGAGGTGCAGGATATTCCAACTGAATACCATGATGCAAAGCAAAAGTAATCGGCTATAGTGAAGTTATTGCCCTGACGCAAACTTTTGTCCAAGGGGTCACTCCCGGTGAAGGGATCTCGGCCCTTTCCTCGTCGACTAAGGAGCAGGATATTCCAACTGAATACCACGATGCAAAACAAAAGTGAACGTCCTTGCAATAACAGCTTTTTGAAAAGTGTTCCAACAACATCAGATTAGGTTTGTTTTTAACTTGCATTGATCCGAATCAACGCAGTCCCATCAATTGATCACACCACAAAGAACGAAAATAATATGACGTACGTATATGCCATCCGCATTCGCCACTGGGTCCCGTCATTACCCGTTAGGTTAGCTAACTAACGACAGAGCGGGGACTGGACTAGCGCGGATGTAAAACATATACAACATCTACTAATATATATACCAATATATTATATTTCGCTCAAGGCGTGATAAAATGCAACATCACAGAATGTACAACATCACAAAACAATACAGATATGTGGGATCCCCGGGTTTCACAGAGCCACTACTGAAACCCGACGTTCCCCTGGTCATGTGGATAGCCTATGCAATGAAATCCTAGACCCCTACGGGTGCGGAAAGTTACCCGCCAAAACCTGAAGTGAGGCAGCCCCTTCAGCAACGTGAATGGACCACCCGGCACTTCACGGAATCCGGTAACTTGGGCACCCCTCCTGGATCAACCTGTACCCCCTACGAGTGCGGCGAATAGCCCGCCAATCCTAGAGTGAAGCCCCCTCCGTCTCAAATCCATGAGATGCGGGCCCGTTGCCCTCTGGAACCCGGCTATCCGTGCACCCCACCTTGGGGTAATCCAAGTACAGAAAGTAAAATATACATACAACGGGTACATCGACCGCAACCTGGTCGTGCCCCAAAATAATAATACAATCAGGCAGCGACGGCAGTCCACATGTCGGACGCTCGCCCCACAATATCAAATGTACATAATACAACAAACTCTGTACTAGCATTGCATCCAGGCTATCACCACGACCAATCCGCAACATCACAGCATAACACAGAACATCAACGTGAAAGTCACGTTCGCAAATCCGTCTAACCGGGCTATAGCAGTCAGACAGGATTTACCGATCAAGTGACATTCATGGTCGCAGATATAATGTAAATACTGTGAACTAATGTGTTTAAAATATCCGATCGATCAAATTTTACCAAGTGGGCCCCCAAGCAATACTGTAGCACTCACAGAAATTCTGGGCCCAAATAAAGTATACCAAAACCCCTATTTTCAGCCCACAAGCCCACTGCAAAAAATTGGTGACGTGAATCCAAATTCCTGAGGCGGAACAGCGGCCAAAGAGGGGTTATGGCCGCGGTTCCACGGTCGTACGGAAGGATCAGATGACCAAAATTCTACAGTGTTCTTAGGATTCCCTGCACATCATTCTGCAAAACCCTGAAAAAATTTTCGAGACAAAAAAAATTCGACAGAAACTGATATGCATGAAAACGCGGGTTTCAGGATTTTTGTTCGATCAGAAATATAAAACACATTAGACAAAGCTAGACTATGTTAATGTCGAGGCTCTGATACCACTGTAAGTGCACGGCGGCGCCCCGGCCTCCATGCCGAGGCCAAATGCGGAAGCGATGGATAACTTTAAATTTTCTTGAACCGGCACCACCGCGCACTAGAACCCGAATCGATCCATTAACTAGTCCTAGCTAACAACAAGATGGGGAAGAGAGATATACCGAGCGATCTGTGTCTTCCGGTCTTCTCGTCGTCGTCCCGATCTCCTGCGGAATCTCCGGTCTTCTCCTCGTCGCCGGAAAGGCACCACGTCGCCTGCTTCTTTTACGGGCTCCCACCTCTATACCGAGGCAACTCGGGCACGAAGTTGGCGAGCCGACGTGCCCAAGGTTTGCTGTTGAATGTGTAGTGCTCAAGTCTCATTTGGGGTAGAGGATGTTGCCTTTGTGGTGGAGGAAAATGAACTTGGAGAGAGGTGAGGAAAAATGTAGCATACAAAGAATGAGATTAACATTTTTCTCACAACCAAAAGAAAAGCCCCACACCCTCACAAGTGGCCGGCCATTCCTATATGTGAATAGAGAGAGAGAGCAAAGACAAGGAGGTGGGTAGAAAGCTAGTGATGATGAGAAAATCAAATGATCACAACAAAACCCAACACTCCAACAACAACCATCATCATATCCAAAGTCAAGCAATCATGAAAACTATAATGAAGCAAAAAGTCAAGTCAATGGACGGTGCACCATCATGATACAATAATATGCAAAGAACACCCTCCACCTAACTTATTTGCACAAATGCAAATAAGCCCTCCTCCACCAATCTTCGGCCAATGAACGATACAAAGGAAATTGGCCGAAACGAAAAACAAACTGGCAACTCCAGAAAACCGGTCCCGTAATAAATTACAGGAAAACACCGATACTGTGTATACACACCCGCATCTGTATTCGGACAGAAATACAAATGCAATGAGACAACATCTACACTGTACTATACTAGGATCCGGCTTAAACCAAAGCCGGCTAGTAATATCCGTTCGATCCTGATCCGTGCAATACCACACGTATCTGATCGAACCCTGCCATATATCCATACGGCCTGCAGTACAAACTGTCCGATCCTGATCCGTGCAATACAGCACGTATCTGATCGGACCTTGCCATATCTCCATACGGCCTCTACAGCTTTTCGTCCGAAAGCTTGAGTAACTGAATGTGGGGGACTCTAAAGACTCGTCAACACCTTGGTTGTGGATTTAACCACTAGCACGTCAGAGATATAGGCCAATACGTAACGGCTTACCAGGTATTGACCAAAAGGGACGTCGATGAGCGAACTCATCCTGACACCCTACTGAGCCTGTCAGTGACAATATCCGTACAGTCCGGTCCGTTCGTCTATGAGCATCGCATGGCGGGCCTAGGGGGTTGGTAAAAGTCAGACCCCCAAAAGCGGTACAAGTCGTGTCGGAGTATAGCCCAGAACACCCTGAGATACTACTGGAATACCTACCAGTAAATCTCCTGCCTCGGCCGAGGGCTCATGTAATGGCTCTCCTAGACACAGCGCGACCTCACCCCCAATACCGGGAGAGACGAACCCCTGAAGATCCGCTCACTGCCTCCATGTGGCTCGGGACTGTACCCAACTAAAACCTGTTTGCACGTCTCCTTTGAGCGTGGTAGGGTAGTAATCAAAGTACAGCGGGAACTCACACGAGACAAATGATGATCCCTAGGTCGATGAACTAACCTGTACACATGTCACCAGGGAACTGCTATCTGACGTCAGGTATAAGACCAACTAGCATGTTCCTGGCGAGTCCTGTCTGGTGTACTCATAACCCAATGAGCACCTGTATACATCTTAGGTGATCCAACTGACACCGGTGGCTTGTGAGACCGGCCACCGCCCCTCGTCGGGGTCTCGACTGTATACACTAGTCTACTCTGGAGAATCGATGCCCTGTCTCGAAACTCCCACGACTAGGGACCTTTTAAGGATGTGCTTATAGACCACCAGCTCTTACGTATATGATCACCCTCATACTGCTGGCAGTCAAGCAAGAATCCTAGGGGCTCTACCAACGTGTAATAGCGACCTGTCAGGTCACCTAAAGCAGTACACGATGATAAAGATAAACCAGATAGCATACTATCATCTTTAGTAAGACTGTCCTCCTGGGATAGGTTCTCCCTCAATCATTGCAATCACGTGCCTGTGATCCAATAATTGACTCTGAGGGCACTATCTCCAACAACAGATACCCCTACAGTTGGTGTACTAGCTCTTTTGCTGATAGGTGGGTTTTGTGCGGTATCTGGTTATCTTGCAGTTATGTACATTGTTGTATCTAGTACTCTCCATCTACCACTTATGTATTGACTTAGAGACCAGTTGTGAGGACGATGTATATTATTTTGTATTCTGGCGTCGAGCTCGTTGTGAGCCGACTTTACTTATGCAGTTTATTCCATCTGTGATGTTTCCCACCTGTTGCTCATTTTCTTCGCTACGGCGTCGTATATTGTTATCTTAGTGATTGTCTACTTAAGATTTCTTGACATCTTAGTAATTGGTTCTATAAATTGCTTAAATCACTCTATACTTTTACTTGTTTGATTTCTGGGTTTTCGGCTTACTTAGTTGCGTTACGCCTGTAGAAGTTACGTAGTTGAGTGCCGGTCACGGGCCAAACTTTCGGTCGTGACAAAGTTGGTATCAGAGCGTAGGTTTTACCTTCGGAGTGTAGGATGACCCTGGTATGATGGAGTAGGTAGCTGCAGCAGAGTGGCGTAGCGTGCGTATGTTCCGCGGCATACTCACAACACGGTACTCCGCCTAAGCGACCTTAGGACTTATTGATTGAATTTCTTTCAGGATCGTATACATCCTTGTGATTCGTTTTTCGTATCCTCATCGAATCCTACCTTCTTTTCAGCCATTATGTCGCCAAGGACTACGAGGGTGCAGAGAGAGGCCGGGAGAGCCGAGGTTCGAGTTGATTTATCTGAGACGAGGACTGATCCGAGTAGTACCCATGTTGTACCAGGACAGATTGTTTCTCCTACGAAAGATCAGATCGCTAGACTAGTGGCAGAGATGCAGAGCTTGCGCCAGACGATGAGCTCATTGGTAGAGGTCATTCGAGCGCAGCGACAGATGGTTGCCACCCCTGTTACCCAGTTGTTCCTTACGATCATCATGCAGTATTCCGTCCCCTACATAGCACCGGTGGAGGCAGCCCCCGTTTACGAGACACGTCTTCCAGAGACCGTGAGAGTTCCGGAACAGCTGTGGAATCGTACTGGTGTACTAGCCCAGAGCAGAGGCTTAGGACGAGGACAGTCGTTTGGCTTCCATCCCCAGGCAGGACAGCATTCAGTGCGTAGGTGTTTATGATGCGGAAGCCTTCAACACCTCATCAGGCAGTGTTCCTTCACAGCACGTTAGGGTCGTATTCTGAGACGTCGTGGACATGGAGGGTTTGCACAGAGGGGTCAGGCTAGTAGAGGAGGAGTTCGATCAGTCGCAGATGGAGGACAGGCATACGTTTTCGCTTCGACTCATCGGGACGCGCGGGCGTCCAATGCGGAGCCTACAGGTACTCTTTCAGTATAACCTTTTGTTGCACTCGTATGTTTATACACCTCGTGCCGAGTTTAGGACGAGAGTCGTGCTAGGTAGATCAACCGTTTGTTGTGCTAACTTCTGTCAGCAATCCTTTTGTTGCGCGACACGTAATTTGGTCGTGTGCCCATCGGATAGGAGATAGAGATTCGTCTGTCATTTTGAACCTCCTAAAGATGTTGGATTTGGCAATCTCCTGGGCACGGACTGGTTAGCTACGTGTTAGGCATTATGGGCTACCGTGAGGAAACAGTTAGGTTTTGTTTTCCTGGGCAAGTCAGTTCATGTTGTGCAGGTGGATAGTGGTGCCGCCTCTTACCGCTTGAATTCAGCCTTGTTCGCTAGTCGGCACTGAGGAGATGTCGTGGATTCTTGGCGTTTTTTCGTGATGCTGTAGCCACAGTTGGTTTGTTGGACCGGTTTTCTTTCGTGCGGGAATTTTTCCGACGTCATTCCAAGATGAGCCGGCGAAGCTTAAGGAGCTAAGTATCTGCTGCAGAGTGGTTGTTGAGAGAGTTGTGCGTCAGAGTGTTTCGTATTTAGGAAGCTCCTATTTCTGTTCGTCCAGGAGGAAAAAGACAGATTGAGGTTGTGTATTGATGGATCGTCACTTGAATCGGCTTACGGTGCGGATAAGTATCATGTAACTCGCATTGACGATTTCTTCGATCAGCACCAGAGTGCGAGACCTTGTCTAAGTTCGTTAGGGATCAGGTCATCATTGTTGCGGGTCCGGAGTGATGACATTCCGAAGACTGACTTGTGCGTGCTGCGGGCTTTGTGTGTTTTGGGTGTGTCACTGGACTCACCAATGCTCTAGCAGCATTCGTAGGTGTGATGAATTGGTTTTTTTCGGGCCGTTCCTTGACCAGTTATTGTTATGTTATTTACGACATCCTGGTCTTTTTAGTGTGTCTTGAGGGATAGGAGTAGCCCTCGAGGATCTGTTTTATGGATACTGGGAGAGCCCCAGTGGTTTGCTAGATTCTCGGAGTGTTCCCTTCAAGCTTGTTCGTGTTGACTCCTAGGTTTTGTAGTTACGGAGACGAATTGGTATTGTTTCGAGGAAGATCGTGGCCGTACAGCTTAGGCCCAAATTTGTGAGCGGGACGGAGGTCCGCATATTTTTGGCTTAGCAGGTGTTACAGCCGTCTCATGCAGGATTGCTAGTGTAATGCTGCCCCGTTGACTAAATTGACTGGAATGGAGGTTTCTTTTCTTTGGACTGAGGCTTGTGTGCGGATTTTCCGCAGTTGAAAACTCGGTTAACAACTGCTTCAGCTCTTTCTTTGCTTTTGGTTCGAGCGACTTTGTAGTTTAACAGTGATGTTTCGTGAGTAGGACTCGAATGTGTACTGAGGTGACACAATAGAGTTATCACTTTTGCTTTTTTACATTTGGAGAAAGTACGAGAAGGATATCCTACTCATGATCTGGAGATGGCCACGATGGATTTGCGTTGGAGATTTGAGGCACCACTTGTTTGAGAGTCGTGTCATATTTTCATGGACCACCAGAGTTAAATGTACATCTTCCTGCGGCGGAATTTGATTGTTGTGAAAAGTCCTACGCAGATTCACAGTTCTTGTGCGATCGTTGAGTGCAGCTTAAGTTCGTCTCTACTGAGTAGACAGCTTGCTCGTGTCAGCGCCCGACCACTTTTCTTAAATCATTTTCGCGAGACACTGCCCGCCGACGCTCGTTCGTCAGAGATATTGGAGCCTACTCGGCTGGGTAATGATTTTGGAATCCTTGACTTGTGGTAAGGGTGTGCTAGGCTAGAGAGACACTTGTGTACCTAATGTTATAGGGAAAAGACGAGGAATCCTAGGGCAGGCACATCGGTCAACTCTCTGTACTCATTCAAGCCCCACCAACTGTTAATGTGACTTGTAAGGTAGTTACGGTGGAGGGAGCAGGGATAGAAAGAGAAGTCTTGGGATTCGTTTCTAGATGTCTGTCTTGTTGTGTACTTGAGTTGAGCAACTGAGACTGACGGGAGAGTTGCAACCTTTGACCGTTCCGAAGAGGGAACGAGAGCAGATCTCCCCGAATTTTCATTATGGTGTCCACCTAGGAGTTGTCAGGCTGTGACTCCATTCGGATGCTTGTCATCCGGTGATACTCAGTTGTTCTTGTTAAGTTGGGCGTATGTAGAAATTGTTGTCGGCGGTTGGGAATCGTTGCTTGCCATCGATAGGGTTCTCCTTTGATAGCAGTTATCAGTAGACACTCCAATTGGTAACCTTTAGGATTAGAGGTTAGGTCATGTCGATCACCAGTCTGTTTTTCCTAACTCCGTGTTATAGGATTTTTGGACCTCAGCTAGTTTAGAAATTTCGGAAATTGACTCGGCTGTTTTGGGTCAGGATGAAAACGGTATATTGCGGATAGAGATCAGATGCTGACCCAGATGGTCGCAGATTCAAGTTCGCAATGGCAGATCAAGTATTCCTACGGAAATTTTCGATAAATGACATGTTGAGTTTTGGGAAGTTTTCCAGGATAGTAAGTCTTTTTAGGATCCCTAAGGCAAGTTGGTTCATTGCCTTAAGTTGGGCACTTCCACCCAGATTATTGAATATTCACCCCGTATCTCCCCATGTCGGTACCTTGCAATTACCTTCAGAACCTTTCTTTTGGATTTAGCGCCAGACCATTTAGTTCAAGCGTGATCCTTCGTTCACCAAACAACAAGTCGTAATATTGGACCGGCAGGTGAAGAAACTTCGAACGAAGGTCTTGCCATCAGTGAAGGTATTTTGGTGCATCCCAAACGGTGAAGTGATCATTTGGGAGGCTGAGGGCGAGATGCGGAAGAAGTTCCCTCATCTCTCTGAAGGTATGCGTAGCTATGTATTTTAAAATTCGGGGACGAATTTTCTTTAAGGGAGGAAGATTGTAACACCTTAGGTCGTGTTTAGGGGTTAATTATATTTTACTAGATAGCTTTTGGTAAAAGTTTACCAAATTAAGTTTCAGATAATTTATTCTATTAATGAATATTTTATTAGGATTTTTCTAGGCACACACACACTTGTGCATGTAAACTAGAGTTTAGATTTGGGGTTAAAACCATGATTAACAACCATGGTGGGTTAACCTATTTGTATTAAGTGTTTTGGGATTTAATGGGGTTTTATTTATTTGAGTGTTTTGTTAATTTGTTTTTCTTTTCTTTTCTTTTGTTGACTTGGTGCATGAGAGAGGGAGTATGGGCATGGCTTGAGCCATGCTCATTAAATGAAGAGAGAGGGAAAGAGAGGGGTTTTTTTGACTTGGGGCCTCATTTTTCGTCACAACTCACACACACACACTCAGCTGAGAGAGAAAGAGAGAGAGAGAGAGAGAGAGAGAGAGAGGCAGCAGCTGCAGAGGCAGCATCAGCAGCAGCAGCAGCAAGCAGTAACAACAGCAGCAGCAGGCAGTGGCACCAGCAGCAACACCAACAGCAGCCCCCAGCAGCTGCAGCAGCACTCCGATCTTCTCCACCTCCTTTCTCCTTGCTCCTAGGGTCTTGTAAGGTATAGAATCCGAGCCCAACTTCTTGTTTGTCTAACGTATGTGTAGTTTAGCTTCGGTTTGTGTATAAAGTGAGATTTTGTGCTTGAAATGGTGATTTGTGTGGACTTATGGTTTAGTGCTGTTAATATTGGTTAAACTAGCCTAATTAGGTGTTATTAAGGCCATGTAAACCTAGTTAGACCCCAGATTACACCAAAATACCATAGGGTTTCTAATTGTGCAAATTTAGTGTTTTTAAGTGAACTTTTTGGATTTCTGTGATCTGCTATAGGCCCGAGTAGTTCAGGTTGAAATTGAGTTAACTGGAGCTTGTATACAAGGCATAGACTACACCACCAGAGCCCGAGACCCCCACCCCATAGCGAGGCCGCCGATTTATTCTTTCTGGCCGTAATTTGCGGCCAGTTAGGGGAATTTTTGGGTGATGTTTGGATGGGTAGGAGTCTGTTGTTATTTCTAGGCCAGTGGTATGTATAGTTTTGTAAGTTGTTAGCCTGGGTAGAATCTGAGACGTTATATCGTATTTCTAGTACGTTTGGTTCGCGCGATACGCTCGATATGCGAGAGGGTTCCATGATTTAGCTTATCGCGGCGTATCGGGGTTAGTTTTAGACGCGTGCACACGTTTAGCATATCGTACACACGCGCGTTTAGTTCGCGACGCGAGCGTATCGTTTGACTTCGATATCGCGTTTTGCGAGATAGTTTCTTATATATGGATTCTTGTGTAATTCCAGGTTCGCAGGCGGGTACGTCGGACGAAGCTAAGAAAGGAAAGCAGGTGGTCGGCTACGAGTAGCGCACGACCAGGTGAGTAGATTTAACATCTATGAGGAAATCGCCCGTATGGCGTTAAGCGTTAGGGCGAGTCAGGATATTAGATTGTAGATGTTCATATGGACTGTAGTAGCATACCTTATTGTTGCATATAGAAATGATAGCATAGGACACTGCACTGTCACTAACGGTTCAAGTCGCACGAGCACGATTGATATGCTACACTCGCACCGTTAGTGATTGCCATGACACTCACATTACAGGATTGCTACAAATCATATATTATACTGATTCTACCTTATTGATGTTGTCATGATTTGCCGCATAACACATATATTGATATCTTCATACCTGCGCACATGCACACTGTATATTCATACCAGTGCACACATATATTGATATCTTCATACCTGCGCAGATGCACACTGTATATTCATACCAGTGCACACATATATTGATATCTTCATACCTGCGCACATGCACACTGTATATTCATACCAGTGCACACATATATTGATATCTTCATACCTGCGCACATGCACACTGTATATTCATACCAGTGCACACATATATTGATATCTTCATACCTGCGCACATGCACACTGTATATTCATACCAGTGCATACATATATTGATATCTTCATACCTGCGCACATGCACACTGTATATTCATACCAGTGCACGCATATATTGATATCTTCATACCTGCGCACATGCACACTGTATATTCATTCCAGTGCACACATATATTGATATCTTCATACCTGCGCACATGCACACTGTACATTCATGCCAGTGCACACATATATTGATATCTTCATACTGGCTTAGATTATGCATTGAGATATGTTGTTTCCATGTTAATTCTGGATTTGGGGAACCGTGGATATTTCAAAGAGAATAGTTAATTATTTAAAAACCCGGTTTCCCTTGATATGATATTTCGGTGCGTCCACCACGTGTTTTCTCGGTACAAGAATGATATATGTGAACCCGAATCGAGGAGTTGGATGAGGCCGATTACGGGTACATGGTGGACCCGGTATGGTACCCCGGGGCGAGAACGGTTTCGCTGTGTAGTAGACGGTGAGCCTGGCAGAGGGACTACTACCTACCGGTGATTGGTTGGACCTGGCGGTTATCCGGAGGATACCGACCAGAGTCTATGGATGGATACGGGACGACTCATACTGCTGGGGCCGAGGGCCGATACCGCAGACAGAGCCCTTGGGCTGATCCGGACTGACGGATGCCCTATACAGAAGGATTTGCGTGTCGATGCTTGGCACGAGTATTTCTTGATATTTTGGGTGCCGATGTTGGGCACTCACGGTTATATGAGATTTACAGGATTGGAGGACCGAGGAGGATGACGACGCCTGAGTAGTATTGGGATTTGGGTACATTGATGGGTACCGATTATACTTTCCACGATGACATTCCGTGTAGATGTTATATTTCCCATGCTCAGTATGTAGTAATTGATATCTCATCCTGTAACTATTATACCTGATATAGTACACATTGCTATACCTGATCATTGCATACCCTGTTCATTCTATATAGGGTTGTTAGATTGCATTGATATACCTGGTCATTGCATACCCTGTTCATTCTATATAGGGTTGTTAGATTGCATTGCTATACCTGATCATTGCATATCCTGTTCATTCTATATAGGGTTGTTAGATTGCATTGCTATACCTGATCATTGCATACCCTGTTCATTCTATATAGGGTTGTTAGACTGCATTGTTATACCTAATCATCACATTTCTTACTCATCACATGGAGATGTTATTAGATCGCACTTGTTGCATGATTTGAGCATCCAGTTCATCATATAGACGTTATCTGTTGATATAGGTTAGAGTATCGTAGCACGTGCATACTCGCGATTACCTTTATATGTTATCTTCTATTCACGAGTTGGCAACTCACCCCCGTTGTGCCACAGTGTTTGCAGGTTGCCCTTCGGAGTAGTCGCGGCAGGCTGCATTCTTGCATCTTTTGACACAGATACCCCTACAGTTGGTGTACTAGCTCTTTTGCTGATAGGTGGGTTTTGTGCGGTATCTGGTTATCTTGCAGTTATGTACATTTTGTATCTAGTACTCTCCATCTATCACTTATGTATTGACTTAGAGACCAGTTGTGAGGACGATGTATATTATTTTGTATTCTAGCGTCGAGCTCGTTGTGAGCCGACTTTACTTATGCAGTTTATTCCATCTGTGATGTTTCCCACCTGTTGCTCATTTTCTTCGCTACGACGTCGTATATTGTTATCTTAGTGATTGTGTACTTAAGATTTCTTGACATCTTAGTAATTGGTTCTATAAATTGCTTAAATCACTCTATACTTTTACTGGTTTGATTTCTTGGTTTTCGGCTTACTTAGTTGCGTTACGCCTGTAGACGTTACGTGGTTGAGTGCCGGTCACGGGCCAAACTTTGGGTCGTGACAGTCACACAGGTTCTCCATGAAAGACCTGGGTGATGCCTCCTACATTCTGGGGATCCGGATCTATCGTGATAGATCCAAGAGGATATTAAGACTTTCGCAGTCCAGGTACATCTACACCATACTGAAAAGATTCAGTATGGAATATTCCAAGCACGGTAATCTACCGGCTTGTCACGGGATCACCCTCTCCAAAGAGATGTCTCCCAAGACTGATTTGGAAAGGGATCGCATGTTTATTATACCCTACGCTTCTGCGGTAGGCTCTATAATGTATGCGATGTTGTGTACTAGACTAGATGTGGCTTTTGCACTGAGTGTGGTAAGCAGGAATCAGTCAAACCCTGGGGAGAAACACGGGATAGCGGTAAAGAACATTCTCAAGTACCTGAGAAAGACTAAGGAGATGTTCTTGGTGTATGGCGGAAAGACCTCCAGATTGAGGCCTTTGCTGACTCCAGCTTCCAGAGTCACAAGGATGATTCCAAGTCCATGTCTGGTTTTGTCTTTACCCTCAATAGAGGGGCGGTGTGTTGGAAGAGTTCCAAAAAGGAAACCGTTGCTGACTCGACTATGGAAGCGGAATATATCGCTGCATCTGATGCCGTAAAAGAAGCCGTCTGGATAAGGAAGTTCTTGAAAGAACTTCAGGTGGTTCAGTCCATTGTTGACCCAATACCTCTGTATTGCGACAACAACGGGGCTATAACTTTAGCGAAGGAACCCTGGTCCCATCAGAAATCCAGACACATCTTGAGGCGGTATCACCTGATCAGGGAGATCGTGGATCGCCAGGAGATCGAGGTTCGGACGGTTTCTTCAGAAGAAAACTCTGCAGATCCATTCACGAAGGCTTTACCCCAGACTCAGTTCGAGCGGCTGATCGAGATGATAGGTCTTTGATACGCCAGTACATGGCCTTAGTGCAAGTGGGAGATTTTTAGTGTATATGCCCTAGAGGCCATTACTGTATCATACTAGTATGTATATTACTTGATGGAATCTTGGGATATTCACAGCTGTATAGACAATCTTGCTCGAAATGGTAGTATGCTACTTGGTTTGTCTCTGCTTTAATGTGTACATGTGTTTCTTTGTTGTATCACCTATATGCATTTGTGGAGCCCTTAGGATCTTTGCTTGATTACCGGCGTTGTGATGGCAGTCACACTCGTGGGGGCTGGGTAATCTACAAGCACAACCTTATTTACACGTCCCTAGTCATGGGATTATCGAGACAGGGCATTGATACTCCGGAGTAGACTAGCGTATGCGCTTCTCATCCCAGCGCGGGAGACGGCCTGTCCCACAGCCGTCAGTACGTCGTACTTGAGATAGTATGCGGGTGCTCGTTAGGTTACGAGTACACTGGACAGGACTCATTGGGAACTGTTGGTTGGTATTATACCTATCATCAGTTATCAGTTCCCTGGTGACATGAGTACAGCTTAGTCCGCTGACTTGACACTGTCACTTCGCCTCGAGTGTGTTCCCACTGTACTTTGATTACTACCCTACCACGGCTCAAAGGAGTCGTGCAAACAGGTAGTAGTTGGGTGCAGTCCCGAAGCATTTGGAGGCAGTGACGGTTAGACAGGATTCGTCTCTCCCGGTATTGGGGGTTGACATCGCGCTGTGTCCAGAAGAGCCATTACACAAGTAGTCCCTGGCCAGGGCAAGCAAGATATACTGGTAGGTTTCCAGTGTTATCTCAGGGTGTTCTACGCAACACTCCGACACGACTTGTACCACTATTAGGGGACTGACGTTTACCACCCCCTTGGCCCGCCATGAGATGTATCAGACCAACAGACCGGACTGTACGGAGACTGTCACATTCAGGCTCAGTAGGAGTTCAGATGGGTTCACCTCGTCAGTCTTCTTATCGGCATCTATCTGGGGACCGTTACGTACAGCTAGTGCCACTTGCGGTCTGTGGTTAAACCCACTGCCATCATAGTGTCGAGTCTTTAGAGTCCCATACAGAGGGTTATTCGTCTTTAGGCAAAATGAGTAAAGGTCGCATGGTTTTGCGACATGGTTCGTTCACATCCGCGCACTTGTGCACGTTTGCTATCCGGACAGCTTATACTAGCGGGCTTTGGTCTAAGCCGGATCCTAGTACATGATTTGGGATTGGTTTTATCTCATTGTATTCGTGTTCCTCGGATCACGGATACGGGTGTGTATGCACAGTTGACTGAGACAGAGGCGGAGGACTTTGATTAGGGTTGATGACCATTGTCATTTTCTTAACCCTAATACTTATGTGTGAATTATGATTAATTGATATTAGTTAATTATAATTGTGCATGGTTAGGGTTGTTGACCATTTGACTATACTTGACTTGTTGACCTAGGTTCACATGTTGACCATCATCATTCCAAATGAAAGATGCTCTTTGATCCTTGCAAATGGCATTTAATGTGAAATGATAATGGTCATTTCTTGATTAACCATGACAATTATCTTAGCTAATTAGCTAATTTCCATAATTCACATATATGTGAGAAGAATGGTTCATTTTATTCTCATTCTATCATTTTGGTTCTCTCTCCTCCTCTTCCTCTCTCTCTAGCTCTTCCCTCTCATGAGTTGAGAATCTCTTGAGCTTGAGATAAATCCTTCTAAAATACTCTCTACTGTTTCTAAGGTTCTAGGATTAGCGCTCCAAGTATCTTAGTTACTTCTAGTTTGAAATTGAAGCCAAAGGTTGAGGCTCTCGGGTGGATCCTTCTTCGAATAGAGAAGGCAACAAGGAGATCACTTTCTTTCACTCCAAGGAGCAAGGAGAGAAGGACTTAAAGCCCTAGGTATAACCTCTTTTCCATGTAGCTAAACTCCTTTTAGCTTTGTAGTTAGTTTATGTTTAGCAAAGATCCTCCTTTTGATAGTCCATGTTGCCTTGACCGATAAAAATCAGTTTTTTATACCGTTTCCACCTCCCCGCAAGCACCGGGGTCGGCAACGTGGACTTACAGGATGGAACCACCTGAAGTTCACTAATGAATTCGTTATCCAGACCGCCTCTTTTGCGGCATCGCTTGCAGCAATGTATTCAGCCTCCATCGTCGAGTCTGCGACGGTATCCTATTTGGAACTCCTCCAACATACCGCCCCTCCGTGGAGGGTAAACACAAAACCCGAGACAGACTTGCTGTCATCTTTGTCACTTTGGAAGCTTGAATCGGTAAAGGACTCGACCCTAAGGTCTCCATTACCGTAAACCAGGAACATCTCCTTAGTCCTTCTCAGGTACTTAAGAATGTTCTGCACTGCTGTCTCGTGGCCCTCACCTGGGTCTTACTGATACCGGCTCACCACGCTCAGCGAGTAAGCTACATCTGGTCTTGTACATAGCATCGCATACATTATGGATCCTACCGCCGAAGCGTAGGGTATAGTGCTCATGCGAACCCTCTCCCCGTCAGTCTTAGGAGACATCTTCTTGGAGAGGGTAATTCCGTGCAATGCGGGTATGTTTCCGCGCTTGGAATCCTCCATACTAAATCTCTTTAGTACGGTCTCTATGTACCTGGACTGCGAAAGTCCCAGTAGTCTCTTGGATCTATCTCTGTAGATCTTGATCCCCAGAATGTACGAAGCATCACCCAAGTCCTTCATAGAGAACCATTGTGACAAGAATAGCTTTACCGATTGTAGCATAGGAATGTCATTTCCTATCAAAAGAATGTCGTCCACATACAAGACTAGGAACACGACAGTTCATCCTACAATCTTCTTATAGACATAAGGTTCATCTTCGTTCTTGATGAAATCAAATTCCTTGATTGCCTCATCAAAACAGATGTTCCAGCTCCGCGATGCCTGCTTTAATCCATAAATGGATTTAAGCAACTTGCACACCTTTTCGCTGCTCCCACTGTCTCGAAACCTTCTGGCTGATCCATGTAAACGCACTCTTCCAAACAGCCGTTCAGAAAAGCCGTTTTAACGTCCATCTGCCAGATTTCATAGTCATGGAAGGCAGCAATGCCAAGCAGGATCCGAATGGATTTGAGCATAGCCACCGGAGAAAAAGTTTCGTCATAGTCCACACCAGGTCTTTGACGAAAATCTTTAGCAACGAGTCTAGCCTTATAGGTTTCCACCTGCCCATCTACACCAAGTTTCCTTTTGTAGATCCATTTGCATCCAACGGGCTTTACCCCAGGTGGAGCAATATCCAAGGTCCACACTTTATTGGTGTACATGGACTCCATTTCGGATTGCATTGCTTCTAGCCACATATCAGAGTCCCTACTGATAATGGCTTGCCTGAAACTGGTAGGGTCATCTTCTTCCAAGATGCAATCCTCTCGATCCCCGTCTAAGAGAAAACCGTAGTATCTCTCGGGCGGATGATAAATCCTACCAGATCTGCGGAGTGGCTGAGGATCGTCTGGGGTTATTGAATCCTGAGGTTCTGTCAAATCTTCAGTTTCGGTTTGTGGTCGCTGAATTTCTTCCAATTCTACCATGCTCCCACTAATTTCTTTTGCAAGAAACTCCGTTTCTAAGAAAACGGCATGCTGAGCAACAAACACCTTTTGTTCCTCGGTGTGGTAGAACAGATATCCATAACCATTCGTTGGATATCCCACAAACTTACATAAAACTGACCATGCCTCAAGTTTATCTGGTTTATGCTTTTTAACATAAGCTGGACAACCCCATATCTTAAATCTCTTAAGATATGGCTTTTTTCCATTCCATATCTCGAATGGAGTCTTAGGCACTGATTTAGACGGAACATCCTACAATAGGTATGCTGCTGTTAAAAGCGCATGTCTCCAAAATGAAAGAGGTAACTCGGCACTACTCATCATTGATCGAACCATATCTAATAGTGTACGATTCCTCCGTTCCGATACACCGTTGTGCTGTGGTGTATAAGGAGGAGTAAGCTGAGAGAGAATACCATTCACTTTTAAGTAATCTAGGAATCCGTGCTTAAGTACTCCCTTCTTCTATCCGATCGGAGGATCTTGATACTTTTGCCAGTCTGGTTCTCTACTTCGTTTCTGAATTCCTTGAATTTCTCAAAAGCTTCAGATTTGTGTTTCATCAGATACACATATCCGAACCTAGAGAGATCGTCAGTGAATGTGATGAAGTACGAGAACCCACCCCTTGCATGTAAAGACATCGGACCACATACATCACTGTGTATGAGTCTCAAGAGCTCTGCTGCCCTTTCTCTATGTCCGGTGAACGGAGATTTGGTCATCTTTCCTTTGAGACAAGACCGACAAGTTTCATAAGATGAAAACTCGAACGTATTCAAGAGTCCATCTTTATGCAATTTACATAGTCTTTTCTCTCCGATATGACCAAGTCTACAATACCACAAGTAGGATTCATTCGTATCTGAATTCTTCCTCTTGCGTGTGTTTTGTACATTGAGAACTGTATTCTGATTTAGAACGTAGATACCATTACACATTGTACCTTCTGCAACCAGTACCTTATGAAGGTAGATGTTCATGATATTTCTATCAAGAACAAAGTTATATCCATCTTTATCGAGTAAAGAAACTGATATGATGTTGCAAACTTTGGAAGGTACATAGTAGCAATCGTTCAAAATCATAGTCTTGCCATTTGGCAACACTAGGTGATATTCACCGACGGCTGCAGCATTAACTTGTGCTCCGTTTGCTACTCTGAGCGACATATCACCAGGTACAACTCTCCTACTTTTTCTCAGTCCCTGTAATAGATTACAGATATGAGATCCTGATCCGGTATCAAGTACCCAGGAGGTAGGGCTGACCGTAAAGCAGTTCTTAATTACAAGAACACCTGAAGTAGATGCAAAACCATGCTTCTTCTTCAACTGGGTACCCTTGGAATCCATACAATCCTCTTTCCTTTACTCATACTTATGACTGTTGTCACAAGTTAGAGCCGAACCAACGTTCCCCAGCCCCGAATAAGAATTCGGATCGGTCGAGCGATACATTTTATTATCTTGATTAGGACGTGAAATGGTTGCTACCAGGAGAGAGAGAGAAAAGAAACACTCAGCGTGTGCTCTTGCAAGATTAGATTGGTTTATTAGTTTATCTAACCAGGATGGCTCCCACTGTTTCCTCGAATTCTTCTTAAAACCTTTAAAAGAAGAACTAGTCGGGATTAACTTGCACGTCACAATACTTGCTTAACCTTTCAGCCAGGCTAGTGTTGGTACTTCGAGGGAGGTTTTCCAACGCTTTCGCGAAGTTCCTTAATTAAGTAACCTCTTTTCCCAGGAGGCATAGCCCCGCTAACACCGTTCTAAACACCTACTTGGTTTATAGCATTGATTGTTAAGTGAAATAATCTCCTAAGAGTAATCCAATTCATCAGTGGGATCGGGATCCAACTATCATTGTGTGATGACCTAGATGGAATCCACTCTAGAAGGTATGCAAAATCTGCAAGTTTCAGTTTCTTTAGAAACTCCCGATGTTGTTTTTTCTCCTAACGGTTTATGACTTTGACTAGGTCAACAAACCATAAACCACCAGTCAAGTTCTACCTGTCATAATCTTGATTGCATTAAACCCACCCATACATGCCCTTGACTAGGTTAACAAGGCCGCACGACTGTTCTAACCTGTTAGGTTTACCTAGCACCTCATGAAGGGTTTGGAAGCATCACATGTCACAAAATCAAATTTTTATGGTGCTAAGTAAACATACAAAGAATCATCACTAGAATTTTAGGGTCTTAAACATGACAACAACACAAGTAGGAAAAACTAGGGTTTTGAGAGTACAACCTTTGTAGCTCCCTACGCTAGACTCCTTGGCCACTTGAGGGTTGGAAAAAGATTCGCTTGAGGTCGTCTAATGTCCACGACGATCCACCCGAAGCTCCTTTGCCCAAACCTCCTTGCTTTACCCGATATGTGAAAGAAGTAAAGCAAACACCCAACACAAACCGGCTAGATGTGTGTAGTATGATGATGTGGTTGTTTTTGTATAATCAAAACTCTTTCTTTTATCAACCTCACTTAAAGAAAATTATCAAGAGAGGAAGAAGAAGATGGTGGCTTTTCTTTCTCACAAAAGGAAAGGAGATAAGAATGAATAATTGAAATGAGAAAGAATAATATATATTTAAATTCCTTTTCACTTCAACCATGGTTAGAATTATCTAGATCTTTTCAAAGTGAGTTAAAAGGTTAAAGGATAATTAACTCAAGGTTAATAAGTGGTTGAAGCATGGTCAAAGATGATAAACTTGAACCTCTTGTGAATTATCCTTTCCTTTTAACAAAATGAAAAATAAATAGATAATTCTATCATGTAAGTCTTGCATTGCCACAAAACTCGTATCAACAACTGTGATACTATGTATGCATGTATGTATCCATGCACATCATCATGTGCATACATGCATGCATACAAAAATAGAAAAAGAGTTTGATTAAAGAATTAATCTAAAAGTCATTTGTAAAATCAACACATAATTTTGCAAACCGGTCATATCACATACGACCCGACCAATAGAAAATGCCCGATTAATATACGGTATCACATATCCGTATTTAATCGGGTCCCCGCGCATATCTCATATGCACTCCACATCTTTTCGCCTGAGCCAGGAAACATCATTTTGGGACTCTAAGACACGTCAATACGCCGGCAGTAGGTAACGATCATATCAAATACCTACAAGCCGCAAGCGGTCAGCTAAACGTAACGGCCACCCGGGTATTGAGCGATCAGAAGAAAACAAGCGAACCTGCTACAACTCCCATCGAGCCAACCGGCAACACTACCGTACAGTTCGGTCTCTTCGTCAGATATGCTGCATATCGAGTCTAGGGATGGTAACGTCGACCCCAATAACTCAATAAGTCATGCCGATGAATGGTCTATAGCAGATCGAGAAACTACTGATAACATTTATCAGTAAATCTCAACAACCCTGGCCAGGGACTTTCTGATATAGCCAGTCGGGCACAACACAGCATCAACTCCCAATACCGGGAGAGACGAAACCCCTCCTATCGCTCATCGCCTTCGTGTGTCTCGGGACTGTACCAACGGCCACTTGTTTGCACGACTCAGTAGAGTCGTCGTAGGGTTGTAATCAAAGTACAGTAGGAGAACACACAAGACTCTATGACGATCTCGGGTCTACAGACTAACCTGCACCCGTGTCACCTGAGAACTGCTATCCAACGATAGATATAATTCTATATAGGAGTTCTCGGTGAGTCCGTCCAGTGTACCCAGTCACTACTGAGCACCCGTATACGATCTCGATGTCAAACATCGATGAATGTGGGAACATCCATCGCCCATCATATGGGTCTAGTATCATATACGCTAGTCTACACTGGTATATCGATGCCCCGTCTCGATACACCTACGACTAGGGACATTCCAGGATATGCTTATAAACTACTGATGTCCCACTAGTATGATCTCTATCATAATCACAGTAGTCAAGTCTATATCCTCAGGGCTTTATCAACATGAATGAATGAATAAAAGCATGATCAAATCAACATGTCAGATAAAGAAGAACCAGATAGCATACTATCATGTCGAGCAAGAATGTACACTGAATTTAAATATATATACATGTATAAATATATCCACTATCATATAATGGCCTCTTAGGCATACATATATCCAACAATCTCCCACTTGCACTAAGGCCAGTTATTGGCGTATCTCATACCCAAAATCTCAAAAAGTCGCTCATGCTGCGGCTGGGGGAGGGCCTTGGTTTGTGGATCCGCGGCGTTATTCTTTGTGTCTACTCGCGGCGATCTACAATCTCCCGGATCAAATGAAAGCGTCTCAGGATGTGTCTGGATCGCTGATGGGACCCGGGCTCCTTAGCTAACGCCATAACCCCATTATTATCACAATACAATGGTATTGGATCAATAATGGTTGGAACTACTCATAGCTCCGAGATGAACTTCCTCATCCAGACGGCTTCCTTGGCGGCATCATTCGCAGCAATGTACTCGGCTTCCATTGTAGAGTCTACAACGGTATCCTGTTTGGAACTCTTCTAACTTACCGCCCCTCCATTGAGGGTAAATACAAACCCTGAGATAGATTTGATGTCGTCCTTATCGCTCTGGAAGCTCGAATCGGTAAAGGCCTCCATTTGGAGATCTCCATTACCATACACCAAGAACAATTCTTTAGTCCTTCGTAATTACTTATGAATGTTCTTTACAGCTATCCAGTGATTCTCCCCTGGGTTGGATTGATACCTGCTTACAACACTAAGTGCATAAGCTACATCTGGGTGTGTACATAACATCACATACATTATAGATCCTACTGCCCAAGCATTGGGTATAATGCTCATGCGAGCTCTCTCTTCATCGGTCTTTGGGCAAGAATCCTTGGAGAGAGTGACCCCATGGCAAGCAGGTAAGGCACCCCGCTTGGAGTCTTCCATACTAATCCTTTTTAGGATGGTGTTGATGTACCTGGTTTGGGACAATCCCAACAACCTCTTGGATCTATCCCTATAGATCTTTATGCCCAGAATGTATGTGGCATCACCCAGGTCCTTCATGGAGAACCTTAGTGATAAGAAAGATTTAACCGACTGTAGCATAGGAATGTCATTTCCTATCAGAATAATGTCATCCACGTATAATACGAGGAATGTGACAGCTCTCCCTACAGCCTTCTTATAAACACAAGGTTCATCTGGATTTTTGATGAAATCAAACTCTTTGATAACATCATCAAAACAGATGTTCCAACTCCGTGATGCCTGCTTAACCCATATATGGATTTAAGCAATCTACATGCTTTCCCGCTGCTCCCACTGTCAATGAAGCCCTCCGGCTGAACCATATAAACGCATTCTTCTGAATCTCCATTGAGAAATGTCGTTTTAACGTCCATCTGCCATATTTCATAGTCGTTGTGAGCAGCAATAGAAAGTAGGATTCGAATGGATTTAAGCATGGCTACGAGCGAAAAAGTCTCGTCATAGTCTAAACCTGGTCTTTGACGAAAACCCTTCACCACAAGTCTTGCCTTATAAGTCTCTACCTGCCCATCTACACCAATCTTTCTTTTAAAGATCTATTTGCACCCCACAGGTTTTACCCCAGGGGATACAACGTCCAAAGTCCATACTTTGTTTGTGCACATAGACTCCATTTCGGATCTCATGGCATCCAGCCACTTCACAGAGTCTCCACTCGTGATAGCTTGCTGAAAACTGGTAGGATCATCATCCTCCATAATGCAATCTTCTCTATCACCATCAATGAGGAAACAGTAGTACCTCTCCGGTGGGCAAGAAGTCTTACCAGATCTTCGGAGTGGCCGAGGTTCCTCAGTTTCTATTGCAACAGCCGGTTCAACCGAGTCGTCATTTGTAGTTTGTGTCTCTAGAACCTCTTCTAGATCCACCACATTGCTATCATCTTTATCTGTGAAAAACTCTTTTTCCAAGAATGTGGCATGCTGAGAAACAAACACCTTTTGTTCCTCCTTGTGTTAGAATAGATATCTATAAGAGTTCCTTGGATATCCCACAAAGTTACACATGACCGACCGTGTCTCGAGTTTGTCCGGATTCTTCTTTTTAACATAGGCCGGGCAACCCTAAATCTTAATTCTCTTAAGAGATGGTCTCTTCCCATGCCATATCTCATATGGCATGGTAGACACGGTTTTGGTTGGAACCCTGTTCAAAAGAAACGCTGCGGTCTCCAATGCATGCCCCCAAAATGAGACAGGTAACTCAGCATCACTCATCATGGAACAGACCATATCTAATAGGGTCCGATTCCGTCGTTCAGACACACCGTTGTGCTGTGGTGTGTAAAGAGGAGTGAGCTGAGAGAGAATCCCATTCTCTTTTAGGAAGTTTGCAAATTCTGTACTGAGGTACTCCCCACCTCGATCTGATCGGAGCATTTTGATACTCAAGCCGGTTTGTTTTTCTACTTCTTGTTTATATTCAGTGAATTTCTCGAAAGCTTCGGACTTGTGCTTTAATAAAAATACATGACCGAACCTAGAGAAATCGTCAGTGAATGTAATGAAATAAGAAAAACCGCCTCTAGCCTGTGTAGACATTGGCCCACATACATCACTATGTATGAGTCCTAGGAGCTCGGTAGCTCTTTCTCCGTGTCCGGTAAACGGAGTTTTAGTCATTTTACTCTTGATACAAGACTGGCAAGTCGCATAAGATTTATATTCAAAGGAGTTTAAATATCCATCTTTGTGTAACTTGTTTAGTCTTGTTTCGTTAATATGACCAAGTCTATAGTGCCAAAGAAAAACTTCATTTATTTCTGAAAGTTTTCTTTTATTAGTGTGTTGTATGCTGAAAACTGTGTGTTGATTTAGGACGTATATCCCGTTATTAAGTGTACCATACCTAACCAACATTTGATTCAGGTGAATGTTCATAACATTGTTCTGCAATATAAAGTTATATCCTTCATTGTCTAACAAAGAAACAGATATTATATTACATAGCATACTTGGTACAAAATAACATGGGTTTAAAACCAATATACACCCAGATGGAAACCCCAAGTGATACTCTCCCACTGCGACTGTATATACATTGGAACCATTTCCAACGCGGAGAGTATGGTCACCTGTCTTCAAAACCTTGCTATTTCTCAGCCCCTGCATAGAATTGCAAATGTGAGAACCTGAACCGGTATCTAATATCCAGGAAGCAGAGTTTATTGAAAAACAGTTTTCTGTCACAAACACACCTGAAGCGGAAGCATCCCCATGCTTCTTCTTGAGATTTAAGTACTCCGTACAGTTGCGCTTCCAATGTCCTGTTTGGTGGCTATGAAAACATTCACCTTTCCCCGATTCTCCAGCTTTGGACTTTTTCTTCTCCTTAACCTTTTTAACTCCACCCTTAGGATTGGTGGGCTTCTTCTTTTTCTTTCCCTTGGCCTTAGCCTTTGGGCGAGAAGAGGAAGACTGTCCAACAATCATAACGGGAGTTTTCACTGATTTCAGTGTGCTCTCTGCACTCCTTAACATATTAAGGAGTTCAGGTAGTTCCCTTTCCATGTTGTGCATGTTGAAGTTAACTATGAATTGAGCAAAGGTGGAGGGGAGGGACTACAGAATAATATCCGTATATTGTTCATTGTCCATCGTCCATCCAAGGTCCTCAAGCTCTTCTATAAGAGCTATCATCTTCAGAACATGGTCTCCTACCGGTGTGCCAGGGGCCATTCGCATCTGAAATAATTTATTTGATGCTTCGTATCATAATACGCGGGATTGCTCTCCATACAACTCCTTTGTATGGAGGAATTAGTTTGAATGTCCATATTCTCGTGCTGCTTTTGATGTGTGTTGTCCATCGATGCAAGCGCGAGGCATTTGGCCGTAGCACAGTCAGCGTCCCATGTCTTGCGGACTTCAATATCCGCAACAGAGGATTTTAGACCTGGGGTAGGCGGGGCTGAAGCCGTGAGGACATATGATACTTTATAATAAGTCAAGGCTATTTTCAGATTCCTCAGCCAGTCTTTATAATTAGTCCCATTCAGTTTGTTTTTATCTAGTAGAAGCTTGAGTTCAGTCATTGGTATCTGCCATTAAGAGAGAGAAAAGAATACACTCAGTGAAAGCTCTTGCAAAGATCAGATTGGTTATTATCTTGTCTAATCGATGTCTCCCACTGCTTTAATCAAGTTTTTCTTTCAAACCTTAAAAAGAAAACTATCCAGGATTAATTACAGTCTAGAACTTCGCTAACCGTTCAGCCAAGCCAGTGTCGGTACTTGAGGGAGGTTCCCCGTGCTTTCGCACGGACCTAATTAAAGTAAACCTCGTTTTCCCAAAGGCGTAGCCCCGTTAACACCTTTCTAGACACCTAATGAGTTAGCTAATTGTAAACTGTAAAACACTCCTGGGAGCAACTATTGCCCACAGTGGGATCGGGATCCATCCATCATATGGAAGGTATGCAATCTCATTGAAAATCTCAACACTTGAAATTCCGGATATGATTTTTACCCCTAGTACTCATGACCTTGCCTATGGTCAACAAATCACAAGCACTAGTCAAGTTCAACCCGTCATTTCTTGATTAATCAGACCCGTTTACGTGACCCTTGGCTAAGGTCAACAAAGTCATATGCCCTTCCTAATTAATCTGCATCATATGCATTGTAGGAAGACATCACTTAGCTACCGTACACTACGCCTTGGCTAAGGTCAAAAAACGTAGCACGAATACTAAGTACTCTACTTCCTAAAATGACGGAGGGTTGCAGATGATTTTTAAGAAAATCTTTAACGCTTTGAACTTGATATCGTTGTAGAATAAATGGTTTTCAAAAGGAGTGGCTTGAGCTCCGCAGTTTTGAAATATAGCTTTTTCATAAAGAGCCGAGTGGTTTTCAAATCCGAATCTACAACATCTTTCTAGGTTTATTTTCTTTACATTAATCATATTAATGTAGTCCCATCATTTAAGTCCTTAAGCCAATCACAGAAAAGAAACGAAAATACAACGTACGCTTATGCCATCCGCATTCGCCGCAATGTTCCGTTCTGCACCGTTAGGTTACTTAACTAACGGCATACCAGGACGGGACTAGCGCGGGTGTAAAACATAAGCAACGTCTACTATATATCTCATATATAATATATCATTCGTCTCAGATATCACAGAACACAGGCAGCAGAAACATAGATATAATGTGGGATATACTAGGACGTCCGTATTTAGTATTTAGCCAACAATAGAAAATACGGATTCCATAGTCGCGATGAATAGCCAAGCACACACCCCTAGACCCCTACGAGAGCGGCAAGCGACCCTACCAATCCTGGAGTTTAGGAGACCCGGTCTCGACTTCTCGAGATGGCCTCCCACTAAACCCCTGAACCCGGTCACTTGTGCTCCCCTCCTTGGGTCTATCGTAATCCGGAAAAAGTAAATAATATACAACACTGGTGACATCAACCTCAACCCGGAAGTGCCCCAAATAAAAGAATATTACATTATATTTGAATTTTACATAAATGAAAAACAAAACTCTCGTCTCACATAAAAAAAAACCCGGCTATTCAATCGCGACAATCCTGCACATCATATCTCAGCAACACATAATATCATATATCATCAACGTAAGTAAGTATGCTTACCCCAATTGTCGTTGATGTATAACAACGAAACCGGCGATATCCGACATACTACACTTACGGTCACAGAAAAGAAAGTGTAAAACTACAATATTTGGAATCCACATTCTCTTTAGACATCGTAAATGCGAAATATCACATACTTCGTATTTCATGCTTAACGATATGAATTCCACATATTGTATCGCATTCCAGATAAATAGACGGTATTAAAGTTTTCGAACGAATAATCAAATACCTAAAATTCTCTAAAGCTCAACACTTGAGCGGAGTTCAAAAAACCCGGAATGTGACACAGTAGTAGTGGTCTAGCCGTAGAAGGGTCAAGCCAACTCCTCACATGTGGCACGCCGTACTGCCTCAAACCCTAAGGTTCAAAAGGCAGTTCAAGACGGTCACATAATCGAGTTATGGTTTGTTGTCTTCTAGAGGGTCCACCACAAAACATGCACGTATTTCCGAAAGATTTTAACCCCGTGAAAAAGTGAGTAAATGATACTTGTTCGAACAATTCAATACTTTCTAAATTACCCGGAAAAAGGCACGAAATTAAAATTCCGATCAAATCGTAGAATCCAAAACCATCCCCAGAACATTCAACACTAGATTCAGATTAAACATATCTAAAAATATCTAAAAGCTGTTAGGAAAAACACTGTATAAAAACGAGGGAATGAGCCATCTGTACGGCCGCGGAGCCGCGGCCTAAGCAAGCTTGGGCCGCGGAGCCGCGGCCTAAGCAAGCTTGGGCCGCGGTTCCGTGGTCGAATCTACTGTTCATGGCTTCGTATTTTACAGTTTGTCTTAGATTTGCCTGCTGAATTTTTTAGGTATTTTTAATTCTGAAAATAACAAAGTTTCAAAAAATGTCCAGAGAGGGTTGAAATTCCGTATTTTTCGGTTCGATCGGAGTTTTAATTTCGTTAAAGTGTCTCCTAAAGTTCTAGGTTGGCTCTGATACCAATGTTAGGTTTACCTAGCACCTCATGAAGGGTTTGGAAGCATCACATGCCACAAAATCAAATTTTTAAGGTGCTAAGTGAACATACAAAGAATCATCATAAAAATTTTAGGGTTTCTTAAACATGACAACAACACAAGACTCCTTGGCCACTTGAGGGTTGGAAAAAGGTTCGCTTGAGGTCTTCTAATGTCCACGACGATCCACCCGAAGCTCCTTTGCCCAAAGCACCTTGCTTTACCAGATATGTGAAAGAAGTAAAGCAAACACCCTACACAAACGGCTAGATGTGTGTAGTATGATGATGTGGTTGTTTTTGTATAATCAAAACTCTTTCTTTTATCAACCTCACTTAAAGAAAATTATCAAGAGAGGAAGAAGAAGATGGTAGCTTTTCTTTCTCACAAAAGGAAAGGAGATAACAATGAAAAATTGAAATGAGAAAGAATAATATATATTTAAATTCCTTCTCACTTCAACCATGGTTAGAATTATCTAGATCTTTTCAAAGTGAGTTAAAAGGTTAAAGGATAATTAACTCAAGGTTAATAAGTGGTTGAAGCATGTGTAAGTGCACGGCGGCGCCCCGGCCTCCATCCCGAGGCCAAATGCGGAAGTGATGGCTAACTTTAATTTTCTTGAACCGGCACCACCGCGCACTAAAACCCGGATCGTACCATTAACTAGTCCTAGCAAACTACAAGATGGGGAAGAGAGATGTACCGAGTGATCCGAGTCCTCCGGTCTTCTCGCCGTCGTCCCGTTCTCCCGCGGAATGTCCGGTCTCCACCTCCTCGCCGGAAAGGGCACCACGTTGCCTGCTTCTTTTATGGGCTCCTACCTCTATACCGAGGCAACTCGGGCACGAAGCTGGCAAGTCGACGTGCCCAAGATTTGCTGTAGAATGTAGTGTGGAACTCGTGTCTCATTTTGGGGTTGTAGGAATAGCCATATGGTGGAGGAGTTGATACAAGCTTTTGGAGGAGGAGCTAATATGATTTTTTGCCAAGCCAAATGAGTGTAAATCCCTACACCAAAAATTTGGACAGCCCACTAGAGGAAGTGGCCGGCCATGCCAATGTGGGAGGGGAGAATGAGAGTGACTGATGGAGTGTATCAATCAAAAGAATGAGAGTCTCTCATAATCCAAGAGAGTGAAAAAGCTATCATGCAAAGAAATGATCACTATGAAAGTCTAACACTCAAACAACAATCATCACACCCCTTCATCATAACCAACCATGATCATAAAGCATGATGACTTCAAAAAGGTCAAGCAATCATGAAAGAAGAAGTCAAAAGGTCAAGGGATGGTGCAACCATCATGATCCAACCAATATGCAAATGACCCCCTTCCAAATTGCTTATTTGCACAAATGCAAATAAGCCCACCTCCACCAATCTTCGGCCAATGAACGGTACAAAGGAAATTGGCCGAAACGGAAAGCAAACTGGCAACTCCAGAAAACTGGTCCTGTAATAAATTACAGGAAAACCCCAATACTGTGTATAAACACCGGCATCTATATTCCGATCGAAATACAAATGCAATGAGACAAAATCTACACTGTACTATACTAGGATCCGGCTTAAACCAAAGCCGGCTAGTAATATCCGTTCGATCCTGATCCGTGCAATACCGCACGTATCTGATCGAACCCTGCCATATAACCATACTATTGCGCCACGGCAGCACCCCGGCCGTCTATCCGAGGCCAAAATGCGGAATCAAAATTTTCTTATCTTTTAAACTGGCGCTACCGCGGACAATATACCCGGATCGTAACCATTAACCGATACTAGCTAACTAGAGATGGGGTGAGAGATATACCGAGCGATCCATGTCCTCCGGTCTTCTCGTCATCGTCCCGATCTCCCGCGGAAAGTCATGTTTCCATATCGTCGCCTCCTCGCCGGAAGGGCACCACATCGCCCGCGTCTTTTACGGGCTCCCGCCTCAATACCGAGGCAACTCGAGCATGAAGCCGGCAAGTCGACATGCCCAAGGTTTGCTGTATAATGTGTAGTGTAGAGCCTATGTCTCATTTGGGGTTTGTTGCCTTTGAAGATGATGGAGGAATCAAGATAAGAAAAATGGTGCTTGCATTTTTCTAGCATGAAAATGAGATCAAGAATGCCACCCTCTCAAAAATGAAGCTCTCATCCTTTTCTCTCAAATGTCTTCAACCATCTCCAAATGAGAATGGTGGAGGAATGAATACCAAATCCAAGAGGGAGGTGAGTGTAGTAAAAGGTAAGAGGTGACCATATCCTAAACATCATCATAACAATCTCACATCAACTCCAAATCACTTCTAATCAACAAAAAGCAAGTGATAATGATGGATAAGAATGGTATCAAAAGATGCTTTCATAATTAATACATTTGCAAGAAAATCCTCCACAATGTGTTATTTGCAAACTTGCAAATAACACCCTCCATCAGAAAAGTCCGGCCGGGAAAGAACAAAGGAAAACCGGCCGGAACGGAATGCAAACTGGAAACTCCAGAAAACTGGTCCAGTAATAAATTACAGGAAAACCCCTATACTGTGCATACACACCCGTATCTGTATTCTGACCGGATACAAATGCAAAGAGACAAAATCTACACTGCACTAAACTAGGACCGGCTTAAACCAAAGCCGGCTAGTAAAATCCGTCCGATCCTGATCCGTGCAATACCGCACATATCTGATCGAACCCTGCCATATATCCATACGGCCACTAGTACAAACCGTCCGATCCTGATCCGTGCAATACCACACGTATCTGATCGGACCCTGCCATATCTCTATACGGCCTCTACAGCGTTTCGCCCGAAAGCTTGAGTAACTGAAAGTGTGGTGGACTCTAAAGACTCGTCAATACTATGGCTGTGGATTTAACCACCAGCACGTCAGAGGTATAAGCCAATACGTGACGGGCCACCAGCTATTGACCAAAAGGGACGTCGATGAGCGAACTCATCCTGACACCCTACTGAGCCTGTCAGTGACAATATCCGTACAGTCCGGTCCGTTCGTCTATGAGCATCGCATGTCGGGCCTAGGGGGTTGGTAAAAGTCAGACCCCCAAAAGCGGTACAAGTCGTGTCGGAGTGTAGCCTAGAACGCCCTGAGATACTACTGGAATACCTACCAGTAAATCTCCTGCCTCGGCCGAGGGCTTTGCGTAATGGCTCTCCTAGACACAGCGTGACCTCACCCCCAATACCGGGAGAGACGAACCCCTGAAAATCCGCTCACTGCCTCCATGTGGCTCGGGACTGTACCCAACTAAAACCTGTTTGCACGACTCCTTTGAGCCGTGGTAGGGTAGTAATCAAAGAACAGTGGGAACTCACACGAGACAAATAACGATCCTCAGGTCGATGAACTAACCTGTACACATGTTACCAGGGAACTGCTATCTGACATCAGGTATAAGACCAACTAGCATGTTCCCGGCGAGTCCTGTCCGGTGTACTCATAACCCAATGAGCATCTGTATACATCTTAGGTGAACCAACTGACACCAGTGGCTTGTGAGACCGGCCACCGCCCCTCGTCGGGGACTCGACTGTATACACTAGTCTACTAATGGAGTATCGATGCCCTGTCTCGAAACTCCTACGACTAGGGACCTTTTAAGGATGTGCTTATAGACTACCAGCTCCCACGTATATGATCGCCATCATACTGCTGGTAGTCAAGCAAGAATCCTAGGGGCTCTATCAACGTGTAATAGCGACATGTCAGGTCACCTAAAGCAGTACACGATGATAAAGATAAACCAGATAGCATACTATCATCTCGAGTAAGACTGTCCTACCGGGATAGGTCATCCCTCAATCATTGCAATCACGTGCCTGTGATCCAATAATTGACTCTGAGGGCACTATCTCCAACAATCTCCCACTTGCACTGAAGGCTAATTATTGTGATGTCGCATACTCACAGCCCGTGTGATACCGAACACCCAACTCCTCTACTAGTCAGTCTCACAAAACCCGTTTGCGACACTATTGCGTTCGAGGAATAGCCTCAGTGAGTGGATCCGCAGAGAAGTTTCTTTCTATGTCTCTCTATATCTCAAGTTCGCGGAGAAAGCCATCTCCCGAAATGAGCAATACCTGTCTTGGAACGTCTGGATGTCTGATGGGACCTAGTTCATAAATGAACTCCAAATCCAAACTTCTTAGACTGTATCGATAACTGAACTTAATCAGTACCCAGCGCCATGCCTCCCTCAGTATTGCCTTGGACCACCTGTCCAAAATACTGCCCCTCGTCGGAGGGAAAACTATAACTCTGACAGCCACTCTGCCATCCATGTCACCTTGGAAGCCTGGAATGATAACCGTCTCCTAAAAGAGGCTGTCGTTATCACATCCCTAGAACATTAACTTAAGTTCTAAAACATCTTCCGACTGTTTCTCCAGGATTGGATTAATATCAACTTATTGCATCTACTGCAAGAACAACATCTGGTGTGGTACTTGACATCTTATGATTGACTCAATTGCCTAAGCAAGTGATCTGTCAATCATGTGTATCCCTCTCCCCTTTAGTCTGTAAGACACCTTTAGAGAGGGGGACTCCATCACCTGCAGGTACACTACCATGCCAGGAGTCGTCCATTCTAAATACTCATAGAATGCTGTCAATGTACCCAGATTAGGAAACCACCCAAATCTAGATCTAAAACCATAGATCTAGTAACCAGAATGTCTGATATAATATCCAACTCCTGTGTGGAGAAACCACTGTGTGACAACCAAAGTATAACCGATCGTAGTATAGGAGTTTCTTTTCCTACTATGTGTATGTCATCCAAATGCCAGGATATCACACCCTACAACCTTCTCAACAGATCCATCCTCTATTCTGATGAAGTCAAACCTATGACTGTCACGTCAGAAATAGATGATCTATCTCCGCTACATCTGCTTTAGTCTATAAGTAGACATAAGCTACCTGTCCACCAATGCTTCCGCTGCTCCCACTGACTACGACAACCCTCTGGCAGAGTCATATACACGTACACTTCTGAAGCTAGTTCAGAACGACACTATACTCATCCTCCTGCCGGGTCTCGCAGCCTGGAACAACAGCAATGGCAAGTGGGTAAACAAGAACTTCCCTGTCACCGTCCTTGAGGCTACCGGAGTACCTCTCGGGTGCCTGAAGTTACCCACCTTATCTGCGGAGTGGCCAATGGAATGTCAAGCCAGATTGAATCTTTAGCTTCCTTATCAAATCTTCAGTAATCGTTTGCGGTTCTGGAATCACTTCCAGTTCTACCATACTCCCACTACTGTTTTTGAAAAAAATCCATTTTTAATAAAACTGTGGCGAGTCTAGAACAATATTTCTATTGATCTGCCAGATGGTAGAAAGTCAACCCTCGTCATAGCCTGGGTCAACCCACAAACAGCCATTACAGAAACGTGCCTTGAGTTGTCCAGTGTCTGGTTTTAATCATAAGCCGGACAACTCCCCGTACCTTAACAATGTCAAGATATGAACTGTTCTATATCCAATATAGAAACAGAGGCACTGATTTAATTGAACCAGATTCAAATCATGCAGCTGTCTCCAGTGCATGTTAACTAAATGGAAGGAGGCCGATCAGCGTTACTCAACTTAGGAATGTTTCTAATTATGAGTAACCTGAAAGAGAAGCTAGTTCTCTTAATCATTACTATCAACTGAACACCATACACAAGTATCTACATCTTCGATCACTTTGAAGAATCCCGATACTTGCTACACCTGGTTCTCTACACTATTCAAATACCTATAACTACTCAAAACTTAGACCCTGTGTTTCTACGAAACACATGTCTAAGAACTAGAGAAGTTAAAAGTAAACAGAATATAGTATGAGGACCAACCCCTCTGTCCTAATGGACACTGGACAACATACAATACTCTGTATAAGTCCGCTGAGTCTAACAACTCTTTCACTGTGTGTCGTAAGTTAAAAACTGTACTTATGGTTAAGAAGAATTACACCGCTGTTTAATGCTCCTTACCTAACCATCCACTGATATAGGTAAATGTCATAGAGATAATATCAAAAGGTATATCTCACTCTATGAAAATAGACATACAGATATATCAATTTGAAATTGGTGCACAACAGCGGATATTCAAAACCAAATATTTGCCGACCGGCAAACAGCCCAGATGATCTCCTCAAATATCACCGATTACAACGAATCCCGATATAATGAGGATGATCACCCTATTCCCAATGACTTACTCCCACTCATCATCTGTAAAACCATACAGATGTGAGAATCATACCTTGTAAATACATACCCTGGAGTAAGTATCTAATCGGGAAATCAGTTTTCTTTTAACATTACACAGTGAAACTGAAACATTGAAATGTTTTCGGTGGGGTATTCTGGTATTCTTAGTAATGCCTCTTCCATTATCCAGATTCACAACTGTAACCGTATATCTCTTTGCCATCTGTCCAAATCACTTTATATGTCTTTAGTCATTACCGTCTGCACACCCCTTTAGGCCAAATGGTTTTCTTCCTTCCCTACCGTTCGGCACCAGCCTATGGTTTGGAAGAAGACTATCCAATAAGCATAAAAGTTGTACTGTCTTAATCCTAGGAGCACTCGCAAAGCGAGAGAAGGTGAAGATAAAAGACAACCGAATTAATCTTATTCCTATTTCTCCTGAACCAGAATCCATCCCCGAACTGGAACAAGTTCCTTTCGAGTTCGTATATAACCATACGATGCAGTATCCAAATAAACTGTGGATCTTCGTAATGATACGGAGTGTTCTGGAGAAATACAAAGGTGATTTAGGATTGGCGAAGAAATACTTGGTTCGGTCGTGAATAGCAGTTGCAATTTACTTTGCCCTCTTACTAATCCCTTGCTTTGTCTTAATCTTAATACCTTCTGCACACCGTTTAGGCTAATTGGTTTTCTTCATTCCCTACCGGTCGGCACCAGCCTAAGGTTTGGAAGAAGACTATCCAATTTGCGTAATAGGTGTGCTATCTCCTAAACCAAGGAGTACTCACAACTTGAGAGAAGGTAAAAGGGAAAAGACAACTGAATAATCCTATCCTTTTTCTCCAGAACCAGAAACCATCCTCGAAGTCCTTCGAGTTCGTATATAACCATACGATGGTTTTGTCCAATGGAAGTGGACGTTCGTAGTAATACGGGGTGTCCTGGAGAAAAGGGTAAAAGTAGGAGTGGCAATGAGGTTTGCAACTCTGACAATCCAAAAGCCAGTATTAAGAAGGTTCGGTCAACTTGGTCACTGAGTCATAGTCCAGGGTCGGGTCAATTGTCGCTGCCAAAGAGAGAGAGAAAAGAAACACTCAGCGTGCATTCTAACCTAGATCAGAATGGTTATCACTTTGTCTAATCAAGAAACCTTCCACTGTACCTCAAATTCTCCTCCAAACCTTAGAGAAGAATTAGTCGGGGTCACCCGAGGAGTAAACTAACTCATCAGTGGGAATCGGGATCCAACTATCATCGCATGATAACTTGACGGAATCCACTCAAGTCACCACACTCCAGAAGGTATGCGCATGCCTGGCAAGTTTCAGTTCTTTTGAAACTCCCGATGTGTGTTTTTACCCCTAGGACCCAAGTGACTTTGACAATGCCAACAAATCAAAGAGTCCTAGTCAAGTTCTACCCGTCATTATCTTGATTGCGTTAAACCCACCCGTACGAGTCCTTGACAATGCCAACAAGACCGTACGACTGTCCTAACCAATCCACTTATCCATGTGACAGAAAAGCATTACATAGCTACCGAACACTACGCCACGACAATGCACGACAAACAAAGCACGAATACTAAGTAATACTAATCTGAAATGACGGAGGGCTACGACTGGTTTTTGGCGAAAAACCTTTAACGTAATGAACTTGATACCGTTGAAGGAACTGGATAACTTTTTAGAAAATATAGTGACGAAAACCTTTACTAAAGAGGTCACTCCCGGTGAAGGGATCTCGGCTCTTTCCCCGTAGAATGAGGTGCAGGATATTCCAACTGATTACCACGATGCAAAGCAAAAGTAATCGGCTATAATGAAGTTAATGCCCTGACGCAAACTTATGTCCAAGGGGTCACTCCCGGTGAAGGGATCTCGGCCCTTGCCTCGTCGACTGAGGAGCAGGATATTCCAAATGAATACCACGATGCAAAAAAAAGTGAACGTCCTTACAATAACAGCTTTTTGAAAAATGTTCCAACAACATCAGAATAGGTTTGTTTATCTTGCATTGATCCGAATCAACGCAGTCCCATCAATTGATCACACCACAAAGAACGAAAATATACTGATGTACGTATATGCCATCCGCATTCGCCACTGGGTCCTGTCATCACCCGTTAGGTTACTTAACTAACGACAGAGCGGGGACTGGACTAGCGCGGATGCAAAACATATACAACATCTACTAATATATATACCAATATATTATATTTCGCTCAAGGCATGATAAAATGCAATATCACAGAAATATACAGCATCTCAGAACAATACAGATATCTGGAAGCCCCGGGTTTCACAGAGCCGCTGCTGAAACCCGACGTTCCCCTGGTCGTGTGGATAGCCTGTGCAATGAAATCCTAGACCCCTACGGGCGCGGCAAGTCACCCGCCAAAACCTGAAGCGAGGCAGCCCCCTTCAGCACCGTGAATGGACCACCCAGCACTTCACGGAATCCGGTAACTTAGGCACCCCTCCTGGGTCAACCTGTACCCCCTACGAGTGCGGCGAATAGCCCAGCAATCCTAGAGTGAAGCCCCCTCCGTCTCAATGCCATGATATGCGGGCCCGTTGCCCTCTAGAACCCGGCTATCCGTGCACCCCTCCACGGGGTAATCCTAGTACAGAAAGTAAAATATACATACACCGGGTACATCGACCGCAACCAGGTCGTGCCCCAAAAGAATAATACAAACAGGCAGTGACGGCAGTCCACATGTCGGACGCTCGTCCCGCAATATCGAATGTACATATAAAACAAAACTGTACTAGCATTGCATCCAGGCTATCCCCCACGACCGATCTGCAACATCACAGCATAAACACAAAACATCAACGTGAAAATCACGTTCGCAAATCCGTCTAACCGGGCTATAGCAGTTAGACAGGATTTACCGATCAAGTGATATTCACGGTCGCAGATATAATGTAAATACTGTGAAATAATGTGTTTAAAATATCCAATCGATAAAAAATTAACAAGTGGGCCCCCAAGTAATACTGTAGCACTCACAGAAATTCTGGGCCCAAAAATAATATTCCAAAACCCCTATTTTCAACACTCAAGTATTCTGCAAAATTTTGGGGAACTGAACAGTCCAAGTCGCGGCGGAACAGCGGCTCAAGCATGGCTTTGGCCGCGGTTCCGCGGCGTTCTGAACTGTTCACGAGCCCAAATTTTTAGAGAACTCTTAGAATGTCCTGTACATTAGTTTTCTACAACCTGAAAAATTTTTAGAGCCCGGAAAAATTCGACAGAAAACTGATGCATGCAAAAACGCGGTTTTTGGAATTTTGGTCGATCGGATAAGTAAAATGCATTAGAACAAGCTAGAAAAGGTTAATGGCGTGGCTCTGATACCATGTTGCGCCACGGCAGCGCCCCGGCTGTCTATCCGAGGCCAAAATGCGGAATCAAAATTTTCTTATCTTTTAAACTGGCGCTACCGTGGACAATATACCCGGATCGTAACCATTAACCGATACTAGCTAACTAGAGATGGGGTGAGAGATATACCGAGCGATCCGTGTCCTCCGGTCTTCTCGTCATCGTCCCGATCTCCCGCGGAAAGTCCTGTTTCCATATCGTCGCCTCCTCGCCGGAAGGGCACCACATCGCCTGCATCTTTTGCGGGCTCCCGCCTCAATACCGAGGCAACTCGAGCATGAAGCCGGCAAGTCGACATGCCCAAGGTTTGCTATAGAATGTGTAGTGTAGAGCCTATGTCTCATTTGGGGTTTGTTGCCTTTGAAGATGATGGAGGAATCAAGATAAGAAAAATGGTGCTTGCATTTTTCTAGCATGAAAATGAGATCAAGAATGCCATCCTCTCAAAAATGAAGCTCTCATCTTTTTCTCTCAAATGTCTTCAACCATCTCCAAATGAGAATGGTGGAGGAATGAATACCAAATCCAAGAGGGAGGTGAGTGTAGTAAAAGGTAAGAGGTGACCATATCCTAAACATCATCATAACAATCTCACATCAACTCCAAATCACTTCTAATCAACAAAAAGCAAGTGATAATGATGGATAAGAATGGTATCAAAAGATGCTTTCATAATTAATACATTTGCAAGAAAATCCTCCACAATATGTTATTTGCAAACTTGCAAATAACACCCTCCATCAGAAAAGTCCGGCCGGGAAAGAACAAAGGAAAAACCGGCCGGAACGGAATGCAAACTGGCAACTCCAGAAAACTGGTCCCGTAATAAATTACAGGAAAACCCCTATACTGTGCATACACACCCGCATCTGTATTCTGACCGGATACAAATGCAAAGAGACAAAATCTACACTGTACTAAACTAGGACCGGCTTAAACCAAAGCCGGCTAGTAAAATCCGTCCGATCCTGATCCGTGCAATACCGCACGTATCTGATCGAACCCTGCCATATATCCATACGGCCACTAGTACAAACCGTCCGATCCTGATCCGTGCAATACCGCACGTATCTGATCGGACCCTACCATATCTCCATATGGCCTCTACAGCGTTTCGCCCGAAAGCTTGAGTAACTGAAAGTGTGGTGGACTCTAAAGACTCGTTAATACTATGGCTGTGGATTTAACCACCAGCACGTCAGAGGTATAAGCCAATACGTGACGGGCCACCAGCTATTGACCAAAAGGAACGTCGATGAGCGAACTCATCCTGACACCCTACTGAGCCTGTCAGTGACAATATCCGTACAGTCCGGTCCGTTCGTCAATGAGCATCGCATGTCGGGCCTAGGGGGTTGGTAAAAGTCAGACCCCCAAAAGCGGTACAAGTCGTGTCGGAGTGTAGCCCAGAACGCCCTGAGATACTACTGGAATACCTACCAGTAAATCTTCTGCCTCGGCCGAGGGCTTTGCATAATGGCTCTCCTAGACACAGTGCGACCTCACCCCCAATACCGGGAGAGACGAACCCGTGAAGATCCGCTCACTGCCTCCATGTGGCTCAGGACTGTACCCAACTAAAACCTGTTTGCACGACTCCTTTGAGCCGTGGTAGGGTAGTAATCAAAGCACAGTGGGAACTCACACGAGACAAATGACGATCCTCAGGTCGATGAACTAACCTGTACACATGTCACCAGGGAACTGCTATCTGACATCAGGTATAAGACCAACTAGCATGTTCCCGGCGAGTCCTGTCCGGTGTACTCATAACCCAATGAGCACCTGTATACATCTTAGGTGAACCAACTGAGACCAGTGGCTTGTGAGACCGGCCACCGCCCCTCGTCGGGGTCTCGACTGTATACACTAGTCTACTAATGGAGTATCGATGCCCTGTCTCGAAACTCCTACGACTAGGGACCTTTTAAGGATGTGCTTATAGACTACCAGCTCCCACGTATATGATCGCCATCATACTGCTGGTAGTCAAGCAAGAATCCTAGGGGCTCTATCAACGTGTAATAGCGACATGTCAGGTCACCTAAAGCAGTACACGATGATAAAGATAAACCAGATAGCATACTATCATCTCGAGTAAGACTGTCCTACCGGGATAGGTCCTCCCTCAATCATTGCAATCACGTGCCTGTGATCCAATAATTGACTCTGAGGGTACTATCTCCAACACATACGGCCTTTAGTACTAACCGTCCGATCCTGATGCGTTCAATACCGCACGTATCTGACCGGACCTTGCCATATCTCCATACGGCCTCTACAGCTTTTCGTCCGAAAGCTTGAGTAACTGAATGTGGGGAACTCTAAAGACTCGTCAACACCTTGGTTGTGGATTTAACCACTAGCATGTCAGAGGTATAAGCCAATACGTAACGGGCTACCAGGTATTGACCAAAAGGGACGTCGATGAGCGAACTCATCCTGACACCCTACTGAGCCTGTCAGTGACAATATCCGTACAGTCCGGTCCGTTCGTTTATGAGCATCGCATGGCGGGCCTAGGGGGTTGGTAAAAGTCAGACCCCCAAAAGCGGTACAACTCGTGTCGGAGTGTAGCCCAGAACACCCTGAGATACTACTGGAATACCTACCAGTAAATCTCCTGCCTCGGCCGAGGGCTTCGTGTAATGGCTCTCCTAGACACAGCGCGACCTCACCCCCAATACCGGGAGAGACGAACACCTGAAGATCCGCTCACTGCCTCCATGTGGCTCGGGACTGTACCCAACTAAAACCTGTTTGCACGTCTCCTATGAGCGTGGTAGGGTAGTAATCAAAGTACAGTGGGAACTCACACGAGACAAATGACGATCCCCAGGTCGATGAACTAACCTGTACACATGTCACCAGGGAACTGCTATCTGACGTCAGGTATAAGACCAACTAGCATGTTCCCGGCGAGTCCTGTCCGGTGTACTCATAACCCAATGAGCACCTGTATACATCTTAGGTGAACCAACTGACACCAGTGGCTTGTGAGACCGGCCACCGCCCCTCATCCGGGTCTCGACTGTATACACTAGTCTACTCTGGAGTATCGATGCCCTGTCTCGAAACTCCCACGACTACGGACCTTTTAAGGATGTGCTTATAGACTACCAGCTCCCACGTATATGATCGCCCTCATACTGCTGGCAGTCAAGCAAGAATCCTAGGGGCTCTACCAACATGTAATAGCGACCTGTCAGGTCACCTAAAGCAGTACACGATGATAAAGATAAATCAGATAGCATACTATCATCTCGAGTAAGACTGTCCTACTGGGATAGGTCCTCCCTCAATCATTGCAATCACGTGCCTGTGATCCAATAATTGACTCTGAGGGCACTATCTCCAACAGCATGGTCAAAGATGATAAACTTGAACCTCTTGTGAATTATCCTTTCCTTTTAACAAAATGAAAAATAAATAGATAATTCTATCATGTAAGTCTTGCATTGCCACCAAACTTGTATCAACAACCATGATACTATGTATGCATGTACGTATCCATGCACATCATCATGTGCATACATGCATGCATACAAAAATAGAAAAAGAGTTTGATTAAAGAATTAATCTAAAAGTCATTTGTAAAATTAACACTTGATTTTGCAAACCGGTCATATCACATCCGACCCGACCAATAGAAAATGCCCGATTAATATACGGTATCACATATCCGTATTTAATCGGGTCCCCGTGCATATCTCATATGCACTCCACATCTTTTCGCTTGAGCCAGGAAACTTCATTATGGGACTCTAAGACTCGTCAATACGCCGGCAGTAGGTAACGATCATATCAAATACCTACAAGCCGAAAGCGGTCAGCTAAACGTAACGGCCACCCGGGTATTGAGCGATCAGAAGAAAACAAGCGAACCTGCTACAACTCCCGTCGAGCCAACCGGCAACACTACCGTACAGTCCTGTCTCTTCGTCAGATATGCTGCATATCGAGTCTAGGGATGGTAACGTCGACCCCAATAACTCAATGACTCATGCCGATGAATGGTCTATAACAGATCGAGAAACTACTGATAACACTTATCAGTAAATCTCAACAGCCCTGGCCAGGGACTTACTGATATAGCCAATCGGGCACAGCACAACATCAACTCCCAATACCGGGAGAGACGAAACCCCTCCTATCGCTCATCACTTTCATGTGTCTCGGGACTGTACCCAATGGCCACCTGTTTGCACGACTTAGTAGAGCCGTCGTAGGGTGGTAATCAAAGTGATGTGGGAGAACACACAAGACTCTATGACGATCTCGGGTCTACAGACGAACCTGCACCAGTGTCACATGAGAAGTGCTATCCGACGATAGATATAATTCCATATAGGAGTTCTCGGTGAGTCCGTCCAGTGTACCCAGTCACCACTGAGCACCCGTATACGATCTCAATGTCAAACATCGATGAATGTGGGAACATTCATTGCCCATCATATAGGTCTAGTATCATATACGCTAGTCTACACTGGTATATCGATGCCCCGTCTCGATACACCTACGACTAGGGACATTCCAGGATATGCTTATAAACTACCGATGTCCCACTAGTATGATCTCTATCATAATCACAGTAGTCAATTCTATATCCTCAGGGCTTTATCAACATGTATGAATGAATAAAAGCATGATCAAATCAACATGTCAGATAAAGAAGAACCAGATAGCATACTATCATGTCGAGCAAGAATTTACACTGAATATATATATACATATATAAATACATCCACTATCAAATAATGGCCTCTTGGGCATACATATATCAAACATAACCAATCACATTTGACAATGCACAGAAAAATATCACTTAGCTACCGTTCACTACGCCTTGACTAGGTCAACAAACGCAGCACGAATACTAAATAATACCAATCCGAAATGACGGAGGGCTACGGCTGGGTTTTTGGCGAAAAACCCGTTAACGTAATGAACTTGATATAGTTGAAGGAACATGATTGCCCTTTTTGAAAATATAATGGCGAAAACTTTTGCTAAAGAGGCCACTCCGTGTGAAGGGATCTCGGCTCTTTCCTCGTCGAATGAGGTGCAAGATATTCCAAACTGAATACCTCGATGCAAAGCAAGAATAATCGACTATAGTGAAGTTATTACCATGACGCAAACTTTTTGTCCAAGGGGTCACTCCCGATGAAGGGATCTCGGCCCTTGCCTCGTCGAATGAGGTGCTGGGCATTCATAACTGAATACCTCTATGCAAAACAAAAGAAAGCGTCCTTGCAATAACAGCTTTTTGAAAAATTGTTCCAACAAGGTCTTTTAGGTTTGTTTTCTTGCATTAATTTAATGCGTCCCATCAATTAATCCTACCATTGCAGAAAACAACGAAAATATGACGTACGCTTATGCCATCCGCATTCGCTACGGGGCCTCGTCATTACCCGTTAGGTTACTTAACTAACAACAGAGCGGGGGCTGGACTAGCGCGGATGCAAAACATAAGCAATGCCTAAATAGATATCATATAGATATATATACACATTCGTCAGATGCAATGCTAGCCATTCCAGATCACAGATGAACACATTGGATATACTAGGAATCCGCATTCCATATGAGCCTGTAACGAAAAGCTGATTACACGGTCGCGATGAATAGCCAATACCCCACCCTAGACCCCTACGGGTGTGGCAAACTACCCGCCAAATACCCGAAGTGAAGCAACCTCCCTCAAAGACATGAGTAGGCCACTCGGCACTTCGAGGTACCCGGTAGTTTGTGCACCCCTCCTTGGGTCTATCCTAGGAGCAAAAACAGTAAAAAGAAATTATAAAATGGTGGCTACAACCTCATCCCGGATGTGCGGCCAAACAAATAATATTACATCAATTTACATATTACATGAATTGAAAGATAAAGAAAACTCTCATCTCACAACCCCCGGCTATTCATCCGCGACAATCCAATGAATTCATATACACATACCATCAACATTACAGATCACAGATATGTATAACTACCACTAATCGACGTATAGTGATTAGCAGACGTTCAATACATATATCACATCACAGATATAGCCATTTAGCCAAAGTTTGCAGAACTCCGATCAAAATACGAAATTGTAACTACCCCCAAAAAATAACATTTTTCTCTGGACAACCTGAGCAGAAACAAAATATCTCAAAAATCCCAAAACTCAAAAATAAGAATTCTGCAACAAATTTGAGCCGCGGCCGAGTCAACTCGACCGCGGATCCGCGGCGGAACGCATGGTTCCGCCGCGGTTCCACGGCGAGTTGGCCCGGCCGCGGCCTCAAATTTCTTGGTTATTCCTATAAAACCCTGCTTGTATTTTTCAGACATGTTAAATAATTTTTAAAGCAGGTTTTAAAAACGGCAGAAAGCATGGGTTTCGGACATCGTTTTGGGATTTTTACCGGATCGAAGTTCTAAAAACCTTGCTAACTGTTAGTTGTTGTTTAGTTAGGCTCTGATACCACTGTTGGGTCCACGTTACCCACCCCGGTCCTTTCGGGGAGGCGGAATAGGTAAAACGAAAATTTTCCTTAGCTAGGTAACATGGACCGTTTCATGAGGATAGTTGCTAAACAAGAACTAACAAATATTCTACAAGTTCTAACTACTATGTAGAATGGTTATACCTTGGTCTTGAACTCCTTCTCTTCTTGTTCTGGTTCTTCCTCTTGCTTGCTCCTCGTAGTTGCTTGAACGGATCCTCCTTGTCGCCTCCTCTTTGCCATAGATGGATCCATCCGAGGGTCTCGAAATTGAGCTCCTATCTCAACCTAGAGATGACTAAAGTGTTTGGTTTGCTAAACCTAATACCTTAGATTGAGTAGAGAAGAGTGAAGGTGGTTTTGTCTCAAAGGTTCATGATTTCCAACTCATGGAACACTTGAACCATGAGAGAGGAAGAGGGAGAGCTTTCTTTCTAGGTGAGAGAAAGAGAATGATAGAATGAGCTCTCATCATCCAACCCTTCTCACAAAAGTGAGAATAATGATAATAATAATAATAATTAATTATATGGTGATGGTTAGTTTCAATGACCATTATCATTTCATGCTATAATTGCATTTTGCAAACAATAAGCAAGCAAAAGTCATACCCATGTAATGATAGCCATGAAATGATGATGGTCAACAAGTCCAAAATGGTCAACCGGTCAACAAAGTCAACAAGTCAACAAAAGTCAAACTTTCAACTCAACCATGGCACAATAATACTTAATTAATATTATTAATCATATATCATATTCTCATTAGGGTTTAAAGAAAAGTCAACGGTCAACAAGTCAACCAAAGCCAAATGGTCAACAACCCTAATGAGAATCCTCTGCCTCTGCCTCTGTCAACTGTGCATACACACCCGCATCCGTTCTCCAAGGAACACGAATACACTGAGACAAAACCAATCCCAAAACAAGTACTAGGATCTGGCTTAAACCAAAGCCCGCTAGTAACTACTCTCCGGACATCAAACGTGCACAAATGCGCGGATGTGAACGAACCCTGTCGCAAAACCATGCAACCTCTACTCTTTTTTGCCCAAAGGCGAGTAACCCTCTGTGTGGGACTCTAAAGGCTCGACACTACGCTGGCAGTGTGTTTAACCACAGGCCGCAAGCGGTACTAGCTGTACGTAACGGTCCCTAGGTAGGTGCCGAAAAGAAGACTGATGAGGTGAACCCATCCTAACTCCTGCTAGGCCTGAATGTGACAATCTCTATATAGTTCGGTCTGTTCGTCTGAAAGTATCGCATGGCGGGCCTAGGGGGCGGTAAACGTCAGTCCCCTAATAGCGGTACAAGTCGTGTCGGAGTGTAGCCCAAAACACCCTCAGAAACTACTGGTAACACTACCAGCAAATCTCGCTTGCCCTGGCCAGGGACGACTATGTGTAATGGCTCTCCTAGACACAGCGCGATATCAACTCGCAATACCGGGAGAGACAAACCCTGTCTAACCGTCACTGCCTCCAAGTGCTTCGGGACTGCACCCAACTACTACCTATTTGCACGACTCAGTAGAGCCGAGGTAGGGTAGTAATCAAAGAACAGTGGGAACACACTCGAGGCGATGTGACAGTGTCAAGTCAGCGGACTAAGATGTACTCATGTCACCTGGGAACTGTTAACTGACGATATGTTGGGGTAACTTAGCACCTCATGAAGGGTTTGGAAGCATCACTTGTACCAAAGATGGAATTTTTAGGGTGCTAAGTTAACAAACAAAGAATCGTTCCTAGAAAAATTAGGGTTTCAAAATTTGCATATCATCTCATGAAAGAAAAGCTAGGGTTTTGAGAGTACAACCTTTGTAGCTCCCTACGCTAGACTCCTTGGCTACTTGGGGTTTGGAAAAGCTCCGCTTGAGCTCCTCTAGGTCACCGATGATCCACCCGGAGTCCGCTTTGTCCTAGCTAGCAACTTCGCAAGATCAAGAATGAAAATCGAAGCTAACACTCTAAACAAGTGGGCAAGACTTGTGTAGAATGATGTTGTGGTGGCTTTTCTCACTTCAAAATCCTATCTTGATGAATATTTTGCTCACTTGAAAATTCTAGAGAGCAAGAGCTCAAGGTTGAAGAAGATGATGGCTATTTTAGAAGAAGAGTAGAATAACTCTTCTTAGAAAAAGAAAAAATATAAGTATATATATTTTTCCTTCTTCATCTCAAACCATGGTTATCTTTTATGGATATTTAATTTTACTTTAGTTAAAACATAAGAGAAAGATTAAACCATGGTCAAAAGGTAGGTGAACATGGTTAGGTCAAAAGATGAGTGTAGAAACTCATCCATGATTTAATCTTATCTCTTTTCTTTTGTTTTATCAAAAATAGAAATAAAAATCCATAATATAAACCATGGTGTGAGTCTTATATTGCCACCATATTCTATGTATAAACAACCATGATAGATGATGTATGTATGTATGTATGTATGTATGCACATCCATATGTGCATGAATCTATAAAGAAAGCATACATGCATGCATACATCCATCAAACACAAGAAAGGATTTCTAGTGAGAAACTAATAGTTAAATGATAATTCAACACTTGATTTATCAATCTGGCCATATCACATACGACCCCACCAAAAGCAAGCCGCCCGATTAATATACGGTATCCAATACGCGCATTTTAATCGGGTCCATGCGCATATCGCATACGCGCACCACAACATTTCACCTAGACTAGGTAACACCTTTGTGGGACTCTAAGACTCCTCAATATGCCAGCAGTGGGTGATGAACATATCAAGCACCCCCAAGCCGCAAGCGGTCTGCTAAACGTAACGGCCACCCGGGTATTGAACGATCAGAAGAGAACAAGCGAACCTGCTACAACTCCCGTCGAGCTAACCGGCAACACTACCTGTGCAGTCCGGTCTCCTCGTCTGAGATGTCGCATATCAAGTCTAGGGGTGGTAAACGTCAGACCCCAATAACCGATAAGTCGTGCCGATATGAGGCTCATAACAGGTCGAGAAACTACTGGTAACACTTACCAGTAAATCACTAATCAGCCCTGGCCAGGGACTTCCCTGTTACGGCCAATCGAGCACAGTGCAACATCAACCCCCAATACCGGGAGAGACGAAACCCCTCCTATCCCTCATTGCCTCCATGTGACTCGGGACTGTACCAAAAAACCACCGTTTTGCACGCCCTCATGTACGTGGTAAGGTGGAAATCAAAGCACAGTGGGAATCACACAAGACTCTATGACAATCTCGGGTCTACAGACTAACCTGCACAAGTGTCACCTGAGAACTGCCATCTGACGTGAGGTATAATACCATCTGGGAGTTCTCGGCGAGTCCGTCCAGTGTACCCAGTCTCCACTGAGCACCCGTATACGATCTCTGATGTCAAACACCAATGGATATGGGATCATCCATCACCCATCTCATGGGTCGAGAAGCGTATACGCTAGTCTACACTGGTGTATCGATGCCCCGTCTCGATACACCCACGACTAGGGACCTTGAAGGATGTACTTATGGACTACCATGTCCCCACTATTATGATCCGCATCATAGTCCAGGTAGTCAAGTACACATCCTAAGGGCTTTACCAACATGTAACTATGAGACAGTATAAAGAGACCAGTATACATGTTAAGATAAAGAGCAACCAGATAGCATACTACCATATCGAGTAAGAAAGTCATCTCTATATATGTCCAAGCATCCAATATAATATACATCATCTGTACAATACTGGCCTCTAGGGCATACATACAACTAACAATCTCTCACTTGCACTAGGGCCAGCTGTTGTAGTATCGCATACCGAGCATCCCGAAGATTCTCTCAAACTGTATCTGGGGAATGGCCTTCATGAGTGGATCCGCTGTGTTATTCTTCGTGTCAACCCTCCTGACCTCGATCTCCCAGCGATCAACTATCTCCCGGATCAGGTGATACCGCCTCAAAATGTGCCTGGATCTCTGATGGGACCTGGGTTCCTTGGCCAAAGCCACCGCTCCATTGTTATCGCAATACAAAGGTATTGGATGCTCATTGGATGGAACCACTCCAAGTTCAGTAATGAACTTCTTGATCCAGACAGCCTTTTTGGCAGCATCGTTGGCAGCGATGTATTCAGCCTCCATCGTCGAGTCTGCCACAGTTTCCTGATTGGAACTCTTCCAGCTAACCGCCCCTCCGTAAAGGATAAAGACAAATCCCGACTGCGACTTAGAGTCGTCCTTATCACTCTGGAAGCTCGAATCAGTAAAGGACTCCACTTGGAGTTCTCCGTTACCATACACCAAAAGCATCTCCTTAGTCCTTCGTAAGTACTTGAGTATGCTCTTCACAGCTGTCCAGTGACTCACTCCCGGATCATCTTGATACCTTCTCACTACACTTAGTGAGTATGCTACATCGGGTCTGGTACATAGCATCGCGTACATGATAGAGCCTAAGCCGAAGCATAGGGTATCCTTTGCATGCGAGCTCTCTCCAAATCAGTCTTGGGAGACATCTATTTGGAGAGAGTGACTCCAGAGATCGTGGGTAAGTTTCCACGCTTGGATTCTTCCATACTAAACCTCTTTAGTATGGTGTCAATGTACCTGGATTGGGACAATCCCAATATCCGTTTGGATCTATCTCTATAGATCCTGATTCCCAATATGCAGGAGGCATAACCTAGATCTTTCATTGAGAATCTTTGTGATAAGAAGAGCTTGACCGATTGCAGCATAGGAATATCATTTCCTATCAAGAGTATGTCGTCCACGTACAATACGAGGAAGACAACCTTACTCTCTGCCACTTTCTTGTAGATACAAGGTTCATCTACGTTTTTGACGAAATAAAACTCTTTGATAAGGACGTCAAAGCAGATGTTCCAACTCCGCGATGCTTGCTTTAATCCATAAATGGATTTTAGCAGCTTGCACACCTTCCCGCTGCTCCCACTATCTACGAAGCCCTCTGGCTGAGTCATGTACACGCACTCTTCTAAATCACCGTTTAGAAAGGCGGTCTTAACATCCATTAGCCAGATTTCATAATCATGATATCCAGCGATGGCAAGCATGATCCAGATGGATTTAAGCATAGCTACTGGAGAAAAGGTTTCGTCATAGTCCATACCTGGTCTTTGACGAAAACCCTTTGCAACAAGTCTAGCTTTGAAAGTCTCCACTTTCCCATCTACACCAAGTTTTTTCTTGAAGATCCACTTGCTCCCAATGGGTTTTACCCCTTCAGGAGCATCTTCCAAAGTCCATACTTTGTTGGTGTACATGGATTCCATCTCGGACCGCATAGCATCTAGCCATTTCACTGAGTCTCCACTCGTGATGGCCTGCTCGAAGCTAGTTGGGTCATCATCCTCCATGATGCAATCCTCGCTCCAACCATCCATGAGAAAACCGTAGTATCTCTCAGGTCGGCGAGGAACCCTACTAGATCAGCGGAGTGGCTGGGGTTCATTGGGAATTACCGAATCCTCTGGTTCCACCAGATCTTCTGTTGCAACTTTTGTAGCTGGAACCTCTTCTAGTTCTACCTCATGACCACTAATCTCTTTTGCAAGAAATTCCTTTTCTAAAAAGGTGGCATGCCGAGAAACAAACACGCTTTGTTCCTCAGGGTGGTAGAAGATATACCCTTGTGAATTATTGGGATATCCTATAAATTTGCATAGAACAGACCGTGCCTCAAGTTTGTCCAGATTTTGTCGTTTGACATAGGCTGGACAACCCCGTATCTTAACATAGTTAAGACATGGTCTCTTCCCTTTCCATATCTCATATGGAGTGGTAGGCACAGATTTGGTGGGGACCATATTCAATTGATGTATGGCTGTTTGAAGCGCATACCCCTAGAAGGAAATAAGTAACTCAGCTGTACTCATCATAGAGCGCACCATATCTAATAGGGTGCGGTTCCTCCGTTCTGATACACCGTTGTGCTGTGGTGTATATGGAGGAGTCAGCTGAGAGAGAATCCCATTCTCTTTTAGGAAGTCCAGGAATTCATTGCTCAAGTACTCACCTCCTCGATCAGATCGAAGGATTTTAATACTTTTCCCGGTTTGGTTCTCGACTTCTATTTTATATTCTCTAAATTTTTCAAAAGCTTCAGACTTGTGTCTTATCAAGAACACATGTCCGTATCTTGAACGATCGTCAGTGAATGTAATTAAGTACGAAGAACCATCCCTAGCATGTGTAGACATGGGACTACATACATCACTATGTATCAGTCCCAAGAGTTCGGTAACTCTTTCTCCGTGTCCCGTAAACGCAGTTTTGGTCATCTTGCCTTTTTGACATGACTGGCAAGTGTCATAAGATGAAAATTCGAACGGTTTCAAATATCCATCCTTATGCAACTTAGCTAGTCGTGTCGCATTGATGTGACCCAGTCTACAATGCCACAAGAAGGATTCGTTCAGTTCTGAACTCTTCCTCTTGTGTGTGTTTGTTATGCTCAGAACTGTTGATTGATTTAGAACATAAATTCCGTTGCATAATGTGCCTGATCCAACCAACTTTTGGTTATGGAAAATGTTCATAACATTGTCCTGTAATACAAAATTATATCCCTCTTTACTCAACAAAGAAACCGATATAATGTTGCTTATCAGGTTCGGCATGTAATAGCATTCATTCAGAACCAATGTATTACCAGTTGGTAATGCAAGGTGATATTCCCCGACAGTCTTATCTGCAACAATTGCACCATTTCCAACTCTTGTGTCTTTATCACCTTCTCCAAGTTCTCTACCTTTCCTAAGCCCATGTAACTGATTATATATATGGGATCCTGACCCGGTATCTAATACCCAGGAGTAGGGCAAATGGAGATACAGTTCTCTGTAACGAACAAACCCGAAGAAAATGCATCATCATGTACTTTCTTCATTCGGGTGGCATGGGAATCCTGGTATTCCCCTATGTCATGTTCAGTCCTATAACTCTTATAAGAAAGAACGGAACCAACGTTCCCAGCACAGTATAACTTGCGGGTTTGGTCAATACATCCATATTATTATCTTGATTAAGGCATGACATGGTCGCTACCTAGAGAGCGAGAGAAGAAAACACTTTAGCGTATGCTCTTGCAAGATCAAATTGGTTATTATCTTATCTAATCAGGATGGCTCCCACTGTTTTTATCAAATCTTCCTTCAAACCCTAAAAGGAAAGACTAGCCGGGATTAATTACACCCTACAACTTCGCCGATCTTTCAGCCAGGCCAGTGTCGGTACTTTGAGGGAGGTTCCCCGTGCTTTCGCACGAACCTAATTAAAGTAAACCTCATTTTCCCATAGGCGTAACCCCGTTGACACCTTTCTAGACACCTACTTGATCGGCTAATTGTCCTATGTAAAACTCTCCCTGGAGTAACAATTACTCGCAGTGGGTATCGGGATCCAACTATCTCATAGAAGGTATGCAATCTCATTGCAAATTTCAACACTTGAAATTCCCGATAATATTTTGCCCCTAACGTGCTATGGCCTTGACGAAAGCCAACAAACCATAGCGCGCTAGTCAAGTTCAACCCGTACATTTCTTGACTGAATTAAACCCACCCGCACGACCCTTGACGAAAACCAACAAAGCCGTACGACTACCCTAATCCAGTCGCATCATATGCAGCAGATGAGCAGCATATAGCTACCGCACACTACACCTTGACGAAAGCCAACAAATGTAGACGAATACTATATACGACTTATCTGAAATGACGGAGGGCTACGACAGGTTTTTCTGAAAACCTATTGCGTAATGAACTTGATATCGTTGTAGAATCTAGTGAATTTTGAAATGGAGTGATTTTGAGGCTTTTATTAGTTTTGCTAAAGTGGTCACTCCCGGTGAAGGGGGCTCGGCTCTTTCCTCATCGAATAAGGTGCGAGATATATCATATATATCACTGTGCAAAGCGAAACTCCAAAAGCATTCAAAAGTCAAACCGAGTGTTGTAGCATCTGCCAGTTTTGCTAAAGAGGTCACTCCTGGTGAAAGGATCTCGGCTCTTTCCCCATCGAATAAGGTGCAGGGTATATCATATATACCACTATGCAAAGCAAAACTGTAGCTACCCTTTTATTTAAAAATTTGATTCTACAACATCTTTTAGGTTTCTTTTCTTTCATTAATCACATTAATGAAGTCCCATCATTTAAGTCACCTAAACATCACAGATAAATACGACGTACACTTATGCCATCCGTATTTGCCTCGATGTCCCCTCGTGCGCCGTTAGCTTAAGTAACTTACGACAGAGCAGGGCAGGGCTAGTGCGGGTGCAAAACATAAGTAACGTCTATATAATATATCATATATACTATATACTGTATCCATCACAACATATCAAATGATCACATCACAGATATCGCAGCAGAAACATAGATATAATGTGGGATATATTAGGACGTCCGTATTTAGTATTTAGCAAACAATAGAAAATACGGATTCCACAGTCGCGATGAATAGCCAAGCCCACACCCTGGACCCCTACGAGAGCGTCAAGCAACCCTACCAATTCTGGAGTTTAGGAGACCCGGTCTCGACTCCTCGAGATGGGCTCCCACTGAACCGCAGAACCCGGTCACCTGTGCTCCCCTCCTTGGGTCCATCCTAAAGCGGAAAAGTAAATAATATACAACACTGGTGTCATCAACCTCAACCCGGAAGTGCCCCAAATAAAAGAATATTACATTACATTTGAATTTACATGAATGAAAATATAAAACTCTCATCTCACATAAAAAAAACCCGGCTATTCAATCGTGACAATCCTGCACACCATATCTCAGCAACACATAATATCTCATATCATCAACGTAAGTAAGTATGCGTACCCTAATTGTCGTTGATGTATAGCAACGAAATCGGCGATATCGACATACTACACTTACGGTCACAAAAAAGAAAGTGTAAAACTGCAATATCTGGAATCCACATTCTCTTTAGACATCGTAAATGCGAAATATCACATACCTCGTATTTCATGTCTTCTAAAATGAATTCCACACATTGCATCACATTCCAGATAAATAGACAGTATTAAAGTTTTCGAACGAACGATCAAATAACCAAGATTTCCTAAAGCTCAACACTTGAGCGGAGTTCAAAAACCCGGAGTGTGACACGGTAGTAGCGGTCCAGCTGTAGAAGGGTCAAGCCAACTCCTCACATGTGGCACGCCGTATTGCCCCAAACCCTAAGGTTCAAAGGGCGGTTCAAGACGGTCACATAATCGAGTTAAGGTTTGTTGTCTTCTAGAGGGACCACCACAAAACTTGCACGTATCTCCGAAAGATTTAAACCCCGTGAAAAGTGAGCAAATGATACTCGTTCGAACACTTCAATACTTTCTAATTTACCCTGAAAAGACACGAAATCAAAATTCCGATCGAATCGCCGAGTCCAAAATCTTCTCCAGAATTTAAAGTACTAAATTCGGATTAAAAATACTCCAAAACAATAAACAAGCAGATAGATTAGTTACTGTACAAAAACGACACCATGAAGCCACAGAACGGCCGCGGAACCGCGACCTAAGCAGGCTATTGCCGCGGTTCCGCGGTGGAATTAACTGTTCATGGCATCATTTTTCAAATTAATTCTTACATTTACCTGCTGAATTTTTTTGCATATTTTTAATTCTGAAAATAACCATATTTTAAAAAAAAAGTCCAGAGAGCGTCCGAAAAAGTCGTATTTTGGTTCGATCGGAGTTTTGACTTCGCTAAAGTGTCGCCTAATGTTCTAGGTCGGCTCTGATACCAATGTTGGGGTAACCTAGCACCTCATGAAGGGTTTGGAAGCATCACATGTACCAAAGATGGAATTTTTAGGGTGCTAAGTTAACAAACAAAGAATCGTTCCTAGAAAAATTAGGGTTTCAAAATTTGCATATCATCTCATGAAGGAAAAGCTGGGGTTTTGAGAGTACAACCTTTGTAGCTCCCTACGCTAGACTCCTTGGCTACTTGGGGTTTGGAAAAGCTCCACTTGAACTCCTCTAGGTCACCGATGATCCACCCGGAGTCCGCTTTGTCCAAGCAAGCAACTTCGCAAGATCAAGAAAGAAAATCGAAGCTAACACTCTAAACAAGTGGGAAAGACTTGTGTAGAATAATGTTGTGGTGGCTTTTCTCACATCAAAATCCTATCTTGATGAATATTTTGCTCACTTGAAAATTCTAGAGGGCAAGAGCTCAAGGTAGAAGAAGATGATGGCTATTTTAGAAGAAGAGTAGAATAACTCTTCTTAGAAAAAGAAAAAATATAAGTATATATATTTTTCTTTCTTTATCTCAAACCATGGTTATCTTTTATGGATATTTAATTTATTTTAGTTAAAACATAAGAGAAAGATTAAACCATGGTCAAAAGGTAGGTGGACATGGTTAGGTCAAAAGAAGAGTGTAGAAACACATCCATGATTTAATCTTATCTCTTTTCATTTGTTTTATCAAAATAGAAATAAAAATCCATAATATAAACCATGGTGTGAGTCTTATATTGCCACCATTTTCTATGTATAAACAACCATGATAGATGATGTATGTATGTATGTATGTATGTATGTATGCACATCCATATGTGCATGAATCTATAAAGAAAGCATACATGCATGCATACATCCATCAAACACAAGAAAGGATTTCTAGTGAGAAACTAATGGTTAAATGATAAATCAACACTTGATTTATCAATCCGGCCATATCACATACGACCCCACCAAAAGCAAGCCGCCTAATCAATATACGTTATCCTATACGCGCATTTTAATCGGGCCCATGCGCATATCTCATACGCGCACCACAACATTTCGCCTGGACTAGGTAACTCCTTTGTGGGACTCTAAGACTCGTCAATATGCCGGCAGTGGGTGATGATCATATCAAGCACCCCCAAGCCGCAAGCGGTCTGCTAAACGTAACGGCCACCTGGGTATTGAACGATCAGAAGAGAATAAGCAAACCTGCTACAACTCCAGTCGAGCCAACCGGCAACACTACCTGTGCAGTTCGGTCTCCTCGTCTGATATGTCGCATATCAAGTCTAGGGGTGGTAAACTTCAGACCCTAATAACCGATAAGTCGTGCCGATATGATGCTCATAACGGGTTGAGAAACTACTGGTAACAGTTACCAGTAAATCTCTAATCAGCCCTGGCCAGGGACTTCCCTGTTACGGCCAATCAAGCACAGTGCAACATCAACCCCCAATACCGGGAGAGACGAAACCCCTCCTATCGCTCATTGCCTCCATGTGACTCGGGATTGTACCCAAAAACCACCGTTTTGCACGCCCTCATGGACGTGGTAAGGTGGAAATCAAAGCACAGTGGGAATCACACAAGACTCTATGACGATCTCTGGTCTACAGACTAACCTACACAAGTGTCACCTGAGAACTGCCATCTGACGTGAGGTATAATACCATCTGGGAGTTCTCAGCGAGTCCGTCCAGTGTACCCAGTCTCCACTGAGCACCCGTATACGATCTCTGATGTCAAACACCAATGGATATGGGATCATCCATCGCCTATCTCATGGGTTGAGAAGCGTATACGCTAGTCTACACTGGTGTATCGATGCCCCGTCTCGATACACCCACGATTAGGGACCTTGAAGGATGTACTTATAGACTACCATGTCCCCACTAGTATGATCCGCATCATAGTCCAGGTAGTCAAGTACACATCCTAAGGGCTTTACCAACATATAACTATGAGACAGTATAAAGAAACCATTATACATGTTAAGATAAAGAGCAACCAGATAGCATACTATCATATCGAGCAAGAAAGTTATCTCTATATATGTCCAAGCATCCAATATAATATACATCATCTGTACAATACTGGCCTCTAGGGCATACATACAACTAACACGATAGGTATAATACCAACCAACAGTTCCCGACGAGTCCTGTCCAGTGTACTCGTAACCTAACGAGCACCTGCATACTATCTCCAGTACGATATACTGATGGCTGTGGGACAGACCATCTCCCCTGCTGGGAAGAGAAGCGTATGCACCAGTCTACTCTGGAGTATCGATGCCCTGTCTCGATAATCCTACGACTAGGGACCAAAATAAGGATGTGCTTATAGACTACCCAGCCCTACTGGTGTGATCGCCATCACAGCGCCAGTAGTCAAGCAAAGATCCTAAGGGCTCCATCAATATGTATCAGCGATATGTTAAAAGAAACATATACACTTATTAAGATAGAAACAAACCAAGTAGCATACTACTATGTCGGGCAAGACTGTCGTAAACCCGTATATATATCCCAAGCCTCCAAAATGTATTATACAAACGAGTACTATACAATAATGGCCTCTAGGGCATACATATCTAACACCTCTCGATTGAGGAAAGAGCCAAAGGTAGAAGCTTTCGGGTGGATCCATCTTCGGCACAAGGAGACGACGAGGTGAGGCCGATCCGACCACTACAAGGAGTCGAAGAGAAGGAGTTCAAGATTAGGTATAACCCCTAACATAGTAGTTAAACTCTTAATTAGGTTGTTAGATAGTTTGTTTAGCAAAGATCCGGTTTCTAGTCCATGTTACCCTTCACCGAAAAATCGTTTTTCACCATTTCCGCAACTTCGAAAGAATCGAGGCGGGTAACGTGGACTTACAGTGGTATCAGAGCCTAGCTAAACACTATCTAGCATGTTAGAAAAGTATCAAGAATTTCGATCGGAGAAAAAAATCGCAAAACACGCCCGAAATTTAACTTTTCTGTCGATTTTTAAACTGCTCTAAAAATAATTTGACACATACCAAAAATCGACTCAGGGTTTTAAATGAACACAGACGAAAAGAGAGCCAACGAGTCGACCAACTCACCGCGGAACCGCGGCGAGAAAATGCTTCTTGCCGCGGATCCACGGCCGAGTTGACTCGGACGTAGCCCATTTTTCCTTCATTGTGCTCAATATGCTGTTTTGGGATTTTTAGAATATGTTGTTTATTCCCAGATTTTCCAGAAAACAAATTTGTGTTTCGGGTGGTTACAAATCCGTATTTTGATCGAACTTCTATAAACTTTAGCTAATGGGTTATATCTGTGATGTGATATATGTATTAACGTCTGCTAATCGCTATACATCGATTAGTGGTGGTTATACATATCTGTGATCTGTAATGTTGCTTGTATGTGTATACGAATTCGTTGGATTGTCACGGATGAATAGCCGGGGTTGTGAGACGAGAGTTTTTCTTAAACTTTTCATTTGATGTAATATGTAATTGATGTAATATTATTTTTATGGCCGCACATCCGGGATGAGGTTGTAGCCGCCATTGTATATTATTTCTTTTACTGTTTTTACTCCTAGGATAGACCAAAGAAGGGGTGCACAAACTACCGGGTACCTCGAAGTGCCGAGTGGCCTACTCACGTTGTTGAGGGAGGTTGCTTCACTTCGGGTATTTGGCGGGTAGTTTGCCGCACCCGTAGGGGTCTAGGGTGGGGTCTTGGCTATTCATCGCGACCGTGTAATCCGCTTTTTGTTGCAGGCTCGAACGAAACGCGAATTCCTAGTATATCCAATGTGTTCATCTGTGATCTGGAATGGCTATGATTGCATCTGACGAATGTATATATCTATAAATGATATCTATTTAGGCGTTGCTTATGTTTTGCATCCGCGCTAGTGCAGCCCCCGCTCTGTCGTTAGTTAAGTAACCTAACGGGTAATGACGGGGCCCTGTGGCGAATGCGGATGGCATAAGCATACGTCATATTTTCGTTGTTTTCTGCAATGGTAGGATTAAATGATGGGACGCATTAAATTAATGCAAGAAAATAAACCAAAGTAAAGTCGTTGGAACAATTTCAAAACCACTCCGTTTCTTTTTAAATGTGGGGCTTAAGCCACTCCTTTTAACAGCTATCGCGTTCCATCGATTATATCAAGTTCACTACATTCACAGTTTCACCAAAACCATTCGTAGCCCTCCATCATTTCATATGAATAGTCAATAGTATTCAAGCTGTGTTTGTTGGCCAAAGTCAAGGCACAGTGATTGGTAGCTATTGGATATTCATATGCAGCATAGATATGTAAGTGCACGGCGGCGCCCCGGCCGTCAATCCGACGGCCAAACGCGGAAACGGTGATAAACTTAAATTTTTGCGGACTTGGCAAAACGGCACCACCGCGAACTAAAACCGGATCGGGCCATTAAACTAAATCTAGCTAACTACAAAGAGAAGGGGAAGAGATATACCGACGATCCAAGTCCTCCGGTCTTCATCTCCACTCCGATCTCCTCGCGGGATCTCCGTCCGTCTCCTCCTCGTCGGAAAGGGCACCACGAAGCCGGGTACTTTTACGGGCTCCCACCTCAATACCGAGGCAACTCGCGCATGAAGCCGGCTACTCGACATGCTCAAGATTTGCTGTAGGAATATAGTGTAGAGTGAATGTCTCACTTTGGGGTTGGTTGCCATAGATGGAGGAATGGTGTGTAGAAAATTGGTGCTTTCAATTTTCTAGCAATGGAATGAGATGAAGAATGATATACACCAAAATGAATCACTCTCATTTTTCTCCTCTCAAGATGAAGCTCTCATTTTTTCTTCTCTTTCTTTTTTTCTCATCTCTTTTCTAAAATGAAAACTATCATACATAGAAAAAATGGTGGAGGATAGATTATGAAGCATGAAGGGAGGTGATGGTAGGAGAAAGCAAGAGGTGACCACAACCTTAAACATCATCATAACCAATCTACATCAATCCTAATCCTTTCTTATCACATTAAAGCAAAGGAAAAGACTAAGAAAGAATCAAATGATGGTGGAAAAGAAAAGATGCTTTCATAATTATAACATATGCAAGAAAATCCTCCACAAAGTGTAATTAGCAAAACTGCAAATTACCCCCTCCATCGGTAAAGTCCGGCCGGGAAAGAACAAAGGAAATCCGGCCGGAACGGAATGCAAACTGGCAACTCCAGAAAACTGGTCCTGTAATAAATTACAGGAAAACCCCGATACTGTGCATACACACCTGCATCTGTATTCCGTCCGGATACAAATGCAATGAGACAAAATCTACACTGTACTAAACTAGTACCGGCTTAAACCAAAGCCGGCTAGTAAAATCCGTTCGATCCCGATCCGTGCAATACCGCACGTATCTGATCGAACCCTGCCATATAACTATACGGCCACAAGTACAAAACTGTCCGATCCTGATCCGTGCAATACCGCACGTATCTGATCGAACTCTGCCATATCTCCATACGGCCTCTACAGCGTTTCGCCCGAAAGCTTGAGTAACTGAAAGTGTGGTGGACTCTAAAGACTCGTCAATACTATGGCTGTGGATTTAACCACTAGCACGTCAGAGGTATAAGCCAATACGTGACGGGCCACCAGCTATTGACAAAAAGGGACGTCGATGAGGAAGCTCACCCCGACACCCAACTGAGCCTGTCAGTGACAATATCCGTGCAGTCCGGTCCGTTCGTCTATGAGCATCGCATGGCGGGCCTAGGGGGTTGGTAAAAGTCAGACCCCCAAAAGCGGTACAAGTCGTGTCGGAGTGTAGCCCAGAACACCCTGAGATACTACTGGAATACCTACCAGTAAATCTCCTGCCTTGGCCAAGGTCTTTGTGTAATGGCTCTCCTAGACACAGCGCGACCTCACCCCCAATACCGGGAGAGACGAACCCCTGAAGATCCGCTCACTGCCTCCATGTGGCTCGGGACTGTACCCAACTAAAACCTGTTTGCACGACTCCTTTGAGCCGTGGTAGGGTAGTAATCAAAGTACAGTGGGAACTCACACGAGACAAATGACGATCCCCAGGTCGATGAACTAACCTGTACACATGTCACCAGGGAACTGCTATCTGACGTCAGGTATAAGACCAACTAGCATGTTCCCGGCGAGTCCTGTCCGGTGTACTCATAACCCAATGAGCACCTAAATACATCTTAGGTGAACCTACTGACACCAGTGGCTTGTGAGACCGGCCACCGCCCCTCGTCGGGGTCTCGACTGTATACACTAGTCTACTCTGGAGAATCGATGCCCTGTCTCGAAACTCCCACGACCAGGGACCTTTTAAGGATGTGCTTATAGACTCCAGCTCTCACTTATATGATCGCCCTCATACTGCTGGCAGTCAAGCAAGAATCCAAGGGGCTCTATCAACGTGCAATAGCGACATGTCAGGTCACCTAAAGCAGTACACGATGATAAAGGTAAACCAGATAGCATACTATCATCTCGAGCAAGACTGTCCTACCGGTATAGGTCCTCCCTCAATCATTGCAATCACGTGCCTGTGATCCAATAATTGACTCTGAGGGCACTATCTCCAACAATCTCCCACTTGCACTCAAGGCTAATTATTGCGATGTCGCATACTCACAGCCCGTGTGATACCGAACACCCAACTCCCCTACTAGTCAGTTTCACAAAATCCGTTTGCGAAACTATTGCGTTCGAGGAATAGCCTCAGTGAGTGGATCCGCCTTGATGTTTCTTTCTATGTCTCTCTATATCTCAAATTCGCGGAGAAAGCCATCTCCCGAAAAGAGCAATACCTGTCTTAGAATGTCTGGATGTCTGATGGGACTTAGCTCATAAATGAACTCCAAATCCAAACTTCTTAGACTGTATCGTCAACTGAACTTAATCAGTATCCTGCGCCATGCCACCCTCAGTATTGCCTTGGACCACCCGTCCAAAATACTGCCCCTCGTCAGAGGGAAAAACTATAACTCTGACAACCTCCTTGTCGTCCAGGTCACCTTGGAAGCCAGGAATGATAACCGTATCCTAAAAGAGGCAGCCGTTATCATATCCCTAGAACAGCCACTTATGTTCTAAAACTGCTTCCGACTGTTTCTCCAGAATTGGATCAATATCAACTTATTGCATCTAGTGCAAGAACAACATCTGGTGTGGTACTTGACATCTCATGATTGACTCAATTGCCTAAGCAAGTGATCTGCCAATCATGCACATCCCTCTCTACTTTAGTCTAAAAGACACCTTTAGAGAGGGCGACTCCATTACTTGCAGGTACACTACCGTGCCAGGAGTCGTCCATTCTAAATACTCATAGAATGCTGTCAAGGTACCCAGATTAGGAAACCACCCAAATCTAGATCTAAAACCATAGATCTAGTAACCAGTATGTCTGATATAATGTCCAAGTCCTTTGTGGAGAAACCACTGTGTGACGACCAAAGTATAACCGATCGTAGTAAAGGAATATCACTTCCTACTACCTTCTCAACAGATCCATCCCCTATTCTGATGACGTCAAACCTATGACTGTCACATCAGAAACAGATGATCTATCTCCGCTACATCTGCTTTAGTCTATAAATAGACATAAGCCTGATGTCCACCAATGCTTCCGCTGCTCCCACTGACTACGACAACCCTCTGGCAGAGTCATATACACGTACACTTCTGAAGCTAGTTCAGAACGACGCTATACTCATCCTCCTGCCGGGTCTCGCAGCCTGGAACAACAACAATGGCAAGTGTGGGTAAACAAGAACTTCCCTGTCACCGTCCTTGAGGCTACCGAAGTACCTCTCGGGTGCCTGAAGTTACCCACCTTATCTGCGGAGTGGCCAATGGAATGTCAATTCAGATTGAATCTTTAGGTTCCTTATCAAATCTTCAGTAATCGTTTGCGGTTCTGGAATCACTTCCAGTTCTACCATACTCCCACTGCTGTTTTTGAAAAAATCCATTTTTAATAAAACTGTGGCGAGTCTTGAACAATATTTCTATTGATCTCCCAGATGGTAGAAAGTCAACCCTCGTCATAGCCTGGGTCAACCCACAAACAGCCATTACAGAAACGTGCCTTGAGTTATCCAGAGTCTGGTTTTAATCATAAGCCGGACAACTCCCCGTACCTTAACAACGTTAAGATATGAACTGTTCTACATCCAATATAGAACCAGAGGCACTGATTTAATTGAACCAGATTCAAATCATGCAGCTATCTCCAGTGCATGTCAACTAAATGGAAAGAGGACGATCAGCGTTACTCAACTTAGGAATACTTCCAATTTTGAGTAACCCGGAAAAAGAAGCAAGTTCTCTTTATCATTACTATCAACTGAATACCATACACAAGTATCTACATCTTCGATCATTTTGAAGAATCCCGATACTTGCTACACCTGGTTCTCTACTCTATTCAAATACCTATAACTCCTCAAAACTTAGACCCTGTGTTTCTACGAAACACATGTCTAAGAACTAGAGAAGTCAAAAGTAAACTGAATATAGTATGAGGACCAACCCCTCTGTCCTAATGGACACTGGACAACATACAATACTCTGTATAAGTCCGCTGAGTCTAACAACTCTTTCACTGTGTGTTGTAGGTTGAAAACTGTACTTTTGGTTAAGAAGAATTACACCGCTGTTTAATGCTCCTTACCTAACCATCCACTGATATAGGTAAATGTCATCGACATAATATCAAAAGGTATATCTCACTCTATGAAAATAGACGTACAGATATATCAATTTGAAATTGGTGCACATCAACGGATATTCAAAACCAAATATTTGCCGACCGGCAAACACCCAGGTGATTTCCTCAAATATCACTGATTCCAACGAATCCCGATATAATGAGGATGATCACCCAATTCCCAATAACTTACTCCCACTCATCATCGGTAAAACCATACAGATGTGAGAATCAAACTTGGTAAATACATACCCTGGAGTAAGTATCTAATCGGGAAATCAGTTTTCTTTTAACATTACACAGTGAGACTGAAACATTGAAATGTTTCGATGGGGTATCCCGGTATTCCTAGTAATGCCTCTTCCAGATTCACGACTGTAACCGTATAGTTCTTTGCCACCTCTCCAAATCCCTTCATATGTCTTTAGTCTTTACCTTCTGTACACCCCTTTAGGCCAAATGGTTTTCTTCCTTCCCTACCGTTCGGCACCAGCCTATGGTTTGGAAGAAGACTATCCAAAAAGCATAAAGGGTGTACTGTCCTAATCCTAGGAGCACTCGCAACGCGAGAGAAGGTGAAGATAAATGACACCTGAATGTACTTTATTCCTATTTCTCCTGAACCAGGATCCATCCCCGAACTGGAACGAGTTCCTTTCGAGTTCGTATATAACCATACGATGGATTATCCAATAAAATGGGATCTTCGTAATGATACGGAGTGTCCTGGAGAAATACAAAGGTGATTTAGGATTGGCGAAGGAATACATGGTTTGGTCATGAATATCTGTTGCAATTTACTTTGCCCTCTTACTAATCCCTTACTTTGTCTTAACTTAATACCTTCTGTACACCGTTTAGGCTAATTGGCTTTCTTCCTTCCCTACCGGTCGGCACCAGCCTATGGTTTGGAAGAAGACTATCCAATTTGCGTAATAGGTGTACTACTCCTAAACCAAGGAGTACTCGCAACCTGAGAGAGGGTGAAAAGAAAAGACAACTGAATAGTCCTATCCGTTTTCTCCAGAACCGGAAACCATCCTCGAATAAATCCCTTCGAGTTCGTATCTAACCATACGATGGTTTTGTCCAATGGAAGTGGACGTTCGTAGTAAAACGGGGTGTCCTGGAGAAAAGGGTAAAAGCAGGAGTGGCAATGAGGTTTGCAACTCTGACAATCCAAAAGCCAGTGTTAAGTAGGTTCGGTCAACTTGGTCACTGAGTCATAGTCTAGGGTCGGGTCAAAGGTCGCTGCCAAAGAGAGAGAGAAAAGAAACACTCAGCGTGCACTCTATCCTAGATCAGAATGGTTACCAATTTATCTAATCTGGAAACCTCCCACTGTACCTCAAACTCTCCTCCAAACCTGAAAGAAGAATTAGTCGGGGTCACCCGAGGAGTAAACCAACTCATCAGTGGGAATCGGGATCCAACTCTCATCGCACGATAACGTGACGGAATCCGCTCACGGTATCACACTCCAGAAGGTATGCACATATCTGGCAAGTTTCAGTTCTTTTGAAACTCCCGATGTAATTTCTGCCCCATGCTCTTATGACCTTGGCGTGAGGTCAAAATATCATAAGTCACATGTCAAGTTCTACCCATCATTATCCAGGTTAATTTGAATCCACCCGTACATACCCTTGACGTAGGCCAAAATAGTAGTACGACTGTCCCAAACCAACGCATCTATCTATGCAACAGATAAATACCCGGCAGCTACCAATCACTATGCCTTGGCGTGAGGTCAAAATACATAGCTTGAATACTACCGAATATTTAACTGAAATGATGGAGGGCTACGAATGGTTTCTGGCGAAAACCTTTAACGTAAAGAACTTGATATCGTCGAAGGAACGGATAGCTTTTAAAAATATAGTGACGACGACCGTTGCTAAAGAGGTCACTCCCGGTAAAGGGATCTCGGCTCTTTCCCCGTAGAATGGGGTGCAGGATATTCCAACTGAATACCACGGTGCAAAGCAAAAGTAATCGGCTATAGTGAAGTTAATGCCCTGACGCAAACTTCTGTCCAAGGGGTCACTCCCGGTGAAGGGATCTCGGCCCTTGCCTCATCGACTGAGGAGCAGGATATTCCAAATGAATACCACGATGCAAAACAAAAGTGAACGTCCTTGCAATAACAGCTTTTAGAAAAGTGTTCCAACAACATCAGATTAGGTTTGTTTAACTTGCATTGATCCGAATCAACGCAGTCCCATCAATTAATCACACCACAAAGAACGAAAATATACTGACGTACGTATATGCCATCCGCATTCGCCACTGGGTCCCGTCATCACCCGTTAGGTTAGCTAACTAACGGCAGAGCGGGGACTGGACTAGCGCGGATGTAAAACATATACAACATCTACTAATATATATACCAATATATTATATTTCGCTCAAGGCGTGAAAGAAATGCAACATCACAGAAATGTACAGCATCACAGAAACAATACAGATATCTGGGATCCCCGGGTTTCACAGAGCCACTACTGAAACCCGACGTTCCCCTGGTCGTGTGGATAGCCTGTGCAATGAAATCCTAGACCCCTACGGGCGCGGCAAGTCACCCGCCAAAACCTGAAGCGAGGCAGCCCCCTTCAGCTCCGTGAATGGACCACCCAGCACTCCACGGAATCCGGCGACTTGGGCACCCCTCCTGGGTCAACCTGTACCCCCTACGAGTGCGGCGAATAGCCCGCCAATCCTAGAGTGAAGCCCCCTCCATCCCAATGCCATGAGATGCGGGCTTGTTGCCCTCCAGGACCCGGCTATCCGTGCACCCCACCGCGGGGTAATCCTAGTACATAATGTAAAATATACATACACCGGGTACATCGACCGCAACCAGGTCGTGCCCCAAAATAATAATACAATCAGGCAGTGACGGCAGTCCACATGTCGGACGCTCGCCCCGCAATATCAAATGTACATAATACAACAGCACAGTACTAGCATTGCATCCAGGCTATCCCCACGACCGATCCGCAACATCACAGCATAAACATAGAACATCAACGTGAAAATCACGTTCGCAAATCCGTCTAACCGGGCTATAGCAGTTAGACCGGATTTACCGATCGAGTGACATTCACGGTCGCAGATACAATGTAAATACTGTGAAAAATGTGTTTAAAATTTTCCGATTGATCAAACTTAACAAGTGGGCCCCCAAACAAAACTGTAGCACTCACAGAAAACCTGGGCCCAATTTTAATATTCCAAAACCCACATTTATCACTCAGGAACAAACTGCAAAAATTTCGGGGGGTGAACAGTTACATCCGCGGCGGAAGCGCGGCCAGAGCAGGGGTTTGGCCGCCCTTCCGCGGCGGTATGGTGAGTTCGTGGTACCAAATTTTTACAGTAACCTTAAAATTCCCTGCACATCACTCTGAGACAACCAGAAAAATTTTTGCACTCAAAAAAAATTCGACAGAAACTGATGTGCATGAAAAATGCGTTTTCGGGATTTTGTTCGATCGGAAAAGTAAAACACATCAAACGAAGCTAGACTATGTTAATGGCGTGGCTCTGATACCACTGTAAGTGCACGGCGGCGCCCCGGCCGTCAATCCGACGGCCAAACGCGGAAACGGTGATAAACTTAAATTTTTGCGGACTTGGCAAAACGGCACCACCGCGCACTAAAACCGGATCGGGCCATTAAACTAAATCTAGCTAACTACAAAGAGAAGGGGAAGAGATATACCGACGATCCAAGTCCTCCGGTCTTCATCTCCACTCCGATCTCCTCGCGGGATCTCCGTCCGTCTCCTCCTCGTCGGAAAGGGCACCACGAAGCCGGGTACTTTTACGGGCTCCCACCTCAATACCGAGGCAACTCGCGCATGAAGCCGGCTACTCGACATGCTCAAGATTTGCTGTAGGAATATAGTGTAGAGTGAATGTCTCACTTTGGGGTTGGTTGCCATAGATGGAGGAATGGTGTGTAGAAAATTGGTGCTTTCAATTTTCTAGCAATGGAATGAGATGAAGAATGATATACACCAAAATGAATCTCTCATTTTTCTCCTCTCAAGATGAAGCTCTCATTTTTTCTTCTCTTTCTTTTTTTCTCATCTCTTTTCTAAAATGAAAACTATCATACATAGAAAAAATGGTGGAGGATAGATTATGAAGCATGAAGGGAGGTGATGGTAGGAGAAAGCAAGAGGTGACCACAACCTTAAACATCATCATAACCAATCTACATCAATCCTAATCCTTTCTTATCACATTAAAGCAAAGGAAAAGACTAAGAAAGAATCAAATGATGGTGGAAAAGAAAAGATGCTTTCATAATTAAAACATATGCAAGAAAATCCACCACAAAGTGTAATTAGCAAAACTGCAAATTACCCCCTCCATCGGTAAAGTCCGGCCGGGAAAGAACAAAGGAAATCCGGCCGGAACGGAATGCAAACTGGCAACTCCAGAAAACTGGTCCTGTAATAAATTACAGGAAAACCCCGATACTGTGCATACACACCTGCATCTGTATTCCGTCCGGATACAAATGCAATGAGACAAAATCTACACTGTACTAAACTAGTACCGGCTTAAACTAAAGCCGGCTAGTAAAATCCGTTCGATCCCGATCCGTGCAATACCGCACGTATCTGATCGAACCCTGCCATATAACTATACGGCCACAAGTACAAAACTGTCCGATCCTGATCCGTGCAATACCGCACGTATCTGATCAAACCCTGCCATATCTCCATACGGCCTCTACAGCGTTTCGCCCGAAAGCTTGAGTAACTGAAAGTGTGGTGGACTCTAAAGACTCGTCAATACTATGGCTGTGGATTTAACCACTAGCACGTCAGAGGTATAAGCCAATACATGACGGGCCACCAGCTATTGACAAAAAGGGACGTCGATGAGGAAGCTCACCCCGACACCCAACTGAGCCTGTCAGTGACAATATCCGTGCAGTCCGGTCCGTTCGTCTATGAGCATCGCATGGCGGGCCTAGGGGGTTGGTAAAAGTCAGACCCCCAAAAGCGGTACAAGTCGTGTCGGAGTGTAGCCCAGAACACCCTGAGATACTACTGGAATACCTACCAGTAAATCTCCTGCCTTGGCCAAGGTCTTTGTGTAATGGCTCTCCTAGACACAGCGCGACCTCACCCCCAATACCGGGAGAGACGAACCCCTGAAGATCCGCTCACTGCCTCCATGTGGCTCGGGACTGTACCCAACTAAAACCTGTTTGCACGACTCCTTTGAGCCGTGGTAGGGTAGTAATCAAAGTACAGTGGGAACTCACACGAGACAAATGACGATCCCCAGGTCGATGAACTAACCTGTACATATGTCACCAGGGAACTGCTATCTGACGTCAGGTATAAGACCAACTAGCATATTCCCGGCGAGTCCTGTCCGGTGTACTCATAACCCAATGAGCACCTGTATACATCTTAGGTGAACCTACTGACACCAGTGGCTTGTGAGACCGGCCACCGCCCCTCGTCGGGGTCTCGACTGTATACACTAGTCTACTCTGGAGAATCGATGCCCTGTCTCGAAACTCCCACGACTAGGGACCTTTTAAGGATGTGCTTATAGACTCCAGCTCTCACTTATATGATCGCCCTCATACTGCTGGCAGTCAAGCAAGAATCCAAGGGGCTCTATCAACGTGCAATAGCGACATGTCAGGTCACCTAAAGCAGTACACGATGATAAAGGTAAACCAGATAGCATACTATCATCTCGAGCAAGACTGTCCTACCGGGATAGGTCCTCCCTCAATCATTGCAATCACGTGCCTGTGATCCAATAATTGACTCTGAGGGCACTATCTCCAACAAGATAGCTGCGTTGGTTTGGGACAGTCGTACTGCTTTGTTGGCCAAAGTCAAGGGTAGGTACGGGTGGGTTCAAATTAACCTGGAGAATAACGGGTAGAACTTGACATATGACTTATGATTTGTTGGCCAAAGTCAAGGTCATAAGAGCATGGGGAAAAAATCCACATCGGGGGTTTCTAAAGAAACTGAAACTTGCTAGCGCTGCATACCATTTGGAGTGTGATGATTCTGGTAGGATTCCTTCAGTTTTGTCACACGATGATATTTGGACCCCGATCCTACTGTGAGTATATGCTACTCATCGGGAAATTTCTCACTTAACGATCAATGCTATAAACCAAGTTGGTGTCTAGAAAGGTGTTAACGGGGCTACGCCCCCAGGGAAAAGAGGTTCTTTAATTAAGGAACATCGCAAAAGCGTTGGAAAACCTCCCTCGAAGCACCAACACCGGCCTGGCTGAACGGTTAAGCAAGTATTATACAGTGAGATTGATCCCGACTAATTCTTCCTTTTTGGTTTTAGGAAGGATACGAGAAACAGTGGGAGCCATCTTGTTTAGACAAACTAAAAACCACTCTAAACTTGCAAGAGCATCATGCTAAAGTGTTTCTTCTCTCTCTCCTAATTGCATCGACCAAACATCATGACCGGACATAAGTTACTACTAGATAAAAATATACTGAAAGGGCCAAACTACAGAGATTGGCTCAGGAATGTCAAAATGGCAATCAATTATGACAAGTTGGGGTATCTCCTTACCACCAAGCTCCCCCTGTCCCAGGTCCCACCTCCAGCGTCGCGGATAAAGAAATCCGTAAGACCTAGGAGATCGACTGCGCGAAGGCCAAGTGCCTCGTGCTTGCCTCTATGGACAATGAACATCAGAGGAGGCACGAGAATATGGACCTCGAATATATACTTCTCCATACTAAGGATCTGTATGGGGAGCAATCCCGTATCGCCAGATACGAAGTCTTGAAAAAGTTGTTTTCGGCGAGATTGGCTGTCGGATCATCGGTAGCGGAACACGTGCTTAAGATGATTGGCTTCATTGAAGAGCTCACGGACCTTGGGACCACGTTAGAGAACGATATCTATACGGACTTGATTCTCTAGTCCCTTCCTTCCACTTACGCCCAGTTTATCCTGAACTTCAACTTGTGAGAAAAAGAAGTTGAACTTCCGGAGCTCCTCAACATGTTGAGGAGTGCAGAGGGCACCCTATAGAAAGGTAGGGAAACATCCACTTTGTTTGTTGGAGGACCTTCCTCTTCTAGGTCCAAGGCGAAAGCCAAGGGAAAGAACAAGAAAACCCCCACCAAACCAAGGGGCGGTGTTAGTAAAGTGGAAACGAAGGGAAAGGCCAAAGCAAAAAAAGCAGTGGGAAAGCTTGTGGGAAAGGAAGAGTGCTTTTACTGTCACAAGAGTGGACACTGGAAAAGGGATTGCAGGGCTTGGAAGGCCAGAAACCAGGACCCGAAGCATGTTGCGGCTTCGGCTTCAAGTGTGTATGTTATTGAAAACTGTCTATCAATAAACTCTACTTCCTGGGTATTAGATACCTGATCAGGATCTCATATCTGTAATTCTTTGCAGGCACTGAGAAAGCATAGGGTTTTGAAAGCAGGTGATATGACCCTCAGAGTTGCAAACGGGGCTGGCATGGATGCTGAGTCCGTGGGGGACTATCACTTGGGATTGTCAAATGGACATGTTTTGGTTTTACGGGATTGTTATTTTGTACCCAATGCAACTTGTAATATTATATTTGTATCTTTAATGTCTAAAGAAGGTTATGAATTTGCATTTATAACCAATGTTGTAAACATTCACCTTAATCAAGTTCTGATTGGGTCAGGTACATTAAGCAATGGTATATACGTATTAAACTAACCACAGATTTTCAATGTCCAGAATACACACAAAAGAAAGTCTCCAGAAATAAATCATGCTTTCTTATGGCATTGTAGACTGGGTCACATCAATGAGAGAAGGTTGACGAAGTTGCATACAGAAGGATATTTGGATCGGTTCGAATATCAATCATATGCAACCTGTCAATCCCGTCTCAAAGGAAAGATGACAAAGACTCCGTTCACTGGACACGGAGTAAGAGCGAGCGAGCTCTTGGGACTCATACACAGCGATATGTGCGGACCAATGTCTACACATGCGCGAAACGGTTATTCTTACTTCATTACTTTTACGGATGACTTTTCAAGGTACAGATATGTCTTCTTAATGAAACATAAATCTGAAGCCTTTGGAAAATTCCAGGAATACAAGAATGAAGTAGAAAAACAAACAGGCAAAAGTATCAAGACACTGAGATCTGATCGAGGTGGTGAATACTTGAGTGCTGAGTTCCTGGATTACCTAAAAGAGAATGGAATTCTCTCTCAGCTTACTCCTCCGTACACTCCGCAACTTAACGGTGTATCGGAGAGACGTAACCGAACCCTATTGGATATGGTACGTTCCATGATGAGTAACGCTGAGTTACCGTGATCATTCTGGGGATATGCACTCGAATCAGCTGCATACCTTTTGAAATAAGTTCCAACTAAGACTGTGCCTACCACACCATATCAGATGTGGAGTGGGAAGAAACCCTATCTTAAGCACATTAAGACATGGGGATGTCCAGCTTTTGTCAAAAAGCAGCATGCGGACAAACTCGAGGCACGCTCAGTACAGTGCAAGCTTGTGGGATATCCAAAGAACTCCAAGGGATATTTCTTCTATTGCGAAGAGGAACAAAAGGTTTTTGTTTCTCGTCATGCCCACTTCTTGGAAACTGAATTTTTGGAAAGTCAGATAAGTGGGAGCGCAATAGAACTGGAAGAAATTCCAGAACCATGAGCTATTACTGAAATCTTAGTAGAACCAGAGGGTTCTAAAGAACAGGACATTCCTACGCCGCTCCACAGGAGTAGTTGGCAGTCTCATCCGCCCGAGAGATACTACGGTTTTCTCATAGACGGGGATAGAGAGGATTACATCATTGATAGTGATGAGCCGACTAGCTTCCAGCAGGCCATTTAGAGCGTTGACTCGGTAAAATAGCTGGATGCAATGCAGACCGAAATGGAGTCCATGTACACCAACAAAGTATGGACTTTGGACGTTGCTCCAGATGGGGTAAAACCCGTAGGATGCAAGTGGATCTTCAAAAGGAAGATTGGTGTAGATGGACAGGTTGAGACCTATAAGGCTAGACTTGTTGCAAAGGGTTTTCGTCAAAGACCTGGTTTGGACTATGACGAAACCTTTTCTCCAGTGGCTATGCTGAAATCCATTCGGATCCTTCTTGCCATTGCTGCCTTCCACGATTATGAGATTTGGCAGATGGACGTAAAGACCGCTTTTCTAAATGGAAATTTAGAGGAGTGTGTTTATATGGACAAGCCGGAGGGTTTCATTCAGAGTGAGAGCAGCGGAAAGGTGTGCAAGTTGCTTAAGTCCATTTATGGACTGAAGAAGGCATCGCGGAGTTGGAACATCTGTTTTGATGAGACGGTCAAAGATTTTGGCTTTATCAAAAATCTAGATGAACCATGCATCTATAATAAAATTGTAGCACGAACTGTCGTATTCCTCGTTTTATACGTGGATGACATTCTCTTGATAGGAAATGACATTCCTATGCTACAATCTGTCAAAGGGTTCTTGTCACACAGGTTTTCCATAAAAGACCCGGGTGATGCTTCTTACATTCTGGGGATCCGGATCCATCGTGATAGATCCAAGAGGATACTAGGACTTTCACAGTCCAGGTACATCGACACCGTACTGAAAAGATTCAGTATGGAAGATTCCAAGCGCGGTAATTTACCAGCTTGTCACGGGATCACCCTCTCCAAAGAGATGTCGCCCAAGACTGATTTGGAAAGGGATCGCATGTCTATTATACCCTACGCTTCTGCGGTAGGCTCTATAATGTATGCGATGTTGTGTACCAGACCAGATTTAGCTTAAGCACTGAGTGTGGTAAGCCTGTATCAGTCAAAGCCTGGTGAGAAGCACTGGATAGCGGTAAAGAATATTCTCAAGTACCTGAGAAGGACTAAGGAGATGTTCTTGGTGTATGGCGGAAAAGACCTCCAGATCGAGGCCTTTGCTGACTCCAGCTTCCAGAGTGACAAGGATGATTCCAAGTCCATGTCGGGTTATGTCTTTACCCTCAATGGAGGGGTAGTGTGTTGGAAGAGTTCCAAACAGGAAACCGTTGCTAACTCGACGATGGAAGCGGAATATATCGCTGCATCTGATGCCGCAAAAGAAGCCGTCTGGATGAGAAAGTTCTTGAAAGAACTTCAGGTGGTTCCGTCCATTGTTGAGCCAATACCTCTGTATTGTGACAACAACGGGGCTATAGCTTTAGCGAAGGAACCCAGGTCCCATTAGAAGTCCAGGCACATCTTGAGGCTATCACCTGATCAGGGAGTTCGTGGATCGCCGGGAGATCGAGGTCCGGAGGGTTGCTACGGAAGATAACACTGCAGATCCATTCACGAAGGCCTTACCCCAGACTCAGTTCGAGCGGTTGATCGTGATGATAGGTCTTCGATACGCCAGTATATGGCCTTAGTGCAAGTGGGAGATTGTTAGTGTATATGCCCTAGAGGCCATTACTGTATCATACTAGTTTGTATATTACTTGATGGAAGCTTGGGATATTCACAGTTGTATAGACAATCTTGTTCAAAATGGTAGTATGCTACGTGTTTTGTTTCTACTTTAATGTGTGCATGTGTTTCTTTTAGCATATCGCCTATACACATTAGTAGAGCCCTTAGGATCTTTGCTTGATTACCAGCGTTATGATGGCAGTCACACTAGTGGGGGCTGGGTAATCTATAAGCACATCCTTATACAGGTCCCTAGTCGTAGGACTATCGAGACAGGGCATCGATACTCCGGAGTAGACTAGCGTATGCGCTTCTCATCCCAGCTGGGGAGACGGTCTGTCCCACAGCCGTCAGTACGTCGTACTTGAGATATTATGCGGGTGCTCGTTAGGTTATGAGTACACTGGACAGGACTCGTTGGGAACTGTTGGTTGGTACTATACTTATCGTCAGTTATCAGTTCCCAGGTGACATGAGTACAGCTTAGTCCGCTGACTTGACACTGTCACTTCGCCTCGAGTGTGTTCCAACTATACTTTGATTACTAGCCTACCACGGCTCAAAGGAGTCGTGCAAACAGGTAGTAGTTGGGTGCAATCCCGAAGCACTTGGAGGCAGTGACGGTTAGACAGGATTCGTCTCTTCCGGTATTGGGTGTTGATATTGCGCTGTGTCAAGGAGAGCCATTACACATAGTCGTCCCTGGCCAGGGCAAGCGAGATATACTGGTTGGTTTCCAGTGTTATCTCAGGGTGTTCTGGGCTACACTCCGACACGACTTGTACCGCTATTAGGGGACTGACGTTTACCGCCCCCTAGGCCCGCCATGCGATATTATCAGACGAACAGACCGGACTGTACGGGGACTGTCACATTTAGGCTCAGTAGGAGTTCGGATGGGTTCACCTAATCAGTCTTCTTATCGGCATCTACCTGGGGACCGTTACGTACAGCTAGTACCACTTGCAGCCTATGGTTAAACCCACTGCCAGCGTAGTGTCGAGTCTTTAGAGTCCCACACAGAGAGCTATTCACCTTTGGGCAAAACAGAGTAGAGGTAGCATGGTTTTGCAACAGGGTTCGTTCACATCCACGCACTTGTGCACGTTTGGTGTCCGGGCAGTTATTACCAGCGGGCTTTGGTTTAAACCTAATCCTATTATGCATTTTGGGATTGGTTTTATCTCGTTTGTATTCGTGTTTCTCGGAACACGGATGCGGGTGTGTATGCACGGTTGACAAAGACAGAGGCAGAGGATTCTCATTAGGGTTGTTGACTGTTGACCTTTTCTAAACCCTAAGGAGAATAAGAAATATGATTAATAATAAAATTAATTAAGTATTATTGTGCCATGGTTAGGTTGAAAGTTTGAATTTGTTGACTTGTTGACTTTGTTGACCGGTTGACTATTTTGGACTTGTTGACCATCATTATTTCATGGCTATGACTTTTGCTTGCTTGTTGTTTACAAAATGCATTAAATGCATGAAATGATAATGCCATTGACATGAACCATCATAAATACTTAATTATTATTATTATCATGATTATTTTTTTTTTGAGAGCATTGTTGTAAAAGTCTTCTCTCATTCTATCATTTCCACTCTCTCATCCAAGCTCTCCCTCTTTCTCTTGCTCATGGTTCTCTTGTCTCATGAGTTGAGAAACAAGAAACATTGAGATAAAATCCTAAAAACACTTCTCTACTCACTCTAAAGTTCAAGGTCTATCAAGCCAAGGATTTTAGTTTCCTCTCAATTGAGGAAGGAGCCAAAGGTAGAAGCTTTCGGGTGGATCCATCTTCAGCACAAGGAGACGACGAGGTGAGGCCGATCCGACCACTACAAGGAGTCGAACAGAATGAGTTCAACATTAGGTATAACTCCTAACATCGTAGTTAAACTCTTAGTTAGGTTGTTAGATAGTTTGTTTAGCAAAAATCCGGTTTCTAGTCCAGGTTACCCTTCAATGAAAAATCGTTTTTCACCATTTCCGCAACCCCGAAAGAACCGGGGTGGGTAACGTGGACTTACAACTTGACATCTTATGATTGACTCAATTGCCTTAGCAAGTGATATGCCAATCATGCACATCCCTCTCCTCTTTAGTCTGTAAGACACCTTTAGAGAGGGTAACTCCATCACATACAGGTACACCACCATGCCAGGAGTCGTCCATTCTAAAATACCTTTTTGAATACTGTCTAAGTACCCGGATTGGGACACTTCCCAAATCTAGATCTAAAACCATAGATCTAGTAACCAGAATGCCTGATATTATATCCATATCCTATGTGGAGAAACTACTGTGTGACAACCACTGTATAACCGATCGTAGTATAAGAATATCACTTCCTACTTTGTGTATGTCATCTAAATACCAGGACATCACACTCTATTACCATCTTAACAAATCCATCCTGTCTTGCCCCACCCCCAATACAGAGAGTATTGTCCTCCTCTTTAGTCTGTAAGACACCTTTAGAGAGGGTGACTCCATCACCTGCAGGTACACCACCATGCCAGGAGTCGTCCATTCTAAAATACCTTTTTGAATACTGTCTAAGTACACGGATTGGGACACTTCCCAAATCTAGATCTAAAACCATAGATCTAGTAACCAGAATGCCTGATATTATATCCATATCCTATGTGGAGAAACTACTGTGTGAAAACAACAGTATAACTGATCGTAGTATAAGAATATCACTTCCTACTTTGTGTATGTCATCTAAATACCAGAACATCACACTCCATTACCTTCTTAACAAATCCATCCTGTCATGCCCCACCCCCAATACAGAGAGTATTGTCTGCTATAACCGAAGCCACACGGTTTTGTCCTTCGGAGCGAACCGGACCCGACCAGGGGACACTTCCCAGGAGGTCACCCATCTCAGGACTTCCCTGGCCCGAGCACGCTTAACTACAGAGTTCTCAAACTCTTGTAGTGCCAATTCACTTAAAAGGCACCTCTGTATTGAAGAGCGGTATCATTCCATTTATAGTACAGATCTGTCCTCTTTCGGAATGTATTCCGAAAATTCTCCATTGTTTTATGGGGTCTCCTTGCTTATCTGGTATAAATGGGTATACCGGATAATACCTGGGGTATTACATTCTTCCCCACTTAGAACAATGGTTCATCTTTGAACCACAGACCTACTATTGAGGAACCAGTTCTGATACCATTCTGTCATGCCCCACCCCCAATACAAAGAGTATTGTCCGCTCTAGCCGAAGCCGCACGGTTTTGTCCTTCGGAGCGAACCGAACCCGACCAAGGGCAACTTCCCAGAGGTCACCCATCCCAGGACTTCCCTGGCCCGAGCAAGCTTCACTACGGAGTTCTCAAACTCCTGTAGTGCCAGTTCACTTAAAAGGTGCCTCTGTATTGAAGAGCGGTATCATTCTATTTGTAGTACAGATTTGTCCTCTTTCGGAATGTATTTCGAAGATTCCCCATTGTTTTATGGTGGGTCCCCATGCTTATCTAGTATAAATGGGTATACCGGATAATACCTGGGATATTACATTTTGTAACGTTTTGGAAATCGTTTAGGCGATTTTCCGTTTTTAGGGAAAAATAGTCGGTGTTTTCCGTAAAAACCTAGAAGCGAACTTTTTGCAGTACAGAATTCACTGCACCTAGTTTAGCTAGGAATTTTCTAGTTTGCGGGTATTTGTAAGTTGTTTGTAATTTTGGTGCATTTTAATATTTTTCCATAATTAAAGTATTATTTTAAGCTTTTAATTATGCACTTAATTAGTGGTAATTACATTTTTGTTTGGGTTAATTACTACAAAGTGAGGCTATACTAAGTTAATCACTAGATTAAGCTTTAATCCTATCCATCCAAAATATCTTGATATTTGTATAATTAAAATGAATTTTTTAAAAGGAAAGAAAGAGGTGGCATGAGATATTTAGTGCACTAATTAGCATTTATTGAATTCTAGCTAGATTTTCCACTCATTTTCACAAAACCCCCCTCTTTTCCAAGCTTGGCCGGCCACTCCCCCTTTGCTGCCCTTTTATTTCACAACTCCATTTCATCTCTTTTGAGCTTCAAAAATTCATCAAAAATCCTTAATTAATCACACAAACTCAAAAACAAAGCATTACCCATTTTTCTTCATCTCAAAACAAGCTTGGATCTTCAATCAAGACATCTTTTTGGAGGCTATTTGGATGATCTAGTTGCATGTTTCAAATCATATTTGGAGGTATAAAACCCTAACCCTGATCTCTATTTGTTGTTCTAATACTTTAAATTAGCTAATTAGATGTTAAATTAAAGCTATTAATTACATATTTAGAATTTCTAGCAAGGGTTTTTGTTAATCAAATTTGGGTTTTGTTAGTCGTAATGGTTAAGTGTGATGTTTAATCAAATGAAAACTTAACCTAGTTGTTAGATTTGTTAAATGATATTTTCCTAATTATCTAATTAGCTTAATTACAAACTAGACTTTTACTAAATCCTAATTAAGTGAGATTAAAATTATAGTAAACGTATGAATGGTTTAATCTTGCTATACTGTGATGTTTGTAAATTCTAGTTTTGGTAAAACTTGTAGTTTTGAGCTAAAATGATATATGTTGCTTACTAGATTTCGGTAAGTTTTGGCGTGGGTTTCTTTTGACGTTGCGACGTTATTTATATTAGATCCACATTTATTAGTGTATTGTGAATGCGTGATCGGTACGATCATGGTCTAGGCTTGATGGTTGTGTCGTTTAGCGCTTCTAGTTAGGGTTGTGCCGATGTCGTTTGTGTCTTTATTTAGCTTTTGCTTTCGAGTTGGTTTCGTAGTGTCTCTACGCGCGCTAGCCGCTTTAAAAATACTTGAGAGTATGTTTGGAGTTGGTGCGTCGGTCAAGCGTAGTTGGTACGTGTTATTGGTCGATTGCTAATATATACTTGTTATATTATTATATGCTTTCAAGATCTTAGACGGGGACTTCGAGCGCCGCGAAGGAGGAAAAGCGAATGGTTGGCTTTACTTAGCCAGGATTGTTGTGAGTAGATTTAACATCTACGGGAGAATCGCCCGCATGGCGTTATGCGTCTGGGCTAGACTAAATGATTTGACTATTAGTTAGATGTATACGGATATTGATTGTGCATGTGTACCTTTGTTGCATATCTCAGTTCCTATTATGCATGGACTTAGTATTAATGAAACAGAACACCATTATTGACGGTTCATGTTTCACGAGCACTAATTGTATGCTATACACATACCGTCGATAATTGCCATGACACGCACAACATCTATACATATGTGATATTGTACTGTTTTGGGACATTGAGACATGATCCTTATTTTCATTTGTGCATAGGACATATAGCATACCTGTATACCTACATGCTTACACATATGCCTTGACATGCCTACATGCTAGTTACCCATATACCTATATGGTATTGTATCATTAGTGATAGGTATATACACATATGGAACATAGCTACAGGTACATCTTGCATACTTATACATATACGTGGGGGGTATTACATCTTTATTGATAGATAGATACACATATCTTGCTATGCCAACATTGTTACGCATACCTGGCTATAGCTACATGTTCACCTTTATTTGATGTTGTATGGACTTGGAGAAATTAGGAACCGCATGATATATATATTAACTTGTTACAGTTAAATAGCGGTTTATCCTTTATATGCTCATATTACTGTTTCATGTTGCATATATTACATTCAAGGATTTCATATGATGTTCTCTGATATTTTTACTCCTAGGTATATATAACAATGGAATGGGACGCTGTTATATATGCATATATATATATATATATATATATATTAGTGGAGTGGGGACGCTAATATATATGTATTGTGTCACGACCTGAAATTGGCCCGTAACGGCCCTAGTACTATGCAACGCCCTAAGACGTAACGTAGTAAAAGAAAGCCAAAACCCAAAAATCTAAACCATAAAAATACGGAAAAGATAATATAAGTTTTTTGAAACATCTGAAATCGCAACCCAAATTCTTTAAAAGTCCTACTTTATTTCTTTAAAATTTTGGCAACACCCCCTTTTTTGTAAAAACTAGCCAAGATGAATACAACACAAAAATATGACGCCGTAGCGAAGAAATAAAGACAATAGAGAGAAAGCTATATATAAAAGACAACAAATATACAATAATACACAATATCGTCCTCACCAAGTCTCTAAGTCAACAACATAATAGTAGATGGAGAGTACAAGATACAACGAATGTACAATACAAAATACAGATAACCACCAAAACCCGCCTAAGCAAAATAGTACTGTGAGCTGATGCGGTATCTGTAGCAAAAGATGATAGCTGAATAATTGAATAGCTGTATAGCCTGCCTCGACTACTCTGGGGAACAACCTGAAACACCAGTGGCACAACGGGGGTGAGTTGCCAACTCGTGAATAGTAGATAACATATGCAGGTAATCGCAGGAATACACCTACAGCATGAATCTAAGATATGCGATTACAGTAATAACATGTCATGCAAATGCTGAATAAAGGAAAGTACACCAGCATGTACAATCAATATGTGAAGCAATAGTAACATGACAATAGTATGCAATAACCATGCAATAGGGATATGAGAATGTAGATATGCAACTATCATAAGGTTACACTAACAGGTACTACCAATGTATGAAACTATGCATAAAATAGATAAGTGTGAGCTATGGGGTGGAATATGTCATTTCCACGGAAACCTGACATCGTGGCAGGATCACAATCCATCAAGACACTCAAACCCAAAAACCCTCAAATTAGCCCCTAAACTGGGCTCTCACATCATATAAGTCTCACATCACCTCAATGTACAATATCGAATAGCTCTCCTATATCTCGAATGTACAAATCAACAATCTATTTCATATCCAATATCCAATCTCAATGAATCACCTATATCCCAAGACGAATCTCAAGTAAGTTTCTAACATCCTAAATATATATATATGCAGAAATAAATATGATGTGGTCAATACACATATATTAGCGTCCCACTCCACTAATATTGGTGTAAGGGTATATATAACAACGGCTAAATCCCCTGTTATATATAGAAAGTTATTAAAACAAATATCATGAAAACAATGTGCCAAGCATCAACACAGAAATCCAGATAGGTATGTATCATACGCTGTCCCGAAAGCACGAGCGCCTAGCTCTGACCCTCGCCTTTCGACGTATGCATACGTGCATGACTCCCAACGGTATCTCCATGATCCCCGCCGAGTCATTGGTACTGTCACCGGATGGTATGGTTCCCCTGCCGGGCTCATCGGCTCATAGCACATCGTCATCCCTTTCTTGCCCCGGGGTACCTTCGGGCCCCACCATGTACCCTCCACGGCCTCGACGCCTCCTCAAAGGGGTATATATAATAAGCACCAATAAAACCCATGGTGGATGCGCAAATATCATATCAAGGAAACCGCGTTTTTCAATGTATGCATAATTTCATGAAATCCCGTGGTTCCTAAATCCAGAAAACATCATGTAAAATCCAAATAATAATGCGCAATCCAGGAATAAATATATACGATATATCTGAAATGCGAGCATATAAATGAGAATATGTAGCTGAAACCCGATGTATACGAAACCAATAAGGTACAGCTAAGTAACATCAGTAAAGGTAAATATGTGACTGCAACTGAATATGTGTGTAACATACAGGTGTAGCAATGTATAGGTATCTACCTATAAGAACTGATGTCGTATACCCCCCTGGGTATAAGTAAAATATGTAGGATATCCCCCCGGTATAAGTAAAATATGTGCAAGGCATACCTGTAGCTGTATCGCAAGGTGTATATGTACCTATCACTAAAGGTATGATACACTATAGGTATACCGATAAGCTAGATGTCATGTGTGACAAGAAATAGTATCTATAATGGTTAGTGTGTGACATGGCAATTATTGACGGTCTGTGTGTAGCATAAAATCCGTGCTCGTGCAACGTGAACCGTCAATAATATGTGCAGTGCCCTACGGATGCTAGTCACAGTACAACTATATCTAAGTAAATTGGGTAAAGGCGCAATTCTAACAATGACGTACAATATGCGACAAGTATTAGAATCCTAGCCCAGACGCATAACGCCTTGCGGGCGATTCCCCTGTAGATGTTAAATCTACTCACCTACGCTCCACGCTAGGCGAATCCTACCATCTGCTCCCCCCTGTAGCAGTGTCCGTAGTTCCCGCCTGCAAACCTGCAAATAAGATATGGAAATCATATATAAGCCAAAAATTCCGCAAAACGTGATATCGAACCAAAACGAGAAACTCGCGTCGCGAACTAAACGCGCGTGTGCACGATGCGCTGAATCCTGTGTATACGCATCTAAAACCATCGCGACATGCCGCGATACGCTGGATCACAGAACCCACTCACTTATCGGGCGTATCGTGCAAACACAACGGACATGAAAAACGATATATGATCCCAGATTTTCCTACAGGTCAAATATTACAAAACTATACATGCCAAAACACTATACAACACAGCAGACAACCCTAGCCAAGAACCCAACACCCCACTCCCCTTCCTGGCCGCAATTTGTGGCCAGATGCATTAAATTTGCGGCCAAGTTGAAGCAATTGGGGCTCGTGTTCTGGTAGTGTTATTTAGACCTAATGTACATGCCCCAGTTTTCTCAATTTTAACCTGAAGGTCCCTAGTCAATAGTAGATTACAAAATGCTAATATATCGCTTTAAAATCACCAATTTTGCACAAAACACAACCCTATGGTATTTTAGTGTAATCCAGGGAAATACTCAGTTAAAGTGACCCTAAAAACACTTAAATAAGTAGGGTTAACTAACACAAACATCAATTAGCCACAACATCTCATAAATCACCATAATTAGCTCTAAACTAGCTAATTTAACACTAATCGAAGCTAATTAACACACAAGCTAAGCAAACTAGGGAAAGGGTTCAGAAATATACCCTAATGAACCTTAGAGAGCAGGTGAAAAAGTGGAGAAGAGCTGCTGTACTGGCTGGGGCAGCTGCTGCTACAGATGCTGCTGCTGCTGCTTGCTTCTGCAGCTGCTGCTGATGCTGTTGCTGTGAGCTGCTGAAGGTGCTTCTGGGGCTGCTGTGGCTGGCTTCTGGTGCTGCTGCTGCCGCCTTCAGGTGAGTGTGTGTGTGTGTGTTTGAGAGTGAGAGAATGTGAGGGAAATGAGAGTGAGAGTGAGAAATGAGAGAAACAAACCATCCCCCCTTCTCACTCTATCTCACTTCATTAAATGAGCATGGCTCATGCCTTGTTGCCCCATGCCCCCTCTCTCTCCCTCTCCAATAAGGTCAACCATTCAAACCAATTTAAAATCCTTTTTAAATTCATTTTATTTAAAAACAACCATACACATTATTAAACCCAAAGCACCTAAACAATATTTTTTAACTTAAAGAGAATGGGTTAATCCATCATGCTTACTAATCATGGTCTAACCCCATCTCTAAACCCTAGTTATCATGCACAAGTGTGTGTGCGCCTAGAAAAATTCTAATAAAATACACATAAAATAGGATAAAATATTTTAAACTTAATTTGGTAAACTTTTATTAAAAACCATACATTAAAATTTGATTAGCTACAAAACATAATCTAAGGTGTTACAATCTCCCCCCTTAAAAGAAATTCGTCCCCGAATTTAAAAAAATATACTGCTACGCGTACCTTCAAAGTGAAGATTGCAACTCTCAAATCTCGCTCGCAGCCTCCCAAGTGATTATCTCGCTATACGGCTATGACCAAGAAAACCCTCCACAGATAGCAAGACCCTTGACCGATGTTCCTCCACCTGCCGAGCCATTAACACAATTGGCTGCTGGTGAACGAAAGATCGCGTCTAAGATAAAAGGTCTATTCTAAATCATGTGAGAAAGGTCAAGAAGTTAATTGTAAAGTATTATCACAAGGGATACGGGGTGAAAATCCAATAATCTGGGCGGAAGTGCCAATTTAAAGGCAACGAAACTAACTCGCTTATAGGATCTCGAAAGGACCTACAATCCTGGGACAAGCTCCCCACAATCCAACACGTCATTCATCGGAAAAATCCGTAGGAATACATGGTTTGCCACTGCGCACTTAAGTCTACGACCAACACAGTCGGCATAAGACCTCTATTTGCGCAAGGCTACTATCATCCTGACCTGAACAACCGGATCATCTCCGAAGTCTCTAGACTAGCTGGGGTCCAAAATCCTACTTACGCAGAGTCAGAAAAACAACAGACCGGTGATCGACACGACTTAACCCCTAAACCTAAAGGTGGCCAATTGGAGTGTCTCTTGATAATGGCTATCGAAGGAGAACCCTAATGATGGCGAGTGACAATCCCCAACTGCCGACAACAATCAACACAACACACAACTTAACAAAAACAACTGAGCACATTGAGTAAAACCGGACGACAAGAATCCGAATGGAGTCACACCCTGACTAAACTTGGATAGAAACCATAACGAAATTTATGGAGATCTGCTCCCACTCCTACTTCGGAATGGTTAAAGATTGCAACTCTCCAGCCGGCCTCAGATGCTCGACCCAAGCACACAACAAGACAGACACCTTGCAACGAAACCTGAAACTTCCCTTTACATCCATGTCCACCCGTAACTATCTCACAAGTCACACTAAATGTTGGTGGAACTTGAATGCATATAGAGAGTTGACAGATGTGCATGTTCTAGGATTTCACGTCTCTACCCGATGACATCAGGTACACAAACGCATCCCTAACTTAGCACACCATTGTCACAAATCAAGGTCTCCGAATCATTACCCAGCAGAGTATGCTCAAGTATCACTGACGAATGAGCATCGGCGGGCAGTGTCTTGCGAAGCGATTTAAGGAAAGTGGTCGGGCGCGGACATGAGCAAGTTGTCCCCTCCGTAGAGACGAACTTAAGCTGTACTCAACGATCACACAAGAACTGTAAATCTGCAGAAGAATATCACAACAATCAAAATCCGCTGCAGGAAGATGTACATTAAGCTCTGGTGGTCCGTGGAAAATCTGACACGACTCTCGAACAAGTAGTGTCTCCAAATCTCCAGCGCAAAACCACCGCGGCCATCTCCAGATCATAAGTGGAATATCCTTCTCGTACTTCCTCCAAATGTAGGGAAGCAAAAGCGATACTCTATAGTGCTACATTAGTGCACAATCGAGCCCCACTCAAGAAACATTACAGTAAACAACAAGGTCGCCCGAACCAAAAGCAATGAAAGAACTGATGCAGTTGTTAACTGAATCTTCAACTGCTGAAAACTTCACACACATGCCTCATTCCACATAAAAGAGACCTCCCTTCCGGTCCATTCAGTCGACGGTGCAGTACTACTCTAGCAATCCTGCACGAAACGGCGGTAAGAACCTGCTAAGCCCAAAAATCTGCGGACCTCCGTCCTGCACACAAGTCTGGACCTAAGCTGTACGGCCATGATCTCCCTCGGAACCATACGAAACCGTCTCCCGTGACTACAAGACCTAGGAGTCAACACAAAACAAGCCTGAAGAAACACTCCGAGAATTTATCAAACTGCTGGTGCTCTCCCAGTATCTACATAACAATTCCTCAAGTGCTACTCCTGTCCCTCAAGACACATTAGATAGACCAGAATGTCGTAAATAACACAACAATAACTGGTCGAGGAACGTCCTGAAGAAATCCGGTTCATCATATCTACGAATGCTGCCAGAGCATTAGTGAATCCAACAACTCACTAAAACACACCAAGCCCGTAGCACGCACAAGGCAGTCTTCGGAATGCCATCACTCCGAAACCGCAATAATGTTGACCTGATCCCAAACAAACTTAGAAAATGTCTCGTAATCTGGAGCTGATCGAAGAAATCGTCACGGCGAGGTGAAGGATACCTATCTGCACCGTAAGCCGGTTCAATTGACGATCCGTCGATACACAACCTCCAACTGCCGTCTTCCTCCCTGACGAACAGAAATAGGAGCTTCCAAAAGCGAATCACTCAGACGCACAAAACTCCCCAAACCACAACTCTGCAGCTGATCATTAAGCTCCCTCAGCTTCGCCGGCTCATCCGGGACAACGTCGGAAAAACTCTCGCACGAAAGGAACCTGGCCTAACAATCCCACTGTGGCTCCGGTATCACGAATGAACGCCAAGAATCCACGACATCTCCTCAAAATCCGACTAGCAAAAAAGGTTGAATTCGAGCTGTGAGAGGTGGCACAACTATCCACCTGCACAACAAGAATTGACCTGCCGGAAAAACAAAACTAACTGTTTCCTCACGGTAGTCCACAGACGCCTAGCACGTAGTTAACCAGTCCGTGCCCAGTAGAACGTCAAATCGAACATCTCTAGAAGGATCAAAACGACGGACGAATCTCTATCTCCTATCCGATTGGCACAAAACTGAAATACGTGTCACGCAACAAAAGAATCGCTGACAGAAGTTAAAACAACAAACTACGATTAATCTACCCAACCACGGCACAAGTAGGAAAAACAAACGAATACATCAAAAGAACAAGCGAATTAAGGATACCTGAAAACTCTGTATTGGACGTCTGCGCGTCCCGATGAGTGGAAGGAAACTCCTGTGTCTGCCCTCCACCCGCAGCTGGCTGAACTCCTCTGGTAGACTGAGCCCTCTGAGCAAATCTTCCACGTCAACGGCCTCTCTGAGTACGATCATGACGAGGTGCTAAGGAACTGTAACATTTTCAAAAATATAAAATATTAATTTTGGGAATTTTTATAATTTAATATTATTTTATTGATTATTTTAATATTAAATGCAAATAAATAGGAAAAATTACGAAAAATTATGGAAAATTCTAAAATGGGTTAATTATTGAAATTATGACATTTTTAAGTTGTTGTGATCATTTTGACACTAATTTAGTGCTAATCGTGATTAAAATCGCTAATCGGGTTTTTTGGCAATTTTGTGTAAAACTTGCACATAGCACTTTTTTTTTTCTACACTTGTGCATTTTTCTAGCCATGGTTTTCTTGTGGGATTACTATTGATGTGAGAAGGTTTGGATTTTAAAAGGAAAAGAAAAGAAAATGTAATGATGAGGGTAGCTGAGAGAGAGAGAGGTGGACCTTTGACTATAACCCTTAGCTTTTTTTTTTCCCCTCTCATTTCTTCCCCTCTCTCCCATAGTTGCTGCTGCTGCTGCCTAGCCCCTTTCTCCCCCTCTTCAACTCCTCTTTTCATCTCAAAAACATACCCAAAACCCCAAACTCCTTTCATTAAAAATGTGCAAAATCCCTATATCTACACATGGAGCTAAAGAAGCATGGATTTGGCCACTAGAGAGCAACTCAAGAATTTTCTTGAGTTGCTAATGAAGGTAATTTCTGAACCATTTGCTTAATTATAGCTTTTCCTATAACCCCATGTTAAGATTTAATCGATATTGTGTGATATTATGGATTTGATGAAAACCTAGTTAGGGTTTGAGAGGAACTTGGGTTGTATTGTGAAATTGAGTTCAATTGAGGATACACCAACACCCTAGTGTTTGAATTGAGACCCTAACCTGAAGTTTAAACCCATAATACGGATTTTAGAAACCGATATCGGGGAAATTGTGTAATCTGTCACTGTTATTTGGAATCTGCTATCATACGTGGTATCCTAAAATAAAATTGAGTGGACAGTAGCATGTGCAGGCACCCAGGAAACTAACCCCAAAACCCTAGCCCCTAGCTCATCCATACGGCCGCCAAAACCTCCATTCTGGCCGCAAATTGCGGCCAGACCAGTGAGGAAATTCCTCGTTTTCTGTGCATAGCCCCAATACCTCAATTCTTGGCCCTGGGTACTTCTAGTTTTGACAGATTCTTTCTAGGGTGAAATCTGGGACATATATCCTAAGTTGTTGTTTTGGATTCGTATTTCCGTATTCCGTATTTTTGATTCTGAAATGGTGGAACGTGTTTTGCCTCGACTATTTGTCGTTTATACGACGATATAGAGGAGTTATTGATGGTTTTGAAGGCGTGCCATAGGTTTTCACCTATAGGCCCCTTATAGTATCGTTTTGGATTTTATGCGCCGTTTTAGATTGGATTTGGTTTTAATGCGCATATACGATATTTTGATGTGTAGGTACCCTTGAAGACTTCGGGACGACAAGCATACGTGGTGACGTCCGCAATTGGTGATGCAAGGTGAGTAGATTATATCTACAGGGGGAAGTCGGGTGGATGGCGTATAGCACCCCCGCAGTCCGTAGATAGATTATTATGTAGTTATGGTGACATTAGGTGTATTATGGATAGTATAGGGTTAGAAGTGACTAGTGTAGTTCATAGTCGCGAACCCTAGGATAGAATTACACATATACACACACCTTTGCTTATCACATGTACTTGCACTGTGATTGATGATATGTGATGACTTTGGAGATGAGTCGATGATGTGGGCTTGGTGCCCTGGGATCGGTGATTCTATACGATTCATATGTGGGATATGATTTGTGATTCTCGCGGGCTTGGGATATGTGTTTACCCCCGCATGCATACTTACTGATGTTACCGTTTTGTACTAGACATAGAGTAGTACTCCAGACTGTATGATCTGATGATGGTGATATATGTTATGTGATGAGACAGTGAGATGTTGACCCCTACCCAGCTATTGGGGATGCCGTACGATGATTTACCGTACGCGCCGATATTGATGATAGATCTGCACTCATAACTCGATGATATCTTATGATATGACATTGAGGCGAGATCACCGACTATATATATCTATATATATATACCGACTCAGATTTAGGAGGTTTCCACACCTACCCCTCCTGATCGACCTGTTACTTAGATGTAGTTTGCATAGTAGATACTTCACTGTGGTATTGACTATAAGATATCTGCTTTTTCATGCTATTCGCATTGCTGGCATATGTTCATTGCTATACTATTATCATGCTGTTAGGACACCAGCACCATTATCGATGATGCGTATGTTTCACGTACACCGTTTGCCGGCTCACACACTTCATCATCGATAATTGCCATGCCACTACACTGTAGTACTATTGCATTCATGAGATGATTCTTCCTTCGACATATGCACATTACTATTCCATGTTGCATGATTTCCGATATGATTACCTTTCTTTACATGTCGCATACATCATGGATTGATTGCATAGCACATCGTATTGGATTTACTTCTTGATGTGGATTTTCATGTGATTTCTGATTTTGAGGACCGTGGGATTATTTAAGAAAAGACTGTACTATTTTCAAATGCACATTCGGCTTAGTTATTTAAAAACCTTAATTTCAAACCTGTATTTCTTCACTTCTTTAAACCAGTTTTCTTACTTATTCCTCAAAATGGTTTTAGATTTCTGGGCTTTTGGCTTACTTGGATCAGATGGAGTCCTATAGGCTTCATATGTTTCAAGGGCCAGTCACGTGCTCTTTCGGGTCGTGACAAAGTTGGTATCAGAGCGCTAGGTTGACCTTGGTTCGAGTCTGAGTTTGACTATGTGGAGCCTAGGGCGCTGTTTATATACGGAACTTAGACTTGACCTTATGGAACTTAGACTTGGTCGAGGGGGGTGTAAACCCGAACTTTCGTCGTTTTAGGATGACCTTTGGTTGATGGATTAGGTGACTAAAGTAGAGTGACGTACCGTTGGTATGTTCCGCGGCATACTTACGACACGCCACTCCGCTTGAGGAACCTTAGGATGTACATACTTTTGAGATCAGTGATTCTCTTCATATCCTGGATTATACATCCATTTGAGATCCCCGATTCTATTAGTTCATGATCATACCTTTATTGATACTGTTCCTTCCTATGATCATGTATCCACTTTGGATCTGTTGTTTCCCTCCTTGCCACTGATGTGCTCTCTTTGATACTCGATTGAGATTCCTGTCACCGTGTTTGAGCGCAGTTTGGGCTGCTGCTAGGGTTACGGCCGGTGTGAGCTCGTTTGGTACGAGGGCCGACCTTTGTGTTTTCTGGTGACATGGGAACGTCTCGAGTTAGTATTGGTGATTGTGACCTCTGGTGGAGGCGAGTGCTTGGTCTTGCACCGGATGATCGAGCCATTGTTAGAGCTGCCAGTTGAGAGATGACTGTTGATGTACAGCATACCTCAGAGATGTGATGTCGCCTATCGTGCAGACCGATGGACCAGCTGTTGCTGAGATTGACAGGATGTTGCTTTCGGAGCTCACGAGCTGAGATTGCCGGAGCTTTCAGGCAGATATTAGACAGATGGTAGCTAGTCTACCCGATTTGAGAGACGAAGGTGATTCGTCCGAGTTTGCGCCAGAGCGGGCCCAGTTGAGTTGAAGATTTCCAGTGTGGAGAGTCTTACTCAGATCTAGAGCAGGCTGATTCAGAGAGGACCGCTTATGTATTGCCTTTCCTGGAGGATTGAGGCGTTGTTCGGCGTACAGGCGTATGAGCCAGTTGCTGCTGCAAATGACGAGATATCGCCCAGATGATTGGAGCTACTGCATCATGAGCATGTTCTTAGAGAGATGATAGCGAGTTGCTAGTCACCGAGGATGGATGACTAGGACGTATGGTGAGTTCGCTACCCCGACGCGAGGTCATCAGGCGGATTGATTTCCAGCTAGAGACGACTTCACGCAGGTTCGTGAGAGTCGATTGAGACGATCGAATGTCAGGAGCCATTTTCCAAGTTTAAAGTATACGGAAAGACATGCAGGTGATTCTATGGACCCTCTAGAAGAATGAAACCCTAACTCGACTTAATGACCGTGTGACAGCCTTTGAACCTTAGGGTTTACGGTGGTTCCGCGGCGCCATTAGTGAGGCTTGGGTTTGCCCTTCTACGGCTGGACCACCGACGCTGTGGCATGTACTCGATACTATTAAACTGTACCCGAGATGTGAGCTCTTGGGGGATTATGAGGATCTGACGAGTCGATCGGATGGTTCGACATCTTTCGGATATCGTGATGGGACACTGCTTGGGAGACTCCAGATGCGAGCATAGCCGTCGGAGCGCAGTTCGTGTAGCCACGATGAGACGAGCCCGAACCAGTCGACATTTGACACAGAGTGAAGAAAAGAGTTCGCTCGAGATTTCGACGAGATGACGTCCCACTCCGCCGATATTAGAGATGTGATACGCACCCCGAGGCGTGGTATATGGATATATCGTCCAGAAAGAAGCGCGATAAGTATGCAGCCGTTCCGGAATAAGCTTTCGTTTCAGCATTGGATGATGACTTCTGGGCATTTCGGCAGGATTGAGATTTGAGAAAGGAACCTCGACAGGACCCTTCGGGAAACGATACGAGAAGACCTAGACCAGGAGTAGTCGTATTGCGCGCACCCAGCAGGACAGAGTTCGACATTGTCGATAAGGTAGTTGACCGAGTTCGGATAAAGGAACTTACCCAGATGCGTGGCGGATAGATCAAGGACGGACGAGCGATGAGTATTCCTCCGATGGTCGGCACGTGTTCCCGAGGACCAGTTCGGCCTGACATCTGCTACAGAGTGATGAAGCTACAGAATACGCGATTTCGAGTCCGTGTGAGAGACTTCAGATTGACCGTGGCCGAGAACAGTGCAGTGCATAGTAGCTTGGCATGACGTCATAGTGGACGATGATAGAGACAGTTGAAACCAGAGGTTCGTGTGAGACACTGACGAGCTGTCATTGCTTCCCGTCGAGACTAGAGACCTGATTTGCTTACGGAGACGTTGGGATGTGACCAGTTTTTGAGAAATGTTGTTCTGAGGACACAGGTGTCTTTTGAGCGAGAAGAGGTTGTGCAGGAAAGCCAGCCTCTGTACAGATCGGCATAGGCATGATTGGAAGAGACCTTGAGCAGGATTCCTTCCAGGACGTTGCTGCAATGATGTTTGCACCCAGGATCAGATGTGTGACGTGCTTTCAGAGAGCCAGAGGCCGACGCCAGTGATATGCTGCCTTACGAGTGGTCGTGAGGTTTGACCGAGAGGTGACCAGAGAAGTGCCAGGACGGAATCGACCCCGTTAGCACATCTGACAGGGCCGATGAGCCGATTGACTGTGAGATTGGTAACCCACAGAGAAGATAGGGACCCAGAGAGTCAGAGAACGCCAGACTGTGAGCAAGAGACACGTAGTTATCCTGCGCTGCTAGTAGTGGATTGCACCGACTCCTTCTCGACCTCGAAGGAGGAACTACCGAAGACGGTATTTATGATTTGTGGTTTTATGATTCGATTATCACGTATCCGTCATTTTGGATTTCGGTATTTTCGGCGTTCTGTTGGCATGATTTAGTTTTGGTGACTGAGTTTCATGATATTGATTTCATGCACCCACTGGATATTTATATATTTTGTGCAGAGTTATTACATTTGAGATATTGATTGAGATTTCATGCCTACAGTATGCAGTGATTTGATTTGCACTTCCAGCGTGGTTTTCATGCACATTTAGTGTTTTGATATACGATTTTGGTGCACGCCAGATGCACTAAATCGGGATTCTTCGTGCATGTCACATGCACCTGATTTTTCTGTCAGGCACACACGTTGCCTACGACAGATGTTTTGTGCACACCCGTTGCACCTAGATGCTGTTTTCGGCACCTGTTTGACACATATATGGATTTTGATTCCTTGCGCACCAGACGCATAGGATATTCTTATATATGCATTTTGAGGATTGACTTCTAGTAGAGCAGTACATTTTTGTGATATTCTCTATGTGTTGATGTTTTCGGAGCCCCGACAAATTGGACTATTACTGAAATGTTTTTAGTATTGGGGGTTTAAATTTAAATTCGGGGACCGAATTTCTTTAAGAGGGGTAGATTGTAACATTTTCAAAAATATAAAATATTAATTTTGGGAATTTTTATAATTTAATATTATTTTATTGATTATTTTAATATTAAATGCAAATAAATAGGAAAAATGTTAGAAAAATTACGAAAAATTATGGAATATTCTAAAATGGGTTAATTATTGAAATTATGACATTTTTAAGTTGTTGTGATCATTTTGACACTAATTTAGTGCTAATCGCGATTAAAATCGCTAATCGAGTTTTTTGGCAATTTTGTGTAAAACTTGCACATACCACTTTTTTTTTTCTACACTTGTGCATTTTTCTAGCCATGGTTTTCTTGTGGGATTACTATGGATGTGAGAAGGTTTGGATTTTAAAAGGAAAAGAAAAGAAAATGTAATGATGAGGGTAGGTGAGAGAGAGAGAGGTGGACCTTTGACTATAACCCTTAGCTTTTTTTTTTCCCCTCTCATTTCTTCCCCTCTCTCCCATAGTTGCTGCTGCTGCTGCCTAGCCCCTTTCTCCCCCTCTTCAACTCCTCTTTTCATCTCAAAAACATACCCAAAACCCCAAACTCCTTTCATTAAAAATGTGCAAAATCCCTAGATCTACACATGGAGCTAAAGAAGCATGGATTTGGCCACTAGAGAGCAACTCAAGAATTTTCTTGAGTTGCTAATGAAGGTAATTTCTGAACCATTTGCTTAATTATAGCTTTTCCTATAACCCCATGTTAAGATTTAATCGATATTGTGTGATATTATGGATTTGATGAAAACCTAGTTAGGGTTTGAGAGGAACTTGGGTTGTATTGTGAAATTGAGTTCAATTGAGGATACACCAACACCCTAGTGTATGAATTGAGACCCTAACCTGAAGTTTAAACCCATAATACGGATTTTAGAAACCGATATCGGGAAAATTGTGTAATCTGTCACTGTTATTTGGAATCTGCTATCATACGAGGTATCCTAAAATAAAATTGAGTGGACAGTAGCATGTGCAGGCACCCAGGAAACTAACCCCAAAACCCTAGCCCCTAGCTCATCCGTACGGCCGCCAAAACCTCCATTCTGGCCGCAAATTGCGGCCAGACCAGTGAGGAAATTCCTCGTTTTCTGTGCATAGCCCCAATACCTCAATTCTTAGCCCTGGGTACTTCTAGTTTTGACAGATTCTTTCTAGGGTGAAATCTGGGACATATATTCTAAGTTGTTGTTTTGGATTCGTATTTCCGTATTCCGTATTTTTGATTCTGAAATGGTGGAACGTGTTTTGCCTCGACTATTTGTCGTTTATACGACGATATAGAGGAGTTATTGATGGTTTTGAAGGCGTGCCATAGGTTTTCACCTATAGGCCCCTTATAGTATCGTTTTGGATTTTATGCGCCGTTTTAGATTGGATTTGGTTTTAATGCGCATATACGATATTTTGATGTGTAGGTACCCATGAAGACTTCGGGACGACAAGCATACGTGGTGACGTCCGCAATTGGTGATGCAAGGTGAGTAGATTATATCTACAGGGGGAAGTCGGGTGGATGGCGTATAGCACCCCCGCAGTCCGTAGATAGATTATTATGTAGTTATGGTGACATTAGGTGTATTATGGATAGTATAGGGTTAGAAGTGACTAGTGTAGTTCATAGTCGCGAACCATAGGATAGAATTACACCTATACACACACCTTTGCTTATCACTTGTACTTGCACTGTGATTGATGATATGTGATGACTTTGGAGATGAGTCGATGATGTGGGCTTGGTGCCCTGGGATCGGTGATTCTATACGATTCATATGAGGGATATGATTTGTGATTCTCGCGGGCTTGGGATATGTGTTTACCCCCGCATGCATACTTACTGATGTTACCGTTTTGTACTAGACATAGAGTAGTACTCCAGACTGTATGATCTGATGATGGTGATATCTGTTATGTGATGAGACAGTGAGATGTTGACCCCTACCCAGCTATTGGGGATGCCGTACGATGATTTACCGTACGCGCCGATATTGATGATAGATCCGCACTCATAACTCGAGGATATCTTATGATATGACATTGAGGCGAGATCACCGACTATATATATCTATATATATATACCGACTCAGATTTAGGAGGTTTCCACACCTACCCCTCCTGATCGACCTGTTACTTAGATGTAGTTTGAATAGTAGATACTTCACTGTGGTGTTGACTATAAGATATCTGCTTTTTCATGCTATTCGCATTGCTGGCATATGTTCATTGCTATACTATTATCATGCTGTTAGGACACCAGCACCATTATCGATGATGCGTATGTTTCACGTACACCGTTTGCCGGCTCACACACTTCATCATCGATAATTGCCATGCCACTACACTGTAGTACTATTGCATTCATGAGATGATTCTTCCTTCGACATATGCACATTACTATTCCATGTTGCATGATTTCCGATATGATTACCTTTCTTTACATGTCGCATACATCATGGATTGATTGCATAGCACATCGTATTGGATTTACTTCTTGATGTGGATTTTCATGTGATTTCTGATTTTGAGGACCGTGGGATTATTTAAGAAAAGATGCTCTTTTATGAAAAACCCGGTTCCCTTGATATGATATTTGGGGCGTCGCCCCGTGTTTTCTCGGTGCTAGAGGATGTACTGAGAGAGGGCTGACCCGGAATGACGGATGCCCGATGGATTGATATAGGGCTGACCCGGAATGACGGATGCCCGATGTGCTGAGAGAGGGTTGACCCGGAATGACGGATGCCCGATGTGCTGAGAGAGGGATGACCCAGACTGACGGATTCCCGATATATACTCTGAGAGAGGGCTGACCCGGACTGACGGATGCCCGATGGATTGATGGATTGATATAGGGCTGACCCGGAATGACAGATGCCCGATGTGCTGAGAGAGGGTTGACCCGGAATGACGGATGCCCGATGTGCTGAGAGAGGGATGACCCGGACTGACGGATTCCCGATATATACTCTGAGAGAGGGCTGACCCGGACTGACGGATGCCCGATGGATTGATAGAGGGCTGACCCGGACTGACGGATGCCCGATGGATTGAGAGAGGGATGACCCGGACTGACGGATTCCCGGTATATACTTTGAGAGAGGGCTGACCGGGATTGACGGAGCCCCATATGGATGAGGATTTACGTGTCGATGCTAGGCACGGGTTTTCATGATGTTTTTCCATGATATTGTTTATATCCTCATACTTGCATACATGATGCTTATCGTCAGTGGGTGACGGGTGGACGGGTTCCACATATGTACAGACATGGTTCATATACAGACTGGATTTACACTTATCAAACTTCTTTGTATATATAACAGGGTATGAGGGCGCTGTTATATATACCCTTACACCAATATTAGTGGTATGGGACGCTAATATATGTGTATTGATATCCTTGATATTTCATCATATTTACTTCATGCAGACATACCTTACACTGATGACATGTGATTACCTAAGTACCTGGCACTACATACATGATCAGATGTTACCTTGCCACCTTGTTACACTCAGATGTACTCTTGTGGATTATATTACTGATCGTTGACTTAGGTTTATGTCTTGCTTTCGGTTTCTGCTTGTAGATGTTTCTATTCACGAGTTGGCAACTCACCCCCGTTGTGCCACAGTTCTTGCAGGTTCTGCCGTACAGGTTCTTTTGCGGCATTTCTGGCACACTTTCTTCTTGCGGGTGATTTGCTTTGGTAGGTGGATTCTTTCGCATCAAGAACCACCATTGTATTTATTTTGTTTCATTGTATCTAGAAATTGTCCATCAACCAAAACTTGTATATTCTTTCATACTTAGAGACAGTGTTGTATTATTCGACCTAGAGTCGCGCTTAGTAGTATTGCGGTTTTCTTGCTACTTTTGAGCTTTCTTTTGGTTTTGATCCTCGCCACTTGGCGTTGTATATTATCATATCATTGCGTGGTTGTGACCGTCGATTGACGAAGAGCTAGCTCCCGCTTGGGGATGCCTTTATCATTTTATATATTGTTATTCATGTTGTACCCCATTCGGGGTCAGTTTTACAAGAGAAACTCTGCCGAAATTTTTGGAAAAGACTGTACTATTTTCAAATGCACATTCGGCTTAGTTATTTAAAAACCTTGATTTCAAACCTGTATTTCTTCACTTCTTTAAACCAGTTTTCTTACTTATTCCTCAAAATGGTTTTAGATTTCTGGGCTTTTGGCTTACTTGGATCAGATGGAGTCCTATAGGCTTCATATGTTTCAAGGGCCAGTCACGTGCTCTTTCGGGTCGTGACAGGAACAATCCCTGACGAAGTGTTGAAGGCTCCCGCATCGAAAACTTCCACGCTCTGACTGCTGACCATCCCGGGGATGAGAGCTGAACGACTGTCCTCGTCCTAAGCCTCTACTACTCCCGCGACGGCCACGAAATCTGTCTCGATGACCAAATCTCTGCCTCTGGGCTGGTATGCTGGTACGAGTCCTCTACTATCTTGGAATATGTGCCTCGTCAACTGGAGCTGCAACCACTGGTGCTATGTAGGTGACGGACTGATGCATGCTGATCGCAAGTGACAACTGAGTAACAGGGGTGACAACCTCCTGTCGTAGCTCCCAAACGACATCAACCAAAGAACTCATCGTCTGGCGGAAGTACAGTATCTCTGCCACAAGCCTATCAATATTATATGTCGTAGGCTGATCCGTCTGCACCTGTGCAACTAGAGTGCCATCCTGGTCAGTACTCGTCTCACCCGAGCCAACTCTGACCTCAGCCCTCGCTGCATCACTCTGAGTCCCCATAGTCATCGGCGGCAAGGCTATAAATAGATATAAGATTCGATGAAAATAAGGAATCGAATCTCAAGGATAAGAATCATCAAGGAGGGATTTTCAAGCAATTTGTACTTAGGTCACTTAAGGCGAAGTACCGCATCATGGGTATGCTGCAGACATACACACACTACGTTACTCTGCTTAAGACACCTACTCCATCATACTAAGGTCATCCTACAATCCGAAAGGTAAAACCTAGCGCTCTGATACCAACTTTGTCACGACCCGAAATTGGCCCGTGACGGCCCTAGTACTACGCAACGCCCTAAGACGTAACGTAGTAAACGAAAACCAAAACCCAGAAATCTAAACCATAAAAATACGGAAAAGATAATATAAGTTTTTTGAAACATCTGAAATCGCAACCCAAATTCTTTAAAAGTCCTACTTTATTTCTTTAAAATTTTGGCAACACCCCCTTTTTGTAAAAACTTGCCAGGATGAATACAACACAAAAATATGACGCCGTAGCGAAGAAATAAAGACAACAGAGAGAAAGCTGTATATAAAAGACAACAAATCCACAATAATACACAATATCGTCATCACCAAGTCTCTAAGTCAACAACATAATAGTAGATGGAGACTACAAGATACAACGAATGTACAATACAAAATACAGATAACCACCAAAACCCACCTAAGCAAAATAGTACTGTGAGCTGATGCGGTATCTGTAGCAAAAGAGATAGCTAAATAGCTGAATAGCTGAATAGCCTGCCTCGACTACTCTGGGGAACAACCTGAAACACCTGTAGCATAACGGGGGTGAGTTGCCAACTCGTGAATAGTAGATAACATATGCAGCTAATCGCAGGAATGCACGTACAACATGAATCTAAGATATGCGATTACAGTAATAACATGTCATGCAAATGCTGAATAAAGGAAAGTACACCAGCAGGTACAATCAATATGTGAAGCAATAGTAACAGGACAATAGTATGCAATAACCATGCAATAGGGATATGAGAATGTAGATATGCAACTATCATATGGGTACACTAACAGGTACTACCAATGTATGAAACTGTGCATAAAATAGATAAGTGTGAGGTATGGGGTGGAATATGTCATTTCCACGGAAACCTGACATCGTGACAGGATCACAATCCATCAAGACACTCAAATCCACAAACCCTCAAATCAGCCCCCAAACTGGGCTATCACATCATATAAGTCTCACATCACCTCAATGTACAATATCGAATAGCTCTCCTATATCTCGAATGTACAAATCAACAATTTCTTTCATATCCAATATCCAATCTCAATGAATCACCTATATCCCAAGTCGAATCTCAAGTAAGTTTCTAACATCCAAAATATATATATATGCAAAATTAAATATGATGGGGTCAATACACTTATATTAGCGTCCCACTCCACTAATATTGGTGTAAGGGTATATATAACAACGGCTAAATCCCCTGTTATATATACAAAGGTATTAAAAGAAATATCATGAAAACAATATGCCAAGCATCGACACAAAAATCCTGATAGGTACGTATCATATGCTGTCCCGAAAGTATGAGTGCCTAGCTCTGACCCTCGCCTTTCGACGTATGCATACGTGCATGACTCCCAACGGTACCTCCATGATCCCCGCCGAGTCATTCGTACTGTCACCGGATGGTAAGGTTCCCCTGCCGGGCTCATCGGCTCATAACACATCGACATCCCTTTCTTGCCCCGGGGTATCTCCGGGCCCCACCATGTACCCTCTACGGCCTCGACGCCTCCTCGTAGGGGTATATATAATCAGCACCGATAAAACCCATGGTGGATGCGCAAATATCATATCAAGGAAACCGGGTTTTTCAATGTATGCATAATTTCATGAACTCCCGTGGTTCCCAAATCCAGAAAACATCATGTAAAATCCAAATAATAATGCGCAATCCAGGAATAAATATATACGATATATCTGAAATGCGAGCATATAAATGAGAATATGTAGCTGAAACTAGATGTATACGAAACCAATAAGGTACAGCTAAGTAACATCAGCAAAGGTAAATATGTGACTGCAACTGAATATGTGTGTAACATACTGGTGTGCAATGTATAAGTATCTACCTTTAAGAACTGATGTCCTATACCCCCCTGGGTATAAGTAAAATATGTAGGATTTCCCTCCGGTATAAGTAAAATATGTGCAAAGCATACCTGTAGCTGTATCGCAAAGTGTATATATACCTATCACTAAAGGTATGATACACTATAGGTATACCGATATGCTAGATGTCATGTGTGACAAGCAATAGTATCTATAACGGTTAGTGTGTGACATGGCAATTATTGACGGTGTGTGTGTAGCATAAAATCCGTGCTCGTGCAACGTGAACCGTCAATAATGTATGCAGTACCCTACGGCTACTAGTCACAGTACAACTATATCTAAGTAAATAGGGTAAAGGCGCAATTCTAACAATGACGTAAAATATGCGAGAAGTATTAGAATCCTAGCCCAGACGCATAACGCCATGCGGGCGATTCCCCTATAGATGTTAAATCTACTCACCTACGCTCCACGCTAGGCAAATCCTACCATCTGCTCCCCCCTGTAGCAGTGTCCGTAGTCCCAGCCTGCAAACCTGCAAATAAGACATGGAAATCATATATAAACCAAAAATTCCGCAAAACACGATATCGAACCAAAACGAGAAACTCGCGTCGCGAACTAAACGCGCGTGTGCACGATGCGCTGAATCGTGTGTATACGCGTCTAAAACCATCGCAACACGCCACGATACGCTGGATCATTGAACCCACTCACGTATCGCGCGTATCGTGCAAGCACAACGTACATGAAAAACGATATATGATCCCAGATTTTCCTACAGGTCAAATATTACAAAATTATACATGCCAAAACACTATACAACTTAGCAGACAACCCTAGCCAAGAACCCAACACCCCACTCCCCTTCCTGGCCGCAATTTGCGGCCAGATGCATTAAATTTGCGGCCAAGTTGAAGCAATTAGGGCTCGTGTTCTGGTAGTGTTATCTAGACCTAGTGTACATGCCCCAGTTTTCTCAATTTTAACCTGAAGGTCCCGAGTCAATAGCAGATTACAAAATGCTAATATATCTCTTTAAAATCACCAATTTTGCACAAAACAAAACCCTATGGTATTTTAGTGTAATCCAGGGAAATACTCAGTTAAAGTGACCATAACAACACTTAAATAAGTAAGTTTAACTAACACAAACATCAATTAGCCACAACATCTCACAAATCACCATAATTAGCTCTAAACTAGCTAATTTAACACTAATCAAAGCTAATTAACACACAAGCTAAGAAAACTAGGGAAAGGGTTCAGAAATATACCCTAATGAACCTTCGAGAGCAGGTGAAGAAGTGGAGAAGAGCTGTTGTAGTGGCTGGGGCTGCTGCTGCTACAGTTGCTGCTGCTGCTGCTTGCTTCTGCAGCTGCCGCTGATGCTGCTGCTTGCTTCTGCAGCTGCCGCTGATGCTGCTTGCTTCTGCAGCTGCCGCTGATGCTGTGAGCTGCTGAAGCTCCTTCTGGGGCTGCTGTGGCTGGCTTCTGGTGCTGCTGCTGCTGCCTTCAGGTGAGTGTGTATGTGTGTGTTTAAGAGTGAGAGAATGTGAGGGAAATGAGAGTGAGAGTGAGAAATGAGAGAAACAAACCAACCCCCCCTTCTCACTCTCTCACACTTCATTAAATGAGCATGGCTCATGCCATGTTGCTCCATGCCCTCCCTCTCTCTCTCCCACAAGGTCAACCATTCAAACCAATTTAAAATCCTTTTCAAATTCATTTTATTTAAAAACAACCATACACATTATTAAACCCAAAGTACCTAAACAATATTTATTAACTTAAAGAGAATGGGTTAATCCATCATGCTTACTAATCATGGTCTAACCCCATCTCTAAACCCTAGTTATCATGCACAAGTGTGTGTGTGCCTAGAAAAATTCTAATAAAATACACATAAAATAGGATAAAATAATTGAAACTTAATTTGGTATACTTTTTATTAAAAACCATACATTAAAATATGATTAGCTACAAAACACAATCTATGGTGTTACATATTGATTCATGCAGTTATACTTATTCGATACTTAATGTTTTTTGGATTTGAGGACCGTGGTTGTTACATTAAATTATGCATTATTTGAAAAACCCGGTTTCTCTTGATATGATATTTCAGCTTCCACCATGAGATTCCTCGGTTCTGAGCTTATATATACCCCATGCGAGGAGGTGTCGTGGGCCGTGTACGGGTACATGGTGGAACCTGGTTGGTTCTCCGGGGCAAGAAGATCGACGGTACATGCCGATGAGCCAGGCTGGGGGCGTTTGCCATCCGGTGATAGTATTTGGACTAGACGGATATCTAGGGGATATCGATCGAGATTATGTATGCACATGCCTTGAAGATTTCGGGTGGTTCTTACCCAGGTTCATAGGATGTACGTACATGACACAAGCGGGCCAGTCCCAGGTGATGGCGCCTCAGATTTGAGTATTTTGTGTCGATACTAGACACTTGTTTTCATGAGGTTTTTGGGTGTAGATGTAGGACACTCAGGTTTCATGAGAAATACTCGATATTGGATACTGGTTATATGAGATTTACTTGATATTGGACACTTAGGATATATGATATTTACAAGATATGAGGGCCAATTTGGGGGCTGATTTGTGGAAATTTGGGATTTTGATTGTCTTGTTGGACTTTGGTCCTGCCACGAGTTTAGGATTTCGTGAGGATGACATGTTTTATCCTATACTCCGCATTTACTTTATATGCATTGCTTCATGTATTTGTAGTACCTGATAGAGTATCTTTCATGACTGTTGCATATATATACTGCCATTTATTGCTTCATGTATTAGTTGTACCTGATAGAGTACCTTTCATGACTGTTGCATACATATGGTATCAGCTTGCATGCATTAGATTCGCATTGTACATGCATACTTGCGATTACCTGCATATGTTATTTACTATTCACTAGTTGGCAACTCACCCCCATTGTGCCACAGTGTTTTGCTGGTAGTCCCTCAGGGCAGTCGCGACAGGCTTTTCATCTTTCGTATCATCTTTTGCAGCAGATATCGCTTCGGCTGACTGTGCGCAGTTTTGCTATAGATGGGTTTTGCGGCTATCCGATGTTGTTTATTGTTATCTTTGTACCATGTACTCTCCATCTACCATTTTCATGTATTGACTTAGAGACTTGATGTGAGGACGATATTGTATATTTTTAGTGACTTGGAGGTCTTTTATGCAATTTTACTTATATCGTCTTTTATTTCTTCACTACAGTGTCGTATATCTGTTGTGGCGGTTGTTTTCCGCCGTTGGGCATTGATTTGCTCCCGTTGGGGATGCTTTACTTATATTTATGTTGTACCCATTTTTGGGGTTAGTTTTTACAAAAGAGGTGCTGCCAAAATTTTTAAAAAACTAAAATTTGACTTTAAAGAATTTGTACTCGAGATTTTCAAAAGTTTTAACAATGATCTTATCACTTACTACTTTTGATGGTTTAGATTGCTGGGTTTTCGGATTACTTAAATTGCGTTACTCCTGTGGACGTTGCGTAGTTTAAGGGCTGTCACGTGCCAAATTTCGGGTCGTGACACATCCCCTATTCTGATGAAGTCAAAACCTATGACTGTCACATCAAAAATAGATGATCTATCTCCGCTATATCTTCTTTCGTCTATAAATAGACACAAGCTACTTGTCCACTATGCACGTGCACTTCTAAAGCTAGCTTAGAACGACGCTATACTCATCCTCTTGCCTGGTCTCATAGTCTGGAATAGCAGTAATGACAAGTCTGGGTAAACAAGAACCTCCCTGTCACCTTCATTGAGGCTACCGGAGTACCTCTCGGGTGCCTGAGGTTACCCACCATATCTGCGGAGTGGCTAAAGGAATGTCAATCCAGATTGAATCTTTTGGTCCTATTAAATTTTTAGTAATCATTTGCGGTTCTGGAATCACTCCCAGTTCAACTATACTCCTACTACTGTTTTCTGAAAAATCCATTTTAATAAAACTATGGCGAGTCAAGAATAATATCGCTATTGATCTTCCAGATGGTAGAAAATCAACCCTCGTCATAGCCCGGGTCAACCCATAGACAGCCATTACAGAAACGTGCCTTGAGTTATCCAGAGTCTGGTTTTAAGCATAAGCCGGAAAACTCCATATACATTAACATCGTTAAGATATGATCCATTCTATATAATATAGAAACAGAGGCACTGATTTAATTGGAACCAGATTCAAATCATGCAGCTGTCTCCAGTGTATGTCAACTAAATGGAGAGAGGCCGATCAGCATTACTCAACTTAGGAGTGCGTCCACTTATGAGTAACCTGAAAGAGAAACAAGTTTCTCAAAACCATTTCTATCAACTGTATACCTCATACAAGTATCTACATCTTCGATCAGCATGAAGAATCCTGATACTTGCGACACCTGGTTCTCTTATTTATTCTTGTACCTATCACTTCTCAAAACTTGGACCTTGTATTTCTACGAAACACGTGTCTAAGACTAGAGAAGTCACAAGTAAATAGAATATAGTACGAAGACAAACCCCTTTGTCCTAATGGACACTGAACAACATACAATACTATGTATAAGTGCCCTGAGTTGAATAACTCAAACCCTGTATGTTGTAGGTTGAAAACTGTATTATGGTTATGAAGAATTACACCGCTGTTCAATGCTCCTTACCTAACCATCAACTGATATAGGTAAATGTCATGGACATAATTTCAAAAGGTTATATCTCACTTTATAAAATAAACGTACAGATATATCAATTTGAAATTGGTGCATAACAACGGATATTCAAAACCAAATATTTGCCGTCCGGCAAGAACCCAGGCAATTTCCTCAAATATCACCAATTACTGTTAGTTATATGTATGCCCTAGAGGCCATTACTATACATAGGATGTATATTGTAGTGGATGCTTGGACATATATAGGGAGGACTTTCCTGCTCGATATGATGGTATGCTATCTGGTTGCTCTTTACCTTAACGTGTACACTGATCGTCTCTCTGTTACATGTTGGTAAAGCCCTTAGGATGTGTACTTGACTACCTGGACTATGATGCGGATCATACAAGTGGGGACATGGTAGTCCATAAGCACATCCTTCAAGATCCCTAGTCGTGGGTGTATCGAGACGGGGCATCGATATACCAGAGTAGACTGGCGTATACCTTCTCGACCCATACAGTTGGGCGATGGATGATCCCATATCCATTGGTGTTTGACATCAGAGATGATATACGGGTGCTCAATGGAGACTGGATACACCGGACGGACTTGCCGAGAACTCCCAGATGGTATTATACCTTACGTCAGATGGCAGTTCTCTGGTGACACTGGTACAGGTTAGTTTGTAAACCCGAGATCGTCATAGAGTCTTGTGTGATTCCCACTGTGCTTTGATTTCCACCTTACCACGTCCAAGAGGGCGTGCAAAACGGTGGTTTTTGGGTACAGTCCCGAATCACATGGAGGCAATGAGCGATAGGAGGGGATTCATCTCTCCCGGTATAGGGAGTTGATGTTGCGCTGTGTTCGATTGGCTATAACCGGAAAACCCTTGCCAGGGTTGCTGAGATTTACTGGTAAGTGTTACCAGTAGTTTCTCAAACTGTTATAGACCTCATATCGACACGACTTATCGAGCTACTGTGTCACGACCCGAAATTAGCACGTGACGACCCTAATACTACGCAACGCCTACAGACGTAACACAGTAAAAGAAAGCCAAAACCCAGAAATCTAAACCATGAAAAAACGAAAAAAAAAGATAATAGCAGTTTTGAAACATTTGAAATCACAACCCAAATTCTTTAAAAAGTTCAACTTGCTTTCTTCAAAATTTTGGCAGCACCCCCTTTATAAAAACTAACCCCGAAACGGGTACAACAATTAAAGATAAATAAAGCATCTCCAAACAGGAGCAAATACACGCCCAAAGGCGGAAAACAATCACCACCACAAATATACGGCGCCGTAGCGAAGAAAAAGAAGACGATAGAAAGGAAACTGTATAAAAGACAACACATCCACAATTTATGCAATATCGTCCTCACCAAGTCTCTTAGTCAACAACATAATAGTAGATGGAGAGTACAAGATACAACGAATATACAATATAAATACAGATAACCACCAAAACCCACCTGAACAAAATAGCACACTATGAGCCGATGCTGTATCTGTAGCAAAAAAATGATAGATGAATAGCCAGCCTCGACTACTCTGGGGAACACTCTGTAACACCTGTGGCACAACGGGGGTGAGTTGCCAACTCGTGAATAGTAAATAACATATGCAGGTAATCGGAGGAATGTACGTACATCATGAATCTAAGATATATACAATTTACAGTAATAACAGGTCATATGAATGTAGAATAATGGAAAGTACACTAACAAGTACAACCAATATATATAAAGCAATAATGATATGACACAGTATGCAATAATCATGCAATAGGGGTATGAGAATGTAAATGTGCAACACTCATGAAAGGTACACTAACAGGTACTCGTAATACATGAAACAGTGCACAAATAGATAAAGGTGAGGTATGGAGTGAAATATGGCATTTCCACGGAATCCTGATATCGTGGTAGGATCACAATCCATCAAGACGAATCAAATCCCAATTCCTCAAATCAGTCCCCAAATTGGCTCTCATATCATCTAAGTATCGCATTCTCCTCAATTTCACAATATTAAGTATATCTCGTATATCCCGAATGTACAACATCAAGTATATCTCACATATATCGAATATACAACATCAAGTATATATCACATATATCGAATGTACAACATAAAGTGGATCTCACATATCTCGTATGTACCATATCAAGTATATCTCACATATCTCGAATGTACAACAGCAAGTGGATCTCAAATTTCTCGTATGTACCATATCAGGTATATCTCACATATCTCGTATGTACAATATCAGGTATATCTCACATATATCAAATGTACAACATCCAGTGGATCTCACATATCTCGTATGTACAATATCAGGTATATCTCACATATATCGAATGTACAACAGCAAGTGGATCTCACATATCTCGTATGTACCATATCAAGTATATCTCACATATCTCGTAATTACAATATCAGGTATATCTCACATATATCTCCAGTATCCAATCTCAAATGAATCTCTTATATCCCGAATCAAACTCCAGCCAAATTCTAACATCCTAAGTATAAAGTCATGAATAAATATGATGAGGTCAATACACATATATTAGCGTCCCATTCCACTAATATTGGTGTAAGGGTATATATAACAGCGGCTCAATCCCATGTTATATATACAAAGGAGTAATTAGAAATATCATGAAACCAATATGCCAAGCATCGACACAGAAATGCTGATCTATCAGGTACTGTCACCACGACTGGCCCCCTGATAGGTACGTATCATATGCTATCCCGAGAGCTCGAGTGTCTAGCTCTGACCCTCTCCTCTCGACGTATCCATATGCACATGACTCCCGTCGGTATCCACTCGATAGCCGCTGAGTCATTGGTCCTGTCACCGGAAAGTATGGTTCCCCTAAGCCTCATCGCCTAGCACCGCGACATCGTTCTTGGTTCGGGGTACCCCCGGGGCCCACCATGTACCCACAGACGGTGCCTCATCACTCCTCGAATTGGGCATATATTAGAACCGATAAATCTTATGGTGGCTGCGGAAATATCAATATCAAGGAAACCGGGTCCTTCAAATAATGCATAATTTCATGAACTACCACGGTCTCCAAATCCAGAAAAAATCATGAAAAATCCATATAACAATGCGAAAATCCATGAATATGATATGTTCGCCATATCTGAAATTCAAGCATATAAAGGAAAAACCGCTAATTAACGGCATTAAGTTAATACAAATATCATGCGGTTCCTATTTATCCACTTCTAAATAACATCAAGTGATGGTAAACATGTAGCTAAAACCAGATTTATGTAAAATCAATAAGGTATAGCAAGATATTGTGTCTACCTATAAGCAATGATATAGTATACCCCCTGGGTATAAGAACAGTATGTGCAAGGTATACCTGTAGCTATGACAGGGAGTGTGTATGTACGTATCACTAATCGTACAATACTCTATAGGAATACAGGTAACTAGCATGTAAGTATGTGAGAACATATGTGTAACCATGTAGGTATACAGGTATGCTATAAGTCAATGCGTAAAAAAATATGAATCAAGGTCTCAATGTCCCTAACCAAGCAATATTATATCTATAAGTGGGTTATGCGTGACATGGCAATTATTGACAGTACGTGTAGCATACAATCAGTGCTCGTGCAACATGAATCGTCAATAATATATGCAGTGTCCTACTACTACTAGTCCAGGCACAACTACATCTAAGTAATAGGGTAAAGGCGCAATTCTAACAATAACGTAGAATATGCGACAAGTAATAAAATCTCTAGCCCTGACGCATAACGCCATGCGGGCGATTCCCCTGTAGATGTCAAATCTACTCACCAACACTCCTGGCTAAGTGATGCCTACCACCTGTTTTCCCTTGTCGTAGCGTCCGAAGTCCCCGCTTGCGAACCTAAAATTTCACAAACACATCACATAAGCAAAATATCCTATGACAACAAAAAGATAACGAAACGCGAAGAAAATGCCCGGAAAATTACACTGCGCGCTTATCGCATCTATCGCGCAAGATACCGGCCAAAAACCCTAATTAGGGTCGCTAAACTATAAAACACCATGACTGGACCCCGATCGTCCCGATCACGCAACACAATAAAAGAATTACGAGGAATACAATAGATATAATCTCGCAACGACCAATCGAACCCACGTCGGAAAAATCCCGAAATCTAGTAAGCAACCTATCGCAAAATTCCGCGATAGTTTCAAGCAAATGCATATCTAGCGATTACAAACACCTTAAAATAGCTTAACTAAGCTATCAAAACCATTTCTATATTTTTAACACTCGCTAATTATGTTTTAGCAAAAACCTAGTAAACAAAAACCCTTAATTAAACAAAGTGGTAATTAGCAAAATTTAGCATTTTCTACTAGGTTAAGCTTTTCCAATTCAAAAATTAACACTTCAATTAAATATTAAACACTTAAATTAAGCTTTAAACTTAACTTGAATTTCTAAAACCATATATAAATGAATTAATCATAATATAAAAACTAAACTAAACACATAATTAGCTAACTAAACTAGCTAGAATAAGAATAAAGCAAATATAAAAGGATTAAGGTAAGAATTATACCTCCCCAAGAACAAAAAAATGAAACTTAATTCAACATCTTAGCATCAAAAACCAAGCTTTAAAGAAGATCCATGAAGGATTAGTGAAGGAAATGAAGGAAAAATGATTATATTTGAATTTGTATGAATTAAATTGGATTTTTCATGATTTATTTGATGAAAAATGAGGTGGAAATGATGGAGGGCAACAAGGGGAAGGGAAGGGCCGGCCAAGGGGAGAATGGGGGGATTTTTGGTGAAGTGTGTGGAATTTTCTAGCAAAAGAAAACAATTAATGCACATTTAATGCAAAAATGCCACCTTTTATTCATTTTCTTTTCTTTTAAAAATTAATTCCCTTTGACCAAAAAAAATCTAGATATTTAAAAAGAATGTTCTAAAATAATTTTGGTGATGATTTCCAAATTTTTCATTTAGAAGAAATTTTCCCGATTTTCGTGCACCAAATACTGCTTAAAATAATATTTTATTTGGGAAAAATTCTATCTGAACCAAACTTCCCAAATACCCCTAAAGTTCGTGCACAAGCTTTATTTTAGCTAAACTAGGTGCCGGTAAGCTTATACGGACGTTTGACCGAAATCGAGTTAAAACGGGAAAAACCGACAATTTTGCCCTAAAACGGAAAAAATTCGCAAAACGATTTCTGAAACATTACAATCTTCCCCCCTTAAAGAAATTCGGTCCCCGAATTAAAATTCATCTACGTGTACCTTCAAGAAGAAAATTACAATTTCTCAAATCTCGCTCGCAGCCTCCCAAGTGATCCCCTCACTATACGGTTACGTCCAATAAAACTCTCCACAGATGGCAAGACCCTTGACTGAAGTTTCTCCACCTACCGAGCCACTAATACACATGGCTGCTGGTGAACGAAAATATTGAGTCAAAACTAATGGTCTGTGCTGAATCATGTGAGAAAGTCATGAAGGTAATTGCAAAAATCAACACAAAGAATACGGGGTGAATACTCAATAATCTTGGCGGAAGTGCCAAATTAAAGGCAACGAACTAACTCGCTTAAAGGATCTCAAAAGGACCTAAAATTCTGGGATAAGCTTCCCAAAACTCAACACGTCATTCATCGGAAAAGTCCGTAGGAATACATGCTCTACCCACTGCGAACTCAAGTTTACGACCAACACGGTCGACATAAGACCTCTGTCTGCACTGGGCTACTCATCCTGACCTGAACCAACTGGATCATCTCTAAAGTTTAGAGACTAGCTGAGGTCCAAAATCCTACTACGCAGAGTCAGAAAAACAGATTGGTGATCCACACGACCTAACTAAACCTAAAGGTTGCCAATTGGAGTGTCTCTTGATAACAACTATCGACGCAGAACCCTAACAATGGCTAGTGACGATCCCCAACTACGGACAACAACTAACACAAACACACAACAAGACAAACACCTTGAAATGAAACCTGAAATTTCTCTTTACATTCCTGTCCACCCGTAACTATCTCACAAGTCACGTCAATGTTGGCGGAACCTGAATGAACATAGAGAATTGACAGATGTGCTTGCTCTAGGATTCCACGTCCCTACCCGATAAAATCAGGTACACAAATACATTCCTAACTTAGCACACCCTTGTCACAATCAAAGACTCTGAATCATTACCCAGCTGAGTATACTCAAGTATCTCTAACGAACGAGCGTCGGCGGGCAGTGTCACAACCACACAAAATCGAGCCACTCTCGTGAAACATTACAGTTAAATCACAAAGTCGCCCCAACCAAAAGCAAGAACTGATGCAGTTGCTAACCAAATCTCTAACTGCTGAAAACTCCGTACACATGCCTCAGTCCAAAGAAAAGAAACCTCCATTCCGGTCATTCCAGTCAACGGTGCAGCAATACGCTAATAATACTGCACGAAACGGCGGCAAAAACCTGCTAAGCCCAAAATCAGCGGACCTCCGTCCTGCACACAAGTCTGGGCCTAAGCTGTACGGTCACGACCTCCCTCGGAACCATACGAAACCGTCTCTCGTAACTATAAGTCCCAGGAGTCAAAAAAACAAGCCTGAAGGAACACTCCGAGAACCTAGCAAACAGCTGGGGCTCTACCAATGTCTGCAAAACAAATCCTCAAGTGCTGCTCCTGTTCCTCAAGACACACTAGAAAAGACCAAAATGTCGTCAATAACACAACAAAACTGGTCGAGGAACTGTCTGAAGAAATCTGGTGCATCATATCCACGAATGCTGCTAGGGCATTGGTGAGTCCAAAGACACCACGAAAACACACAAAGCCATAGCACGCACAAGAGCAGTATTCGGAATGCCATCACTCCGAACCCGCAACGACGATGACCTGATCCCAACAACTTAGAAAAAGTCCCGCACTCTGGAGCTGATCGAAGAAATCGTCAATGAGAGGTAAATGATACCTATCCGCACCGTAAGCCGGTTCAATTAACGATCTATCAATCCACAACCGCACTCTGTCGTCTTTCTCCTTGATGAACAAAAAAAATAGGAGCTCCGAAAAGCGAAACACTCGGACACACAAACCTCCCCAACAACAACTCTGCAGCAGATCCTTAAGCTCTCTAAGCTTCGCTAGCTTATCTGGAACGTCAGAAAACTCTCGTACGAAAGGAACCCGGTACAACAATCCCACCGTGGCTCCGGTATCTCGAATAAACGCCAAGAATCCACGACGTCTCCTCCAAAAGCTGACTAGCGAAAAAGGCTAAATTCAAGTTGTGAGAGGCGGCACAACTATCCACCTGCACAACAAGAACTGACTCACCGGGAAAACAATTTCTGACTGTTTCCTCACGGTAGTCCACAGACACCTAACACGTAGCTAACCAATCCATTCCCAGGAGAACGTTAAATCCAACCTCTCTAGAAGGATCAAGTGACGGATGAATTTCCTAACCGATTGGCATACGACTGAAATACGTGTCGCGCAACAAAAGAATCGCTGACAGAAGTTAACACAACAAACGGCTGATCTAGCTAACATGAATCCCCTCGTCCCAAACCTCAGCTACTCCCGCAACGGTCACGAAAGCTGTCTCGACGACTAAGCCTCTATCTCTGAGCTGATACCCCGGTACAAGTCCTCCACGGTTCCGGAACTCCCGAAGTCTCTGGAATACATGTCTCGTCAGCTAGGGCTGCATCCACTGGTGTTACGTAAGTGACGGAAAGCTGTGTGCTGATCGCAAGGAACAACTGGGTAACAGGGGTGACAACCTCCTGTCGCTGCGCTTGAATGGTCTCCACTAAAGAACTCATCATCGGGCGGAAGTCCAGCATCTCTGCTACAAGCCTAGCGATACTATCTGTCAAAGGCGGATCCTTCTGCACCTGTGCAACGAGCGTTTCATCCTGGTCAGTCCTTGACCCTCCCGAGTTAACTCTAACCTCGGCCCTCTCTGCACCTCACTGAGTGCCCATAGTCATCGGTGGCAAAGGCTATAAATAGGGATAGGATTCGATATGAACACGGAAATCGAATCATCAAGGAAGGAATTTCAAGTAATTGTACTTAGGTCACTTTAGCCAGAGTACTGCATCGTGAGTATGCTGCAGACATACACACACTACATTACTCTGCTTAAGCTACCTACTCCATCATATAAAGGTCATCCTACACTCCATAAGGTAAAAACCTAGCGCTCTGATACCAACTTTGTCACGACCCGAAATTCGCACGTGACGGCCCTAATACTACGCAACGCCTACAGACGTAACGCGGTTAAGAAAGCCAAAACCCAGAAATCTAAACCATGAAAAAACGAAAAAAAAGATAATAGCAGTTTTGAAACATTTGAAATCACAACCCAAATTCTTTAAAAAAGTTCAACTTGCTTTCTTCAAAATTTTGGCAGCACCCCCTTTATAAAAACTAACCCCGAAACGGGTACAACAATTAAAGATAAATAAAGCATCTCCAAACGGGAGTAAATACACGCCCAATGGTGGAAAACAATCACCACCACAAATATACGACGCCGTAGCGAAGAAAAAGAATACGATAGAAAGTAAACTGTATAAAAGACAACAAATCCACAATTTATACAATATCGTCCTCACCAAGTCTCTAAGTCAACAACATAATAGTAGATGGAGAGTACAAGATACAACGAATATACAATACAAATACAGATAACCACCAAAACCCACCTGAACGAAACACCACACTGTGAGCCGCTGCGGTATCTGTAGCAAAAAAATGATAGATGAATAGCCAGCCTTGACTACTCTGGGGAACACTCTGTAACACCTGTGGCACAACGGGGGTAAGTTGCCAACTCATGAATAGTAAATAACATATGCAGGTAATCGCAGGAATGTACGTACAACATGAATCTAAGATAGGCAATTTACAGTAATAACAGGTCATATGAATGTAGAATAATGGAAAGTACACTAACAAGTACAACCAATATATATAAAGCAATAATGATATGACACAGTATGCAATAATCAAGCAATGGGGGTATGAGAATGTAAATGTGCAACACTCATGAAAGGTACACTAACAGGTACTCCTAATACATAAAACAGTGCACAAATAGATAAAGGTGAGGTATGGAGTGAAATATGTCATTTCCATGGAATCCTGACATCGTGGTAGGATCACAATCCATCAAGACGAATCAAATCCTAATTCCTCAAATCAGCCCCCAAATTGGCTCTCATATCATCTAAGTATCGCATTCTCCTCAATTTCATAATATTAAGTATATCTCGTATATCCCGAATGTACAATATCAAGTATATCTCACATATATCGAATATACAACATCAAGTATATATCACATATATCGAATGTACAACATCAAGTGGATCTCACATATCTCGTATGTACCATATCAAGTATATCTCATATATCTCGAATGTACAACAGCAGGTGGATCTCATATATCTCGTATGTACCATATCCGGTATATCTCACATATCTCGTATGTACAATATCAGGTATATCTCACATATATCAAATGTACAACATCAAGTGGATCTCACATATCTCGTATGTACAATATCAAGTATATCTCACATATATCGAATGTACAACAGCAAGTGGATCTCACATATCTCGTATGTACCATATCAAGTATATCTCACATATCTCGTATGTACCATATCAAGTATATCTCACATATCTCGTATGTACAATATCAGGTATATCTCACATATATCTCCAGTTTCCAATCTCAAATGAATCTCTTATATCCCGAATCAAACTCCAGCCAAATTCTAACATCCTAAGTATAATGTCATGAATAAATATGATGAGGTCAATACACATATATTAGCGTCCCATTCCACTAATATTGGTCTAAGGGTATATATAACAGCGGCTCAATCCCCTGTTATATATACAAAGGAGTAATTAGAAATATCATGAAACCAATGTGCCAAGCATCGACACATAAAAGCTGATCTATCAGATGCTGTCACCACGACTGGCCCCCTGATAGGTACGTATCATACGCTATCCCGAGAGCTCGAGTGCCTAGCTCTGACCCTCGCCTCTCGACATATCCATACGCACATGACTCCCGTCGGTATCCACTCGATAGCCGCTGAGTCATTGGTCCTGTCACCGGAAAGTATGGTTCCCCTAAGCCTCATCGCCTAGCACCGTGACATCGTTCTTGGTTCGGGGTACCCCTGGCCCTACCATGTACCCACAGACGGTGCCTCCTCACTCCTCGAATCGGGCATATATCAGAAGCGATAAATCTCATGGTGGCTGCGGAAATATCAATATCAAGGAAACCGGGTCCTTCAAATAATGCATAATTTCATGAACTACCACGGTCCCCAAATCCAGAAAACATCATGAAAAATCCATATAACAATGCGAAAATCCATGAATATAATATGTGCGCCATATCTGAAATGCAAGCATTTAAAGGAAAAACCGCTAATTAACTACATCAAGTTAATACAAATATCATGCGGTTCCTATTTATCCACTTCTAAATAACATCAAGTGAAGGTAAACATGTAGCTAAAACCAGATGTATGTAAAATCAATAAGGTATAGCAAGATAATGTGTCTACCTATAAGCAATGATATAGTATACCCCCTGGGTATAAGAACAGTATGTGTAAGGTATACCTGTAGTTATGACAGGGAGTGTGTATGTACCTATCACTAATGGTTAAATACCCTATAGGAATACAGGTAACTAGAATGTAAGTATGTCAGAACATATGTGTAAGCATGTAGGTATACAGGTATGCTATAAGTCAATGCGTAAAGAAATATGAATCAAGGTCTCAATGTCCCTAACCAAGCAATATTATATCTATAAGTGGGTTATGCGTGACATGGCAATTATTGACGGTGTGTGTAGCATACAATCAATGCTCGTGCAACATGAATCGTCAATAATATGTGCATTGTCCTACTACTACTAGTCCAGGTACAACTACATCTAAGTAATAGGGTAAAGGCGCAATTCTAACAATAACGTAGAATATGTGACAAGTAATAAAATCTCTAGCCCTGACGCATAACGCCATGCCGGCGATTCCCCTGTAGATGTCAAATCTACTCACCAACACTCCAGGCTAAGTGAAGCCTACCACCTGTTTTCCCTTGTCGTAGCGTCCGAAGTCCCTGCTTGCGAACCTAAAATTTCACAGTCACATCACATAAGAAAAATATCTTATGACGACAAAAAGACAACGAAACGCGAAGAAAACGCCCGGAAAATTACACTGCGCGCTTAGCGCATCTATCGCGCACGATACCGGCCAAAATCCCTAATTGGGGACGCTAAACTACAAAACACCATGACTGGACCCCGATCGTCCCGATCACGCAACACAATAAAAGAATTACGAGGAATACAATAGATATAACCTCGCAACGACCAATCGAACCCACGTCGGAAAAATCCCGAAATCTAGTAAGCAACCTATCGCAAAATTCCGCACTAGTTTCAAGCTAATGCATATCTAGCGATTAAAAACACCTTAAAATAGCATAACTAAGCTATCAAAACCATTTCTATATTTTTAACACTCGCTAATTATGTTTTAGCGAAAACCTAGTAAGCAAAAACCCTTAATTAGACAAAGTGGTAATTAGCAAAAATTAGCATTTTCTACTAGGTTAAGCTTTTCCAATTCACAAATTAACACTTCAATTAAATATTAAACACTTAAATTAAGATTTAAGCTTAACTTGAATTTCTAAAATCATATATAAATGAATTAATCATAATATAAAAACTAAACTAAACACATAATTAGCTAACTAAACTAGCTAGAATAAGATTAAAGCAAATATAAAAGGATTAAGGTAAGAATTATACCTCCACAAGAACACAAAAATGAAACTTAATCCAACATCTTAGCATCAAAAACCAAGCTTTAAAGAAGATCCATGAAGGATTAGTGAAGGAAATGAAGGAAAAATGATTATATTTGAATTTGTATGAGTTAAATTGGATTTTTCATGATTTATTTGATGAAAAATGAGTTGAAAATGGGTGGAAATGGTGGAGGGCAGCAAGGGGAAGGGAAGGGCCGGCCAAGGGGAGAATGGGGGGATTTTTGGTGAAGTGTGTGGAATTTTCTAGCAAAAGAAAACAATTAATGCACATTTAATGCAAAAATGCCACATTTTATTCATTTTCTTTTCTTTTAAAAATTAATTCCCTTTGACCAAAAAAAATCTAGATATTTAAAAAGATGGTTCTAAAATAATTTTAGTGATGATTTCGAAAATTTTCATTTAGAAGAAATTTTCCCGATTTACGTGTATCAAATACCGCTTAAAATAATATTTTATTTGGGAAAAATTCTATCTAAACCAAAACCTCCCAAATACCCCTAAAGTTCGCGCACAAGCTTTATTTTAGTTAAACTAGGTGCCGGTAAGCTTATACGGATGTTTAATCGAAATCGGGTTAAAACGGGAAAAACCGACAATTTTGTCCTAAAACGGAAAAATTCGCAAAACGATTTCTGAAACGTTACTTACTGGGGTATGACGTTTACCACCCCTAGGCGAGATATGCGACATATCAGACGAACAGACCGGACTGTACGGTAAGTGTTACTGGTTGGATTCACAGGAGTGTGAGCGGGTTTGCTCGTTGATCTTCTGATCGCTCAATACCCGGGTGGCCGTTACGTTTAGCACACCGCTTGCGGCTTGTGGGTGTTTGATATGATCATCACCTGCTGCCGGCGTATTGACGAGTCTTTAGAGTTCTACACGGAGGTTTCCTGGCTCAAGCGAAACGAAATAGGAGCGCATATGAGATATGTGCGGGACCGAGAATAATACCAGTATGTGATACTGAATTCTATTCTCGCGATTTGTATCATCGAACGGTTATATGAGATATAGCCGGGTTACCGAATCAAATGTTGATTCGATATATTGATACAATTGATATTAGTCGGTTATATGCAGTATGACCGGATCATTAAATCAAGTGTTGATTTAATGATTTAATGTATAATTATATATTTGTTATATTACTTAAATTAACTAGTATTTGTTCACTTAAGATTGATTTTCTCACTTGATGTGCACAAGTTGTATATGTGATATATGTTTGTGCACTACTTTGTATCATGATTGATGATACATGCAAATTTGGGTGTGTGTATGCTATACACCATGTTTAGGTTAATGGTTTGGTATTATTTATTTTATTTCATTTATTTATTTATTCATTTTGGCAAGAAATAAAATGGTGGCTTTCTTTGGATTTTTTTTGAAGCTTCATGAAGCTTTGAATAGCTTTGACCATTTTGTTTCTTTCCTTAACCTAACCATTCACCTAAACCCCAGTTTAGTCTCTACACTAGTTAAACTCACCCATGGTTGCATTATGATAACCATCACTTGATTTTCTTTTTGGAAATAATTTCATAATTCTTTTTCTTTCTTCTTCTTCTTCATCTTCTTCAAGAGGTGAAGATAGCTTACTAGAAAATTCTAAGTGATGATTCCAAGTGAGAAATCCAAATCCAAAGTGAACCCACTTCTTATTTCTTCATTCTCTACCACTTGCCATGTAGTAGAGGGTGTTTTCTTCAAAAGTTTCTTGACCTAGTGAAGATGGAGCTTGAGTTTGAGTTGCCTCGACGTAGATCATCTTCGGCATCGAAGTCAACGATCTAGCCCGATTATTTCTCCGACGAAACCATCGCTAGAGTCCGGGATTCCGATGATCGCAGCGGAGGGACGTCAACACGGAGCTAGAGAAATGGTGGAGCGGATCTACAAAGGTTGCAGTCCCTTTCACTTAGTCTAAATGTGATTTACTTGCATAGTTATCACCTAATCTCTAGTTAACGATCGCATTAGGGTTTCTCGGCACCTAGAAAATTTTGAATTTGGCATGGTTGATGCCTTCTGGAACCTCTTGAGTGTGCCTAGGAACCCTACAGTGGTATCAGAGCCTAGCTAGAGCCTTAGGCGTAGTGTAGATGATGTTAGAAACCCGATCGAACCCCGAAACCCTAAATTTCACCCTTTTCTGTACATTTTTTGAAATCGTGGATTTTTGTGAATTAAAAATACTCAAAAAATTCAGCAGGGTTTTCTAGGAATTACAGTGAAACACGTGGCCCTGATTCCATCATTGAGCCGCGGAACTGCGGCCTAACCCCTGGTTGGGCGGCGGTTCCGCGGCAAGAAAGTGGCTTCTTGCTCCACTGTTTCTACAGTAATGTCCACATGGTAGTCCTCTGTGTTTTGGGTAATTTTAATTTACACTCAAGAGTTGAGTAATCAGGGGTGTTTTGGGGATTCGATGATTCGATCGGAAACTTTAACTGTGTCTATGTGTTTTTCCGGGTAATTTAGAATATGTTAAAAAAGTTCGACCGGATATAAATACCCAATTTTTCCCCTGCGGGGAAATTTCCAAGTGTTGGATTTTTCCATGGTTTAAGAACGTTCTAAGTAGTGCAAGTAACGCGATGGTCCCTCTAGAAGACAACAAACCTTAACTCGATTATGTGACCGTCTTGAACTGCCCTTTGAACCTTAGGGTTTGGGGCAGTACGGCGTGCCACATGTGAGGCGTTGGCTTGACCCTTCTACGGCTGGACCATTGGTACTATGGCATGAAGTGAATGTTTTTAAACTTATTTCATGTGTTGAGCTGTTTCGGGAAAACTTGGGCGTTTGATTGTTCGATCGGAAAGTTTAACATTTTCTATTTATCCGGAATGTGATACAATATTTGGAATCCACAAGTAGTTATGAGATAACTGATTTGGATGTTATAAACATAGCAGTTTAGTCTCACTTGATCGGTTGCCACGGAATTTTGATGTGATCAAAAGTCCGTCGCAATCTCGTAGCGTACGCGGATACTCGCTGGTAAAACTTAATAGATAGCCATGCCCCATAGCCCCGACCAAGTGACTGTAGGAGAACCCCGTCGCCGAAAGCATCCATTCGGGTGCTCGCGGCAGCGGTGTTCCGCCTTGGTGCACTTCGTCGACGGCATCGGTGTTGCGGCTGCCTACTAAAGTTTGCGACGAACATTCGATCAGGATGTCGGGAATCTTGTTGAATTGCCTGACTTGATATTGAAAAGTGTTTTCGATAATGAGACTAAAATGCGAGGTTTATAATTGTTAGGCATGCGATGTCTAAGGAATTCATTTAGTTAGGCATGCGATATCTAAAGTGGTTGCGGATTCCAACTGTTGTAGTTTTACACTTTCTTTTCTGTGACCGTAAGTGTAATATGTGATATCGCCGGTTTCGTTGCTATATGTCAACGACAATTGGGATACGCATGTTTACTTACGTTGATGACTTGTGATGTTATGTGTTGCTGGATATGTTATACTGGATCGTCGTGTTTGAATAGCCGGGGGTTTTTATGAGAGATGAGTGTTTTTCATTTTCATTCATGTAAATAACTTGTATGTAATATTCTTTTATTGGGGCACTTCCAGGTTGCGGAAGATGTCACCATTGTATGTTATTTACTTTTCCGCACTAGGATAGACCCAAGGAGGAAGGCACAAGTAACCTGGTTGTGGAGTCCAGTGGGAGACCAACTCGAGGAGTCGAGTCCGGGTCTCCTAACTCTAGAATTGGTAGGGTTGCTTGCCGCTCTCGTAGGGGTCTAGGAGTGTGGGTTTGGCTATTCATCGCAACCGTGGAATCCGTGTTTTATACTGGCTCGTATTAAAAACACGGACGTCCTAGTATATCCAATGTTTCATATGATTCTTCTGCTGCGATATCTGTGATGTGATCATTTGATATTCTGTGATGGATACTGTATATAGTATATATGATATATTATATAGACTTTACTTATGTTTTACACCCGCTCTGCCATTAGTTACCTAACCTAACGGTGCACGAGGGGACATCGAGGCGAATGCGGATGGCATAAGTGTACGTCGTATTTATCTGTGATGTTTAGGTAACTTAAATGATGGGACTTCATTAATGTGATTAATGAAAGAAAAAGAAACCCAAATGATGTTGTGGAATCGAATTTTCAAAAACAGGTAGCTACAGTTCTTGCTTTGCATCGCGGTGTTCCTTGTAGAACATCCTGCACCTTATTCGATAAGGAAAGGGCCGAGATCCCTTCACCGGGAGTGACCCCTTTAGCAATAACTGGCAGATGCTACAACCCTCGGTTTGTCTTTTGATTGCTTCTATAGTTTTTTCTTTGCACAGCGGTATACATGATATATCCTGCACCTTATTCGATAAGGAAAGGGCCGACGATCCCTTCACCGGGAGTGACTCCTTTAGCAAAACTAGAAAAGCCTAAAAAACACTCCATCTAAAATTCATTCGATTCTACAACGATATCAAGTTCATTACGCAATAGGTTTTCAGAAAAACCTGTCGTAGCCCTCCGTCATTTCAGATAAGTAGTAGTTAGTATTCGTGCTACGTTTGTTGGCCTACGTCAAGGCGTAGTGTGCGGTAGCTAACTAGTATTTATCTGCTTATGCATATATGCAGATTGGATTAGGGTAGTCGTGCGACTTTGTTGGCCTGCGTCAAGGGTCGTGCGGGTGGGTTTAATTGAATCAGGAAATGACGGGTAGAACTTGACTAGCGCACTATGGTTTGTTGGCCTGCGTCAAGGTCATAGGACACTAGGGGCAAAATTATCGGGAATTTCAAGTGTTGAAATTTGCAATGAGATTGCATACCTTCTATGAGATAGTTGGATCCCGATACCCCCTGCGAGTAAGAGTTACTCCTGGGAGAGTTTTACACATTACAATTAGCCGATCAAGTAGGTGTCTAGAAAGGTGTCAATGGGGTTACGCCTCTAGGAAAACGAGGTTTACTGTAATTAGGTCCGTGCGAAAGCACGGGGAACCTCCCTCAAAGTACCGACACTGGCCTGGCTGAAAGATTGGCGAACTTGTAGTGTGTAATTAATCCCGGCTAGTCTTTCCTTTTAGGGTTTGAAGGAAGATTTGATAAAAAAAATAGTGGGAGCCATCCTGATTAGATAAAATAATAACCAATCTGATCTTGCAAGAGCGCACGCAGAGTGTTTTCTTCTCTCTCTCTCTCCAGGAAGCGACCATATCACGCTTTAATCAAGATAATAAAACGGATATGTTAACCGAACCCGCTTGTTTTACTGAGCTGGGGAACGTTGGTCCCGCTCCAACTTATAATTGTTATAAGACAGAGCAGGAAATTGGGGAATACCAGAATTCCTATGCCGCCCTAACGAAGAAAGTGCATATGATGCATCTCCTTCGGGTGTGTTCATTACAAAGAACTGTTTCACTGTATCCTCTACGTCCTGGGTATTTGATCCCAGATCAGGATCCCGCAAATGTAATCTGTTACATGGGCTACAGAAAAGTAGAGAACTGAGAACGGGTGATAAGTTTCATGAGACAGAAAACGGTGCAAGTGTTGCAGCCAAGTGTGTTGGTCACTGTCACCCTGTATTTCCAAATACATTGATTCTGAGCGAATGTTATTAGATACCGAACCTGATATACAAAATCATATCAGTCTCTTTATTAGTTAAGAAATGATAAAATTTTGTATTGGTGGATAATGTTTTGAACATTTCCTATATCAAAAGTTGATCGGTTCAGGCACGTTATCTAAAAGCATTGATGTTCTAAATCAAACTATAGTTCTTAGCATAAGGAACACACACAAGAGGAAGAGTTTAGACATGAACGGATCCTTCTTGAGGTACTGTAGACTAGGTCATATCAATGCGACCCGACTAACTAAGTTGCACATAGATGCATATTTAAATCTGTTTGAATTTACATCTTGTGAAAACTTGCCGGTCATGTCACAAAGATAAGATGACCACAGCTCTGTTTATTTGAAGCAGAGAAAGAGTTAGTGTACTCTTGGGATGATACATGTTGATGTATGATGGTCCCCTGTCTACACATGCCAAGACCGGTTCTTTATACTTCATTACATTATCTGATGATCTCTTTAGATTCAGACATATGTTCCTGTTGAAACACAAGTCCGAACCTTTTGAGATATTCACAGAATATAAGTTAGAAGTAGAGAACCAAAACGGGTATAAGTATTATGTCCTTTGATGTGATCAGGGAGGAGAATATTTGAGCACGGAAATCCTGGACTATTCTAAAGGAGAATGAGATTCTCTCTCAGCATTACTCCTCCGTATACACCATAGCACGATGGTATATCGGGGCGGAGCAATAGCACCCTATGTGATATAGTGTGCTCTATGATGAGTACTACTGAGTTTCCTATTTCCTTTTGGGAGTTATGCACTTATGAAGTTGCATACCAATTGAATAGGGTTCAAATCAAATCAGTTGCCTACCACTTCATATGAGATATGGAATGGGAAGAACCTATCTCTTAAGTAAGTTAAGATTTAGGGTTGTCCGGCCTATATCTAAAAGCAAAATCTGGACAAGCTCGAGGCAAGGTCAGTTATATAGAACTTGAAAGGTTCCAGCTATACAAACTGCAGCTGGTGATTTGCAGAACCAAAGCATTCAATAGTCCCCGACGAACCTCAGCCTCTCCGCTGATCTAGTAGGGTTCCTCATCCGCCCGAGAGATACTTCGGTTTCTCGATGACAGTGGGAGCAAGGATTGCATCATGAGATGATGACCCAACTAGTTTCGAATAGGCCATCAAGAGTGGGACTCTGTAAGAATGGCTGGATGCTTAGCGATCTGAGATGGAATCCTTATACACCAACAAAGTATGGACTTTAGTTGCTTTATCTGAAGGGTTGAATCCCCATCAGGAGCAAGTATATCTTGATAAGATTACTTGGTGTACATGGAAAAGTTGAGACTTTCAAAACTAGACATGTTAAAAGTTTGCATCATTGACCAGGTATGGATTATGATGAAACCTTTTCTAAGTAGCTATGCTTAAGTCCATCCAGATCCTACTTGCCACGGCTACATACCATGACTACGATATCTGGCGGTTGGGTGCCATGACTGCTTTTCTAAGTGATGTTTTAGAAGAGTGCGTCTATAAGTACACAGCCAGAGGGCCTCGTAGACAGTGGGAGCAGCGGAAACGCGAGCAAGATGTTTTATGTGATAAAGCAGGCATCGCAGAGTTGGAACGTCTGTTTTGATGTGTTAGTCAAAGAGTTTCACATCATCAAAATGGTAGATGAACCTTGTATAAACAAAAGGGTAGTAGGGTGTATGGTGGTGATCCTCGTAGAGTACGTGGATGACATACTCTTGATAAGAAAGGAGTTTCCTATGCTACGCTCGGTCAATCTCCGCTTATCACAATGATTCTCCATATAGGATCAAAGTCATACCTACTAAATCCTGGGTTTTGGATTTATGAGATAGATCTAATTGGATATTAGGATACTCACTAGTTGTAGTGAGATGGTATCAATTGATCATGGGGAAAATCACTGGAAACGTTCCAGGGTGATAAGGACGACTGAATGCCAGTCGCAGGCATTGTCTTTACCCAAAGTAAAGGGACGGTATGTTGGAAGAGTTCCAAGCTGGATACCGTGGCATACTAGACGATAAAGGCTGGATACATCGCTACCAAAGATACTACCAAAGAGGCAGTTTGGGTGTATATTGGTTCATGAGATGAACTAGGTTCCTACTATTGTATGACAATGGAAGTGTGTCTTTGGCCCAGGAACCCCGGTCCCATCAGTGACCCAGACGTATTCTGAGGCAGCATCACCTGATCATGGAGATAGTTGATCTCCAGGGTGATCGAGGTTGGGAGAGTAGACTCAGAGGACAACACGGCAGATCTACTCACAAAGGCCTTTTCCCAGAGAGAGACTTTTATGGGATGGTTGAGTATGAGATACTGCAACCACTGCTACAGATGGCCCTAGTGCAAGTGGGAGATTGTTAGTTATATGTATGCCCTAGAGGCCATTACTATACATAGGATGTATATTGTAGTGGATGCTTGGACATATATAGGGAGGACTTTCTTGCTCGACATGATAGTATGCTATCTGGTTGCTCTTTACCTTAACGTGTACACTGATTGTCTCTCTGTTACATGTTGGTAAAGCCCTTATGATGTGTACTTGACTACCTGGACTATGATGCGGATCATACTAGTGGGGACATGTTAGTCCATAAGCACATCCTTCAAGGTCCCTAGTCGTGGGTGTATTGAGACGGGCATCGATATACCAGAGTAGACTGGCGTATACCTTCTCGACCCATACAGATGGGCGATGGATGATCCCATATCCATTGGTGTTTGACAATAGAGATGATATACGGGTGCTCAGTGGAGACTGGGTACACTGGACGGACTCGCCGAGAACTCCCAGATGGTATTATACCTTACGTCAGATGGCAGTTCTCTGGTGACACTGGTACAGGTTAGTCTGTAGACCCGAGATCGTCATAGAGTCTTGTGTGATTCCCACTGTGCTTTGATTTCCACCTTACCACGTCCAAGAGGACGTTAAAAACGGTGGTTTTTTGGTACAGCCCCGAATCACATGGAGGCAATGAGCGATAGGAGGGGATTCGTCTCTCCCGGTATAGGGAGTTGATGTTGCGCTGTGTTCGATTGGCTATAACTCAAAAACCCTTGCCAGGGTTGCTGAGATTTACTGGTAAGTGTTACTAGTAGTTTCTCGAACTGCTATTGACCTCATATCGACACGACTTATCGAGCTACTGGGGTCTGACGTTTACCACCGCTAGGCGAGATATGCGACATATTAGACGGACAGACCAGACTGTACGGTAAGTGTTACTGGTTGGATTCACAGGAGTGTGAGCGGGCTTGCTCGTTGATCTTCTGATCGCTCAATACCCGGGTGGCCGTTACGTTTAGCACACCGCTTGCGGCTTGTGGGTGTTTGATATGATCATCACCTACTGCCGACGTATTGACGAGTCTTTAGAGTCCTACACAGAGGTTTCCTGGCTCAAGCGAAACGAAATAGGAGCGCATATGAGATATGTGCGGGACAGAGAATAATACCAGTATGTGATACTGAATTCTATTCTTGCGATTTGTATCATCGAACGGTTATATGAGATATAGCCGGGTTACCGAATCAAATGTTGATTCGATATATTGATACAATTGATATTAGTCAGTTACATGCTGTATGACCGGATCATTAAATCAAGTGTTGATTTAATGATTTAATGTATAATTATATATTTGATATATTACTTAAATTAACTAGTATTTGTTCACTTAAGATTGATTTTCTCACTTGATATGCACAAGTTGTATATGTGATATATGTTTGTGCACTAGTTTGTATCATGATTGATGATAGATGCAAACTTGGGTGTGTGTATGCTATACACCATGTTTAGGTTAATGGTTAGGTATTATTTATTTCATTTCATTTATTTATTTATTCATTTTGGCAAGAAATAAAATGGTGGCTTTCTTTGGATTTTATTTGAAGCTTCATGAAGCTTTGAATTGCTTTGACCATTTTGTTTCTTTCCTTAACCTAACCATTCACCTAAACCCTAGTTTAGTCTCTACACTAGTTAAACTCACCCATGGTTGCATTATGATAACCATCACTTGATTTTCTTTTTGGAAATAATTTCATAATTCTTTTTCTTTCTTCTTCTTCATCTTCTTCAAGAGGTGAAGAAAGCTTACTAGAAAATTCTAAGTGATGATTCCAAGTGAGAAATCCAAATCCAAAGTGAACTCACTTCCTATTTCTTCATCCTCTACCACTTGCCATGTAGTAGAGGGTGTTTTCTTCACAAGTTTCTTGACTTAGTGAAGATGGAGGTTGAGTTTGAGTCGCCTGGACGTAGATCATCTTCGGCATCGAAGTCAACGACCTAGCCCGATTATTTCTCCGACGAAACCATCGCTAGAGTCCGGGATTCTGATGATCGCAGCGGAGGGACGTCAACACGGAGCTAAAGAAATGGTGGAGCGGATCTACGAAGGTTGTAGTCCCTTTCACTTAGTGTAAATGTGATTTATTTGCATAGTTATCGCCTAATCTCTAGTTAACGATCGAATTAGGGTTTCTCGGCACCTAGAAAATTTTGAATTTGGCATGGTTGATGCCTTCTGGAACCTCTTGAGTATGCCTAGGAACCCTACAATTACAATGAATTCCGATATAATGAGGATGATCACCTAATTCCCAATAACTTACTCCCACTCATCATCTGTAAAACTATACAGATGTGAGAAGAAAACCTGGTAAATACATACCTTGGAGTAAGGACCTAATTGGGAAATCAGTTTTCTGTTAATAACGCATAGTGAAACTGAAACATGAAAATGTTTCGAAGGGCTATCCGGATATTCCTAGTAATGCCTCTTCCATTATCAGATTCATGACTGTAACCGTATATTTCTTTACCATCTCCCAAAATCCCTTTATATGTCTTTAGTCATTACCTTCTGTACACCTCCTTTAGGCTAAATGGTTTTCTTCCTTCCCTACCGTTTGACACCAGCCAATGCTTTGGAAGAAGACTATCTAGTAAGCGTAATAGGTGTACTGTTCTAATCCTAGGAGCACTCGCAACCTGAGAGAAGGTAAATATTAGAGACAACTGAATGAACCTTATTCTATTTCTCCTGAACCAGAATCCATCTCCGAACAGGAACAAGTTCCTTCGAGTTCGTATATAACCATACGATGGAGTATCCAAATAAACTGTGGATCTTCGTAGTGATACGAGATGTTCTGGAGAAATTCAAAGGTGAAGTAGGAGTGGCGATGAATAACGTGGTTTGGTCGTGAATGATAGCAGTCGCAATTTACTTTTCCCTCTTTCTAATCCCTTTATTTTATCTTTACTTATTACCTTCTGTACACCCAACTTAGGCTAATTGGTTTTCTCCTTTACCTACCTTTCGGCACCTACTTATGGTTTGGAAGAAGACTATCCAATAAGCATAATAGGTGTACCCTCTCCAAATCCTAGGAGCCCTCACAACCTGAGAGAAGGTAAAAGGAAAACACAACTGAATAGTCCTATTCATTCTCTCCAGAACCACAATCCATCCTCGAAAAAGTTCTTTCGATTTCGTATGTAATTATACGATGGATTTAACCAATGGAAGTGGATGTTCGTAATGATACGGGGTGTTCTAGAGAAATGCAAAGAGCAAAAGAAGGAGTGGCAATGATGCATGCAACTCAGACAATCTAAAAGCCAGTGTTTTAAAAAAGTTCGGTTAACTTGGTTACTGAGTTATAGTCCAGGGTCGGGCCATGGTCGCTCTCAAAGAGAGAGAGAAAGAAACACTCAGCATGCACTCTAACCTAGATCAGAATGGTTAATCACTTTATCTAATCAGGATGTCTTCCACTGTATCCTCAAATTCTCCTCCAAACCTGAAAGAAGAATTAGTCGGGATCACCCGAGGAGTAAACCAACTCATTAGTGGGAATCGGGATCCAACTATCATCGCATGATAACGTGATGGAATCCACTCAAGTCACCACACTCCAGAAGGTATGCGCATGCCTGACAAGTTTCAATTTCTTTAGAAACTCTCGATGTTTGTTTTAACCCCTAGGACCCAAGTGACCTTGACAATGCCAACATATCAAAGAGTCCTAGTCAAGTTCAACCCGTCATTATCTTGATTGCGTTAAACCCACCCGTACGAGTCCTTGACAATGCCAACATAACCGTACAACTGTCCTAACCAATCCACATATCCATGCGACAGAAAAGCATTATAGAGCTACCGAACACTACACCTCGGCAATGCACGACATACGTAGCACGAATACAAAGCAATACTAATCCGAAATGACGGAGTGCTACGGCTGGTTTTTGGCGAAAAAACCTTTAACGTAATGAACTTGATATCATTGAAGGAACCAGATAACTTTTTATAAATATATAGTGGCGAAAACCTTTGCTAAAGAGGTCACTCCCGGTGAAGGGACCACGACTCTTTCCCCGAAGAATAAGGTGCAAGATATTCTAAACTGAATACTGTGATGCAAAGCAAAAAGTAATCGACTATAGTGAAGTCATTACCCTGACGCAAACTTCTGCCCAAGGGGTCACTCCCGATGAAGGGATCTCGGCCCTTGCCTCATCAAATGAGGTGCTGGATATTCCAAACAGAATACCGCTGTGCAAAACAAAAGAGAACATTCTTGTAATAACAGCTTTTTGAAATTTGTTCCAACAACATCGAATAGGTCTGTTTTCCTTGCATTGATCAAAATCAACGTAGTCCCATCAATCGATCACATCATAAAAGAATGAAAATATAATGTACGTATATGCCATCCGCATTCGCCACTGGGTGCCGTCATCACCCGTTAGGTTACTGATCGCACGCTTTTGGCGTGTCGGATGTTCAAAGAATTTAAGTGTAACCGCGATCAGGACGGTGTCGCTTTGCAGCTAGCCGGTGAGCACGGGTCGGTCCACAGGGAGATGGTGGTATCTTACCTTCTTGTCTTAGACGAGTCAATAAAGAATCTGTGTGTTTGTTCGGTCTAACCTATGCGTTTATTTGCAAGTATAAAGTTGTTAAGAAAAGATACGAGATTGTAAGCTAAGAAATCCGTACTCAAAACCTTTGAGCCGAGTCTTGACCAATTGAAGCTAGAGCAATCGGCAACAACGTGGATTAGGGGATTTAAGCGCGGTATTCGTGGAATCCGGCTTATTTACCCTTGTCCTTCCGTTCTTGTCTCTTGCTTTCGCCTCCGGCCAAACCGAACGCAACCGGTCGCGGTAAGGAATCACCGTTACCTTGTCAGGGTAGGGTGCCTAACGGAGCGCTTGCGTATGGTTTGGGCGAAGTTCAAATGGAAAATAACGGGAAAAGGAATTGGCAAAGAAATGTTAACTTATAATACCGTATTTCTTCTTAACAATAATAATTACAACATTCACAAAAATGAACAAAAGAGAACAAAAAGAAAAGAACAAAGAAAAGAAAAGATACAAGTAATTAAAGTACAAGGATATAAATTGCAAGTAATTAAAGTGCAAGGAAATAAATTGCAAGTAATAAAAAGCAAGTAATAAAAAGCGGATAATAAAGATAACAAGAAACTAGGACTCAAGACAAGCATGTGATCAATAGCCAACCCTTAAACTTGCAAGCTCAATCAAGAGGTTGCAAGATCAAGGGAAGGGTAGAGAACGCATGTGAATTGAAGCGCTAATTCCATGTAAGAATACGACCCTTGATATCAATAACTAACCCTTAACCATTCAAGCTCAATGAAGAGGTTGAATGATCAAGAGAAAGCAAGAATCTCAAGGGGAAGAAGAAATACAATAGAATGATACAAAACCCTCATCTTCATTAATCTCCCACTCAAAAGCTCTCACTACAATTTCATCGAAAAAGAATGAAGAAGAAGAAGAAAAAAGAACTAAAACTACAAAAGAAAGATGAACCAAAGAATGACCCTAAGGCTTGGCAAGTTCTGCTGTATTTATAGGCAGGGAAATAAAACCCTAGGGCAACCATCTGCACATAGATGCAATTACCAAACTACCCAGAAAAAACGACAGAGAGAGGGACCCACTTGGCCGCGGATCCGCCGCCAATACCCCCTATTGGCCGCAGATCCGCCGCACTATAGAGGGTTTAGGGGCTCTGATTTTCTGTGCTTCCCTGGTTTCTTGTCCTTTGTTGTCTGGTATATGTATTTTCTGAAAATACATTCACAATTCTTCCAGAATTTCTGTTGAGGAAAGGTGGACTTTTTGTGGATGTCTTTTGTCATGATTGCCTCGAGCTCCGCGTAGATTTCTTGGAACTTGTTGTTGCCATTGAGCCTTGTGCATGAAGGTGACATTGATTTGACATTTTGTCTTCCTAAACTGGTATCTGGCAATATACGGATGACGAGCGGAGACCGTGTTTTCTCAGTAGTTGGCAGGAACCCGGATTTTGTCGTGTTTTCCATGAATTTCACCGTTTTAGAACCGAGAACCTGTATCCTGCAAATATGTAACAAACACGGATTAAAAGCACCTACCTATAAACAACCGAGCGTAAGAATGGGCGGTATTAAATGTAGTATTTTGTGATGAACAAATACCCCCAAACTTAACTTTTGCTCGTCCCGAGCAAAACCAATTATTCACAAAATTATAATGATAACCGCACTTTCGCAGGGAACGCGATTGCACTGAGCATGTGCAACAAGCCGTTAAACCTCTAGGTGTCCCTAGTAGGAGGAGTGTTGTCTCCTGAGGGTTTTCAGCGGATTACACCCACAAAATCCGTTCAAGTTGGTTTTGTAAAATAACTATGATTCAAACCCTAAAGTTTTTGTTTCAGAAAATAACAATTCTATAATCCTAAGTCTAGACTATCGAACCTTTATTTTTCACACCTCGCTTCTTATTTAACTACAGTTTTTATATGTCTTTACGTGCAGTGCAATTAGTGTCGTTAAGTTCCAGAAGGATCGATTAAAGTCATCATGTCGCACAATAAAGCCCAGATAACAATTTTAAAAGGATCACATAAGTTTTATAAAGAGTTAAGCATTTTTCAAGTTTCGTTTTCCAGTAAGGTTTCAACTTCAGAATTTCTATCTTCCTTAACAGGAAACTAAGTCGTATTTTTCACTCCACCTTTTTCTTGTTTTCATTTCATACACACCTCTTTGAACGTGCAATAGTCTTTATCATAGAATAAAACCTTCATATCTCCGTTAAATTTTTTTATAAAAGCCTGTCTTTTATCAGGATTATTCTCACACAAAGAACCGTTAGGAATTTTAACTCGGAGAGAACACTTGCTTGACTTTGTTTTAAACTGGACTTTATAGGCTTCTTAGCGAGCTTTGGGCCAATGCACCCAAACCAGTTGGTTTTAGGGCATTAGGTGTAGAAACACCCCGGCGAACTTAATTACTCAAGTTACCTAGGTCCAAAAACAAAAGACAGTTTGTCGTGAAAATCAGATGATTTAATACGAACGGAGATATAACCGGCAGTTCAAATATTTTTTTTTTGGATAAAAGACGTGTTTAGTGGGTTTGGTGTGTAATCATTCCAATCAAGTTTTAGATGGGTTATTTTTCAGACTTAGCTCCAATTACGGCATCAATAACATTCCTTCATATTCGCTTTACTTCATAAACTATTCTTGACATTACTTATTTCAGAACAAACCTATTTGATCCTCAGAAAATCATTTATCTGTTTAAAAGTTTTTTTAGACATAAAAGACTTGTCTTCTAATTTCCACAACTCACGACACGTGTAGTGTGATGTAAAGACGTATATCAGCTATAGTTAACTTCAAAGGAGAGTTATCTTTCAGGTTTTCAAAATCTAAACATAAGATTTAGTTATTCCTATTTTTTCAAACAAAAACCGTCGAATGTTGAATCAGAGTTCTTCCACAAGCTAACTTGACAAAAAAGTTTTTATATTTTTAGAAAATTTTCTGATTTTTGTGGGTTTTTAATAAGGTATGCAAATGCAAAATATACAAATGAATGCGAAGGAAGAAAGCTTACCGAGCACACCCCCAAACTTAAACTTGACAGTGCCCTCACTGTCAGGCTATACCAAGAGGGTCAAAATTGTCGGCGCTCCCCCAAAAACAAATTATATACAAAATAAAAAAGGAAAACAAAAAATATATACAAAAAAAAGTGTCCCCCCCAAACTTAAGTAAAACAGTGTTTCCACTGTTAATCGTTGAAATTCAGGATTAGGGGGGAAAGAACAGTATCAAGCTATACAAGGCCTTACACAGGCCAAAAGTTAACACCAACCATTCAAAGATTTTATCGTTATAAAGCGACGGTTGGTGAAAGAATGGAGTGTAGAGAAAAGAAATAAGAAACACGCGAGACCGTGTGGGGATAGAAGTGGCATCCGGTCTCGGTGGAAGAGAAGAATGGCGGATGGGAGAAAGAAGTGGAGTACGAACTTGAGGGTGCAAATGGAGTGAATAGATTAGCACAATTTGTGATGAGCGATGTGTGAAAAGTGTTTGTGCTAATATATTTACTCGTCGAGAAATTGGGTCGAATCCCTCAAGATTCGTAAGAAACCATGGGTACGCCGAACTTGGTAAACCAGACACAGTAAATGAAAGTGAGACGGGTTCTTGCAAGGTCGGAACGATGGAAAGGATGGAGGGAAGTGGTTGAGGAAGGTCATCGGTTAAGGTTTCGGGAGGGTGTACACAGTCAATGAAAGGAACAGGATGAATTGGAAAATCCGACTCATCAATGAAAACTGGTTCATCCTCAAAGCTATCCTCAATATTCTCCTCAAAAGTTAGCTCATCCATGCATTTTTATTCAAAATCAAGACGCATATGGGGTTCGGGAAAAACATTTAATGACTCGGGATGATGATTTGAAGAGACAAACTCAGCCAAATCTACGGGTTCATCATCCAAAATATTCCCAGCGTCAATATCCTTAATCAAGTGAAAATCGAAATTCTCTGACACCTCAACCACAACATGGATATTAATCAATTCAGGTTCTAAGATGGAGGTGTAGAGGTCAAAAGGATTGGGTGTGGTTTCACTTGGCAAGGTCCCTTCACAATTGGGCAAATCAAACACTACAAAGTCGCACAACTCATTCATCATTCTATCTTCAATTGATAAATCATGTGGGATACTCGATAGACTTTCAAAACAGGAGTTGTGGGACTCAATTTGGGACGGGTAGATTTGATTTGGAAGGGGGTACATCTCACTCTCTCCACTCAAATTCACATCCTGTCCTGCCGCCTCATCATACATTGAAAAATTTGGAGCTAGTTGAAAACTAGCTACCGGATCACTAGGTTGTATGAGGGCGGCCATGGACGCATTCAAATCCATCATTTGTTGGCTTGACTCTACCCTAAAGTCTTCCAACGACTGTTCCAGACTAGACATGGGTTGTGAGGGGTTTTTAGTAAAAGATTCAAAGTTGTTTGGATACTGAAAACTCCCAAAAGGCTGTGTAGAAGCAATGTCTAGGGAAGGTGTAAAAGTTGGGTAGGACTGGTAGGAATTGAATGGCTGGACAGGAGCAGGATCAACATTTGGATAGGAAGGTGAATGGAATTGTTGATCCCAAGAATTTGAAGTGGTGAAAGGAGTGAAAGATCGGCTACGGGATTGTTCAATTCGTTCAGCGATGGACAAAGGACGGCTTGCAGAAGGGGTATCAACATAAGCGGGTGCGGGAGGTTGAAAAGGTTGATACAAAGTGGAATGAGGAGTGCAAGTGTTTGTCCTAGACGCTGCTATGCGATCTTTCAGTGAAACTTTGGGCATGGATGGATCGTTCGAAGTTCGACCAAAACAAGAACCGTAGGAAGTAATGTCTGGTTGTGGGTACCAAAGTTCGGCAAGAGTTTTGCGAGGTGGAGTACCCATGATATGAAGAGAGAGAAAGAAATGTAGAGAAAAGGAGGGGAAAAAAGAATGTGATATATATATATATATATATATATATATTTTTTTTTTTATATAGACAAAAGAATGAAATATACACAAAAAGAATATGGACAAAAATAATCACGACACAAAAATACCACACACCTAATCGTTCTAGGGTTAACCTAGGTCAACTAGACCTGCTCCAGAACTTAATTGTCGAAGTAAAACTGTGTCGAGAAACAGGCTCAAGATACACTGATCACGAGGCCAGGTAAGTGTAGAGATAAGGGGAGGTTTTCCAACGCTTTCGCGAAGTTCCTTAATTAAATAACCCTTTCTCTTTTGGCGGTTTCGCCGTTAACACTTTCCTAGACACCCCGTAAACAATATACCTTTAAGCAAGCTTCTAAACACAGTTAACTTCTCCTAGTGAGCGCGAAGTCCTTAAGGCTTAAAGTCTAGTTTCTTTTAAAATTTGTGTGGGTAAACGTTATGCTCAAGTTCGTGATTTGTGGGCCACGGAAAAGGTGATGAAATCCTTTACCGTATGTTGTAGGGTTCGCTTGCCCTTAAGTCCGTATTAATTGATGCAATGCGCAATTCAAAAAATTCTTATAAAGAATCAAACAATCGTTTTTTAGTTTAAGCGCGGCGCTGCAACAAATACGGGTTAGTCAATTTTTAGCATTTGCTAGCGAACTTGCAAAGAATCCTGCAAAAGAATAGTATATTGGAAGCGTCGGATTTGAGAAGAAGGTGTTAGTAAAATACGTACCGTTAAGTTTTGGGTTAGGAAACCCCCGTTGAATCAAATCCGGTAAGCTTGAAAGGTTCGCTTGCGCGGGTCAAACTACCCGGATCTTTGGCACTGTACTTCGTAATCACCTTTTCCCACGCTTTGCTCCCCACAATCGCAGTTTGCAAACTTGCAAAAATCTGCACTCTTGCCCACAAAAATTATCAAAAAAAAACAAAAAGAATTTTTTTTTATATATATACAAAAAGAATATTAACCCGAATAACAAGAAAGAAAATACGCTACCGTCTCCCCGGCAGCGGCGCCATTTGATCGCACGCTTTTGGCGTGTCGGATGTTCAAAGAATTTAAGTGTAACCGCGATCAGGACGGTGTCGCTTTGCAGCTAGCCGGTGAGCACGGGTCGGTCCATAGGGAGATGGTGGTATCTTACCTTCTTGTCTTAGACGAGTCAATAAAGAATCTGTGTGTTTGTTCGGTCTAACCTATGTGTTTATTTGCAAGTATAAAGTTGTTAAGAAAAGATACGAGATTGTAAGCTAAGAAATCCGTACTCAAAACCTTTGAGCCGAGTCTTGACCAATTGAAGCTAGAGCAATCGGCAACAACGTGGATTAGGGGATTTAAGCGCGGTATTCGTGAAATCCGGCTTATTTACCCTTGTCCTTCCGTTCTTGTCTCTTGCTTTCGCCTCCGGCCAAACCGAACGCAACCGGTCGCGGTTAGGAATCACCGTTACCTTGTCAGGGTAGAGTGCCTAACGGAGCGCTTGCGTATGGTTTGGGCGAAGTTCAAATGGAAAATAACGGGAAAAGGAATTGGCAAAGAAATGTTAACTTATAATACCGTATTTCTTCTTAACAATAATAATTACAACATTCACAAAAATGAACAAAAGAGAACAAAAAGAAAAGAACAAAGAAAAGAAAAGATACAAGTAATTAATGTACAAGGATATAAATTGCAAGTAATTAAAGTGCAAGGAAATAAATTGCAAGTAATAAAAAGCAAGTAATAAAAAGCGGGTAATAAAGAGAACAAGAAACTAGGACTCAAGACAAGCATGTGATTAATAGCCAACCCTTAAACTTGCAAGCTCAATCAAGAGGTTGCAAGATCAAGGGAAGGGTAGAGAACGCATGTGAATTGAAGCGCTAATTCCATGTAAGAATACGACCCTTGAGATCAATAACTAACCCTTAACCATTCAAGCTCAATGAAGAGGTTGAATGATCAAGAGAAAGCAAGAATCTCAAGGGGAAGAAGAAACACAATAGAATGATACAAAACCCTCATCTTCATTAATCTCCCACTCAAAAGCTCTCACTACAATTTCATGGAAAAAGAATGAAGAAGAAGAAGAAAAAAGAACTAAAACTACAAAAGAAAGATGAACCAAAGAATGACCCTAAGGCTTGGAAAGTTCTGCTGTATTTATAGGCAGGGAAATAAAACCCTAGGGCAACCATCTGCACATAGATGCAATTACCAAACTACCCAGAAAAAACGACAGAGAGAGGGATCCGCCGCCAATACCCCCTATTGGCCGCGGATCCGCCGCCAATACCCCCTATTGGCCGCGGATCCGCCGCACTATAGAGGGTTTAGGGGCTCTGATTTTCTGTGCTTCCCTGGTTTCTTGTCCTTTGTTGTCTGGTATATGTATTTTCTGAAAATACATTCAAAATTCTTCCAGAATTTCTGTTGAGGAAAGGTGGACTTTTTGTGGATGTCTTTTGTCATGATTGCCTCGAGCTCCGCGTAGATTTCTTGGAACTTGTTGTTGCCATTGAGCCTTGTGCATGAAGGTGACATTGATTTGACATTTTGTCTTCCTAAACTGGTATCTGGCAACATACGGATGACGAGCGGAGACCGTGTTTTCTCAGTAGTTGGCAGGAACCCGGATTTTGTCTTGTTTTCCATGAATTTCACCGTTTTAGAACCGAGAACCTGTATCCTGCAAATATGTAACAAACACGGATTAAAAGCACCTACCTATAAACAACCGAGCGTAAGAATGGGCGGTATAAAATGTAGTATTCTATGATGAACAGTTACTTAACTAACGACAGAGCGGGAACTGGACTAGCGCGGGTGTAAAACATATACAACATCTACTAGTATATATATAAAAATATACAATAATCGCTCCAGGCGTGATAAATACAACATCACAGAAAAGTAATAAGCATCACAGAACAATACAGATAATCTGGGAGCCCCGGGTTTCCTTTGAGCCGCAACTGAAACCGACGTTTCCCTGGTCGTGTGGATAGCCTGTGTAATGAAAACCTAGACCCCTATGAGTGTGGCAAGTTACCCGCCAAAATCTGAAGCGAGGCAGCCTACTTCAGCTAAGTGAATGGATCACCCAGCACTTCACGGAATCTGGTAACTTGAGCACCCCACCTTGGGTCAACCTGTACCCCCTACGAGTGCGGCGAATAGCCCGCCAATTATAGAGTGAATCCCCCTCTGTCTCAAAGCCATGAGATGTGGGCCCGTTACCCACTAGAACTCGGCTATCCGTGCACTCCACCGCGGGGTAATCCTAGTACAAAAAAGAAAATATATACAACGGGTACATCGACCTCACCCCGGTCGTGCCCCAAAAGAATAATATACAAAAAGGCAGTGACGGCAGTCCACATGTTGGACGCTCGCCCCGCGATATCAAATGTACAAATAAAACTAAACTGTACTAACATTGCACCAAGCTATCCACCACGACAAATCCACAACATCACAGCAATTAGACAAGATTTACCGTCTAAAAGAGCTATAGCAATTAGACAAGATTTACCGCTCGAATAACAGTCACGGTCGCAGATATAATGTAAGCACTATGGATTAACGTATTTAAAATTTCGATCGACAAAATTTCCCGAAGTGGGCCCCAAGCAGAAATCCAGTACTGTAACAAATCTGGGCCCAAACAAAATATTCCAGAAACCATAATTCCATATGAAAAAGACCAAGAAGAAAAATGGTGCACTGAATCGACCATTGCGCTGCGCAACTGCGGCAAATATGGTGGTTCCGACACGGTTCCGCGGTGTGATGGTATGATCGTGCACCCAAATTTCTTCCAGAGTCTTAAAAAAACCTGCACGATTTTCTGACATACCCAAAATAATTTTTATACCGGTTTAAAAATGCGGCAGAAACTTCATGAATGGAAATGCGGTTTTGGAAATTTCGTTCGATCGATGTTTTAAACATGTTAGAACAAGTTGGTAAAGGTTAACGGCGTAGCTCTGATACCATGTTGGGTTACGGCAGCGCCCCGGCCGTCAATCCGAGGCTAAACGCGAAACAAAAACTTTTCAAAACCAGCGCTACCACAACCAATCACCCGGATCAAACCATTAACGCTAAACTAGCAAACTACTAAAATGATAGTGTAACGCCTTAGATTTCGATTAGTGTTAGTTTAGACGATACTGCGGGTTACTGTAAAAAGTTTACCAATTCGGGTTCCTCACATTTTATAAGATTTAATTAATAGTTTCTTATTATTTGTTATAGCATGCGCACACATGTGTATGTTTATATGAGGCTTTGTTTATGCTAATCTGTCACGACCCGAAAGTACGGAACATGACCGGCACTTAAACTACGAAACGTCTCGAGGCGTTCGTAATCTAAGAAAGCCGAAAACCCAGAAATCCAAACGAAGAAAAGTAGTAGAGTGAAGGAAAACCAATTTAAATCAAGTAGTTTTAATAGTATAAGCCGAATTATGCGATTTTAAAAAACATCAAATATTTCCTGAAAATTTCGGCAGAGTCTCCTTTGTAAATACTGGCCCCCAAACGGGATACAACATGAATAGTATACGAAATCAATAAAAGGGCATCCCCAAGCGGGAGCTAGCTCTTCGTCAATCGACGGTCACAACTACACAAGCAATATAATATACAACGCCAACGGCGAGGATCAAAAACCCAAAACCACAAGAAAACCACAGAAATAAAACGCGCGACTCTAAGGTCGAAAGAAAAGCATCTCTGGTCTCTATCTCAAAAAAATACATTTTTGGTTGATGGAACTTCTAGATACAACAGAGTAATAATATACAAGTTAAATAATGGGGGGTACGATACAAGTAAACCCACCTACTAGCAAATCACCCGAGGGAAACTAAGCCCGCAAGCCGTAAAGAAACCTGTACGGCAAACCTTCAAGAAACTGGGGCACAACGGGGGTGAGTTGCCAACTCGTGAATAGAAAAACATCTACGAACAGAAATCGCATAAATAACGCAACCTAGGTCAATGATCATAATATATCCTCAATTATAAAACATGCAACCTAAACAAGGTTAGGGTAAATATCTAACCCGAGTGTAATCTCATATGCCCGTGTCAGTGCCTCAGGTAGCAATATATCATATGAATGAGGTATGAATGCATGAAAACAGAATACATATAAATGAAGAAACTGTTTTCATAAATTAGTGAGATTTCCTTTGTATTTTTAAAATGAGGTATCATAAAGGAGATCAGCATCAACAGTGCCTAGCATCGACATAAAACATAAATCTCAATGTCTCAAAACCTCAGGCTCCGGCTATCCGGAATGGCCTGTATCATCAAATCTCAGTACCTCAATATCTCGAAATCTCAATATCTAAGGCGCCGTCAGTCCAGACCGGCCCCTACCATCCATCTCAAGACCACGACGGTATCCTCCGGATATCCGACGTGTCGGGTAATATCACCGGTAGGTAGTCTCCCCCTGCCAGGCTCACATCGTCATCACCGCGCGCTTCTTGCCCCGGGGTACCTTACCGGGCCCACCATGTACCCGAAACGGTTCATCCATCTCTACGAATCGGGTCTCGAAATCTATCAACAAACTCATGGTGGACGACTCATACATCATGGGAAAACCACATTTTTATTTAAAAAGAGAGAAAGCAGTTTATATATGTTTTTCGGTTTTTCTCCAAATCCAGAAAATATCATCGAAATCCGAATCATCAATAGCATGTAAAACCATGAATATAAGCATGAGCATCCATGAATGCGGCATATAATGAATAACAGTTTGCATGAAGTAGCAGGTAATAACTACAATGTCTAAACTGGCATATAAGGCAAGTACACTAATATCATGTCTAAACTATTAGCTAACAGGCTATGTCAATGTAATAGTATTTTCTATGTGTACCTGACATGGCAATTACCGATGAAGATGTGTGTGAGCCGGCAAGTAAGTGTACGTGGTACATACGCATCATCGGTAATGGTGATGGTGTCCTAACAGCATGATATCAATAATGAAATGTGAATTACAATAAGTATGCGATGCGGAGCAACAACAATAATATGCGGGAGCTGAAAACTAGACACAACGGTAACTAAACTGCATTACCCTAATATAAGTCCTACAATAGCGCCTTTTGAAATAACACGAATCGCGGTGTTTTGAAAATAAGGGCCACGGTGTTTTTAAGAAAAGACACATCTTTTGAAATATCCGTAGAATCCCTTGACCTGTCTTTTAAAATACCCACTATTCGTTAGTTTTGAAATAGGAAGGAGTCTAATCTAGTCTAACAACTACACTAAACTATACGGCTGAACTAACAAGCTGAACTATAGGTAAGGAAACCGCCTAACATCTGAGTCGATATATATATAAACATATATATATATATATGTATATTAGTCGGTGATACCGCCTCGATAATATCACATCTGATACCATATCTATAATGAGATATTCCCAAGTCAAGATTACGGATCTATCATCAATATATAGCTCGTACGTAAATCCGTCGTACAGCATTCCCACATCTGGGTACGGGTCAATATCACATTCATCACACTATTCATCTGGTATCCCTTTATCAAAGATCATAATCTGGGTACGGATCTATGTCTAGTACAATACTGATACCACCTACGTATGCATGCACGTGTGTGAAACACTACATCAAAGGACCCGCTACAACATCATGTCGTATCTCAAATACGAATCCTGCCATATCACCGAATTCACAACCTCAATACAAATCTCATCGACTCATCTCAAACCCAAGTATCATCCTCAAATCCGTATGTGAACACATAGTCCCATACCAATGTGAACACATAACTATGTATTCCTGTATAAGCACAAATGAAAGAAGAAAGTATGCAAGTATGGGTGGGTGTGTGCATACGTGGTGCGACCACAACTCTAGGGTTCGCGACACCAAATATCCAAGAACACCAAATATCCATATTATCATCAATGTAATCAAACAAAATATAAACAATATATATATGTGTATACGTATTCGTATACATCACCACGAACTGCGGGGGTGCTATACGCCATCCACCCGACTTCTCCCCGTAGATATAAATCTACTCACCTGGTCCTCGCTCGCCGGTGCCGACGTCGCCACGCGCTTGCTTGTCGTCTCGAAGTCCACATGGGGTACCTACATATCATAACGCACCATATCGCATTAAAATCCGACTCATGACCAAAACTACTCACGAATCCTACATAGGTCAAAACCTATGGTTGCTTTCTCAAATCAACCCAAAAACCCTCGACATCGGTGTACACACGCCGATTGATCGAGAAAAACACCAAACGTACCAATCGTTGTTTTATAAGTCACTAAAAATATATGAAATAGGATGCAAATCATCAAAACTAATAAATTGATCAAATCAGTTTATTTCCAAAAAGCCTAGTAAAGAGGTCGTTAACCGTTTTACTACAAGTCTTGATGTTTTAGCAAACTAGTGGTCACAATACTCACTAATTATCTTAATTAGGCCACATAAACATTTACTAGATTTTTAATCTTGCTAAATTACATTAAACCAAAATCTAGTTAGCAAAAGTTACCTTTTTAGTTCAAAACTTGGTGTTTTAACCAATCTAAATATTTTAACAATTCTAGTGGCTATAATGTTCATTAAATATCTTAATTATGTCATACCAATATTAATTAGATTTTAAAATCACTCATTTCCATCAATTCTAAAAAACCTAGTTTGCAATATTTGTACAATTATTACAATTTTAAACTAACAATTTGCAAACTAGCAATTAGATTAGTTTTAACAAGTTTTAAGATGCTAGCCCATATCACACAACCATGCATAATTGATCACAACCCAACTCCAAAACAAAAACCTAACTTGAATTTCAAACCCTTCTCTTGAAAGTTAAATTTTAATTAATTCCATAATTAAACATCTAATTAAAACTAGATTCAAACATACAATTAACAATTAACAAATTTGGATGAAACTTTATACCTCATGATCAAGAGATCAAACATGAAGCTTAGCCTCCCAAACTTGCTTCCATCCCCTAAGATCCATACTAAATTGGCTAAAGAATAATGGGTAAAGCTTGGATTTGTTGTTTGCTTTGAATTTGTGAGTAAATTTGTGGATTTTTGATGGAATTTTGTGATGAAATGAGAGGGGGAAAATTGGGGGGCTGCACAAAGGGGGAGGGGGCTCGGCCAGAATTGAGGAGGGGGAAAAGAGAGGGTGTGGGGGTGTTTGTAAAGTCAAGGAAAAGTCCAAGTCACCATTATCTAACACCATACCTCTTTATTTAATATTTCCTTTAGTCTATTCTCTTTATTTTATTTTCTTTTATCAAAAGAAGTGGGGACATGGGGGATGTGGCTGCTGAAAATTCAGCCAAAGAGGGGAATTGGTGTAGTGTGTGAGTGTGGGGTGAAGGAAAATGACAAATACAATACCCCAACATCCATTTACACTAAAAAAAAGCCTTTTTTCATCAATAATTTTTAAACCGTTTTGGCAAACGATTTTGTTTAAAAAATCACATGATAAAATTTTGTTTAATGTTTTATGATGCACAAAATTTGTTTCAACCCATTCCAGTTTGTAATTTTTCCTAATTAAATATATTAGTGACGGCTTAAAATAATAATAAAATAATTTTTTTTTCAGAAAATTTGAAATTTCACCAGTGGCTCAATAAACACTAAATACTAGTAATTACATAGCTAGAATATGTATCTTTAATTTTTATAATAAGATATTTGTATTTTGACTTTTTACAGAAAACCCCCTTATTTTACCGATTTTTTTCGAAATTTCACCGAAACGATTTTCAAAACGTTACATAATCTAGGTTAGTGCCCATGATAACTTAACCTAATCTAATCCTTTGCTTTATCCTAATCCTTGTTTTAATCTTATCCTTAACCTTTTCCATAGATATTTGTTGAGAGAAAAGATATTTTCATTTAGGTTTTGTTTGTGAGAAGAGGTGGCATGGTGAGTTGTGTGAATGCATTAATGGTGATTTAATGCAAAGGGTACACTCACCTCACTCTACACTCACCTCCCTCTCTCATTATCCTCTCACTCTCTCGTTTTCTATATCTCTTTTCATTTCCTCTTCATCTCCCTTAACTCAAACTGAACACTCACTAATCCATCACAAATCCATCTCAAAACTTCATCAAAACTCACAAAAATCACATCTTTTGCCTTGATTTTCCTCTTGGATGCCTTGGAGCTTGGGAAACTAGGATCTTTGAGTTCTTTTGGTTAGGTAATGATCTCTTTCTGTTAGTTAAGTGTTTATTGTATAGCGTAGCTTGTTAGTTTCAGTTTAGAACGCGTATAGTTTCGTTTCGGATAAATATCGTATTTTTAGTGTAGTTTTGGGGTCTCGGATGATCTGCTATTAAACCAGGTATTTTTTGCAAAAGTTCCCATCACAGTAACCTAGTGTAGTGACCTAGAACCTAGCCTAAAAATACGAGCCCATTCCCTTCTTGGACGGCCGCAGATTTAATGGTTCTTGCCGCAATTTGCGGCCAGAGTAGGGACTGAGGTGGTGAGTTTTGGTATAGGGGTCTCTGGGGTTGTATGTGGTCTCATGGTACTTGCAACTTTTATAGATTGTGTTGGATATATATGCCCTAGAGGCCTACATTGTATAGGATGCTTGGGATATGTATGTACATGACAGTCTTGCTTGATATGATAGTACGCTATTTGGTTTGACTTTGTCTTAACGTATGATATATTTTACTTGGTATTTATATATATATGTTGATAAAGCCCATAGGGTGTTTGTCTGACTACCGGCGTTGTGATGGCAGTCATACTAGTGGGAGCTGGATAGTCAATAGGCACACCCTTAGATGTCCCTGGTCGTAGGAGTATCGAGATTGGGCATCGATACTCCGGAGTAGACTAGTGTATACATATCTAGACCCTGACGAGGGGCGATGGATTGGTCCCGCAACCATTGGTGATGTTCACCTAAGATTGTATACAGATGCTCACTGGGTGTGAGTACACCGGACAGGACTCGTCGAGAACTGACTGGATGGTATTATACCTAACGTCAGATAGCAGTTCTCAAGTGACATGTGTGCAGATAGTCCGTTGACTTAAGGTCATCATTTGTCTCGTGTGAGTTCCCACTGTGCTTTGATTATTACCCTACCACGGCTCAAAGGAGTCGGGCAAACAGGTTTTAGTTGGGCACAGTCCCGAGCCACGTGGAGGCAGTGAGCAACTGTTAGGGATTCGTCTCTCCCGGTATAGGGAGTTGATATCGCACTGTGGTCGGTTGGTCATTACCATAAGTCCTTGGCCAGGGCTAATTGAGAATTACTGATGGACTGATCAGGAGATTCTCGGATGGTCTTGAGACATACCGACACGACTTGTACGGTTATTAGGGGTCTGACGTCCACCACCTCCCTAGACCATACATGCGATACTCTTAGACTAATAGACCGGACTGCGCAGATATTGTCACGGACAGGCTCAGTAGGATTTCAGATGGGTTACCTCATTGGCTTTCTTATCGACAACTACCTGGGACCGTTACGTACAGCTAGTGCCGCTTGCGGTCTGTGGTTAAACCCACTGCCAGCGTAGTAGTTGAGTCTTTAGAGTCCCACACAGAGGTTTCCCAAAGCCAGGCGAAAGGATATAGAGGTCGTATGAATTTACGACAAAGGTTCGGACGCATACGTGTTTGAACGCACGTACGACATTCGGTCAGTTTTTACTAGCCGGCTTTGGTTTAAGCCAGATTCTAGTATCAGGTTATTGGATTTATACAGTCTAAAGTTTTTCCGTGTTTTCACGGATGAGAGGGGCGTTCTCGTAATTTTCCGAGAAGCTTCTAGAAAATTGTGACATGAAGGGAGAGGTTGCATTTTCATTTAATGATTTAGTGACTCATTGTGAGTGATTCATCATGTCATTAATGCATTATTAAATGCTTAATGAATCACATAATGAATCACCCACTTGCATTTATGAAACATGATGAATAATCTCATATTATTCATTTCTTTTAATTCATTATGTTTCATATATCAAGTGAGAAGCTATTTCATTATTATTATTATTATTCATTATCATCTTCTCACTCTCTCTCTTCAAGTTCTCTCTCTTTCACCAAACCCTAATCCTACCCTCATGAGTTGAGAAGAGGGATTAGGAAAGACTAATTACTCCATAACATATCTCTACATCACCTTAGCTACTCTATTTAGCAGCTAGAGAAACTAAGTAACCTCAAGTTTAGAGGTTATAGCTTGGATTAGGGTTCTCGGGTGGATCGTCTATCACGGAGGAAAGCCGAAGAGGACGTAGAGATCCAAAGAGGCCGTAGATAACATTAAGACGAAGGACTAGAACCGTTTGGTATAATCTCTTAACATAGTAGTTTAGAACTCTATAGCTTTTGTTAAAACTTGTTTAGCAAACGATTCATACGGTTATTCGATGTTTAGCCATAGAACAAGATTGTTATTCATATTTCCACCTCCCCATAAGTATTGGGGTGTTGAACATCGACTTACAGTGGTATCAGAGCCTAGTTAAACAATATTTAACACACTTGCAAATTTGAATGAATTTCGAACGGAAAAACGTACCGGAAAAACCCCGATATCATGTACTTTCTGTCGAATTTTAAATGAGGTCCAAATATTTTTCAGGGACCTTCAGAATGACCTAAATGAATGTATTAGAACACCCAAGAAAATTGGGCTCATGAATCGTCCATAGCGCCGCGGAACCGCGGCCGATCCCACTGATCCGTCGCGATTCCGCCGCGCTTTGGAAGACTCATCATCCCAAGTTTCTTGTGTTGATTCTCTATGATATTTGGTGTTTTCTGGTAATTTTTATTTTTGCTCAGGTTTCAGATTTACAGAGAAGTATTGGAGCAAAATTAAATGTGTTTAATCGATCGAAATTATACGGTATTTTCTTGTTTGATTATATCTGTGAAATGTATTATGTGTTCGTAAACCTCTCCTAACTTCTAGTATGTCGGTTGGCAGGGGGTTGCACATATCTGTGATGTTATATATAAATGTTTGTGTATATAAACTGTATTGGACTGTTGTGGTGTTTAGCCGGGTTTAGTGATGGGTTATTGTATTAATTCATTTGATGTAAATGTAATAAGTTGTAATATTATTTTGCGGGGCACATCCAGGTTGCGGTTGTAGCCACCGTTGTATTATTTCTTTTTACTGTTTTGCTCCTAGGATAGACCCAAGGTGGGGTGCACAAACTACCGGGTATTTTGAAGTGTTGGGGTAGACCGCTTCACTTCTGGTACTTGGCGGGTAGTTTGCCGTACCCGTAGGGGTCTGGGGGTGGGAAAATGGCTATTCATCACAACTGTGTAATCCGTCTTTCATTGCAGGCTCAAAAGAAATGTGGATTGCTTGCAAATCCAATATTGTTTATCTGTGATCTGGAATGCCTATTATTGCGTCTACGAATGTACAATATCTATATATGATAGCTATTTAGACGTCGCTTATGTTTTACACCCGCGCTAGCCCAGCCCCCGCTCTGTCGTTAGTTAAGTAACCTAACGGGTGATGACGGGACCCCGTGGCGAATGCAGATGGCATAAGAGGACGTTGTATTTTCGTTGTTATCTGTAATGATAGGTTAAAGATGGGACGCATTATTATTAATGCAAAGAAAATAAAACCTAAAACTGAATCGTTGGAACAATTTCTAAAAACCACTCGGTTTTCTTGAAAAAGCAAATTTTAAATACGGAGCTTAAACCACTCCTTTTAAAAGCTATCTTAGTTCCTTCGATCAAATCAAGTTCACTACGTTAATGGTTTTTTGCCAAAAACCAGCCGTAACCCTCCGTCGTTTCAGATAGACAGCACATCGTATTCATGCTATGCTTGTTGGCCTACGTCAAGGCATAGTGAATGGTAGCAGTGTGTGTGCCTATTTGTTGCATAGATAAATGCATTAGTTTAATAAAGACGTACACCTTGTTGGCCTACGTCAAGGGCTTGTACGATGTATTTAAATTGATCAGGACAACGACGGGTAGAACTTGACTTGCGTCTTATGACTTGTTGGCCTACGTCAAGGTCTATAAGAGCTTAGGGTAAAAATCACATCGGGAGTTTCAAACATAAAGGAAACTTGCAGATTTAGCTTACCTTCTGGAGTGTGGTGACTAGAGTGGCTTCCATCTAGGGCATCATGCAATGATAGTTGGATCCCGATCCCACTGATGAGTAGGATTACTCTCGGGAATTTCTCTCACTTAACAATCAATGCTATAAACCAAGTAGGTGCCTAGAAAGGTGTTAGAGGGGCTACGCCTCCAGGGAAAAGAGGTTCTTTAATTAAGGAACTTCGCGAAAGCGTTGGAAAACCTCCCTCGAAGTACCAACACCAGCCTGGCTGAAAGGTTAAGCAAGTATTGTGACGTGTGATTAAAATCCTGACTAGTTCTTCTTTTAGGTTTTGAAGAAGGATTTGAGGAAACAGTGGGAGCCATCCTGTTTAGATAAATTAATAACCAATCTAAACTTGCAAGAGCATATGCTGAGTGTTTTCTTTTCTCTCTCTCTCTGGCAGCTACCATGACTGGACTTAAACTATTACTTGAAAAGAATATACTGACCGGGCAGAACTATAAAGATTGGCTAAGGAACGTCAATATTGCGCTGACTTATGACAAAGTTGCATATGTTACCACTGTTGTTCCTCCTCTTATCACAGGACCAGATTCCTCAGTTGCGGACAAGGAAGTTCGCAAAACCTGGGATCTAGACTGTGAGCGAGCTAAGTGTATCGTGCTGGCGTCCATGAATAATGAACTCCAGAAACAGCATGAGAGTATGGATATTGTATCCATATTCCTCCATTGCAAGGAATTGTATGGTGAACACTCCCGTATCGCGAGGTACGAAACCTCAAGGAAACTCTTCCAGATGAGGTTAGCTCCAGGATCGCCTGTTGAAGAAAACGTCCTCAAAATGATCACCCTCATTGAGGAACTCGCAAACCTGGGATGCGTACTAGAGAATGATTTGTATATCGACTTGATTTTGCAGTCCCTTCCCCACACCTTCTCTCAGTTCGTGCTGAACTTCAACATGCACGAAATGGAAGCAGATCTTCCAAAGCTCCTCAATATGTTGAGGGTAGCAGAGACCTCCTTGAAAAAGGAGAAGACCCCCATTCTGTATGTTGGCCAATCATCTTCTTCTAAATCTAAAGCGAAAGCTAAAGAGGAGAAGAAGATGAAAGCCACCAAACCGAAGGGTGGGGTCAAGAAGGTGCAGGGAACGAACAAGGCAGGAAGGGTGAAGGCAGAAAAGAACGAGTGCTTCTATTGTCACAAGCAAGGGCACTGGAAGAAGGACTGTTTGGCCTTTAAAGCCAAGGACATGAAGCAAGCTGTTGCTTCTACTTCAGGTGTGTTCGTAATCGAAAATTGTCTTTCAGTAAACTCTACTTCATGGGTACTTGATACCGTTTCTGGTTCTCACATCTGTAATTCTTTGCAGGATCTGAGAAATAGTAGAGTACTGGGGGCAGGTGATATGACTCTCCGGATGGGCAATGGAATGCATGTAGATGCAGTTGCAAAGGGTAATATCACCTAGGGTTGAATAGTGGACACATTTTGGTAATGTACAGCTGTTTTTGTATTCCCAGTATGTTGTGTAATATTATATCAGTATCTTTGTTGTCTAATAAAGGATATAATTTTGTGCTTGAAAGAAATGTCATGAACATTCTCCTAAATCAAGAACTGATTGGGTTTGGCACACTGGAAAACGGCATATACATACCTAATCAACCTCAAATTTTCAATATTCAAAACACGCGTAAAAGAAAGGCTCCAGATTCAAATCAAGCCTTCCTATGGCATTGTAGACTTGGTCATATAAATGAAACAAGGTTGACCAAGTTACATAAAGATGGATATCTAGATCCGTTTGAATATTCATCATATGCAACTTGTCAATCATGTATCAAAGGAAAGATGACCAAATCTCCGTTCAAAGGACACGGAGAAAGAGCCACTGAACTCTTGGGACTAGTACACAGTGATGTATGTGGTCCGATGTCTATACATGCACGAAGTGGTCACTCTTACTTCATCACTTTTACTGATGACTTCTCTAGGTATGGACATGTGTTCTTAATGAAGCATAAATCCGAGGCTTTTGAGATGTTTAAAGAGTATAAAAATGAAGTAGAGAAACAAACTGGTAAAAGCATCAAGACACTTCGATCTGATCGAGGTGGAGAATACTTAAGTACCAATTTCCTTGAATACTTAAAAGAGAATGGAATTCTCTCTCAGCTTACTCCACCTTATACACCTCAGCATAATGGTGTATCAGAAAGGAGGAATCGCACGCTATTAGATATGGTGCGTTCAATGATGAGTGGTGCTGAGTTCCCACTTTCCTTCTGGGGATATGCTCTAGAATCAGCCGCATACCTATTGAATAGAGTTCCAACTAAGTCTGTACCTACCACTCCATATGAAATGTGGTGTGGGAAGAGACCATATCTCAAGTATATCAAGATATGGGGGTGTCCGGTATATGTTAAGAAGCATAATCCGGACAAGCTCGAGGCACGATCGGTTTTGTGCAAGTTTGTAGGATACCCCAAGCATTCAAGAGGGTATATGGTCTACCACACTGAAGAACAAAAGGTGTTTGTCACTCGCCACATTGTCTTCTTAGAAAGCGAATTTCTTGCAAAAGAAATTAGTGGGAGCGCGGTAGACCTGGAAGAAATTCGAGAACCTCAAACTGCAACCGAGGACTTAGAAGAATCTCAGATTCCAATAGAACATGACGAACCAACGCCACTCCGCAGATCTAGTAGGCTTTCTCATCCTCTTGAAAGATACTATGGTTTTCTTCTTGATGGGGATCGAGAGGATTGCATCATCGATGATGATGAGCCTACTAGTTTTCAGCAGGCTATCACGAGTAGCGACTCAGTGAAGTGGCTGGATACTATGAGATCCGAAATGGAATCCATGTACACCAATAAAGTATGGACTTTAGAAGTTGCTCCTCCTGGGGTAAAACCAGTTGGGTGCAAATGGATCTTCAAAAAGAAGATTGGTACATTTGGACAAGTGGAAACCTACAAAGCTAGACTAGTAGCAAAAGGTTTTCGTCAAAGACCAGGATTGGACTATGATGAAACTTTTTCACCAGTAGCTATGCTTAAATCCATTCGGATCATGCTTGCCATTGCTGCCTTCCATGACTATGAAATCTGGCAAATGGATGTAAAAACAGCTTTTCTAAATGGACATCTAGAAGAGAGTGTTTACATGGATCAACCAGAAGGTTTCTTAGACAGTGGGAGCAGCGGAAGAGTATGCAAATTGCTTAAATCCATTTATGGGTTAAAGCAAGCATCGTGGAGTTGGAACATCTGCTTTGATGAAACAGTCAAGAAATTTTACTTTATCAAAAATGTAGATGAAACATGTATTTATAGGAAGATTGTAGAAGGAGCAGTAGTCTTCCTCGTTTTTTACGTCGACGACATACTACTGATAGGGAATGATATCCCTATACTACAATCAGTAAAGCTCTTCTTGTCACAGAAATTCTCCATGAAAGACTTGGGAGATGCATCATACATTCTGGGAATTAAGATCTATCGTGATAGATCTAATAGAACATTGGGACATCCACAATCCAGGTATATAGACACTATACTAAAGAGATTTAGTATGGAAGATTCTAAGCGCGGCAATATGCCCGCTTGTCACGGAATCACCCTTTCCAAAGAGATGTCTCTAAAGACTCATGAAGAGAGGGCTCGTATGGGCATTATACCCTACGCTTCGGCGGTAGGATCAATAATGTATGCGATGTTATGTACCAGACCGGATGTAGCTTACGCACTTAGTGTGGTAAGCAGGTATCAGTCTGACCCAGGTGAGAAACATTGGAAAGCGGTGAAGAACATTCTCAAGTACCTGAGAAGGACTAAGGAGATGTTCTTGATTTACGGTAATGCGGACCTCCAGGTAGAGGGTTTTACCGACTCCGGCTTCCAAAGTGACAAGGACAATTCTAAATCCATTTCGGGTTTTGTGTTTACCTTCAATGGAGGGGCAGTATGTTGGAAGAGTTCCAAACAAGATACCGTCGCAGACTCAACTATGGAGGCTGAGTATATAGCTGCTAGTGAAGCCGCAAAAGAGGTTGTCTGGATGAGGAAGTTCATTTCTGAACTTCAGGTAGTTCCGTCCATTGCCAATCCAATAACTTTGTATTGCGATAACAATGGCGCTGTAGCTTTAGCGAAGGAACCAAGGTCCCATCAGAAATCCAGGCATATCTTAAGGCGGTTTCACCTGATCAGGGAGATCGTGGATCGTCGGGAGATCGAGATACGGAGAGTGGACACAAAAGACAACACGGCAGATCCATTTACCAAGGCCATTCCTCAAGTACAGTTCGAGAGTCTATTTGAGATTTGGGCATGCGGTACGCCAGCAACCGGATCTGGTAGAGACAGTGGGTACTCATTGCACCAATTATAGGCCTTAATGCAAGTGGGAGATTGTTGGATATATATGCCGTAGAGGCCTACATTGTATAGGATGCTTGGGATATGTATGTACATGACAGTCTTGCTTGATATGATAGTACGCTATTTGGTTTGACTTTGTCTTAACGTATGGTATATTTTACTTGGTATTTATATATATATGTTGATAAAGCCCATAGGGTGTTTGTCTGACTACCGGCGTTGTGATGGCAGTCATACTAGTGGGAGCTGGATAGTCAATAGGCACACCCTTAGATGTCCCTGGTCGCAGGAGTATCGAGATTGGGCATCGATACTCCGGAGTAGACTAGTGTATACATATCTAGACCCTGACGAGGGGCGATGGATTGGTCCCGCAACCATTGGTGATGTTCACCTAAGATTGTATACAGATGCTCACTGGGTGTGAGTACACCGGACAGGACTCGTCGAGAACTGACTGGATGGTATTATACCTAACGTCAGATAGCAATTCTCAAGTGACATGTGTGCAGATAGTTCGTTGACTTAAGGTCATTATTTGTCTCGTGTGAGTTCCCACAGTGCCTTGATTATTACCCTACCACGGTTCAAAGGAGTCGGGCAAACAGGTTTTAGTTGGGCACAGTCCTGAGCCACGTGGAGGTAGTGAGTGACTGTTAGGGATTCGTCTCTCTCGGTATAGGGAGTTGATATCGCACTGTGGTCGGTTGGTCATTACCATAAGTCCCTGGCCAGGGCTGATTGAATTACTGATGGACTGATCAGTAGATTCTCGGATGGTCTTGAGCCATACCGACACGACTTGTACGGTTATTAGGGGTCTGACGTCCACCACCTCCCTAGACCATACATGCGATACTCTTAGACGAATAGACCGGACTGTGCAGATATTGTCACGGACAGGCTCAGTAGGATTTCAGATGGGTTACCTTATTGGCTTTCTTATCGACAACTACCTGGGGACCGTTACATACAGCTAGTGCCGCTTGCGGTCTGTGGTTAAACCCACTGCCAGCGTAGTAGTTGAGTCTTTAGAGTCCCACACAGAGATTTCCCAAACCCAGGCGAAAGGATATAGAGGTCGTATGGTTTTACGACAAAGGTTCGGACACATACGTGTTTGAACGCACGTACGACATTCGGACAGTTTTTACTAGCCGGCTTTGGTTTAAGCCAGATTCTAGTATCAGGTTATTGGATTTATACAGTCTAAAGTTTTTCCGTGTTTTCACGGATGAGAGGGGCATTCTCGTAATTTTCCGAGAAGCTTCTAGAAGGATGTGACATGAAGGGAGATGTGGCATTTTCATTTAATGATTTAGTGACTCATTGTGGGTGATTCATCATGTCATTAATGCATTATTAAATGCTTAATGACTCACATAATGAATCACCCACTTGCATTTATGAAACATGATGAATAATCTCATATTATTCATTTCTTTTAATTCATTATGTTTCATATATCAAGTGAGAAGCTATTTCATTATTATTATTATTATTCATTATCATCTTCTCACTCTCTCTCTTCAAGTTCTCTCTCCTTCACCAAACCCTAATCCTACCCTCATGAGTTGAGAACAAGGATTAGGAAAGACTAATTACTCCATAACCTATCTCTACATCACCTTAGTTACTCTATTTAGCAGCTAGAGAAACTAAGTAACCTCAAGTTTAGAGGTTATAGCTTGGATTAGGGTTCTCGGGTGGATCGTCTATCACGGAGGAAAGCCGAAGAGGTCGTGGAGATCCAAAGAGGCCGTAGATAACATTAATACGAAGGACTAGAACCGTTTGGTATAATCTCTTAACATAGTAGTTTAGAACTCTATAGCTTTTGTTAAAACTTGTTTAGCAAACGATTCATACGGTTATTCGATGTTTAGCCATAGAACAAGATTGTTATTCATATTTCCGCCTTCCCATAAGTATTGGGGTGTTGAACATCGACTTACAGATTGTTGGTATAGCAAAATCTAGGATCACTTGCTTGTTTTCTTGTGTTTCTTTTCACGCGTTACGTTATCCGATACGGTTCGTGCTCTGTGTTGTTGTTTCTCTGAGTTGGTTTCGTTGTGTCGCTATGCACGTTAGCCACAATACGAACACTTGAGAGTATGTTTTGTGTTGTCGTGTTGGTCAAACGTAGTTTGTATGCGTTTTGGGTCTATTGCTAAAATATACTTGCTTTGTTGTGTTATGGTTTAGGTTCGCAGGCGAGGACTTCGGACGCAGCGAAGAAGGGGAAACAGGTGGTAGGCTTTACTTAGCCGGGAGCGTTGGTGAGTAGATTTAACATCTACAGGGAAATCGCCCGTATGGCGTTATGAGTCTGGGCTAGAGATGATATGTTTTTGTCGCATATTCGATTACATATATAGAGTTGCGCATACACCTTGTTGCTTAGTTACTTGTTGTGCTTGGACTTATACCCTTAGGACACTACACTATTATCGACGGCTCATATTGCACGAGCACTGATTATATGCCACACACACCGTCAATAATTGCCATGATACGCACAACACACATACTTATAGGATATTGTTTGGTTAGGGACATTGAGACATTGATTCATATTCATTTATGCATATGACATATAGCATAACTGTATACTTACATGCATATACATATGCCTTGACATGCTTACATGCTAGTTACCATATACCTATATGGTATTGTACCTTTAGTGATAGGTATATATGTCACGACTCGAAAAGTACGGAACATGACAGGCACTTAAATTACGAACGTCTCGAGGCGTATATAATCTAAGTAAGCCAAAACCTAGAAATCAAAACCAAAGAAGCAGTAAAGTGAAGGAAAAACCAATTGAAAGCAAGTAATTTTAATCAACATAGGCCGAAGTATGTATTTTTAAAATCTCAAGTATTTTCTGAAAATTTCGGCTGAGTCTCCTTTGTAAACACTGGCCCCAAACGGGATACAACATGAATAGTATACGAAATCAATAAAAAGGCATCCCCAAGCAGGAGCTAGATCTTCGTCAATCGACGGTCACAACCACACAAGAAATATAATAAACAACGCCGAAGGGCGAGGATCAAAACTCAAAAGAAAACCCAAAATCAACAAGAAAACCCAAAATAATACAACGCGCGACTCTAAGGTCGAAAGAATAACAAATCTGGTCTTCTATCTCTCTCAAATATACAATCTGGTTGATGGAGTTTCTAGATACAACTGAAATAATAATAAACAATGGTGGTCCTGATGCAAAGAACCCACCTGCCAAGGCAATCACCCGGAAAGAATAGTGTGCCAGCAAAGACGCAAAGAACCTATACGGCAAAACCTGTAAGGAACTGTGGCACAACGGGGGATGAGTTGCCAACTCATGAGTAGAAAACATCTACGAGTAGAAATCACATGCACAACGCTATCCTAGATCATATCAGGTAATATCCTCAATAAAATCCTGGTGCAGCTATGTATAGTGTAATACTCTATGCTCATGTCAGTGCCTTAGATAGCAACATATAAGATATATGATGTATGAATGCATTACGAACGGAAAACAGAATATATCATTAACGAACAACTGTTTTCTTTAATCAATGTGATTTCTATATGTATATCAATCAAGTATCATCAATGAATGCAACAGAGAAATCAGTGGCAAGCGTCGAAAAAAAACATAAGTCTCAGTATCTCAATATCAAATCTCAATATCTCAAATCTCAATAACAATATCTCAGCCATCCGTATCTTCTGTGGGATCAGCCCGCGGGCTCCGGCAGAACGGATCAGCTATAACCATCTCATGACTCCGGCCGGTATCCTCCGGGTAACCGACGGGTCCAAATAATATCACCGGTAGGTAGTGCTCCCCTGCCAGGCTCATCGAATAAAACTCGAGCTTCTTGCCCCGGGGTACCATACCGGGACCACCATGTACCCGAGACAGTTCATCCAACTCCTCGAATCGGGTCTCAAAATCCAACAGCAATCATGAAAACTCATGGTGGACGACTCATATATCATGAGAAAACCGCAATTTGCATTTTAAAATGATGATACTAAGCTTTAATTAAATTCTTGCGGTTTTTCCCCCAAATCCGGAAATTTCATGTAAATCCGAAATCATCAAAATCATGATACCAATAAACGGTGAATACCGGCATAAATCTCCATAATACTGCATAACCAATGAATATATGAATGCACCTAATATCATGCAATGAATGCAATATTTAAACTAGCATGTGGAAGCTATAACATATTGCGACTATCAGTTATCAAGCTATGTCAATGAAAATGTATTTTCTAAAGTGTACGTGATATGTCAATTACCGATGATGATGTGTGTGAGCCGGCAAGTAAGTGTATGTGGAACATACGCATCATCGGTAATGGTGCTGGTGTCCTGACAGCATGTTCTCAATAATGGCATATGGAAGTACAATATAAACATGCAAATGGGATGCGAACGGTAATAATATGCGGAAGCTGAATGATAAACACAATGATAACTAATCTGCATTTATATAAATATGAGTCAAACAGTGGTGCCATTTGAAATAACACGAATCGTAGTGCTTTGAAAAATAAGGGCTATGGTGTTTTTAAGAAAAGATACGTCATTTGAAATATCCGTAAAATCCCTTGTCCCGTCATTAAAATACACACGATTCGTTAGTTTTTGAAATAGGTATGAGTCGGATCTAATCTATTATTTACAAGTACACTACAGGGCCAAACTAAACAGGCTGATCGAAAGGTAAGGAAACCGTTTAACATCTGAGTCGATACATATATATACATATAATAGTCGGTGATCCCGCCTCAATAGTATCCCATACGATACAATATCTATAATATGACATCCTCGAGTCAAGAGTGCGGATCTGTCATCAATATATGGCTCGTACGGTAAATCCGTCGTACGGCATCCCAAATCTGGGTACGGGTCAAAAGTCACATCTATCACATTAATCATCTGGTATCCTCTTTATCAAATATCAAGATCGGGGTACTGGCCTACGTCTAGTACAATACTGATACCATCCATGAAATGCATGCGTGTGTATGAAAACACCACGCATAAAGAACCCGCTAAAATATCAAGTCGTATCTCAAATAAGGAACATATCACATCACCGATCTCACGGCCTTAAGCACAATCTCATCGACTCATCTCCAAATATCATACAATATCCTCAACTTTCATGCATGTGTATATGAATGTATATATGCATAGTCCCATACCCATGCGTATATACATATATACACATTCCCATATACGGACAAGAAGATAATATATGCAAGTGTATATGTGTGCGTGTATGCAAATCCTTAGTCTAGGTTGTAGGGTTTCTAGGCACGTGCACAAGGGTCTACGAGGCATCAACCATGCCCGATTAAAATTTTAGCCGTGCCGAACAACTCTAATACGGATCTTTAAACTAGGTTTTAGGCGAAAACTAGCTTGTTAACAACTTTAACACTAAGTGAAAGAGATTACAACCTTTGTAGATCCGGTCCTTCACTTTAATAGCTCCGTGTAGATGTCCCCTTCGCTGCACTTCGGACTCTAAAGAAGCTCAACAAGAAGAACGAACGTGCTTGCTATGATGACTTCGAGGCCAAAGATGATCTACGTCGGGGAGACACTAACTCAAGCTATTCCTTCACTGGGTCATAAACTTTGTGAAGATAACACACTCTACTACATGGCAAGTGGTAGAGGATGAAGAAGTAGGAAGTGAGCTCACTTTAGAATTGATTTTCTCACTCTTTTTCTCATGGCACCATTAGAGCTAGTAAGCTTTTGGATGGAGCTTGATGAAGAAGAAGAAGAAAGAATAATCCCTCCAAATGAAAACTTATCCTCAATAATGTAACCATGGGTGAGTTAAGCTATCATGCTTAACTCATGTAGAGAATTAACCAAAGCATTGGGTTAAAGGTTAGGTTAAAGAATATCAAAATAAATGACAAAAGAGTGGACTTTGTCAAAGCTTCTCCAAGCTTGATTACTTTGACTAAGTTAAACCCTTTTGTTAAATCTTAAGATAAAACAATAACCCTAATCTTTACCCTAATCTTGGTATGAGTCATATACACCCAACTTTGATGTATCATCAAGCATGATACAAACATGTACACTTGCATATATCACATATAAACAATGTGCACAAACTAGTGAGAAAATAAATCATAAGTGAGCTAATACTAGTTAATGCTATATAATATATCAAATATATAATTATGCATTAGATTATTAAATCAACTCTTGATTTAATAATCCGGCTATAACTGACTAATATCAAAAGTAACAACTTATCGAATCAACACTTGATCCGATAACCCGGCTATATCGCATACAACCGATCAATGTCACGAATCGCGAGAATAGAATACGGTATCTCATATCATATTAATCTCGGTCCCGCACATATCACATATATGCTCCTACTCCGTTTCGCTTGAGCCAGGAAACCCCAGTGTATGACTCTAAAAACTCGTCAATACGCCGGTAGTAGGTGATGATTATATCAAACACCCATAAACCGCAAGAGGTGTGCTAAACGTAACGGCCACCCGGGTATTGAGCGATCAGAAGATCAACAAGCAAGCCTGCTAGTACTCCTGTGAATCCAATCAGTAACACTCCCGTACAGTCCAGTCTCGTCGTATGATATGTCGCATATCTCGCCTAGGGGTGGTAAACGTCAGACCCCGGTACCTCGATAAGTCGTGTCGATATGAGGTCTATAACAGTTTGAGAAACTACTGGTAACACATACCAGTAAATCTCAGCAACCCTGGCCAGGGATTTCCAGCTATAGCCTATCGAACACAGCGCAACATCAACTCCCTATACCGGGACAGACGAATCCCCTCCTATCGCTCATTGCCTCCATGTGATTCGGGACTGTACCCAAAAGCCACCTTTTTGCACGCCCTCTTGGACGTGGTATGATGGAAATCAAAGCACAGTGGGAATCACATAAGACTCTATGAGGATCTTAGGTCAACAGACTACTATGTACCAGTGTCACCGGAGAACTGCCATCTGACGTGAGGTATAATACCATCTGGGAGTTCTCGGCGAGTCCGTCCAGTGTACCCAGTCTCCACTGAGCACCCGTACACCATCCTTGATGTCAAACACTATTGGATATGGGATCATCCATTGCCCATCATATGGGTCAAGATGCGTATACGCTAGTCTACTCTGGTGCATCGATGCCCTGTCTCGATACACCCACGACTAGGGACCTTGAAGGATGTACTTATGGACTATCATGTCCCCACTAGTATGATCCGCATCATAGTCCAGGTAGTCAAGTACACATCCTAAGGGCTTTACTAACAAGTAACAGAGAGACAATCAGTGTATATGTTAAGGTAAAGAGTAACCAGATAGCATATTATCATGTTGAGCAAGAAAGTCCTCCCTATATATGTCCAAGCATCCACTACAATGTAAGTGCACGGCGTCGCCCCGGCCGTCAAACTGACTCCAATATGCGGAAGCGGTGATAAACTTTAATTTTGCGAACTTAGCAAACCGGCACCACCGCGCACTAAACACCCGGATCGTGCCATTAAATTAGATCTAGCTAACTACAAGACGTGTTAGAGATATACCGAGTGATCCGAGTCCTCCGGTCTTCTCGTCGTCGTCCCGATCTCCTGCGGATACTCCGGTCGTCGCCTCCTCGCCGGAAGGGCACCATATCGCCTGCATCTTTTACGGGCTCCCACCACAATACCGAGGTAACTCGGGCGCGAAGCTGGCAAATCGACGCGTCCAAGATTTGCTGTAGAATGTGTAGTGTAGAGGCTATGTCTCATTTGGGGTTTTGTTGCCTTTGTAGATGATGGAGGAATCAAGATAAGAAAAATGATGCTTGCATTTTTCTAGCATGAAATGAGATCAAGAATGAAAACCTCAAGAATGAAAACCTCATCTTTTCTTTTCTCAAAATGAAACCTTATCATCTAAGAATGGTGGAGGAAAGAATATATCAAACATAACAAGAAGGGAGGTGAGTGTAGGAGAAGAGAATGGGTGACCACAACCAAACATCATCATAACAAAACTCACATCAACTCCAAATCAACCCTAATCACCATTAATGCAAAAGGTTGATGTAAAGAGAATCAAAATGATGGTGGAAAAGAAAAGATGCCATCATAATCAATACATTTGCAAGAAACCCCTCTATAATGTGTTATTTGCAAACTTGCAAATACCCCCTCCATCGGAAAAGTCCGGCCGGGAAATAACAAAGGAAAACCGACCGGAACGGAATGCAAACTGGCAACTCCAGAAAACTGGTCCCGTAATAAATTACAGGAAAACCCCGATACTGTGCATACACACCCGCATCTGTATTCCGACCGGATACAAATGCAATGAGACAAAATCTACACTGTACTATACTAGGATCCGGCATAAACCAAAGCCGTCTAGTAATATCCGTTCGATCCTGATCCGTGCAATACCGCATGTATCCAATCGAACCTTGCCATATATCCATACGGCCACTAGTACAAACTGTCCGATCCTGATCTGTGCAATACCGCACGTATCTGATCGGACCCTGCCATATCTCCATACGGCCTCTACAGCGTTTCGCCCGAAACTTGAGTAACTGAAAGTGTGGTGGACTCTAAAGACTCGTCAATACTATGGCTGTGGATTTAACCACTAGAACGTCAGAGATATAAGCCAATACGTGACGGGCCACCAGCTATTGACTAAAACGGACGTCGATGAGCGAACTCATCCTGACACCCTACTGAGCCTGTCAGTGACAATATCCGTACAGTCCGGTCCGTTCATCTATGAGCATCGCATGTCGGGCCTAGGGGGTTGGTAAAAGTCAGACCCCCAAAAGCGGTACAAGTCGTGTCGGAGTGTAGCCCAGAACACCCTGAGATACTACTGGAATACCTACCAGTAAATCTCCTGCCTTGGCCAAGGACTTCGTGTAATGGCTCTCCTAGACACAGCGCGACCTCACCCCCAATACCGGGAGAGATGAACCCCTGAAGATCCGCTCACTGCCTCCATGTGGCTCGGGACTGTACCCAACTAAAACCTGTTTGCACGACTCCTTTGAGCCGTGGTAGGGTAGTAATCAAAGCACAGTGGGAACTCACACGAGACAAATGACGATCCCCACGTCGATGAACTAACCTGTACACATGTCACCTGGGAACTGCTATCTGACGTCAGGTATAAGACCAACTAGCATGTTCCCGGCGAGTCCTGTCCGGTGTACTCATAACCCAATGAGCACATGTATACATCTTAGGTGAACCAACTGACACCAGTGGCTTGTGAGACCGGCCACCGCCCCTCGTCGGGGTCTCGACTGTATACACTAGTCTACTCTGGAGAATCGATGCCCTGTCTCGAAACTCCCACGACTAGGGACCTTTTAAGGATGCGCTTATAGACTCCAGCTCTCACTTATATGATCGCCCTCATACTGCTGCCAGTCAAGCAAGAATCCTAAGGGCTCTATCAACGTGCAATAGTGACATGTCAGGTCACCTAAAGCAGTACACGATGATAAAGGTAAACCAGATAGCATACTATCATCTCGAGTAAGACTGTCCTACCAGTATAGGTCCTCCCTCAATCATTGCAATCACGTGCCTGTGATCCAATAATTGACTCTGAGGGCACTATCTCCAACAATCTCCCACTTGCACTCAAGGCTAATTATTGCGATGTCGCATACTCACAGCCCGTGTGATACCGAACACCCAACTCCTCTACTAGTCAGTCTCACAAAGCTCGTTTGCGAAACTGTCGGGTTCGAGGAATAGCCTCAGTGAGTGGATCCGCTCTGGTGTTTCTTTCTATATCTCAAGTTCGTGGAGAAAGCCATCTCCCGAAATGAGCAATACCTGTCTTAGAATGTCTGGATGTCTGATGGGACCGAGCTCATAAATGAACTCCAAATCCAAACTTCTTAGACTGTATCGTCAACTGAACTTAATCAGTATCCTGCGCCATGCCACCCTCAGTATTGCCTTGGACCACCTGTCCAAAATACTGCCCCTCGTCAGAAGGAAAACTATAACTCTGACAACCACCCTGTCGTCCATGTCACCTTGGAAGCCTGGAGTGATAACCGTCTCCTACAGGAGGCAGCCGTTACCATATCCCTAGAACATTCACTTATGTTCTAAAACTGCTTCCGACTGTTCCTCCAGGATTGGATCAATATCAACTTATTGCATCTAGTGCAAGAACAACATCTGGTATGGTACTTGACATCTCATGATTGACTCAATTGCCTAAGCAAGTGATCTGCCAATCATGCACATCCCTCTCTACTTTAGTCTATAAGACACTTTTAGAGAGGGCGACTCCATTACCTGCAGGTATACTACCGTGCCAGAAGTCGTCCATTCTAAATACTCTTAGAATGCTGTCTAAGTACCCAGATTGGGAAACCACCCAAATCCAGATCTAAAAACCATAGATCTAGTAACCATTATGTCTGATATAATGTCCAAGTCCCTTGTGGAGAAACCACTGTGTGACGACCAAAGTATAACCGATCGTAGTATAGGAATGTCACTTCCTACTTTGTGTATGTCATCAAATACCAGGACATCACACCCTACTACCTTCCCAACAGATCCATCCCCTATTCTGATGAAGTCAAACCTATGACTGTCATATCAGAAATAGATGATCTATCTCCGCTATATCTGCTTTAGTCTATAAATAGACATAAGCCTGATGTCCACCAATGCTTCCGCTGCTCCCACTGACTACGACAACCCTCTGGCAGAGTCATATAGACGTACACTTCTGAAGCTAGTTCAGAACGACGCTATACTCATCCTCCTGCCAGGTCTCGCAGCCTGGAACAACAACAATGGCAAGTGTTGGTAAACAAGAACTTCCCTGTCACCGTCCTTGAGGCTACCGGAGCACCTCTCGGGTGCCTGAAATTACCCACCTTATCTGCGGAGTGGCCAATGGAATGTCAAGTCAGATTGAATCTTCAGGTTCCTTATCAAATCTTCAGTAATCGTTTGTGGTTCTGGAATCACTTCCAGTTCTACCATACTCCCACTACTGTTTTTGAAAAAATCCATTTTTAATAAAACTGTGGCGAGTCTAGAACAATATTTCTATTGATCTGCCAGATGGTAGAAAGTCAACCCTCGTCATAGCCTGGGTCAACCCACAAACAGCCATTACAGAAACGTGCCTTGAGTTATCCAGAGTCTGGTTTTAATCATAAGCCGGACAACTCCCCGTACCTTAACAATGTTAAGATATGAACTGTACTATATCCAATATAGAACAAGAGGCACTGATTTAATTTAACCAGATTCAAATCATGCAGCTGTCTCCAGTGCATGTCAACTAAATGGAGAGAGAGGCCGATCAGCGTTACTCAACTTAGGAATGCTTCCAATTATGAGTAACCTGAAAGAGAAGCAATTTCTCTTTATCATTACTATCAACTGAACACCATACACAAGTATCTACATCTTCATTCACTTTGAAGAATCCTGATACTTGCGATACCTGGTTCTCTACTTTATTCAAATACCTATAACTCCTCAAAACTTAGACCCTGTGTTTCTACGAAACACATGTCTAAGAACTAGAGAAGTTAAAAGTAAACAGAATATAGTATGAGGACCAACCCCTCTGTCCTAATGGACATTGGATAACATACAATACTCTGTATAAGTCCGCTGAGTCTAACGACTCTTTCACCGTGTGTCGTAGGTTGAAAACTGTACTTATGGTTAAGAAGAATTACACCGCTGTTTAATGCTCCTTACCTAACCATCCACTGATATAGGTAAATGTCATCGACATAATATCAAAAGGTATATCTCACTCTATGAAAATAGACGTACAGATATATCAATTTGAAATTGGTGCATAACAACGGATATTCAAAACCAAATATTTGCCGACCGACAAACAGCCCAGGTGACTTCCTCAAATATCACCGATTACAACGAATCCCGATATAATGAGGATAATCACCCAATTCCCAATAACTTACTCCCACTCATCATCTGTAAAAACCATACAGATGTGAGAATCATACCTGGTAAATACATACCCTGGAGCAAGTGTCTAATTGGGAAATCAGTTTTCTTTTAACAGTACACAGTTGAACTGAAACATTGAAATGTTTCGATGGGGTATCCCGGTATTCCTAGTAATGCCTCTACCATTATCCAGATTCACAACTATAACCGTATAATTCTTTGCCACCTCTCCAAATCCCTTTATATGTCTTTAGTCATTACCTTCTGCACACCCCTTAGGCCAAATGGTTTTCTTCCTTCCCTACCGTTCGGCACCAGCCTATGGTTTGGAAGAAGACTATCCAATAAGCATAATGGGTATACTGTCCTAATCCTAGGAGCACTCGCAATGCGAGAGAAGGTGAGGATAAAAGACACCTGAATAAACCTTATTCCTATTTCTCCTGAACCAGAATCCATCCCCGAACTGGAACAAGTTCCTTTCGAGTTCGTATATAACCATGCGTTGGAGTATCCAAATAAACTGTGGATCTTCGTAGTGATACGGAGTGTCCTGGAGAAATACAAAGGTGATTTAGGATTGGCGAAGGAATACTTGGTTTGGTCGTGAATAGTAGTCGCAATTTACTTTGCCCTCTTACTAATCCCTTGCTTTGTCTTAATCTTAATACCTTCTGTACACCGTTTAGGCTAACTGGTTTTCTTCATTCCCTACCGGTCGGCACCAGCCTAAGATTTGGAAGAAGACTATCCAATTTGCGTAATAGGTGTACTATCTCCTAAACTAAGGAGTACTCGTAACTTGAGAGAAGGCAAAAAGGAAAAGACAACTGAATAATCCTATCCGTTTTCTGCAGAACCAGAAACCATCCTCGAATTCCTTCGAGTTCGTATCTAACCATACGATGGCTTTATCCAATGGAAGTGGACGTTCGTAGTAATACGGGGTGTCCTGGAGAAAAGGGTAAAAGTAGGAGTGGCAATGAGGTCTGCAACTCTGACAATCCAAAAGCCAGTGTTAAGAAGGTTCGGTCAACTTGGTCACTGAGTCATAGTCTAGGGTCGGGTCAATGGTCGCTGCCAAAGAGAGAGAGAAAAGAAACACTCAGCGTGCACTCTACCCTAGATCAGAATGGTTACCAATTTATCTAATCAGGAAACCTCCCACTATACCTCAAATTCTCCTCCAAACCTGAAAGAAGAATTTGTCGGGGTCACCCGAGGAGTAAACCAACTCATCAGTGGGAATCGGGATCCAACTATCATCGCATGATAACGTGACGGAATCCGCTCACGCTATCATACTCCAGAAGGTATGCGCATATCTGGCAAGTTTCAGTTCTTTTGAAACTTCCGATGTGATTTCTGCCCCATGCTCTTATGACCTTGGCGTGAGGTCAAAATATCATAAGTCACATGTCAAGTTCTACCCATCATTATCCAGGTTAATTTGAACCCACCCGTACATACCCTTGACGTAGGCCAAAATAGTAGTACGACTGTCGCAAACCAACGCATCTATCTATGCAACAGATAAATACCCGGCAGCTACCAAACACTATGCCTTGGCGTGAGGTCAAAATACATAGCTTGAATACTACCGAATATTTAACTGAAATGATGGAGGGCTACGAATGGTTTCTGGCGAAAACCTTTAACGTAATGAACTTGATATCGTTGAAGGAACGGATAGCTTTTTAGAAAATATAGTGACGAAAACCTTTACTAAAGAGGTCACTCCCGGTGAAGGGATCTTGGCTCTTTCCCCGTAGAATGGGGTACAGGATATTCCAAATGAATACCACTATGCAAAGCAAAAGTAATCGGCTATAGTGAAGTTAATGCCCTGACGCAAACTTCTGTCCAAGGGGTCACTCCTGGTGAAGGGAGCTCGGCCCTTGCCTCGTCGACTGAGGAGCAGGATATTCCAAATGAATATCACGATGCAAAACAAAAGTGAACGTCCTTGCAATAACAGCTTTTTGAAAAGTGTTCCAACAACATCAGAATAGGTTTGTTTTAACTTGCATTGATCCGAATCAACGCAGTCCCATCATTGATCACACCACAAAGAACGAAAATATACTGACGTACGTATATGCCATCTGCATTCGCCACTGGGTCCCGTCATCACCCGTTAGGTTAGCTAACTAACGACAGAGCGGGGACTGGACTAGCGCGGATGAAAAACATATACAACATCTACTAATATATATACCAATATATTATATTTCGCTCAAGGCATGATAAAAAATGCAACATCACAGAAATGTACAGCATCACAGAACAATACAGATATCTGGGATCCCCGGGTTTCACAGAGCCACTACTGAAACCCGACGTTCCCCTGGTCGTGTGGATAGCCTGCGCAATGAAATCCTAGACCCCTACGGGCGCTGCAAGTTACCCGCCAAAACCTGAAGCGAGGCAGCCCCCTTCAGCGCCGTGAATGGACCACCCAGCACTTCACGGAATCCGGTAACTTTGGCACCCCTCCTGGGTCAACCTGTACCCCCTATGAGCGCGGCGAATAGCCCGCCAATTCTAGAGTGAAGCCCCCTCTGTCCCAATGCCATGAGATGCGGGCTTGTTGCCCTCCAGAACCCGGCTATCCGTGCACCCCTCCGCGGGGTAATCCTAGTACAGAAAGTAAAATATACATACAACGGGTACATCGACCGCAACCAGGTCGTGCCCCAAAAGAATAATACAAACAGGCAGTGACGGCAGTCCACATGTCGGACGCTCGCCCCGCAATATCAAATGTACATAATACAACGACACTGTACTAGCATTGCATCCAGGCTATCCCCCACAACCGATCCGCAACATCACAGCAAAATCACAAAACATCAACGTGAAAGTCGCGTTCGCAAATCCGTCTAACCGGGCTATAGCAGTTAGACCGGATTTACCGATCGAGTGACATTCACGGTCGCAGATATAATGTAAATGCTGTGAAATAATGTGTTTAAAATATCCGATCGATCAAAAATTAACAAGTGGGCCCCCAAGCAATACTGTAGCACTCACAGAAATTCTGGGACCAATTTTAATATTCCAAAACCCCTATTTTTAGCCCACAAGCCCACTGGAAAGAAACGACGACATGATCCCACATTCCTGCGGCGGAACCGCGGCCAAAGAGGGGTTATGGCCGCGGTTCCGCGATCGTACGAAGGGATCGTGTTGTCGAATTTTTCCAGTGTTCTTAGAACTCCCTGCACATCATTCTGAGACAACCTGAAAAATTTTTGGACTTCAAAAAATTTCGACAGAAAACTGATGTAAGGAAAAACGCGGGTTTTTGGAATTTTGGTCGATCGGAAATGCAAACACATCAAACAAAGCTAGACGAAGTTAATGGAGAGTCTCTGATACCACTGTAAGTGCACGGCGGCGCCTCGGCCGTCAAACTGACGCCAATATGCGGAAGCGGTGACAAACTTTAATTTTGCGAACTTAGCAAACCGGCACCACCGCGCACTAAACACCCGGATCGTGCCATTAAATTAGATCTAGCTAACTACAAGACGGGTTAGAGATATACCGAGTAATCCGAGTACTCCGGTCTTCTCGTCGTCGTCCCGATCTCCAGCGGATACTCCGGTCGTCGCCTCCTCGCCGGAAGGGCACCACATCGCCTGCATCTTTTACGGGCTCCCACCTCAATACCGAGGCAACTCGGGCGCGAAGCTGGCAAATCGACGCGTCCAAGATTTGCTGTAGAATGTGTAGTGTAGAGGCTATGTCTCATTTGGGGTTTTGTTGCCTTTGTAGATGATGGAAGAATCAAGATAAGAAAAATGGTGCTTGCATTTTTCTAGCATGAAATGAGATCAAGAATGAAAACCTCAAGAATGAAAACCTCATCTTTTCTTTTCTCAAAATGAAACCTTATCATCTAAGAATGGTGGAGGAAAGAATATATCAAACATAACAAGAAGGGAGGTGAGTGTAGGAGAAGAGAATGGGTGACCACAACCAAACATCATCATAACAAAACTCACATCAACTCCAAATCAACCCTAATCACCATTAATGCAAAAGGTTGATGTAAAGAGAATCAAAATGATGGTGGAAAAGAAAAGATGCCATCATAATCAATACATTTGCAAGAAACCCCTCCACAATGTGTTATTTGCAAACTTGCAAATAACCCCCTCCATCGGAAAAGTCCGGCCGGGAAAGAACAAAGGAAAACCGCCCGGAACGGAATGCAAACTGGCAACTCCAGAAAACTGGTCCCGTAATAAATTACAGGAAAACCCCGATACTGTGCATACACACCCGCATCTGTATTCCGACCGGATACAAATGCAATGAGACAAAATCTACACTGTACTATACTAGGATCCGGCTTAAACCAAAGCCGGCTAGTAATATCCGTTCGATCCTGATCCGTGCAATACCGTATGTATCCAATCGAACCTTGCCATATATCCATACGGCCACTAGTACAAACCGTCCGATCTTGATCTGTGCAATACCGCACGTATCTGATCGGACCCTGCCATATCTCCATATGGCCTCTACAGCGTTTCGCCCGAAACTTGAGTAACTGAAAGTGTGGTGGACTCTAAAGACTCGTCAATACTATGGCTCTGGATTTAACCACTAGCACGTCAGAGGTATAAGCCAATACGTGACGGGCCACCAGCTATTGACTAAAAGGGATGTCGATGAGCGAACTCATCCTGACACCCTACTGAGCCTGTCAATGAAAATATCCGTACAGTCCGGTCCGTTCGTCTATGAGCATCGCATGTCGGGCCTAGGGGGTTGGTAAAAGTCAGACCCCCAAAAGCGGTACAAGCCGTGTCGGAGTGTAGCCCAGAACACCCTGAGATACTACTGGAATACCTACCAGTAAATCTCCTGCCTTGGCCAAGGACTTCGTGTAATGGCTCTCCTAGACACAGCGCGACCTCACCCCCAATACCGGGAGAGACGAACCCCTGAAGATCCGCTCACTGCCTCCATGTGGCTCGGGACTGTACCCAACTAAAACCTGTTTGCACGACTCCTTTGAGCCGTGGTCGGGTAGTAATCAAAGCACAGTGGGAACTCACACGAGACAAATGACGATCCACAGGTCGATGAACCAACCTGTACACATGTCACCTGGGAACTGCTATCTGACGTCAGGTATAAGACCAACTAGCATGTTCCCGGCGAGTCCTGTCCGGTGTACTCATAACCCAATGAGCACCTGTATACATCTTAGGTGAACCAACTGACACCAGTAGCTTGTGAGACCGGCCACCGCCCCTCGTCGGGGTCTCGACTGTATACACTAGTCTACTCTGGAGAATCGATGCCCTGTCTCGAAACTCCCACGACTAGGGACCTTTTAAGGATGCGCTTATAGACTCCAGCTCTCACTTATATGATCGCCCTCATACTGCTGGCAGTCAAGCAAGAATCCTAGGGGCTCTATCAACGTGCAATAGTGACATGTCAGGTCACCTAAAGCAGTACACGATGATAAAGGTAAACCAGATAGCATACTATCATCTCGAGTAAGACTGTCCTACCGGGATAGGTCCTCCCTCAATCATTGCAATCACGTGCCTGTGATCCAATAATTGACTCTGAGGGCACTATCTCCAACATACAATATACATTAGATGTATAGTAATGGCCTCTAGGGCATACATATAACTAACAATCTCCCACTTGCACTAGGGCCATATGATAACAGTGGTTGAAGTATCTCATACTCAACCTTCCCATAAAAGTCTCTCTCTGGGAAAAGGCCTTTGTGAGTGGATCCGCCGTGTTGTCCTCTAAGTCTACTCTCCTGACCTCGATCTCCCTGGGGATCAACCATCTCCATGATCAGGTGATACTGCCTAAGAATTATATCTGGATTTCTGATGGGACGGGGGGGTTCCTTGGCAAAAGCCACAACTCCATTGTCACACAATGGTAGGAACGCATTTCATCTCATAAACTTATATATATCCAGACTGCCTCTTTGGTATCATCCTTGGTAACGATGTATCTTGCCTTTAATCATCTAGTAAGTCACGGTATCTAGCTTGGAACTCTTCCAACATACCGTCCCTCCATTGAGGGTAAAGACAATGCCTGTGACTGACATTCAGTTGTCCTTATCACCCTAGAACCTTTCTAATGATTCTCCCCAAGATCGATTGATACCATCTCACTACATCTAGTGAGAATTCGAATATCCAATTAGATCAATCTCATAGATCCAAAACCTAGGATTTAGGAGGTATCACTTTGATCCTATATGGAGAATCCTTGTGATAAGCGGAGATTGACCGAGCGTTGCATTGGAAACTCCTTCCCTATCAAGAGTATGTCATCCACGTATTCTACGAAGATCACCACCATCCTCCCTACTACCCTTTTTGTATATACAAGATTCATCTACCATTTTGATGAAGTCAAACTCATTGACTACCACATCAAAACAGACGTTCCAACTCCGCGATTCCTGCTTTATCACATAAAACATCTTGCTCATGTTTCCGCTGCTCCCGCTGTCTACGAAGCTTTCTGGCTGTGTACTTATAGATGCTCTCTTCCAAATCATCATTTAGAAAAGCAGTCATGACACCCAACCACCAGATATCGTAGTCATGGTATGTATCCGCGGCAAGTAGGATCTGGATAGACTTAAGCATAGCTTTGAAAGTCTCAACTTTTCCATGTACACCAAGTAATCTTCTCAAGATATACTTGCTCCTGATGGGGATTTAACCCTTCAAATAGAGCAACCAAAGTCCATACTTTGTTGGTGTATAAGGATTCCATCTCAGATCGCTAAGAATCCAGCCATTCTTACAGAGTCCCACTCCTGATGGCCAGCCCGAAACTAGTTGGGTCATCATCTCATGATGCAATCCTCGCTCTCACTGGCATAGAGAAACCGAAGTATCTCTCAGGTGGGTGAGGAACCCTGCTAGATCGGCGGAAAGGCTGAGGTTCGTTGGTTACTATTGAATCCTTCGGTTCTACCAAATCATCTGCTGCAGTTTGTATAGGTGGAACCTTTCCAGTTCTACATAACAGACCTTGCCTCGAGCTTGTCCGGATTTTGCTTTTAGACATAGTCTGGACAACCCCAAATCTTAATAAACTTAAGATATAGGCTCTTCCCTTTCCATATCACATATGAAGTGGCAGGAAACTGATTTGATTTAAACCCTATTCAATAGGTATGCAGCTTCTCAAGTGTATAACTCCCAAAAGGAAAATAGGAAACTCAGTAGTACTCATCATAGAGCGCACCATATCACATAGGGTGCTATTGCTCCGCCCCGATATACCATCGTGCTATGGTGTATACGGAGGAGTAATGCTGAGAGAGAATCTCATTCTCCTTTAGAATAATCCAGGAATTCGGTGCTCAAGTATTCTCCTCCTTGATCTCATCAAAGGACATAATACTTATACCCTTATTTTGGTTCTTTACTTGTAACTTATATTATGTGAATATCTCAAAAGGTTCGGACTTGTGATTCAACAGAAACATATGTCTGAATCTTGAGAGATCATCAGAGAATGTAATGAAGTACAAAGAACCGGTCTTGGTATGTATAGACAGAGGACCTACATACATCAACATGTAACATCCCAAGAGTTCCCTAACTCTTTCTCTGTTTCCAATAAACAGAATTGTGGTCATTTTATCTTTGTGACATGACCGGCAAGTTTCATAAGATGTAAATTCAAACTAATTTAAATATGCATCTAAATATAACTTCAGCTAGCCGAGTCGCATTGATATGACCTAGTCTACAATACCTCAAGAAGTATTCGTTCATTTCTGAACTCTTCCCCTTGTGTGTGTTCTGTATACTAAGAACTGTAGTTTGATTTAGAACGTTAATTCTTTTAGATAACGTGCCTGAACCGATCAACTCTTGATATAGAAAATGTTCAAAACATTATCCAACAATACAAAATTATGTCATTTCTTTACTAATAAAGAGACTGATATGATGTTGTATATCAGGTTCGGTATCTAATAAAATTTGTTCAGAATCAATGTATTCTGGTAATACAGGGTGACAGTGACCAACAGACTTGGCTGCAACACTTGCACTGTTTTCTGTCTCATGAAACTTATCACCCGTTCTCAGTTCTCTGCCTTTCTGTAGCCCATGTAACAGATTACATATGCAGGATCCTGATCCGGTATCTCTTACCCAGGACGTAAAGGATACTGAGAAACATTTCTCTGTAATGAACATACCCGAAGAAGATGCATCAGCATGCACTTTCTTCGTTTGGGCGGCACGGGAATTCTGGTAATCCCCTATTTCCTGCTCTGTCTTATAACATTTATAAGTTGGAGCGGGACCAACGTTCCCCAGCGCAGTATAACAAGCGGGTTCGGTCAATACATTTGTATTATTATTTTGATTAAGGCGTGATATGGTCGCTACCTGGAGAGAGAGAGAGAAGAAAACACTCAGCGTATGCTCTTGTAAGATCAGATTGCTTATTATTTTATCTAATCAGGATGGCTCCCACTGTTTTTATCAAATCTTCCTTCAAATCCTAAAAGGAAAGACTAGCCGGGATTAATTACACTCTACAAGTTCGCCAATCTTTCAGCCATGCCAGTGGCGGTACTTTGAGGGAGGCCCCCCGTGCTTTCGCACGAACCTAATTAAAGTAAACCTCGTTTTCCCATAGGCGTAACCCCGTTAACACCTTTCTAGACACCTACTTGATTGGCTAATTATAATGTGTAAAACTCTCCCAGGAGTAACTCTTACTCGCAGCGGGTATCGGGATCCAACTATCTCATAGAAGGTATGCAATCTCATTGCAAATTTCAACACTTGAAATTCCCGATAATATTTTGCCCCTAACGTGCTATAACCTTGATGAAAGCCAACAAACCATAGCTCGCTAGTCAAGTTCAACCCGTACATTTCTTGACTGAATTAAACCCACCCGCACGACCCTTGACGAAAGACAACAAAGTCGTACGACTACCCTAATCCAATCGCATCGTATGCAGCAGATAAGCAGCATATAGCTACTGCACACTACACCTTGACGAAAGCCAACAAATGTAGCAAGAATACTATATACAACTTATCTGAAATGACGGAGGGCTACGACAGGTTTTTTCTGAAAACCTATTGCGTAATGAACTTGATATCGTTGTAGAACCAAATGATTTTAAAATGGAGTATTTTTAAGGCTTTTTCTAGTTTTGCTAAAGGGATCACTCCCGGTGAAGGGATCGTCGGCCATTTCCTCATCTAATAAAGTGCAGGATATATCATATATATCACTATGCAAAGCAAAAACTCCAAAAGCAATCAAAAGACAAACCGAGGGGTGTAGCATCTTCCAGTTATTGCTAAAGGGGTCACTCCCGGTGAAGGGATCTCGGCCCTTTCCTTATCGAATAAGGTGCAGGATGTTCTACAAGGAACACCGCGATGCAAAGCAAGAACCGTAGCTACCTGTTTTTGAAAATTCGATTCCACAACATCTTTTAGGTTTCTTTTCTTTCATTAATCATATTAATGAAGTCCCATCATTTAAGTCACCTAAACATCACAGATAAATACGACGTACACTAATGCCATCAGCATTCGCCTCGCTGTCCCCTCGTGCACCGTTAGGTTAGGTAACTAACGGCATAGCGGGGCAGGGCTAGCGCGGGTGTAAAACATAAGTAATGTCTATATAATATATCATATATACTATATACAGTATCTATCACAACATATCAAATGATCACATCACAGATATCGCAGCAGAAGAAACATATGAAACATTGGATATACTAGGACGTCCGTGTTTTCAATACGAGCCAGTATAAAACACGGATTCCACGGTCGCGATGAATAGCCAAACCCACATCCCTAGACCCCTACGAGAGCGGCAAGCAACACTACCAATTCTAGGGTTAGGAGACCCGTTCTCGACTCGTCGAGATGGTCTCCCACTGGACCCTACAACCCGGTTACTTGTGCTCCCCACCTTGGGTCTACCTAATGCGGAAAAGTAAATAATATACAAGTGGTGAAATCAACCTCATCCCGGAAGTGCCCCAATAAAAGAATATTACATACAAGTTATTTACATGAATGAAAATGAAAAACTCCCATCTCACATAAAACCCCCGGCTATTCAGAACGCGACGATCCAATATAACATATCACAGCAACACATAATATCTCATATCATCAACGTAAGCAAGTATGCGTATCGCGATTGTCGTTGCTGTATAGCAACGAAGCCGGCGATACACCACATACTACGCTTACGGTCACAGAAAAGAAAGTGTAAAACTACAACAGTTGGAATCCGCAACCTTCTTAGACATCATATGCCTAACCAAATGAATTCCTTAGACATCGCATGCGTAACATTTATAAACCCTGCATTTTAGTCTCATTATTGAAAACTCTTTTCAATATCAAGTCGGGCAATTCAACATGATTCCTGACATCCTGATCGAATGCTCGTCGCAAACTTTAGTAGACGGCCGCACCCCCGGATGCCGTCGACGAAGTGCACTAAGGTGGAACACCGCTGCCGTGAGCACCCGAACGGATGCTTTTGGCGACGGGGTTCTCCTACAGTCACTTGGTCGGGGCTATGGGGCGTGGCTGTCTGTTAAGTTTACCCGGCGAGTATCAGCGTACGCTACGTGATTGCGACAGACTTTTGATCACATCAAAATTCCATGGCAACCGATCATCTGAGACTGAACTGCTAGATTTATAACATTCAAACTATTTATCTCATAACTACTTGTTGATTCCAAATAAATAGACAATGTTAAACATTCCGATCGAATAATCAAACATCCAAGATTTCCCCAACATATCTCAACACTTGAAATCAGTTTAAAAACATCCATCACATGCCACAGTACCAATGGTCCAGCCGTAGAAGGGTCAAACCAACGCCCCACATGTGGCACGCCGTACTGCCCCAAACCCTAAGGTTTAGAGGCAGTTCAAGACGGTCACATAATCGAGTTAAGGTTTGTGTTCTTCTAGAGGGTCCACCGCGTTACTTGCACGACTTAGAACGTTCTTAAACTCAAGAAAAAATCCAACTTTTGAAAAAAATTCCGACAGGGGAAAAAGTGAGTTATTGATATCCATTCGAACTTTTTAACAGTTTCTAAAATTACCCGGACAAAACTAAACGAAGTTAAATTATCCGATTGAATCATCGAGTCCCCAATACAACCCTAGAAAACTCAACACTTGAGTGTAATTAAAAAATTCCCAGAAAAAATTGCCAAGAAAGGACCTAAGAATAAATTCATGAAATTCCAGGGACAATGTCATAATTTTGGCCGTGGAACCGCCGCCAAACCCTTGGTTTGGCCGCGGTTCCGCGGTCAAATAGTTGACTCAGTAAACCGTACTTCACAGTAATTCTTAGTTTTTCCTGCTTGTTTTTCTGAGCATTTTTAATTCATAAAAAAGCATAGTTTTGAAAAATTTACAGAGAGGGGTTAATATCGGGTATTCGGAGTTCGATCGGACTTTAAACTTCGCCTAAACTTCGCCTAAAGCTCTAGCTTGGCTCTGATACCACTGTAGGGTTGCTAGGTACACGCATAAGGGTCTATGAGGGATCAACCATGCCCGATTAAAATTTTAGCCGTGCCGAACAACTCTAATACGGATCTTTAAAGTAGGTTTTAGGCGAAAACTAGCATGTTAACAACTTTAACACTAAGTGTAAGAGATTACAACCTTTGTAGATCCGGTCCTTCACTTCAATAGCTCCGTGTAAATGTCCCCTTCACTGCGATCGTGAACTTCAGACTCTAGAGAAGCTCCACAAGATGAACGAACATGCTTGCAATGATGACTTCGAGGCCGAAGATGATCTACGTCGGGAAGACACTAACTTAAGCTATTCCTTCACTAGGTCATAAACTTTGTGAAGAGAACACACTCTATTATATGGAAAGTTGTAGAGGATGAAGAAGTAGGAAGTAGGCTCACTTTAGAATTGATTTTCTCACTCTTTTTCTCATGACACCATTGGAGCTAGTAAGCTTTTGGATGGAGCTTGATGAAGAAGAAGAAGAAAGAATAATCCCTCCAAATGAAAACTTATCCTCAATAATGTAACCATGGGTGAGTTAATCTATCATGCCTAACTCATGTAGAGAATTAACCAAAGCATTAGGTTAAAGGTTAGGTTAAAGAATATCAAAAGAAATGACAAAAGAGTGGACTTTGTGAAAGCTTCTCCAAGCTTCTTCAAGCTTGATTACTTTGACTAAGTTAAACCCTTTTGTTAAATCTTAAGATAAAACAATAACCCTTATCTTTACCCTAATCTTGGTATGAGTCTTATACACCCAACTTTGATGTATCAGCAAGCATGATACAAACATGTACACTTGCATATATCACATATAAACAATGTGCACAAACTAGTGAGAAAATAAATCATAAGTGAGCTAATACTAGTTAATGCAATGTAATATATCAAACATATAATTATGCATTAAATTATTAAATCAACTCTTGATTTAATAATCCGGCTATAACCGACTAATATCAAAAGTAACAACTTATCGAATCAACACTTGATCCGATAACCCGGCTATATCTCATACAACCGATCAATGTCACGAATCGCGAGAATAGAATACGGTATCTCATATCGTATTAATCGCGGTCCCGCACATATCACATATGTGCTCCTACTCCGTTTCGCTTGAGCCAGGAAACCCATGTGTAAGACTCTAAAGACTCGTCAATACGCCGGCAGTAGGTGATGATCATATCAAACACCCACAAGCCGCAAGCGGTGTGCTAAACGTAACGGCCACCCGGGTTTTGAGCGATCAGAAGATCAACAAGCAAGCCTGCTAGTACTCCTGTGAATCCAATCAGTAACACTCCCGTACAGTTCGGTCTCGTCGTCTGATATGTCGCATATCTCGCCTAGGTGTGGTAAACGTCAGACCCCAGTAGCTCGATAAGTCGTGTCGATATGAGGTCTATAACAGTTTGAGAAACTACTGGTAACACTTACCAGTAAATCTCAGCAACCCTGGCCAGGGATTTCCAGCTATAGCCAATCGAACACAGCGCAACATTAACTCCCTATAACGGGACAGACGAATCACCTCCTATCGCTCATTGCCTCCATGTGATTCGGGACTGTATCCAAAAGCCACCTTTTTGTACGCCCTCTTGGACGTGGTATTATGGAAATCAAAGCACAGTGGGAATCACACAAGACTCTATGACGATCTCGGGTCAACAGACCACTCTGTACCAGTGTCAACGGAGAACTGCCATCTGACGTGAGGTATAATACCATCTGTGAGTTCTCGGCGAGTACGTCCAGTGTACCCAGTCTCCACTGAGCACCCGTACACCATCCTTGATGTCAAACACCGATGGATATGGGATCATCCATCGCCCATCAAATGGGTCAAGATGCGTATACGCTAGTATACTCTGGTGCATCGATGCCCTGTCTCGATACACCAACGACTAGGGACCTTGAAGGATATACTTATGGACTACCATGTCCCCACTAGTATGATCCGCATCATAGTCCAGGTAGTCAAGTACACATCCTAAGGGCTTTACCAACATGTAACAGAGAGACAATCAGTGTACATGCTAAGGTAAAGAGTAACCAGATAGCATACTATCATGTCGAGCAAGAAAGTCCTCCCTATATATGTCCAAGCATCCACTACAATATACATCACATGTATAGTAATGGCCTCTACGGCATACATATAACTAACATAGGTTTCGTGACTACGAAATCCGCTAAGTCCTTCTTCAGTTTTCGCTAACCCTAAACCCATAAGCTCCTAAGGGTTCTCTTATTCGGTATTCATATCTTCTATTAACATATAAAAGTATATCATTACTACATCACCTCATTCCTCATAATTTTGCGGTGGTGCTATACGCCATACACCCGACTCTCCCCATAGATATAAATCTACTCACCTGATCTTCGCTCGCCGGTGCCGACGTCGCCATGCGCTTGCTTGTCGTCTCGAAGTCCACATGGGGTACCTACATACCATAACGCACCGTATCGCATTATAATCCGACTCATGACCAAAACGACACACGAATCCCACATAGGTCAAAACTTATGGTTTGCTTTCACAAATCAACCCAAAAACCCTCGACATTGACGTACAAACGCCGATCGATCGAGAAAAACACAAAATGTACCAATCATGGTTTCAAAACTCACTAACTGTATAAGAAATTGGGTTTAATTCGTCAAAACCATAAAATTAAACCAATCGTTTTATTTTCCAAAAACCTAGTTAGCACAAATTCCCATTTCGATTCAAAACTTAATGTTTTAACCAATCTATAAATTTTAACGATTCAAATGGGCAAAATTCCCATTAAATAACATAATTAGGTCATACAAATGTCGTTCATAAATTAATCTCATCGATTTGTATAAATTCCAAATTCCAAGTTTGCAAAAATACTGATTTTAACTCTTTTGAAAGTAAAATTCACAATTTTACAATTAAGCTTGGTTTTGCATATACTGAAGTATTAAACCACAATTTATAATGTTAATAATATCATGAAATCCTAATTAGAATTTTATCTCACCAAAATATATATATTTTTAAAACCTAGTTTGCAATTTATATAATTATCACAAATTTAAAATAACAAAAATGCAAACTAGCAACTAGATTTGATTTAGCATAACATTAATATGTCAAATACATCACACAACCATAATCTCACAACACAAAACCCCAATTTGAATTCAAACCCCTTTCGTTAAATTTTAAAACATGCAATTAGAACCAATTAAAACCTAATTAAACACTTAATTAAGCTAACTTAAAGCAATTAGCAACAAATTAAGCAAAAAGGTTAGAATTATACCCAATTAATTTGAAGATCTCTCAAGCACATTTAGCCTCCCAAATTGAAATCTTGATCCCTAAATCCATGATAAAGTAGCCAAGGAAAAATGGGTAGGAGGTTGATTTGGATTTTAGCTTGATTTCGTATGGATTTGAGGCAAAATTATGGATTTTTTTGATGAGAAATGAGAGGAAAAGAATGAGGGGGCTGCTGTTGTGGGAGAGGAGGAAATCTCGGCCAGAAATGAGGGGAGAGGAGAGAGAGTGAGGCAAGGAAAATGGTCTAAGTCAAAGAACAAAGTCAAAACCCATACCCCATTTAAAAATTTCTCTCATTTCCTTTGTTTTCTTTTCATTTCTTTTGGCAAAACAAATGGGGAAATGAGGGGGGGAAAACTTGGGCTGCTGATTTGGGGAGAGGAGAGAGGGTGTGGGTGAGTGTGGGTGATGAAAAAATGATAAATGATATACCTCAACATCTATTTACACTAATTTCACTATTTAAGCCTTTTTCTTCGATATTTTCTAAAACCGTTTGACAGCTTCATTTTATTTCAAAAACAACATGCTAAAATTTTGTTTAATGTGTTATGATGCACAAAATTTGTTTCAATCCATTCCAATTTGTAATTTTCTTTAATTAAATGTATTAGTGACGGCTTAAAATAATATTAAAATAATTAATTTCGGAAAATTTTTCAGAAAATTAGAAATTTTACCAGTGGCTCAATAAACACCAGATACTAGCAATTACATAGCTAGAATATGTATATTTAATTTTATAATAAAGATATTTATATTTTGACTTTTTACAGAAAACCACCTTATTTTACCGATTTTCCGAAATTTCACCGAAACGATTTTCAAAACGTTACAATATACTCACATGAGACATAGCTACATGTACATCTTGTATACATACATATGTATATACCTGGAGGATATTAAATCATTACTGATAGGTAAATACATATACCTTGCTATACCTTTATGTTTACACATATATCTGGCAATAGCTACATGTTTACCTTCATTTTGATGTTATATAGACTTGGGGAAATTAGGAACCGTATGATATATATATTTACTTGTTGCAGTTAAATAGCGTCTTTTCCTTTATATGCTCACATTACAGTATTATGTTGCATATATTAGATTCATGGATTTCATATGATGTTCTCTGATATTTTTATTTCTAAGTATATATAACAGTGGAATGAGACGCTGTTATATATATATATATATATATTAGTGGAATGAGATGCTAATATATATGTATTGATTCATGTATTTATACTTATTCATTACTTGATGTTTTCTGAATTTGAGGACCGTGGTTGTTCATGAAATTTTGCAAGTATTCTTATTCTTTACTTGATATTTGGATGCATCCACTCAGAGATTTGTTTTAAACCTATACGGGATCGAGAGTGTCGATGTTGGGCACTTAAGATTCGAAGGACATATAAACCGATACGGGATCGAGAGTGTCGATGTTGGGCACTTAAGATTCGAAGCACGTATAAACCGATACGGGGATTGAGAGTGTCGATGTTCGACACTTAAGATTTGAAAGACGTATATATCTGTTTTGGATCATAAGTGTCGATGTTGGGCACTTAGGATTCGCTGATTTGGATCATGAGTGTCGGTGTTTGACACTTAGGATTCACTGGGATTCACGGGATTTATTTATTGGACACTGGATATATGAGATTTTGATATTGGATACTTAGGATATATGAGATTGACTTGATATTAGATACAGGATATATGAGATTTACTTGATTTGTACATTCAGGATATATGAGATTTACTTGATTTGCACATTCAGGATATATGAGATTTACTCGATATTGTATACTCAGGATTTATGAGATTTACATGATATAAGAGCCAATTTAGGGGCTGATTTGAGGAAATTGAGATTTGGATTGTCTTGATGGATTTTTGTCCTACCACGAGATCAGGATTCCGTGGGAATGGCAAGTTTTATCCCATACTCCGCATTTATTGTTTATGCACTGCTTCATATATTAGTAGTACCTGATAGAGTACCTTCCATGACTGTTGCATTTACATACTTTATTTTATATGCATTGCTTCATGTATTAGTTGTATCTGCTAGAGTACCTTTCATGACTGTTGCATATACATATTGTCATATTATTATTTCATGTATTAGTTGTACCTGATAAAATACCTTACATGGCTGTTGCATTAATATGACCATTTATTGCTTTTGGCTAGCATATGTTAGATTCGCGCTGTACGTGCATACTTGCGATTACTTGCATATGTTATTTACTATTCACGAGTTGGCAACTCACCCCCGTTGTGCCATAGTGTTTTTCAGGTTGTTCCTCACAGTAGTCAGAGGTAGGGCTATTTTCATCTATCGTATCATCTTTTGCTGCGGATACCGCTTCGGCTCACAGTGTGCAGTTTTTCGTTAGGTGGGTTTGTGGTTATCCGTTTATGTTCATTGTATATTTGTTGTATCATGTACTCTCCATCTACCAATTTCTTGTATGACTTAAAGACTTGATGTGAGGACGATATCGTATATTATTTTGGTGACTTGGATGTCTTTTATGTAGTTTTATTTATATCGTCTTCTATTTCTTCGCTACGGCATCAGATATCTGTTGTGGTGGTTGTTTTCCGTTTATGGGCGTGTATTTGCTCCTGTTTGGGGATGCTTTACTTATATTTTTGTTGTACCCATTTTTGGGGCTGGTTTTTACAAAGGAGGTGCTGCCAAAATTTTAAAAGAAATAAAGTTGGACTTTTAATGAATTTGGGTTAAGATTTCAAAGGTTTTAAAATTTCTATTATCACTTACCAATTTTGATGGTTTAGATTGCTGGGTTTTCGGTTTACTTAAATTGCGTTATGCCTATAGACGTTGCGTAGTTTAAGGGCCGTCACGTGCCAATTTCGGGTCATGACAGATAGAATGGCTATACCGATCGATACGTGTCCTTCGGTCTTTAGCCACCATCTTTAGCTCCTCGCGGCATCTCCGATCTAGCTCGATCTCCGGTCTCCTCGTCGAAGTGGCACCACGTCAAGAAGTCTTTTTACGGGCTCCCGCTTCAAACCGAAGCAAGTAGGACATGAAGTTTGCTAGACGACATGTCCAAGGTGAATTAGAGAATGTGTGTGGTAACTTTGTCTCTATACACTCAATGAATCTCAACAGAACAGATAGGATGAGTAGAGGTTGAAGAAGAAGCCATTGATGGAGGAAGTTGTGAGCTAGAGAAGAAGATGAAGAAGTGGCTTATTGTTATTCTGTGAGATGATAATGTGAGAGTGCTAGAATTCTCAAGAGCTAACCCCACAAATATGTGGCTGCCCACTCTCTCCTCATATCATTTCAACACACTAATCAATCAAAAAGATGACATTTGCACAAATAAAAAGACCATGAGTCATCACCCATGCACATGGCACATTTTTTACTTTTCATGATGATTTCCACTCACAATTTCCACCACAAGACATTTAAACCAAAATGTTTAATCCAAAAAGGGAATTGCAACATCTAAAGTAACTCGTGACGGATCACAAGGATACCCCTCACTTGTATATACATACCTGCATCCGCATTCTGACTGAATACGAATGCAATGAGACTAAAATAATCCAACAAATCTAATACTAGGATACGGCTTAAAACAAAACCCACTGGTATGATTCGTACGATCATGATCCGTGCATAAGTGCACGCGTATGATCGAACCTTGCCATAAAACCATACGGCTTCGAAAACGTTTCGCCCGAAACTGGGAAACTTTCTGTGGGGGACTCTAAAAACTAGTCAATACGCTGGCAGCGGGTTTAACCACAAGCACGTCAGTAGTACTAGCTGTACGTAACGGCTGCCCATGTATTGAGCGAAAGGGAAGCTGACGAGCGAACTCATCCTGAAACCCTACTGTGCCTATCTGTGACAATCTCCGTACAGTCCGGTCTGTTCGTCTATGAGTATCGCATATCGGGCCTAGGGGGATGGTAAACGTTAGATCCCCAATAGCGGTATAAGTCATGTCGGAGTGTAGCCTAGAACACCTTGAGAAAATTCTGGAATACCTACCAGTAAATCTCACTTGCCATGGCCAAGGACTTTGTGTAATGGCACTCTAGACACAGCGCGATATCAACCCCCGATACCGGGAGAGACGAATCTTATCTAACCGCCACTGCCTCCAAGTGCTTCGGGACTGCACCCGACTACTACCTGTTTGCACGACTGCTTTGAGCCGTGGTAGGGTAGTAATCAAAGAACAGTGGGATCACACTTTGTTAGTTATATGTATGCCATAGAGGCCATTACTGTACATCCAATGTATATTGTAATGGATGCTTGGACATATATAAGGAGGACTTTCTTGCTCGACATGATAGTATGCTATCTGGTTGTACTTTATCTTAACATGTACTTTGATTATCTCTATATTACATGTTGATAAAGCCCTTAGGATATCTACTCGACTACTGGGACTATGATGAGATCATACTAGTGGGGCCACGGTAGTCGACGAGTACATCCTATAACTGTTCCTAGTTGAGGGTGTATCGAGACAGGGCATCAATACACCAGAGTAGAATAGCGTATACGTATCTTGACCCATATGATGGGCGATGGATGATCCCATATACATCGGTGTTTGACATCAAAGATGGTGTACGAGTGATCAGTGGAGACTGGGTACACTGGACGGACTCGCCGAGAACTCCCAGATGGTATTATACCTCACGTCAGATGGCTATTCTCCGGTGACACTGGTACAGAGTAGTCTATTGACCCGAGATCGTCATAGAGTCTTGTGTGATTCCCACTGTGCTTTGATTTCCATCATACCACATCCAAGAGGACGTGCAAAAAGGTGGCTTTTGGGTACCGTCCCGAATCACATGGAGGCAATGGGTGATAGGAGGGGATTCGTCTCTCCCGGTATAGGGAGTTGATGTTGTGCCGTGTTCGATTGGCTATAACTGGAAATCCCTGGCCAGGGTTGCTGAGATTTACTGGTAAGTGTTATCAGTAGTTTCTCGAACTGTTATAGACTTCATATCGACACGACTTATCGAGCTACTGGGGTCTGACGTTTACCACCCCCAGGCGAGATATGCGACATATCAGACGACGATACCGGACTGTACGGGAGTGTTACTGTTTGGATTCACAGGAGAATGTACAGGCTTGCTTGTTGATATTCTGAGCGCTCAATACCTGGGTAGCTGTTACGTTTAGCTGACCGCTTGCAGCTTGTGGGTGTTTGGTATGATCATCACCTATTGCCGTCGTATTGACGATTCTTTAGAGTCCTACACAGTGGTTTCTTGACTCAGGCAAAACGGAGTAGGAGCACATATGTCATATGTGCGGGACCGAGGATAATGCGATATGAGATACCATATTCTATTCTCGCGATATTTGATATCAGGCGGATCATCGGATCAAGTGTTGATTCGATGAATCGGTAAATGATATATTAGTCGGTTATATGAGATATAGCCGGATTGTCGGATAAAGTGTTGATTCTATAATTTAATGTATAATAATATATATGATATATTAAATTACATTAACTAATATTAGCTCACTAAAAGATTCTTTTTCTCACTCGGGTAATACATTGATATATATGCGATATATGTTAATTATATTATTTTATTTTGTTACAATAAATATTATATATGTGATATATAATATTGTAACATGATATGATTACTAATGCAACATGATTAGTGGAGATTAAACAAGGTTAGGGTTTGTTTTGGGTTAGTTCCTTCTTGATGCTTCTAGAAGTTTTTCTTTTTGTTTTTGCTAAGATATTTTCAAATGACTTATGCTTTAACCCAACCCAAACCCTAGCCCAAGTTAAATCTCTACAAAGGTTTAGTCAACCATGGTTTCATTATTCATCATGATTATCCTTTCATTATTTATCACAAAAGGATTCTAATAATTATTCATCTTCTTCTTGCTTGAGTTCTTCATGAAAAGCTTTCTTGCTTTGATTTTTGAGATGAAAAATGAGTGAGAATAAGAAAACAAATGAGAGCAAAAATCCTTCTTCATCATCCTCATCTACCCTTGCCCTTTAGATGAGAGTGTTCACTTCATTTAGTGAGTGAGAGCTTGTGTTAATAAAACTTCAAGGTAGATCATCTTTGTTATCGAAGATCGGAAGTAAGCTTGCATCTTTCTCTTCATGCAGCCTCTCGATAGTCCGGAACACGATGATCGCAGTGAAGGGACCTCAACACGGAGATTAAGAAGTGAAGGACCGGATTTACAAAAGTTGTAATCCCTCTTACTTAGTGTTATAGTGTTTAACATGCTTGTTTTCGCTTAATCTCTAGTTTAAAGATCTTGTTAAGAGTTGTTCGGCACGGCTAAATTTTTAATCGGCCATGGTTGATGCCTCATAGATCCTTGTGCATGTGCCTAGCAACCCTACACACTTGAGACAATGTAGCAGTGTCAAGTCAACGGACTAAGCTGTACCCATGTCACCTGGGAACTGCTCCTGACGACAGGTATAGTACCAATCAACAGTGCCCCTGCGAGTCTGTCTGGTGTACTAATGACCCAATGAGCACCTGTATACTATCTTAGGTGAACCAACTGACACCAATGGCTTGTGAGACCAGTCACCACCCCTCTTCGGGGTCTCAATCCGTATACACTAGTCTACTCATGGAGTATCGATGCCCAGTCTCGAAACTCCCACGACTAGGGACACTTTAAAGATGTGCTTATAGACTACCCAACTCTCATGTATATGATCGCAATCATACTGCTGGTAGTCAATCAAGAATCCTAAGGGCTCTATCAACATGCAATAGTGATCTGTAATGTTACCTAAAACATGTACACGATGATAAAGACAGACCAGATAGCATACTATCATCTCGAGTAAGACTGTCCTACCGGTATAGGTCCTCCTTCAATCATTGCAATCACATGCTTGTGATCCAATAATTGACTTTGAGGGCACTATATCCAACAGTTACTGTAGCCAATAGGCCGGCCAAAATTTGTCTGTTGATGTTGGGTTTTGTCCTGTAGCTCACACTCCTCATAACTTATCCACTGTATTTTTTGTTTTGTCCCAGATCACCTGAGTCAAAATCTGGTGTTAGTTTCCTAAGTTGTTGTTTTGAGTTTTGCGGATTTTAATGACTTAGGTTCTGATATTGTTGTTTTATCTCGATCGGTTGGCGTTTGTACGTCGATGTCGAGGGTTATTGGTTATTCTTGCATACATAGGCCGTAGGTTCTAACATATGTGTGTCTCATGCGCCGTATTGGGTTTTCTTGTGTTTTGATTCTTCTTTTACGATATAACGTATTTGGAACTATGGGTACCCATGTGGACATCGTACGACAGGGGAAGAGCATTGCGACATCGATTTCGGCAAGCAACGATCAAGGTGAGTAGATGTATAGCACCCCCGCAATTTCGTAGGGTATGATGCATTTATATATATATATACATACATATCTGTTGTTGCGAGATGTCTATACTTAGCAAGAAAGACTTTAGGAGACATGAGTTGGTTTTAGTGTAATTGAAAGAAAGTGATTTTTAGTTAGTTTCTTAGTCGCGAACCCCAGAGTAAGGTTGACACACACACACATGCACACACGTGATATGGTTTTGGGTGTATATGTTTATATGTATATATATATGAATGCGTTGGTACACACACACACACACACACACACACACATATACACACACACATACGTATACGTATACACGGGTGATGAGGATAGTATATGATACTTGGAGATGAGTCGATGTGATCGGGCATGATGCCGTGAGATCGGTTATGTGATTTGGGTCGTGTTATGAGATACGACATGATATTATAGTGGATTGATGGGCGATGTGATTTTATTCACACTCGTATATATGTTTGATGGTACTGGTATGTACTAGACTATAGAACAGCACCTCTGATTCAGGATATTATGATGATGATACCATATGAATAATGAGGTATATGTGATATTTTGACCCGTACCCCGATTTGGGATGCCGTACGATGGATTTTACCGTACGAGGTATAGATATGATGATTGATCCACACTCTTGATTCGAGGATGTCGTATTATATATTTTACCCTACGTGACGCTATTGAGGCGGGAACGCCGGCTACTAGATATATCGACTCAGACATATGTGGATTTTCTTACCCCTTTAGATTAGTCTCTTAGTTTAGTCCTGTAGTTTATTAGGAAGATGTTAGATTGGGCTCGAGTCATACTTATTTTCAAAACTAATGAATCGTGAGTATTTTAAAGACAGTACGAGTGATACTATGCATATTTCAAAGGATGTATTTTTTCTCAAGAACCACGTAACCCCTATTTTTCTAAAACCACGATTCGTGCGATTTCAAACGCCAAAAACTGTATGACTCGTATATATAAATGTATATTCTTGTCCGTTGCGGTTACTTCATCTTTTTTCCCATATATTCGTGTTGATCTCATTGCATTGCATGCTTATACATGTGTTTTCTTAGTTATTATGAACCCCTGTTGTCAGGACATCAGCACCATTACCGATGATGCGTATGCTCCACGAACACCAGCTTGCCAGCTCACACACATCATCATCGGTAATTGCCATGTCACGTACACTTTATTGAATATTACCCCATTGATATAACTTGCTAGCTGATAGTTCCAATATATGATTACTATGCTAGTTTAGATATTGCATTCTTTACTTAGATACCCATGCATGCGTAAATTTGTTGGCATGCAATATTATGGGGCTTTATGCCGGTAATTCACAGTTTACATACTCTGAGATTTTTGGATATCGGATTTTCCATGAGATTTTTGGATTTGGAGAAGCCACAAGGATTTTATAAACTCATTATCATTTCTAAAAATAGAAATTTACGGTTTTCGCGTGATATGATGTATGTATCGTGATCGCACGCTTTTGGCCTGTCGGATGTTCAAAGTTCTAAAGTTATAACCGCGATCAGGACGGTGTCGCTATGCAGCTAGCCGGTTGAGCACGGGTCGATCCACAGGGAGATGGTTGTATGTCTGTTCTTGTTTTAGACGAGTCAATAAAGAATGTGTATATGTTTCTTCAATTCTATCCTAAGTGTTTTATATGCAAGTATAAAGTTGTTAAGAAAAAGATACGAAAGTGTAAGCTAAAGAAATCCGCACTCAAAACCTTTGAGCCGAGCCTCGAACAATTGAAGCTAGTGCAATCGGCAACAACGTGGATTAGGGTACTTAAGCACGGTATTCGTGGAATCCGGCTTATTGACCCTTGTCCGTCCGTTCTTGTCTCTTTCTTTCGCCTCCGGCCAAACCGAACGCAATCGGTCGCGGTTAGGAATCACCGTTACCTTGGTAGGATAGGGTGCCTAACGGAACGCTTGCGTATCGTTTGGGCGGAGTTCAATGGAAAATAACGGGAAAAGGAAATGACCAAAGAAACAATAACTTACAATATCGTATTTATTCTTAACAACAATAATTACAACCACTCACAAAAAGAACCAAAAAGAGAGAACAAAAAGATAAACAAAGAAAAGAAAAGATTACAAGCAAGTAATTAAAGTGCATGGTAATAAATTGCAAGTAATAAAAGACAAGAATGAAAAATGCAAGAAAGAGATAAGTAAGAAAGTAACACTAACAACCATAGAACTCAAGACAAGCCATGGGATCAATAGCCAACCCTTAAACTTGCAAGCTCAATCAAGAGGTTGCAAGATCAAGAGAAGGGTAAAGAACTCATGTGAAATGAAGCACAAAAGAGGGAACAAAATGATACAACCCCTTGAGACCAATGACCAAAGCTTAAACTTGCAATCTCAGTTAAGTGGTTGCAAGATCAAGTTAAGATAGAGAGCTCAAGGGGGAAGCTAAGCAAAAAAGAATGATACATAAAACCCTCATCTTCATATAACATCCACTAAATGCTCTCACTACATTTTCATGAAGGAAAGAATGAAGAAGAAGACTAAAAACTAACAAAAAAGAGGCATAAGAATTAACTCCTTGGTTTGGCTCAGAACTGGGGTATTTATAGGCAGGGAACTAGAAATATAGGGCAACAATCAGGACCAAAATGAAAGTACCAAACTGCCCCCAGAAAACGACAGAGAGAGGAACCCACATGGCCGCGGTTCCGCGGCCTAAGCGGGCTTATGCCGCGGAACCGCGGCCTAAGCGGGCTTATGCCGCGGAACCGCGGCCGTATGAGGGAGTTGGGCCATGAAATTTGGTGGGTTTTCCTGGTTGGAGGTCCTCTTCAGTGTGGTATAGTACTTTTCTCAGAAGCTCTTCACAATTCTTCCAGAATTTTAGTAGATCAAAAGCTGATGTGATGTAGATCTTTTGCCATGATTTCCTCGAGCTCCGCGTAGATTTCTTGGATCTTGTGTTGACATTGAGCTTTGTGCATGAAAATGACATCGATTTGCCATTTTGTCCCATAAACTGGTGTGTAGCAACACACGGATAGAGAGCGGAGACCCGTGTTTTATCTGTTGTTGGCAGTAATCCGCAATTTGACGTACTTTTTCTATGAATTTCACTGTTTAGAGCTGAGAACCAGTATCCTGTAAATATATAGCAAACACTGATTAAAAGCACCTGCCTATAACCAAACGAGCGTAAGAATGGGCGGTATAAAATGCAATATTCTGGTATGAACAAATACCCCCAAACTTAACTTTTGCTCGTCCCGAGCAAAACCAATTATTCACAAAAAAGTCCTAACCGCACTTTCGCAGGGAACGCGATTGTACTGAGCACGTGCAACAAGCCGTTAAACCTCTAGGTGTCCCTAGTAGGAGAAGTGTTGTCTCCTGAGGGTTTTCAGCGGATTACACCCACAAAATCCCGTCAAGCTAGTGTCATAAGTTAACGTCGATTCTACTCCTACAGTTTAGTATTTACGTTAGAAATTCTATCATCCTAAGTTAGAAATATCCAACCCTTATTTTTCACACCTCCTATCTATTTAACCTTGGATGCTATACGTTCCAAAAAAGTTTAGAAAGATGTTGGTTCTCCTGAGTTTTCCTTTTAAAGTGCGGCCTCAAATAAGGGATTTTTATCAACTTTACAGAAAACATAAGTCCTATTCTTTATTTCTATCTTTCCTCCAAACATCGATTGTATACCCCTACGTGTGTGTATATTTGCACCCCTACACTCAAGAATTCAATTCAAGCTATAATACCCTTGCCCTAATACCTAATACTACTTCTTTTCATTAAGGATGGACGGATTTGCTCACACACCTTTCATGCGACTATTAATGCTTCTTGAGACACTAACGGCCGATTACTGAATGTGTGAACTTAAAGCGTAAATAGCAGTTTCCAGGTCTTGACTTTATTCTATTTTTCTTTTTCTTTTTCTTTTCCAAGACCAGATATATTTTTCAATATGGTCTTTTGGTGTTTAGCTTTAAATACCGTTTTTTCTTTCAAACTAGGCTTTCAGGCAAGAGTATTTCTAGGTATCCTCTACTATCCCAAGTTTCAAGGTGCGTGTAAGTGCAGTTTGTAGGGTATATACTTTCTAAATTTGAACTCGAGAAAAGAAACTATTTTTCAGACTTATCCTTCAGTAAAGCTTCAATACTTTCCCTTCATCTTGACTTAACTCAAGAACTGAACTCAAGATTATCTATTTCTCAAAAAAAACTGTAAGGACGTATACCTACCAAAGTTAGACAGAATGAGGGTTATTTTAAGGGTTTTCAATTCCTAAGCCTAGAATTTAGTTATTTCTAACATATCAACTAAACTTTCAGAAAAAAAATCTAAGTTACCCTATTAGCTAACTTGACGACAAAGTTTTTATATTTTTTGGAAAATTTTCATTTTTTGTGGGTTTTTAATAAGGTATGCAAATGCAAAATATACAAATGAATGCGAAGGAAGAAAGCTTACCAAGCACACCCCAAACTTAAAATTGACAGTGCCCTCACTGTTAGGCTACACTAAGAGGGTCAAAATTGTCGGCACTCTCCCTAAAAACAAATTATATACAAAACAAAAAACGAAAACAAAAAATATATACAAAAAAGTGTCCCCCCCAAACTTAAGTTAACAGTGTTTCCACTGTTAAGCGTAGAAGTTCAGGATTAGGGGGGAAAGAACAACATCAAGCTATACAAGGCCTTACACAGGCTAAAAGTGAGCACCAACCATTCAAAGATTCTATCTCTGTAGTGTGCTGGTTGGTGAAAGAATACGGAGAGGTAAGAAATGGAGAATACGCGAGACCGTATGTAGATAGAAGTGGTATACGGTCATGGTATATGAGAAGAAGAATGGTGGAAGGGAGAAAGAAGTGGAATACGAACTTGAGGGTGAAAATACAGTGAATAGATTAGCACAATTTGTGATGACCGATGTGTGAAAAGCGATTGTGCTAATATATTAACCCGTCGAGAAATGGAGTCAAATCCCTCAAGATTCGTGAGAAACCATGGGTACGCCGAACTCGGTAAACCAGACATATGAAATGAAAGTGATACGGTTTCTTGCAATGTCGGAACGATGGAAAGGATGGAGGGAAGTGATCGAGGAGGGGTATCGGTTAAAGGTTTAGAAGGGTGTACACAGTCAATGACAGGGACAGGATGAATTGGAAAATCCGACTCATCAATTAAAACTGGTTCATCCTCAAAACTATCCTCAATATTCTCCTCAAAATCTATCTCACCATGCATTTATCCTCAAAATCCAGACGCGTATGGGGTTCGGGAAAAACATTTAATGACCCGGGATGATGAATTGGAGAGGAAAACTCAGCCAAATCTGCGGGTTCATCATCCAAAATATTCCCAGCGTCAATATCCTCAATCAAGTGAAAGTCAATTTTCTCAGACACCTCATCAAAAGCATGGATTTCAATCGATTCTGGTTCTAAGATGGAGGTGTAGAGGTCAAAAGGATTGGGTGTGGTTTCACTTGGCATGGTCCCTTCACAATCGGGTAAATCAAACACTGCAAAGTCACACAACTCATCAAACATTCTATCTTCAATTGATAATTCAGTTGGGACACTTGATAGACTTTCAACACAGGAGTTGTGTGATACAATTTTAAACGGGTAGGTTTGATTTGGAAAGGGGTACAGCTCACTCACTCCACTCAAATTCTCAATATGTCCAACCGCTTCATCATACATTGGAAAATTAGGAGCTAGTTGGAAACTAGCTACCGGGTCAGTAGGTTGTATGAGGGTGGCCATGGACGCATTCAAATCCATCATCTGTTGGTACGACGCCACCCTAAAGTCTTCCAATGACTGTTCCAGACTAGACATGGGTTGGGAAGGGGTTTCAGTAAAAGATTCAAAGTTGTGTGGATACTGAAAACTCCTAAATGGCGGTTCAGAAGCAATGTCTAGGGAAGGTGCTAGAGTTGGGTAGGACTGGTAGGAATTGAATGGCTGGACAGGAACAGGATCAACATTTGGATAAGAAGGTGAATAGAATTGTTGATCCCAAGAATCTGTAGTAGTGAAAGGAGAGAAAGATCGGCTACAGGATTGTTCAGTATGTTCAGCGACGGACAAAGGACGACTTGCAAAAGGGGTATCAACATAAGAGGGTAGGGCAGGTTGAAAAGGTTGATACAAAGTGGATTGCGGAGGGCAAGTGTTTGTCCTAGACGCGTCTATCCGATCTTTCAAAGAGATTTTGGGCATGGAGGGATCGTTCGACGTTCGCCCAAAGCAAGAACCGTAAGAAGTAATGTCTGGTTGTGGGTACCAAAGTTCGGCAAGAGTTTTGCGAGGTGGGGTACCCATGATATGAAGAGAGAAAGAAAGAAAGGCAGAGAAAAGGAGAGGAAAAAGAATGTGAATTTTTTTTAGGTAGTTATTAACAAAAGAATGAAATATACACACAAAAAGAATCTGGAAAAAAACAATCACGACACAAAAATACCACACACCTAATCGTTCTAGGGTTCACCTAAGTCAACTAGACCTGCTCCAGAACTTGATTGTCGAAGTAAAACTGTGTCGAGAAACGGGCTCAAGATACACTGATCACGAGGCCAGGTAAGTGCAGAGATAAGGGGAGGTTTTCCAACGCTTTCGCGAAGTTTCTTAATTAAATAACCCTTTCTCTTTTGGCGGTTTTGCCGTTAACACTTTCCTAGACACCCCGTAAACAATATACCGTTAAGCGAGGTTCTAAACACAGTTAACTTCTCCTAGTGAGTGCGAAGTCCTTAAGGCTTAAAGTCTAGTTTCTTTTAAATTTTGTGCGGGTAAACATTATGCTCAAGTTCGTGATTTGTGGGCCACGGAAAAGGTGATGAAATCCTTTACCGTATGTTGTGGGGTTCGCTTGCCCTTAAGTCCGTATTAATGTATACAATGCGCAATTCAATAAAAATTCTATAAAGAATCAAACAATCGTTTTTTAGTTTAAGCACGGCACTGCAACAAATACGGGTTAGTCAATTTTTAGCGTTTGCTAGCGAACTTGCAAAGAATCCTGCAAAGAATAGTATATTGGATGCGTCGGATTTGAGAAGAAGGTGTTAGTAAAGTACGTACCGTTAACTTTTTGGGTTAGGAAACCGCCATTGAATCAAATCCGGTAAGCTTGAAAAGTTCGCCTGCGCTGGTCAAACTACCCGGATCTTTGGTACTGTACTTTGCAATCACCTTAGCCTTGAACGTACACTTTGCTCCCCACAATCACAGTTCGCAAATCCGCAAAAATCTACAGGCTTGCTCACAAAAATTATCAAAAAAAAAAAACAAAAAGATTTTATATATATATTTTTTTTATAAATATATACAAAAAGAATATTAACCCGAATAACAAGAAAGAAAATACGTTACCGTCTCCCCGGCAGCGGCGCCATTTGATCGCACGCTTTTGGCGTGTCGGATGTTCAAAGTTCTAAAGTTATAACCGCGATCAGGACGGTGTCACTATGCAGCTAGCCGGTTGAGCACGGGTCGATCCACAGGGAGATGGTTGTATGTCCGTTCTTTTTTTAGACGAGTCAATAAAGAATGTGTATATGTTTGTTCAATTCTATCCTAAGTGTTTTATATGCAAGTATAAAGTTGTTAAGAAAAAGATACGAAAGTGTAAGCTAAAGAAATCCGCACTCAAAACCTTTGAGCCGAGTCTTGACCAATTGAAGCTAGAGCAATCGGCAACAACGTGGATTAGGGTACTTAAGCACGGTATTCATGGAATCCGGCTTATTGACCCTTGTCCGTCCGTTCTTGTCTCTTGCTTTCGCCTCCGGCCAAACCGAACGCAACCGGTCACGGTTAGGAATCACCGTTACCTTGGTAGGGTAGGGTGCCTAACGGAGCGCTTGCGTATTGTTTGGGCGGAGTTCAATGGAAAATAACGGGAAAAGGAAATGAGCAAAGAAACATTAACTTACAATATCGTATTTATTCTTAACAACAATAATTAAAACCATTCACAAAAAGAACCAAAAAGAGAGAACAAAAAGATAAACAATGAAAAGAAAAGATTACAAGCAAGTAATTAAAGTGCATGGTAATAAATTGCAAGTAATAAAAGACAAGAATGAAAAATGAAAGAAAGAGATAAGCATGAAAGTAACACTAAGAACCATAGAACTCAAGACAAGCCATGGGATCAATAGCCAACCCTTAAACTTGCAAGCTCAATCAAGAGGTTGCAAGATCAACAGAAGGGTAAAGAACTCATGTGAAATGAAGAACAAAAGAGAGAACAAAATGATACAACCCCTTGAGACCAATGACCAAAGCTTAAACTTGCAAGCTCACTTAAGAGGTTGCAAGATCAAGTTAAGGTAGAGAGCTCAAGGGGGAAGCTAAGCAAAAAAGAATGATACAAAAACCCTTCATCTTCATTTAACATCCACTCAATGCTCTCACTACATTTTCATGGAGGAAAGAATGAAGAAGAAGAAGACTAAAAACTAACAAAAAAAGGCTCAAGAATTAACTCCTTGGTTTGGCTCAGAACTGCGGTATTTATAGGCAGGGAACTGGAAATATAGGGCAACAATCAGGACCAAAATGAAAGTACCAAACTTCCCCCAGAAAACGACAGAGAGAGGAGCCCACATGGCCACGGTTCCGCGGCCTAAGAGCACTTATGCCGCGGAATCGCGGCCGTATGAGGGAGTTGGGCCATGAAATTTGGTGAGTTTTCCTGGTTGGTGGTCCTCTTTAGTGTGGTATAGTTTTTTTCTCAAAAGCACTTTACAATTCTTCCAGAATTTTTGTAGATCAAAAGGTGATGTGATGTGGATCTTTTGCCATGATTTCCTCGAGCTCTGTGTAGATTTCTTGGATCTTGTGTTGACATTGAGCTTTGTGCATGAAAATGACATCGATTTGCCATTTTGTCCCTTAAACTGGTGTGTGGCAACACTCAGATAGAGAGCGGAGACCCGTGTTTTATCTGTTGTTAGCAGTAATCCGGAATTTGCCGTACTTTTCTATGAATTTCACTGTTTAGAGCTGAGAACCAGTATCCTGTAAATATGTAGCAAACACTGATTAAAAGCACCTGCCTATAACCAAACGAGCGTAAGAATGGGAGGTATAAAATGCAATATTCTTGTATGAACATATCGTCCACCATGAGTTTTCTCGGCTCTTGAGCGGTATCATACACCCGATTCGAGGAGGAGGATGAACCGTCTGTAGGTGCATGGTGGACCCAGTACGGTACCCCAGGGCGAGAGTGGTTTTGTTGGGATGACGATGCGCCTGGCAGGGACAGACTACCATACCGGTGTGTCGGGCGCGACGGATATCCGGAGGATACCGACGTCGTCGAGAGATTTGATGTGATGGGCCGATCCGGACTGACGGAGCCCGAGATTTGAGTATTATATGTCGCCGTCGGACACGGATTTTGAGATGTTTTAAGTGCCGATGTTGGGCACTTGGGTTTTATTATTGTCATGACCCGAAGGTACGGAACGTGACTGGCACTTAAATTACGAAACGTCTCATGGCGTACGCAATCTAAGTAAGCCAAATCCCAGAAAATCTAAACCAATTAGAGAAATAGAGTGAAGAAAAACCTTAATTTAAAAGATGATTTTAACCAAAACAAGTCGCATTAAACATTTTTAAAAAATCATCAAAAATTCCCGAAAATTTTGGCAGAGTCTCCTTTGTAAATACTGGCCCCGAAACGGGTACAAAACAAGTAAATACACAGAAATGAATAAAAGCATCCCCAAGCGGGAGCTAGCTCTTCGCCAAAGGCGGAATCACAACCACATACGATATGTAAATCAAAAGCACGGGAATCAGTATCTGAAAGCATGAAATAAGAAACACCACGTCGGCTCAAGTGAGCATCGACAACAAAAACCACAAATACAAGTCTCACCTTCTTGTCCAATATACCAGAGTAGATGGAGTATACTGGATAAAAATAAAATACACGGTGGGAGCAAAAGAAAATCCTCCAAGACCCACCTATAAGCAAGCCGTATGTCGAAGCAAACGAAGCGGAAAAGAAGCACGCCCGCCGCTACTGTGCTGACGGGTCAGACCTGCAAGATACTGTGGCACAACGGGGGTGAGTTACCAACTCGTGAGTAGTTAGTAACATCTAATAAGGCTATCGTAAGCATACACGCAATGCGTCACAGCTTACATATACCGATATGATGCAATACACTAGTATGTGTGCAACATGAATGCAACATCACATGAAACCTGAATATGTTTAGTACGAGAAAATCTGTATTCTTATCTTAGTTACACTTTTGTGAAATAACTGAAGTATCATCAATGAAATCAACCAAAATCCGTGTCAAGCATCGACACAAAATATTTATATCTCAATGCCTCAATATCTCAATGTCTCGACATCTCAATGTCACAATATCTCAATGTCTCAATATCTCAATATCTCGATATCTCGGGCTACGTCAGTCCGGGTCGACCCATATCCTCAATCTCACGACTATGGTCAGTATCCTCTGTTGGATATAGTGCCCTCAAAGTCAATTATTGGATCGCAGGCATGTGATTGCAATGATTGAGGGAGGATCTATACCATTAGAACAGTCTTACTCGAGATGATAGTATGCTATCTGGTTTGTCTCTATCATCGTGTACATGCTTCAGGTGACATTACAAATCACTATTGCACGTTGATAGAGCCCTTTGGATTGTTGCTTGACTACCAGCAGTATGATGGCGATCATATACGTGAGAGTAGGGTAGTCTATAAGCACATCCTTAAAGTATCCCTAGTCATGGGAGTTTCGAGACAAGGCATCGATACTCCATGAGTAGACTGGTGTATACGGTTCGAGACCACGACGAGTGGCGGTGGATGGTCTCACAAGCCATTGGTGTCAGTTGGTTCACCTAAGACGTATATAGGTGCTCATTGGGTAATGAGTACACCAGACGGACTCACCAGGAACATGCTAGTTGGTTTTATACCTAGCGTCAGATAGCATTTCCCTGGTGACATATGTACAGGTTAGTCCATCGACCTGAGATCGTTATTTGTCTCGTGTGAGTTCCCACTGTGCTTTGATTACTACCCTACCACGGCTCAGAGGAGTCGTGTAAACAGGTTTTAGTTGGGTACAGTCCCGAGCCACATGGAGGCAGTGAGCGGATCGGCAGGGGATTCGTCTCTCCCGGTATTGGGGGCGAGATCGCGCTGTGTCTGGAGAGCCATTACACGAAGTCCTTGGCCAATGCAAGAGAGATTTACTGGTAGGTACTCCAGTAGTTTCTCAGGGTGTTCTAGGCTACACTCCGACACGACTTATACCGCTTTTGGGGGTCTGACGTTTACCAACCCCTAGGCCCGATATGCGATACTCATAGACAAACGGACCGGACTGTACGGATATTGTCACTGACAGGCTCAGTAGGGTTTCAGGATTAGTTCGCTCATCAGCCTCCCTTTTGGTCAATACATGGGTAGCCGTTACGTACAGCTAGAACCACTGACGTGCTTATGGTTAAACCCACTGCCAACGTATTGAAGAGTCTTTAGAGTCCCCCGTAGATAGTTTCCTAAGGATCGGGAGAAACGTTGTTGAGGTCGTATGGTTTTATGGCAGGGTTCGATTAAATACGTGCACTTGTACACGGATCATGATCAGACGGATCATACTAATGGGTTTTGGTTTAAGCCGGATCCTAGTATTAGATATGTTGGATTACTTTAGTCTCATCGCATTTGCATTCTGTCGGAATGCGGATGCAGGTATGTACATACAGGTGAGGGGTATCTTTGTGATTCGTCACGAGTGTACTTTTGATGTTGTCATATCTTTTTGTTGGACTAAACATTTGTATAAATTTTTAGATGGTGGAAATTGTGAGTGGATGTCATGATTTAGTGCATTAAATGTGCAATGTGCTTCATTGGTGAGTCATGGTATTATTTTTTGTGCTAATACCACATTTGTGATAAATTATTGTGTTGAAATGAGAGGTGGAGAGAGAATGGACAGCCACTTAGCCTTGGGCTAGCTCTAAGGATTCATATGAGTGCTCTCATTTTTCATTCTAACACAATAACAAAAGCTCTTTATCTTCTTCTTTCTTCTCTATATCACAAGTTCCACCATGACTTCATCTTCAACCTCTATCGATACACTCTCATGTGTTGAGAAGCAATGGATGCTTGAGACAAAGTTATCACACACATTCTCTACATCACCTTGGACATGTCGGCTAGCAAACTTCATGTCCGAGTTGCTTCGGTTTGAAGCGGGAGCCCGTAAAAGGACTTCTAGACGTGGTGCCCTTCCGACGAGGAGACCGAAGATCGGAGATGCCGCGAGGAGCTAGGGATGGTGGCTAAAGACCGAAGGACACGGATCAATCGATATAGCCTTTCTAACCCTTTTGTAGTTGCTAGTTAACGGTTAATGGTTCGATCCGGGAGAATGGTTGTGGTAGCGCCAAGTTTGAAAAGTTTTTATTCCGCATTTGGCATCGGATTGACGGCCGGCTCGCTGCCGTAACCCAACATGGTATCAGAGACACGCCATTAACCTTTACTAGCTTGTTTTAACTTATTTAAAATATCGATCGAACGAAATTACCAAAACCGTGATTCTACTTTATGCAGTTTCTGTCGAAATTTTTTGTCGTCGAAAAATTATTTTAAGTATGTCAGAAAATCATGCAGGCATTTTTAAGACTACTCTAGTAATTTGGTAAACTGATACCACAAGAACGCCGTGGAATCGCGGCATAACCGACATTTTAGCCGCGGTTCCGCCGCTGTTTTAAGGCTTCAGTGCGCCATTTTTCTTCAGGTTGTCTTTAATGTAGAATTGTGGTTTCTGGAATATTTTTTTTGGCCTAGATTATTTTGATTGCTGGATTTGTACTTTGGGGCCCGCTTCGGGTAATTTTGTCGATCGAAATTTTAAATATGTTAGTGCATAGTACTTAGATTACTATCTGCGACCGTGTACGTCACACGAGAGGTAAATCTTGTCTAATTGCTATAGCTCTTTTAGACGGATTTGCGAACGTGACATTCACGTTGATGTTCTGTGTTGTGCTGTGTTGTTGTGGATTTGTCGTGGTGGATAGATTGGGTGCAATGTTAGTACAGTTCAGTTTTATTTATACATTTGATATCGTGGCGAGCGTCCGACATGTGGACTGCCGTCACTGCCTATTTGTATATTATTCTTTTGGGGCACGACCTGGTTGAGGTCGATGTACCCGTTGTACATATTTTATTTTCTGTACTAGGATTACCCCACGGTGGAGTGCACGGATAGTCAGGTTGTAGAGGGCAACGGGGCCGCATCTCATGGCTTTGAGACGGAGGGGGCTTCACTCTATAATTGGCGGGCTATTCGCCGAACTCGTAAGGGGTAATGGTTGACCCAAGGAGGGGTGCTCAAGTTACCGGAATCCGTGAAGTGCTGGGTGGTCCATTCAGTTTGCTGAAGGGGGTTGCCTCGCTTCTGGTTTTGGCGGGTAACTTGTCGCACTCGTAGGGGTTTAGGTTTCATTGCACAGGCTATCCACACGACCAGGGGGACGTCGGGTTTAACTTGCGGCTCAATGAAACCCGCGGATCCCAGATTATCTGTATTGTTCTGTGATGCTTATTACATTTCTGTAATGTTGCATTAATCACGCCAGGTGCGATTATTATATATTGATATATATATACAAGTAGATGTTGTATATGTTTTACACCCGCGCTAGTCCAGTCCCCGCTCTGTCGTTAGTTAAGTAACCTAACGGGTGATGATGGGACCCAGTGGCGAATGCGGATGGCACATACGTACATCATATTTTCATTCTTTATTGGTGTGTTTAATTGATGGGACTGCATTGATTCGGATCAATGCAAGGAAAACAGACATATTCGATGTTGTTGGAACAATTTTCAAAAAGCTGTTATTGCAAGGACGTTCTTTTTTGTTTTCACAGTGGTATTCGGTTTGGAATATCCAGCACCTCAGTCGACGAGGCAAGGTCCGAGATCCCTTCATCGGGAGTGACCCCTTGGGTAGAGGTTTGCGTCAGGGTAATAACTTCACTATAGTTGATTACTTTTTTCTTTGCATCGTGGTATTCAGTTTGGAATATCCTGCACCTCATTCTACGGGGAAAGAGCCGAGATCCCTTCACCGGGAGTAGCCTCTTTAGCAAAGGTTTTCGCCACTATATATTTGTAATTAGCTATCCGGTTCCTTCAATGATATCATGTTCATGTAAGTCGATGTGCAACACCCCAAGACTTGCGGGGAGGCGGAAATATGAAAAACGATCTTGTTCTTTGCTTAAACATCGACTAACCGCATGAATCGAAGCTAAACGATAACTAACAACTATCATAGAAGTTCTAAACTACTATGTGAAGTGATTATACCTCAAGAACCGTGTCCTTCGGGTCCTCATCGCTGTCCTCCACTCCTCGTAGGCTCCTTGGAATATCGGCAACTTCACGGCCTCTTCGAATCAAAGACGATCCACCCGAAAGCTCCTACGCCAAACGTAATCTCAAACTTGAGATAACTAGGTTGCTTAAAGTGCTAATCTAAGCGACCTAGAGGATATAGAGTGAGGTTATGGATGTTTTAGTCTATCTAACCCTTGATCTCAACACATGAGAGGTTAGGGTTAGGGTTTCAAGAGAGAGTGAGCTTGAGGAGAGAGAAGGTGAGAATGATAATTGAGATGAGAAAATAAGTTATCATAATATATATGAAGCATTAAGATTTATCAATTAAAGAAAAAAATGATGAATAATCATGCTTCATAAATATCTAATGGTGATTCATCTCCATGAGTCTCTAAGCATTTATGATGCATTAATGACATGGATGAATCACCCTTATGACTCACTAATCTCATTCAATGTATATGCCACCTTAACCTCCTTAGTCACCATCTTCTAGAAGCTTCTCACGCAATTACGAGAACGCCCCTCCTATCCATGAAAACACGGAAAAACTTTAGACTTTATAAATCCAATAATTGGATACTAGAATCTGGCTTAAACCAAAGACGGCTAGTAAAAACTGTCCGAAAAGTCGTACGTGCGTAAATACACGTACGCGTCCGAACCCTTGTCGTAAAACCGTACGACCTCTATATCGTTTCGCCTGGAGCAGGGAAAGTCTCTGTGTGGGACTCTAAAGACTCGACACTACGCTGGCAGTGGGTTTAACCACAGACCGCAAGCGGCACTAGCTGTACGTAACGGTCCCAAGGTAGATGTCGATAAGAAGGCCGATGAGGAAAATCATCTGAACTTCTACTGAGCCTGATGTGATAATCTTCGTACAGTCCGGTCTGTTCGTCTAAGACTATCGCATATCAAGCCTTGGGGACGGCAAGCGTCAGTCCCCTAATAGCTGTATAAGTCGTGTCGGAGCGAAGCCCATTACACCCTGAGAAGCTACTGGAACCTACCAGTATATCTCGCTTTCCCTGGCCAGTGACTTTGCGTAATGGCTCTCTGACACAGCGCGATATCAACTCCCAATACCGGGAGAGACGAATCCTTTCTAACCGCCACTGCCTCCAATTGCTCGGGACTGCACCCAACTGCAACCTGTTTGCACGACTCCTTTGAGCCGTGGTAGGGTAGCAATCTAAGAACAGTGGGACACACTTGAGGAGAAGTAGTAGTGTCAAGTCTGCGGACTATGCTGTACTCGCGTCACCTGGGAACTGTTAACGGACGATGGGTATAATATCAACCAATCAGTTCCCCGGCGAGTCATGTCCGGTGTACCCGTAACCTAACTAGCACCTGTATACTATCTCTAGTACGACGTACTGATGGCTGTGGGACAGACCATCTCCCCAACTGGGATGAGAAGTGTATACACTTAGTCTACTCCGGAATATCGATGCCCTATCTCGAAAATCCAAGGACCAGGGACCTATATAGGATGTTGCATACAGACTACCCAGCCCCCACTAGTGTGACTGCCATCACGACGCTGGTAATCAAGCAAAGATCCTATGGGCTCTACTAATATTTATAAGTGATACGTTACAAGAAACATATTAAAGTAGACTCAAATCAAGTAGCATACTACTATATTTAGCAAGACTGTTATTTACAACTATGAATATCCCAAGCTTCCATTAAGTAATATACATGCTAGTATGATACAATAATGGCCCCTAGGGCATATACACTAACAATCTCCCACTTGCACTAGGGCCATGAGCTGGCATATCGTAGACCTATCATCTCGAATAGCCTCTCGAACTACGTATGAGGAAGGGCCTTTGTGAATGGATCAGCAATGTTATTCTCTGTCTCTACTCTCTTCACCTCGATCTCCCGGCGATCTACGATCTCCCTGATCAGGTGATACCACCTTAAGATGTGTCTGGACTTCTGATGGGACCTGGGTTCCTTTGCTAAAGCTATAGCGCTGTTGTTGTCACAATACAGAGGTATTGGACCAACACTGGTAGGAACCACCTGAAGTTCTGTGAGGAACTTCTTCATCCAGACTGCTTCTTTTGCGGCATCGCAAGCAGCTATGTACTCCGCTTCCATCGTTGAGTCTGCAACGGTCTCCTGTTTGGAACTCTTCCAACAGACCTCCCCTCCATTGAGGGTAAAGACATAACCCGACATGGATTTGGAGTCATCTTGGTCACTCTGGAAGCCGGAGTTGGCAAAGGCCTCCAACTGGAGGTCTTTTCCGCCATACATCAAGAACATCACCTTAGTTCTTCTCAGGTACTTGAGAATGTTCTTTACTGCTATCCAGTGCTTCTCCCCTGGGTTTGCTTGATACCGGATTACTACGCTTAATGCGTATGCTACATCTGGTCTGGTACATAACATCGCATACATTATAGAGCCTACTGCAGAAGCGTAGGGTATAATCGACATGCGATCCCTTTCCAAATCATCTTGGGAGACATCTCTTTGGAGAGGGTAATTCCGTGACAAGACGGTAGGTTACCGCGCTTAGAATCATCCATACTGAATCTCTTCACTATGATGTCTATGTACCTGGACTGTGAAAGTCCCAACATCCTTTTTGATCTATCACGATAGATCCGGATCCCTAGAATGTAGGTGGCATCACCTAGGTCTTTCATGGAGAATTTATGTGACAAGAATCTTTTGACTGACTGTAACATAGGAATATCATTTCCTACTAGGACAATGTCATTCACATAAAAGAAGAGGAATACTACAGCTCTCCCTACAATCTTACTGTATTTGCATGGTTCTTCTGGATTTTTGATAAAGTCAAATTCTTTGACAGCATCATCAAAACAGATGTTCCAACTCCGCGATGCCTGCTTTAGTCCATAAATGGACTTAAGCAGCTTGCATACTTTACCGCTGCTCCAACTCTGAATGAATCCCTCTGGCTGATCCATATAGACCCTCTCTTCCAAATTACCATTTAGAAAGGCCGTCTTTACGTCCATCTGCTAGATTTCATAATCGTAGAAGGCATCAATAGCAAGAAGGGCCCGAATGGATTTAAGCATATCTACTGGAGAAAAGGTTTCGTCATAGTCCAAACTAGGTCTTTGACGGAAATCTTTTGCAACAAGTCTAGCCTTATAGGTTTCAACCTGTCTATCTACACCAATCTTCTTTTTGAAGATCCTTTTGCATCCTACGGGTTTTACCCCATCTGGAGCAACGTCCAAAGTCCATACTTTGTTAGTGTACATGGACTCCATTTCGGTCAGCATTGCTTCCAGCCATTTTACCGAGTCACCGCTCTGAATGGCTTGCTGGAAGCTAGTAGGGTCATCTTCATCAATGACACAATCCTCTCTATCCCCATCTATGAGAAAACCGTAGTATCTCTCAGGTGGATGAGACGGCCTACTACTCCTGCGGAGTGGCGTCGGGATGTCCTGTTCTCCTGAACCTTCTGGTTCTTCCAAGCTTTCAGTAATAGCTTGTGGTTCTGGAATTTCTTCCAGTTCTATTTCGCTCCCACTTATATCCTTTTCTAAAAACTGATGTTCCAGAAAGTGGGCATAACGAGAAACAAAAACCTTTTGTTCCTCTGCGTAATAGAAATAATATCCTTTGGAGTTCTTTGGATATCCCACAAACTTACACTTTACTGAGCGTGCCTCGAGCTTGTCCGCATGCTGCCTTTTTACAAAAGCTGGACATCCCCATGTCTTAAAATGTTTTAGACAAGGTTTGTTCCCACTCCACATCTGATATGGTGTAGTAGGCACGGTCTTTGTGGGAACTTGGTTCAAAAGATATGCAGCTGATTCTAGTGCATATCCCCAGAATGATCGCGGTAACTCAGCATTACTCATCATGGAACGAACCATATCTAATAGGGTTCGATTCCTCCTTTCTGATACACCGTTATGTTGTGGTGTGTATGGAGGAGTAAGATGAGAGAGAATTCCATTCTCTTTTAAGTAACCCAGGAACTCGTCACTTAAGTATTCACCACCTCGATCAGATCTCAGTGTCTTTATACTTTTGCCTGTTTGTTTTTCCACTTCATTCTTGTATTCTTGGAATTTCTCAAAGGCCTCGGATTTATGCTTCATTAAGAAGACATATCCATACCTAGAGAAATCATCCGTAAAAGTAATGAAGTAGGAATAACCACCTCGTGCATGTGTAGACATTAGACCGCACACGTCACTGTGTACGAGTCCTAAGAGCTCGCTTGCTCTTACTCCGTGTCCAGTGAACGGAGTCTTTGTCATCTTTCCTTTGAGACAAGATTCACAAGTAGCATAAGATTGATATTCGAACGGATTCAAATATCCTTCTTTATGTAACTTAGTCAACCTTCTCTCATTGATGTGACCTAGTCTACAATGTCATAAGAAAGCCTGATTTATTTCTGCAGGCTTTCTTTTAAGAGTGTTCTGGACATTGAAAACCTGAGCTTGACTTAATACGTATATACAGTTATCTAATGTACCGGACCCAATCAGAACTTGATTTAGGTGGATGTTAACTACATCACTTACGAATGTAAAATCATTTCCCTCTCTCGAAAGTGAGGACACTGATATGATATTACAAGTCATACTAGGTACATATAAACAGTTATGTAAAATCAATATATGCCCACTTGTCAAACCTAGGCGATATTCTCCCACGGATTCAGCGTTCACTGTCATTCCGTTTGCAACTTTGAGAGACCAATCACCTACCTTTATAACTCTACTGTTTCTCAAAGCATGTAATGAATTACAGATATGAGATCCTGCTCCGGTATCTAGTATCCAGGAAGTAGAGTTTATTGACATACAGTCTTCAATTACAAATACACTTGAGGCTGAAGCCACAACATGCTTCGTATCCTGGCTACTGGCTTCAAAAGCCCTGCAATCTTTCTGCCTATGCCCAATCCCATAACAATAGGAACGTCCCTCTTTTACTATATCCAGTCCCGAAACTTTTGCCCTTCTCTTTCGTTCTACTTCCCTGGTTTCCTTCAGGATAGAAGGTAGAGACTGTAGAATCAAGTCAGTATCTGACCTGTTTCCGAACGTGGTCTGTAAGTCCTGGAGCTCATCAATATAGCTAGTCATTGTAAGGACGTTGTCCCCTACAGATGACCCGTTAGCCAACCTCGCTTGAATTAATTCGTTCGAGGTCTCATATCTTGCGATATGAGATTGCTCTCCATATAAATCTTTGTTATGGAGAAAGATGGAAACTAAGTCCATCTTCTCATGCTGCTTCTGGTATACTCCATCAACTGAAGCTAACACGAGGCACTTGGCTTTCGCTTTATCTTTTTCCCTTGTTTGACGGATATCCATATCCGCGACAGTAGAAACTGGACCTGGGACGGCGGGATCTTGAGTAGTAATAGGGTGGTCCAGCTTGTCATAGGCAATGGACATCTGGACAAACTTCTGCCAGTCATATAAGTCAGATTCAGTCAAATTATTATCTAGATGTAACCTATGTGTGGTCACAAGGTCGCTGCAATTTAAGAGAGAAGAAAATACTATTAGCATGATGCTGTTGCAAGTTTAGAGTGGTTTGATTTATCTAAATAGGATGGCTCCCACTGTTTCTCGAATCCCTCCTCAAACCATAAAAGAAGAATTAGCCAGGACTATTCTCACCATACAATTCTTGCTTAACCGTTCAGCAAGATCAGTGTCGATACTTCGAGGGAGGTTTTCCAACGCTTTTGCGAAGTTCCTTAATTAAATAAGCTCTTTTCTCTGGGGTCGTAACCCCGCTGACACCTTTCTAGGCACCTACTTGGTTTATAGCATTGATCGTCAAGTGACGAATCTCCTGATAAGTAGTATATACTCACAGTAGGATCGGGATCCAAAATATCATCGTATGATAATGTTGAAGGATCCTACCAATCATTCATCAAACTCCAAAATGGTATGCTCTTACTGCAAATTTCAGGTTCTTTAGAAATTCCCGATATAAATTTTTGCCCCATGCTCTTATGACCTTGACTAAGGGCCAAAATGTCATAAGTCACATGTCAAGTTCTACCTGTCATTATCCAGGTTAATTTGAACCCACCCGTATATACTCTTGACTAAGGGCCAAAAAAAGTAATACAACTATCCCAAACCAACGCATCTATCTATGCAACAAATGAATACCCCAGCAGCTACCAAACACTATGCCTTGACTAAGGGCCAAAATACATAGCTTGAATACTACTGAATACCCAAATGAAATGACAGAGGGCTACGAATGGTTTTGGCAAAACCTTGAACGTAGTGAACTTGATATAATCGAAGGAACCTGATACTTTTAAAAGGAGTGGTCAACGCTCCGCAATTTAAAAAAATTCTTATCCTTTTTAAAATAACCGAGTGGTTTATTTTAAATTTGTTCCAACGAATTAACTTTGGTTTATTTTCTTTGCATTATAATAATGCGTCCAATCCTTTATCCTATCATTGCAGAAAACAACGAAAATACCACGTCCTCTTATGCCATCCGCATTCGCCACGGGGTCCCGTCATCACCCGTTAGGTTACTTAACTAACGACAGAGCGGGGGCTGGGCTAGCGCGGGTGTAAAACATAAGTGACGTCTAAATAGCTATAATATATAGATATTGTACATTCGTCAGACGCAATAATAGGCATTCCAGATCATAGATAAACAATATTGGATTTGCAAGCAATCCGCATTTCTTTTGAGCCTGCACTGAAAGACGGATTACACAGTTGTGATGAATAGCCATTACCCCACCCCAGACCCCTACGGGTACGGCAAACTACCCGCCAAGTACCAGAAGTGAAGCGGTCTGCCTCAACACTTCAAAATACCCGGTAGTTTGTGCACCGCACCTTGGGTCTACCTAGGAGCAAAAACAGTAAAAAGAAATAATACAACGGTGGCTACAACCGCAACCTGGATGTGCCCCGCAAAATAATATTACAACTTATTACAATTACATCGAATGAATTAATACAATAACCCATCACAAAACCCGGCTGATCACCACAACAGTCCAATACAGTTTATATACACAAACAATTATATATAATATTACAGATATGTGCAACCCCCTGCCAACCGACATACTAGCAGTTAGGGGAGGTTTACGAACACATAAAACATTTCACAGATATAATCAAACATGGAAACACCGTATAATTTCGATCGATTAAACACTTTTAATTTTGCTCCAATACTTCTCTGTAAATCTAAAACCTGCGCAAACATTAAAAAATACCAGAAAATCCCAAATATCACAAAGAAGGCACAGAAGAAAACTGAGCTGAATTGGCCCCAACTCGGCGGCGGAAACGCGGCGGATCGGTGGGATCGGCCGCGGTTCCGCGGCGCTTTGGCCGATTCAGGAGCCCATTTTTCTTGGGTGTTCTTATATTTTCATGAGAGTCATTCTAGAGGTCCCTGAAAAATTTTTGGACCTCTTTTAAAAATCGACAGAAACTACAAGATATCGGTTTTTTTCCAGTTTGTTTTTCCGTTCGAAATTCATATAATTTTGCAACTGTGTTAATTAATGTTTAGTGAGGCTCTGATACCACTGTAAGTCGATGTGCAACATCCCACGACTTGCGGGGAGGCGGAAATATGAAAAACGATCTTGTTCTTTGCTTAAACATCGACTAACCGCATGAATCGAAGCTAAACGATAACAAACAACTATCAGAGAAGTTCTAAACTACTATGTGATGTGATTATACCTCAAGAACCGTGTCCTTCGGGTCTTCATCGCTGTCCTCCACTCCTCGTAGGCTCCTTGGAATATCGGCAATTTCACGGCCTCCTCGAATCAAAGACGATCCACCCGAAAGCTCCTACGCCAAGCTTAATCTCAAACTTGAGATAACTAGGTTGCTTAAAGTGCTAATCTAAGCTACCTAGAGGATATAGAGTGAGGTTATGGATGTTTTAGTCTATCTAACCCTTGATCTCAACACATGAGAGGTTAGGGTTAGGGTTTCAAGAGAGAGTGAGCTTGAGGAGAGAGAAGGTGAGAATGATAATTGAGATGAGAAAATAAGTTATCATTATATAATTGAGAAGAAGGAGCTTGTAGCTCATTGGTAACATCTTGCACTGCTGAACCAAGCCACCAGAGTTCAAATCCCATGCCTCACATTATTTAAAGAAGGAGTTTGTAGCTCATTGGTAATACCTTGCACTGCTGAACCAAGCCACCAGAGTTCAAATCCCATGCCCCACATTATTTTAAACCCACCGTTGCCGGTCCCAAGTACGGATGAGAAAGGGTGAGGGTTGTGGTAGGCTTGTGACAGCCAACGTAAAACTTTGTCACATTCTATGATATGAACCATAATAAGAATATCGTTGGAGTGTCCCTTACTCAGCGACGCGCTACATCGGATCCCGGGTGTAGTGTTAAGTATGCAAGGGCTTCTAGGTCGTCGTCCAGATGCGGCGCGCTAAATCGGACCCCGGGTGTTGTGACAAATAAGCAAGGGTCGTCGTCCAGAAATGGCGCGCTACATCGGACCCCGGGTGTAGTGACAAATAAGCAAGGGTCGTCGTCCAGAGATGGCGCGCTACATCGGACCCCGGGTGTAGTGACAAATAAGCAAGGGTCGTCGTCCAGAAACGGCGCGCTACATCGGACCCCGGGTGTAGTGACAAATAAGCAAGGGTTTCATAGGATCCGTCTAGCTTCCTGGAACGTAGGTTCTCTTACAGGTAGACTAATAGAATTAGTGGAGGTGATGATTAGGAGGAGAGTTGGTATTATGTGTTTGCAAGAAACTAAGTGGGTAGGTGAAAAGAGTAGAGTCATAGAGCCTTGGGGTTATAAGCTTTGGTATACGGGTAGAGATAAAAAATCGTAATGGGTAGGCATAATCATAGATAGACGGTTGCTTGAGGATGTAGTTGAGATTAGGAGAAAAGGTCATAGAATTTTACTGATTAAGCTTATTCTAGGTGGAGAGATCCTTAATGTTATTAGTGCTTATGCACCATAGATAGGTCTTGATGACGCTAGTAAGCATCTATTCTGGGAGGATTTAGACGAGGTGGTGCAAACTATACCTAGTGGAGAGAAGTTATTTATTGGTGGTGATCTTAATGGACATGTAGGTACTAGTCGTAGTGGGTTTGATACTATCCATGGTGGTTTTGGTTTCGGACAAAGGAATGAAGCAGGTGACTCGATTCTAGATTTTGCTTTATCTTATGACTTGATCTTAGCAAACACCTGGTTTAGGAAAAGAGAGTCCCACCTTATCACTTTTAGTGGCGGATCAAGTGCTAGTCAAAAAGACTTTTTTCTGACGAGAAGATTAGATAGAGGTTGTTGTATCGACTGTAAGGTAGTGCCAGGTGAGAGTGTAACCACTCAACATAGGCTTTTAGTTCTAGATTTTCGATTTAGAAGAGAACCTAGGAAGATTAGACGTAAGGTAGAGCCTAAAATTAAATGGTGGCGATTGAAAGAAGGTAACCAAAAGGCTTTTATAGATCGTGTAGTACAAGAAGCGGATTGGCAGTCGGAAGATGATCCAGACAAAACATGGAACAAAATGGCTAGTTGTATCAAGAAGGTAGCTAGAGACCTACTTGGTGAGTCGAGAGGTGGTGCTCCACCATCTAAGGACATATCATGGTGGATTGAAGATGTAAAGGCTGCTATTAAAATTAAAAGGGATTCTTATAAAGATTTGAAGAAAAGTAGAGATATGGAGAGATTTGAGAAGTACAAAATGGCTAAAAAGGAGGTTAAGAAAGGTGTTCGGGAAGCTAAATCTAAGGTCTACAAGGAGGTGTACGAGAAATTAGACACTAAAGAGGCTGCAAAGGATATATACCGGATTGCTCGGATGCGGGAAAGGAAGACTAGAGACTTGTGTGCGGTGAAGTGTGTCAAAAATGAAAATCAGAAGGTTTTAGTTCGAGACGAGGATATCAAGGAAAGATGGAGAGATTATTTTGACAAATTGTTCAATGAGAGCTTTACGAAGAATTTGGATGGACTTGTCATTCAATCTCAAGATATAAACCGTGATTTCATGCGTAAAATAAGACTTCCTGAGGTTAAAAAAGCTTTGAACAGAATGAGTTTAAGAAAAGCGATTGGTCCTGATGGGATTCCTATCGAGATTTGGAGATGCTTAGGAGAAATAGGCGTTAAATGGCTTACAGATCTGTTTAATAAGATTTGGCAGACAAAAAAGATGCCAAATGAATGGAGGAAAAGTATCCTTGTACCTATCTACAAGAACAAGGGTGAGATTCAAAGTTGCTCAAACTACCGTGGAATAAAACTGATGTGTCACACTATGAAACTTTGGGAGAGAGTGATTGAACACAGGCTAAGGAAGGATATTAAGATAACAGAGAACCAGTTTGGGTTCATGCCTGGACGATCGACGACAGAGGCTATTCATTTGCTTCGTCAACTTGTCGAGCATTTTCGAGAGAGGAGAAGAGATTTGCATATGATATTTATTGATTTAGAAAAAGCGTACGACAAGGTACCTAGAGAGGTATTATGGGGGACAATGATGAAGAAGGGGGTCCCTGTCAAGTATATTGACATAATCAAGGATATGTACGATGGAATAGTGGCAAATGTCAGAATTTGCGGCGGCTTAACGAGTGATTTTCCGATCACTATTGGTTTACATCAAGGATCTGCATTAAGTCCATTCCTGTTAACCATCATAATGGATGAGCTTACTAGAACTATCCAAGATGAGGTACCTTGGTGTATGCTATTCGCTGATGATATTGTTCTAGTAAATGAGACGAAAGCAGGGGTTAATGCCAAATTGGAATTATGGAGGCAAACATTGGAATCTCGGGGATTCAGATTGAGCAGGTCCAAGACAGCATATATGCACTGCAAATTTAGTAGCCAGAGAAGTCAAAACCAAATTGGTATAACATTGGAAGGGCAAGAGATATCACCGAGCGACCAGTTTAGATATCTAGATTCCATCATCCAAAAGAATGGAGATATCGATAGTGATGTTAATCAAAGGATCCAAGCTGGTTGGTTGAAATGGAGGAATGCAACAGGAATTTTGTGTGATCGTAACTTTCCGTTAAAATTGAAAGGGAAGTTTTATCGGAGCGCTATTCGGCCTGCCTTATTATATGGTACAGAATGCTGGGCTCCTAAGAAGCATCATACACAGAAGATGCACGTAGCGGAGATGCGCATGTTTCGTTGGATGTGCGGTAACACTAGAAAAGATAAGGTGCGAAATGAGGATATTCGTGCAAAAGTTTGTGTAGCACCTGTGGAGGAGAAGATGCGGGAAAACCGGCTAAGATGGTTTGGTCATGTGCGACGCAGACCTATGGAAGCACCGGTTCGACGAATAGATACTCTCAATATGGGCAATGGCAAAAGGGCAAAAGGAAGACCGAAGAAAATATGGATAGAGGTGATACGAAACGATATGGTTGCCAAAGGACACAATGAAAGTATATTGTTCGATAGAAGTGAGTGGAGACAGAGGATTCATGTGTTGGACCCGGCGTGATTCTCATGTTGGTTCATGTAGCCTACCCCATATGCTTGGGATAAAAGGCTCAGTTGTTGTTGTTGTTGTATTAAGATTTATCAATAAAAGAAAAGAAAATGATGAATAATCATGCTTCATAAATATCTAATGGTGATTTATCTCCATGAGTCATTAAGCATTTATGTTGCATTAATGACATGGATGAATCACTTTTATGACTCACTAATCTCATTCAATGTATATGCCACCTTAACCTCCTTAGTCACCATCTTCTAGAAGCTTCTCGCGCAATTACGAGAACGCCCATCCTATCCGTGAAAATATGAAAAAACTTTAGACTGTATAAATCAAATAACTGGATACTAGAATCTGGCTTAAACCAAAGCCGGCTAGTAAAAACTGTCCGAAAAGTCGTACGTGTGTAAACACACGTACGCGTCCGAACCCGTGTCGTAAAACCGTACGATCTCTATATCGTTTCTCCTGGAGCAGGGAAACTCTCTGTGTGGGACTCTAAAGACTCGACACTACGCTGGCAGTGGGTTTAACCACAGACCGCAAGCGGCACTAGCTGTACGTAACGGTCCCCAGGTAGATGTCGATAAGAAGGCCGATGAGGAAAATCATCCGAACTTCCACTGAGCCTGATGTGACAATCTTCGTACAGTTCGGTCTGTTCGTCTAAGACTATCGCATACCAAGCCTAGGGGGCGGCAAGCGTCAGTCCCCTAATAGCTGTATAAGTCGTGTCGGAGCGAAGCCCATTACACCCTGAGAAGCTACTGGAACCTACCAGTATATCTCGCTTGCCCTGGCCAGGGACTTTGCGTAATGGCTCTCTGACACAGCGTGATATCAACTCCCAATACCGGGAGAGACGAATCCTATCTAACCGCCACTGCCTCCAAGTGCTCGGGACTGCACCCAACTGCTACCTGTTTGCACGACTCCTTTGAGCCGTGGTATGGTAGCAATCTAAGAACAGTGGGACACACTCGAGGCGAAGTAGCAGTGTCAAGTCTGCGGACTATGCTATACTCATGTCACCTGGGAACTGTTAACTGACGATGGGTATAATATCAACCAATCGGTTCCCCGGCGAGTCCTGTCCGGTGTACCCGTAACCTAACGAGCACCTGTATACTATCTCTAGTACGACGTACTGATGGCTGTGGGACAGACCATCTACCCAACTGGGATGAGAATCGTATACACTTAGTCTACTCCGAAATATCGATGCCCTATCTCGATAATCCAACAACCAAGGACCTATATAGGATGTTGCTTATAGATTACCCAGCCCCCACTAGTGTGACTGCCATCACGACGCTGGTAATCAAGCAAAGATCCTATGGGCTCTACTAATATGTATAAGTGATACGTTACAAGAAACATATTAAAGTAGACTCAAACCAAGTAGTATACTACTATGTTTAGCAAGACTGTTATTTACAACTGTGAATATCCCAAGCTTCCATTAAGTAATATACATGCTAGTATGATACAATAATGGCCCCTAGGGCATATACACTAACAGTTCATTACGTTAAAGGTTTTTCGCCAAAAACCAGCCATAGCCCTCTGTCATTTCAGATTAGTGTTGCTTAGTATTCGTGCTGCGTTTGTTGACTCCGTCAAGGCGTAGTGTGCGGTAGCTGAATGGTTCTTGTTTGTAACATGGATAAGCGATTAGTTAGGACAGTCGTGCAGCCTTGTTGAATCCGTCAAGGGCTCATGCTGGTGGGTTTAATACAATCAAGATAATGATGGGTTGAACTTGACTATGACTCTTTGATTTGTTGACTCCGTCAAGGTCACTTCGGTCCTAGGGGTAAAAATCACATTGTGAGTTTCAAACATACATGAAACTTGCCAGGCATGCACATACCTTCAGGAGTGTGATAACGTGAGTGGATTCCATCACGTTATCATGCGATGATAGTTGGATCCCGATTCCCACTGATGAGTTGGTTTACTTCTCGGGTGATCCCGACTAATTCTTCTTTCAGGTTTGGAGGAGAATTTGAGGATACAGTGGGAGACATCCTGATTGGATTAAGTGATTAACTATTCTGATCTAGGTTAGAGTGCACGCTGACTATTTCTTTCTCTCTCTCTCTCTTGACAACGACCATAGCCCGACCCTGGACTATAACTCAGTGACCAAGTTTACCGAACTTTCTTAAAACACTGGCTTTTGGATTGTCTGAGTTGCATATAACATTGCCACTCCTTCTTTTACCCTTTGCTTTTCTCCAGAATACCCCGTATCACTACGAACATCCACTTCGATTGGATAAATCCATCGTATGGTTATATACGAACTCGAATGAATTTGTTCCAGATTTGAGGATGGATTCTGGTTCAGGAGAAAATGAATAGGACTATTCAGTTTTTTTTTCTTTTTACCTTCTCTCAGGTTGTGGGGGCTCCTAGGATTAGGAGAGGGTACACCTATTGCTCTTATTGGATAGACTTCTTCCAAACCATAGGCAGGTGCCGAACGGTAGGGAATGAAGAAAACCAATTAGCCTAAGTGGAGTGTACAGAAGGTAATAGGTAAAGACAAAATAAAGGAATTATAATAAGGGCAAAGTAAATTGCGGCTGCTATTATTCACGACCAAATCGCGTATTTCTTCGCCACTCCTACTTCACCTTTGCTTTTCTCCGTCTCAGGAGAAATAGGAATAAGGTTTATTCAGTTGTCTTTTATCTTTACCTTCTCTCAGGTTGCGAGTACTCCTAAGATTAGGAGGGTACACCTGTTACGCTTATTGGATAGACTTCTTCCAAACCATAGGCCGGTGCCGAACGGTAGGGAAGGAAGAAAACCATTTAGCCTAACGATGGTGTACAAAAGGTAACGACTATAGACAAATAAAGAGATTTAAAGAGATGGCAATGAAATATATGGTTACAGTCATGAATCTGATAATGGAAGAGGCATTACTAGAAATACCCAGATACCCCTTCGAAACATTTACATGTTTCATTTTCACTGTGTATTGTTAATAGAAAACTGATTTCCCAATTAGGACTTTACTCCAAGGTATATATTTACCAGGTTTGATTCTCAAATCTGTAAGGTTTTACAAATGATGAGTGAGAGCAAGTTATTTGGAATTAGGTGATCATCCTCATTATATCGGGATTCGTTGTAATTGGTGATATTTGAGGTGATCCCCTGGGTTTTTGCCTGACGACAAATATTTGGTTTTGAATATCCGTTGTTATGCACCAATTTCAAACTGATATATCTGTACGTTTATTTTATAAAGTGAGATATAACTTTTTGAAATTATGTCCATGACATTAACCTATATCAGTTGATGGTTAGGTAAGGAGCATTCAACAGAGGTGTAATTCTTCATAACCATGGTACAGTTTTCAATTTACGACGCACATGATTTGAGTTATTAAACGCAGGGGACTTATACAAAGTACTGTATGTTGTCCAGTGTCCATAAGGACAGAGGGGTTGGTGCTCGTACTATATTCTATTTACTTGTGACTTCTCTAGTTTTAGACACGTGTTTCGTAGAAATACAAGGTCTGAGTTTTGAGAAGTTATAGGTACAAGAATAAAGTTGAGAACCAGGTGTCGCAAGTATTAGGATTCTTCAAGATGATCAAAGATGTAGATACTTGTATGAGGTATTCAGTTAATAGTAATGGTTTTAAGAACTTGCTTCTCTTTCAGGTTACTCATAATTGGATGCACTCCAAAGTTGAGTAATACTGATCAGCCTATCTCCATTTAGTTGACATGCACTGGAGACAGCTGCATGATTTGAATCTGGTTCCAATTAAATCGGTGCCTATGTTTCTATATTGTATATAGAATGGATCATATCTTAACGATGTTAAAGTAAATGGAGTTGTCCGGCTTATACTTAAAACAAGACTCTGGATAACTCAAGGCACGTTTCTGTAATGGCAGTTTGTAGGTTATCCCAGGCTATGACGAGAGGTGACTTTCTACCATATGGAAGATCAATAGTGATATTGTTCATGACTCGCCACAGTTTAAGTAAAATAGATTTTTTCAGAAAACAGTAGTGGGAGTATGGTAGAACTGGAAGTGATTCCAGAACCGCAAATGATTACTGAAAATTTAATAGGTCCTAAAGATTCAATCGGGTTTGACATTCCATTAGCCACTCCGCAGATATGGTGGGTAACCTCAGGCACCCGAGAGGTACTCTGGTATCCTCAAGGACGGTGAGAGGGAGGTTCTTGTTTACCCACCCAGACTTTCCATTACTGTTGTTCCAGACTATGAGACCCGGCATGAAGATCCGTATAGCGTCGTTCTAAACTAGCTTTAGAAGTGCACACATATATGACTCTGCCAGAGGGTTGTCGTAGTCAGTGGGAGCAGCGGAAGCATAGTAGACAAGTAACTTATGTGTATTTATAGACTAAAGCAGATATAGCGGAGATAGAACATCTATTTTTGATGTGACAGTCATAGGTTTTGACTTCATCAAAATAGGGGATGGATCTGTTAAGAAGGTAGTAGGGTGTGATGTCCAAGTATTTGGATGACATACACAGAGTAGGATGTGAAATTCCTATACTACGATCGGTTATACTTTGGTTGTCACACAGTGGTTTCTCCACATAGAATTTGGATAAAATATCAGGCATTCTGGTTACTAGATATATGCTTTTAGGTCTAGATTTGGGAAGTGTCCCACTCTGGGTACTTAGACTGCATTCTAAAGGTATTTTAGAATGGACGACTCCTGGAAAGGTGGTGTACCTGCAGGTGATGGAGTCACCCTCTCTAAATGTATCTTACGGACTAAAGGGGAGAGGGATGTGCATGATTGGCATATCACTTGCTATGGCAATTGAGTCAATCATGAGATGTCAAGTACCACACCAGATGTTGTGATATTAATCCAATCCTGGAGAAACGTTCGGAAGCAGTTTCAGAACATAAGTGGATGTTCCAGGGAGATGATAACAACAGCCTTCTTTGGGAGACAGTTATCATTCCACGCTTCCAAGGTGACCTGGTGTTCATACCATAATATTGCATTATTATATTCCCCATTCTTATTCGTTTTATAAATAAACAGGTGCTTTTGACACATGTCTGCTATATGTTACAGGTTACAGGTTCGTGGACAAGAAACAGTGAAAACGATGTAAAGACGATGAAAATATGGACTTTTGACCAACAAATAGGAGGATCTTAGTCAAGCCTACATCGAAAGACAGTTCACAATTAACAAGGCAACTCAAGGTCCAAAAATACAAAGTGGACGGTTAAAAATCCATTGCAAATTGTTCACTGAAGATCTGGAACTAATGTAGAAGCCCAATTGATAAAAGAACCAAAGAACCAGAAGCCCAAAAGGACCCAGAACAAAACCCTAAATTTTCATCATTTGAACTCATCAATGGGCCGCGGAACCGTGGCCGAAGCCTGCCATTGCCGCGGTTCTGCGGACAGAAGAAGACAAAAGAAAAATTGTTTTTTTATCAAAACGTCGATGCGGCGCTAAAAAGATTTCTTAGGGGTATATTTGTAATTTTAGACATGCGGATCAAAATGTAACCTAGGGTTTCTTATTCTCTATAAATAGGAACTCTAAAGAATGTATTTTCTTATTTCTCCTTTTAATAATAAATTTAGAATTCTTTATGGAGAGCATCGGTGTTTCTTTTCAACTCATGAATTCAGATCTGACAACCCTGCGTTGATGATTGGAGAGATGCATCTGTAAGTAGATTTAATTCCTTACCAGGGCACTCTACCCACGAGGTAGCGGTGATACCGTAGTCTAAAGGCCCGGATTTTAAAGTTTTCCATGGAGGTTCGGGTAAAGATTAAGAAAGGAAGGACAAGGATCTAGAGGAAGAACAATCTTCCCAATCATCCTAATCCCTTTTATTAATATTTACCATAACACCTAATTAAATCTTCATATGGGTATAGAAAGCGATGAGATTTATAGACTTTCCAAACTGAACCTAGACCTAACCCTAGCAAGACTTAGATATAGATTAATTTAGCTTTTAGATTTAATAATCTGTCCGAACACCCTTCGGAATAAACTCGTTTGAGCGACTAGGAAATTCACAACATCCCTGTGGACCGACCCGTACTCACCGGCTAGCTATTAAGCGACGCCGTTCTTGATTGCGGTAATAGATAGTTTTTGAGTCAAATCACCTGGCTGACAGAGTGACTGTCAGAGTTATAGTTTTCCCTCTGACGAAGGGCAGTAGTTTGACAGGTGGTCCAAGCGGATACTGAGGGAGGCATGGCGCATGATACTGATTAAGTTCAGTTGACGATACAGTCTAAGAAGATTGGATTTGGAGTTCATTTGTGAACTAGGTCTCATCAGATATCCAGACATATTCTAAGACAGGTATTGCTCATTTCGGGATATGGCTTTCTCCGCGAACTTAAGATAAAGAGAGACATAGAAAGAAACATCAGGGCGGATCCACTTGCTGAGGCTTTTTCTCGAACGCAATAGTTTCGCAAACCAGCTTTGTGAAACTGAATAGTAGAGAAGTTGGGTGTTCGGTATCACACGGGCTATGAGTATGCGACATCGCAATAATTAACCTTAAGTGCAAATGGGAGATTGTTGGATATAGTGCCCTCAATGTCAATTATTGGATTGCAGGCACGTGATTGCAATTATTGAGGGAGGACCTATACCATTAGGACAGTCTTACTCGAGATGATAGTATGCTATCTGGTTTGTCTCTATCATCGTGTACATGCTTCAGGTGACATTACAAATCACTATTGCACGTTGATAGAGCCCTTTAGATTGTTGCTTGACTACTAGTAGTATGATGGCGATCATATACGTGAGAGTTGGGTAGTCTATAAGCACATCCTTAAATTATCCCTAGTCGTGGGAGTTTCGAAACAGGGCATCGATACTCCATGAGTAGACTAGTGTATACGGTTCGAGACCACGACGAGGGGCGGTGGCTGGTCTCACAAGCCATTGGTGTCAGTTGGTTCACCTAAGACGTATACAGGTGCTCATTGGGTAATGAGTACACCGGACAGACTCGCCGGGAACATGCTAGTTGGTTTTATACCTAGCGTCAGATAGCAGTTCCCTAATGACATGTGTGCAGGTTAGTCCATCGACCTGAGATAGTCATTTGTCTCGTGTGAGTTCCCACTGTGCTTTGATTACTACTCTACCACGGCTCAAAGGAGTCGTGCAAACAGGTTTTAGTTGGGTACAGTCCCGAGCCACATGGAGGCAGTGAGCGGATCGGCAGGGGATTCGTCTCTCCCGGTATTGGGGTGAGATCGCGCTTTGTCTGGAGAGCCATTACATGAAGTCTTTGGCCAAGGCAAAAGAGATTTACTGGCAGGTACTCCAGTAGTTTCTCAAGGTGTTCTGGGCTACACTCCGACACGACTTATACCGCTTTTGGGGGTCTGACGTTTACCAACCCCTAGGCCCGATATGCGATACTTATAGACGAACGGACCGGACTGTATGGATATTGTCACTGACAGGCTCAGTAGGGTTTCAGGATGAGTTCACTCATCAGCCTCCCTTTTGGTCAATACATGGGTAGCCGTTACGTACAGCTAGTACCACTAACGTGCTTATGGTTAAACCCACTGCCAGCGTATTGACGAGTCTTTAGAGTCCCCCACAGATAGTTTCCCAAGGTTCGGGAGAAACGTTGTAGAGGTCGTATGGTTTTATGGCAGGGTTCGATCATATACGTGCACTTGTGCACGGATCTTGATCGGACGGATCATACTATTGGGTTTTGGTTTAAGCCGGATCCTAGTATTAGATTTGTTGGATTACCTTAGTCTCATCGCATTTGCATTCAGTCGGAATGCGGATGCAGGTATGTATATACAGGTGAGGGGTATCTTTGTGATCCGTCAAGAGTTTACTTTAGATGTTGCCATATCTTTTTGTTGGACTAAACATTTAGACAAATGTTTAGATGGTGGAAATTGTGAGTGGATGCCATGATTTAGTGCTTTAAATGTACCATGTGCTTCATTGGTGAGTCATGAGGAGCTAGGGATGGTGGCTAAATACCAAAGGACACGGATCGATCGGTATAGCCTATCTAACCCTTTTGTAGTTGCTAGTTAATGGTTAATGGTTCAATCCGGGAGAATGGTTGTGGTAGAGCCAAGTTTGAAAAGTTTTTGTTCCGCATTTGGCCTCGGATTGACGGCCGGGGCGCTGCCGTAACCCAACATCCTCCGTATATCCTCTGTGCCATAAAGAACTGGTAGGTATTGCTCCCCTTCCTGGATCAACGCCATATGTGCGATCTTATTTCCCCGAGGTTCCAAATCGGGTCCACCATGTACTCGCAGATGGTGCATCCCCCTCCTCGAATCAGGTATATGATCCATAGACTTATACTTGCATATTCATTTCACTAAAATGGATACGTAGGGTTGTTAGCGATATACATACCTCATTGCATCATGATTCATGCATAGTTTCTGTCCGCACTTCGCATGGTATATATTACCGTATCATAGTTTTCTAGGTGGGTTACCTACGCAGTAACCTCCTATAATCGTATTTATGAAATATCGACGTAAATATCATATCCAAATCAAAACAACGAGCTAAGCATCCATAGGTTAGAACCTACAGCATATTTAACCCAAAAACGACAATATATTCTTGTTGTTAACGTCAAACGTTAACATTTCAAGCGCAGTACAAAATTATGAAAAAACCCGTATCGTAATATCGGAAATTTGGTAAAACCTTTACTAAAACATTCCCAGATTTTACTGTATGAATACTGGGAAAAATCAAATAATGCTGTAACCTATAAAATACCAAACTACAACTACAGAGGAAAGACCAACACCAATTACTCCTAATGACCCGGCGACCTCGAACAATATAGGGTTGTCGCCAGTCGAATGTTGGAGATGGGGTCTCGGGTTCTAAGTGAAGTCTCCTAGTGGTCTTTTGATACTTATGGTGTTACACCTATTGGTTCCAGATTCAATATCAGTATGCTAAATATCACAATTTTCCTAGTTTATGATATTGCACATACTAAACATGCTACGTACGACTATTGTGAACTATCTAAAACTTATACTAACCTGATCTAACCCTTCGATGTTCGTAACAGTAAAAACAGAATCGTGTCACGAAACATCCGTGTCGTATTTTAGAATTTTACCCCAAAACAGATATTATCTTCCAGATTTTATATACTGAAATATATAACATGAACTAACAATACCAGACACCTTAACATATAGACATAGAGCTACCATAGAAAAACTAACACCTAACTTTATTGAAAATCTGGCGAGCTCGGATTTTGGGTAGATGTCGCCGGCCAATTGTGCAAGGAATGGGTTTATGTTGCTGGTGTGTATTCTAGGTCCAATAATTAAGACTAAGGTATTGTTTGATTTTGTTATAATTTATCTAGACTATGGCAGATTCACAACAGAGTCTAAATTGTCCAAATACGATATTTCCGATATCCTACTTCTATACTAAAACGGAATTAAACTAAAAGAACTACAGGGTAGGAAATTAAACCAATCTAGAAGATCAACTGAAATTTTTCTTCAAAGATGTACAAGCCCAAAAGGTCCTAGCTTGAGGGTTGAGGTAAAGAGAACAACACTTAGCCTTTCATGCCATTTCTCTTTCTTTTTCTTAAGTGAGGTCTAGGACTTTGTTTTCTAAACTAGGAATTTCTTTTAAATCTCAATATATCAACTGAACAAATAAGAAGAGATAAGAGTTTGGAGTGATAAGGCTAGGAGGTGGTGTCAACATAATGGATGGTATGTTATTCATGCAAGGAAGGGATGTGGCCATTAGGTTAAGTCTAAGGTGTGGTGTCCAGGAGGTTTAAGGTAACCTCAACCTAAATTTTACACACTTACATAATAACCCTCATCTAAAATTAATTAACATAAGGAAGCTAACTTTTTCACAAAACCCCTCATGGCACATATTATAATATAAACAAAATATTTTCTTTACTAAATTATTTCTACTACATATTAAAAGGCCCTCTTTACTATAAAAAAATTAAGACAACATTTTCTATTTAAATACATAATTTAATTAATTATCTAAAATGTTTCAAAATTCTACAATTTGAAATATTTTAGATAATTAATTAATTAATTTATTTAATTAAAAAATTTAATTTAAAATTTAATTGTAATAAAAGACCTTTTAATATACAGTAGGTTAAATTAGTAATGAAATAAATAGTTTTTATAATAATAAATGTCATGAGGGGTTTTATGAAAAATTTAGTTATTTATGGAAATTGAAAAATTAGTGAGGGTTTTTATGTAAAAAGGATTAGGTCATGGTTAAGGTTAAATTGAACTCATGGGATAACATAACCTAGATGACACCTCTTATGTGCATGTACACTTCATGATGACACATCCTCCTTGCATGAAAACACCGTCTTTCTTGCATACACCACCTACTTGCATGGATTCATCACACTCTTTCTAGGTGACACCTCCTCCTAAACCTCATGCTTCATTATCCTTATCTCTTCATTTAGCACAGTTCATATATCAAATTAGAAACAAATTGGAAAACACTAGAAAATAAAGAAAACCATAGATCACACCAAAGTATGAGAGATGATGAGAGAAGATAAGTACTAGGGATCATTACCTCAGCCTTCAAGCTAGGATCTTTTGAGCTTGTGCATCTTAGAAGGAGCTTTTTCAGTGATCTTTCTGTAGGTATAATATTTAACTCTGCAGATTTTAGTTTAATTCTGTTTTAGTTTAGAAACATGATATCGGAAATGTCGTATTTAGATAATTTAGGCTTTGTTAAGAATCTGCTATAGTTTAGATGATAATTAACAAAATCAAACAGTTCCTTCATTTTGTAATTTGTACCTAGAATAACCACTAGGAAAACGAACCATTTTCCTCGGATTTTGGCCGGCGACACCTACCCAAATTCCGAGCTCGCCGGGTCTTCCTTGGATTTTGGTGTTGATTTTTGTAAGGTAGCTCTCTGTGTTTATGTTAGGATGTCTGGTATTACTAGTTTATGTTATTTATTCTGTATTTATAATCTAGAAATAAATATCTGTTTTGGGGTTAAAATTCTAATACGATACGGATATCTCGTGATTTCGATTCTGTTTCATTGATACGAACAACGAAGGGTTAGTTCAGGTTAATATAAGTTCTAGGAAGTTCACAATATTCACACATAGCATACTTAGTATGTAAATCTTGTAGTTTCACGTTTTCTCCGTATCGGAGTTTAGCCGTTTCTTATACGAAAGTTAATTTCGATGTTAGGTTCGAATACGAAAACTTCGGAGGCCATAAGGAAAGGGATTGAGGATATCTGAGTATATTCGACGTATTCCGGAGAGTAGACTAAACATCTACTAGGGGATTTTGTATGGATGGCGTAATACGCCCGTAGATTTAAGTGTAGTTATAATTGTTTCTTTGTGTATAAAAATTTAATTTAGCAACTCCACCATATGCATTCAAATATATAAATTTTCATGTTTAACCATTGCTAGAACACTGCACAAATTATCAACGTGTCATGTTGCACGTGCACATATCTACATGTTACACTACACCTCGTCGATATTGACATGTCACTTATACACTTAGTACTTTTTATGTCACGTATGATTCATTTCATACCTTAAACATCAATAATGGTTGTTAAATTGCAACAATGTTATTATGAATATATATCATGCTCATTTCAAGTATTATTAATTATGACAAAAGATGCATTGGATTATGCGGATTTCTGGTTTTGAGTTTTATGTGCTATATAGTATATTCGGTGATTCTTCATGATTGATGTGGCATGTCCACCATGAGATGTTGTTTTTATGATTTGGTTTTAATCCGAACCAAGTGGGGGAGCTATACGGTTGCGGATTTTTACGTTATCCGGACAGAGTAGGGGTGCTATACAATCGGATTCATGGTGGACCCAGTCGAGAACAAGGAGCAGGATATCCGCATGTAAGGTGGGGAGCCTAGCGAGGATACTCGATACCGGAGATAGTTGTGAAACACGTCGGATATCTGGAGGATACCGACTGATGTTATGGATTGATAGGGTCGTTCGGGGAACGATGCCTGCTGGAAACAGAAGATTTGTGTCGATGTTGGACACGGCAAAATGAGCCTTATTTGGACATAATTGATGAGATTTCGGTGTTGATTTATACATTTAGTTAGTACATATTCATGCTTCCACATGTTATCATACATTATACTTATCTTTACTACTGTTAACTCTAGTTCGTCATACTTAAATTATCAGCTGTTAGATGTTAGTTTTATTCACTGAGTTGGCAACTCACTCCCGTTGTGCCATAGTTCCTTGCAGGAGATGCATGGACACGTAGCGGCAGTGCGGATCCACCTATCAGCTTTTATCACTTATTTTGCTTGGTGGGTTACCTACGCAGTAACCTTCTATTTTGGTATATGTATTTTGGATCTAGAAATTCTCCATCAGACCCTATATATTTGACTTAGAACGAGATATGACTGTATATGTTTTAAATTCGTTTGAGTGAGATCGTTTAGTTGTGTTAATTTATGCTTTCTCTATGTATGCATGAAATTCTTTACTTGATGTGTCGTATTATTATTGCGTGTTGATTTCCGCCGTTTGGCGTAGTTTTGCTCCCAACTAGGGATGCAACTTATTTAAACACTTTATAACTGTTTTTTATTTATGATTTATACGGAGGTGTTGTCGAACATTTTAAATGCTAAAAAAATTAGTTGTTTAGAGTTCATTTCTTAAAATCATTCGACATACTACCTCATCCTTTTACTTAAAAACTAAAATTTTCTAAATTCCGCAGAAAGGGTTATTGATCTTGGTTTTTGGCTTACTCAGATTATGTCGGTATCTTTAGATGTCATATAATCTAAGTGCCGATCACATCCGAATTTCGGGTCGTGACAAATTTGGTATCAAAGCTTAGGATTAACCTTACGGAATCGAGTAGTGAGTTATAGTTAGTAGGCTTAAATTTCGTTATGTAGGTTGACCCTTGATTTGATGGAGCAGGTGAAATAGGATGAGTACAGTACCGTACATATGTTCCGCGGTATATTTACGTTACGATACTCCGCCTAAGTATCCTTAGGATGTATATCTTGATTAATCCTTCCTTTGACTCCCTATTATTGTTGCTTATATTCGTACACATTATGTACTCTCGTTTCTTGTTCCAGTTGCTATGGCTACACGAGCTAGGCGAGCCGCAGCCAGGGATGCAGCTAGGACGAATCTGCCTGTGACGGTGACTGACGCATCGGACATTCCGACAGTATCAGAACATGTTGATCCTCCCATCCAGATAGACTGACTAGGATAGAGGAGGGCATGTTGGGCATGCAGCAGATGGTGAAACAGTTGGCTGAGGCCACACGTGTACAGAGACATGATCAGGCACTGACCATGGTAGAGACCGATGTACAGCCCATGTAGACGGTCGCACTTATAGACTCGAGGGTGATGGAGGTATCACTTCCGGAGTTTATGAGGTTGAGACCTCCGGTGTTTACAGGGACCGATGTTGCAGCGGAATCTCAGTCCTTTCTTGATAGGATGGCGAGGATCATCAGATCATTGAGATGTTCTGATGCAAGGTCGGCAGAGCTGACAAGTTTTCGATTGGAGTGACTTGCACAGGCATAATGTGAGTCGATGGAGAGAGGGAGAGCCACAGGTCTTCCTCCGATGTCATGGACAGAGTTTTCTGAAGTGTTTCTTGCCAGATTTCTTCCACAAAGCATACGGGATGCCAGAGCCAGCAGCTTCGAGGCGTTGCGAAAATCCGCAGATATGCCGGTGGCAGAGTATGACTTGCAGTTCACCCAGCTATCACGCTATGCTCCATACTTAGTTCCTACGGAGGAACTTCGGGTGAAGTGGTTTGTGAGGAGTCTGGATAGGCAGTTGTTCCTTGCTATAGGCTCCCAGCATTTCGATACTTATGCGCAGGCCATGGACGCAGCTTGTTAGTGTAATATGCCCTAGAGGTAATTTTTTATAGTACTAGTATGTATATTACATTGAAAGTTTAGGATATATACACGGATTTATGACAGTCTTTCTCAATATGGTAGTATGCTACTTGGTTTGTATCTATCTTAATATGTGTATGTGTTTCTTTTAACATATCGCTAGTACATATTGATAGAGACCTTAGGATCTTTGCTTGATTACCAGCGTTGTGATGGCAGTCACACTAGTGGGGGCTGGGTAGTCTATAAGCACATCCTTATACAGGTCCCTAGTCGTAGGATTATCGAGACAGGGCATCGATACTCCAGAGTAGACTAGTGTATGCGCTTCTCATCCTAGGAGGGGAGAGGGTCTGTCCCACAGCCATCAGTACGTCATACTGGAGATAGTATGCAAGAGGGGAGATGGTCTGTCCCACAGCCATCAGTACGTCGTACTGGAGATAGTATGCAAGAGGGGAGATGGTCTGTCCCACAGCCATCAGTACGTCGTACTGGAGATAGTATGCAGGTGCTCATCGGGTCACGAGTACACTGGACAGGACTCGTAGGGAACTATTGGTTGGTACTATACCTATCATTAGGTATCAGTTCCCAGGTGACATGAGTACAGCTTAGTCCATTGACTTGACACTGCTACTTTGCCTCAAGTGTGTTCCTACTGTTCTTAGATTGCTACCCTAGTACGGCTCTATTGAGTCGTGCAAACAGGTAGTAGTTGGGTGCAGTCCAGAAGCACTTGGAGGCAGTGGCAGTTAGATATGATCCGTCTTTCGCGGTATTGTAAGTCCATGCTACCTCTTCCGGTACTTACGGGCTTGCAGAATTTTACGAAAAACGATTTTCTAGATGCGGTAACATGGACTAAAAACGGATCTTTGTTAAACTATCTACCTAACAACCTAACTAGGAGTTGTTAACTACTCAGTTAGGGGGTTATACCTTTCTTTCTTGAACTCCTTCGTCTTCAAAACTCGATGGAGTACGGATCGGCTTCACCCCGTCGTCTTCTTGCGCCGAAGATCGATCCACCCGAAAGCTTCTACCTTTGGCTTCTTCTTCAAACTTTGAAAAAACAAGTTCACTCGGTTTGCTAAACCTTGTAAACTAGAGTGAGTAGAGGAATGTTTTGGTGTCTTTTTATCTCTAAGAAAATGAGTCTCAACACATGAGAATGGTTTGCCTTGAGGTAGACAGAGCAAGAGGAAGAGGGAGAGCTTGAGAATGAGAGAGCTCAAGAGAGAGAAAGCAAAATGATAGAATGAACCATACTCTTCTCATTCTCACCTCTCATAATCCAAAAGCCATCATAACAAAAATAGTAATCAAGTATTGTGTAAATGGTTTAAGTCAAAATGGCTATATCATTTCATGCACTCATTTTGCATAAATGAACAAGCAAGCAAAAGTCTTTGCCATGGAATGATAGCCATTGTCATGATGATGGTCAACTAGTCCAACCTAGTCGACCGGTCAACAAAGTCAACAAGTCAACAAAGTCAACCCCTCAACAACCATGTCACTATAATACTTAATTAATATTAATGTAAATCATATATCTTATTCTCATTAGGGTTAAGTAAAAGTCAATGGTCAACAGTCAACTGTCAACAGTCAATAGTCAACAACCCCAATGAGAATACTCTGCCTCTGTCTCTCTGTCAACTGTGCATACACACCCGCATCCGCGTTCCGAGGAACACGAATACAAACGAGATAAAACCAACCCCAAAACGTACACTAGGATCTGGCTTAAACCAAAGCCCGCTAGTGTTAACTGTCCGGACACTGTACGTGCACAAGTGCACGGATGTGACCGAACCCTGTCGCAAAACCATGCGACCTGTCGCAAAACCATGCGACCTCTACTCTTTTGCCTAAAGGCGAATAGCTTTCTGTGTGGGACTCTAAAGACTCGACACTACGTTGGCAGTGGGTTTAACCACAGACCGCAAGCGGCACTAGCTGTGCATAAAGGTCCTCAGGTAGATGCCGACAAGAATACTGACGAGTTGAAACCCATCTGAACTCCTACTGAGCCTGAATGTGACAGTCTCCGTACAGTCTGGTCTGTTCGTCTGATACATCGCATGGCGGGCCTAGGTGGCTGTAACATTTTCAAAAATATAAAATATTAATTTTGGGAATTTTTATTATTTAATATTATTTTATTGATTATTTTAATATTAAATGCAAATAAATAGGAAAAATGTTAGAAAAATTATGGAAAATTCTAAAATAGGGTAAATTAGTGATTTATGACATTTTTAAGTTTTTGTGATTAATTTGACACTAAATTAGTGCTAATCGCGATTAAAATCGCTAATCGGGTTTTTGGCAATTTTGTGCAAAACTTGCACATATCACTTTTTCCTACACTTGTGTATTTTTCTTGCCATGATTTATCATTTGTGTTTACTATTGGTGTGAGAAGGTTTAAGGATTAAAAGAGAAAAGGAAAAGAAAAAGAAAAGAATTTAGAATGGAGTTGGTGAGAGAGGTATGGTGCACATTTGACTAACACTTAGCCATTTCTCCTCATTTTCCCTCCCTCATCTTGAGCTCCTGCTGCTGCTGCTCCTTTCCCCCCCCCCCTTCCTCCATCTTCAATCCCTCTTTTCATCTCTAAAACAACACCAAAACCATATATCGGTTTCATTAAAATTGTGCACGAGCTCGAGATCTACAAGATGGACCAAGAAAGCTTGGATTGTGGCCACTTGGGGCAACTCAAGAAAATTCTTGAGTTGCCAATTGAGGTAATTTCTGAACCATTGTCTTAGTTTTAGCATTTCCTATACCCCATGTTTAGTTTAGTATCGATATTGTGGATTTTTGAGGACTTGATGAAAACCTAGTTAGGGTTTGAGGGAACTTGAGTTGTAATGTGAAATTGAGCTCAGTAGAGGACTTGTAAACACCCTAGTGTATGAATTGAGACCCTAATCTGTGAACCAAACCACAGAATACGGATTTTAGAAACCGATATCAGGGAAAATGTGAAATCTGTGAGGGTTAAATGGAATCTGCTATCACCCCGAGACCCCTAAAATAATATTGAGTGGAAATTGAGATGTGCAGGCACCATAGAGGCAACACCCAAAACCCTAGCCCCCAACTCCCTTTCCCGGCCGCCAATTTTTCCCTTTTGGCCGCCAATTGCGGCCTAGGTCCCACCATTTTGGGTCGTGTTGGTTCTGTAGCTCCTACATGCTTATGTTAGGCCTCTGGTATATATAGATTTGTATAAATTGATCTAGGGTAAAATCTGGGACACATTTCATGAGTTGCTGTTTTGGACTTTAGTTTCCGTATTCCGTATTTTCATTTCTGCATTGGTGTGTTTCATTTTACCTCGACTATTTGGCGTTTATACGACGATATAGAGGAATTATTGATGGTTTTGAAGGCGTGCCATAGGTTCTCACCTATAGGCTCCCTTATCGTGTCGTTTTGGATTTCATGCGCCGTTTTAGCTTGGATTTGGTTTTAATACGCATATACGATATGTTGATGTGTAGGTACCCATGAAGGCTTCGGGACGACAAGCAAATGCATGGTGATGTCCGCAAATGATGATGCAAGGTGAGTAGATTATATCTACAGGGGGAAGTCGGGTGGATGGCGTATAGCACCCCCGCAGTCCGTAGTTAGTATACTATATATAGTAGATGTGTGATAGTTTTAGTGTGTTGTTGCTTTGTGTTAGAAGTATTATGGATAGTGTAGGGTAGAAGTGACTAGTGTAGTTTATAGTCGCTAACCCTAGGATAGAATTGCACCTACACACACACCCTTGCATATTACTTGTATTTACACGGTGTTTGATGATATGAGATGACTTTGGAGATGAGTCGATGATGTGGGCTTGATGATGTGAGATCGGTGATTGGATACGATTCATTGTAGGATATGACTTGTGATTTCTGGCGGGCTTGGGATATGTGTTTACCCAGCATGCATACTTCATTGATGGTATCGTTTGGTGCTAGACATAGAGTAGTACCCCAGGCTATGTGATCTGATGATAGTGATACCTGTTATGTGATGAGATAGTGAGATGTTGACCCGTACCCAGCTATTGGGATGCCGTACGATGATTACCGTACGAGCCGATATTGATGATAGATCCGCACTCATAACTCGAGGATATCTTATGATATGACATTGAGGCGAGATCACCGACTATATACCTTTATATATGTATCGACTCAGATTTAGGCGGTTTCCTTACCCCTCCAGACTTGCTTGATACTTAGATCAGTAGTTGCATAGTAGATGTTAGACTAGACCCGAGTCATACCTATTTCAAAACTAACGAATCGGGAATATTGCAAGATAGGAAAAAGGGGATTCTACGGATATTTTCAAATGTGTAGTGTCTATTTTCTAAACACCGTAGCCCTTGTTTTACCAAAGACCCCGATTCGTCTTATTTCAAAAGGCAAGGTTGCATGATATAGCTTTTGAGTTAGATTCTTCACTATTGCGTTGATTATTCGATTGCACCTGTTCATACTATTTGCATGGCATTACTTGTGCTTCTTGTTATATTGCCATCATGCTGTTAGGACACCAGCACCATTATCGATGATGCGTATGTTCCACGTACACTGATTGCCGCTCACACACTTCATCATCGATAATTGCTATGTCACTATACTGTAGTACTGCTGCATTCATGGTATGATTCCCGCATAGCATATTGTAGCTCATTTATATGTGACATGACTTGATACTCACATTTGATGCATACATCATACCTGATACATATGTCACACCTGATCATTATATTGTAGCTCATTTATATGTGACATGACTTGATACTCACATTGATGCATATATCACATCTGATCATCACATTGTAGCTCATTTATATGTGACATGACTTGATACTCACATTTGATGCATACATCATACCTGATACATATGTCACACCTGATCATTATATTGTAGCTCATTTATATGTGACATGACTTGATACTCACATTGATGCTTATATCACATCTGATCATCACATTGTAGCTCATTTATATGTGACATGACTTGATACTCACATTTGATGCATACATCATACCTGATACATATGTCACACCTGATCATTATATTATAGCTCATTTATATGTGACATGACTTGATACTCACATTGATGCTTATATCACATCTGATCATCACATTGTAGCTCATTTATATGTGACATGACTTGATACTCACATTTGATGCTTATATCACACCTGATCATTATATCGTAGCTCATCTATATGTGACTGGACATGATATTTATGTTTGACGCACATATCATATCAGATTAGTGACTTACATTTTGGTTTGGATTATATGTGATTTCTGGATTTAGGAACCGTGGCTATTTCAAATATGTAATCGTTTAAAAACCCGGTTCCCTTGATATGATATTTCGGTGCGTCCACCATGTGTTTTCTCGGTGCTAGAGTTATATTTATAAAAACCCGAATCGAGGAGGCGGTTGAGGCCGATTATGGGTACATGGTGGACCCGGTATGGTACCTCAGGGCGAGAACGGTTTCGCTGTGTGATAGACGGTGAGCCCGGCAGAGGGACTACTACCTACCGGTGATTGTACTTTAGCTCGGCGGATATCTGGAGGATTCGGACCGGAGCCCAGAGATGGATATGGGCTGACCCGTACTGCCGGGGCTGAGGGCCGATACCGCAGACGGAGCCCAGAGATGGACATGGGTTGACTCGTACTATCGGGGCCGAGGGCCGATACCGCAGACGGAGCCCCATATGGATGAGGATTTACGTGTCGATGCTTGGCACGGGTTTCATGATGTTTTACCATGATATTGTTTATATCCTCATATTGTATACATGATGCTTATTGTCATTGGGTGACGGGTGGACGGGTTCCACGTATATACAGACATGGATCATATACAGACATGGATCATATACAAACATGGATCATATACAGACTGGATTTACACTGATCATACTTCATTTGTATATATAACAGGGTATGAGGGCGCTGTTATATATACCCTTACACCAATATTAGTGGTATGGGACGCTAATATATGTGTATTGATATCATTGATACTGCATCATATTTACTTCTTGCAGACATACCTTATACTGATGACATGTTATTACCTGAGTACTTGGCACCACATACATATTTAGATGTTACCTTGCCACCTTATCACACTCAGATGTACTCTTGTGGATTATATTACTGATTGTTGACTTAGGTTATGTCTTGCATTCGGTTTCTGCTTGTAGATGTTTCTATTCACGAGTTGGCAACTCACCCCCGTTGTGCCACAGTTCTTGCAGGTTCTGCCGTACAGGTTTCATTGCGGCATTTCTGGCACACTACCTTCTTGCGGGTGATTTGCTTTTGGTAGGTGGATTCTTTCGCATCAAGAACCACCATTGTTTTCATTTTACTCATTGTATCTAGAATTTCCATCAACCAAAACTTGTATATTGTTTCAGACCTAGACTTTAGTGATGTATTATTCGACCTTAGAGTCGCGCTTAGTAGTATTGCGGTTTCTTGTTGCTTTGAGCTTTCTTTTGGATTTGATCCTCGCCACTTGGCGTTGTATACTATTGTTGCATGTGTGGTTGTGACCGTCGATTGACGAAGAGCTAGCTCCCGCTTGGGGATGCCCTTATCATTGCATATATATATTGTTGTTCTTGTTTTACCCCATTCGGGGCCATTTTTACAAAAGAAACTCTGCCGAAATTTTTAGAAAAGACTTACTGTTTTTAAAATGCACATTCGGCTTAGTTATTTAAAAACCTTGACTTCAAACCTGTATTTCTTTACTTCTTTAAACCAGTTTTCTTTACTTATTCTTAAAATGGTTTTAGATTTCTGGGCTTTTGGCTTACTTGGATCAGATGGAGTCCTATAGGCTTCATATGGTTCAAGGGCCAGTCACGTGCTCTTTCGGGTCGTGACAGTGGCGGTAAACGTCAGTCCCCTAATAGCGATACAAGTCGTGTCGGAGTGACGCCCAGAACACCCTGAGATAACACTGGAAACCTACCAGTATATCACTCTTGCCCTGGCCAGAGACTACTCGTGTAATGGCTCTCCTAGACACAGCGCGATGTCGACCCCCAATACCGGGAGAGACGAATCCTGTCTAACAGTCACTGCCTCCAAGTGCTTCGGGACTGTACCCAACTACTACCTGTTTGCACGACTCCTTTGAGCCGTGGTAGGGTAGTAATCAAAGTACAGTGGGAACACATTCAAGGCGAAGTGACAGTGTCAAGTCAGCGGACTAAGCTGTACTCATGTCACCTGGGAACTGATAACTGACGATAGGTATAATACCAACCAATCAGTTCCCGACAAGTCCTGTCCAGTGTACTCGTAACCTAACGATCACCCGCATACTATCTCAAGTACGACGTACTGACGGCTGTGGGACAGACCGTCTCCCCAGCTGGGATGAGTAGCGCATACGCTAGTCTACTCCGGAGTATCGATGCCCTGTCTCGATAGTCCTGCGACTAGGGACCTGCATAAGGATGTGCTTATAGATTACCCAGCCGCCACTAGTGTGACTGCCATCACAACGCTGGTAATCAAGCAAAGATCCTAAGGGCTCTACTAATGTGTATAGGTGATATACTAAAATAAACACATGTACACATTGAAATAGAAACAAACCAAGTAGCATACTACTATATTGAGCAAGATTGTATATACAACTGTGAATATCCCAAGCTTCCATTAAGTAATATACAAACTAGTATGATACAGTAATGGCCTCTAGGGCAAATACACTAACAATCTCCCACTTGCACTAAGGCCATTTACTGGCGTATCGAAGACCTATCATCTCGATCAGCCGCTCGAACTGAGACTGGGGCAAGGCCTTGGTGAATGGATCTGTAGTGTTATCTTTTGAAGCAACCCTCCGAACCTCGATCTCCTGGCGATCCACGATCTCCCGGCGATCCACGATCTCCCTGATCAGGTGATACCGCCTCAAGATGTGTCTGGATCTCTGATGGGACCTGGGTTCCTTCGCTAAAGCTATAGCCCCGTTGTTGTCGCAATACAGAGGTATTGGATCAACAATGGACGGAACCACCTGAAGTTCTTTCAAGAACTTCCTCATCCAGACAGCTTCTTTTGCGGCATCAGATGCAGCGATGTATTTCGCTTCCATCGTCGAGTCTGCAACGGTTTCCTGTTTGGAAATCTTCTAACACACCGCCCCTCCATTGAGGGTAAAGACAAAACCCGACATGGACTTGGAATCATCCTTGTCACTCTGGAAGCTGGAGTCAACAAAGGCCTCGATCTGGAGGTCTTTTCCGCCATACACCAAGAACATCTCCTTAGTCCTTCTCAGGTACTTGAGAATGTTCTTTACTGCTATCCATTGTTTCTCCCCAGGGTTTGACTGATACCGGCTTACTACACTCAGTGCATAAGCTACATCCGGTCTGGTACACAACATCGCATACATTATATAGCCTACCACAGAATCGTAGGGTATAATAGACATACGATCCCTTTCCAAATCAGTCTTGGGAGACATATCTTTGGAGAGGGTGATCCCGTGACAAGCTGGTAGATTACCGCGCTTTGAATCTTCCATACTGAATCTTTTCAGTATGGTGTCGATGTACCTGGACTGTGAAAGTCCTAATATCCTCTTGGATCTATCACGATGGATCCGGATCCCCAGGATGTATGAGGCATCACCCAGGTCTTTCATGGAGAACCTGTGTGACAAGAACCCCTTGACAGATTGTAGCATAGGAATGTCATTTCCTATTAAGAGAATGTCATCCACATATAAAACGAGGAATACTACAGTTCTCGCTACAAATCTACTATAGATGCATGGTTCATCTGGAATTTTGATAAAGCCAAATTCCTTGACCGTCTCATCAAAACAGATGTTCCAACTCCGCGATGCCTGCTTTAGTCCATAGATGGACTTAAGCAATTTGCACACCTTTCCGCTGCTCCCACTCTGATTGAAACCCTCTGGCTGGTCCATATAGACACACTCCTCTAAATTTCCATTTAGAAAAGCGGTTTTTACGTCCATCTGCCAAATCTCATAATCGTGGAAGGCAGCAATGGCAAGAAGGTTCCGAATGGATTTCAGCATAGCCACTGGAGAAAAGGTTTCGTCATAGTCCAAACCAGGTCTTTGACGAAAACCGTTTGCAACAAGTCTAGCTTTATAGGTCTCAACCTGTCCATCTACACCAATCTTCCTTTTGAAGATCCACTTGCATCCTACGGGTTTTACCCCTTCTGGAGCAATGTCCAACGTCCATACTTTGTTGGTGTACATGGACTCCATTTCGGTCCGCATTGCATCCAGCCATTTTACCGAGTCAACGCTCTGAACGGCTTGCTGGAAGCTAGTAGGCTCATCATAATGAATGATGCAATCCTCTTTATCCCCATCTATGAGAAAACCGTAGTATCTCTCGGGCGGATGAGACTGCCTACTACTCCTGCGGAGCGGCGTAGGAATGCCATGTTCTTTTGAACCCTCTGGTTCTACTAATCTTTCAGTAATAGTCTGTGGTTCTGGAATTTCTTCCAGTTCTATTTCGCTCCCACTTGTTTCCTTTTCTAAGAACTGGTGCTCCAGAAAATGGGCATTACAAGAAACAATGATCTTTTGTTCCTCTGCGTAATAGAAGAGATACCCCCTGGAGTTCTTTGTGTATCCCACAAACTTGCACAGTACTGAGCGTGCCTCGAGTTTTTCCGCATGCTACTTTTTAACAAAAGTCGTACATCCCCAGATCTTCAGATATTGAAGATAGGGTTTCTTCCCACTCCATATCTCATATGGTGTGGTAGGCACAGTCTTAGTCGGAACTCGGTTCAAAAGGTATGCAGCTGATTCTAGCGCATACCCCGAGAATGATCGCGGTAACTCAGTGTTACTCATCATGGACCGTACCATATCCAATAGGGTTCGGTTCCGTCTCTCCGATACACCGTTATGTTGCGGAGTGTATGGAGGAGTAAGCTGAGAGAGAATTCCGTTCTCTTTCAAATTGTCCAGGAACTCGGCACTCAAGTATTCATCACCTCGATCCGATCTTAGAATCTTGACACTCTTGCCGGTTTGTTTTTCTACTTCATTCATATATTCCTGGAACTTTCCAAAGGCTTCGGATTTATGTTTCATTAAAAAGACATAACCATACCTTGAAAAGTCATCCGTAAAAGTAATGAAGTAAGAATAACCGCTTCGTGCATGCGTAGACATTGGACGGCGCACGTCGCTGTGTATGAGTCCCAAGAGCTCACTCGCTCTTACTCCGTGTCCAGTGAACGGAGTCTTTGTCATCTTTCCTTTGAGACAGGATTGACAAGTGGCATATGATTGATATTCGAACGGATTCAAATATCCTTCTATATGTAACTTCGTCAACCTTCTCTCATTGATGTGACCCAGTCTACAATGCCATAAGAAAGTCTGATTTATTTCCGGAGACTTTCTTTTGTGTGTATTCTGGACATTGAAAATCTGTGGTTGGTTTAATACGTATATACCATTGCTTAATGTACCTGACCCAATCAGAACTTGATTAAGGTGAATGTTCACAACATTACTTACAAATGCAAATTCATAACCTTCTTTAGATAATAAAGATACAGAAATGATATTACAAGTAGCATTGGGTACAAAATAGCAATTACGCAAAACCAAAACATGTCCATCTAACAAGCCCAGGTGATAGTCCCCCACGGACTCAGCATCCATGCCAGCTCCGTTTACAGCTCTGAGGGTCATATCTCCTGCCTTCAAAACCTTACGCTTTATCAGTGCCTGCAAAAAATTACAGATATGAGATCCTGATCCGGTATCCAATACCCAGGAAGTAGAGTTTATTGAAAGACAGTTTTCAATAACATACACACCTGAAGCTGAAGCCGCAACCTGCTTCAGATCCTGTGTTCTGGCCTTCCAAGCCCTGCAATCTTTCTTCCAGTGTCCACTCTTATGACAATAGAAGCATTCTTCTTTATCCACAAGCTTCCCCACTTTCTTTGTTACTTTTGCCTTTCCCTTCGTATCCACTTTACTAACACCGCCCCTTGGTTTGGCGGAGGCTTTCTTCTTCTTTCCCTTGGCTTTTGCCTTGGACCTAGAAGAGGAAGATCCTCCTACAAACAAAGTGGATGTTTCCCTACATTTCTGTAAGGTGCCCTCTGCGCTCCTCAGCATGTTGAGGAGTTCTGAAAGTTCAACTTCCTTTTCTTGTAAGTTGAAGTTCAGGATAAACTGGGCATAATTGGAAGGAAGGGACTGGAGAATCAAGTCCGTATATAGCTCATTCTCCAATGTGGTCCCAAGGTCCGCGAGCTCCTCTATGTAGCCAATCATCTTAAGCACGTGTTCCGCTACCGATGATCCGACGGCCAACCTTGCCGAAAATAACTTCTTCGACACTTCGTATCTTGCGAAACGAGACTGCTCTCCATACAGTTCTTTTGTATGGAGAAATATTGATTCGAGGTCCATATTCTCGTGCCTCCTCCGATGTTCGTTGTCCATAGAGGCAAGTACGAGGCACCTGGCCTTCGCGCAATCGATCTCCCAAGTCTTACGGAATTCCTTATCCGCGACGCTGGAGGTGGGACCTAGGACAGGAGGAGCTTTGGTGGTATGAAGATACCCCAGCTTGTCGTAAGTGATTGCCATTTTGACTTTCCTGAGCCAATCTTTGTAGTTTGGCCCTGTCAGTATGTTTTTATCTAGAAGTAACTTAAGTCCAGTCATGTCGATTGGTCGCTGCAATTAGGAGAGAGAGAAGAAACACTCAGCATGATGCTCTTGCAAGTTTAGAGTGGTTTTTAGTTTATCTAAACAGGATGGCTCCCACTGTCTCTCGAATCCCTCCTCAAACCAAAAAGGAAGAATTAGTCAGGATCAATCTCACCGTATAATTCTTGCTTGACCGTTCAGCCAGGCCAGTGTCAGTACTTCGAGGGAGGTTTTCCAATGCTTTCGCGAAGTTCCTTAATTTAAGAACCTCTTTTCCCGGGGAGCGTAGCCCCGCTAACACCTTTCTAGACACCTACTAGGTTTATAGCATTGATCGTTTAGTGAGAAATTTCCCGAGGAGTAGCATATACTCACAGTAGGATCGGGATCCAAATATCATTGCATGACGAAACTGAAGGAATCCTACCAGAATCATCACACTCCAAATGGTATGCAACTCTATCAAGTTTCTGTACTTATGAAACTCCCGATGTGGATTTTTGCCCCATGCTCTTATCACCTTGGCGTGAGGTCAAAATGTCATAAGTCACATGTCAAGTTCTTCCCATCATTATCCAGGTTAATTTGAACCCACTCGTACCTACCCTTGACGTAGGCCAAAATGGCAGTACGACTGTCTCAAACCAACGCATTCTATCTATGCAACAGATAAATATCCGGCAGCTACCAATCAATATGCCTTAGCGTGAGGTCAAAATACATAGCTTGAATACTACCGAATATTTAACTGAAATGATGGAGGGCTACGGATGGTTTTGGTGAAACCGTGAACGTAGTGAACTTTATATAATCGATGGAACGAGATAGCTTTTAAAAGGAGTGGCTCAAGCTCTGCATTTAAAAGTTGGTTTTGAAAAGAACCGAGTGGTTTTTCGAAACTGTTCCAACGACTTTTACTTGGTTTATTTTCTTGCATTAGTTCTTTTAATGCGTGTTATTCTTACATTAGTTCTTTTAATGCGTCCCATCATTTAATCCTACCATTGCAGAAAACAACCAAAATATGACGTACGCTAATGCCATTCGCATTCGACACGGGGCCCCGTCATTACCTGTTAGGTTACTTAACTAACGACAGAGCGGGGCTGGGCTAGCGCGTCTGTAAAACATAAGCAACGCCTAAATAATATCATATATAGATATATATTGCAATGATAGCCATTTCAGATCATAGATGAACACATTGGATATTCTAGGAACCCGCAATTCGTACGAGCCTGTAACGAAAAGCAGATTACACAGTCGCGGTGAATAGCCAATACCCCACCCAAGACCCCTACGGGTGCGGCAAACTACCCGCCAAGTACCCGAAGCGAAGCAACCTCCCTCAACACCGTGAGTAGGCCACTCGGCACTTCGGGATACCTGGTAGTTTGTGCACCCCATCCATAGGTCTATCCTAGGAGCAAAAACAGTAAAAAGAAATTATACAATGACGGCTACAACCCCGACCCGGTTGTGCGGCCATAGAAATAATAATTACATCAATTTACAAATTTACATGAATTGAAAGAAAAGAAAACTCTCGTCTCACAACCCCCGGCTATTCACCCGCGACAATCCAATGAATTCATATACACAAACCAATAACATTACAGATCACAGATTTGTATAACTACCACTAATCGACATATAGCGATTAGCAGACGTTCAATACAAATATCACATCACAGAAATAAACCCGTCAGCTTAAGTCTTTAGAAACTCGATCAAAATACGGTTTTTAAAGCCCCGAAAACAAATTTTTCTTTCTGGAAAATCTGGGCTGAAAAAACATATACCAAAATTCCCAAAATAACCCATTTAGTATACTGTAGTCAAGAAGATCCAGAGAAGAGCTTAATCGGCCGCGGAACCGCGGCAATAGCAAGCTATTGCCGCATTTCCACGGCGGTTTGATGGGTTCACAGGACCGTCTTTCTACAGTAGACTCTAAAAACCCTGAGTCGATTTTTAAAGCATGATTTATTACTTTTACAGCACTTTGAAAATCGACAGCAAGTTTGATATCCGGGTGTATTTCGCGACTTTTTCTCCGATCGAATTTGTAGTTACTATGCTAACATGTTAGGTAGTGTTTAACCTGGCTCTGATACCACTGTAAGTCCATGCTACCTCTCCCGGTACTTACGGGCTTGCGGAATTTGGTGAAAAACGATTTTCTAGAGGCGGTAACTTGGACTCAAAACGGATCTTTGTTAAACTATCTACCTAACAACCTAACTAGGAGTTGTTAACTACTCGGTTAGGGGGTTATACCTTTCTTTCTTGAACTCCTTCGTCTTCAAAACTCGATGGTGTACGGATCGGCTTCACCCCGTCGTCTTCTTGCGCCGAAGATCGATCCACCCGAAAGCTTCCACCTGTGGCTTCTTCTTCGAACTTTGAAGAAACTAGTTCACTCGGTTTGCTAAGTCTTGTGAACTAGAGTGAGTAGAGAAATGTTTTGGTGTCTTTTTATCTCTAAGGCAATGAGTCTCAACACATGAGAATGGTTTGCCCTGAGGTAGAGAGAGCAAGAGGAAGAAGGAGAGCTTGAGAATGAGAGAGCTCAAGAGAGAGAAAGCAAAATGATAGAATGAACCATACTCTTTTCATTCTCACCTCTCATAATCCAAAAGCCATCATAACAAAAATAGTAATCAAGTATTGTGTAAATGGTTTAAGTCAAAATGGTTATATCATTTCATGCACTCATTTTGCATAAACGAACAAGCAAGCAAAAGTCTTTGCAATGGAATGATAGCCATTGTCATGATGATGGTCAACTAGTCTAACCTAGTCAACCGGTCAACAAAGTCAACAAGTCAACAAAGTCAACCCCTCAACAACCATGTCACTATAATACTTAATTAATATTATTGTTAATCATATATCTTATTCTCATTAGTGTTAAGCAAAAGTCAATGGTCAACAGTCAACTGTCAATAGTCAATAGTCAACAACCCCAATGAGAATAGTCTGCCTCTGTCTCTCTGTCAACTGTGCATACACACCCGCATCCGCGTTCCGAGGAACACGAATACAAACGAGATAAAACCAACCCCAAAACGTACACTAGGATCTGGCTTAAAACAAAGCCCGCTAGTGTTAACTGTCCGGACACTGTACGTGCACAAGTGCACGGATGTGACCGAACCCTGTCGCAAAACCATGCGACCTGTCGCAAAACCATGCGACCTCTACTCTTTTGCCTAAAGGAGAATAGCTTTCTGTGTGGGACTCTAATGACTCGACACGACGCTGGCGGTGGGTTTAACCACAGACCGCAAGCGGCACTAGCTGTGCGTAACGGTCCCCAGGTAGATGCCGACAAGAAGACTGACGAGGTGAAACCCATCTGAACTCCTACTGAGCCTGAATGTGACAATCTCCGTACAGTCCGGTCTGTTCGTCTGATACATCGCATGGCGGGCCTAGGGGCGGTAAATGTCAGTCCCCTATTAGCGGTACAAGTCGTGTCGGAGTGAAGCCCAGAACACCCTGAGATAACACTGGAAACCTACCAGTATATCTCGCTTTCCCTGGCCAGGGACTACTCGTGTAATGGCTCTCCTAGACACAGCGCGATGTCAACCCCCAATACCGGGAGAGACGATTCCTGTCTAACCGTCACTGCTTCCAAGTTATTCGGGACTGTACCCAACTACTACCTGTTTGCATGACTCCTTTGAGCCGTGGTAGGGTAGTAATCAAAGTACAGTGGGAACACACTCGAGGCGAAGTGACAATGTCAAGTCAGCGGACTAAGCTGTACTCATGTCACCTAGGAACTGATAACTGACGATAGGTATAATACCAACCAATCAGTTCCCGACGAGTCCTGTCCAGTGTACTCGTAACCTAACGAGCACCCGCATACTATCTCAAGTACGGCGTACTGACGGCTGTGGGACAGACCGTCTCCCCAGCTGGGATGAGAAGCGCATACGCTAGTCTACTCCGGAGTATCGCTGCCCTGTCTCGACAGTCCTGCGACTAGGGACCTGCATATGGATGTGCTTATAGAGTACCCAGCCCCTACTAGTGTGACTGCCATCACAACGCTGGTAATCAAGCAAAGATCCTAAGGGCTTCACTAATGTGTATAGGTGATATACTAAAATAAACACATGTATACATTGAAGTAGAAACAAACCAAGTAGCATACTACTATATTGTGCAAGATTGTATATATAACTGTGAATATCCTAAGCTTCCATTAAGTAATATACAAACCAGTATGATACAGTAATGGCCCCTAGGGCATATACACTAACAGGTATTGGGGGTTGATATCGCGCTGTGTTTGGAGAGCCATTACATAATGTCCCCGGCCAAGGCAAGTGAGATTTACTGGTAGGTATTCTTGTAGTTTCTCAGGGTGTTCTGGGCTACACTCCGACACGACTTATACCGCTATTAAGGGACTGACGTTTACCGCCCCCTAGGCCCGATATGCGATACTCTTAGACAAATAGACCGGACTGTACAGAGATTGTCACATTCAGGCTTAGTAGGAGTTCGGATGGGTTTTTCCTCATCGGCCTTTTTATCGACATCTACCTGGGGACCGTTACTTACAGCTAGTACAGCTTGCGGGCTGTGGTTAAACCCACTTCCAGCGTAGTGTCGAGTGTTTAAAGTCCCACACAGAAGGTTTTCCACCATTGAACGAAAGGTAGTAGAGGTCGTATGGTTTTACGATAGGGTTCGTTCACATACGCGCACTTGTGCGTGTTTAGTGTTCAGACAGTTGATACTAGTGGGCTTTGGTTTAATCCGGATCCTAGTATTAGATTTTGGATTGGTTTAGTCTCATTGTTTTCGTATTTCTCGGAACACGGATGCATGTATGTATATACTGTTGACAGAGTCAGAGAAGGAGACACCTCATTAGGGTTTTGACCATTGACTTGATTAAAGCCATAATGAGATGGAGGAAATTATTTACTAATTTTATTAGAGTTAATTGTTTCATGGTTTATTGGTTTGACCGTTTGACTAGTCGACCATTATTGAATTAGATATTTTTGTTGAGCATGAGATATTTTGCTTAGCATTAATTGTGACATGATAATGGTCAAATCAAATGAACCATCACAATTATCCTATTTAAAATTATTACTCCCTTTTCCTCAAATTAGAGCTTTCTCTTCATTATCTTTGAGACATTCTCTCTCATAGCTCTTTCTCCTTCTTCCTTTTTGAAGCCCTAGTGTTTCATGAGTTGAAAATCAAAGGCCATTGAGACCAAGCCACCAAAATCCATCTCTACTCACTCTAGGGTTCTTAGTTTAGCACACCAAGCACCCTAGTCACTTCATTATAGAGGTTGGAGCTCAAGGTAGAGACCTTCGGGTGGATCATCTTTGACGTGGAGAAGCCGATGAGGGGGAACCATCCACAACCACTCCAAGGAGCTCACAACAAGGAGAAGAAGGACTTCAAGCTTGAGGTATAATCATCTAACCTAGTAGTTAACACTCCTAGTTATTTTGTTAGTTAGTTTTTAGCAAAGATCTTTATGGCTTGTCTACGTTACCATGCTACGAATAATTTGATTTTTACCTATTCTGCCTCCCTATAATCTACCAGGGTGGGTAACATGGAGTTACAGTGGTATCACAGCCAGGCTAAACCATAACTAACATGTTAGCAAAGCCTTTAGAACTTCGATCACGGAAAAATCCCGAAAACACGAGCAAAACTTGCATTTTTTGTCTATTTTTAAAACTGGTCTAAAAATTATTTCAAAGACCTGAAAAATACGTGCAGGCTTTTTAAAGATCACTGAAGAAATTTGGGCGCCTAACTCGGTTAGACCACCGCGGAACCGCGGACGAACCATGCGTTCTGCTGCTGATCTGCGGCCGAGTCGACTCCGAGTTGGTCCAAATTTTTTCTCGTGCTCTCTGTGGTTGTTTTGTGTTTTCTGGAAATTTTGTTTCTGCTCAAGAATTTTTTTGTACAGTGTCATACTTGGAGTAGATTCAAATGTGGTTATTGATCGAAATTCTATAAATTTTGGCTATTCATCACGACCGTGTAATCCGTCTTTCGTTTCAGGCTCAAACGAAACGTGGATTCCTAGCATATCCAATGTGTTCATCTGTGATCTGGAATGACTATCATTGCATCTGACGAATGTATATATATATATATATATATGATATCTAGTAGACGTTGCTTATGTTTTACATCCGCACTAGTCCAGCCCCCGCTCTATCGTTAGTTAAGTAACCTAACGGGTGATGACGGGGCCCCGTGGTACGTTGTATTTTCGTTGTTTTCTGCATTGGTAGGATTAATTGATGGGAGTGCATTATATTAATGCTAAGCAAACAAACCAAAGTTGAATCGTTGGAACAATTTTAAAACCACTCGGTTTTTTCAAAACAGCAAAACTTTTAAAATGCGGAGCGTAAACCACTCCTTTTAAAAGCTATCAAGTTCCTTCGATTATATCAAGTTCTCTACGTTCACGATTTTGCCAAACCATTCGTAACCCTCCGTCATTTCATACGAATATTCAATAGTATTCAAGCTATGTTTGTTGGCCTTAGTCAAGGCATAATGATTGGTAGCTACTGGGTATTCATATGATGCATAAATAGATGCGTTGGTTTGGGATAGTCATACTACTTTGTTGGCCTTAGTCAAGGGTCTATATGGCTGGGTTCAAATTAATCTGGATAATGAGGGGTAGAACTTGATATGTGACTTATGATTTGTTGGCCTTAGTCAAGGTCATAAGAACATGGGGCAAAAATTAATATCGGGAGTTTCTAAAGAAACTGAAAATTGCTAGTGCTGCATACCATTTGGAGTTTGATAATTTTGTTAGGATTCCTTCAACATTATCACACGATGATATTTGGATCCCGATCCTATTGTGTGTATATGCTACTCCTCGGGTGATTTTTCCACTTAACGGTCAATGCTAAAAACCAAGTAGGTGTTTAAAAGGTGTTAGCGGGGCTACGCCCCCAGTTAAAAGAGGTTATTTAATTAAGGAACTTCGCGAAAGCATCGTAAAACCTCCCTCGAAGTACCGACACTAGCCCGGCCGAACGGTTAAGCAAGTATTGTACGGTGAGATTAATCCTGACTAATTCTTCATTTATGGTTTGCGGAAGGATTCGAGAAACACTGGGAGCCATCCTGTTTAGATAAAATAAAAAACACTTTAAACTTGCAAGAACATCATGCTAAAGTGTTTCTTCTCTCTCTCCTAATTGCAGTGACCAAACATGACGGGCCTTAAGTTATTATTAGATAAAAACATATTGACAGGGCCAAACTATATAGATTGGTTCTGGAATGTCAAGATGGCAATCACTTATGACAAATTGGGGTATCTGCTTACTACTAAAGCCCCCGCCGTCCCAGGTCCAGAATCCAGTGTCGCGGATAAGGAAATCCGTAAGACCTGGGAGATTGATAGCGCGAAAGCCAAGTGGCTCATGCTAGCCTCCATGGACAATGAACACCAGAGGAGGCACGAGAATATGGATCTTGAATCCATATTCCTCCATACCAAGGAATTATATGGAGAGCAATCTCGTATAGCAAGATACGAGACATCGAAGAAGCTATTTCAGGCGAGGTTGGCTGTCGGGTCATCTGTAGGGGAACACGTCCTTAAGATGATGGGCTACATTGTGGAGCTCACAGACCTTGGGACCACGTTAGAGAACGAGCTGTATACAGACTTGATTCTCCAGTCCCTTCCTTCCACCTACGCCCAGTTTATCTTGAATTTTAATATTCAAGGAAAAGAAGTTGAACGTTCGGAACTCCTCAACATGTTGAGGAGTGCAGAGGGCACCCTACAAAAAGTCAGAGAAACACCCACTCTAGTTGGTGGTGGTGCTTCCTCTTCTAGGTCCAAGGCAAAAGCCAAAGGAAAGAAGAAGAAGGCCCCTACCAAACCGAGAGGCGGTGTTAGTAAGGTGGAAGCCAAAGGAAAAGAAAAATGGGCAGGGCCGACAGTAAGGAAGGAAGTATGCTTCTACTGTCATAAGAAGGGCCATTGGAAGAAAGATTGCAAGGCTTGGAAGGCCAAGAACCAGGACTCGGGGCAAGTTGTGGCTTCGGCTTCAGTTGTGTTTGTTATTGAAAACTATCTGTCAATCAACTCTACTTCCTGGGTATTGGATACCGGATCAGGATCTCATATATGCAATTCTTTGCAGGCTCTGAGAAGCCGTAGAGTCTGAAGACCGGTGATATGACCCTTAGGGTTACTAACGGAGCGAGCGTGGATGCTATGTCCGTAGGGCAATATCACTTTGGGTTGACGAGTGGACATATTTTGGTTTTGCGCAACTGTTTTTGTGTACCAAGTTTGACTTGTAATATCATTTCAGTATTTTTGTTATCAATAGAAGGTTATGATTTTACATTTGTAAGCGATGTCGTAAACATCCACCTTAATCATGGTCTGATTAGGTCAGGTACTCTAAACAATGGTATATACTTATTAAACCAACTACAAATTTTCAATGTCCAGAACACACTAAAAAGAAAGTCTCCGGAACTAAATCAGGCTTTCTTATGGCATTGCAGACTAGGTCACATCAATGAAACACGATTGACGAAGTTAAATAAAGAAGGATATTTAGATCCGTTCGAATATCAGTCTTATGCAACTTGGCAATCTTGTCTCATGGGAAAGATGACAAAGACTCCGTTCACTGGACACGGAGTGAGAGCGAGCGAGCTCTTGGGACTCATACACAGTGATGTGTTTGGTCTAATGTCTACACATGCACGAAGTGGTTATTCTTACTTCATTACTTTTACGGATGATTTTTCAAGGTATGGACATGTCTTCTTGATGATGCATAAATCTAAAGCCTTTGAAAAATTCCAGGAATACAAGAATGAAGTAGAAAAACAAACAGGCAAAAGTATCAAGACACTGAGATCTGATCGAGGTGGTGAATACTTGAGTGCCGAGTTCCTGAATTACCTAAAAGAGAATGGAATTCTCTCTCAGCTTACTCCTCCATACACGGCTCAACACAACGGTGTATCGGAGAGACGGAACCGAACCCCATTGAATATGGTTCGTTCATTGATGAGTAAGGCTGAGTTGCCACGATCCTTCTGGGTATGCACTAGAATCAGCTGCATATCTTTTGAACCAGGTTCCTATTAAGTCAGTGCCTACCTCACCATATCAGATGTCGAGTGGGAAGAAACCCTGTCTTAAACACTTTAAGACATGGGGATGTCCAGCTTTTGTTAAAAAGCAGCAAGCGGACAAACTCGAGGCACGCTCGGTAGAGTGCAAGTTTGTGGGATACCTAAAGAATTCCAAGTGGTATTTTTTCTATTACGCAGAGGAGCAAAATGTCTTTATTTCTCTTCATGCCTGCTTCTTAGAAACTGAATTTTTAGAAAATCAGATAAGTGGGAGCGCAATAGAACTGGAAGAAATTCCTGAACCACAGGCTGTTACAGAAAGCGTGGTGGAACCAAAAGTTTCAAAAGAACAGGACATTCCCGCACCTCTCCGCAGGAGTAGTAGGCTGTCCCATCCGGCTGAGGGATACTACGATTTTCTCGTAGACAAGGATAGAGAGGATTGCATCATTGATAATGATGAGTCGACTAACTTCCAGCAAGCCATTCAGAGCACTGACTCGGTAAAATGGCTGGATGCAATGCCGACTGAGATGGAGTCCATGCACACCAACAAAGCATGGGCTTTGGACATTGCTCCAGAAGGGGTAAAACCCGTAGGCTGCAAATGGATCTTCAAAAAGAAGATTGGTGTAGATGGACAGGTTGAAACCTATAAAGCTTGACTTGTTGCAAAGGGTTTTCATCAAAGACCTGGCTTGGACTATGACGAAACCTTTTCTCCAGTGGCTATGCTCAAATCCATTCGGATCCTTCTTGCCATTGCTTCCTCCACGATTATGAGATTTGGCAGATGGACGTAAAGACCACTTTTCTAAATGGTCATTCAGAAGAGTGCGTCTATATGGACCAGCCAGAGGGTTTCATTCAGAGTGGGAGCAGCGGGAAAGTGTGCAAGTTGCTTAAGTCCATTTATGGACTAAAGCAGGCATCGCGGAGTTGGAACATCTATTTTAATGAGATGGTCAAACAATTTGACTTTATCAAAAATCCAGATGAGCCATGCATTTATAGTAAGATTGTAGCATGAACTGTTGTAATCTTCGCCTTGTACGTAGATGAAATTCTTTTGATAGGAAATGACATTCCGATGCTACAATCTGTCAAAGGATTCTTGTCACACAGGTTCTCCATGAAAGACCTAGGTGATGCCTCTTATATTTTGGGGATCCGGATCTATCGTGATAGATCTAAAAGGATGTTGGGACTTTCTCAGTCCAGGTACATCGACACTATACTGAAAAGGTTCAGTATGGAAGATTCAAAGTGCGGTAATTTACCGGCTTGTTACAGAATCACCCTCTCCAAAGAGATATCTCCCAAGACTGATTTGGAAAGGGATCGCATATCTATTATACCCTACGCTTCTGCGGTAGGCTCTATAATGTATGCGATGTTGTGTACCAGACCAGATATTTCTTACACACTGAGCATGGTAAGCCGGTATCAGTCAAACCCTGGGGAGAAGCACTGGACTGCAGTAAAGAACATTCTCAAGTACCTGAGAAAGACTAAGGATATTTTCATGGTTTACGGTGGAAAAGACCTCCAGATCGAGGCCTTTGCTGACTCCAGCTTCCAGAGTGACAAGGATGACTCCAAGTCCATATCGGGTTATGTCTTTACCCTCAATGGAGGGGCGGTCTGTTGGAAGAGTTCCAAGCAGGACACTGTTGCTGACTCGACGATGGAAGCGGAGTATATCGCAGCTTCTGATGCCGCAAAAGAAGCAGTCTGGATGAGGAAGTTCTTAACAGAACGTCAGGTGGTTCCGTCCATTGTTGATCCAATACCTCTGTATTGTGACAACAACAGGGCTATAGCTTTACCAATGGAACACAGATCCCATCAAAAGTCCAGACACATCTTGAGGCGGTATCACCTGATCAGGGAGATCGTGGATCGCCGGGAGATCGAGATTCGGAGGGTTTCTACAGAGGACAACTGTAACGTTTTGAAAATCGTTTCGGTGAAATTTCGGAAAAACGGTAAAATAAGGGGGTTTTCTGTAAAAAATCAAAATACAAATATTTTTATTATAAAATTAAATATACATATTCTAGCTATGTAATTGCTAGTATTTGGTGTTTATTGAGTCACTGGTGAAATTTCAAATTTTCTGAAAATTTTTCCGAAATTAATTATTTTAATATTATTTTAAGCCGTCCCTAATACATTTAATTAGGGAAAATTACAAATTGGAATGGGTTGACACAAATTTTATAATTCATGATACACTGAACTGACATGTAAAATATTGTTTCTGAAACGAAATCGTTTGCCAAAACGGTTTAGAAAATATCGAAGAATAAGGGCTTAATTAGCGAATTTAGTGTTTATGGGAATTAGGGTAATACATTTATCTTTTTTCCTAACCCACACACCCACAGCTCACCCTCTCTCCCATTCCCCATGTGGCCGGCCCCACTTGGACAGCCCCTCCCCCCCCTCTCTCCAATCACCTCACTTTCAAAAGAAAAGAAAAGAAGTCAATGTAGACTTTGACTTTTCCCCCACTTTATCCACCTCACTCTCTCTCCTCCCTCATTCCCCCACACCCCCTGGCCTAAAATTCAGCCTCCAACATCAGCCCCTTCCCTCTTCTCCCCTCATTTTCCCTCAAGAAAAATTCACCAATTTGCATCTAAAATCAAAACTAAAATTCAAATCCAACTCCTACCCATTTCTCATTTGCCTATCTAACATGGATCTTGGTGCAAGGATTTCAAACTGGATGTCTAGATCTTAAGTTTGATCCATAGTTCGTGAGGTATAAATTTTGGCCTTTGTTTAAATTGTTGATAAATACTTTAGTCTAGCTTAATTATAAGATTAATTGTTGTTTAATTGTGAGTTTGAAAGTTCAAGAGAAAGGGATTGAATGCAAGTTAGGGTTTTGTGAAATTGGTGTATGGTTGTGTAATGTATTTAGGCGCTTATGACTTGTTAAAACAAAGTTAGTAGCTAATTGTTAATTGTTAGTTTAAAAATTGTGATAATTACGCTAATTTGCTAACTAGGTTTTTAAAATTGGTTAAATAATTGGGTTTAAAAATGTAATTAGGTTTTTCATGACTTCATTAACATTATAAAATGTAGTTTAATACTTTAGTTCATGAAAATCCAAGCTAAATTATTGTTTGTGCATTTTTGCTATAAAATTGTTAAAATTGGGTATATTGTAAACTAGAATTCTGGGGTTAATGAGATTTAATGAGATTAAATTATGGAAATTTTTTTTATGACTTATTTAAGATGTTTAATAAGTACTATGGCCGCTAGATTTGTTTCAACGTCGTGTTTTGTACTAAAACGGGTAATTTTTGCTTGCTAGATTTTCGGAAAAATGGCTTTTAAACTGAGTTTGGGGTTTTTGTGAATTTTAACCTATTTTATAGTATAATTAGTGCTTGTGATCATGCAAATGAGTGTGTTTGGGTGTTTCTCGATGGTTTGGCGTTTGTACGTCGACGTCGAGAGTTTTTGGGTTGATTTGTGAAAGCAGCCAAAAGTTTTGACCTATATGGGATTCGTGTGTCGTTTTGGTCATGAGTCGGATTTTAATGCGATATGGTGCGTTATGATATGTAGGTAACCCATGTGGACTTCGAGACGACAAGCAAGCGCGTGGCGACGTCGGCACCGGCAAGCAAGGACCAGGTGAGTAGATTTATATCTACGGGGAGAAGTCGGGTGGATGGCGTATAGCACCCCCGCAGTTCGTGGTGATGTATATGAATACGTATACAAACATATATTGTAAGTCCACGTTGCCACCCCCGGTTCTTGCGGGGAGGCGGAAACGGTATACAAGTCAAATTTTTAGCGCAAGGGGCAACATGGACTAACAAAGTCGGGATCTTTTCTAAACTAAACTAGCAAGAAAGCTAAAGAGAGTTAGCTACTCGGATAAAAGGTTATACCTAACTTGAACTCCTTCTTCTTGAAACCTTTGTAGGGTTTGATGGTGCTTTCCTCGTCGCCTTCTTCCGTCAAAGATGGATCCACCTGAGGGTTCAACCTTCGGGCTCTTTCTCGAATTTTGAGAGAACTAGGATTTTCGGCTTGCTAAACCTGTAACCCTAGAGTGAGTAGAGAGTGGCTTTGGGGTGCTTTTATCTCAAGGAGAGGGATTCTCAACACATGAGAAGGATTCTCCTTTGAACTAGAGAAGGAAGAAGAAGAAGAGAGGAGAGAGAAGAGATATGATAGAATGAGCTATTCTTTTCATTTTACAACCATAACTAGAAATGAAAAGAATTATCAAAATAACAATAATAATAAAAATGAAAATAGTTGATGGATGGTTTGGAATGACCATTATCATTACATTCATTAAATGAATTTTGCTAGAATCAAAGAGCATCTTTGATATGTAATGATAATGGTCAAACTTTCAACCATGGTCAACAAGTCAACCTTGGTCAACAAGTCAACAAACCCATCCATAACATAATTTCATTTAATTAATATTGTTAATTGATATATCACAAATTCATTAGGGTTTGGAAAAAGACGACTGTCAACTGTGCATGCGCACCCGTTCCGAAACCCTAATGAAAATCCTCTTCCTCCGCCTCAATCAACTGTGCATACACACCCGCATTCTTGTTCCGAGGAACATGAATACTATGAGATAAAATAAACCCCAAAACATATACCAGTATCTGACTCAAACCAGAGCCAGCCAGTAATATCCGTCCGGACTCCAAACGTGCACAAGTGCGCGGATGAGAACGAACCCTGTCGCAAGACCATGCGACCTCTACTCTGTTTTGCCCAATGGCAAATAGCCATCTGTGTGGGACTCTAATGACTCGACACTTACACTGGCAGTGGGTTTAACCACAGAGCGCAAGCGGCACTAGCTGTGCATAACGGTCCCAGGTAGATGCCGATAAGAAGACTGACGAGGTGAACCCCATCTGAACTCCTACTGAGTCTGAGTGTGACAATCTTCGTATAGTCCGGTCTATTCGTCTGATACATCGCATGGCGGGCCTAGGGGGCGGTAAACGTCAGTCCCCTAATAGCGGTACAAGTCGTGTCGGAGTGAAGCCCAAAACATCCTGAGATAACACTGGAAACCTACCAGTATATCTCGATTGCCCTGGCCAGGGACTACTCGTGTAATGGCTCTCCTAGACACAGCGCGATGTCAACCCCTAATACCGGGAGAGACGAATCCTGTCTAACCGTCACTGCCTCCAAGTTTTTCGGGACTGCACCCAACCACTACCTATTTGCACGACTCCTTTGAGCCGTGGTAGGGTAGTAGTCAAAGTACAGTGGGAACACACTCAAGGCGAAATGACAGTGTCAAGTCAGCGGACGAAGCTGTACTCATGTCACCAGTGAACTGATAACTGACGATAGGTATAATACCAACCTGTCAGTTCCTGACGAGTCCTGTCCAGTGTACTCGTAACCCAACGAGCACCCGTATACTATCTCCAGTACGACGTACTGATGGCTGTGGGACAGACCATCTCCCACACTGGGATGAGAAGCGCATACGCTAGTCTACTCCGGAGTATCGATGCCCTGTCTCGATAGTCCTGCGACTAGGGACCTGTATAAGGATGTGCTTATAGATTACCCAGCCCCCACTAGTGTGACTGCCATCACAACGCTGGTAATCAAGCAAAGATCCTAAGGGCTCCACTAATGTGTATAGGTGATATACTAAAATAAACACAAGTACACATTGAAGTAGAAACAAACCAAGTAGCATACTACTATATTGAGCAAGATTGTTTATACAAGGTGAATATCCCAAGCTTCCATTAAGTAATATACAAACTAGTATGATACAGTAATGGCCTCTGGGGCATATACACTAACAATCTCCCACTTGCACAATGGCCATGTACTGGCGTATCGAAGACCTATCATCTCGATCAGCCGCTCGAACTGAGTCTGGGGTAAGGCCTTGGTGAATGGATTTCCAGTGTTTTCTTCTAAAGCAACCCTCCGAACCTCGATCTCCTTGCGATCCACGATCTCCCTGATCAGGTGATACCGCCTCAAGATGTGTCTGGATCTCTGATGGGACCTGGGTTCCTTCGCTAAAGCAATAGCTCCGTTGTTGTCGCAATACAGAGGTATTGGATCAACAATGGACGGAACCACCTGAAGTACTTTCAAGAACTTCCTCATCCAGACGGCTTCTTTTGCGGCATCAGATGCAGCGATGTATTCCGCTTCCTTAGTCGAGTCTGCAACGGTTTCCTGTTTGGAACTCTTCCAACACACCGCCCCTCCATTGAGGGTAAAGACAAAACCCGACATGGACTTGGAATCATCCTTGTCACTCTGGAAGCTGGGGTCAGCAAAGGCCTCGATCTGGTGGTCTTTTCCACCATACACCAAGAACATCTCCTTAGTCCTTCTTAGGTACTTGAGAATTTTCTTTACCGCTATCCAGTGTTTCTCCCCAGGTTTTGACTGATACCGTCTTACCACACTCAGTGCATAAGCTACATCCGGTCTGGTACACAACATTGCATACATTATAGAGCTTACCGCAGAAGCGTAAGGTGTAATAGACATGCGATCCCTCTCCAAATCAGTCTTGGGAGACATCTCTTTAGAGAGGGTGATCCCGTGACAAGCCAGTAGGTTACCGCGCTTGGAATCTTCCATACTGAATCTCTTCAGTATGGTGTCGATGTACGTGGACTGTGAAAGTCCTAATATCCTCTTGGATCTGTCACGGTAGATCCGGATACCCAGAATGTATGAGGCATCACCCAGGTCTTTCATGGAGAACCTGTGTGACAAGAACCCCTTGACAGATTGTAGCATAGGAATGTCATTTCCTATTAAGAGAATGTCATCCACGTATAAAACGAGGAATACCACAGTTCTCGCTACAAATCTACTATAGATGCATGGTTCATCTGGATTTTTGATAAAGCCAAATTCCTTGACCGTCTCATCAGAACAGATGTTCCAACTCCGCGATGCCTGCTTTAGTCCATAGATGGACTTAAGCAACTTGCATACCTTTCCGCTGCTCCCACTCTGAACGAAACCCTCTGGCTGATCCATATAGACACACTCCTCTAAATTTCCATTTAGAAAAGCGGTCTTTACGTCCATCTGCCAAATCTCATAATCGTGGAAGGCAGCAATGGCAAGAAGGATCCGAATGGATTTCAGCATTGCCACTGGAGAAAAGGTTTCGTCATAGTCCAAACCAGGTCTTTGACGAAAACCCTTTGCAATAAGTCTAGCTTTATAGGTCTCAACCTGTCCATCTACACCAATCTTCCTTTTGAAGATCCACTTGCATCCTACGGGTTTTACCCCGTCTGGAGCAATGTCCAACATCCATACTTTGTTGGTGTACATGGACTCCATTTCGGTCCGCATTGCATCCAGCCATTTTACCGAGTCAACGCTCTGAACGGCCTGCTGGAAGCTAGTAGGCTCATCATAATCTATGATGCAATCCTCTCTATCCCCGTTTATGAGAAAACCGTAGTATCTCTCGGGCGGATGAGACTGCCTACTACTCCTGCGGAGTGGCGTAGGAATGTCCTGTTCTTTTGAACCCTCTGGTTCCACTAAGCTTTCAGTAATAGTCTGTGGTTCTGGAATTTCTTCCAGTTCTATTGTGCTCCCACTTATTTCTTTTTCTAAGAACTGATGTTCCAGAAAATGGGCATTACGAGAAACAAGGACTTTTTGTTCCTCTGCGTAATAGAAAAGATACCCCCTGGAGTTCTTTGGGTATCCCACAAACTTGCACAGTACTGAGCGTGCCTCGAGCTTGTCCGTATGCTGCTTTTTGACATAAGCTGGACATCCCCAAATCTTCAGGTACTGAAGATAGGGTTTCTTCCCACTCCATAACTCATATGGTGTGGTAGGCACAGTCTTAGTAGGAACTCGGTTCAAATGGTATGCAGCTGTTTCTAGCGCATACCCCCAGAATGATCGCGGTAACTCAGCGTTACTCATCATGGACCGTACCATATCCAATAGGGTCCGGTTCCGTCTCTCCGATACACCGTTATGTTGCGGAGTGTATGGAGGAGTAAGCTGAGAGAGAATTCCATTCTATTTTAAATAATTCAGGAACTCGGCACTTAAGTATTCTCCACCTCGATCCGACCTTAGAATCTTGATAATTTTGCCGGTTTGTTTTTCTACATCATTCTTATATTCCTGGAACTTTTCAAAGGCTTCGGACTTATGTTTCATTAAGAAGACATAACCGTACCTTGAAAAATCATCCGTAAAAGTAATGAAGTAAGAATAACCGCTTCGCGCATGTGTAGACATTGGACCGCACACGTCGCTGTGTACGAGTCCTAAGAGCTCGCTCGCTCTTACTCCGTGTCCAGTGAACGGAGTCTTTGTCATCTTTCCTTTGAGACAGGATTGACAAGTGGCATACGATTGATATTCGAACGGATCTAAATACCCTTCTGTATGTAACTTAGTCAACCTTCTCTCATTGATGTGACCTAGTCTACAATGCCATAAGAAAGTCCGATTGATTTCCGGAGACTTTCTTTTGTGTGTATTCTGGACATTGAAAATCTGTGGTTGGTTTAATACGTATATACCATTGCTTAATGTACCTGACCCAATCAGAACTTGATTAAGGTGAATGTTTACAACATTACTTACAAACGAAAATTCATAACCTTCTTTAGAAACCAAAGATACAGAAAAGATATTACAAGTTGTGTTGGGTGCAAAAAAGCAATTACGCAAAACCAAAACATGCCCATCTGACATTCCCAGGTGATAGTCCCCCACGGCTTTAACATCCATGCTAGCTCCGTTTGCAACTCTGAGGGTCATGTCACCTGCTTTCAAAACCCTACGGATTCTCAACGCCTGCAAAGAATTACAGATATGAGATCCTGATCCGGTATCCAATACCCAGGAAGTAGAGTTTATTGAAAGACAGTTTTCAATAACATACACACCTGAAGCTGAAGCCGCAACCTGCTTCAATTCCTGTGTCCTGGCTTTCCAAGCCCTGCAATCATTCTTCCAGTGTCCTTTATTATGACAATAGAAGCATTCTTTTTTATCCACAAGCTTCCCCGCTATCATTGTTGCCTTTGCCTTTCCCTTCGTATCCACTTTACTAACACCGCCCCTTGGTTTGGCGGGGGCTTTCCTCTTCTTTCCCTTGGCTTTCGCCTTAGACCTAGAAGAAGAAGATCCTCCTACAAACAAAGTGGATGTTTCCCTACTTTTCTGTAGGGTGCCCTCTGCGCTCCTCAGCATGTTGAGGAGTTCTGAAAGTTCAACCTCTTTTTCTTGTAAGTTGAAGTTCAGTATGAACTGGGCGTAAGTGGAAGGAAGGGACTGGAGAATCAAGTCCGTATAAAGCTCATTCTCCAACGTGGTCCCAAGTTGAGCGAGCTCCTCAATGTAGCCAATCATCTTAAGCACGTGTTCTGCTACCGATGATCCGACGGCCAATCTTGCCGAAAACAACATCTTCGACACTTCGTATCTTGCGATACGAGATTACTCTCCATACAGTTCTTTTGTATGGAGAAATATGGATTCAAGGTCCATATTCTCGTGCCTCCTCTGATGTTCGTTGTCCATCGAGGCAAGTACGAGGCACTTGGCCTTCGCGCTATCAATCTCCCAGGTCTTACGGATTTCCTTATCCGCAACGCTGGAGGTGGGACTTGGGACAGGGGGAGCTTTGGTGGTAAGAAGATACCCCAGCTTGTCGTAAGTGATTGCCATTTTGACATTCCTGAGCCAATCTTTGTAGTTTGGCCCTGTCAGTATATTTTTATCTAGAAGTAACTTAAGTCCAGTCATGTTGATTGGTCGCTGCAATTAGGAGAGAGAGAAGAAACACTTTATCACGATGCTCTTGCAAGTTTAGAATGGTTTTTAGTTTTTCTAAACAGGATGGCTCCCACTGTCTCTCGAATCCCTCCTCAAACCATAAAGGAAGAATTAGTCGGGATCAATCCCACCGCACAATACTTGCTTAACCATTCAGCCAGGCCAGTGTCGGAACTTCGAGGGAGGTTTTCCAACGCTTTCACGAAGTTCCTTAATTAAATAACCTCTTTTCCCTGGGGGCGTAGACCCGCTAACACCTTTCTAGGCACCTACTAGGTTTATAGCATTGATCGTTTAGTGAGAAATTTCCCGAGGAGTAGCATATACTCACAGTAGGATCGGGATCCAAATATCATCGTGTGACGAAACTGAAGGAATCCTACCAGAATCACCACACTCCAAATGGTATGCAAATCTAGCAAGTTTCAGTACTTATGAAACTCCCGATGTGGATTTTTGCCCCATGCTCTTATGACCTTGGCATGAGGTCAAAATATCATAAGTCACATGTCAAGTTCTTCCCATCATTATCTTGGTTAATTTGAACCCACCCGTACCTACCCTTGACGTAGGCCAAAATGGCAGTACGACTGTCTCAAACCAACGCATTCTATCTATGCAACAGATAAATATCCGGCAGCTACCAATCACTATGCCTTGGCGTGAGGTCAAAATAAATAGCTTGAATACTACCGTATATTTAACTGAAATGATGGAGGGATACGAATGGTTTTGGCGAAACCGTGAACGTAGTGAACTTGATATAATCGATTGGAACGAGATAGCTTTTAAAAGGAGTGGCTCAAGCTCCGCATTTAAAAGTTAGTTTTGAAAAGAACCGAGTGGTTTTTCGAAAGTGTTCCAACGACCTTTTGCTTGGTTTATTATCTTGCATTAGTTATTTTAATGCGTGATATTCTTGTATTAGTTCTTTTAATGCGTCCTATCAATTAATCCTACCATTGCAGAAAACAACCAAAATATGACGTACGCTTATGCCATTCGCATTCGCCACGGGGCCCCGTCATCAACCGTTAGGTTACTTAACTAACGACAGAGCGGGGGCTGGGCTAGCGCGGCTGTAAAACATAAGCAACGCCTAAATAGTTATAAATGTAAAGCAATGATAGACATTACAGATCACAGATGAATACATTGGATATACTAGGAATCCGCAATCCGTTCGAGCCTGCAACGAAAACCGGATTACACGGTCCCGGTGAATAGCTAATACCCCACCCAAGACCCCTACGGGTGCGGCAAACTACCCGCCAAGTACCCGGTAGTTTGTGCACCCCTCCATGGGTCTATCCTAGGAGCAAAAACAGTAAAAAGAATTATACAATGACGGCTACAACCCCGACCCGGTTGTGCGGCCATACAAATAATAATATTACATCAATTTACATATTACAATGAATGAATGAAAAACAACACTCATCTCACATCCATCCCGGCTATTCACCCGCGACAATCCAATCCATTCATATACACAAACCATCATCAAACACATATCACAGATATGTATAACCCCGACTAAACGACATATAGCGATTAGCCGACGTTCAATACATGTAAACATCGCAGATATAACCATTGTAGTCAAAGTGTAGTGAAGTTCGATAAAAATACGGATTTATAGGCCCCCAAAAACAAATTTCTTTTCTGGAAAATCTGGGCACAAATAACCCATCTGAAAAATCCCAAAACCCTACCAGATGAACACTGCACAAAACACGATCACAAGAGGAGACAAAACGGCGACGGTTCCGCGGCCTAAGCCACCTATTGCCGCGGAACCGCGGCGGTTTGAAGGAATCATGCGATCATATTTTGTGGGTGTTTTCACAAAACCCTGAGCCGATTTTAGGAGTATAACTTTTTAATTTTAGAGCACAAAAAATTTCAACAGAAACTTAGGGTTTTTGATTTTCCGGTTTTGCGATTTTTCCGATCGAACTTCCATACACTTTACTACTAAGCTAGTTTAAGTTTAGTTAGTCTCTGATACCACTGTAAGTCCACGTTGCCAGCCCCGGTTCTTGCGGGGAGGCGGAAACGGTATACATTCAAATTTTTAGCGCAAGGGGCAACATGGACTAACAAAGTCGGGATCTTTTCTAAACTAAACTAGCAAGAAAGCTAAAGAGAGTTAGCTACTCGGATAAAAGGTTATACCTAACTTGAACTCCTTCTTCTTGAAACCTTTGTAGGGTTTGATGGTGCTTTCCTCGTCGCCTTCTTCCGTCAAAGATGGATCCACCTGAGGGTTCAACCTTCGGGCTCTTTCTCGAACTTTGAGAGAACTAGGATTTTCGGCTTGCTAAACCTCTAACCCTAGAGTGAGTAGAGAGTGGCTTTGGGGTTCTTTTATCTCAAGGAGAGGGATTCTCAACACATGAGAAGGATTCTCCTTTGAACTAGAGGAGGAAGAAGAAAAAGAGAGGAGAGAGAAGAGATATGATAGAATGAGCTATTCTTTTCATTTTACAACCATAACTAGAAATGAAAAGAATTATCAAAATAACAATAATAATAAAAATGAAAATAGTTGATGGATGGTTTGGAATGGCCATTATCATTACATTCATTAAATGAATTTTGCTAGAATCAAAGAGCATCTTTGATATGTAATGATAATGGTCAAACTTTCAACCATGATCAACAAGTCAACAAACCCATCCATAACATAATTTCATTTAATTAATATTGTTAATTGATATATCACAAATTCATTAGGGTTTGGAAAAAGACGACTGTCAACTGTGCTTGCGCACCCGTTCCGTAACCCTAATGAAAACCCTCTTCCTCCGCCTCAATCAACTGTACATACACACCCGCATTCTTGTTCCGAGGAACATGAATACTATGAGATAAAATCAACCCCAAAACATATACCAGTATCTGACTCAAACCAGAGCCAGCCAGTAATATCCGTCCGGACTCCAAACGTGCACAAGTGCGCGGATGAGAACGACCCTGTCAAAAGACCATGCGACCTCTACTCTGTTTTGCCCAATGGCGAATAGCCCTCTGTGTGGGACTCTAAAGACTCGACACATACGCTGGCAGTGGGTTTAACCACAGACCGCAAGCGGCACTAGCTGTGCGTAACGGTCCCCAGGTAGATGCCGATAAGAAGACTGACGAGGTGAACCCCATCTGAACTCCTACTGAGTCTGAGTGTGACAATCTCCGTACAGTCCGGTCTGTTCGTCTGATACATCGCATGGCGGGCCTAGGGGGCGGTAAACATCAGTCCCCTAATAGCGGTACAAGTCGTGTCGGAGTGAAGCCCAAAACACCCTGAGATAACACTGGAATCCTACCAGTATATCTCGATTGCCCTGGCCAGGGACTACTCGTGTAATGGCTCTCCTAGACACAGCACGATGTCAACCCCCAATACCGGGAGAGACGAATCCTGTCTAACCGCCACTGCCTCCAAGTGTTTCGGGACTGCACCCAACCACTACCTGTTTGCATGACTCCTTTGAGCCGTGGTAGGGGAGTAGTCAAAGTACAGTGGGAACACACTCGAGGCGAAATGACAGTGTCAAGTCAGCGGACTAAGCTGTACTCATGTCACCTGGGAACTGATAACTGACAATAGGTATAATACCAACCTGTCAGTTCCCGACGAGTCATGTCCAGTGTACTCTTAACCCAACGAGCACCCGTATACTATCTCCAGTACGATGTACTGATGGCTGTGGGACAGACCATCTCCCACACTGGGATGAGAAGCGCATACGCTAGTCTACTCCGGAGTATCGATGCCCTGTCTCGATAGTCCTGCGACTAGGGACCTGTATAAGGATGTGCTTATAGATTACCCAGCCCCCACTAGTGTGACTGCCATCACAACGCTGGTAATCAAGCAAAGATCCTAAGGGCTCCACTAATGTGTATAGGTGATATACTAAAATAAAAACAAGTACACATTGAAGTAGAAACAAACCAAGTAGCATACTACTATATTGAGCAAGATTGTTTATATAAGGTGAATATCCCAAGCTTCCATTAAGTAATATACAAACTAGTATGATACAGTAATGGCCTCTAGGGCATATACACTAACATATATATTGGTTATATTTTTGAGTTTATTGATGATAAAGATAGATTTTAGGTGTGATTGGATAGGTTTAGCGTTGCGAGACCCTAGAGTAGAGGTTGCACCACATTTACACACGCACACCCATACTTGCATACATTCTTCTTTCATATGTGCTTATATGGGGTTATATTGTTATGTGTTCACATGGGTATGGGACTATGTGTTCACATACTGGATTTGAGGATAGTGTTTGGGATTTGAGACGAGTCGATAAGATTTGATTGAGACCGCGACAACGGTGATTTGGCTGGATTCGTACTTGAGATACGTCCTGATATTATAGCGGATCTTGGGACGACGATACATGTGAATAGCGTTATACATTGAATGGTTGACATGTGATCGTGATATGAGATAAGCTATATTAAGATATTCATACTAGGTCGCATTAGGCGATGTATACCTCCTTATGACGATATATGATGATGATATCGGTTTGTATGAGGTTGTAGATCAGCAGTCAGATCATGACTATGTTGATGATATTAGTATAGTACTAGACGTAGATCAATACCCAGATTATGATCTTGGATAAAGAGAATACCAGATGAATAATTTGATGAATGAGATATTGACCCGTACACAGACTTGGGGATGCCGTACGACGGATTTACGTACGAGCTATATATTGATGTTTGATCCGCACTCTTGACTTGGGAATAACAGATAATAGATACGGTATCGGATGTGATATTATCGAGGCAGGATAACCGACTATATATATATACACGTATGTATCGACTCAGATGTTAGGCGGTTTCCTTACCTTCAGTTATCCTGTTAGCTCAGCCCTATAGTTGAGTGTAGCTGTATGACTCATATTACATTAAATGCATATTTGTTATCATTGTGTCTAGTATTTAGCTCCCGCTCATTATTGTTGTTCGCTCCGCATCGCATGCTTATATTATGATTCATATCCTATTGTTGATATCATGCTGTTAGGACACCAGCACCATTACCGATGACGTGTATGTACCACGTACACTTACTTGCCGGCTCACACACTTCTTCATCGGTAATTGCCATGTCGCAAACACTTTAGAAATACTATTTCATTGACATAGGTTGTTAGCTAATAGTTTAGACATAATATTAGTGTACTTGCTTTATATGCTACTTTAGACATTGTATTTATTGCCTGCTACTTCATGCACGTTATTATTCACTGTTGTGCCGCATTCATGGGTTTTCATGCCTATATTCACTGTTTACATGCTATTGATGATTTGGATTTGGATTTCATGAGATTTCTTTGATTTGGAGGAAAACCGCAAAAACATAAATAAACCTTTTTTCTCTCTTTTAAATAAAAAGTGCGGTTTTCCCATGATGTATGAGTCGTCCACCATGAGTTTGCTGATGGATTTCGAGACCCGAATTCGAGGAGTGGAAGAACCGTTTTGGGTACATGGTGGACCTGGTACGGTACCCCGGGGCAAGAGGATCGCAGATGATGGCGTTGAGCCTGGCAGGGGAGCACTACCGACCGGTGATATTACCCGACGCGTCGGATATACGGAGGATACCGTCGTGGTCTTGAGATGGATGGTAGGGGCTGGTCTGGGCTGACGGCGACCTACATATTGAGATTGAGGCATTGAGATTTCGATATATTGAGGTACTGAGATTTGATGATACAGGCCAGTCTGGATAGCCGGAGCCTGAGAATTTGAGACATTGGGATTTATGTTTTGTGTTGATGCTAGACACTGTTTATGATGATTTCATTACGATACCTCATTTTAAAAATACAAAGAAATCTCACTAAATTATGGAAGCAGTTTATTTAGTACATGTATTCTGTTTTCATGCATTCATACATCATCCATATGATATATTGCTACCTGAGTCACTGACACAGGCACATGGGAGTACACTTGGGTTAGATATTTATCCTAGCCATTGTTATAGGCTGCTGGTTATATATTTGAGGATATATTATGATCGTTGACCTAGGATTGCGTTCATGCGATTTCTGTTCATAGATGGTTTTCTACTCACGAGTTGGTAACTCACCCCCGTTGTGCCACAGTTTCTTGCAGGTTTTGCCGTATAGGTTTCTTTATGGCTTTGCTGGCACTGCTTCTTTCGGGTGACTTGCTAGTAGGTGGGTTTATTGGTATCGTACCCATCATATTACTTTGTATAATATTATTCAGTTGTATCTAGTAAATTCCATCAACCAAACATTTATTTATTGAGATAGAGACCAGCGATGTTATTCTTTCGACCTTAGAGTCACGCATTATATTTCTGTGGAATTCTTGTTGTTTTGAGTTTCCTTTTGAGTTTTGATCCTCGCCCTTGGCGTTGTATATTATATTGCTTGTGTGGTTGTGACCGTCGATTGACGAAGAGCTAGCTCCCGCTTGGGGATGCCTTTTATTGATTTCGTATACTATTAATGTTGTATCCCGTTTGGGGGCCAGTATTTACAAAGGAGACTCTGCCGAAATTTTCAGGAAATATTCGATGTTTTTAAAAACGCATAATTCGGCTTATGCTATTATAACTACTTGATTTAAATTGGTTTTCCTTCACTCTACTACTTTTCTTGGTTTGGATTTCTAGGTTTTCGGTTTACTTAGATTACGTACGCCTCGAGTCGTTTCGTAGTTTAAGTGCCGGTCATGTTCCGTACTTTCGGGTCATGACAACAACACTGCAGATACATTCCCAAAGGCCATCCCTCAGACGCAGTTCGAGAGGCTATTCGAGATGATAGGTCTGCGATATGCCATCACATGACCTTAGTGTAAGTGGGAGATTGTTGGTGTAATATGCCCTAGAGGCCATTATTGTATAGTACTAGTATGTATATTACATTTTGGAAGCTTGGGATATATATACGGATTTATGATAGTCTTGCTCAGTATGGTAGTATGCTACTTGGTTTGTATCAATTTTAATATATGTATGTGTTTCTTTTAACATATCGCTAGTACATATTGATAGAGCCCTTAGGATCTTTGCTTGAGTACCAGCGATGTGATGGCAGTCACACTAGTGAGGGCTGGGTAGTCTATAAGCACATACTTATACAGGTCCCTAATCGTAGAATTATTGAGACAGGGCATCGATACTCAAGAGTAGACTAGTGTATACGTTTCTCATCCTAGGAGGGGAGATGGTCTGTCCTATAGCCATCAGTACGTCGTACTAGAGATAGTATGCAGGTGTCCTTCAGGTCACGAGTACACTGGATAGGACTCATAGGGAACTGTTGGTTGGTACTATACCTATCGTCAGGTAGCAGTTCCAAGGTGACATGAATACAGCTTTGTCCGTTGACTTGACATTGCTACTTCGCCTCAAGTGTGTTCCTACTGTTCTTAGATTGCTACCCTTCCACGGCTCTATTGACTCATGCAAGAAGGTAGCAGTTGGGTGCAGTCCCGAAAAACTTGGAGGCAGTAGCGGTTAGATAGGATTCGTCTCTCTCGGTATTGGAGGTTGGTATCACGCTGTGTTTGGAGAGCGATTACATAAAGTCCCTGGCCAGGGCAAGTGAGATTTACTGGTAGGTATTCCAGTAGTTCCTCAGGGTGTTTTGGGCTCCACTCCGACATGACTTATTCCGCTATTAAGGGACTGACGTTTACCGCCCCTTAGGCCCGATATGCGATACTCTTAGATGAACATACCGGACTGTACGGAGATTGTCACATTTAAGCTCAGTAGGAGTTCGGATGGGTTTTCCTCATCGGCCATCTTATCGACATCTGCCTAGGGACCGTTACATACAGCTAGTACTGCTTGCGGCCTGTGGTTAAATACACTGCCAGCGTAGTGTCGAGTCTTTAGAGTCCCACACAGAGGGTTTTCCATCTTTGAGCGAAAGGTAGTAGAGGTCGTATTGTTTTATGACAGGGTTCGTTCACATACGCGCACTTGTGCGTGTTTAGTGTTCGGACAGTTGATACTAGTGGGCTTTGGTTTAAGCCGGATCCTAGTATTAGATTTTGGATTGGTTTAGTCTCATTGTATTCGTGTTTCTTGGAACACAGATGCGGGTATGTATATACAGTTGACAGAGGCAGAGAAGGAAACACCTCATTAGGGTTTTGACCATTGACTTGATTAAAACCATAATGAGATGAAGGAAATTGTTTACTAATTTTATTAGAGTTAATTGTGTCATGGTTAATTGGTTTGACCATTTGATTAGTTGACCATTGTTGACTTAGATATTTTTGTTGAGCATGAAATATTTTGCTTAGCATTAATTGTGACATGATAATGGTCAAATCAAATGAACCATCACAATTATCCTAATTAAAATTATTATTCTTTTTTCCTCATATGAGAGCTCTCTCTTCATTATCTTTGAGACATTTTCTCTCATAGCTCTCTCTCCTTCTTCCTCTCTCAAGCCCTAGTATTTCATGAGTTGAAAATCATTGGCCATTGAGACCAAGCCACCAAAATCTTTCTCTACTCACTCTAGGGTTCTTAGTTTAGCACACCAAGCACCCTAGTCACTTCATTATAGAGGTTGGAGCTCAAGGTAGATACCTTCGGGTGGATCATCTTTGACGTGGAGAAGCCGGTGAGGATGAACCATCCACAACCACTACAAGGAGCTTACAACAAGGAGGAGAAGGACTTCATGCTTGAGGTATAATCATCTAACCTAGTAGTTAACACTCCAAGTTAGTTTGTTAGTTTGTGTTTAGCAATGATCCTTATGGCTTGTCTATGTTACCTTGCTATGAAAAATTTTATTCTTACCTATTTCGCCTCCCCGTAAACTACCGCGGTGGGTAACATGGACTTACACAGCTATACGAGTAGAAGAGCATCTTAACGAGACAACGGTTGTTCCGGTGCCAAAGAGGACCCGACCTATTGGGTCAGTTACCAGGATGTTCGGCAGAGGTCGAGGCAGATACATTCCAGGCCGCAGTTTTGGTCGAGGTTAGACTCCGGGCCGTATGTATAGCTCATACCCCGAGGAGCAGAAACCCCCATCTACATGTTTTAGTTGCGGACTACCATGGCATTACGCTAGGGATTGTAGACCCCAGGGAGGGACTGTTGTTCCGCAGACTTCTTTACCTCCTCCATCTTCTACTCCGATGGCACTACTTCCTCCACCAGTTAGCACTATGCGCCAGGCCGTAGTACCGCAAGGTCGGGGTTTTGCAGGACGTTTCCAGAGAGGGCGAGGAGACTGAAGGAGAGGACGTCAGGATGCTGGTAGTGTTGGAGATAGTGCCCTCATAGTCAATTATTGGATCGCAGGTACGTGATTGCAATGATTACGGAGGACCTATCCCGGTAGGACAGTCTTACTCGAGATGATAGTATGATATCTGGTTTGCCTTTATCAGTCGTGTACATGTTCAGGTGACTGATTGCATGTTACACTTTGATAGAGCCCTTAGGATCTTTCTTTACCACCAACAGTATGATGGCGATCATATAAGTGAGAGTTTGTGGTCCCTAGTCGTGGGAGTTTCGAGACAGGGCATCTATACTCCGTAGTAGACTAGTGTGTACAGTCGAGACCCCGCCGAGGGGCGGTGGCCGGTCTCATAAGCCACTGGTGTCAGTTGGATCACCTAAGATGTATACAGGTGCTCATTGGGTTATGAGTACACCGGACAGGACTCGCCGGGAATCTGCTAGTTAGTATTATATCTACCGTCAAATAGCAGTTCCCTGGTGACATGTGTACAGATTAGTTCATCGACCTGAGGTCGTCATTTGTCTCGTGTGAGTTCCCACTGTGCTTTGATTTCTACCCTACCACGGCTCAAAGGAGTCGTGCAAACAGGTAGCTCTTGGGTACAGTCCCGAGCCATATGGAGGCACGTGAGCGGATCGGCAGGGGATTCGTCTCTCCCGGTATTGGGGGCGAGGTCGTACTGTGTCTAGGAGAGCCATTACACAAAGTCCATGGCCATGGCAGGAGATTTACTGGTAGGTACTCCAGTAGTATCTCAGGGTGTTATTGGGCTTCACTCCGACACGACTTTTACTGCTATTGGGGGTCTGACGTTACTAGCCCCCTAGGCGCAAATGCGATACTCATTGACGAACGGACCGGACTGTATATACATTGTCACTGTTAGGCTCAGTAGGGTTTTCTGAGGAGTTCGCTCATCGGTCTCCCTTGAGTTCGCTCCTCGGCCTCCCTTGAGGTCAGTCCGTGGGCAGCCGTTACGCATAGCTAGTGCCGATGACGGTTTGTGGTTAAACCCACTGCCAGGGTACTGACGAGTCATTAGAGTCCCCCACAGACAGTTTCCCAAGTTCGGGCGAAACGTTGTAGAGGCCGTATGGTTTTATGGCAGGGTTCGGAAAATGCACGTGCGTTTACGCACGTGTTATTTTTCGAGCAGATATTACTGGTCGGCTTTGGTTTAAGCCGGATCCGAGTATTATATTGAGTAGGTATAATATCTTTGTCTCAGTTGAATTTGTATTCGGTCGTAATACAAATGCGGGTATATTTATACAGTTTCGGGGTTTTCCTGAAAGTCGTTTCAGGATCACTTTTGGAAGTTGCCAGTTTCCAGTTTTCTATCTGCCGTCTTTTAACATTTGGTTAAAGGAGGATTTATCTTTTCTTGGATGAGAGTGAGTCGTGCTTCTAGAAGGTTCTAGAATTTGTGACAAGGCTAAGTGACTCATGCTTTGGTTTCATTACATTCTTGTTTTGGTTAAGATCTTTATGTTGATATTTTCATGTGTTCATATTATGATAAGGATAGTGGTTTATGGTCACCTCCTTATCTCCTCCTACACTCACCTTCCTCCTTCATATATGAATGAAAGGCCTCCTCTCTCATTCACTCTCTCACTTGATGTTTCATTTTGATTAGAAAAGATTATGATAGTATTCGGGGTGTATGGAATCTTACAGTTCATTTCATTCCATCACCCGATTTCCACGGCAACTTCATTAACCGATCGTCCACGGATTTGGACGAAGTGAGACAAAGTCATCTACTCATTCTCTACATCATTCTTGGTCGTCTCTTTTAGCAAACTTGACGATCGAGTTGCCTCGAGTCAGAGGCGGGAGCCCGTTTAAAGAACCGATCATGTGGTGCCACCTCGACGAGGAGATCGGAGATCGACGAGATCGGAGCAGCCGCCACGGAGCGTGGGATGATGGTTGAAGAACGAAGGACTCGGATCGTTCGGTATAACTTTCCTACACTCTTTACAGTTTGTTAGTTTAGCAATAATGGCAGATCCGGGTTAAAGTATACGATAGCGCCAGTTAAAAGTTTTTTGTTCCGCATTTGGCGTCTGTAGACTGCCGGGGCGCTAGCGTAGACTTACAGTGGTATCAGAGCCTAACCATTTTGCTATACTAACTTGTGCTAACGCGTTCAAAACATCGATCGAACCGAAAATCAAAAACGGCAAAATCCTAGCCCGACAGTTTCTGTTAATTTTAAACGGTCTCAAAATTTATTTCTGGATGTCTTAAAAATCTGTGCAGGCGTTTTTAAGAGCCACGACAAAATTTGGGGTCGTAACTCCTCCAAGCTGCCGCGGAAACGCGGCCAAACCCATGGTTTGGCCGCGCATCCGCGGCCACGTGGGGAGTACGTGCTCCCAAATTTGGTCTGTGGGTTCTGTGTTGGATTTTGGGGTTTTTGGTATATATCATTTGCGCCCAGGTTTTGTTACTGTTCACCAGTAAGCAGTGGGGCCCACTTTTTGATATTTGGTCTTTGGTCGATCGAAATTTAAACACGTTAGTTTATAGTGCTTGCATTATATCTCCGACCGGGAATGTCATTTGATCGGTAAACCGCGTCTGATTGCTATAGTTCTTTTAGACGGGTTTGCGAACGTGACATTCGCGTTGATGTTCTGTGTTGTGCTGTGATGTTGCGGATTTGTCGTGGTGGATAGCAGTGTGCAATGGTAGTACAGTTTGAGTTTATTTGTACATTTGATATTGCGGGGCGAGCGTCCAACTTGTGGACAGCCGTCACTGCCTGTTGTATAATATTCTTTTTGGGGCACGACCAGATTGCGGTCGATGTACCTATTGTACTATTTTTCATTACTGTACTAGGTTTTGCCCCGAGACGGAGTGCACGGATAGCCGGGTTCTGGGAGGCAACGGGTCCGCATCTCATGGCTTTTAGAGGCAGAGGGGTCCCACTCTAGAATTGGCAGACTATTCGCCGCACTCGTAGGGGGTACAGGTTGACCCAAGGAGGGGTGCTCAAGCTACCGGATTCCGTGAAGTGCTGGGTGGTCCATTCACTATGCTGTAGGGGGCTGCCTCGCTTCAGGTCTTGGCGGGTAACTTGCCGCACCCGTAGGGGTCTAGGTTTCATTACACAGGCTATCCACACGACAGGGGAACGTCGAGTTTCAGCAGCGGCTCTGTGAAACTCGGGGATCCCAGATTATCTGTATTGTTCTGTGATGCTTATTACTTTTCTGTAATGTTGCATACTATCACGTCTGGAGCGATTATGTATATTGGATTATATACTATTAGATGTTGTATATGTTTTACACCCGCGCTAGTCCAGTCCCCGCTCTGTCGTTAGTTAAGTAACCTAACGAGTAATGACGGGACCCAGTGACGAATGCGGATGGCATATACGTACATTTTATTTTCGTTCTTTTCTGGTGTGATTAAATGATGGGACTGCGTTGATTCTGATCAATGCAAAGTTAAAACAAACCTGTATACAGTTGTTGGAACAATTTAAAAAGGTGTTATTGCAAAGACGTTTTCTTTTGTTATGCATAGCGGTATTCAGTGGAATATCCAGCACCTCATTCGACGAGGCAAGGGCCGATATCCCTTCACCGGGACCGACCCCTTAGGCAGAAGTTTGCGTCAGCGTAATAACTTCACTATAGTCGATTACAAGTTGCTTTGCATAGCGGTATTCAGTGGAATATCCTGCACCTCATTCCACGAGGAAAGAGCCGAGATCCCTTTACCAGGAGTGACCTCTTTAGCAAAAGGTTTTCGCCACTATATTTTAAAAAGCTATCAGGTTCCTTCAACGATATCAAGTTCACTACGCTAAAGGTTTTTCGCCAAAAACCAGCCGTAGCCCTCCGTCACTTCTTTTGGGTATTCAGTAGTATTCAAGCTATGTATTTTAGCCAAAGTTAAGGCATAGTGTTTGGTAGCTGCTGGGTATTCAATTGTTGCATAGATAAATGAGTTAGTTTGGGACAGTCGTTCTGCCGATTGGCCAAAGTCAGGGGCATGTGCGGGTGGGTTCAAATTGACAAGATAGTGACGGGTAGAACTTGGCATGTGACTTATTACATTTTGACCAAAGCCAAGGTTATAAGAGCATGGGGAAAAAATCATATCAGGAGTTTCTAAAGAAACTGAAACTTGCCAAGTATACGCATACCTTCTGGAGTATGAGTAACGTGGATGCATTCCATCACGTTACCATACGATGAGAGTTGGATCCTGATTCCCACTGATGAGTTGGTTTACTCTTCGGGTGATCCCGATTGATTCTTCTTTAGGTTTGGAGGAGAATTTGACAGGACAGTGGGAGGTTTCCGGATTAGATAAAGTGATGACCATTCTGATGTAGGTTAGAGTGCACGCAGAGTGTTTCTTTTCTCTCTCTCTTTGGCAGCGACCTTTGACCGACCCTAGACTATGACTCAGTGACCAGGTTGACCGAACCTTCTTGAAATACTGGCTTTTGGATTGTCTGAGTTGCATAAGTCATTGCCACTCCATCTTTTACCCTTTGAATTTCTCAGAACACCCGTATTACTACGGATATCCACTTCCATTGGATAGAGCCATTGTATGGTTATATAGGAACTCGAAGGGACTTCTTCGAGGATGGATCCAGGTTCAGGAGAAATAGAATTGGTTTATTCAGTTGTCTTTTATTATCACCTTCTCTCAGGTTGCGAGAGCTCCTTGGTTTAGGAGGGTACACCTATTACGCTTATTGGATAGTCTTATTCCAAACCATAAGCTGGTGCCGAAAGGTAGGGAATGAAGAAAACCAATTAGCCTAAGTAGGGTGTGCAGAAGGTAATATGTAAAGACAAATAAAGGGATTAGAAAGAGGGCAAAGTAAATTGCGACTGATATCATTCACGACCAAAACCGCCTACTTCATCGCCACTCCTATTTCACCTTTAAAAGAATAAGGTATTATTCAGTTGTCTTTTATCATCACCTTCTCTCAGTTGCGAGTACTCCTTGGTTTAGGAGGGTACACCTATTATGCTTACTGGATAGTCTTCTTCCAAACCATAGGCTGGTGCCGAACGGTAGGGAAGGAAGAAAACCATTTAGCATAACCATGGTGTACAGAAGGTAACGACTAAAGACAAATAAAGGGATTTGGAGAGATGGCAATAAAATATACGGTTGAAGTCATGAATTGGATTATGGAAGAGGCATTACTATGAATACCAGGATACCCCTACGAAACATTTTCATGTTTCAGTGCATTGTTAAAGGAAAAACTGTTTTCCCGATTAGACACTTACTCCAAGGGTATGTATTTACCAGGTTTCATTCTCATATCTGTATGGTTTTACAGATGATGAGTGGGAGTAAGATATTGGGAATTAGGTGATCATCCTCATTATATCGGAATTCGTTGTAATTGGTGATATTTGAGGAAATCGGCAGGGTACGGTTTTCCACCTACAACGCACAGGTTTTGAGTTGTTCAACTCAGCGGACTTATACAGAGTATTGTATGTTGTCCAGTGTCCATCAGGACAAAGGGGTAGGTCCTCGTACTATATTCTGTTTACTTATAACTTCTCTAGTATTTAGACAAGTGTTTCGTAGAAATACAAGGTCTAAGTTTTGAGAAGTTATGGGTATAAGAATAAAGTAGAGAACCAGGTGTCACAAGTATCGGGATTCTTCAAAGAGATCGAAGATGTAGATTCTTGTGATTGGTATTCAGATGATAGTGATGGTTTTGAGAAACGTGTTTCTCTTTCAGGTTACTCATAATTGGATGGATTCCTAAGTTGAGTAATGCTGATTAGCCTCTTTCCATTAAGTTGATATGCACTGGAGACAGCTGCATGGATTGAATATGGTTCCAATTAAATTAGTGCCAAAGTTTCTGTATTGGATATAGAATAGTTCGTACCTTAAAGGATATTAAGGTACGGGGAGTTGTCCAGCTTTTGCTTAAAACCAGAGTCTGGATAACTCAGGGCACGTTTCTGTAATGGCTGTTTGTGGGTTGACCCTGGCTATGACGAGGGTTGATATTCTACCATTTGGAAGATCAATAGTAATATTGTTCTTGACTCGCCACAGTTTTAGTAAAAATGGATCTTTTTCAGAAAACAGTAGTGGGCGTATGGTAGAACTGGAAGTGATTCCAGAACCGCGAACGATTACGGAAAATTTAATAGGACCTATACATTCAATCAGGTTTGACATTCCAATAACCACTCCGCAGGTATGGTAGGTAACCTCAGACGCCCGAGAGGTACTTCGGTATCCTCAGAGACGGTGACAGGGAGGTTCTTATCTACCAATACTTGACACTACTGTTGTTCCAGGATATGAGACCCGGTAGGTGGGTTGTCGTAGTCAGTGGGAGCAGCGGAAGCATAGTGGACAAGATGCTTATATCTATTTATAGACTTGAGCAGTTATAGCGGAGATAGATCATCAAATTTTGATGTGACAGTCATGGGTTTGACTTCAATCAGAATAAGGGATGGATCAGTTAAGAAGGTAGTAGGGTGTGATGTCATGGTATCTGGATGACATACACAGAGTAGGAAGTAAAATTCCTATACTACGATCGGTTGAACTGTGGTCGTCACACAGTTGTTTCTCCAGACAGGATATGGATATAATATTTGACATTCTGGTTTCTAGATCTATGGTTTTAGATCTGGATTTGGGTATTTTCCCAATGTGGGTACTTTGACAGATATTCTAATAGTTTTTGGAATAGATGACTCCTAGCATGGTGGTGTACCTGCAGGTGATGGAGTCACCCTCTCTAAAGGTGTCTTACAGACTAAAGGGGAGAGGGATGTGCATGATTGGCAGATCACTTGCTTAGGCAATTGAGTCAATCATGAGATGTCAAGTACCACACCAAATGTTGGTTTTGCACTAGATGCAATAAGTTTGTATTAATCCAATCCTAGAGAAATATAAGGAAGCAGTTTTAGAACATAAGTACATGTTCTACGGATTTGATGACGGCAGCCTCCTTCGGGAGACAGTTATCATTCCAGGCTTCAAAGGTGACATGGTTGACAGAGTGATTGTCAGAGTTATAGTTTTTCCCTCTAACGAAGAGGGACAGTATTATGGAAAGGTGGTCCAAGAGGATACTGTGGGTGGCATGGTGCCGGATACTGATTAGGTTCAGTGATCGATACAGTCTAAGATGTTTGGATTTGGAGTTCATTTATGAACCAGGTCCCATCAGATATCCAGACATATTCTAAGACAGGTATTACTCGATTCGGGAGATGGCTTTCTCCGTGAACTTGAGATTAAGAGAGATATAGGAAGAAACTTCTAGGCGGATCCACTCACTAAGGCTATTTCTTGAACACAATAGTTTCTCAAACAGGCTTTGTGAAACTGATTAGTAGAGGAGTTGGATGTTCGGTTTCACACGGGCTGTGAGTAGTCGACATCGCAATATTAGCCTTGAGTGCAAGTGGGAGATTGTTGGAGATAGTGCCCTCATAGTCAATTATTGGATTGCAGGTACGTGATTGCAATGATTGCGGAGGACCTATCCCGGTAGAACAGTCTTACTCGAGATGATAGTGTGCTATCTGGTTTGCCTTTATCAGTCGTGTACATGTTCAGGTGACTGATTGCATGTTACACTTTGATAGAGCCCTTAAGATCTTGCTTTACCACCAACAGTATGATGGGGATCATATAAGTGAGAGTTGGGTGGTTTATACGCATATCCTTAATTGTGGTCCCTAGTCGTGGGAGTTTCGAGACAGGGCATCGATACTCCGGAGTAGACTAGTGTGTACAGTCGAGACCCCGCCGAGGGGCGGTGGCCGGTCTCACAAGCCACTGGTGTCAGTTGGATCACCTAAGATGTATACAGGTGCTCATTGGGTTATGAGTACACCGGACAGGACTCGCCGGGAATCTGCTAGTTAGTATTATATCTACCGTCAGATAGCAGTTCCCTGGTGACATGTGTACAGGTTAGTTCATCGACCTGAGGTCGTCATTTGTCTCGTGTGAGTTCCTACTGTGCTTTGATTTCTACCCTACCACGGCTCAAAGGAGTCGAGCAAACAGGTAGCTTTTGGGTACAGTCCCGAGCCATATGGAGGCACGTGAGCGGATCGGCAGGGGATTCGTCTCTCCCGGTATTGGGGGCGAGGTCGTACTGTGTCTAGGAGAGCCATTACACAAAGTCCATAGCCATGGCAGGAGATTTACTGGTAGGTACTCCAGTAGTATCTCAGGGTGTTATTGGGCTTCACTCCGACACGACTTTTACTGCTATTGGGGGTCTGACATTACTAGCCCCCTAGGCGCAAATGCGATACTCATTGACGAACGGACCAGACTGTATATACATTGTCACTGTTAGGCTCAGTAGGGTTTTCTGAGGAGTTCGCTCATCGGTCTCCCTTGAGTTCGCTCCTCGGCCTCCCTTGAGGTCAGTCCATGGGCAGCCGTTACGCATAGCTAGTGCCGCTGACGGTTTGTGGTTAAACCCACTGCCAGGGTACTGACGAGTCATTAGAGTCCCCCACAGACAGTTTCCCAAGTTCGGGCGAAACGTTGTAGAGGCCGTATGGTTTTATGGCAGGGTTCGGAAAATGCACGTTCGTTTACGCACGTGTTATTTTTCGGGCAGATAATACTGGTCGGCTTTGGTTTAAGCCGGATCCGAGTATTATATTGAGTAGGTATAATATCTTTGTCTCAGTTGCATTTGTATTCGGTCGTAATACAAATGCGGGTATATTTATACAGTTTCGGGGTTTTCCTGAAAGTCGTTTCAGGATCACTTTTGGAAGTTGCCAGTTTCCAGTTTTCTATCTGCCGTCTTTTAACATTTGGTTAAAGGCGGATTTATCTTTTCTTGGATGAGAGTGAGTCGTGCTTCTAGAAGGTTCTAGAATTTGTGACAAGGCTAAGTGACTCATGCTTTGGTTTCATTACATTCTTGTTTTGGTTAAGATCTTTATGTTGATATTTTCATGTGTTCATATTATGATAAGGATGGTGGTTTATGGTCACCTCCTTATCTCCTCCTACACTCACCCTCCTCCTTCATATATGAATGAAAGGCCTCCTCTCTCATTCACTCTCTCACTTGATGTTTCATTTTGATTAGAAAAGATTATGATAGTATTCGGGGTGTATGGAATCTTACAGTTCATTTCATTCCATCACCCGATTTCCACGGCAACTTCATTAACCGATCGTCCACGGATTTGGACGAAGTGAGACAAAGTCATCTACTCATTCTCTACATCATTCTTGGTCGTCTCTTTTAGCAAACTTGACGATCGAGTTGCCTCGAGTCAGAGGCGGGAGCCCGTTTAAAGAACCGATCATGTGGTGCCACCTCGACGAGGAGATCGGAGATCGACGAGATCGGAGCAGCCGCAACGGAGCGTGGGATGATGGTTGAAGAATGAAGGACTCGGATCGTTCGGTATAACTTTCCTACACTCTTTACAGTTTGTTAGTTTAGCAATAATGGCAGATCCGGGTTAAAGTATACGATAGCGCCAGTTAAAAGTTTTTTGTTCCGCATTTGGCGTCCGTAGACTGCCGGGGCGCTAGCGTAGACTTACAGGTAGGGGCCATGCCCGGGTTTTTGCTTTGACTCCACAGGATGCCCAGGCATCCAATGCAGTAGTGACATGTACTCTTTCTGTATGTCTTTTAGATGCACACATTTTATTTGATCCCGGTTCTACGCACTCTTACATGTCTGCACACTTTGCACTTTCTCTAGGGAGAGAGTCGTCGTTGTTAGGATTACCGCTAGTTGTGATTACTCCGGTGGGAGATTCTTTTGTAGCACGACACGTATTCAGGTCCTGTTCAGTACGTATTGGTGATTGGGATTCGTTAGTCGATTTGATTCTCTTGGATATGCTAGATTTTGATATACTTCTTGGTATGGATTGGCTGGCCGCTTGTCATGCTTATGTTGACTGTCGGGCAAAAGCGGTCAGATTCTGTTTTCCAGGCGAGCCGATTTTTATTGTGCAGGGAGACTGCAGTGTAACCCCTGCCAACCTGATTTGTACTATTTTTGCGGGACGGCTCTTGAAGAAGGGTCGTCATGGTTTCATAGCGTTTGTTCAGGACGAAGGAGCCGCTGAGGTCCTCTTGGACTAAGTTCCGATCGTACAAGAATTTCCTAATGTGTTCCCTGTGGAGTTACCAGGATTGCCACCTGATCGCGATATTGAATTCTGCATTGACTTGATTCCAGGTGCGGGGCTTATTTCTATACCGCTGTCACGACCGAAATATTAGCTCATGGCCAGCACTTGAATCACGCAACGTCTAAAGGCGTAATGGAATTCAAGTAAGCTGAAACCCAGAAATCTAAACCTTTTTAAGAAAATAAAGGAGGTGAAGTTTTGCAATAAAGGCATAATGAAATCAAGTTTTCTTAATGCATAGATAAGGAACATGAAAATGCAAGTGAAATTTACTAGTTTGAAAACGTGTTTTGTCTTTTTAAAAAATTGGGCAGCACCTCCTTTGTATATTTTGATCCAAAACCACAATACATGATAAAATAAAGGCATCCCCAAGCGGGAGTTAGCTCTTCGCCAACCGGAGGATCACAACCACGCAAGACAATATATGAAAGTATACGACGCCCAACGGCGAAGATCACCACAAATGATAAAGAATAAAGCAAGAAATCAACCCAAAAAGGTGAACATAAAACCCATCGCTCAAGTCTCGCACTAAATGTCTTGCTAAGTCTCATTACTTATACAAATACTAGTTTTGATTTATGGAGTTAACTAGATACAAAATGAAATGTAGATACAAGAGTGGGAATGATACAAATGTCCTACTTACCAATGCAAAACACCCGAATGCAACTGTGTGCCAGCGAAGCCGCTTTGATCCAAGCGGTCAACCTGCAAGAACTGTGGCACAACGGGGTGAGTTGCCAACTCGTGAGTAGAAAAATATCAACAGATAAAAATCGAATAAACAGCGACTCCTAGATCAACTATATCATAAGGGTAATACTATGATATCTAAGGTGACCGGGTCTGTATATGTGCCAACAAGGTAGTCAATACCTATATGCATGCGGATAACATCCAACGGTAATAATCAATGCATGTATGCATGTGGATCTCGTACAACCATATAATCAATGTATGTATGCATGTGGATCTCGTCCAACCATAGAATCAATGTATGTATCCATGTGAATCTCGTCCACCCATATAATCAATGTCTGTATACACGTAAATATCATAAAAGAGTGTGTATGAAAGTATGAGGATATATATCAACGGTGTCCCTCACGACACATCGAAATCATGGAACCTGAGTGCCTAGCATCGACACTCGAAAGCATTATGAAAACTGTGCCCAGCATCGGCACGTAAATCCTCATATATCGGGCTCCGTCAGTCCGGATCGGCCCACGGGCTCCGTCAGTCCTGATCGGCCCATAACATCTCTCGACTCCGGTCGGTATCCTCCGGATATCCGCCGAGCCCAAATACTATCACCGGTAGGTAGTAGTCCCTCTGCCAGGCTCACCGTCTACTGCACAGCGATGCGTTCTTGCCCTGGGGTACCATACCGGGTCCACAATGTACCCGCAATCGGCCTCATCCGCCTCCTCGAATCGGGTTTCACATGTCGCTCTCAGAACCGTGAAAACACATGGTGGACGCACTGAAATATCATATCAAGAGAAACCGGGTTTTTAAAACAACATATAATCTCTTTTGAAATGTCCACGGTTCTCAAATCCAGAAATCTTATGACAGCAGCATATCTCAATGTGTAAAATAATAGAGCATGGTGTATGCGACTTATAAGAGAAATGCGAGCATATCCGTGTATCATGCAACATGGAACAGTGATATGACATATTAAGGGAAAACCGCTCTTTTAAAATGATTCCAGTTTTTAAAATATATCCCGCGGTTCCCGATTTTCCAATATAACCAGTTATCTATGTATTCACAATATGTATATGCGCAAGTATAGAGGTACCAATCTATATATGTGCCAAATATGGATGTATCATTGTATATGCGCAAGCATGTTATGCAAATAGTCATGTCATTATGCAGCAATCCTACTGTGTAGTGACATGGCAATTATCGAAGATGAAGCGTGTGAGCCTACAATCAGTGTACGTGTAACATACACAACATCGATAATGGTGCTGGTGTACTATCACAGGTATGAGTAATGCAATGCGAATAATATGAATGCAGCATAAGGTAACCATATGCAAATACTGACGGGTATACGTATCTAACATGATCGAGTCGGTGAATTAATCAATCAGCATCCAGCCTAACAACATCGCGTATGATAACCTCTAGTCAAGGGTATGGATCAATCATCAAGTCAAACCTATCACGCACGGAAAATCATCGTACGGCGGCATTAAGCTAATAGGGATCCTATCATCCTATACGACAAATGAGGGTACGACCTATTATCATGTACGGCCTATCATCCGTGATTCACAACATTCTCTACATACATATATATCTATGTACCTTGTCCCAGGTCACATCTGCAATAATCTCATATCAGGGGACCGGCTGGGTATAAATCATCTCGATCGACTCACATCCGTATACCAACATATCATCATATCATCATATTATCATATCCGTCTTATATTCTTTCATCGCATTTATATCTCACATCAAGTCGAGTTTACATAAACATTCTATCTCTACGAAGTATAAGTATCTAATCTAACATACACACCCGAACCACACAATCAGATTTTTAAAGAAGCGAATCATAGTTTTTGAAAATAGGGTTTACGGTGTTTTTAAGGAAAAATATCATTTGAAAATCCGTAACATCCCTCAAGGTATATATTTAAAAGATACCTACGATTCTTCGGTTTAGAAAAAGGCATGGTTTGGATGACGCATCAACATCGACTATCTAGTCCTACAGTACCCTAAACGGCAGTATCGCTAAACGTCATCCTCAAATTCCGTCATCCTATACTAGTCGTAACATCCTACATCTAACTATCCTCTAGTTTCAAATATGGTTTCATAGCTATCAGCATTCTAACCCTTGTTTCTTAACCTAGGTTTCCTTAACCATATTCTAAGAATCGGTTTTCCATCAAAACTTTGCGGGGGTGCTATACGCCATCAACCCGAGTTCCCCCGTGGATATAGATCCACTCACCTGGTCTTCCCTTGTCGAAATCGATGACGCCAGGCTCCGTCACCTCCGAATCCATGCGAAGGTACCTACAATAATAAACAATCGCAATGTGTATTAAAAATCAAGGCGGAGACACCAAAACGGCACAAGTTTCGCTCCTAGGTCAAAACCTATAGCTTTGCGTGCAAAACATGACAATTAACCCTGGTCGTTGACAAACAAACGCCACACGACGGATAAACAAAATACCAAAATCATGTCAAAATGAAGTCGTAAAACAATGCATCAACTAATGGAAATGGTCCTAGATTTTTACCCTAAGCCAAATTGGTCAATTCTGCATATATGGAGGGTCTAATTTACTGAAGATAAAGCCCTGAAACCAAAATGGGTAAGTCCCTGCTACCTCTCCCGGTACTTACGGGCTTGCGGAATTTGATGAAAAACAATTTTCTATAGGCGGTAATATGGACTCAAAACGGATCTTTGTTAAACTATTTACCTAACAACCTAACTACGAGTTGTTAACTACTCGGTTATGGGGTTATACCTTTCTTTCTTGAACTCCTTCGTCTTCATTTCTTTATGATGTACGGATCGGCTTCACCCCGTCGTCTCCTTGCGCCGAAGATTGATCCACCCGAAAGCTTCTACCTTTGGCTTCTTCTTCGAACTTTGAAGAAACTAGTTCACTTGGTTTGCTAAACCTTGTGAACTAGAGTGAGTAGAGGAGAGTGTGATGGAATTTTCTATATGGTTCTTGCTTCTCAACACATGAGACAAGTGAACCATAGACAAGAGAGAGAGGAAGAGGAAGAGGGTGAGAGCAAGAGAATGAGAGAGCTCAAAACCAAGAGAGAGAAAAGCAAAGAAAGAATGAGACTTTCTTTTGTCATACACCCTCTCATAATCCAAAAGCATCATGAGCCATAATTTTAATCAAGTATTATGTGATGGTTCATATCATGTCAAAGGCAATATCATTTCCATGCACTCATTTTGCAAACCACAACAAGCAAGCAAAAGTCTTTGCATGAAAATGACAACCATTGTGATGATGATAGTCAACTAGTCCAACTTAGCCAACCGGTCAACAAAGTCAACAAGTCAACAAAGTCAACCCCTCAACAACCATTTCACTATAATACTTAATTAATATTATTGCTAATTATGTTTCATATTCTCATTAGGGTTTAGCAAAAAGTCAATAGTCAACAGTCAACAGTCAACAACCCTAATGAGAATCCTCTGCCTCTGTCTCTCTGTCAACTGTGCATACACACCCGTATCCGCATTCCGAGGAACACGAATACATACGAGATAAAACCAATCCCAAAACGTACACTAGGATCTGGCTTATACCAAAGCCAGCTAGTGTTAACTATCCGGAAACTAAACGTGCACAAGTGCACGGATGTGACCGAATCCTGTCGTAAAACCATGCGACCTGTCGCAAAACCATGTGACCTCTACTCTTTTGCCTAAAGGCGAATAGCTTTCTGTGTGGGACTCTAAAGACTCGACACTACGCTGGCAGTGGGTTTAACCACAGACCGCAAGCGGCACTAACTGTGCGTAACGGTCCCTAGGTAGATGCCGACAAGAAGACTGACGAGGTGAAACCCATCTGAACTCCTACTGAGTCTGAATGTGACAGTCTCCGTACAGTCCGGTCTGTTCGTCTGATACATCGCATGACGGGCCTAGGGGCGGTAAATGTAGCGGTACAAGTTGTGTCGTAGTGAAGCCCAGAACATCCTGAGATAGCACTGGAAACCTACCAGTATATCTCGCTTGCCCTGGCCAGGGACTACTCGTGTAATGGCTCTCCTAGACACAGCGCGATGTCAACCCCCAATACCGGGAGAGACGAATCATGTCTAACCGTCACTGCTTCCAAGTGCTTCGGGACTGCACCCAACTACTACCTGTTTGCACGACTCCTTTGAGCCGTGGTAGGGTAGTAATCAAAGTACAGTGGGAACACACTCGAGGCGAAGTGACAGTGTCAAGTCAGCGGACTAAGTTGTACTCATGTCACCTGGGAACTGATAACTGACGATAGGTATAATACCAACCAATCAGTTCCCGACGAGTCCTGTCCAGTGTACTCGTAACCTAACGAGCACCCGCATACTATCTCAGGTACGACGTACTGACGACTGTGGGACAGACCGTCTCCCACACTGGGATGAGAAGCGCATACGCTAGTCTACTCCGGAGTATCGATGCCCTGTCTCGATAGTCCTGCGACTAGGGACCTGCATAAGGATGTTCTTATAGATTACCCAGCCCCCACGAGTGTGACTGCCATCACAACGCTGGTAATCAAGCAAAGATCCTAAGGGCTCTACTAATATGTATAAGCGATATGCTAAAAGAAACACATGCACATATTAAAGTAGAAACAAACCAAGTAGCATACTACCATTTTGAGCAAGATTGTCAATACAAGGTGAATATCCCAAGCTTCCATTAAGTAATATACATACTAGTATGATACAGTAATGGCCTCTAGGGCATATACACTAACAATCTCCCACTTGCGCTAAGGCCATGTACTGGTGTATCGAAGACCTATCATCTCGATCAGCCGCTCGAACTGAGTCTGGGGTAAGGCCTTCGTGAGTGGATCATCAGTGTTATCTTCCGTATTTACTCTCTTCACCTCGATCTCCCGGCGATCAACGATCTCCCTGATCAGGTGGTACCGCCTCAAAATATGCCTGGACTTCTGATGGGACCTGGGTTCCTTCGCTAAAGCTATAGCGCCGTTGTTATCACAATACAGCGGTATTGGATCAACACTGGTAGGAACCACCTGAAGTTCCGTGAGGAACTTCTTCATCCAGACAGCTTCATTTGCGGCATCGCAAGCAGCTATGTACTCCGCTTCCATAGTTGAGTCAGCAACGGTTTCCTGCTTGGAACTCTTCCAGCAAACCGCCCCTCCATTGAGGGTAAAGATATAACCCGACATGGACTTGGAGTCATCCTTGTCACTCTGGAAGCTGGAGTCAGCAAAGGTCTCAATCTAGAGGTCTTTTCCGCCATACACCAAGAACATCTCCTTAGTCCTTCTCAGGTACTTGAGAATGTTCTTTACTGCTATCCAGTGTTTCTCCCCTGGGTTCGACTGATACCGGCTTACAACGCTCAATGCGTATGCTACATCTGGTCTGGTACACAACATCGCATACATAATAGAGCCTACCGCAGATGCGTAGGGTATTGATGACATGCGAGCCCTTTCCAAATCAGTCTTGGGAGACATCTCTTTGGAGAGGGTGATTCCGTGACAAGCCGGTAGATTACCGCGCTTGGAATCTTACATACTGAATCGTTTCAGTATGGTGTCGATGTACCTTGACTGTGAAAGTCCAAACATCCTCTTAGATCTATCACGATAGATCTGGATCCCCAGAATGTAGTTGGCATCGCCCAGGTACTTCATGGAGAACCTCTGCGACAAGAATCCTTTGACTGACTGTAGCATAGGAATATCATTTCCTATTAGGAGAATTTCATCGACGTACAAGACGATGAATACCACATTTCTCCCTACAATCTTACTATAAATGCATGGTTCATATGGGTTTTTGACAAAGTCGAATTCTTTGATAGTATCAACAAAGCAGATGTTCCAACTCCGCGATGCCTGCTTGAGTCCATAGATGGACTTGAGCAACTTACACACTTTACCGCTGCTCCCACTCTGAATGAATCCCTCTGGCTGATCCATATAGACGCACTCTTCCAAATATCCATTTAGGAATGCCGTCATTACGTCCATCTGCCAGATTTCATAATCGTGGAAGGCAGCAATGGCAAGAAGGATCCGAATGGATTTCAGCATAGCCACTGGAGAAAAGGTTTTGTCATAGTCCAAACCAGGTCTTTGACGAAAACCCTTTTCAACAAGTCTAGCCTTATAGGTCTCAACCTGTCCATCTACACCAATTTTCCTTTTGAAGATCCACTTGCATCCTACGGGTTTTACCTCGTCTGGAGCAACGTCCAACGTCCGTACTTTGTTGGTGTACATGGACTCCATTTCGGTCCGCATTGCATCTAGCCATTTTACCGAGTCACCGCTCTGAATGGCTTGCTGGAAGCTAGTAGGCTCATCATAATCAATAGTGCAATCCTCTATATCCCCGTCTACAAGAAAACCGTAGTATCTCTCGGGCGGATGAGACTGCCTACTACTAGCGGCGCAGGAATGTCCGGTTCTCCTGAAATGTCTGGTTCATCCAAGCTTTCAGTAATAGCATGTGGTTCTGGAATTTCTTCCGGTTCTATTGCGCCCCCACTTATCTGATTTTCCAAAAATTCAGTTTCCAAGAAGTGGGCATGCGGAGAAACAAAAACTTTTTGTTCTTCAGCGGAATAGAAAAGATACCCCCTGGAGTTCTTTTGGTATCCCACAAACTTACACAGTACTGAGCGTGCCTCGAGCTTGTCCGCATGCTGCTTTTTTACAAAAGCTGGACATCCCCATACCTTAAGATAATTAAGACAAGGTTTCTTTCCACTCCACATCTGATATGGGGTGGTAGGCACAGTATTGGTTGGAGACTTGTTCAAGAGATATGCAGCTGCTTCTAGTGCATAACCCCAGAAAGATTGCGGCAACTCAGCCTTACTCATCATGGAACGAACCATATCCAATAGGGTTCGGTTCCGCCTTTCAGATACACCGTTGTGTTGTGGTGTGTATGGAGGAGTACGCTGAGAGAGAATTCCATTCTCTTTTAAGTAGTCCAGAAACTCGGCACTTAAGTATTCACCACCTCGATCCGATCTTAGAATCTTGATACTTTTGCCGGTTTGTTTTTCAACTTCATTCTTGTATTCCCGAAATTTCCCAAAGGCCTCGGATTTGTGCTTCATTAAGAAGACATGTCCATACCTAGAGAAATCATCTGTGAAAGTAATGAAGTATGAATAACCACTTCGTGCATGTGTAGACATTGGACCACACACATCACTATGTATGAGTCCCAAGAGCTCGCTCGCTCTTACTCCGTGTCCAGTGAATGGAGTCTTTGTCATCTTTCCCATGAGACAAGATTCACAAGTGGCATAAGACTGATACTCGAACGGATTAAAGTACCCCTCTTTATGTAACTTAGTTAATCGTGTCTCATTAATGTGACCCAGTCTATAATTCCATAAGAAAGCCTGATTTGTATCCGGAGACTTTCTTTTAAGTGTGTTCTGGACACTGAATATCTGAGCTTGATTTAATACGTATATCCCGTTATTTAATATACCTGACCCAATCAGAACATCATTTAGGTGGATGTGTACTACATCGCTTACAAAAGTAAATTCATATCCTTCCTTAGAAAGTAAGGATACAGATATGATATTACAAGTCGCACCTGGTACATACAAACAGTTATGCAAAATTAATATCTGCCCAGTTGTCAGTCCAAGATGATATTCCCCTACGGATTCAGCATCCATGCTCATTCCGTTAGCAACCCTGAGAGTCATATCACCTTTCCTGATAACCCTACGGTTTCTCAGAGCCTGTAATGAATTACAGATGTGAGATCCTGATCCGGTATCCAATACCCAGGAAGTAGGGTTAACTGACATACAGTTCTCTATTACAAACACACCCAAAGCCGAAGCCACAACATGCTTCGAATTCTGGCTACTGGCTTTGCAAGCCCTGAAATCCTTCTGCCAATGTTCATTCCCGTTACAATAGGAACGTCCCTCTTTTACTACATCCAGTCCTGAAACTTTTGCCCTTGCTTTTCATTCTTCTTCCCTGGTTTCCTTCACGGTATAAGCAGAGGGCAGGGACTGTAGAATTAAGTCGGTACTTGACCCATTCTCCAACGTGGTCTCCAGGTCCGTGAGCTCAAAATAGCTGGTCTCTGTAAGGAGGTTGTCCCCTACAGATGACCCGACAGCCAACCTCGCTTGAAGCAATTCGTTCGAGGTCTCATATCTTGCGATACGAGATTGCTTCCTTATAAATCTTTGTTATGGAGGAAGATAGAAACTAAGTCCATCTTCTCGTGCTGCCTCTGGTTTGCACCATCAACTGAGGCTAACACGAGGCACTTGGCTTTCGCACAATCCTTTTCCGATGTCCTGCGGATGTAAATCTCCGTGACAGGGGAAACTGGACCTGAGACGGCAGGGGTTTGATTAGTTAAGAGGTGTCCCAGCTTGTCATGGGTAATGGACATCTGGACAGATCTTTGCCAATCATAACAGTCGGGTTCAGTCATTTTATTATCTAGATGTAACCTAGGTGTGGTCACTGGGTCGCTGCAATTAAGAGAGAGAGAAGAAAACACTCAGCATGATGCTCTTGCAAGTTTAGATTGGTTTTTAATTTGTCTAAACATGATGGCTCCCACTGTCTCTCGAATCCCTCCTAAAACCAAAAAGGAAGAATTAGTCAGGATCAATCTCACCGTACAATTCTTGCTTAACCGTTCAGCCAGGCTAGTGTCGGTACTTCGAGGGAGGTTTTCCAACGCTTTCGTGAAGTTCCTTAATTAAATAACCTCTTTTCCCTGTGGGCGTAGCCCCGCTAACAACTTTCTACACACCTACTTGGTTTATAGCATTGATCGTTAAGTGAGAAATTTCCCGAGGAGTAGCATATACTCACAGTAGGATCGGGATCCAAATATCATTGCGTGACAAAACTGAAGGAATCCTACCAGAATCATCACACTCCAAATGGTATGCAGCACTAGCAAGTTTCAGTTCTTTTTAAACTCCCGATGTGGATTTTTGCCCCATGCTCTTATGACCTTGACGAAGGTCAACAAATCATAAGTCACATGTCAAGTTCTACCCGTCATTGTCCAGGTTAATTTGAACCCACCCGTATATACCCTTGACGAAGGTCAACAAGGCAATACGACTGTCCCATACCAACGCATCTATCTATGCTATATATGAACACCCAACAGCTACCAATCACTATGCCTTGACGAAGGTCAACAAACATAGCTTGAATACTATTAAATATTCATACGAAACGACGGAGGGCTACGAATGGTTTTGGTGAAACCTTGAACGTAGTGAACTTGATATAATCGAAGGAACTTTAATAGCTTTTAAGAGGAGTGGCTCAAGCTCCGCATTTAAAAGTTTGGTTTTGAAAAGAACCGAGTGATTTTCAAAGTGTTCCAACGACTTTTACTTGGTTTATTTTCCTTTGCATTAGGTCTTTTAATGCGTATTTTTCTTGCATTAGTTCTTTTAATGCGTCCCATCATTTAATCCTACCATTGCAGAAAACAACCAAAATATGACGTACGCTTATGCCATTCGCATTCGCCACGGGGCCCCGTCATTACCCGTTAGGTTACTTAACTAACGACAGAGCGGGGGCTGGGCTAGCGCGGCTGTAAAACATAAGCAACGCCTATATAATATCATATATAGATTTATATTGCAATGATAGCCATTTCAGATCACAGATGAACACATTGGATATACTAGGAACCCGCAATTCGTACGAGCCTGTAACGAAAAGCAGATTACACGGTCGCGGTGAATAGCCAATACCCCACCCAAGACCCCTATGGGTACGGCAAACTACCCGCCAAGTACCCGAAGCGAAGCAACCTCCCTCAACTCCGTGAGTAGGCCACTCGGCACTTCGGGATACCCGGTAGTTTGTGCACCCCCTCCATTGGTCTATCCTAGGAGCAAAAACAGTAAAAAGAAATTATACAATGACGGCTACAACCCCGACCCGGTTGTGCGGCCATACAAATAATTATTACATCAATTTACAAATTTACATGAATTGAAAGAAAAGAAAACTCTCGTCTCACAACCCCCGGCTATTCACCCGCAACAATCCAATGAATTCATATACACATTCCAATGACATTACAGATCATAGATTTGTATAACCCCCACTAATCGACATACAGCGATTAGCAGACGTTCAATACAAATATCACATCATAGATAAAAACCCGTCAGCTTAAGTCTTTAGAAGTTCGATCAAAAATACGGATTTTTAGGCCCCAAACACAAATTTTCTTTCTGGAAAATCTGGGCTGAAAAAACATATACCAAAAATCCCAAAATACCCCACTAAGTATACTGCAGTGAAGAAAATTCACAGAGGAGTTAAAAGGGCCGCGGAACCGCGGCAGGAGAAAGATCTTGTCGCGTTTCCGCGGCGCTTTGATGAGATCTCGTGATCGTTTTTCTTCAGTGCACTATAAAAACCCTGAGTCGATTTTTGAAGCATGATTTATTACTTTTACAGCACTTTGAAAATCGACAGCAAGTTAGATATCGGGGTGTATTTCGCGACTTTTTCTCCGATCGAATTTCTAGTTACTATGCTAACATGTTAGGTAGTGTTTAACTAGGCTCTGATACCACTGTAAGTCCATGCTACCTCTCCCGGTACTTACGGGCTTGCGGAATTTGATGAAAAACAATTTTCTAGAGACGGTAACATGGACTCAAAACGGATCTTTGTTAAACTATTTACCTAACAACCAAACTACGAGTTGTTAACTACTCGGTTAGGGGGTTATACCTTTCTTTCTTGAACTCCTTCGTCTTCATCTCTTGATGATGTACGGATCGGTTTCACCCTGTCGTCTCCTTGCGCCGAAGATCGATCCACCCGAAAGCTTCTACCTTTGGCTTCTTCTTCGAACTTTGAAGAAACTAGTTCACTTGGTTTGCTAAACCTTGTGAACTAGAGTGAGTAGAGGAGAGTGTGATGGGATTTTCTCTATGGTTCTTGCTTCTCAACACATGAGACAAGTGAACCATAGACAAGAGAGAGAGCAAGAGGAAGAGGGTGAGAGCAAGAGAATGAGAGAGCTCAAAACCAAGAGAGAGAAAAGCAAAGAAAGAATGAGCCTTTCTTTTGTCATACACCCTCTCATAATCCAAAAGCATCATGAGCCATAATGTTAATCAAGTATTATGTGATGGTTCATATCATGTCAAAGGCAATATCATTTCCATGCACTCATTTTGCAAACCACAACAAGCAAGCAAAAGTCTTTGCATGAAAATAACAACCATTATGATGATGATGGTCAACTAGTCCAACCTAGTCAACCGGTCAACAAAGTCAACCCCTCAACAACCATGTCACTATAAAACTTAATTAATATTATTGCTAATTATGTTTCATATTCTCATTAGGGTTTAGCAAAATGTCAATAGTCAACAGTCAACAGTCAACAACCCTAATGAGAATCCTCTGCCTCTGTCTCTCTGTCAACTGTGCATACACACCCGCATCCGCGTTCCGAGGAACACGAATACATACGAGATAAAACAAATCCCAAAACGTACACTAGGATCTGGCTTAAACCAAAGCCCGCTAGTGTTAACTGTCCGGAAACTAAACGTGCACAAGTGCACGGATGTGACCGAACCCTGTCGCAAAACCATGCAACCTGTCGCAAAACCATGCGACCTCTACTCTTTTGCCTAAAGGCGAATAGCTTTCTGTGTGGGACTCTAAAGACTCGACACTACGCTAGCAGTGGGTTTAACCACAACCGCAAGCGGCACTAGCTGTGCGTAACGGTCTCCAGGTAGATGCCGACAAGAAGACTGACGAGGTGAAACCCATCTGAACTCCTACTGAGTCTGAATGTGACAGTCTCCGTACAGTCCGGTCTGTTCGTCTGATACTTCGCATAGCAGGCCTAGGGGGCGGTAAACGTTAGTCCCCTAATAGCGGTATAAGTCGTGTCGGAGTGAAGCCCTGAACACCCTGAGATAGCACTGGAAACCTACCAGTATATCTCGCTTGCCCAGGCCAGGGACTACTCATATAATGGCTCTCCTAGACACAGCGCGATGTCAACCCCCAATACCGGGAGAGACGAATCCTGTCTAACCGTCACTGCCTCCAAGTGCTTCGGGGCTGCACCCAACTACTACCTGTTTGCACGACTCCTTTGAGCCGTGGTAGGGTTGTAATCAAAGTACTGTGGGAACACACTCGAGGCGAAGTGACAGTGTCAAGTCAGCGGACTAAGCTGTACTCATGTCACCTGGGAACTGATAACTGACGATTGGTATAATACCAACCAATCAGTTCCCGACGAGTCCTGTCCAGTGTACTCGTAACCTAACGAGCACCCGCATACTATCTCAGGTACGACGTACTGACGGCTGTGGGACAGACCGTCTCCCGTACTGGGATGAGAAGCGCATACGCTAGTCTACTCCGGAGTATCGATTCCCTGTCTCGATAGTCCTGCGACTAGGGACCTGCATAAGGATGTGCTTATAGATTACCCAGCCCCCACGAGTGTGACTGCCATCACAACGCTGGTAATCAAGCAAAGATCCTAAGGGCTCTACTAATATGTATAAGCGATATGCTAAAAGAAACACATGAACATATTAAAGTAGAAACAAACCAAGTAGAATACTACCATTTTGAGCAAGATTGTCAATACAAGGTGAATATCCCAAGCTTCCATTAAGTAATATACATACTAGTATGATACAGTAATGGCCTCTAGGGCATCTACACTAACAAAATGAACCAAATCCACCCTACTCTGGCCGCAATTTGCAGCCAGAATGATTAAATCTATGGCCTGGCCTTTGCGTTAGGGGCTCGGGTCTCAGTGGTAGCTTCCTAGGTGCCTGCACGACTCCCAGTATTCGCTAAATTATTTTTAGTTCACCCGGGTTACTCCAGATTCCATAATACCCTCACAATTCACACATTTATCCGACATCGGGGTTTCTAAATCCGTTTTTTGGGTTTCTAACCTCTGGTCCAGGTCATGAATCATCTCAAAAGTCTTATTGACATCCACCACATCACCAATTCCCCAAACGCTTCTCTTGGGATTTTCTAACCTCACTAAACATCACATTACCACCTCTAAACTTGCATGAGAGCTAAAGTGAATGAAATACTATGCTAAGGGTGATGAAATTAGCTCTCTTGGGCAACCTAAGAAAAACCCTAGCTCCTCAAGGTTGTTAAAATCTCACTTTTCGTGGTCCAATGTGCAAATGAGAAGGAGGTGATCAAATTTAGTGAAGGGGGTTTAGGGTTTTGGTGGATATTTTTAGATGATCTCTAGGGGTGAAGTGGAGGGAGATGAAGATGATGAGGAGAAGAAGAAATGAAATGGGGAGGGGCATGGGGCTGCTTCCCTCTCTCTCTCTCTATTTTATTCTAACCCTCTCACTCTATTATTACCTATTTGCCCTTTTTCACCCTTTTCTCTTTTCTTTTAAAAACCAACCCATCAAATACCCAAAACAACACAAGAAAATAACATGTAACCAAAATGCAACATGACATGGTGCACTGGCCATGAAAAACTGTAGAAATGCAGATTTGGCTTAATCGAGATTAGCAGTGCACTAATCGGGTTTTTATCGAAACTGCATATAAAAATTTTGAAAATGCCAAATCCTTTAGATATACTATTAAATGAATAAATCATTTTAATTTCCATTTATTTCATAATTATTGGTATATATTTATACCCTTTTTCGAAAACCCCAATTTCGCAAATCGGGGCAGTTTTCGGGAAATATATTATTTTATTATTAAATTCCAAAAATAATATTTTATATTTTCTAAAATGTTACAATCTTCCCCCCTTAAATAAATTCGGTCCCCGAATTTAAATTTAAACCCCCAAAATCTAAAACATTTCAATAATCAGCTCAAATCAACGGGGCTCCGAAATAATGGAAAACGCAGAAATAACGCAGCGCGTCAAGTGCGCATAAGAACAGGTACAAAACTAAAAATCGAACTCCGTCAAGCGTAACGCAAGTCATCGGATTTGCACGCATATCCTCAGAGTTACAATAGTGATGCAGATCTCGAAATCCACTACTGAAATCCAATATACACTAGTCAAGTACTATAATATGTGTATAGTACGCATCTTTGAAAACTCCAAAATCTGATTAAAATGCATGCAAAATCTTTTTCTAAATCGCCGCGGGAATGCGTAACTCCCGGCATAACTGACGGACGCTCATTTTAAAATAATAATATATGTCTATATATGTTTTCATAAATACACGTTCCGTCGTTTTCAAAATATCCCAAAAGGTTCTCCATTATAAATGTTCCTGTCGCTCACTGACACGTAGGAAATAGCGAGACTATAGCTCCTGTTGAAAACCCTTTTTGGTAATCTTTTAATACATGCAGAGTACTCAGGTACTGTCGTCGGATCAGTCCTGTTTGGCTACTACACAATATAGTGCCCAACATGAAAACAATGTGCTCAAAAGTAAAATCAGCCTCAAAAGGCGTATCCAATTATCACATGCGTCTGGTGCACATAGAAATCAAATCAAAATACAGGTGCCACAATACGCACAAAGCAAAACTAAGTGCAACGGGTGTGCACAAAAGCATCTGTCCACTGCAACGGTGTGCATGACAACAATATCTGGTGCACCTATTATGCACGAAAACAATATCTGGTGCAACAAATGCACGAAATACAATCAATAACTCAAACGCATAAAAAGAAACACCGAGTACACCAAGGTGTATAAATCAAAATCGTGTGCAACTGCGTGCACAAAATACATATCAATGCACTGCAAGCACATATAAGCTATACCGAGTGGCAAAATCACCTCATCCGTATGAAATCCATGAGATCATAAACGTGTGCGACCAAGGCACAAAACCGAATCTCAAGTGTAATAGATATGCACAAATCGCAAATCAACACAACGGTGTATAAAATATATATAAGGTGCGATAACTATGCGCAAAAATGTAAATACTCAGTAGGTGCTGCCATGGTGCACGAAATCAATATCAGGAAACTCGTCATCAAACTCAAATCCAAGCGATATTGTCACGACCCGAAATAGCCCGTGACTGGCACTTGAATCATATGAAGACTATAGGACCCCATCTAATCCAAGTAAGACAAAAAGGCCCAGAAATCTAAAACCATTTTAAGTAATAAATAAAGGAAATAGTTTTAAGAAGTGAAGAAAACAAGTTTTTAAAAAAAGGGTTTTAAAATAGGTAAGCCGAATATGCATTTTAAATCCTCCATATCTTTTCTAAAAATTTCGGCAGAGTTTCCTTTGTAAATACTGGCCCCGAATGGGGTACAACATGGATAATATATACATAATGAAAAAGGGCATCCCCAAGCGGGAGCTAGCACTTCGTCAATCGACGGTCACAACCACGCAAGCAATATAATATACAACGCCAAAGGGCGAGGATCAAAACTAAAAGGAACTCAAAATATCAAGAATACCATAATACTACATCGTGCGACTCTAAGGTCAAAATAATACATAACTGGTTTTCTAAGTCTAGAACAATATACAAGTTTGGTTGATGGAATTACTAGATACAACTGATAAAATAAATACAAAGGTGGTCACGATACGAGTGAACCTACCTACCAATGCAATCACCCAGAAAGGAGGCAGTGTGCCAGAAAACCCGCAATGAAACCTGTACGGCAAAACCTGCAAGAACTGTGGCACAACGGGGGTGAGTTGCCAACTCGTGAATAGAAAACATCGCAGAGTAGAAATCGTATGCATGATATAATCCTAGGTCAACACGATCAAGATATATATATGTAAACCTCAATGAATAAGTCTGAAGCATGATAAGGTGGCAATTAAACATCTATACATGAGTGTAGTGTCAAGTGCTCGTGCTAGGGCCTCAGGTAATAACATATCATAAATATGAGGAATGATCAATGCTGACTATATCATGAAGTCTATGAATATTTGGATATCATCCAACAATGTGATCAATGTCATCAATGTCAATATATGTATGTGGAAATTGTCCACGTGTCACGCAATGACAATAAGCATCATGCATGTCAATATCTTAAAGCAAATGAATGGAAGTATGAGGATGTAAATCAACATGTGTCGCTCACGACATATCAAATCATGGAACCTGAGTGTCAAGCATCGACACTCGAAAACATCATGAAACCTGTGCCTAGCATCGGCACGTAAATCCTCATATATCGGGCTCCGGCTGTCCGGATCGGCCCATATCATCTCTCAACTCCGGTCGGTATCTTCCGGATATCCACCGAGCTCAAATACAATCACCGGTTGGTAGTATTCTCTCCTCCAGGCTCACCGTCTATATACACAGCATCCCTTTCTTTCCCCGGGGCACCATACCGGGTCCACCATGTACCCGCAGACGGTGCCTACCGCTCCTCGAATCGGGTTTCACATGCCGCTCTCAAAACCGAGAAAACATATGGTGGACGCACTGAAATATCATATCAAGGGAACCGGGTTTTTAAAACAATACATACTCTCTTTTGAAATACCCACGGTTCCCAAATCCAGAAATATCATGGAAACAACACATCTCAATGTGTATAATCATAAAGAATGATGTATGCGACATGTAAAGGAAATGTAAGCATATAAGTATATCATACAGCATGGAATAATAATATGCATATATTGAGGGAAACCGCTCTTTTGAAATGAATCAGTTTTAAAAGTAACTTGCGGTTCTCAAATCTCTAATCAAGCCAGAATCATCTATGTATGTGCAAATATGTATGTACAATGGGTATGTGCATAAGTATGAGTGTACAATAAGTATGTGCACAAGTATGACATGCAAGGGATCATATCCTGGTGCAATAATCTTACTGTGTAGTGACATGGCAATTATCGATGATGAAGTGTGTGAGCCGGCAAGCAGGTATACGTGGAACATACGCATTATCGATAATGGTGCTGGTGTGCATAAGTATGAGTGTACAATAAGTATGTGCACAAGTATGACATGCAAGGGATCATATCCTGGTGCAATAATCTTACTGTGTAGTGACATGGCAATTATCGATGATGAAGTGTGTGAGCCGGCAAGCAGGTATACGTGGAACATACGCATTATCGATAATGGTGCTGGTGTACTAACATTATGGTTTAATACAACATTAAATATATTTAACATGCAATGCGATGCGAACAGCAAGAATATGCGGCAAATGAATAATAACCACGACAGTGCAGAATCTACATCAATGTATCTATGTCATACTGTTTTTCCATTTGAAAGAAGAGGAATCGGGGTTTTTAGGAAAATAAGGGCTACGGTGTTTTTAAGAAAAGATGCGTCCTTTGAAAATATCCGTATAATCCCTTTGCCTGTCTTTAAAATACTCCCGATTCGTTAGTTTGAAATAGGTATGACTCGGGTCTAGTCTAACATCTACAAGGTAACTACAGAGCTAACTAATCAGCTAATAGGAAGGGTATGGAAACCAGCTAAATCTAAGTCGATACATATATGCATATAATAGTCGGTGATCCTGACTTAGTGGTACCGCGTACAATACCATATCATATGACATCCTCGAGTCATGAGTGCGGATCTATAATCAATATAAAGCTCGTACGGTAAATCATCGTACGGCAGCCCAAAAGATGGGTACGGGTCAATATCACATTCATCTCATCAATTATCTGCTATCCTTATCATACTGTCTCATGATCTGGGGTACTGGTCTAAGTCTAGTACAAATCGATATCATCTATATAAATACAAATGCGTGTGTGAAACACACATCTAAAGGCCCGCTAAAATCACATGTCGTATCCTAAATACGAATCACAATATAGCACCGATCTCATGGCACTTTGCCCAATCTCATCGACTCATCTCCAAATATCATCCACAATCCTCGTCATCTAGGTATATGTATATCAAATAAGCATGTGTATGCGTGTGGGTGTAAACCTATTCTAGGGTTCGCATCTAGGAAACTATACTAGTTTACGACTACACCCGAATCTAACCATAGTACACCTAATCTCATCTCAAATATCCACGACACAAAATAAGCTATCATATATAGTGTATATATTCTATACTAAACATCGAACTGCGGGGGTGTTATACGCCATCCACCCGACTTCCCCCGTAGATATAATCTACTCACCTGCATCCTGAGTGTCGGTGTCGACGTCGCCTTCATCTTCTTCATCACCTCGAATCACCGTGGGGGTACCTACATGTCACACGTATCGCATCACATTAAACCCAAATCAAAACTAAAACGACACACGAAAACCAAAACGATACGCTTAAAAGCTTATAGGTTAGAACCTATGGGTACGCTTTCAAAACCATCAACAATCCTCGATACCGTCGTACAAACGCCCAGTAGTCGAGGTAAACCACAAATATACAAATCCAGAATTCGAAATACGAGAAACGAAACACGAATCCAAAACAGCATCTCAGGAAAAAGGTTCCAGATTTCACCCTAGGTCAAATTGGACAATTTTGCACATGCCGAGGGTCTATTTTACTGATGATAAAGCCCTGGAACAAAAACGAGTCACATCCTCCCTACTCTGGCCACAAATTGCGGCCAGAATGAATTAATTTGCGGCCTGGGTTGGGGGATAGGGGCTAGGGTTTTGGTGGTAGTTTCCTGGGTGCCTGGATGTATCGCTGTCCAAGAAAAATAATTTTCAGAGTCTCGGGGTGATAGCAGATTTCATATAACCTTTACAGAATCCACAATTCTTCCGATATCGTTTTCTAAATCCGTATTCCGAGTTTCAAGTCTCTGGTTTAGGCCTTTATACTAGCACTAGGGGGTTTGTGTGGCCTCTACTGAGCTTAATTACCCATCACCACTCTCAATTCCCATTAACCCTAACTAGGTTTTTCCTAAGTCCACAAAACCACTCGATATCGGTTCAAATCTAACATGGGGGTAAAAGTAAAGGAAACACTAAGCTTATGGTTCAGAAATTACCTTATTTGGCAACTCAAGAAAATTTCTTGAGTTGCCCCAAGTGGCCAAAATCCTTACTTTCTTGGTCCAATATGCTTCTCTTGAGCTTATGTATCATTTTTGTGAAATGAGGGTGGGGTTTTGAGTTGATTTCCATGGTGTTTTGAGGGATTTTATGAAGAGGGAGAGAGGGTGCTGTAGCAGCAGCAGCAACATCAAAGGAGGGGAGAGAAATGAGAGGGAGAAATGAAGGAGAGAGTGCCCAAGGTCAAAATTAACCCCTTTCTCTCTCTTACCCATGCCTACATATTCTAATCCTTTTCTTTTCTTTTGTAACCCCAATATAACAAGCCATGCACCCAAAACATGTAGGAAATTGCAACAAGTGTAGAAAAAAGAAATGGTGCATGTTTTGCACAAAATACGCTTATAGTGCGATTAACGATTTTTAATCGCGATTAGCACTAAATTAGCATATAATTAATCATAAAAACTTAAAATTTGTATAATTCACATAAAACACCCTCTTTCTAGTAATTTCTATAATTTTCCAAATTTTTCCCAATTTATCGGTATTTAATTATACCGAAATATTAAAATATTCATTAAAATTAATATTAAATTATAAAAATTCCCAAAAACAATATTTTATTTTTCTGAAATGTTACAATCTTCCCCCCTTAATGAAATTCGGTCCCCGAATTGAAATTTAAACCCCTCAAATACTAGAACATTTCAGTAGAAAGTCCAAATCGTCGTGATTCCGAAATTATCAATACTTAAAACGCATCATAGCGCAATGCATGCGCAAGAACAATGAGCAGATCACTCAAAAACAAAACTCCGTCAAGCATCCCGCAATCATCGGAGTTATGGTACAGACACACTGTCAAATACAAAACAAAACCAATATGACATAAATCAGAACTATACATGTAAATATCTGAAGAAAATGCGTGAAAGGTATATCCAGGCACTGTCCTCTGACTTGTCCTGCTCAGTCCGAAAACAAATAGCAAATATCATAAAAACGTACTGGTACATAAGGAATAAATCCCAAAAATGTATATAAGAACACCCTGTGCGTTTGGTGCGCTCGGAAATCAAAATCCATATATGTGCCATACATGTGCACAAAACATCATCTAGGTGCAACGGGTGTGCACGAAACATCTGCCAATGGCAACGGGCGTGCCTGACAGCAAAATCAGGTGCATCTGACATGCACAAAGAATCCTGATTTAGTGCATCTAGTGTGCACCAAAATTGTATCTCAAAACATGCGATCAACACGCGCGAAAATCCAAATCAAATGCACGGAGTGCAAGAAATCAACATCAATATCAAAATCAAAATCGACGGTATACAATACGGCTCAATCAAGATCAGGTATACCGCGGTGTATAAGCTCACAACCATGTGCATCAGCGTGCACAAATCAAAGCAAAACACTAAAGTGCATGAAAACTACGCTGTAAGCGTAAATCAAATTACCGGCATAAAATAGGCATGAAATCACAATCAATACCTCAAGTGTAATAACTATGCGCAAAATATCAATACCCAGTGGGTGCTACTATAGTGCACGAAAACATAAATCATGAAACTCAGCCATCAAGACCAAATCATGCGAATAGATCGTCCAAAATACCAAAATCCAAGATGACGGATACGTGATAATCGAATCACAAAATCACAAATCATAAATACCGTCTTCATTATATCCTCCTTCAAAGTCAGGAAGGTGTCGGTGCATCCAATGCTAGCAGCGCAAGATATCTACTTGCCTCATGCTCACGGTCTGGCGTCCTCTGTCTCTGGGTCCCTATCTTCTCTGTGGATTACCCATCTCGCAATCAATCGGCTCATCGGCCCGGTCAGGTGTGTTAACGGGGACGATCCCGTCTTGGCACTTCTCTGATCATCTGCGTCCTCAGGACAGCATTTCCTCGGAAACTGGTCGCATCCCAACGCCTCTGTAGACATACCTGACCTTTAATCTTAACGGGGAGTAACAACAGCTCGTCAGCATCTCGCCTCAACCACTTGTCCTACTTGTCTATATCATCGTCTATTCCGATGTCACGTCTCTATCTGCGCACTGCAAATGTTCTCGGCTACAGTCAATCCGAAGTCTCTCACACGGACTCGAAATAACGAACTCGGTATCTTCATCACTCTGTAGAAGATATCTGGCCGAACACGTCCTCGGGAACTCGTCCCAACCTGCGGAGGTATACTCCATACTCGTCCTTTCTTAATGAATTCACAACGTATCTGGGTGAGGTCCTCTATCTTAACCTGGTCAGCTATCTCGTCGACGATGCCGAACTCTGGCCAGCTGGGTGTGCACAATATGACCACTCCTGGGTCCAGGTCTTCTCGTATAGTATTCCAGAAATGTCCTATCGAAATCTCTTTCAATTCTCGTTTCTGCCGAATAGCCCGGAAGTCATCGTCCTTTACTAAAGCTAATCCTTGTTCCGGAACGACTGTATGCTCATCGCGACTCCTTCTGGAAGGTATATCCATATACACGCCTCTGTATGCGTATCGCATCTCTGATGTCAGCGGAGTGGAACGTCATCTCGTCGAAATCTCGTGCGAACTCTTTACTCCACTCTGGTCCAATATCGACTGATTCGGACTCGTCTCCTCGTGGCTGCATGGACTGCGCTCCAATGGCTATACTCGTATCTGGAGTCTCCCAAGCAGTGTATCCCATCACATGATATCCGAAAGATGTCGAACCATCCGATCGATTTATCAAAACCTCATAATCCCCCAAGAGATCAACATCTTGAGTACAGTTTAATAGTATCGAGTACATACCTCAGTATCGGTGGACCAGCCGTAGAAGGGCAAACCCAAGCCTCACTAATGGCGCTGCGGAACTGCCGCAAATCCTAAGGATCAAAGGCTTTCACACGTCATTATGTCGAGTTAGGATTTCATTCTTCTAGAGGGTCCACAGAATCGCTTTCATGTCTTTCCGAAGACTTTAAACTTGAAATATGGGTTTCTGACATTCGATCACCTCCATCGTCTACCAACGAACCTGCGTGAAGTTGTCTCTAGCTGGAATCAATCAATCTGATGACCTCGCATCGGGGTAAGCGAACGAACCATATGTCCTAGTCATTCATCATCGGGTGACTAGCGACCTTCCATCATATCTGTGAGCATATACCCATGCTGCAGTAGCTCCAACGTCTGGGCGATATATCGTCATTTGCAGCAACAACTGGCTCATTCGTCTGTACACTAAACATCGCCTCTATCATCTTGAGTGTCACGACCCGAAAGAGCACGTGACTGGCTCTTAAACCATATGAAGTCTATAGGACCCCATCTGATCCAAGTAAGCCAAAAGCCCAGCAATCTAAAACCATTTAAAGAGTAAATAAGGAAAACTGGTTTTGAAAAGTAAAGAAATCATGTTTTAAAAATCAAGGTTTTTAAATAACTAAGCCGAATGTGTATTTTTAAAATGTGTGACCTTTCCTGAAAATTTCGGCAGAGTTTCCTTTGTAAAAACTGGCCCCGAACGGGGTACAACAAGAATTATATATATGAAATGATAAAAGGCATCCCCAAGCGGGAGTTAGCACTTCGTCAATTGACGGTCACAACCACGCAAGCAATAATAATATACAACGACAAAGGGCGAGGATCAAAGCCAAAAAGAAACTCAAAACAGCCGGAAAACCGTAATACTACAAGCGTGACTCTAAGGTCAAAATAATACAACACTTTTTTCTAAGTCTGATACAATATATAAGTTTTGGTTGATGGGATTACTAGATACAATGAATAATATAAGTACAATGGTGGCTCTTGATGCAAAAGAACCCACCTACCAACGCAAGTCACCCATATGGAAGCAGTGTGCCAGAAATGCCGCTAGGGAATCTGTACGGCAAAAACCTGCAAGGACTGTGGCACAACGGGGGTGAGTTGCTAACTCGTGAATAGAAAATATCTAAACGCAGAGATCGAATTAATGACCCATCCTAGGTCAATACGATAAGATATACATATAAACCTCAATATGAATAAGTCTGAAACATGCTAAACTGGCAATGTAATCTCTATACATGAGTGTAATGCCAAGTGCTCGTGCCAGTGCCTCAGGTAATAGCATATCATAAATGTGAGGTACAATCAATGAAATCAACCTGCATGTACGTGGATCCCGTCCACTCGTCACCCAATGACAAAACCATCATGCATGTAAATATCATCAGCATATGCATGGAAATATGAGGATATAAACCACCTGTGTCCCTCGCGACACGTCAAAATCATGGAACCGGAGTGCCCAGCATCGGCACTCGAAAACATCATGAAAACTGTGCCCAGCATCGGCACGTAAATCCTCATATATCGGGCTCCGTCAGTCCAGATCGGCCCACAGGCTCTGTCTGCGGTATCGCCCCTCGGCCCCGGCAGTACGCCATATCCATCTATCGACTCTGGTCGGTATCCTCCGGATAACCGCCAGGTCCAAAAAAATCACCGGTAGGCAGTAGTCCCTCTGCCAGGCTCACCGTCAACTACACAGCGAAACCGTTCTCGCCCCGGGGTACCATACCAGGTCCACCATGTACCCGCAATCGGCCTCATCCGCCTCCTCGAATCGGGTTTCACATGTCGCTCTCAGCACCGAGAAAACACATGGTGGACTCACTGAAATATCATATCACGGGTAACCGGGTTTTTAAAACAATTACATATTCTCTTTGAAACACCCACGGTTCCCAAAACCAGAAATATCATGGAAACAGCATATCTCAATGCGTATAATCAGAAATCAGCATGTATGCGACATATAGCCAAAAGGTAAGCATATCAATATATCATGCAAGGGTCATATCCTGAATGCAACAGTACTACAGTGTAGTGACATGGCAATTATCGATGATGAAGTGTGTGAGCCGGCAACAGTGTACGTGGAACATACGCATCATCGATAATGGTGCTGGTGTCCAAGCAGCATGAATGAAATATATCAACAACATAAGCGATGCAATGCAACAGCATGAATGTGCGGAATCGAGTAGTCAACGCAACAGTAGAGAACCTGCCTCGATAGATATATCATGAAACCTTGCCTTTTGAAATAAGACAAATCAGGGCTTTTGGTAAAATAAGGGCTACGGTGTTTAAGAAAAGATGTGCCTTTTGAAAATATCTGTATAAACCCTTTTCCTATCTTTAAAATATCTCTGATTCGTTAGTTTTGAAATAGGTATGACTCGGGTCTAGCCTAACGCCTACTATGCGAACTACGAACCCGACAATCAAGTAAATAGAGAGGGGTATGGAAACCACCTAATTCTGAGTCGATATCACACTATCTCATCACATGACAGGTATCACTACCATCATATCACATCTCCAATACGAACTCTGTCATGTCGCCAAATCTCACGGCCTCAATCGAATCTCATCGACTCATCTCAATCCCACGTGTCATCCTCAAATCTCGTATATGAACACATAGTCCCATACCCATGTGTAGATATACACACCATCACATGCGCACAGATATATGAAAGAATGTATGCAAGTATGTGTGTATGTGTGAGTGTGGGTGCAACCACTACTCTAGGGTTTCGCACTATACTCAACCAATACATCCTTATCACCAATAATCCATTATTACTATCAATAATCCTAAACAACACATAATAAATATATGTGTGTATACGTATTCGTATACATCACCACGGACTGCGGGGGTGCTATACGCCATCCACCCGACTTCTCCCCGTAGATATAATCTACTCACCTTGCTTCTCATCTATCGGTGCCGATGTCGCCATCTTCATCTTCTTTGCCTAAACATCTCGTAGGGTACCTACAAGTATATCACAACGGTAAAGCACATGAAAACCACATCGGAAACCAAAATAGCACACGCTACCCGCATAGGTAAAAACCTATCGACTCACATGTAAACACGTTCAATATCCACTTGTCGTTGACGTCCAAACGCCACCCGACAGGAATGAATAACCAAATACCAAAATCCATGCTAAATCAAGTCGTAAACAATGCACCAACATAGGAAAATCAACCCAGATTTTACCCTAGATGGAATCAGTCAAAACTAGACATACCCAGGGCCAAGAATAGAGGAAATGGGGCCATGCACAGAAATCGAGGCAATTCCCTCCTGCTCTGGCCGCAATTTGCGGCCAGAAGGTAATAAATGGCGGCCTCACTGTAGAGTTGGGGGCTAGGGTTTGGTATGGTGGTTCATTGGTGCCTGCACATCTGAGTGTCAACTCAGTTTTATTTTTAGGGTCTCAGGGTGATTGCAGATTCCACAAAACACTTCCAGATTTACTGTTTTTCCCGATATCGATTCCGTAATTCCGTATTCTGGTTTCAAGTTCAGGTTTGGGTCCAAATTAGCATCACACAAGGGATTCTAAGGTCACCTCAATCCTCAATTCCATCTTTGATTTCAGTTTTACCCTAAACCCTAACTTGAATTCTCTAAAGTCCACAAACAACACAATATCGAAATGAAACTAGAATTATAACGTTTTGAAAATTGTTTCGGTGAAATTTCGAAAAAACGGTAAAATAAGGGGGTTTTCTGTAAAAAGTCAAAATGGAAATATCTTATTATAAAAATTAAATATACATATTCTAGCTATGTAATTTCTAGTATTTGGTGTTTATTGAGCCACTGATGAAATTTCAAATTTTCTGAAAATTTTTCCGAAATTAATTATTTTAATATTATTTTAAGCCGTCACTAATACATTTAATTAGGGAAAATTACAAATTGGAATGAGTTGAAACAAATTTTGTGCATCATGACATATTAAATAAAATTTTATCATGTGGTTTTTGAAATTAAATGGTTTGCCAAAACGGTTTAGAAAATATCGAAGAAAAAAAAGGCTTAAATAGTGAAATTAGTGTAAATGGAAGTTTGGGGGTATAGTATTTATCTTTTTCCCTCACCCTACACACACACCCACACTCACACACCCCCACTTGCCATCTTGGCCGAGCCATGCTGCCCCAAACCCTTTTGGCCCACTTCATTTCTCATAAAGCAAAAGAAATAAAAAAGAATTGAAGTGTAGATTATAGTATAGTAATTGAGGTATGGTTTTGTTGACTTTGGGAGGGGATTCAACACACACACCTCATCTCTCTCCCCTCCCCAAAATTCCAGCCGAGCCCCCTTCACTGCACAGCAGCAGCCACTCCCCCAAAAGTCCCCTCATTTGCAAAAAAAAATCCATCAATTTTCATCAAAAATCAACTCAAAATCAAAGCTAAATCCAAATCCAATCTCTACCCATTATTTCTTTGCCTTATCTACCATGGATCTTGGAGCTAGAGAGCAAGTTGGGAGGCTATGCATGGGAGATCTCTAAAATTGTGGAGGTAAATCCTAACCCTAGTGTTTAGTTGTAGGTTAAATACTTTAAAATCAACTTAATTAAGTGTTTAATTTAGGTTTTAAATTTGCAAGTTTAAATTCAAGAGAAGGGTTAAATTCAAGTTAGGGTTGTGATAATTTGTTCATGGTTGTGTGATGTATTTTAGCATCTTATGTTATGCAAAACCTAATCTAGTACCTAAATTGCAAATTGTTATATTTAATTTGCCCAAATTGTGATAATTATGCTAAATTGCTAACTAGGTTTTAGAAATTTAATTAAAATGTGGGATTAAAATCTAGTTAGGGTTTTTAGCACATCATTAAGGTTTCCATGAGTGGTTTAACCATTTAAAATATGCAAAACCAAGCTTAATTGTTAAATTGTGAATTTTGCTTTAAAAATTGTTAAAATTGGTTATTTTTGCAAACTTGAATTTTGGGTTAATGATAATTATTGAGATTAAATTATGGAAATTGTTTTTATGACTTATTTAAGATATTTAATAAGTATTATCGCCACTAGATTTGTTTAAACGTTGAGTTTTGTACTAAAACGGGTAATTTTGCTTGCTAGATTTTCGGAAAAATAGCTTTTAAAGTGAGTTTGAGGTTTTTGTGAACTTTAAGCTATTTTATATTATAATTAGTGCTTGTGATTGTGTAAATGAGTGTGTTTGGATTTTTCTTGATGGTTTGGCGTTTGTACGCCGACGTCGAGGGTTTTTGGGTTGATTTGTGAAAGCAACCATAGGTTTTGACCTATGTGGGATTCGTGTGTCGTTTTGGTCATGAGTCGGATTTTAATGCGATACGGTGCATTATGATATGTAGGTACCCTTACGAAGACTTCGAGACGACAAGCAAGCGCGTGGCTACGTCGAGCGAGGACCAGGTGAGTAGATTTATATCTACGGGGAGAAATCGGGTGGATGGCGTATAGCACCCCCGCAGTTCGTGGTGATGTATACGAATATGTATACACACATACATATATTGTTTATATATTGTTTGAGTATATTGATGATAATATGGATATTTGGTGTTCTTGGATATTTAGTGTCGCGAAACCCTAGACTAGTGGTCGCACCACACATGCACACACCAACCCATACTAGCATACTTTTTTCTTTCATTTGTACTTATACAGGAATATATAGTTATGTGTTCATATGGGTATGGGACTATGTGTTCACATACGGATTTGAGGATAGTACTTGGGATTTAAGATGAGTCGATGAGATTTGATTCGAGACCGTGAGATCGGTGATATGGTAGGGTTCGTATTTGAGATACGAAATGACGTTGTAGCGGGTCCTTGACGTAGTGTTTCATACACGTGCATGCATACTCAGGCGGTATCAGTATTGTACTAGACGTAGATCAGTACCCCGATCATGATTTTTGATAAAGAGGATACCAGATGAATAGTATGATGAATGTGATATTGACCCGTACCCAGATTTGGGGATGCCGTACGACGGATTTACGTACGAGCTATATATGGATGATTGATCCGCACCCTTGACTTGGGTTTCCTGATTATAGATATGGTATCGGATATGATATTATTGAGGCGGGATCACCGACTATACATATACATGTATGTATATGTATCGACTCAGATGTTAGGCGGTTTCCTTACCTGTAGTCTAGCTTGTTAACTTAGTCCTTTAGTTTAGTTTAGTTGTTAGATTAGATTCGATTCTTACCTATTTCTAAAACTAACGAATCATGGGTATTTTAAAGGACAGCCCAAGGGATCCTACGGATATTTCAAAAGACGTATCTTTTCATAAAAACACCGTAGTCCCTATTTTCAAAACCCCATGATTCGTGTTATTTCAAAAGGCACCATTTGTAGAATTTATATTAGGGTAATGCAGTTTAGTTATCGTTGTGTCTAGTATTCCGTTCATTATTGCTGTTCGCTCCGCATCGCATACTTATGTTATAATTTCTTATTGCATTGTTGATATCATATTGTTAGGACACCAGCACCATTACCGATGATGCGTATGTACCACGTACACTTACTTGCCGGCTCACACACATCTTCATCGGTAATTGTCAAGTCACGTACACCTTAGAAAATATTATTGCTTGACTTAGCTTGTTAGTTAGTAATTTGATATGATATTAGTGTACCTGCCTTATATGCCAGCTTAACATTGTAGTATTACTTGTCACTTCATGCATACTTTTATTCATTGTTATGCCTATATTCATGGTTTTACATGCTATTGATGATTTGGATTCGGATTTCCATGAGATTTTCTGGATTTGGGGGGGGGCAAACCGCAAAACTTATATAAACTGATTTCTCTCTTTGTAAATAAAAAGTGCCGTTTTTTCCCATGATGTATGAGTCGTCCACTATGAGTTTGCTGATGGATTTCGAGACCCGATTCGAGGAGATGGATGAACCGTTTCGGGTACATGTGTAACGTTTTGAAAATCGTTTCGGTGAAATTTCAAAAAAATCGGTAAAATAAGGGGGTTTTCTGTAAAAAGTCAAAAATACAAATATCTTATTATAAAAATTAAATATACATATTCTAACTATGTAATTGCTATTATTTGGTGTTTATTGAGCCGCTGGTGAAATTTCAAATTTTCTGAAAAAAATATTATTTTATTATTATTTAAGCCGTCACTAATACATTTAATTAGGGAAAATTACAAATTGGAATGAGTTGAAACAAATTTTGTGCATCATAAAATATTAAATAAAAATTTATCATGTGGTTTTTGGAACGAAATCATTTGCCAAAACGGTTTAGAAATTATTGAAGAAAAAAGGCTTTTTTTTAGCATAAATGGATGTTTGGGGTATTGTATTTATCATTTTTCACCACCCAACACCCGTACCCACACCCACACACACCCATTTCCTCTACCCCTTTGCTGAATTCAGCAGCCCCCCACTCATCTCCACACTTAAAAGTCAAAACAAACAAAGAAAAGAAAAGGAAAAATAAAGGAAAAGATGTTAAGTGTTGACTTGAAGTATGGCTTTCTTTGACCCTTTCATTCAACACCTCTCTCTCTCTCCTCATCCCCCCCCCATTTTGGCCGAAACTTGCTCCTTCCCACTGCAGCAGTTTTCCCCCCTCTTCTCCCTCTCTTATCATCACAAAAAATCCACAAAATGCTTCAAAATTTACACAAAATCAAAGCTAAATTCAAATCCAACACTTACCCATTTTTCTTTAGCCCATCTAGCATGGATTTTGGGGCATAGAAGCTAATTTGGGAGGCTATGATGCATGTTAATCTACAAGTCTTGGAGGTATAATCTTATCTAGTGGTTAATTTGTTGGTATTGTTTTCATAAGCTAAGTAGTTAAATGTAAACTTGGGTTCTAATTTCAAGTGGAAATTATTAAGTGAGGGTTTGGAAAATTCTAGATTAGGGTTGTGAATTTAAGTTGGGGTTCTTGTAATTGATCATGGGATAATTGAGTAGTTTAACATGTTGTTGTTATGCCAAAACTAATCTAGTTGGTAGTTTATACTTTTGTTAAATTCAAATTTGTATTAATTATGTAATTTGCAAACTAGGTTTTAGTGAAATACATATAAAATTGAGATTTAAAATGTAATTAAGATTTTGATGACCTTATTAGCATTTTAATTTGTTGTTTAGCGACTTTGATCGTGCAAAACCATGCTTAATTGATAAATTGTGAATTTTACCTTGAAAAGTGTTAAAATCGATATTTGTTGCAAACTTGAAATTTGAGTTAATGCTAATTCGTGAGATTAAAAATATGGAGGTGATTTGTATGACCTAATTATGATATTAAGTGAGCATTTTGGTCATTAGAATCGTCAAAATATTTAGTTTGGGTAAAACATCAAGTTTTGAACCGAAATGGGAATTTATGCTAACTAGGTTTTTGGAAAATAAAACGAATTGTTTAATTTTATGGTTTTGATGAACTAAACCCTATTTCTTATATAATTAGTGAGTTTTGAAATCACGATTGATGTGTTTGGATTTTCTCGATGGTTTGGCGTTTGTATGCCGACATCGAGGGTTTTGGGGATGATTTATAAAGGCTACCATAGGTTTTGACCTATGTGGGATTCGTGAGTCGTTTTGGTCATGAGTCGGATTTTAATGCAATACGGTGAATTATGATATGTAGGTACCCCATGCGGACTTTGAGACGACAAGCAAGCGCGTGGCGACGTCGGCACCGGTGAGCGAGGACCAGGTGAGTAGATTTATATCTACGGGGAGAAGTCGGGTGGATGGCGTATAGCACCCCCGCAATTCGTGGTGATGTATACGAATACGTATACACACATATATATATATTGTTTGAGTATATTGATGATAATATGGATATTTGGTGTTCTTGGATGATTTAGTGTCGTGAAACCCTAGAGTAGTGGTCGCACTACACATGCACACACCAACCCATACTTGCATACTTTCTTCCTTCTTTTGTGCTTTACGGAAAATATAGTTACGTGTTCACATGGGTATGGGACTATGTGTTCACATACGGATTTGAGGATGATATTTGGGTTTGAGATGAGTCGATGGGATTTGTATTGAAGTTGTGAATTCGGTGACCTAGCAGGGTTCGTATTTGAGATACGACATGACGTTGTAGCGGTCCTGGACGTAGTGTTTCACACACGTCCATGCATACTTAGGCGGTATCAGTATTGTGCAAGACATGGGTCAGTACCCTAGACTATGATCTTGGATAAAGAGGATACTAGGTGAATAGTAGGATGAATGTGATATTGACCCGTACCCAGATTGGGATGCCGTACGACGGATTTACGTACGAGATATATTGATGATTGATCCGCACTCTCGACTTGGGATGCCTGATTATAGATATGGTATCGGATATGATATTATTGAGGCGGGATCACCGACTATACATATACAGGTATGTATATGTATCGACTCAGATGATAGGCGGTTTCCTTACTTGTAGTTCAGCTTGTTAGTTCAGCCGTATAGTTTAGTGTAGTTGCTAGATTAGATTAGACTTCTGACCTATTTCAAAAACTAACGAATCGTGGGCATTTTTAAAGACAGCTTAAGGGAATCTACGGATATTTCAAAAACGACGTATCTTTTCATAAAAACACCGTAGCCCCTATTTTCAAAACCCCACGATTCGTGTTATTTCAAAAGGCACCATTTGTAGGACTTATATTAGATTATTGCAGATTAGTTATCGTTGTGTCTAGTATTCAGCTCCCGCACATTTTTGTTGTTCGCTCTGCCTCGCATATTTATTTTGCTGCATATTCCATTATTGATATCATGCTGTTAGGACACCAGCACCATTACCGATGATGCGTATGTACCACGTACACCTACTTGCCGGCTCACACACATCTTCATCGGTAATTGCCATGTCACGTACACTTTAGAGAATATAATTGCTTGACTTAGATTGTTAGCTAGTAGTGTTGACAAGATATTAGTGTACTTCCCTTATATGCCATATTAGACATTGTAGTTATTACCTACCACTCCATGCATACTGTTATTCAGTTGTTCATGCCTAGTTCATTATCATTGACATATGCACTTGTGATGATTTCTTGAGATTTATGATATTTCTGGATTTCGGGGAAAGCCGCAAAATTTACAACTTATGATCTTTTAAAATATAAAATGTTGCGGTTTTCTAGTGATGTAAAGTGTCGTCCACCATGAGTTTGCTGTGGTTTTGGAGATCCGTGTCGAGGAGTGGAGGAACCGTCACGGGTACACGGTGGGCCCGGCATGGTACCCCGGGGCAAGAGGAATGTGGTGATGACGTTGAGCCTGGCTGGGGAGCACTACCTACCGGTGATATTACCCGACGCGTCGGATATCCGGAGGATACCGTCGTGGTCTTGAGATGGATGGTAGGGGCCGGTCCGGACTGACGGCGCCCTAGATATTGAGATTGAGACATTGATATTTCGAGACAGTGAGATTTATGTTTTGTGTCGATGCTAGACACGGTTGATACTGATTTCATTTATGATATCTCACTTTAAAAGTATAGAAATCTTACTAAATTATGAAAACAGTTTCTTCATTTACATGTATTCTGTTTTCATGCATTCATACCTCACTCATATGATATATTGCTACCTGAGGCACTGACACGGGCACATGAAATTATACTCAGGTTAGATATTACCCTAGTCATTGTTATAGGCTGCCTGTTATACTTATATTTTGAGGATATATTATGATCATTGACCTAGGTTGCGTTATTTATGCGATTTCTGTGCGTAGATGTTTTTCTATTCATGAGTTGGCAACTCATCCCCGTTGTGCCCCAGTTTCTTGCAGATTTGCCGTACAGGTTTCATTACGGCTTGCGGGCTCAGTTTCATTCGGGTGATTTGCTAGTAGGTGGGTTTACTTGTATCATACCCCCATTATTTATCTTGTATATCATTATTTTGTTGTATCTAGAATTCCATCAACCAAACATGTATTTTTGAAATAGAGACCAGTGTTGTTTATTCTTTCGACCTTAAAGTCGCTCGTTATATTTCTGGTGGTTTTGAGTTTCCTTTTGAGTTTTGATCCTCGCCGTTGGCGTTGTATATTATATTGCTTGTGTGGTTGTGACCGTCGATTGACGAAGAGCTAGGTCCCGCTTGGGGATGCCTTTTATTGATTTCGTATACTATTCATGTTGTATCCCGTTTGGGAGCCAGTATTTACAAAGGAGACTCTGCCGAAATTTTCAGTAAATTTTTGATGTTTTTAGAAACCCGCATAATTCGGCTTATGCTATTAAAACTACTTGATTTAAATTGGTTTTTCCTACTCTCTACTACTTTTCTTGGTTTGGATTTCTGGGTTTTCGGTTTGCTTAGATTACGTATGCCTCGAGACGTTCGTAGTTTAAGTGCCGGTCATGTTCCGTACTTTCGGGTCGTGACAAAGTTGGTATCAGAGCGTTAGGTTTTACCTTCGGAGCGTAGGATGACCCTTGGTTGATGGAATAGGTGACTAAAGTAGAGTGACGTACCGTTGGTATGTTCCGCGGCATATTTACTGTTGGAGATAGTGCCCTCAGAGTCAATTATTGGATCACAGGCACGTGATTGCAATGATTGAGGGAGGACCTATCCCGGGACGACAGTCTTACTCGAGATGATAGTATGCTATCTGGTTTACCTTTATCATCGTGTACTGCTTTAGGCGACCTGACATGTCGCTATTGCACGTTGATAGAGCCCCTAGGATTCTTGCTTGACTACCGGCAGTATGAGGGCGATCATATACGTGGGAGCTGGTAGTCTATAAGCACATCTTTAAAAGGTCCCTAGTCGTAGGAGTTTCGAGACAGGGCATCAATACTCCAGTGTAGACTAGTGTATACAGTCGAGACCCCGACGAGGGGCGGTGGCCGGTCTCACAAGCCACTGGTGTCAGTTGGTTCACCTAAGATGTATACAGGTGCTCATTGGGTTATGAGTACACCGGACAGGACTCGCCGGGAACATGCTAGTTGGTCTTATACCTAACGCCAGATAGCAGTTCCCAGGTGACATGTGTACAGGTTAGTTCATCGACCTGGGGATCGTCATTTGTCTCGTGTGAGTTCCCACTGTACTTTGATTACTACCCTACCACGGCTCAAAGGAGTCGTGCAAACAGGTTTTAGTTGGGTACAGTCCCGAGCCACATGGAGGCAGTGAGCGGATCTTTAGGGGTTCGTCTCTCCCGGTATTGGGGGTGAGGTCGCGCTGTGTCTAGGAGAGCCATTACACGAAGACCTTGGCCAAGGCAGGAGATTTACTGGTAAGTATTCCAGTAGTATCTCAGGGTGTTCTGGGCTACACTCCGACACGACTTGTACCGCTTTTGGGGGTCTGACTTTTACCAACCCCCTTGGCCCGCCATGCGATGCTCATAGACGAACGGACCGGACTGTACGGATATTGTCACTGACAGGCTCAGTTGGGTGTCGGGGTGAGCTTCCTCATCGACGTCCCTTTTGGTCAATAGCAGGTGGTCCGTCACGTATTGGCTTATACCTCTGACGTGCTAGTGGTTAAATCCACAGCCATAGTATTGACGAGTCTTTAGAGTCCACCACACTTTCAGTTACTCAGCTTTCGGGCGAAACGCTGTAGAGGCCGTATGGAGATATGGCAGGGTCTGATCAGATACGTGCGGTATTGCACGGATCAGGATCGGACGGTTTTGTACTAGTGGCCGTATAGTTATATGGCAGCGTTCGATCAGATACGTGCGGTATTGCACGCATCAGGATCGGACGGATATTACTAGCCGGCTTTGGCTTAAGCCGGTCCTAGTTTAGTACAGTGTAGATTTTGTCTCATTGCATTTGTATCCGGACGGAATACAAATGCCGGTGTGTATGCACAGTGTGGGGTTTTCCTGTAATTTATTACGGGACCAGTTTTCTAGAGTTGCCATTTTGTTTTCCGTTCCGGCCGATTTTCCTTTGTTCTTTCCCGGCCGGACTTTTTCGATGGAGGGGGTAATTTGCAGTTTTGCAAATTACACTTTGTGGAGGATTTATTTGCATAAGGGTTGACATGATAAGCATCTTTGCTTTTCATGATTTGATGAGATTAGAAATGATTTGAGGTTGATGTAAGTTTTGTGATAATTATGTTTGGATGTGGTCACCCTCCTCCTTTTACTACACTCACCTCCCTCTTGCTTCATATTGTTTTCCTCCACCATTTCTAAAGAGGGGAGATTATTATCATGGTTGAAAAAAAGAAAGAGAGAAGAAAAAAAAGAGAAGAAGAGAGAGCTTCATCTTTGAGAGAGGTTTTCATTCTTGATCTCATTCCATGCCAAGAAAAATGCAAGCACCATTTTTCTTATCTTTATTTCCTCCATCCTCTTCAAATGGCAACCAACCCCAAAGTGAGACATACATTCTACATTCACTCCCTACAGCATATCTTGAGCATGTCGAGTAGCCGGCTTCATGCGCGAGTTGCCTCGGTATTTAGGTGGGAGCCCGTAAAAGTACCCGGCTTCGTGGTGCCCTTTCCGACGAGGAGGAGACGGACGGAGATCCCGCGAGGAGATCGGAGTGGAGATGAAGACCGGAGGACTCGGATCGTATGGTATACTTCTCTACCCCCTCTCTAGATAGCTTAGACTAGTTTAATGGCACGATCCGGGGTTTAGTGCGCGGTGGTGCCGGTTTGCAAAGTCCGCAAAATTTAAGTTTACCACCGTTTCCGCGTTTGGCCGTCGGATTGACGGCCGGGGCGCCGCCGTGCACTTACAGTGGTATCAGAGCCTCGCCATTAACATAGTCTAGCTTGGTGTAATGTGTTTTTCTGTTTCGATCGATCGAATGTTCCAAAACTGCATTTTAGTTCGAATCAGTTTCTGTTGAAAATTTTTGGTCTCGAAAAATTTTTCAGGTTGTAAAATATTGATGTACTGGAAAATCTAAGAGTTCTGTAAAAATTTGAAGAAGTAACTCCACAGTGGGAGCGCGGAAGCGCCGCGAAAACCCCATTCCCGCGGCCCTTCCGCCGCGCACTATTCACATCACTTCACCATTTTTTTTCAGAGGTCTTCTGGGCTTAAAATATGGGTTTTGGAATATTAAAATTGGGCCCAGGATTTCTGTGAGTGCTACAGTTTTGATTGAGGGCCCACTTGTTAATTTTTGATCGATCGGATATTTTAAACACATTTTTCACAGTATTTACATTATATCTGCGACCGTGAATGTCACTCGATCGGTAAATCCGGTCTAACTGCTATAGCCCGGTTAGACGGATTTGCGAACGTGACTTTCACGTTGATGTTCTATGTTTATGCTGTGATGTTACGGATCGGTCGTGGGGGATAGCCTGGATGCAATGCTAGTACAGTTGTGGTGGTATTATGTACATTTGATATTGCGGGGCGAGCGTCCGACATGTGGACTGCCGTCACTGCCTGATTGTATTATTCTTTTGGGGCACGACCTGGTTGCGGTCGATGTACCCTGTGTATGTATATTTTACTTTCTGTACTAGGATTACCCCGCGGTGGGGTGCACGGATAGCCGGGTTCTGGAGGGCAACAAGCCCGCATCTCATGGCATTGGGATGGAGGGGGCTTCACTCTGGGATTGGCGGGCTATTCGCCGCACTCGTAGGGGGTACAGGTTGACCCAGGAGGGGTGCCCAAGTTGCCGGATTCCGTGGAGTGCTGGGTGGTCCATTCACGGTGCTGAAGGGGGCTGCCTCGCTTCAGGTTTTGGCGGGTAACTTGCCGCGCCCGTAGGGGTCTAGGATTTCATTACACAGGCTATCCACACGACCAGGGGAACGTCGGGTTTCAGTAGTGGCTCTGTGAAACCCGGGGATCCCAGATATCTGTATTGTTCTGTGATGCTGTACATTTCTGTGATGTTGCATTTCTTTTCACGCCTTGAGCGAAATATAATATATTGGTATATATATTAGTAGATGTTGTATATGTTTTTCATCCGCGCTAGTCCAGTCCCCGCTCTGTCGTTAGTAAGCTAACCTAACGGGTAATGATGGGACCCAGTGGCGAATGCTGATGGCATATACGTACATCAGTATATTTTCGTTCTTTTTGGTGTGATTAATTGATGGGACTGCGTTGATTTGGATCAATGCAAGTTAAACAAACCTAATCTGATGTTGTTGGAACACTTTTTCAAAAAGCTGTTATTGCAAGGACGTTCACTTTTGTTTTGCATCGTGGTATTCATTTGGAATATCCTGCTCCTCAGTCGACGAGGCAAGGGCCGAGATCCCTTCACCGGGAGTGACCCCTTGGACAAAAAGTTTGCGTCAGGTCATTAACTTCACTATAGCCGATTACTTTTGCTTTGCATCGCGGTATTCAGTTGGAATATCCTGCACCTCATTCTACGGGGAAAGAGTCGAGATCCCTTCACCGGGAGTGATCTCTTTAGTAAAGGTTTTCGTCACTATATTTTCTAAAAAGCTATCCGTTCCTTCAACGATATCAAGTTCATTACGTTAAAGGTTTTCGCCAGAAACCATTCGTAGCCCTCCGTCGTTTCATATGGGTAGTCAATAGTATTCAAGCTGTGTTTGTTGGCCAAAGTCAAGGCACAGTGTTTGGTAGCTGTTGGTTATTCATATGCAGCATAGATAGATGCGTTGTTTTGGAACAGTCGTATAGCCTTGTTGGCCAAAGTCAAGGGCTTGTGCGGGTGGATTCGAATCAACCTGGAGAATGACGGGTAGAACTTGACATGTGACTTATGATTTGTTGGCCAAAGTCAAGGTCATAAGAGCATGGGGCAGAAATCACATCGGGAGTTTCAAAAGTACTGAAACTTGCCAGATATGCGCATACCTTCTGGAGTGTGATGACGTGAGCGGATTCCGTCACGTTATCATGCGATGAGAGTTGGATCCCGATTCCCACTGATGAGTTGGTTTACTCCTCGGGTGACCCCGACTAATTCTTCTTTCAGGTTTGGAGAAGAATTTGAGGTACAGTGGGAGGTTTCCTGATTAGAAAAAGTGACAACCATTCTGATCTAGGTTAGAGTGCACGCTGAGTGTTTCTTTTCTCTCTCTCTTTGGCAGCGACCTTTGACCCGACCCTAGACTATGACTCAGTGACCAAGTTGACCGAACCTACTTAACACTGGCTTTTGGATTGTCAGAGTTGCGAACCTCATTGCCACTCCTACTTTTACCCTTTTCTCCAGGACACCCCGTATTACTACGAACGTCCACTTCCATTGGACAAAACCATCGTATGGTTAGATACGAACTCGAAGGAATTCGAGGATGGTTTCCGGTTCTGGAGAAAACGAATAGGATTATTCAGTTGTCTTTTCCTTTTTGCCTCCTCTCAAGTTACGAGTACTCCTTGGTTTAGGAGTAGTACACCTATTACGCAAATTGGATAGTCTTCTTCCAAACCATAGGCTGGTGCCGACCGGTAGGGAATGAAGAAAACCAGTTAGCCTAAACGGTGTACAGAAGGTATTAAGATTAAGACAAAGCAAGGGATTAGTAAGAGGGCAAAGTAAATTGCGACTGCTATTCACGACCAAACCAAGTATTTCTTCGCCAATCCTAAATCACCTTTGTATTTCTCCAGGACACTCCGTATCACTACGAAGATCCCATTTTATTGGATAATCCATCGTATGGTTATATACGAACTCGAAAGGAACTTGTTCCAGTTCGGGGATGGATCCTGGTTCAGGAGAAATAGGAATAAAGTACATTCAGGTGTCTTTTATCTTCACCTTCTCTCGCGATGCGAGTGTTCCTAGGATTAGGACAGTACACCCTTTATGCTTTTTGGATAGTCTTCTTCCAAACCATAGGCTGGTGCCGAACGGTAGGGAAGGAAGAAAACCATTTGGCCTAAAGGGGTGTACAGAAGGTAATGACTAAAGACATATGAAGGGATTTGGAGAGGTGGCAAAGAATTATACGGTTATAGTTGTGAATCTGGATAATGGATGAGGCATTACTAGGAATACCAGGATACCCCAACGAAACATTTCAATGTTTCAGTTTCACTGTGTACTGTTAATGGAAAACTGATTTCCCGATTAGACACTTACTCCAGGGTATGTATTTACCAGGTATGATTCTCACATCTGTTTGGTTTTACAGATGATGAGTGGGAGTAAGTTATTGGGAATTGGGTGATCATCCTCATTATATCGGAATTCGTTGAAATTGGTGATATTTGAGGATGCCACCCGGGTTGTTTGCCGGTCGGCAAATATTTGGTTTTGAATATCCGCTGTTGTGCACCAATTTCAAATTGATATATCTGTACGTCTATTTTCATAGAGTGAGATATACCTTTTGATATTATGTCGATGACATTTACCTATATCAGTGGATGGTTAGGTAAGGAGCATTAAACAGCGGTGTAATTCTTCTTAACCATAAATACAGTTTTCAACCTACAACACACAGTGAAAGAGTTGTTAGACTCAGCGGACTTATACAGAGTATTGTATGTTGTCCAGTGTCCATTAGGACAGAGGGGTTGGTCCTCATACTATATTCAGTTTACCTTTGACTTCTCTAGTTCTTAGACATGTGTTTCGTAGAAACACAGGGTCTAAGTTTTGAGGAGTTATAGGTATTTGAATAGAGTAGAGAACCAGGTGTAGCAAGTATCGGGATTCTTCAAAGTGATCGAAGATGTAGATACTTGTGTATGGTATTCAGTTGATAGTAATGATAAAGAGAAATTGCTTCTCTTTCAGGTTACTCATAATTGGAAGCATTCCTAAGTTGAGTAACGCTGATCGGCCTCCTTCCATTTAGTTGACATGCACTGGAGATAGCTGCATGATTTGAATCTGGTTCAATTAAATCAGCGCCTCTGGTTCTATATTGGATGTAGAACAGTTCATATCTTAACGTTGTTAAGGTACGGGGAGTTGTCCAGCTTATGATTAAAACCAGACTCTGGATAACTCAAAGCACGTTTCTGTAATGGCTGTTTGTGGGTTGACCCAGGCTATGACGAGGGTTGATTTTCTACCATCTTGACTCGCCACAGTTTTAACAAAAATGGATTTTTTCAAAAACAGCAGTGGGAGTATGGTAGAACTGGAAGTGATTCCAGAACCGCAAACGATTACTGAAGATTTGATAAGGAACCTAAAGATTCAATCTGAATTGACATTCCATTGGCCACTCCGCAGATAAGGTGGGTAACTTCAGGCACCCGAGAGGTACTTCGGTAGCCTCAAGGACGGTGACAGGGAAGTTCTTGTTTACCCACACTTGCCATTGTTGTTGTTTCAGGCCGCGAAACCCGGCAGGAGGATGAGTATAGCGTCGTTCTAAACTAGCTTTAGAAGTGCACGTCTATATGACTCTGCCAGAGGGTTGTCGTAGTCAGTGGGAGCAGCGGAAGCATTGGTGGACATCAGGCTTATGTCTATTTATAGACTAAAGCAGATGTAGCGGAGATAGATCATCCATTTCTGATGTGACAGTCATAGGTTTGACGTCATCAGAATAGGGGATGGATCTGTTGAGAAGGTAGTAGGAAGTGATATTCCTATACTACGATCGGTTAGACTTTGGTCGTCACACAGTGGTTTCTCCACACAGGACTTGGATATATATCAGACATTCTGGTTACTAGATCTATGGTTTTAGATCTAGATTTGGGTGGTTTCCTAATCTGGGTACCTTGACAGCATTCTATGAGTATTTAGAATGGACGACTCCTGGCATGGTGGTGTACCTGCAGGTAATGGAGTCACCATCTCTAAAGGTGTCTTACAGACTAAAGGGGAGAGGGATATTCATGATTGGCAGATCATTTGCTTAGGCTATTGAGTCAATCATGAGATGTCAAGTGCCACACCAGATGTTGTTCTTGCACTACATGCAATAAGTTAATATTGATCCAATCCTGGAGAAACATTCGGAGGCAGTTTTAGAACATAAGTGGCTGTTTTAGGGATATGATAACGAAAGCCCCATTCGGGAAACAGTTATCATTCCAGGCTTCCAAGGTGACCTGGACGACAAGGAGGTTGTCAGAGTTATAGTTTTCCTTCAGACGAGGGGCAGTATTTTGGACAGGTGATCCAAGGCAATACTGAGGGTGGCATGTCGCAGGATACTGATTAAGTTCAGTTGAAGATACAGTCTAAGAAGTTTGGATTTGGAGTTCATTTATGAGCTACGTCCCATCAGACATCCAGACATTCTAAGGCAGGTATTGCTCATTTCGGGAGATGGCTTTCTCCGCGAACTTGAGATATAGAGAGACATAGAAAGAAACTTCTAGGCGGATCCACTCACTGAGGCTATTCCTCGACCGCAATAGTTTCACAAACGGGATTTGTGAGACTGACTAGTAGAGGAGTTGGGTGTTCGGTATCACACGGGCTGTGAGTATGCGACATCGCAATAATTAGCCTTGAGTGCAAGTGGGAGATTGTTGGAGATAGTGCCCTCAGAGTCAATTATTGGATCACAGGCACGTGATTGCAATGATTGAGGGAGGACCTATCCCGGGACGACAGTCTTACTCGAGATGATAGTATGCTATCTGGTTTACCTTTATCATCGTGTACTGCTTTAGGCGACCTGACATGTCGCTATTGCACGTTGATAGAGCCCCTAGAATTCTTGCTTGACTACCGGCAGTATGAGGGCGATCATATACGTGGGAGCTGGTAGTCTATAAGCACATCCTTAAAAGGTCCCTAGTCGTAGGAGTTTCGAGACAGGGCATCGATACTCCAGAGTAGACTAGTGTATACAGTCGAGACCCCGACGAGGGGCGGTGGCCGGTCTCACAAGCCACTGGTGTCAGTTGGTTCACCTAAGATGTATACAGGTGCTCATTGGGTTATGAGTACACCGGACAGGACTCGCCGGGAACATGCTAGTTGGTCTTATACCTGACGCCAGATAGCAGTTCCCAGGTGACATGTGTACAGGTTAGTTCATCGACCTGGGGATCGTCATTTGTCTCGTATGAGTTCCCACTATACTTTGATTACTACCCTACCACGGCTCAAAGGAGTCGTGCAAACAGGTTTTAGTTGGGTACAGTCCCGAGCCATATGGAGGCAGTGAGCGGATCTTTAGGGGTTCGTCTCTCCCGGTATTGGGGGTGAGGTCGCGCTGTGTCTAGGAGAGCCATTACACGAAGACCTTGGCCAAGGCAGGAGATTTACTGGTAAGTATTCCAGTAGTATCTCAGGGTGTTCTGGGCTACACTCCGACACGACTTGTACCGCTTTTGGGGGTCTGACTTTTACCAACCCCCTAGGCCCGCCATGCGATGCTCATAGACGAACGGACCGGACTGTACGGATATTGTCACTGACAGGCTCAGTTGGGTGTCGGGGTGAGCTTCCTCATCGACGTCCCTTTTGGTCAATAGCAGGTGGTCCGTCACGTATTGGCTTATACCTCTGACGTGCTAGTGGTTAAATCCACAGCCATAGTATTGACGAGTCTTTAGAGTCCACCACACTTTCAGTTACTCAGCTTTCGGGCGAAACGCTGTAGAGGCCGTATGGAGATATGGCAGGGTCTGATCAGATACGTGCGGTATTGCACGGATCAGGATCGGACGGTTTTGTACTAGTGGCCGTATAGTTATATGGCAGCGCTCGATCAGATACGTGCGGTATTGCACGCATCAGGATCGGACGGATATTACTAGCCGGCTTTGGCTTAAGCCGGTCCTAGTTTAGTACAGTGTAGATTTTGTCTCATTGCATTTGTATCCGGACGGAATACAAATGTTGGTGTGTATGCACAGTGTGGGGTTTTCCTGTAATTTATTACGGGACCAGTTTTCTAGAGTTGCCATTTTGTTTTCCGTTCCGGCCGGTTTTCCTTTGTTCTTTCCCGGCCGGACTTTTTCGATGGAGGGGGTAATTTGCAGTTTTGCAAATTACACTTTGTGGAGGATTTATTTGCATAAGGGTTGACATGATAAGCATCTTTGCTTTTCATGATTTGATGAGATTAGAAATGATTTGAGGTTGATGTAAGTTTTGTGATAATTATGTTTGGATGTGGTCACCCTCCTCCTTTTACTACACTCACCTCCCTCTTGCTTCATATTGTTTTCCTCCACCATTTCTAAAGAGGGGAGATTATTATCATGGTTGAAAAAAAGAAAGAGAGAAGAAGAAAAGAGAAGAAGAGAGAGCTTCATCTTTGAGAGAGGTTTTCATTCTTGATCTCATTCCATGCCAAGAAAAATGCAAGCACCATTTTTCTTATCTTTGTTCCCTCCATCCTCTTCAAATGGCAACCAACCCCAAAGTGAGACATACATTCTACATTCACTCCCTACAGCATATCTTGAGCATGTCGAGTAGCCGGCTTCATGCGCGAGTTGCCTCGGTATTGAGGTGGGAGCCCGTAAAAGTACCCGGCTTCGTGGTGCCCTTTCCGACGAGGACGAGACGGACGGAGATCCCGCGAGGAGATCGGAGTGGAGATGAAGACCGGAGGACTCGGATCGTATGGTATACTTCTCTACCCCCTCTCTAGATAGCTTAGACTAGTTTAATGGCACGATCCGGGGTTTAGTGCGCGGTGGTGCCGGTTTGCAAAGTCCGCAAAATTTAAGTTTACCACCGTTTCCGCGTTTGGCCGTCGGATTGACGGCCGGGGCGCAGCCGTGCACTTACATTTACGACACGCCACTCCACTTAAGAAGCCTTAGGATGTACATTTCCTTGTTCAGTATTATATTCCTTCCTGATCTAGCCTCGTCGGTACCAGTTTGGTTTTGCTGCCACGATTACGGGCAGGGAGAGCTACGGCTAGAGTTGCGGTCAGCACGAGCTCGGCACGAACGAGGACTGACCAGGGCATGATTCCGGTGACACCCGATTGTGGAGAGGTGTCTTTTGACTGTGTTTCCGCACCACGAGCGTTTGGCGGATCGCCTTTATGAGGTTACTTGGATGTGTTGATCGATATTAGAGGATTGAGCCAGTGATAGAGGCCAGCCAGATCTTGATGACCGTTGATGTGTTGCTTATTCATGATGATCGAGGCACTGTTCAGCGTGCAGACGAGCGAGCCAGATATTGCCGCGAACGATGAGGTATTGCCCCAGATACTGGAGTTAGTGCAGAACTAGTTGTACTAAGAGATGATAGAAGGTCGCTAGTCATCGTGGATGAATGACTAGGACATGTGAATCGTTCGCCTAACCCGATGCGAGGTCATCAGATAGATTGATTCCAGCTAGAGACGACTTCACGCGGAGACGTTGGGAGTCGACAGAGACGATCGAATGTCAGAAACCTATTATTCCAAGTTTAAAGTAGTCGGAAAGACATGCAGGCAATTCTATGGTCCCTCTAGAAGAATGAAACCCTAACTCGACTTAATGACCGTGTGAAAGCCTTTGAACCTTCGGGTTTGCGGCAGTTCTACGGCGCCATTAGTGAGGCTTGGGTTTGCCCTTCTACGGCTGGACCACCGATGCTGTGGTATGTACTCGATACTATTAAACTGTGCCCAAGAGGTTGAGCTCTTGGGGGATTATGAGGTTTTGACGACTCGATCGGATGGCTCGACTTAATTCGGATGCTAGGTGGTGAGATGCATTCTTGGGAGACTCCAGATACGAGGATAGCCGTTAGAGCTCAATCCATGCAGCCGCGACGAGACGAGTCCAAAGCAGACGACATTAAAGAAAAGTGAAGTAAGTGGTTCGTACCAGATCTAGATGAGATGGCGTTCCACTCCGCCGACATCAGAGATGCGATGCGCATGCCGAGGTAGAATACTGGATATACCTTCCAGAAGGAGTCGCGATGGGTATGCAGCCGTTACAGAGCAAGATGCAGATATAGGAAAGGACAATGACTTCCGGACAGTTGGCAGAGATGAGACATGGAAGAGACCGTGAGCAGGATTCCTTCCAGGACACTGCTACAATGATACTTGCACCCAGGATCAGATGTGTCACGTACATTTAGAGAGCCAGAGGCCGACGCCAGTGATATGCTGTCTTACGAGTGGTCGCGATGATTGACCGAGAGATGACCAGAGGAGTGCTAGAACGGAATCGTCCCCGTTAGCACACCTGACAGGGCCGATGAGCCGATGGACCGAAAGATTGGTAATTCACAGTGAAGACCTTGACCCAGGAGTGGTCATGGTTACGCACACCAGCAGGACAGAGTACATGATCATCGACGAGACGTCCCACTAGTGACCGCGACAGTTGGCCGAGATTCTTAGAGAACGCACTTGAGCGGTACTGTTCCGCCATTATTGATTACGATGTTTTGGGTGATTTATTCGTATGATTTGATTTTGATGATTGAGGATTTACGATCTTTGCACAGTGTTGCACTTGATATCGTTTCGTTCTTTAGTTTCACATGTTTGTGATTTTACGGTTTTAAACAGTTGAGTTGGTTTTGTGCATATGCACGCACACGATTTGGTTCCTGCACTCTGTATAGTTTATATATGCTTGCAGTGCAGTGATACGCCGTTTGTGCACTTAGATGCACTGGACTTCGATTTCGATTGTGATACTCGATATTTGTTTTGTGCACCTGAGTGATTTTGCGCACGTTCGGCGCTTGATATTGGATTTCATGATTTCGTGCACGATGGATGCACCTGATTTAGATTTTCGCGCATGTTGAGCGCATGTCTTGAGATGCGATTTTGGTGCACACCAGATGCACTAAATCGAGATTTTTCGTGCATGTCAGATGCACCTGATTTTGCTGTCAGGCACATACGTTGCCTACGACAGATGTTTCGTGCACACCCGATGCACTTAGATGTTGTTTCTGTGCGCATGTATGGCATATTCATGGATTTTGATTTCCGTGCGCACCAGACGCACGCAGCATTCATGTGCATATTTTGGGGATTGATTTCGTATAGAGCAGTACGTTTTTATGATATTGCTATGTGTTTCCGTACTGAGCAGGGCTAGTCAGAGGACAGTACCTGAATACATTTAGCATGCATTGATAGTTATTGAAGGGATTTCCAAAAAGCGAGCTATAGCCTCAGTATTTACCTACGTGTCTGATATGACACGAAATGTTTAAAACAAGGAGACCCTTCTAAATTGTTTCCAAAACGGCGGAATGTACATTTCAAACAAAAGTATATATGTATATAGTTATTTTCTTATGGTAGACGTCCGCCACTGTGCAGTGATATACGCGTTGCACAGCGACTTAAAGAGATTTGGCATGCATTTCCTTCAGATACTTACAGATATAGATTCGATATTTACATTCATAGTTTCGAGTTATATCATATTGGTTTTGATTTGGATTTGGCATTGATGTCTTCTCCACGACTCCGATGATCGCGGGATGCTTGGAGGAGTTTTGATTTGAGTTATATACTCATTTTTCAAGCGCATGCGCTGCGCTACGATTTGTTTTATGTATTTACAATTTCGGAGCCCCGACGACTTGATGGTTTTTCTTAGATGTTTTAGTAATTGGGGGAGTTTGAATTTAAATTCGGGGACCGAATTTCCTTAAGGGGGGAAGATTGTAACGTTTTGAAAATCGTTTCGGTGAAATTTCAAAAAAATCGGTAAAATAAGGGGGTTTTCTGTAAAAAGTCAAAAATACAAATATCTTATTATAAAAATTAAATATACATATTCTAACTATGTAATTGCTATTATTTGGTGTTTATTGAGCCGCTGGTGAAATTTCAAATTTTCTGAAAAAAATATTATTTTATTATTATTTAAGCCGTCACTAATACATTTAATTAGGGAAAATTACAAATTGGAATGAGTTGAAACAAATTTTGTGCATCATAAAACATTAAATAAAAATTTATCATATGGTTTTTGGAACGAAATCATTTGCCAAAACGGTTTAGAAATTATTGAAGAAAAAAGGCTTTTTTTTAGCATAAATGGATGTTTGGGGTATTGTATTTATCATTTTTCACCACCCAACACCCGTACCCACACCCACACACACCCATTTCCTCTACCCCTTTGCTGAATTCAGCAGCCCCCCACTCATCTCCACACTTAAAACTCAAAACAAACAAAGAAAAGAAAAGGAAAAATAAAGGAAAAGATGTTAAGTGTTGACTTGAAGTATGGCTTTCTTTGACCCTTTCATTCAACACCTCTCTCTCTCTCCTCATCCCCCCCCCCCCATTTTGGCCGAAACTTGCTCCTTCCCACTGCAGCAGTTTTCCCCCCCTCTTCTCCCTCTCTTATCATCACAAAAAATCCACAAAATGCTTCAAAATTTACACAAAATCAAAGCTAAATTCAAATCCAACACTTACCCATTTTTCTTTAGCCCATCTAGCATGGATTTTGGGGCATAGAAGCTAATTTGGGAGGCTATGATGCATGTTAATCTACAAGTCTTGGAGGTATAATCTTATCTAGTGGTTAATTTGTTGGTATTGTTTTCATAAGCTAAGTAGTTAAATGTAAACTTGGGTTCTAATTTCAAGTGGAAATTATTAAGTGAGTGTTTGGAAAATTCTAGATTAGGGTTGTGAATTTAAGTTGGGGTTCTTGTAATTGATCATGGGATAATTGAGTAGTTTAACATGTTGTTGTTATGCCAAAACTAATCTAGTTGGTAGTTTATACTTTTGTTAAATTCAAATTTGTATTAATTATGTAATTTGCAAACTAGGTTTTAGTGAAATACATATAAAATTGAGATTTAAAATGTAATTAAGATTTTGATGACCTTATTAGCATTTTAATTTGTTGTTTAGCGACTTTGATCGTGCAAAACCATGCTTAATTGATAAATTGTGAATTTTACCTTGAAAAGTGTTAAAATCGATATTTGTTGCAAACTTGAAATTTGAGTTAATGCTAATTCGTGAGATTAAAAATATGGAGGTGATTTGTATGACCTAATTATGATATTAAGTGAGCATTTTGGTCATTAGAATCGTCAAAATATTTAGTTTGGGTAAAACATCAAGTTTTGAACCGAAATGGGAATTTATGCTAACTAGGTTTTTGGAAAATAAAACGAATTGTTTAATTTTATGGTTTTGATGAACTAAACCCTATTTCTTATATAATTAGTGAGTTTTGAAATCACGATTGATGTGTTTGGATTTTCTCGATGGTTTGGCGTTTGTACGCCGACATCGAGGGTTTTGGGGATGATTTATAAAGGCAACCATAGGTTTTGACCTATGTGGGATTCGTGAGTCGTTTTGGTCATGAGTCGGATTTTAATGCAATACGGTGAATTATGATATGTAGGTACCCCATGCGGACTTTGAGACGACAAGCAAGCGCGTGGCGACGTCGGCACCGGTGAGCGAGGACCAGGTGAGTAGATTTATATCTACGGGGAGAAGTCGGGTGGATGGCGTATAGCACCCCCGCAATTCGTGGTGATGTATACGAATACGTATACACACATATATATATATATATATTGTTTGAGTATATTGATGATAATATGGATATTTGGTGTTCTTGGATGATTTAGTGTCGTGAAACCCTAGAGTAGTGGTCGCACTACACATGCACACACCAACCCATACTTGCATACTTTCTTCCTTCTTTTGTGCTTTACGGAAAATATAGTTACGTGTTCACATGGGTATGGGACTATGTGTTCACATACGGATTTGAGGATGATATTTGGGTTTGAGATGAGTCGATGGGATTTGTATTGAAGTTGTGAATTCGGTGACCTAGCAGGGTTCGTATTTGAGATACGACATGACGTTGTAGCGGGTCCTGGACGTAGTGTTTCACACACGTCCATGCATACTTAGGCGGTATCAGTATTGTGCAAGACATGGGTCAGTACCCTAGACTATGATCTTGGATAAAGAGGATACTAGGTGAATAGTAGGATGAATGTGATATTGACCCGTACCCAGATTGGGATGCCGTACGACGGATTTACGTACGAGCTATATTGATGATTGATCCGCACTCTCGACTTGGGATGCCTGATTATAGATATGGTATCGGATATGATATTATTGAGGCGGGATCACCGACTATACATATACAGGTATGTATATGTATCGACTCAGATGATAGGCGGTTTCCTTACTTGTAGTTCAGCTTGTTAGTTCAGCCGTATAGTTTAGTGTAGTTGCTAGATTAGATTAGACTTCTGACCTATTTCAAAAACTAACGAATCGTGGGCATTTTTAAAGACAGCTTAAGGGAATCTACGGATATTTCAAAAACGACGTATCTTTTCATAAAAACACTGTAGCCCCTATTTTCAAAACCCCACGATTCGTGTTATTTCAAAAGGCACCATTTGTAGGACTTATATTAGATTATTGCAGATTAGTTATCGTTGTGTCTAGTATTCAGCTCCCGCACATTTTTGTTGTTCGCTCTGCCTCGCATATTTATTTTGCTGCATATTCCATTATTGATATCATGCTGTTAGGACACCAGCACCATTACCGATGATGCGTATGTACCACGTACACCTACTTGCCGGCTCACACACATCTTCATCGGTAATTGCCATGTCACGTACACTTTAGAGAATATAATTGCTTGACTTAGATTGTTAGCTAGTAGTGTTGACATGATATTAGTGTACTTCCCTTATATGCCATATTAGACATTGTAGTTATTACCTACCACTCCATGCATACTGTTATTCAGTTGTTCATGCCTAGTTCATTATCATTGACATATGCACTTGTGATGATTTCTTGAGATTTATGATATTTCTGGATTTCGGGGAAAGCCGCAAAATTTACAACTTATGATCTTTTAAAATATAAAATGTTGCGGTTTTCTAGTGATGTAAAGTGTCGTCCACCATGAGTTTGCTGTGGTTTTGGAGATCCGTGTCGAGGAGTGGAGGAACCGTCATGGGTACACGGTGGGCCCGGCATGGTACCCCGGGGCAAGAGGAATGTGGTGATGACGTTGAGCCTGGCTGGGGAACACTACCTACCGGTGATATTACCCGACGCGTCGGATATCCGGAGGATACCGTCGTGGTCTTGAGATGGATGGTAGGGGCCGGTCCGGACTGACGGCGCCCTAGATATTGAGATTGAGACATTGATATTTCGAGACAGTGAGATTTATGTTTTGTGTCGATGCTAGACACGGTTGATACTGATTTCATTTATGATACCTCAATTTAAAAGTATAGAAATCTCACTAAATTATGAAAACAGTTTCTTCATTTACATGTATTCTGTTTTCATGCATTCATACCTCGCTCATATGATATATTGCTACCTGAGGCACTGACACGGGCACATGAAATTATACTCAGGTTAGATATTACCCTAGTCATTGTTATAGGCTGCCTGTTATACTTATATTTTGAGGATATATTATGATCATTGACCTAGGTTGCGTTATTTATGCGATTTCTGTGCGTAGATGTTTTTCTATTCATGAGTTGGCAACTCATCCCCGTTGTGCCCCAGTTTCTTGCAGATTTGCCGTACAGGTTTCATTACGGCTTGCGGGCTCAGTTTCATTTGGGTGATTTGCTAGTAGGTGGGTTTACTTGTATCATACCCCCATTATTTATCTTGTATATCATTATTTTGTTGTATCTAGAATTCCATCAACCAAACATGTATTTTTGAAATAGAGACCAGTGTTGTTTATTCTTTCGACCTTAGAGTCGCTCGTTATATTTCTGGTGGTTTTGAGTTTCCTTTTGAGTTTTGATCCTCGCCGTTGGCGTTGTATATTATATTGCTTGTGTGGTTGTGACCGTCGATTGACGAAGAGCTAGCTCCCGCTTGGGGATGCCTTTTATTGATTTCGTATACTATTCATGTTGTATCCCGTTTGGGAGCCAGTATTTACAAAGGAGACTCTGCCGAAATTTTCAGTAAATTTTTGATGTTTTTAGAAACCCGCATAATTCGGCTTATTCCATTAAAACTACTTGATTTAAATTGGTTTTTCCTACTCTCTACTACTTTTCTTGGTTTGGATTTCTGGGTTTTCGGTTTGCTTAGATTACGTACGCCTCGAGACGTTCGTAGTTTAAGTGCCGGTCATGTTCCGTACTTTCGGGTCGTGACAACATGGTAGACCCGGTAAGGTACCCCGGGGCATGAAGCGCGTGATGATGACGATGTGAGCCTGGCAGGGGAGCACTACCTACCGGTGATTTTATCCGACGCGTCGGATATCCGGAGGATACCGTCGTGGTCTTGAGATGGATGGTAGGGGCCAGTCTGGACTGATGGCGCCCTAGACATTGTGATTGAGACATTGAGATTTTGGGATATTGAGGTACAGAGATTGTGATACAGAGATATCGAGATATTTGGACACTTGTTTTGTGTCGATGCTGGGCACTGTTTTATGCTGATTTCATTTATGGTACCTCACTTTTAAAATACAGAAATCTCACTGATTTATGAAAGCAGTTTTCTTCAGTATATGCATTCTCTTTCATGCATCCATACATCATCCATATGATACATTGCTACCTGAGGCCCTGACACGGGCACATGGAATTACACTCGGGTTAGATATTTACCCTAGCCTTGTTATAGGCTGCATGTTATATATATAATTGAGGATATATTATGATCATTGACCTAGGTTACGTTATTTATGCGATTTCTTTTCGTAGATGTTTTTCTATTCACGAGTTGGCAACTCACCCCCGTTGTGCCCCAGTTTCTTGCAGGTTTGCCGTACATGTTTCATTACGGCTTTGCGGGCATAGTTTCCTTCAGGTGATTTGCTAGTAGGTGGGTTTACTTGTACCGTACCCCCCATTATATATCTTGTATATCATTATTCCGTTGTATCTAGAAGTTCCATCAACCAAATATGTATTTATTTTGAGATAGAGACCAGTGATGTTATTCTTTCGACCTTAGAGTCGCGCGTTATATTTCTATGGATTTCTTGTGGTCTTGAGTTTCCTTTTGAGTTTTTGATCCTCGTCATTGGCGTTGTATATTATATTGCTGGTGTGGTTGTGACCGTCGATTGACGAAGAGCTAGCTCCCTCTTGGGGATGCCTTTTATTGATTTCGTATACTATTCATGTTGTATCCCGTTTGGGAGTCAGTTTTTACAAAGGAGACTCTGCCGAAATTTTCAGTGAATATTTGATGTTTTTAAAACCGCATAATTCAGCTTATGGTATTAAAACTACTTGATTTAAATCGGTTTTCCTTCACTCTACTACTTTTGTTGGTTTGGATTTCTGGGTTTTCGGCTCACTTAGATTACGTACGCCTCGAGACATTCGTAGTTTAAGTGCCGGTCATGTTCCGTATTTTCGGGGCGTGACAAAGTTGGTATCAGAGCGTTAGGTTTTACTTTCGGAGCGTAGGATGACCCTTGGTTGATGGAATAGGTGACTAAAGTAGAGTGACGTACCGTTGGTATGTTCCGCGGCATACTTACGACACGCCACTCCACTTAAGAAGCCTTAGGATGTACATTTCTTTGCTCATTATTATATTCATTCCGATCCAGCCTCATCAGTACCAGTTATGGTTTTGCCGCCATGATTACGGGCAGGGAGAGCTACAGCTAGAGTTGCGGTCAGCACGAGCTCGTCACGAACGAGGACTGACCAGGGTGAAATTCCGGCGACACACGATTGCGGAGATGTGTCTTTTTACTGTGTTTCCGCGACACGAGCGTTTGGCGGATCGCCTTTATGAGGTTACTCGGATGTGCTGATCGACACTATAGGATTGAGCCAATGATAGAGGCCAGCCAGATTTTGATGACCGTTGGTGTATTGCTTACTCATGATGATTGAGGCACTGTTCAGCGTACAGACGAGTGAGCCAGTTGTTGCTGCGAGTGACGAGATATCGCCCCAGATGTTGGAGCTATTGCAGTACGAGATGATAGAAGGTTGCTAGTCACTAAGGATGAATGACTAGGACATGTGGTTCGTTCGCCTACCCCGATGCGAGGTCATCAGATAGATTGATTCTAGCTAGAGACGACTTCACGCAGAGACGTTGGGAGTCGACAGAGACGATCGAATGTCAGAAACCTTTTATTCCAAGTTTAAAATAGTCGGAAAGACATGCAGGAAATTCTATGGTCCCTCTAGAAGAATGAAACCCTAACTCGACTTAATGACCGTGTGAAAGCCTTTGAACCTTCGGGTTTGCGGCAGTTCCACGGCGCCATTAGTGAGACTTGGGTTTGCCCTTTTACGGCTGTACCACCGATGCTGTGGTATGTACTCGATACTATTAAACTGTGCCCAAGATGTTGAGCTCTTGGGGGATTATGAGGTTTTGACTATCGGTTGGATGGTTCGACTTAATTCGGATGCTAGGTGGTGAGATGCATTTCTTGGGAGACTCCCGATACGAGGATAGCCGTTGGAGCTCAGTCCATGCAGCCGCGACGAGACGAGTCCAAAGCAGACGACATTAGAGAAAAGTGAAGTAAGAGGTTCGTACCAGATCTAGATGTGATGACGTTCCACCCCGCCGACATCAGAGATGCGATGCGCATGCCGAGGCAGAGTACTGGATATACCTTCCAGGAGTATGCAGCCCTTCCGGAACGAGAACAGATCTAGTAAGGGACGATGACTTCCAGACAGTTCGGCAGAGACGAGATTTAGGAGAGATCTCGACAGGACCTTTCTGGAATGAATTACAAGAAGACCTTGACCCAGGAGTGGTCATTGTTACGCACACCAGCAGGCCAGAGTTCATGATCATCGACGAGACGTCCCACTAGTGACCGCGACAGTTGGCCGAGATTCTTAGAGGATGCACTTGAGCGGTACTATTCCGCCATTATTGATTTCGATGCTTTGGGTGATTTATTCATATGATTTGATTTTGATGATTGAGGATTTACGATCTTTGCACAGTGTTGCACTTGATATCGCCTTTGTGCTTTGGTTTCACATGTTTGTGATTTTACGGTTTTAGACATTCGAGTTGATTTTGCGCGTATGCACGCACACGATTTGGTTCCTGCACTCTGTATAGTTTATATATGCTTGCAGTGCAGTGATACGCCTTTTGTGCACTTAGATGCACTGGACTTCGATTTCGATTGTGATACTCGATATTTGTTTTGTGCACCTTGTGCACCTGATTTGATTTTGCGCATGTTCGGCGCTTGATATTGGATTTCATGATTTCGTGCATGATAGATGCACCTGCCTTGGATTTTCGTGCATGTTGAGCGCATGTTTTGAGATGTGATTTTGGTGCACACCAGATGCACTAAATCAAGATCTTTCGTGCATGTCAGATGCACCTGATTTTTGCTGTCAGGCACACATGTTGCCTACGACAGATGCTTTGTGCACACCCGATGCACTTAGATCTTGTTCCTGTGCATATGTATGACACATATATGGATTTTAATTTCCGTGCGCACCAGACGCACGTAGTATTCATACGCGTATTTTGGGATTGATTTCTTATGGAGCAGTACGTTTTTTATGATGATTGCTATGAGTTTTTGTACTGAGCAGGACTAGTCAGAGGACAGTACCTGAATATATTTTGCATGCATTGATAGTTATTAAAGGGATTTCCAAAAAGCAAGCTATAGTCTCAGTATTTACCTACGTGTCTGATATGACACGAAATGTTTAAAACAAGGAGACCCTTCTAAATTGTTTCCAAAACGGCGGAACGTACATTTCAAACAAAGGTATATATGTATATAGTTATTTTCTTATGATAGACGTCCGCCACTGTGCAGTGTTATATGCGTTGCACAGCGACTTAAAGAGATTTGGCATGCATTTCCTTCAGATACTTACTTATATAGATTCGATATTTACATGTATAGTTTCGAGTTATATCATATTGGTTTTGCTTTGGATTTGGCATTGATGTCTTCCCCATGACTCCGATGATTGCGGGATGCTTGACGGAGTTTTGATTTGAGTTATATGCTCATTTTTCATGCGCATGCGCTGCGCTACGATTTGTTTTATGTATTTACAATTTCGGAGCCCCGACGACTTGATGGTTTTGGTTTAGATGTTTTAGTATTTGGAGGGAGTTTTAATTTAAATTCGGGGACCGAATTTCTTTAAGGGGGGAAGATTGTAACGTTTTGAAAATCGTTTCGGTGAAATTTCGAAAAAACGGTAAAATAAGGGGGTTTTCTGTAAAAAGTCAAAATGCAAATATCTTATTATAAAAATTAAATATACATATTCTAGCTATGTAATTGCTAGTATTTGGTGTTTATTGAGCCACTGGTGAAATTTCAAATTTTCTGAAAAATTTTCCGAAATTAATTATTTTAATATTATTTTAAGCCGTCACTAATACATTTAATTAGGGAAAATTACAAATTGGAATGAGTTGAAACAAATTTTGTGCATCATGACATATTAAATAAAATTTTATCATGTAGTTTTTGAAATTAAATGGTTTGCCAAAACGGTTTAGAAAATATCGAAGAAAAAAAAAGGCTTAAATAGTGAAATTAGTGTAAATGGAAGTTTGGGGGTATAGTATTTATCTTTTTCCCTCACCCTACACCCACACCCACACTCACACACCCCCACTTGCCATCTTGGCCTAGCCATGCTGCCCCAAACCCTTTTGGCCCACTTCATTTCTCACAAAGCAAAAGAAATAAAAAAGAATTGAAGTGTAGATTATAGTATAGTAATTAAGGTATGGTTTTGTTGACTTTGGGAGGGGATTCAACACACACACCTCATCTCTCTCCCATCCCCAAAATTCCAGCCGAGCCCCCTTCACTGCACAGCAGCAGCCACTCCCCCAAAAGTCCCCTCATTTGCAAAAAAAAATCCATCAATTTTCATCAAAAATCAACTCAAAATCAAAGCTAAATCCAAATCCAATCTCTACCCATTATTTCTTTGCCTTATCTACCATGGATCTTGGAGCTAGAGAGCAAGTTGGGAGGCTATGCATGGGAGATCTCTAAAATTGTGGAGGTAAATCCTAACCCTAGTGTTTAGTTGTAGGTTAAATACTTTAAAATCAACTTAATTAGGTGTTTAATTTAGGTTTTAAATTTGCAAGTTTAAATTCAAGAGAAGGGTTAAATTCAAGTTAGGGTTGTGATAATTTGTTCATGGTTGTGTGATGTATTTTAGCATCTTATGTTATGCAAAACCTAATCTAGTACCTAAATTGCAAATTGTTATATTTAATTTGCCCAAATTGTGATAATTATGCTAAATTGCTAACTAGGTTTTAGAAATTTAATTAAAATATGGATTAAAATCTAGTTAGGGTTTTTAGCACATCATTAAGGTTTCCATGAGTGGTTTAACCATTTAAAATATGCAAAACCAAGCTTAATTGTTAAATTGTGAATTCTGCTTTAAAAATTGTTAAAATTGGTTATTTTTGCAAACTTGAATTTTGGGTTAATGATAATTAGTGAGATTAAATTATGGAAATTGTTTTTATGACTTATTTAAGATATTTAATAAGTATTATCGCCACTAGATTTGTTTAAACGTCGAGTTTTGTACTAAAACGGGTAATTTTGCTTGCTAGATTTTCGGAAAAATAGCTTTTAAAGTGAGTTTGAGGTTTTTGTGAACTTTAAGCTATTTTATATTATAATTAGTGCTTGTGATTGTGTAAATAAGTATGTTTGGGTTTTTCTTGATGGTTTGGCGTTTGTACGCCGACGTCGAGGGTTTTTGGGTTGATTTGTGAAAGCAACCATAGGTTTTGACCTATGTGGGATTCGTGTGTCGTTTTGGTCATGAGTCGGATTTTAATGCGATACGGTGCATTCTGATATGTAGGTACCCTTACGAAGACTTCAAGACGACAAGCAAGCGCGTGGCTACGTCGAGCGAGGACCAGGTGAGTAGATTTATATCTACGGGGAGAAGTCGGGTGGATGGCGTATAGCACCCCCGCAGTTCGTGGGGATGTATACGAATATGTATACACACATACATATATTGTTTATATATTGTTTGAGTATATTGATGATAATATGGATATTTGGTGTTCTTGGATATTTAGTGTCGCGAAACCATAGACTAGTGGTCGCACCACACATGCACACACCAACCCATACTTGCATACTTTTTTCTTTCATTTGTACTTATACAGGAATATATAGTTATGTGTTCACATGGGTATGGGACTATGTGTTCACATACGGATTTGAGGATAGTACTTGGGATTTAAGATGAGTCGATGAGATTTGATTCGAGACCGTGAGATCGTTGATATGGTAGGGTTCGTATTTGAGATACGAAATGACGTTGTAGCGGGTCCTTGACGTAGTGTTTCACACACGTGCATGCATACTCAGGCGGTATCAGTTTTGTACTAGACGTTGATCAGTACCCCGATCATGATTTTTGATAAAGAGGATACCAGATGAATAGTATGATGAATGTGATATTGACCCATACCCAGATTTGGGGATGCCGTACGACGGATTTACGTACGAGCTATATATTGATGATTGATCCGCACCCTTGACTTGGGTTTCCTGATTATAGATATGGTATCGGATATGATATTATTGAGGCGGGTGTTGGGGTAAAAATTTACACCCCGGTTGACCAAGTCAAAATCAAAGTCAACCCCAAGCCAAGTGGGCCCAAGCCCAGATCCAGTGGGCCCATGCCCGGGTCGAGTCCGAACATGAAGCAGCCGGCCTCCCTATGCCAAATTAAAAATTTTGTAATGAGCAATTTTGTTGTATTTATTTTATTTTTGGATAAATGTAAGAAAATAGGCATAAAGCCAAATTTCTGTAAAGCCCATGGCTTATGTGCAAAAAGAAATGGCACATGAGCCATGGGATAGGCAAAGTGCCATTTTGTGAAGCCCAAGGGGCTATGTGCAAAGTGTATGGCCTATAAAGGCAAAGATAATGAAAATATCTAAAAACCTTTTTTCTCTCTAAAAAAAAAGTCTTAGAGCTGAGCTCTTTTCTTCCATCTTCAAGGTTCTAAACATTTTCATTTTCTTTTGAATTTAAATCAAGAGTTTTACTCTTTCTTTTCCAAAACTAAGTAGTTTTCCACCACAAAACCCACAAAAGGGAACTCAGATCTCCCATCAGATCTAAAAAAAAGAGTGATTTTTTTTAATCTCCTGCTTCTTGATCTTCAAGATCCGGCCAAGTGATAGGAGGAAGAAGAAGAACATCTTTCACTAAATCCCCTCCCAAAAAAAAAAGAAAAAGAAGAAGAAGAAGAAGAAGAACACTCAGGAGTCCAACTCCTCTTTGATTTCTCATCAGAGAAATCTTTTTAGGCTAAAAGCCTCTTTTTCTCGCCGGCGCTCCAGCGCAGAGCGCCCACGTGCCGACACGTGGCGCGCTTGCGCTCCAGCGCAAGCGCTCGAGCGCAAGTCGCCCTCGTGCCGACACGTGGCGCTCTTGCGCTCCAGCGCAAGCGCCCGAGCGCAAGTCACCCTGGTGTCGACACGTGGCGCGCTTGCGCTCCAGCGCAAGCGCTCGAGCGCAAGTCGCCCTCGTGCCGACACGTGGCGCTCTTGCGCTCAAACGTAAGCGCTCGAGCGCAAGTCGCCCTCGTGCCGACACGTGGCGCGCTTGCGCTCCAGCGCAAACGCTCGAGCGCAAGTCGCCCTCGTGCCGACACGTGGCGCGCTTGCGCTCAAGCGCAAGCGCTCGAGCGCAAGTCGCCTACGTGCCGACACGTGGCACGTTGCGCTCCAGCACTCTGCGCTCGAGCGCAAAGCGCCCACGTGCCGACACGTGGCGCGCTCGCGCTTAAGCGCCTAGGCGCTGGCCCCACGCATCCTTTGGATGTCTTTTTCCCCTTTACTTATATATACATGTATATATATACATATGTATACAAATGTACACATACACATACTCCGCCACACTCTCCCCCTAAAAAAAAAAATTTCGGGCCGGGGCGCTGCCCCGAACCCCGCAAGGGGGCTGCTAGCCCTCTTGACCCCCAGCCCGCTATCCGGGTAGCGGGACCCCCGTAAAAACTCTGCGTGGCTCCCGATATACCCAAAACCCCCTTTTCAAACAAAACACACGCACACCGCACATTGAGTTCGCATGACCAGTTTAACCCATTAATCGGAGGTTCCCTCGCCCCAAAGGCGAGGGGTAATTAACGGCAGTTTAGTCCGCGGCTGCCGGAGATTCGGATCCCCACAATCATTAAACCCTAGCCTACCCTAGGCAGGGGGAATCTGTAGTACGCCTGACAAGCGTGCGCGTATTCCCATCTCAATGGGGTGACGAAAAACACCCTACAGATTCTGGCACGCCCGGTGGGACCAATCTCTCCTCCCATATTTCGGGTTAAGCGTTCATGCGAACTCAATCAATATACATATCGATTGCCTATACTGAAATGATGTTTTCTTTTCGTGCAGCAATCAACTTTCGACGATAATGTCTCCCAAGACGAACTCAGCTTCCAACGTGACCCCGATTCCGTACGTGGTCAAGATCAACGCTTGTGTGGTTCTCCCCACAAGCCTCAGTCGACAATGGGAGGAACCACCCCGCCAGTTTGGCTCTGTCATCATCTACCCTGCCGGAAGCGCTCATCTGGCAGAGATCCCAGCGGAACAGGTGGCCAAGCCGGTCTCAAGGGGTAAGAGGCCGAATGTCGTGATCGCCAAGGCCCCACAACCGAAGCTTAAGATGGTGTCTGAACGAGTCCCTGGCGCTCTAGCTGGGGGCAAGACTTCCGATGCGAAGAGCAACATTAAATGTTGCGAACGAGCTCAGGCGATGACTCCAACAAATGCACAATCGAGCGTATCTCCAAGGCCCTCCATCAACCGGCCTGTGGCCTCTTCCCAAAGAGTTGAAGTCTGCCAGGCGCTTAGAACAGAAAAGTTAAGGCAGAAGCGGCTCAGGTATCGAGCCAACAAGAGGGCCAGGGCTTCAGCCAAATGGAATCGTGTGAAGTTCCAAGTGCAGGGTTGCCCGGCGACGACGGCCGAGTCGGACGTAAGAATCAGCAATTCCTTCGAGCCTCTGAGGTGGGTTCAGAAAAACGCCATGACCGCCAGAATCAAGAAGACAGCGGTCCGAACAGTGCCACAAAGAGACGTGTCCCGGCCCCAACAGAAAAAGTATGACACTGTCTCTTCAAGAGTCTATCAAGCACTCTGTGCCGCGCGAAAGCAGCGGGGCAAACCCAGAAAAGAAGCGCCAGCACCATTCAAGAACCTGGTTAGGCCGGCCGCCTTCAATCGACTACCATCTACCGAAACAAGGGGGTCAAAACAGCGAGCCGTGAAATCAGCTGCCAATGATAGAGAGACGGCCGGATATATCATCCATACGGTCTATATGGCGGGCGGGCGCCCCAGCGACAACCTTCGCAGCAAAAGCAAGGACGGGGCCACCACATCCCAAGCCCAATCTAGCCTGAATGTGGTTGCCGCCGCCCAAGAACAGCCGCCCCTGCTGGATGAAGAAAACCCTCTCGATGAGGATGATAGGCAGATAGACCCCTCGGTCCATGTAGAGTCAAGCTCGGACAGCGAGGAAGAGCCGACTTTCCGCCCTAGGACTGCGGAGCAAGAGCTGCTTCAAGAACTTCGAAAACCGCTCAGGAGCAAAGATAAGGAGATGGCCAAGCTCTATTCGAAGATAGACGACTTAACGAACGTGGTGATGCAGCTTACGGCTCAAATTGCTCGAGCGCCTCCTAATCATGCACAAGCCGCTACTAATCAGCCGGGTGATGACAATCCGAGGCAGCCAATGCCTGTTCCTTTAGGACCAAGACTGGTCGAGCCGAATGAAAGCCGGCTACATTCCGCTTCTGGGGACGCCTTGGCCCCAGATAGCGCTATCCCGCTAACACAGGATCGGATAATGGATTTGGTTACCAGCAAGGTTAAAACATTGGTGGCCGAAGCTGAAGCTCAGAAAGAAATCGGCAGTAGTGGGCGGCCATATCCCGCGCAGTACGATCTGATTGAGTTCCCAAGCGGCTACGTCATTCCTAAGTTCGGAAGATTTGATGGAACGGGGAATGCAAATCAGCACATTGCCCACTTCAAAGCATCGTGCGGAAATACAGGGGCAATGACGCGCTCCTTCTTCGTCAGTTTGTCAACAGCCTGACTGGTATGCGAGTATACCGGACGGGTCCGTCATTACCTTTGCCCAAATGGAGTCTCTGTTCCGGCAAAGGTTCATGAGCGTCAGTGATAAAATCTCTATAGCCAATCTTGTGAGGACCAAGCCGGGGAAGAATGAAAGCAACACCGACTTTATCGCCCGGTGGCGTAATCTCACAGTTAAGTGCGAACCGCCGCTGGAGCAGGACCAGTCCGTCAGCCTTCTCATTGGGAACCTCAGCAATTGGATGGTCCCCTTCTTGTGTACAGCGGGCCTCAAGACGTTTCAGGAGCTAACCAAGAAAGTCCAAATGCTGGAACGTTCGAAGCAAGAGTCCCCGCCAGACTCTCAGAGAGACAAAACCTGGAAAAGCAAGCGGGACGACAACCGTAGAAGCGGGAGTTCCAGCAGTACCAATGTCTTCAATGCCTCCGACAATGAAGAAAAGCGAAGGGCGGGCGAATCCAAAACCAACCGGTCTCGAAAGCCATTGCTGGAAGGAGATGGGCCTTCCCTAGAGGAGAAAAAGAACAAGGTTTACTCTTTCAGAAGGGACAAGGTCCGCAAGATATTTAAAGATGCCTTGAACAATGGCCTACAACTGCCGGAGTCGAAAAGACCCCAAGAAGCAAAAATGACCGACAATCCCCTGTATTGCCCGTACCACCGAGTAGTGAGCCATGCGATCGAGGATTGCTATATCTTCAAGGATTGGGTCGAGAAGCAGTACAAGGCTGGAGAGATCGAGCTATCCAAAAGCGTGTTGGTGAACAATCAAGTTGCAACCGCCAACTTTATACAGACGGAAGCCGAAGCCTTCTGGGAGCAGACAGCCGAACCCGCTGCCCTGACAAACGAAACTGACTCATCGCGGCCTCCGTGGAGTACGCACATATCTAATAAGACGAAGAAGATGATAAAGCTACTTCGGAAAGAACCCAGGATGGAATGGGAAGGATAGAAGAAGCCTACCAGTCCAGCTGCCAATGCGGCTCCATCAGGCTCAAAATCCAAGAAGCTCAAGAAGAAGAAAAGTGCAGCTCGGCGCGAAAAAGAGTCTGCAGGGAGATCGACCATTCAAAAGTATATCGATTCCCTCGAAGAATATGAGCAAAAGGAAAGAACATTGATTCAATTGAAGGAGTTCTTCCCTATACAAGCGGCTGAAATTCTGGAGGAATTAGAAGAAGACTCCAATGAAGAGATCCCAGTAGTGACCTGCTATGCCATCCATCTTGGCAGCGACTCCGAGGATGATCTCTGTTTTCCCGAAGAGGACGAGGAGCTCACCACAAAGGCCAATCAAATCCAGCTCAGAAGCGGCAGGGCTCTACCGCAAAATCAGGGCAACGCCCCAAAAGGGAAGGAAAAACAAGTCGCTAATGAAGAAGATGGCAGAGAACCGGCTGATGAAAACATAAGTCCTTCCTCGGTGGACTATAATGTCTTGGCGCATCTCCGGAAGCTTCCGTCTCTCCTGAGCATCTACGACGCCTTGGTCCTATCTAAGGAGCTTAGAGATGTTCTCATCCACGCTCTGCAAAACCCCGAGCGGTATCAGGCTCACTTTGCGGAAATTAACATGAAAGAAGCCCAGCATGCTTTGTATGCCGCCGCAGTCACATTTAAGGATGAAGACTTGCTACTGGGAACGGCTGAGCATAATCGGCCGCTTTACGTGACCGGGTACAGCGACGGAGATCGAATTAATCGTATATTGATTGATCCGGGGTCCTCAGTGAACATCATGAACTTGCGAACTCTGAAGAGTCTGTCAATGGACGTCCGACACCTGTCAAGGGAAAGGATTGTCATTCAAGGCTTCAACCAAAATTGCCAGCAAGTTCTGGGGTCTATAGCTTTGCCAATCAAATTTGGGGATCTGCAAACTGAAGCTAAGATATACGTGATCGACGCCGACACATCTTATAAGATTCTCTTGGGGCGGCCGTGGATCCATGATTACGGCATCATTCCGTCGACTCTCCATCAATGCATGAAATATACTAAAAATGGCGAAGAAAGACGTATTGACGGAGACATCCAGCCGTTCGGTGTGCATGAAGTCCGATATGAAGATTCTCGGTACTTTACGAACCACCAAAATGCTAAGCCACAACTGACTAAGGATAGAACGGCCCCAAGACTCAAAAGCAAATCTGCGCCGGCTGTCACTTTCAAAAGCAAAAATACCCAAGTGCGCCCGCATTTCGGCAGCGACTCTGATGAGTCCGACGCTGGAAGCCCGTCCTTCCGCAAAACTCGCCCTCATTTCGGCAGCGATACGGACGAATCTGTTACTGAAGGCCCATCTAGCAGCAAAGTCCGCCCTTATCTTGGCAGTGACACTGAAGAGTCAGAGGAGGAGGACCTGTCGTGCAACAGCGGTGCAGATTGGACCCCCACGCAACAAGCGAAACTACGAGAGACCTTCGAAGTTGCAGAAGGGTCCCTAGCCGTTACAAGGGTACCAGAGCAAATGTGCAAAGAGCTCGATGCATTATCAATCTCCACCGTGGACCAGCTGAAAACTTTCTACGTTCCCGGGAGGAAAAGTGGACAGAAGGGCATCTTGTTTTATGGGTCAAACCCCGTTGTGCACCCGGACGACCTTTCCGTCGCGTGCCTTCCCTATGAGAGAGGCATAAGAGCCATCCTCAATCCCAGATACTATGCGCCCGAGATGCGGGAATACTTTAAGAAGTGCGGATGCCGGTTATATCAAACGGAGTCCGAAGCAAAGTTTTACGAAGGGCTATGGTATCCGCCCCAGGTCCGAGCACTCATCGATGGACGGATTCCAGATAGACGGGGCATAGGCTACATTCAACCTGATTCCAAAGCATGCTACATGATCCATGTTGGTGAGACCAGCGAAAGATCAAATGATGATGACGAGATAGCCGAGCCGGAAGAAGCTCCTCAAGAGCTCGAAGATGGTGGACAAGCAACCTTTGACGAGCTAACCGAGATTGACTTAGGAACGCCCGATAATCCAAGGCCTACCTACATCAGCTCGCTCTTATCAGAGGAAATGAAAGCGCAGATAATTGCCCTGCTGCATGAGTTCATCGACTGCTTCGCGTGGACGTACAAAGAAATGCCTGGCCTTTCCCCTGAGGTAGCCGTGCATAAGCTGGCTATATCTCCTGATGCTAAGCCAGTCAAACAAGCTCCTCGAAGAATGAGAAGGGAGTTGGAAGAAAAAGTCATCGAGGAAACCAAGAAGCTCATCGATGCCGGCTTCATCAGGGAAGAGAAATATGCAGACTGGATCGCATGCATAGTCCCAGTGAAGAAGAAAAATGGGCAGATCCGAGTTTGTGTCGATTTCAGGGACCTCAATAAGGCATGTCCTAAAGACGACTTCCCGCTACCGGTCATGGAAATGATGGTCGATGACACCTCAAATTACGAACTGTTCACCTTTATGGATGGCTCGTCTGGATATAATCAGATCAAGATGTCGCCTGAGGATGAGAAGCACACAGCATTTCGAACCCCGATCGGAATATATTGCTACAAGGTAATGCCATTCGGACTGAAGAACGCAGGTGCTACATATCAAAGGGCGATGACTAATATCTTCGATAACCTAATCCATAAAGTCGTCGAATGCTATGTTGATGATCTGGTCGTCAAGACTAAAGCCAAGGCCGATCATATCCAAGATCTCAGGACCGTTCTCACCAGACTGAGGGAATACGATCTGAAGATGAATCCTCTGAAGTGCGCTTTTGGCGTGTCATCGGGAAAATTCCTGGGCTTCATAGTCCGACATCGAGGGATCGAAGTTGACCCATCAAAGATAAAGGCCATCATGGAGATGCCCCCTCCGAAGAGTCTGACGCAGCTAAGATCTTTTCAAGGCAAGCTTGCTTATATACGGAGGTTTATCTCAAATTTATCAGGGAGATGTAGGCCCTTCTCAAAGCTCATGAAGAAAGGAGCTCCTTTTATCTGGGATGCCGAATGTCGAGCAGCGTTCGAAAGAATGAAACAATACTTGTTGCACCCTCCAGTGCTGGCCGCTCCCATTCCGAATAAACCGCTGATTCTCTACACTGCCGCGCTGGACGAGTCACTCGGTGCGCTCCTTGCCCAGAATAATGAGGAAGGAAAAGAAAATGCCCTCTACTACCTCAGTCGAACTCTAGTCGGGGCGGAACACAACTACTCCCCAATCGAAAAGCAATGCCTGGCTCTGATATTTGCTGTGAAGAAGCTGAGGCACTATCTGCTCGCTCATCGGGTTATGCTGATCTCCAAGGTCGACCCACTCAAATACTTGATGACCAAAGCAAGCCTAGCCGGCAGAATGGCAAGATGGGCTGTCATGCTACTTGAGTTTGACATAGTTTACACTCCTCAGAAAGCAGTAAAAGGGCAAGCTCTTGCAGACTTTTTCGCTGCTCATCCCATACCAGAAGGGTCGTCACTAAATTGTGAGTTACCCGACGAACAAGTGTTGCATCTCGAGAATGACGAGCCATGTTGGGAGCTCTACTTCGATGGGGCCTCATCGATAAGAACCTCCAGTAAATCAAGCGTCCCGGAGATAAAAGCAGGGATAGGATTGGTGTTTATTACGCCATCAATGGGAACCCTACGGCGTTCTTTTGCTCTCACTGAGCCTCGGACAAATAATGAAGCTGAGTATGAAGCTCTGATAGCTGGTTTGGAGCTTGCCGTAGAAATGGGAATCCGTCGGCTACGAGTCTACGGTGACTCCCAGCTCGTCGTCAGCCAAGTAAGCGGCGACTATAAGATATACAAACCCGAGTTAGCTCGGTACAGAGGTCGAGTGGTGGAACTCATGAAACGGTTCACTCATATTGAACTAACGAGGGTCCCTAGAGCGTTGAACGGAAAGGCTGATGTACTCGCTCGCTTGGCCAAGGAGCTGGCTGATCCTGACATGGACGAAATTCTGATCACAGTCAGGAGCCGGCAAATTCTACCCCCAGTCTCTCTACGAGAAGAGGAAAGCGCGGAACAGAAGAGCAGTCCTGCGGAAGAAGCTTCGATCATCCAAGACGAGCCCGATTGGAGAGAACCCTTTATAGAGTACCTCCGATACGACAAGCTGCCCGAAGAAAAATCTGCGAGGATTCAGCTGAAGAAAAGAGCTCTCCGATACGTGTTTGTAAATGACACGTTATACCGCAGGTCATATGACCAACTCTGGCTCAGGTGTCTGTCATTGGCCGAAGCCCAAAAGGTCATGAAAGATGTTCACTCGGGCGTTTGCGGTGCTCACCAATCTGGCCCCAAGATGCGACTTCAAATCAAACGGCTTGGGTATTACTGGCCCACCATGATACGGGATTGCGGAGAGCATGCAAAGAAATGTTATATCTGCCAAATTCACGGTGATTTTATTCACAAGCATCCCAATCCATTGCATCCTACGGTGGCGTCGTGGCCCTTCGAAGTCTGGGGCACCGACATTGTTGGCCCAATTGATCCTCCGTCATCTAAAGGCCACCGGTTCATACTGGCCGCAACAGACTACTTCTCCAGATGGGCTGAAGCTGTCCCGCTAAAAGAAGTTAAGACAAAGGATATTCTGACATTCTTCCAGCATAATATTCTATACCGCTTCGGTACACCAAGAAGAATCATTTCTGACAACGGGCCTTCTTTCAAGAGCTTCAATGTCTCAAGGTTCGCTACTCAGCACAAGATAGACTGGAGATATTCCTCCATCTACAATCCAAGAGCCAATGGGCTAGCCGAAGCCTTCAATAAGACTCTATGCAAGCTTCTGAGGAAAAATGCTTCAGCCAACAAGAGAGACTGGAATCTCAAGCTTCACGAGGCATTGTGGGCATATCGTACCACGCACCGTACTCCAACTCAGTCCACTCCATACTCATTGCTCTTCGGAGTGGAGGCGGTCCTCCCCCTCGAAGTTGAAGTTCCGAGCTTAAGAATGGCCGTCCAACATGAGTTGACGGAGGAAGAAAACGTGCTCCTTCGACTTGAAGAACTCGATGCCCTCGAAGAAAAGAGGCTCGCGGTGCAACAAAATCTGGAGCTATACCGAGCCCAAATGTCACGGGCTTATGACAAGATAACCCGTCTCCGCGCCTTCAAGAAAGGTGAATTGGTGTTGGTCCTCAAAAGACCGATTATCCCCAATCGACATGCCAAGGGAAAATTCGAGCCAAACTGGGAAGGACCATACGTCATCGAGAAAGTGTTTGACGGAGGATCCTACCAACTAATAAGTGCCGAGGGAGAAAGGCCCATGCCACCCATCAATGGCCGATATCTCAAGAAATACTACACGTGAATGCTCCAAGTCGCAGGCGAATTGAGCACATCAGCCCTACGGTCTGGATCAGACATCCCGCAAAACCGTATACAATCCACGGGCGTAAATGACCCCTATTTCTCCCGAATCCTGTCGGTGAGGCTACTTAAAAGTCCCACCAGCGGCAAAAAAAAAAAAAAAAACGGTATGTCCACAAGCAAAACGGGCACGGATGAAAACCCGAAAGGGCTCCGTGAGTAAAAACAGCAGGACTACCGGCGAGTCTGTGAAAACCCGAAAGGGCGCAAACTCGTAAAAAGGAAAGGAGGTGAAATACACTCACAAAGTCCTCTCGACCTTGTGAGGAGAAAACCCCTGCGTGAGATCCTTACGACTCACAAAGGAGCAACACACTTAGGAATCCTCACGATTCCTAAGGAGAAAATACACCTACGAGATCCTTTCGACTCGTAGGGAGAAAATGCTTTTATGGGACCCTCACAGCCCATAAAATTGAAAAGCCTTAGGTGGTAGGGAGCCAAACCTAACTCCTAAGCCATCGTTCCCCAACGGGCAACGGCAAATGATGATTCGCTCCTGGCATCTCGCTTCAGTGTTAGCGGTGCTGATACCGACCAAAAACCCAAATCCCAAGTCCTTCTAAGGCAAATGATGAGTTGCTCCTGGCATTATTCCAGTGCAGCAATGCTGATGCCAAACAAGATCCAAATTCCAAGTCCCCAAACGGCGAATGATGAGTCGCTCCTGGTACCATATTCCAGTGCAGCGATGCAGACGCCAACCAAAATCCAATTTCTCAAAATTCTCCCGGCCCTACGGTGGGTCCCCAAATTGACCATCGTATACAATCCACGGGCTCAAATAATTCTCATCATACCCATGCCCCACCGTAATCACCAGTTACGCGGCCGGTCTCCACTTTGGGAATGATGCTCCATTGATAAGACCCACTCATGTGTCCTCACGATATATGAGGAGAACAAACCTTTGTGGGATCCTTACGACTCATAAAGGAAAAACACACTTAGGAGTCCTCACGACTCCTAAGGAGAAAATACACCTGCGGGATCCTTACGACTCGTAGGGAGAAAATGCTTTTATGGGACCCTCACGGCCCATAAAATTGAAAAGCCTTAGGCGATAGGGATCTAAACCTGTCTCCTAAGCCATCGCTCCCCAACCCCCAAATGGCGAATGATGAGTCGCTCCTGGTACCATATTCCAGTGCAGCGATGCAGACGCCAAATAAATTCTAAATCCCATACCCCAACGGCGAATGATGAGTCGCTCCTGGTACCATATTCCAGTGCAGCGATGCAGACGCCGACAAAGTCCCAAATTTTTTTTCGGCCCTACGGTCTGGATCATACATCCTGCAGAACCGTATACAATCCACGGGCGTAAAACAATCCCAATTTCTCCCAAATCCTCTCGGGGCAAATGATGAGTTGCTCCTGGCATTATTCCAGGGCAGTAATGCAGATGCCAAACAAAAACCAAAATCCCAAAATCCTCTCCATGACAGATGATGATTCGCTCCTGATACCATATTCCAGTATAGCGATGCTGATGTCAACCCAAATCAATATCAACAAGTCAACTTCCACTCCGACACCGCAAGAAGCGGAGCAAGTCAAGTCTACCCCTGACATTGCAAGAAGCAGAGCAAGTCAAATCAGGCATCGACCGTCCACGTGCTAAAAGGGCAGTACCGACCGTCCACGTCGCTAAAAGGGCAGCACCGACCGTCCACGTCGCTAAAAGGGCAGCACCGACCGCCCACGTCGCTAAAAGGGCAGCATCGACCGTCCACGTCGCTAAAAGGGCAGCACCGACCGTCCAAGTCGCAAAAAGGGCAGAACCGACCGTCCACGTCGCTAAAAGGGCAGCACCGACCGTCCACGTCGCTAAAAGGGCAGCACCGACCGTCCACGTCGCTAAAAGGGCAGCACCGACCGTCCACGTCGCTAAAAGGGCAGCACCGACCGTCCAAGTCGCAAAAAGGGCAGAACCGACCGTCCACGTCGCTAAAAGGGCAGCACCGACCGTCCACGTCGCTAAAAGGGCAGCACCGACCGTCCACGTCGCTAAAAGGGCAGCACCGACCGTCCACGTCGCTAAAAGGGCAGCAACGACCGTCTACGTCGCTAAAAGGGCAGAACCGACCGTCCAAGTCGCAAAAAGGGCAGCATCGACCGTCCACGTCGCTAAAAGGGCAGCATCGACCGTCCACGTCGCTAAAAGGGCAGCATCGACCGTCCAAGTCGCAAAAAGGGCAGCATCGACCGTCCACGTCGCAAAAATGGCAGCACCGACCGTCCAAGTCACAAAAAGGGCAGAACCGACCGTCCACGTCGCTAAAAGGGCAGCATCGACCGTCCAAGTCGCTAAAAGGGCAGCACCGACCGTCCAAGTCGCAAAAAGGGCAGCACAGGATTCCTACAAAGCGGGAACCAGATAACTCCGGGCCAGGGAAAACGTCTATCACGGACACTCCGTCTCGGAGACATGTCAAGCAACGACCGTCCTTGTCGTAAAAAGGGCAGTGCCAGCTTCCCAAAAAGCGGGAACCAAATCAAGTCGCCTCCACGTGAAAGAAGATCCATCAATTTCATGCATACGACCCACATATGTGGTGTGCATTTATTGATGGGGGGCAATTTGTTGGGGTAAAAATTTACACCCCGGTTGACCAAGTCAAAATCAAAGTCAACCCCAAGCCAAGTGGGCCCAAGCCCAGATCCAGTGGGCCCATGCCCGGGTCGAGTCCGAACATGAAGCAGCCGGCCTCCCTATGCCAAATTAAAAATTTTGTAATGAGCAATTTTGTTGTATTTATTTTATTTTTGGATAAATGTAAGAAAATAGGCATAAAGCCAAATTTCTGTAAAGCCCATGGCTTATGTGCAAAAAGAAATGGCACATGAGCCATGGGATAGGCAAAGTGCCATTTTGTGAAGCCCAAGGGGCTATGTGCAAAGTGTATGGCCTATAAAGGCAAAGATAATGAAAATATCTAAAAACCTTTTTTCTCTATAAAAAAAAAAGTCTTAGAGCTGAGCTCTTTTCTTCCATCTTCAAGGTTCTAAACATTTTCATTTTCTTTTGAATTTAAATCAAGAGTTTTACTCTTTCTTTTCCAAAACTAAGTAGTTTTCCACCACAAAACCCACAAAAGGGAACTCAGATCTCCCATCAGATCTAAAAAAAAGAGTGATTTTTTTTTAATCTCCTGCTTCTTGATCTTCAAGATCCGGCCAAGTGATAGGAGGAAGAAGAAGAACATCTTTTACTAAATCCCCTCCCAAAAAAAAAAGAAGAAGAAGAACACTCAGGAGTCCAACTCCTCTTTGATTTCTCATCAGAGAAATCTTTTTAGGCTAAAAGCCTCTTTTTCTCGCCGGCGCTCAAGCGCAGAGCGCCCACGTGCCGACACGTGGCGCGCTTGCGCTCCAGCGCAAGCGCTCGAGCGCAAGTCGCCCTCGTGCCGACACGTGGCGCTCTTGCGCTCCAGCGCAAGTGCCTGAGCGCAAGTCACCCTGGTGTCGACACGTGGCGCGCTTGCGCTCCAGCGCAAGCGCTCGAGCGCAAGTCGCCCTCAAGCCGACACGTGGCGCTCTTGCGCTCAAACGTAAGCGCTCGAGCGCAAGTCGCCCTCGTGCCGACACGTGGCGCGCTTGCGCTCAAGCGCAAGCGCTCGAGCGCAAGTCGCCTACGTGCCGACACGTGGCGCGCTTGCGCTCCAGCACTCTGCGCTTGAGCGCAAAGAGCCCATGTGCCGACACGTGGCGCGCTCGCGCTCAAGCGCCTAGGCGCTGGCCCCACGCATCCTTTGGATGTCTTTTTCCCCTTTACTTATATATACATGTATATATATACATATGTATACAAATGTACACATACACATACTCCGCCACACTCTCCCCCTCAAAAAAAAAATTTCGGGCCGGGGCGCTGCCCCGAACCCCGCAAGGGGGCTGCTAGCCCTCTTGACCCCCAGCCCGCTATCCGGGTAGCGGGACCCCCGTAAAAACTCTGCGTGGCTCCCGATATACCCAAAACCCCCTTTTCAAACAAAACACACGCACACCGCACATTGAGTTCGCATGACCAGTTTAACCCATTAATCGGAGGTTCCCTCGCCCCAAAGGCGAGGGGTAATTAACGGCAGTTTAGTCCGCGGCTGCCGGAGATTCGGATCCCCACAATCATTAAACCCTAGCCTACCCTAGGCAGGGGGAATCTGTAGTACGCCTGACAAGCGTGCGCGTATTCCCATCTCAATGGGGTGACGAAAAACACCCTACAGCGGGATCACCGACTATACATATACATGTATGTATATGTATCGACTCAGATGTTAGGCGGTTTCCTTACCTGTAGTCTAGCTTGTTAACTTAGTCCTTTAGTTTAGTTTAGTTGTTAGATTAGATTCGATTCTTACCTATTTCTAAAACTAACGAATCGTGGGTATTTTAAAGGACAGCCCAAGGGATCCTACGGATATTTCAAAAGACGTATCTTTTCATAAAAACACCGTAGTCCCTATTTTCAAAACCCTATGATTCGTGTTATTTCAAAAGGCACCATTTGTAGAATTTATATTAGGGTAATGCAGTTTAGTTATCGTTGTGTCTAGTATTCCGTTCATTATTGCTGTTCGCTCCGCATCGCATACTTATGTTATAATTTCTTATTTCATTGTTGATATCATATTGTTAGGACACCAGCACCATTACCGAAGATGCGTATGTACCACGTACACTTACTTGCCGGCTCACACACATCTTCATCGGTAATTGTCATGTCACGTACACCTTAGAAAATATTATTGCTTGACTTAGCTTGTTAGTTAGTAATTTGACATGATATTAGTGTACCTGCCTTATATGCCAGCTTAACATTGTAGTATTAGTTGTCACTTCATGCATACTGTTATTCATTGTTATGCCTATATTCATGGTTTTACATGCTATTGATGATTTGGATTCGGATTTCCATGAGATTTTCTGGATTTGGGGGGGGCAAACCGCAAAACTTATATAAACTGATTTATCTCTTTGTAAATAAAAAGTGCCGTTTTTTCCCATGATGTATGAGTCGTCCACCATGAGTTTGCTGAAGGATTTCGAGACCCGATTCGAGGAGACGGATGAACCGTTTCGGGTACATGGTGGACCCAGTAAGGTACCTCGGGGCATGAAGCGCGTGATGATGACGATGTGAGCCTGGCAGGGGAGCACTACCTACCGGTGATTTTATCCGACGCGTCGGATATCCGGAGGATACCGTCGTGGTCTTGAGATGGATGGTAGGGGCCAGTCTGGACTGACGGCGCCCTAGACATTGTGATTGAGACATTGAGATTTTGGGATATTGAGGTACAGAGATTGTGATACAGAGATATCGAGATATTTGGACACTTGTTTTGTGTCGATGCTGGGCACTGTTTTATGCTGATTTCATTTATGGTACCTCACTTTTAAAATACAGAAATCTCACTGATTTATGAAAGCAGTTTTCTTCAGTATATGCATTCTGTTTCATGCATCCATACATCATCCATATGATACATTGCTACCTGAGGCCCTGACACGGGCACATGGAATTACACTCGGGTTAGATATTTACCCTAGCCTTGTTATAGGCTGCATGTTATATATATAATTGAGGATATATTATGATCATTGACCTAGGTTACGTTATTTATGCGATTTCTTTTCGTAGATGTTTTTCTATTCACGAGTTGGCAACTCACCCCCGTTGTGCCCCAGTTTCTTGCAGGTTTGCCGTACATGTTTCATTACGGCTTTGCGGGCATAGTTTCCTTCGGGTGATTTGCTAGTAGGTGGGTTTACTTGTACCGTACCCCCCATTATATATCTTGTATATCATTATTCCGTTGTATCTAGAAGTTCCATCAACCAAATATGTATTTATTTTGAGATAGAGACCAATGATGTTATTCTTTCGACCTTAGAGTCGCGCGTTATATTTCTGTGGATTTCTTGTGGTCTTGAGTTTCCTTTTGAGTTTTTGATCCTCGTCATTGGCGTTGTATATTATATTGCTGGTGTGGTTGTGACCGTCGATTGACGAAGTGCTAGCTCCTGCTAGGGGATGCCTTTTATTGATTTCGTATACTATTCATGTTGTATCCCGTTTGGGAGTCAGTTTTTACAAAGGAGACTCTGCCGAAATTTTTAGTGAATATTTGTTGTTTTTAAAACCGCATAATTCAGCTTATGGTATTAAAACTACTTGATTTAAATTGGTTTTCCTTCACTCTACTACTTTTGTTGGTTTGGATTTCTGGGTTTTCGGCTCACTTAGATTACGTACGCTTCGAGACGTTCGTAGTTTAAGTGCCGGTCATGTTCCGTATTTTCGGGACGTGACAAGAATAGATGCACAAGGAATTGAAATACTACTCTAATAGGTGCAGAAATTACCTCCTTTGGCAACTCAAGAAAATTCTTGAGTTGCTCAAAGTCCTCCAAATCCAATCTTGCTAGGTTCAATGTGTAGCTAGTGAGCTTGGGAGTAAGTTTTGTGAAGTGGAAATGGGGTTTTGGCTTTGTTTTCATGGTGGATCTAGGGTTTTAGTGAAGAGGGTGAGAGAGGGAGAGAGAGCAGCAGCAGCAACAAGGGGAGAGGGGTAAGAAATGAGAAGGGAAATGATGGGGTAAGGTTCAAAAGGTGAAGGTTGACTTGGTCCCTTTCTCTCTCTCATCATGAAACCTTTTCTTTTCTTTTCTTCACTAAACTCTTCTCACTTGAACAGTAGACCCAAAAGAAAAGCCATGGTAGAAATGCACAAGCAACACAAGTGTAGAAAATGATATGTGCACACTTTTGCACAAAAATGCTAAAAATCCAATTAGCGATTCTTAATCGCGATTAGCACTAAATTAGCATATAACTAATCTTAAAAACTTTAAAATGGCATAATTCCATAAAATACCTAATTTTAGAATTTTCCATAATTTTTTCCCATTTATTTGTATTTAATTATACCAGAATATTAAAATATTCATTAAAATAATATTAAATTATAAAATTTCCCAAAAATCATATTTTATTATTTTAAAAACGTTACAATCTACCCCTCTTAAAGAAATTCGGTCCCCGAATTTAAAATTTTAAACCCCCAAATACTAAAATATTTCAATACAAATTCCAAGTCATCAGGGCTCCGAAATCGTCTATACATAAAACATCATAGCGCAATGCATGCGCAAGAGTACTGAGCAGATAACTCAAAAGCAACACTCCATCAAGCATCCCGCAATCATCGGAGTAATGATAAAGACACAAATGTCAAATTCAATAAAAAACCAATATGATATAGATCAGAACTATACATGTAAATAGCTGATGTAAATGCATGCCAAATCTTTTTAAGTCGATGTGCGATGCGCGTAACACTGCACAGTGGCGGACATTTTTCATAAGAAAATAACTATATACGTATATATATATATATATCCTTTGTTTAATAGGTACGTTCCGCCGTTTTGAAAACAATTTAGAAGGGTTTCCTTGTTTTTAAAACGTTCCGTGTCATATCGGACACGTAGGTATATATATACCGAGACTATAGCTCGCTCTTGGAAATCCCTTCGAACTATCAATGCTTGCAAAATATATCCAGGTACTGTCCTCTGACTAGTCCTGCTCAGTATGAAAACAAATATCCAATATCATAGAAATGTACTGCTCCAAAAGGAATAAATCCCAAAAATGCACATAACACCACCCTGTGCGTCTGGTGCGCACGGAAATCAAAATCCATATATGGGCCATACAGGTGCACAAAACATCATCTAGGTGCAACGGGTGTGCACGAAACATCTGTCATAGGCAACGTGTGTGCCTGACAGCCCAAACATGTGCATCTGACATGCACGAAGAATCTCGATTTAGTGCATCTGGTGTGCCCAAAAATCGTATCTAAAAACATGCGCCCAACATGCGCGAAAATCCAAATCGGTGCATCTATCGTGCACGAATGAAAATCTAGACCCTGCGCACTCAACATGCACGGAATCACAAAATCCAATAGCAACGCCGACCATGCGTAAGTCGAGTCAAAAGCACGGAGTGCAAGAATCCACACCAATATCACAATCAAAATCGACATACCGAAAGTCATCAAATCGAAGTCAGGTGCAACCGTAATGCACAAAATATAAATCCGGTGCAACAAAGGGACGAAATATAAATCTGATGCGATAAACGCAAGAAACATAAAACTGGTGCGACAAACGCACGAAGTATAGAACTGGTGCATCCCATGCACAAATACCAGCAATAACTCAAATGCGTAAGCAGCAACACTAAGTGTACCCAGATATAAAGAAAATCATAAACGTGTGTAACTGCGTGCACAAAACACATATCAATGCACTACAAGCACATATAAGCTATACCGAGTGCAAAAAATCAAATCGTGTGCGTAACATATGCACAACATCAAATCAACCGGCATAAAATAGGCATAAAATCACAATCAATACCTCAAGAGTAATAACTATGTGCAAGGTATAAATACCCAGTAAGTGCAACCATGGTGCACAAAATCAAATATCATGGAACTCAGTCATCAAGACTAAATCATGCGAATAGATCGCCCAAAATACCGAAATCCAAAGCAACGGATACGTGATAATCAAATCACAAAATCACAAATCATAAATACCGTCATCGGTATATCCTTCTTCAGGGTCGAGAAGGTACCGGTACATCCGATGCTAGCGGAGCAAGATATCTATTTGCCTCTTGCTCGCGGATGGCGTCCTCTGCCTCTGGTTCCTGATCTTTCCTGTAGATTACCAATCTCGCAATCCATCGGCTCATCGGCCCGGTCAGGTGTGCTGACAGGAACGATTCCGTTCTGGCACTTTTCAGGTCATCACTCGGCCAATCCTCACGACCGCTCGTAAAGCAGCACATCTCTGGCGCCGACCTTGGGTCCTCTGAATACCCATCACACATCCGATCCTGGATGGAACTCTTATTGCAGCAGTGTACTGGAAGGAATCCTACTCAAGGTCTCTTCTGATCTTGCCTAATCCAAACTGTAAGGAGGCTGGTACTCTGGCGTAATCGTTTCTCGCTCTCTGGACCTCTGCGTCCTTAGTACAACATCTCCTCGGAAGCTGGTCGCATCCCAACGCCTCTGTAAGCATGTCCGGCCTTTAATCTTAACGGGGTGTAGTAACAGCTCGTCTGCCTCTCGCACGAACTTCTTGTCCCGCTTGTCTGTATCATCGACCATTCGACGTCACGTCTTTATCTGCGCACTACAATGTCCTCCGCTACGGCCCATCCGAAGTCTCTAACACGGACTCGAAATCACGAACTCGGTATCTTCATCACTCAGTAGGAGATATCTAGCCGAACACGTCCTCAGCGTGCATATCGCATCTCTGATGTCAGCGGAGTGGAACGTCATCTCGTCGAAATCTCGTGCGAACTCTTTACTCCACCTTGCTCCAATATCGACTGATTCGGACTCATCTTATCGTGGCTACACAGACTGCGCTCCAACGGCTAAGCTCGTATCTGGAGTCTCCCAAGCAGTGTCCCATCACATGATATCCGAAAGATGAAGAACCATCCGATCGACTCGTCAGAACCTCACAATCCCCCAAGAGCTCAACATCTCGGGTACAGTTTAATAGTATCGAGTACATACCACAGCATCGGTGGTCCAGCCGTAGAAGGGCAAACCCAAGCCTCACTAATGGTGCCGAGGAACTGTCGCAAACCCTAAGGTTCAAAGGCTTTCACACGGTCATTAAGTCGAGTTAGGGTTTCATTCTTCTAGAGAGTCCATAGAATCGCTTCCATGTCTTTCCGAATACTTTAAACTTGGAAAATGGGTTCCTGACATTCGATCGTCTCAATCGACTCTCAAAGAATCTGCGTGAAGTCGCCACTAGCTGGAATCAACCTATCTGATGACCTCACATCGGGGTAAGCGAACGAACCACATGTCCTAGTCATTAATCCTCGGTGACTATCGACTCACTATCATATATCTAAGTATATGCTCATGCTGCAGTAGCTCCAATCATCTGGGCGATATCTCATCATTCGCAGCAACAACTGGCTCATTCGTCGGTACGCTAAGCAGCGCCTCAACCATCATGAATAAGCGATATATCAACGGTCATCACATCCTGGCTGGCCTCTATCAGTGGCTCAATCCTATGGTACCGACCAGCACAACCGGGAAATCTCGTAAAAGCGATCAATCCAACGCTCATAGTGCGGAAACACAAAATACGAAGCCTCAATGCAATCCGTATGTCTCTGGAATCACGCCCCGGTCAGCCCACGTCCCCGACGAGCTCATGCTGACACAACTCGAGCCATAGCTCACTCTGCCCGTGCAATCGCGGCAGCAAAACCATAACCAGTATCGATGAAGGTAGATCATAGGAAGGAATATAATACGGTGCAAGGAAATGTACAACCTAAGGTTTCTTAAGCGGAGTGGCGTGTCGTAAGTATGCCGCGGAACATACCCACGGTAATTCACTCTACTTTAGTCACCTATTCCATCAACCAAGGGTCATCCTACACGACGAAAGTTCCGGTATAATACCCCCTCGACTAAGTCTAAGTTCCGTAAGGTCAAGCCTAAGTTCCGTATATAAATAATGCCCTAGGCTCCACATAGTCAAACTCAGACTCGAACCAAGGTCAACCTAGCGCTCTGATACCAACTTTTTCACGACCCAAAAGAGCATGTGACTGGCCCTTGAACCATATGAAGTCTATAGGACCCCATCTGATCCAAGTAAGCCAAAAGCCCAGCAATCTAAAACCATTTAAAAGGTAAATAAGGAAAACTGATTTTGAAAAGTAAAGAAATCATGTTTTAAAAATCAAGGTTTTTAAATAACTAAGCCGAATGTGTATTATTAAAATGTGTGACCTTTCCTGAAAATTTCGGCAGAGTTTCCTTTGTAAAAACTGGCCCCGAACGGGGTACAACAAGAATAATATATATGAAATGATAAAAGGCATCCCCAAGCGGGAGCTAGCTCTTCGTCAATCGACGGTCACAACCACGCAAGCAATAATAATATACAACGCCAAAGGGCGAGGATCAAAAGCCAAAAAGAAACTCAAAACAGCCGGAAAACCGTAATACTACAAGCGCGACTCTAAGGTCGAAATAATACAACACTATTTTCTAAGTCTGAAACAATATACAAGTTTTGGTTGATGGGATTACTAGATACAATGAATAATATAAGTACAATGGTGGCTCTTGATGCAAAAGAACCCACCTACCAACGCAAGTCACCCATATGGAAGCAGTGTGCCAGAAATGCCGCTAGGGAATCTGTACGGCAAAAACCTGCAAGGACTGTGGCACAACGGGGGTGAGTTGCCAACTCGTGAATAGAAAATATCTACAAGCAGAGATCGAATGCATGACCCATCCTAGGTCAATACGATCAGATATACATATAAACCTCAATATTAATAAGTCTGAAACATGCTAACCTGGCAATGTAATCTCTATACATGAGTGTAACGCCAAGTGCTCGTGCCAGTGCCTCAGGTAATAGCATATCATAAATGTGAGGTACAATCAATGAAATCAATCTGTATGTACGTGGATCCCTTCCACTCGTCACCCAATGACAAAACTATCATTCATGTAAATATCATCAACATATGCATGGAAATATGAGGATATAAACCACCTGTGTCCCTCGCGACACGTCAAAATCATAGAACCGGAGTGCCCAGCATCGGCACTCGAAAACATCATGAAAACTGGGCCCAGCATCGGCACGTAAATCCTCATATATCGGGCTCCGACAGTCCGGATCGGCCCACAGGCTCTGTCTGCGGTATCGGCCCTCGGCCCCGGCAGTACGCCATATCCATCTATCGACTCTGGTCGGTATCCTCCGGATAACCGCTAGGTCCAACAAAATCACCGGTAGGCAGTAGTCCCTCTGCCAGGCTCACCGTCAACTACACAGCGAAACCGTTCTCGCCCCGGGGTACCATACCGGGTCCACCATGTACCCGTAATCGGCCTCATCCGCCTCCTCGAATCGGGTTTCACATATCGCTCTCAGCACCGAGAAAACACATGGTGGACGCACTGAAATATCATATCACGGGTAACCGGGTTTTTAAAATAATTACATATTCTCTTTGAAACACCCACGGTTCCCAAATCCAGAAATATCATGGAAACAGCACATCTCAATGCGTATAATCAGAAAGCAGCATGTATGCGACATATAGCAGAAAGGTAAGCATATCAATATGTCATGCAAGGGTCATATCCTGAATGCAACAGTACTACAGTGTAGTGACATGGCAATTATCGATGATGAAGTGTGTGAGCCGGCAACAGTGTACGTGGAACATACGCATCATCGATAATGGTGCTGGTGTCCTAGCAGCATGAATGAAATATATCAACAACATAAGCGATGCAATGCAACAGCATGAATGTGCGGAATCGAGTAGTCAACGCAACAGTAGAGAACCTGCCTCAATAGATATATCATGCAACCTTGCCTTTTGAAATAAGACGAATCAGGGCTTTTGGTAAAATAAGGGCTACGGTGTTTAAGAAAAGATGTGCCTTTTGAAAACATCCGTATAAACCCTTTTTCCTATCTTTAAAATATCCCTGATTCGTTAGTTTTGAAATAGGTATGACTCGGGTCTAGCCTAACGCCTACTATGCGAACTACGAACCCAACAATCAAGTAAATAGAGAGGGGTATGGAAACCACCTAAATCTGAGTCGATATCACACTATCTCATCACATGACAGGTATCACTACCATCATATCACATCTCCAATACGAACTCTGTCATGTCGCCAAATCTCACGGCCTCAATCGAATCTCATCGACTCATCTCAATCCCACGTGTCATCCTCAAATCTCGTATATGAACACATAGTCCCATACCCATGTGTAGATATACACACCATCACATGCGCACAGATATATGAAAGAATGTATGCAAGTATGTGTGTATGTGTGAGTGTGGGTGCAACCACTACTCTAGGGTTTCGCACTATACTCAACCAATACATTCTTATCACCAATAATCCATTATTACCATCAATAATCCTAAACAACACATAATAAATATATGTGTGTATACGTATTCGTATACATCACCATGGACTGCGGGGGAGCTATACGCCATCCACCCGACTTCTCCCCGTAGATATAATCTACTCACCTTGCTTCTCATCTATCGGTGTCGATGTCGCCATCTTCATCTTCTTTGCCTCAACATCTCGTAGGGTACCTACAAGTATATCACAACGCTAAAGCACATGAAAACCATATCGGAAACCAAAATAGCACACGCTACCCGCATAGGTAAAAACCTATCGACTCGCATGTAAACACGTTCAATATCCACTTGTCGTTGACGTCCAAACGCCACCCGACAGGAATGAATCACCAAATACCAAAATCCATGCTAAATCAAGTCGTAAACAATGCACCAACATAGGAAAATCAACCCAGATTTTACCCTAGATGGAATCAGTCAAAACTAGACATACCTAGGGCCAAGAATAGAGGAAATGGGGCCATGCACAGAAATCGAGGCAATTCCCTCCTGCTCTGGCCGCAATTTGCAGCCAGAAGGGAATAAATGGCAGCCTCACTGCAGAGTTGGGGGCTAGGGTTTGGTGTGGTGGTTCATTGGTGCCTGCACATCTCAGTGTCAACTCTGTTTTATTTTTAGGGACTCGGGGTGATAGCAGATTCCACAAAACACTTCCAGATTTACTGTTTTCCCCGATATCGATTCCGTAATTCCGTATTCTGGTTTCAAGTTCAGCTTTGGGTCCAAATTAGCATCACACAAGGGATTCTAAGGTCACCTCAATCCTCAATTCCATCTTTGATTTCAGTTTTACCCTAAACCCTAACTTGAATTCTCTAAAGTCCACAAACAACACAATATCGATATGAAACTAGAATAGATGCACAAGGAATTGAAATACTACTCTAATAGGTGCATAAATTACCTTCTTTGGCAACTCAAGAAAATTCTTGAGTTGCTCAATGTCCTCCAAATCCAATCTTGCTAGGTTCAATGTGTAGCTAGTGAGCTTGGGAGTAAGTTTTGTAAAGTCGGAATGGGGTTTTGGCTTTGTTTTCATGGTGGATCTAGGGTTTTAGTGAAGAGGGTGAGAGAGGGAGAGAGAGCAGCAGCAGCAACAAGGGGAGAGGGGAGAGAAATGAGAAGGGAAATGATGGGGTAAGGTTCAAAAGGTGAAGGTTGACTTGGTCACTTTCTCTCTCTCATCATGAAACCTTTTCTTTTCTTTTCTTCACAAAACTCTTCTCACATGAATAGTAGACCCAAAAGAAAAGCCATGGTAGAAATGCACAAGCAACACAAGTGTAGAAAATGATATGTGCACACTTTTGCACAAAAATGCTAAAAATCCAATTAGCGATTCTTAATCGCGATTAGCACTAAATTAGCATATAACTAATCTTAAAAACTTTAAAATGGCATAATTCCATAAAAATACCTTATTTTAGAATTTTCCATAATTTTTCCCCATTTATTTGTATTTAATTATACCAGAATATTAAAATATTCATTAAAATAATATTAAATTATAAAATTTCCCAAAAATCATATTTCATTATTTTGAAAACGTTACAATCTACCCCCCTATAAAATTTTAAACCCTCAAATACTAAAATATTTCAATACAAATTCCAAGTCATCGGGGCTCCGAAATCGTCTATACATAAAACATCATAGCGCAATGCATGTGCAAGAGTACTGAGCAGATAACTCAAAAGCAACACTCCATCAAGCATCCCGCAATCATCGGAGTCATGGTAAAAACACAAATGTCAAATTCAATACAAAACCAATATGATATAGATCAGAACTATACATGTAGACATCCAATCTATACATGTAAATAGCTGATGTAAATGCATGCCAAATCTTTTTAAGTCACTGTGCGATGCGCGTAACACTGCACAGTGGCGGACGTTTTTCATAAGAAAATAACTATATACGTATATATATATATCCTTTGTTTAATAGGTACGTTCCGCCGTTTTGAAAACAATTTAGAAGGGTTTCCTTGTTTTTAAAACGTTCTGTGTCATATCGGACACGTAGGTATATATATACCGAGACTATAGCTCGCTCTTGGAAATCCCTTCGAACTATCAATGCATGCAAAATATATCCAGGTACTGTCCTCTGACTAGTCCTGCTCAGTATGAAAACAAATATCCAATATCATAGAAATATACTGCTCCAAAAGGAATAAATCCCAAAAATGCACATAACACCACCCTGTGCGTCTGGTGTGCACGGAAATCAAAATCCATATAAGTGCCATACAGGTGCACAAAACATCATCTAGGTGCAACGGGTGTGCACGAAACATCAGTCATAGGCAACGTGTGTGCCTGACAGCCCAAACAGGTGCATCTGACATGCACGAAGAATCTCGATTTAGTGCATCTGGTGTGCCCAAAAATCGTATCTAAAAACATGCGCCCAACATGCGTGAAAATCCAAATCGGTGCATCTATCGTGCACGAATGAAAATCTAGACCCTGCGCACTCAACATACACGGAATCACAAAATCCAATAGCAACGCCGACCATGCGTAAGTCCAGTCAAAGGCACGGAGTGCAAGAATCCACACCAATATCACAATCAAAATTGACATACCGAAAGGCATCAAATCGAAGTCGGGTGCAACCGTAATGCACAAAATATAAATCCGGTGCAACAAAGGCACGAAATATAAATCTGATGCGATAAACGCAAGAAACATAAAACTGGTGCGACAAACGCACGAAGTATAGAACTGGTGCATCCCATGCACAAATACCAGCAATAACTCAAATGCGTAAGCAGCAACACTAAGTGTACCCAGATATAAAGAAAATCATAAACGTGTGCAACTGCGTGCACAAAACACATATCAATGCACTACAAGCACATATAAGCTATACCGAGTGCAAAAAATCAAATCGTGTGCGTAACAAATGCACAACATCAAATCAACCGGTATAAAATAGGCATAAAATCACAATCAACACCTCAAGAGTAATAACTATGTGCAAGGTATAAATACCCAGTAAGTGCAACCATGGTGCACAAAATCAAATATCATGGAACTCAGTCATCAAGACTAAATCATGCGAATAGATCGCCCAAAATACCGAAATCCAAAGCAACGGATACGTGATAATCAAATCACAAAATCACAAATCATAAATACCGTCGTCGGTATATCTTTCTTCAGGGTCGAGAAGGTACCGGTACATCCGATGCTAGCGGCGCAAGATATCTACTTGCCTCTTGCTCACGGCTGGCGTCCTCTGCCTCTGGTTCCTGATCTTTCCTGTAGATTACCAATCTCGCAATCCATCGGCTCATCGGCCCGGTCAGGTGTGCTGACAGGAACGATTCCGTTCTGGCACTTTTCAGGTCATCACTCGGCCAATCCTCACAACCGCTCGTAAAGCAGCACATCTCTGGTGCCGACCTCGGGTCCTCTGAATACCCATCACACATCCGATCCTGGGTGGAACTCTTATTGCAGCAGTGTACTGGAAGGAATCCTACTCAAGGTCTCTTCTGATCTTGCCTAATCCAAACTGTAAGGAGGCTGGTACTCTGGCGTAATCTTTTCTCGCTCTCTGGACCTCTGCGTCCTTAGTAAAACATCTCCTCGAAAGCTGGTCGCATCCCAACGCCTCTGTAAGCATGTCCGGCCTTTAATCTTAATGGGGTGTAGTAACAGCTCGTCTGCCTCCCGCACGAACTTCTTGTCCCGCTTGTCTGTATCATCGACCATTCGACGTCGCGTCTTTATCTGCGCACTGCAATGTCCTCGGCTACGGTCCATCCGAAGTCTCTAACACGGACTCGAAATCACGAACTCGGTATCTTCATCACTCAGTAGGAGATATCTAGCCGAACACGTCCTCAGCGTGCATATCGCATCTCTGATGTCAGCGGAGTGGAACGTCATCTCGTCGAAATCTCGTGCGAACTCTTTACTCCACCTTGCTCCAATATCGACTGATTCGGACTCATCTCATCATGGCTACACAGACTGCGCTCCAACGGCTAAGCTCGTATCTGGAGTCTCCCAAGCAGTGTCCCATCACATGATATCCGAAAGATGTCGAACCATTCGATCGACTCGTCAGAACCTCACAATCCCCGAAGAGCTCAACATCTCGGGTATAGTTTAATAGTATCGAGTACATACCACAGCATCGGTGGTCCAGCCGTAGAAGGGCAAACCCAAGCCTCACTAATGGTGCCGAGGAACTGTCGCAAACCCTAAGGTTCAAAGGCTTTCACACGGTCATTAAGTCGAGTTAGGGTTTCATTCTTCTAGAGAGTCCATAGAATCGCTTGCATGTCTTTCCGAATACTTTAAACTTGGAAAATGGGTTCCTGACATTCGATCGTCTCAATCGACTCTCAACGAATCTGCGTGAAGTCGCCTCTAGCTGGAATCAACCTATCTGATGACCTCACGTCGGGGTAAGCGAACGAACCACATGTCCTAGTCATTAATCCTCGGTGACTAGCGACTCACTATCATATATCTAAGTATATGCTCATGCTACAGTAGCTCCAATCATCTGGGCGATATCTCATCATTCGCAGCAACAACTGGCTCATTCGTCGGTACGCTAAGCAGCGCCTCAACCTTCAGGAATAAGCGATATATCAACGGTCATCACATCCTGGATGGCCTCGATCAGTGGCTCAATCCTCTGGTACCGACCGGCACAACCGGGAAATCTCGTAAAAGCGATCAATCCAACGCTCATAGTGCGGAAACACAAAATACGAAGCCTCAATTCAATCCGTATGTCTCTGGAATCACGCCCCGGTTAGCCCTCGTCCCCAACGAGCTCATGCTGACACAACTCGAGCCGTAGCTCACTCTGCCCGTGCAATCACGGCAGCAAAACCATAACCAGTATCGATGATGGTAGATCATAGGAAGGAATATAATACGGTGCAAGGAAATGTACAACCTAAGGTTTCTTAAACGGAGTGGCGTGTCGTAAGTATGCCGCGGAACATACCGACGGTACGTCACTCTACTTTAGTCACCTATTCCATCAACCAAGGGTCATCCTACACGACGAAAGTTTGGGTATAATATCCCCTCGACTAAGTCTAAGTTCCGTAAGGTCAAGCCTAAGTTCCGTATATAAATAACGCCCTAGGCTCCACATAGTCAAACTCATACTCGAACTAAGGTCAACCTAGCACTCTGATACCAACTTTGTCACGACCCGAAAGAGCACGTGACTGGCCCTTGAACCATATGAAGTCTATAGGACCCCATCTGATCCAAGTAAGCCAAAAGCCCAGCAATCTAAAACCATTTAAAGAGTAAATAAGGAAAACTGGTTTTGAAAAGTAAAGAAATCATGTTTTAAAAATCAAGGTTTTTAAATAACTAAGCCGAATGTGTATTTTTAAAATGTCTGACCTTTCCTGAAAATTTCGACAGAGTTTCCTTTGTAAAAACTGGCCCCGAACGGGGTACAACAAGAATAATATATATGAAATGATAAAAGACATCCCCAAGCGGGAGCTAGCTCTTCGTCAATCGATGGTCACAACCACGCAAGCAATAATAATATACAATGCCAAAGGGCGAGGATCAAAAGCCAAAAAGAAACTCAAAACAGCCGGAAAACCGTAATACTACAAGCGCGACTCTAAGGTCGAAATAATACAACAGTGTTTTCTAAGTCTGAAACAATATACAAGTTTTGGCTGATGGGATTACTAGATACAATGAATAATATAAGTATAATGGTGGCTCTTGATGCAAAAGAACCCACCTACCAACGCAAGTCACCCATATGGAAGCAGTGTGCCAGAAATGCCGCTAGGAAATCTGTACGGCAAAAACCAGCAAGGACTGTGGCACAACGGGGGTGATTTGCCAACTCGTGAATAGAAAATATCTACAAGCAGAGATCGAATGCATGACCCATCCTAGGTCAATACGATCAGATATACATATAAACCTCAATATGAATAAGTCTGAAATATGCTAAACTGGCAATGCAATCTCTATACATGAGTGTAATGCCAAGTACTCATGCCAGTGCCTCAGGTAATAGCATATCATAAATGTGAGGTACAATCAATGAAATCAATCTGCATGTACGTGGATCCCGTCCACTCGTCACCCAATGACAAAACCATCATTCATGTAAATATCATCAGCATATGCATGGAAATATGAGGATATAAACCACCTGTGTCCCTCGCGACACGTCAAAATCATGGAACCGGAGTGCCCAGCATCGGCACTCGAAAACATCATGAAAACTGGGCCCAGCATCGGCACGTAAATCCTCATATATCGGGCTCCGACAGTCCGGATCGGCTCACAGGCTCTGTCTGCGGTATCGGCCCTCGGCCCCGGCAGTACGCCATATCCATCTATCGACTCTGGTCGGTATTCTCCGGATAACCGCCAGGTCCAACAAAATCACCGGTAGGCAGTAGTCCCTCTGCCAGGCTCACCGTCAACTACACAGCGAAACCGTTCTCGCCCCGGGGTACCATATCGGGTCCACCATGTACCCGCAATCGGCCTCATCCGCCTCCTCGAATCGGGTTTCATATGTTGCTTTCAGCACCGAGAAAACACATGGTGGACGCACTGAAATATCATATCACGGGTAACCGGGTTTTTAAAACAATTACATATTCTCTTTGAAACACCCACGGTTCCCAAAACCAGAAATATCATGGAAACAACACATCTCAATGCGTATAATCAGAAAGCAGCATGTATGCGACATATAGCAGAAAGGTAAGCATATCAATATGTCATGCAAGGGTCATATCCTGAATGCAACAGTACTACAGTGTAGTGACATGGCAATTATCGATTATGAAGTGTGTGAGCCGACAACAGTGTACCTGGAACATACGCATCATCGATAATGGTGCTGGTGTCCTAGCAGCATGAATGAAATATATCAACAACATAAGCGATGCAATGCAACAGCATGAATGTGCGGAATCGAGTAGTCAACGCAACAGTAAAGAACCTGCCTCAATAGATATATCATGCAACCTTGCCTTTTGAAATAAGACGAATCAGGGCTTTTGGTAAAATAAGGGCTACGGTGTTTAAGAAAAGATGCGCCTTTTGAAAATATCCGTATAAACACTTTTTCCTATCTTTAAAATATCCATGATTCGTTAGTTTTGAAATAGGTATGACTCGGGTCTAGCCTAACGCCTACTATGCGAACTACGAACCCGACAATCAAGTAAATAGAGAGGGGTATGGAAACCACCTAAATCTGAGTCGATATCACACTATCTCATCACATGACAGGTATCACTACCATCATATCACACCTCCAATACGAACTCTGCCATGTCACCAAATCTCACGGCCTCAATCGAATCTCATCGACTCATCTCAATCCCACGTGTCATCCTCAAATCTCGTATATGAACACATAGTCCCATACCCATGTGTAGATATACACACCATCACATGCGCACAGATATATGAAAGAATGTATGCAAGTATGTGTGTATGTGTGGGTGTGGGTGCAACTACTACTCTAGGGTTTCGCACTATACTCAACCAATACATCCTTATCACCAATAATCCATTATTACCATCAATAATCCTAAACAACACATAATAAATATATGTGTGTATACGTATTCGTATACATCACCACGGACTGCGGGGGTGCTATATGCCATCCACCCGACTTTTCCCCGTAGATATAATCTACTCACCTTGCTTCACATGTATCGGTGCCGATGTCGCCATCTTCATCTTATTTGCCTCAACATCTCGTAGGGTACCTACAAGTATATCACAACGCTAAAGCACATGAAAACCACATCGGAAACAAAAATAACACACGCTACCCGCATAGGTAAAAACCTATCGACTCGCATGTAAACACGTTCAATATCCACTTGTCGTTGACGTCCAAACGCCACCCGACAGGAATGAATCACCAAATACCAAAATCCATGCTAAATCAAGTCGTAAACCATGCACCAACATAGGAAAATTAACCCAGATTTTACCCTAGATGGAATTAGTCAAAACTAGACATACCCAGGGCCAAGAATAGAGGAAATAGGGCCATGCACAGAAATCGAGGCAATTCCCTCCTGCTCTGGCCGCAATTTGCGGCCAGAAGGGAATAATTGGCGGCCTCACTGTAGAGTTGGGGGCTAGGGTTTTGTGTGGTGGTTCATTGGTGCCTGCACATCTCACTGTCAACTCAGTTTTATTTTTGGGGTCTCGGGGTGATAGCAGATTCCACAAAACACTTCCAGATTTACTGTTTTCCCCGATATCGATTCCGTAATTCCGTATTCTGGTTTCAAGTTCAGGTTTGGGTCCAAAATAGCATCACACAAGGGATTCTAAGGTCACCTCAATCCTCAATTCCATCTTTGATTTCAGTTTTACCCTAAACCCTAACTTGAATTCTCTAAAGTCCACAAACAACACAATATCGATATGAAACTAGAATAGATGCACAAGGAATTGAAATACTACTCTAATAGGTGCAGAAATTACCTCCTTTGGCAACTCAAGAAAATTCTTGAGTTGCTCAAAGTCCTCCAAATCTAATCTTGCTAGGTTCAATGTGTAGCTAGTGAGCTTGGGAGTATGTTTTGTGAAGTGAGAATGGGATTTTGGCTTTGTTTTCATGGTGGATCTAGGGTTTTAGTGAAGAGGGTGAGAGAGGGAGAGAGAGCAGCAGCAGCAACAAGGGGAGAGGGGAGAGAAATGAGAAGGGAAATGATGGGGTAAGGTTCAAAAGGTGAAGGTTGACTTGGTCCCTTTCTCTCTCTCATCATGAAACCTTTTCTTTTCTTTTCTTCACTAAACTCTTCTCACTTGAATAGTAGACCCAAAAGAAAAGCCATGGTAGAAATGCACAAGCAACACAAGTGTAGAAAATGATATGTGCACACTTTTGCACAAAAATGCTAAAAATCCAATTAGCGATTCTTAATCGCGATTAGCACTAAATTAGCATATAACTAATCTTAAAAACTTTAAAATGGCATAATTCCATAAAATACCATATTTTAGAATTTTCCTTAATTTTCCCTATTTATTTGTATTTAATTATACCAGAATATTAAAATATTCATTAAAATAATATTAAATTATAAAATTTCCCAAAAATCATATTTTATTATTTTGAAAACGTTACACTGAGTAAGCGATGTATCAATGGTCATCACATTCTGGCTGGCATCCAGCAGCAGCCTGATCCTCTGGTTCCGATCAGCACATCCGGGAAATCTCGCAAAAGCGATCTGTCAAACACTCATGGAGCGAAAACACACTAAAACGACGCCTCTATATGCAATCATACATCTCTGGAATCACGCCCTGGTCAGTCCTCGTCCGTGACGAGCTTAAGCTGACGCAACTCTATCTGTAGCTCTCTCTGCCCGTGTAGTCGTGGCAGCAAAATCATAACCAATATCGATAAGGATAGATCATACGAATGAATATAATACTGTGTAAGGAAATGTACATCCTAAGGTTTCTTAAGCGGAGTAGCGTATCGTAAATATGCCGCGGAACATACGTATGGTACGTCACTCTACTCAAGCTACCTACTCCATCAACCAAGGGCCATCCTATGCGATGAAAGTTCGGGTATAATACCCCCTCGACTAAGTCTAAGTTCCATAAGGTCAAAACCAAGTTCCGTATATATATAAACGCACTAGGCTCCACATAGTCAAACTTAGACTCGAACCAAGGTTAACCTAGCGCTCTGTTACCAACTTTGTCACGGCCCGAAATAGCCCGTGACTGGCACTTGAATCATATGAAGTCTATAGAACCCCATCTAATCCAAGTAAGCCAAAAATCCCCAGAAATCTAAAACCATTTTTAAGTAATAAATAAAGGAAATAGTTTTAAGAAGTGAAGAAAACAAGTTTTTAAAACAAGGGTTTTAAAATAGGTAAGCCGAATATGCATTTTAAATCCTCCATATCTTTTCTAAAAATTTCGGCAGTGTTTCCTTTATAAATACTGGCCCCGAAAGGGGTACAATATGGATAATATATACACAATGAAAAAGGGCATCCCCAAGCGGGAGCTAGCTCTTCGTCAATCGACGGTCACAACCACGCAAGCAATATAATAAACAACGCCAAAGGGCGAGGATCAAAACTAAATGGAACTCAAAATATCAAGAAAACCATAATACTAAATCGCGCGACTCTAAGGTCGAAATACTATATAACTGGTTTTAAAAGTCTGGAACAATATACAAGTTTGGTTGATGGAATTACTAGATACAACTGATAAAATAAATACAAGGGTGGTCACGATGCGAGTGAACCCACCTACCAATGCAATCACCCAGAAAGGAAGCAGTGTGCCAGAAAAGCCGCAATGAAACCTGTACGGCAAAACCTGCAAGAACTGTGGCACAACGGGGCTGAGTTGCCAACTCGTGAATAGAAAACATCGCAGAGTAGAAATCGTATGCATGACATAATCCTAGGTCAATAAGATCAATATATATATATATATATATATATATATATAAAACTCAATGAATAAGTCTGAAGCATGATAAGGTGGCAATATAACATCTATACATGAGTGTAGTGTCAAGTGCTCGTGCCAGTGTCTCAGGTAATAACATATCATAAATATGAGGAATGATCAATGCCGACTATATCATGAAGTCTATGAATATATGGATATCATCCAACAATGTGATCAATGTCATCAATGTCAATATATGTATGTAGAAATCGTCCACGCGTCACTCAATGACAATAAACATTATGCATATAAAAATCATAAAGCAAATGCATGGAAGTATGAGGATGTAAATCAACATGTGTCGCTCGCGACATGTCAAATCATGGAACCTGAGTGTCAAGCATCGACACTCGAAAACATCATGAAACCTGTGCCTAGCATCGGCACGTAAATCCTCATATATCGGGCTCCGGCAATCCGGATCGGCCCATATCATCTCTCAACTCCGGTCGGTATCCTCCGGAAATCCATCGAGCTCAAATTCAATCACCGGTAGGTAGTAGTCCCTCTGCCAGGCTCACCGTCTATATACACAGCATCCCTTTCTTGCCCCGGGATACCATACCGGGTCCACCACGTACCCGCAGACGGTGCCTACCGCTCCTCGAATCGGGTTTCACATGCCGCTCTCAGAATCGAGAAAACACATGGTGGACGTACTAAAATATCATATCAAGGGAACCGGGTTCTTAAAACAATACATACTCTCTTTTGAAATAACCACGATTCCCAAATCCAGAAATATCATGGAAACAACATATCTCAATGCGTATAATCATAAAGTATGATGTATGCGACATGTAAAGGAAATGTAAGCGTATCAGTATATCATATAGCATGGAATAATAATATGCATATATTGAGGGAAACCGCTCTTTTGAAATGAATCAGTTTTAAAAGTATCTTGTGGTTCCCAAATCTCTAATCAAGCCAGAATCATCTATTTATGTGAAAATATATATGTACAATGGGTATGTGCACAGGTATGAGTGTACAATAAGTTTGTGCACAATTATGACATGCAAGGGATCATATCCTGATGCAATAATCCAACTGTATAGTGACATGACAATTATCGATGATGAAGTGTGTGAGCCGGTAAGCAGGTGTACGTGGAACATACGCATCATCGATAATGGTGATGGTGTCCTAATAGCATGGTTTAATACAACATTAAATATATTTAACATGCAATGCGATGAGAACAACAAGAATATGCGGCAAATGAATAATAACCACAACAGTGCAGAATTTACATCAATGTATCTATGTCATACTGTTTGGCGATTTGAAAGAAGACGAATCGGGGTTTTTAGGAAAATAAGGGCTACGAAGTTTTTAAGAAAAGATGAGTCCTTTGAAAATATCTGTATAATCCCTTTGCCTGTCTTTAAAATACTCCCGATTCGTTAGTTTGAAATAGGTATGACTCGGCTTAAGTCTAACATCTACAAGGTAACTACAGATCTAACTAATCAGCTAATGGGAAGGGTATGGAAACCTCCTAAATCTGAGTCGATACAAATATACATATAATAGTCGGTGATCCCGCCTCAGTGGTACCACGTACGATACCATATCATATGACATTCTCGAGTTATGAGTGTGGATCTATCATCAATATAAAGCTCGTAGGGTAAATCATCGTACGACATCCTAAAAGCTGGGTACGGGTCAATATCACATTCATCTCATCAATTATCTGGTATCATTATCATACTGTCTCATGATCTGTGGTACTGGTCTAAGTCTAGTACAAGTCGATACCATCTATATAAATACAAATGCGTATGTAAAACACAAGTCTAAAGTCCCGCTAAAATCACATGTCGTATCCCAAATACGATCACAATATATCACCGATCTCATGGCACTATGCCCAATCTCATCGACTCATCTCCAAATATCATCCACAATCCTCGTCATCTAGGTATATGTATATCAAATAAGCATGTGTGTGCGTGTGGGTGTAAACCTATTCTAGGGTTCGCATCTAGGAAACTATACTAGTTTACGACTACACCCTAATCAAACCATAGTATACCTAATCTCATCTCAAATATCCACAGCACACAATAAACTATCATATATAGTATATATATGCTATACTAAATATCGAACCGCGGGGGTGCTAGACGCCATCCACCCGACTTCCTCCGTAGATATAATCTACTCACCTGCATCTTGAGTGTCGGTGTCGACGTCGCCTTCATCTTCTTCATCACCTCGAATCACCGTGGCGGTACCTACATGCCACACGTATCGCATCGCATTAAACCAAAATCAAAACTAAAACGACACACGAAAACCAAAACGATACGCTTAAAAGCTTATAGGTTAGAACCTATGGGTACGCTTTCAAAACCATCAACAATCCTCGATATCGTCGTACAAACGCCCAGAAATTGAGGTAAACTGCAAATATACAAATCCAAAATTCAAAATATGAGAAAAAAAACACGAATCCAAAATAGCATCTCAGGAAAAAGGTTCCAGATTTCACCCTAGGTCAAATTAGACAATTTTGCACATGCCAAGGGTCTATTTTATTGATGATAAAGTCCTGGAACAAAAACAAGTCACATCCTCCCTACTCTGGTCGCAAATTGCGGCCAGAATGAATTAATTTGCGGCCTGGGTTGGGAGATAGGGGCTAGGGTTTTGGTGGTAGTTTCCTAGGTGCCTGGATGTATCACTGTCCAAGCAAAATAATTTTCAGAGTCTCGGGGTGATAGGAGATTTCATATAACCTTCATAGAATCAACAATTCTTTCAATATCATTTTCTAAATCCGTATTCCGGATTTCAAGTCTCTGGTTTAGGACTTTATTCTAGCACTAGGGGGTTTGTGTGGCCTCTACTGAGCTTAATTACCCATCACAACTCTCAATTCCCATTTACCCTAACTAGGTTTTTCCTAAGTCCACAAAACAACTCGATATCGGTTCAAATCTAACATGGGGGTAAAAGTAAAGGAAATACTAAGCTTATGGTACAAAAATTACCTTATTTGGCAACTCAAGAAAATTTCTTGAGTTGCCCCCAAGTGGCCAAAATCCTTACTTTCTTGGTCCAGTATGCTTCCCTTGAGCTTGTGCATCATTTTTATGAAATGAGGGTGGGGTTTTGAGTTGATTTCCATGGTGTTTTGAGGGATTTTATGAAGAAGGAGAGAGGGTATAGCAACAGCAGCAGCAACATCAAAGGAGGGGAGAGAAATGAGAGGGATAAATGAAGGAGAGAGTGCCCAAGGTCAAAGTTAACCCCCCCTTTCTCTCTCTCACCCATGCTTACATATTCTAATCCTTTTCTTTTCTTTTCTTTTCTAATTCCCTTCTCACATCAATACTAACCCCAAAATAACAAGCCATGCCCCCAAAACATCTAGGAAAATGCAACAAGTGTAGAAAAAAGAAATGGTGTATGTTTTGCACAAATACGCTTAAAGTGCGATTAGCGATTTTTAGTCGGGATTAGCAGTAAATTAGCATATAATTAATCATAAAAATTTAAAATTTGCATAATTCACATAAAACACCCTCTTTCTAGTAATTTCTATAATTTTCCAAATTTTTCATAATTTATCGGTATTTAATTATCCGAAATATTAAAATATTCATTAAAATTAATATTAAATTATAAAAATTCCCAAAAATAAAATTTTATTTTTCTGAAATGTTACAGATATAAGCGTGATACTCGGATCACAAACGCGAATCGCAATAAATGACATCGAGGTACACCTCCTACGATGTCGAATAAAGTCGGTGCGCCCAAAACTGGCAGAACAAGAACATCCACTTGCCTCCTGCTCATGGTCTAGCGTCCTCGGTCCCTGGGTCCTTATCTTCTCTGTGGATTTACCAATCTCGCAATTCATCGGCTCGTTGGCCCTATCAGGTGTGCTAAAGGAAATGATTCCGCTCTAGCACTTCTCCGGTCATCTCTCGGTCAATCGTCACGACCACTCGTAAAGCAGCACGTTACTAATGTCGGCCTCTGGTCCTCTGTCCCAACCATCGGAGGAATACTTAATACTCGTCCGTCCTCGATCAACTCACAATGCATAAGGGTGAGGTCCTCTATACGAAGCTGGTCAGCTCACTGGTCTCTTATCACATGATATACGGACGACGTCAAACTTTTCGATCGAGTCATCGAGGTCCCAAAATTTCCCAAAGGCTCAGCACCTGAGCACAGTCTAAAAATATCTGGTACATACCACAGTACCTCTGGACCAGCCGTAGAAGGGCAAACCCAAGCCTCACTGATGGCACAGCTAAACTGCCACAAACCATTTGGTTCAAAACGGTCCCATAGTCATCATGTCGAGTTAGGGTTTCATTCTTCTAGAGGGTGTACAGAATTACTTGCATGTTCCTCCGAACACTTTAAACTTGGGAAAATGGGTTTCTGACACTCGTTCGAACTTTTTAGCTGCGCCTATACAACATGTGAATATTCTTCGCCGCATGCTAAACAATGCCTCAATCCTCCAGGAAAGGCGATATATCGGCGGTCATCTCCGGATCGGTCTGCTCTAGATCTGAGTAAGACTCTCCACACTGGAAATCTTCAACTCAACTGGGCCTGCGTCGGCGCATCAATCTGCCGAATCACCTTTGTCTCTCAAATCGGGGTAGACTAGCTATCATCTGTGGCATTTCTGCCTGGAAGCTCCGGCGATCTTAGCTCGTAAGCTCTGGAAGCGACATCCCGTCATCTCAGCAACAGCTGGGTCAACTGTCTGCATGGTAGGCGACATCACAATCTCCGAGGTATGTTGTACATCAACAGTCCTCTCGCAACTGGCAGCTCTAGCAATGGCCCGATCATCCGGTACAAAACCAAACACTCTCCTCAACAGGAGGTCACAACACAACACTACATCAAGACGTTCCCATGTCACCAGAAAACACAATGGTTGGCCCTCATACCAGATGAGCTCGCCCTGACCGCAACACTAGCAGCAGCTCAAACTGCGCTCAAACTATGGTGACATGAACCTCAATCGAGTATCGAAGAAAGCAGATCAACGGCATGAGAGGAAACGACAGATCCAGAATGGATACATGATCATAAGAAGGAACATCATCAATGAAAGTATGATCACGAAACTAATAGAATCGAGGATCTCAAATGGATGTATAATTATGGATACGAAGAGAATCACTGGTCTCAAAATATGTACATCCTAAGGTTTCTTAAGTGGAGTATCGTATCATAAATATACCGCGGAACGTACGTACGGTACGTCACTCTACTCAAGCTACCTACACCATCAATCAGGGTCAGCCTATGAAACAAAAGTTCGGGTCTAATACCCCCCGTTCAAGTCTAAGTTCCGTAAGGTCAAGCCTACGTTCTGAAATACATACCCGTTCTAGACTCCGCATAGTCAAAAATAGACTCGAACAAAGCTTAAACCTAGCACTCTGATACCAACTTTGTCACGACCCGAAATATTAGCTCGTTACCAGCACTTGAATCACGTAATGTCTAAAGGCGTAACGGAATTCAAGTAAGCTGAAACCCAGAAATCTATACCATTTTAAGAAAATAAAGGAGGTGAAGTTTTGCAATAAAGGTATAATGAAATCAAGTTTTCTTAATGCATAGATAAGGAACATGAAAATGAAAGTGAAATTTACTAGTTTGAAAACGTGTTTTGTCTTTTAAAAAAATTGGGCAGCACCTCCTTTGTATATTTTGATCCAAAACCACAATACATGATAAAATAAAGGCATCCCCAAGTGGGAGCTAGCTCTTCGCCAACCGGCGGATCACAACCACGCAAGACAATATATGCAAGTATACGATGCCCAACGGCGAAGATCACCACAAATGATAAAGAATAAAGCGAGAAATCAACCCAAAATTGTGAACATAAAACCCATCGCTCAAGTCTCGCATTAAAAGTCTTGCTAAGTCTCATTACTTATACAAATACTAGTTTTGATTGATGGAGTTAACTAGATACAATATGAAATGTAGATACAAGAGTGGAAATGATAGAAATGTCCCACCTACCAATGCAAAACACCCGAATGCAACTGTGTGCCAGCGAAGCTCCTACTGATCCAAGCGGTCAACCTGCAAGAACTGTGGCACAACAGGGGTGAGTTGCCAACTCGTGAGTAGAAAAATATCAACAGATAGAAATCGAATAAACAATGACTCCTAGGTCATCTATATCATAAGGGTTATACTATGATATTTAGGGTGACCGGGTCTGTATATGTGCCAACAAGGCAGTCAATACCTATATGCATGCGGATAACATCCAACAGTAATAATCAATGCATGTATGCATGTGGATCATGTCCAACCATATAATCAATGTATGTATACATGTGGATCTCATCCAACCATATAATCAACGTATGTATGTATGTGGATCTCGTCCACCCATATAATCAATGTCTATATGCATGTGAATATCATAAAAGAGTGTGCATGAAAGTATGAGGATATATATCAATGGTGTCCCTCACGAAACATCGAAATCATGGAACCTGAGTGCCTAGCATCGACACTCGAAAACATCATGAAAACTGTGCCCAGCATCGGCACGTAAATCCTCATATATCGGGCTCCGTTAGTCCGGATCGGCCCACGGGCTCCGTGAGTCCGGATCGGCCCATATCATCTCTCGACTCCGGTCGGTATCCTCCGGATATCCGCCGAGCCTAAATACTATCACCGGTAGGTAGTAGTCCCTCTGCCAGGCTCACCGTCAACTGCACAACGATCCGTTCTCGCCCCAGGTACCATACCAGGTCCACCATGTACCCGCAATCGGCCTCATCCTCATCCTTGAATCGGGTTTCACATGTCGCTCTTAGAACCGAGAAAACACATGGTGGACGCACTGAAATATCATATCAAGAGAAACCGGGTTTTTAAACAACATATAATCTCTTTTGAAATGTCTACGGTTCTCAAATCAAGAAATCTCATGACAGCAGCATATCTCAATGCGTAAAATAATAGAGTATGGTGTATGCGACATATAAGAGAAATGTGAGCAAATCCGTGTATCATGCAACATGGAACAGTGATATGACATATTAAGGGAAAACCGCACTTTTAAAATGATTTCGGTTTTTAAAATATATCCTGCGGTTCCCAATTTTCTAATAAAACCACTTATCTATGTAGGAACAATATGTATATGCGCAAGTATAGAGGTACCAATGTATATATGTGCCAAATATGGATGTATCAATGTATATGCGCAAGCATGTTATGCAAAGAGTCATGTCATGATGCAGCAATTCTACTGTGTAGTGACTTGGGAATTTTCGATGATGAAGCATGTGAGCCTACAATCAGTGTACGTGTAACATACGCATCATCGATAATGGTGCAGGTGTACTATCACAGGTATGAGTAATGCAATGCGAATAATATGAATGCAGCATAAGGTAATCATACGTAAATACTGACGGGTATACGTATCTAACATGATCGATTCGGTGAATCAATCTATCGGCATCCGGCCTAACAACATCGCATACGGTATAATCCATCGTACGACAACCTCTAGTCAAGGGTATGGATCAATCATCAAGTTAAACCTATCACGCACGGAAAATCATCGTACGGCGACATTAAGCTAATAGGGATCTTGTCATCCTATACGACAAATGAGGGTACGGCCTATTATCACGTACAGCCTATCATCCTTGATTCATAACATTCTCTACATACATATATATCTATTTACCTTGTCCCAGGTCACATCCGCAATAATCTCATATCAGGGGACCGGCAGGGTATAAATCATCTCGATCGACTCACATCCGTATACCAACATATCATCATATCATCATATTATCATATCCGTCTTATATTTTTTCATCGCATTTATATCTCACATCAAGTCGAGTTTACATAAACATTCTATCTCTACTAAGTATAAGTATCTAATCTAACATACACACCCGAACCACACAATCAGATTTTTAAAGAAGCGAATCGTAGTTTTTGAAAATAGGGTTTACGGTGTTCTTAAGGAAAAGATATCATTTGAAAATCCGTAACATCCCTCAAGGCATATTTATTTAAAAGATACCTGTGATTCTTCGGTTTAGAAAAAGGTAAGGTTCGGAAGACGCATCTACATCGACTATCTAGTCCTACAGTACCCTAAACGGCAGTATCGCTAAACGTCATCCACAAATTCCGTCATCCTATACTAGTCGTAAGATCCCACTTCTAACTATCCTCTAGTTTCTAATATGGTTTCATAGTTATCATCATTCTAACCCTAGTTTCCTAATCTAGGTTTCCTTAACCATATTCTAAGAATCGGTTTTCCATCAAAACTTTGCGGGGGTGCTATACGCCATCCACCCGACTTCCCCCGTGGATATAGATCCACTCACCTGGTCTTCGCTTGCCGAAATTGATGACGCCATGCTCCGTCGCCTCGGAATCTACGCGAAGGTACCTACAATAATAAACAATCGCAATGTGTATTAAAAATCAAGGCGGAGAAACCAAAACGGCACACGTTTTGCTCCTAGGTCAAAACCTATAGCTTTGCGTGCAAAACACGACAATTAACCTTGGTCGTTGACTTACAAACGCCACACAATAGAAACACAAAACCAAATACCAAAATCAAGTCAAAACGAAGTCGTAAAATAATGCATCAACTCATAGAAATGGTCCCAGATTTTTACCCTAAGCCAAATTTGTCAATTCTGCATATATGGAGGGTCTAATTTACTGAAGATAAAGCCCTAGAACCAAAATGAACCAAATCCACCCTACTCTGGCCGCAATTTGCGGCCAGAATGATTATATCTGTGGCCTGGTCTTTGGGTTAGGGGCTCGGGTCTCAGTGGAAGCTTCCTAGGTGCCCGCACGACTCCCAGTATTCGCTAAATTATTTTTAGTTCCCCCGGATTACTCCAGATTCCATAATACCCTCACAATTCACACATTTATCCGACGTCGGGGTTTCTAAATCCGTGTTTTGGGTTTCTAACCTCTGGTCCAGGTCATGAATCATCTCAAAAGTCTTATTGACAGCCACCACATCACCAATTTCCCAAACCCTTCTCTTGGGATTTTCTAACCACACTAAACATCACAATACCACCTCTAAACTTGCATGAAAGCTAAAGTGAACAAAATACTATGCTAAGGGTGATGAAATTACCTCTCTTGGGCAACCCAAGAAAAACCCTAGCTCCTCAAGGTTGTCAAAATCTCACTTTTCTTGGTCCAATATGTAGAGGAGAAGGAAGTGATCAAATTTAGTGAAGGGGGTTTAGGGTTTTGGTGGATATTTTTAGATGATCTCTAAGAGTGAAGTGGAAGGAGATGAAGATGAAGAGGAGACGAAGAAATGAAATGGGGAGAGGCATGGGGCTTCTGCCCTCTCTCTCTCTATATATTTTTTTCTAGCCCTCTCACTCTATTATTGCCCTTTTGCACCTTTTCACCTTTTTCTCTTTTCTTTTAAAAACCAACCCATCAAATACCCAAAACAACACAAGAAAACAACATGTAACCAAAGTGCAACATGACATGGTGCACTGGCCACGAAAAACACTAGAAATGCGGATTTGGCTTAATCGCGATTAGCAGTGCACTAATCGGGTTTTTATCGAAACTGCATATAAAAATTTTTAAAATGCCAAATTATTTAGATAGACTATTAAATGAATAAATCATTTTAATTTTCATTTATTTCACATTTATTGGTATATATTTATACCCTTTTTCGAAAACCCCAATTTCGCAAATCGGACAGTTTTCGGGAAATATATTATTTTAATATTAAATTCCAAAAATAATATTTTATATTTTCTGAAATATTACAATCTTCCCCCCTTAATTAAATTCGGTCCCCGAATTTAAATTTAAACCCCCAAAATCTAAAACATTTCAATAATCAGCTCAAATCAACGGGGCTCCGAAATCATGGAAAACACAGAAATAACGCAGCACGTCAAGTGCGCATAAGAACGAGTACAAAACTAAAAATCGAACTCTGTCAAGCGTAACGCAAATCATCTGATTTGCACGCATATTCTCGGAGTTACAATAGAGATGCAGATCTCGAAATCCACTACTGAAATCCAATATACACTAGTCAAATACTATAATACGTGTATAGTACGCATCTTTGAAAACTCCAAAATCTGATTAAAACACATGCAAAATCTTTTTCTAAATCGCCGCGGTAATGCGTAACTCATGGCATAACTGACGGATGCTCATTTTAAAATAATAATATATGTCCATATATGTTTTCTTAAATACACGTTCCGTCGTTTTCAAAATATCCCAAAAGATTCTCCTTTTTAAACGTTCGTGTTGCTCACTGACACGTAGGAAATAGCGAGACTTTAGCTCCTTTTGAAAACCCTTTTTGGTAATCTTTTAATGCATGCAGAGTACTCAGGTACTGTCCTCGGATCGGTCCTGTTTGGCTACTGCACAATATAGTGCCCAACATGAAAACAAAGTGCTCAAAAGAAAAATCAGTCTCAAAAGGCGTATCCAATTATCACATGCGTCAGGTGTGCATGTAAATCAAATCAAAATGCAGGTGCCACAATACGCACAAAGCAAAACTAAGTGCAACGGGTGTGCACAAAAGCATCTGTCCACTGCAACGGTGTGCATGACAACAATAGCTGGTGCACCTATTGTGCACGAAAACAATATCTTGTACAACAAATACACGAAATACAATCAATAACTCAAACGCATAAAAAGAAACACCGAGTACACCGAGGTGTATAAATCAAAATCGTGTGCAACTGCGTGCACAAAATACATATCAATGCACTGCAAGCACATATAAGCTATACCGAGTGCAAAAATCACCTCATCCGCATGAAATCCATGAAATCATAAACATGTGCGGCCAAGTTACAAAACCGAATCTCAAGTGTAATAGATATGCACAACTTGCAAATCAACACAACGGTATATAAAATATATATAAGGTGCGATAACTATGCGCAAAAATGTAAATACTCAGTAGGTGCAGCCATGGTGCACGAAATCAATATCAGGAAACTCGTCATCAAACTCAAATCCAAGCGATATAAGCATGATACTCGGATCACAAACGCGAAACGCAATAAATGACATCGAGGTACACCTCCAACGATGTCGAAAAAAGTCTGTGCGCCCAAAACTCAATCAGATGGCACCGCTAAACTGCCACAAACCCTTAGGTTCAAAGCTGTTCCATGGTCATCATGTCGAGTTAGCGTTTCATTCTTCTAGAGGGTCCACAGAATTACCTGCATGTTCCTCCGAACACTTTAAACTTTGGAAAATGGGTTTCTGACACACGTTCGAGCTTTTTAGCTTCGCCTATACAACATGTGAATATTCATCCCGCATGCTAAACAATGCCTCAATCCTCCAGGAAAGGAGATACATCGGCGGTCCTCTCTGGATCGGTTTGCTCTAGATCTGAGTAAGACTCTCCACGCTGGAAATCTTCAACTCAGCTGGGCCTGCGTGGCGCATCAATCTGCTGAATCACCTTCTTCTTTCAAATCGGGGTAGACTAGCTATCATCTGTCGCATTTCTTCCTGGAAGCTCCGACGATCTTAGCTCGTAAGCTCTGGAATCTACATCCCGTCATCTCAGCAATAGTTGGGTCAACTGTCTGCACGGTAGGCGTCATCACAATCTCCGAGGTATGCTGTACATCAACAGTCCTCTCGCTACTGGCAGCTCTAACAATGGCCCGATCATCCGGTATAAAACCAAACACTCGCCTCAACAGGAGGTCACAACATAACACTACATCGAGACGCCAGAAAACACAATGGTCGGCCCTCGTACCAGACGAACTCGCCCTGACCGCAACACTAGCAGCAGCTCAAACTGCGCTCAAACTATGGTGACAGGAACCTCAATCGAGTATCGAAGAAAGCAGATCAACGGCAAGAGAGGAAACGACAGATCCAGAATGGATACATGATCATAAGAAGGAACAACATCAATGAAAGTATGATCACGAAACTAATAGAATCGAGGATCTCAAATGGATGTATAATCATGGATACGAAGAGAATCACTGGTCTCAAAATATATACATCCTAAGGTTTCTTAAGTGGAGTATCGTATCTTAAATATGCCGCGGAACATACGTACGGTACTGTAAGGTTCCTAGGCACACTAATGAGGTCTCACAAGTGATCAAACATGGCCAATTAAAATTTTACAAGTGCCGAGAAACCCTAATACGGATCGTTAACTAGATGTATAAGCGATGCAATGCAAATAACGAATTTATAGCTAAAGGGAAGGGGCTACAACCTTTGTAGATCCGGTCCTCCACCTCCTTGGCTCCATGATGAAGTCCCCTCGCTGTCCATACCGGATCCCGGACTCTAGCATCGGCTTCATCGGAGAAATGGGCGGGCTAGGTCGTCGGTTTCGATGCCGAAGATGTTCTACGTCGAGGCAACACAAGATCAAGCTCCAACTTCACCAAGCCATGAAACTTGTGAAGAAAACATCCTATACTACTTGGCAAGAGGTAGAGGATGAAGAAATAGGAAGTGGGTTCACTTTGGAATTGGATTTCTCACTTATTTTCACAAGTTGCCATTGATGGAGGCAAGCTTTCTTCATTGTTGAAGATGAAGAAGAAGAAGAAAGAATATGATAAGTTATTTTTCAAATAGAAAAATAAATGATACTTATCATATAGCAACCATGATTATGTGTAGAGACTAAACTAGGGTTAAGTTGAATGGTTAGGGTTAGGACATGAAGACAAAATGGTCACTTTGTCAAAGCTTCATGAAGCTTCAACAACAAAACAAATTAAGCCACCATTTCATTCTTGCCCAAAAAATGAATTAAGAGAATAAATAAATGAATAAGTAAAATGTAAACCCTAACCATTAACATAACCATGGTTTAAATCATACACTCAAACTTTCATGTATCATCAAACATGATACAATCAAGTGCACAAAAATACATCACATATACAATGTGCACATCAAGTGAGAAAATCCTTTTTAAAGTGAACCAATACTAGTTAATGCAAAGTAATATATCAAATATATAATTATGCATTAAATCATTAAATCAATACTTGATTTAACGATCCGGTCATATCGCATATAACCGACTAATATCCAATGTATCGGTTTATCGAATCAATCTTCGATTCGATAACTAGGTTATATCGCATACAACCAATCGATATATTCATCGCGAGAATAGAATACGGTATCACATACACGCATTATTCTCGGTCCCGCACATATCTCATATGCGCTCCTATTTCTTTTCGCTTGAGCCAGGAAACCTCTGTGTAGAACTCTAAAGACTCGTCAATACGCCGGCAGCAGGTGATGATCATATCAAACACCCACAAGCCGCAAGCGGTCTGCTAAACGTAACGGCCACCTGGGTATTGAGCGATCAGAAGATCGACGAGCAAGCCCGCTCACACTCCTGTGAAACCAACTAGTAATACTTACCGTACAGTCCGGTCAGTTCGTCTGATATGTCGCATATCTCGCCTAGGGGTGGTAAACGTCAGACCCCAATAGCTTAATAAGTCATGCCGACGTAAGGCCCATAACAATCGTGAAACTACTGATAACTCTTACCAGTATATCACTACAACCCTGGCCAGGGATTTCCTGTTATGGCCAGTCGTGCATAGCGCAACATCCACCCCCAATACCGGGTGAGACGAATCCCCTCCTATCGCTCATTGTCTCCATGTGAATCGGGACTGTACCCAAAAACCACCTGTTTGCACGACTCAGTAGAGCCGTGGTAGAGTGGAAATCAAAGCACAGTGGGAGACACACAAGACTCTATGACGATCACGGGTCAACAGACGAAGCTGTACCAATGTCACCAGAGAACTTCCATCTGACGTGAGGTACAATACCATCTGGGAGTTCTCGGCGAGTCCGTTCAGTGTACCCAGTCTCCACTGAACACCCGCATACCATCTCTGATGTCAAACACCAATGGATATGGGATCATCCATCGCCCATCACATGGGTTGAAAAGATATACGCTAGTCTACTCTGGAATATCGATGCCCCGTCTCGATATTCCCACGACTAGGAACATTGAAGGATGTACTCATGGACTACCCAGGCCCCACTAGTATGATATGCATCATAGTCCTGGAAGTCAAGTACACATCCTAAGGGCTCTATCAACATGCAACAGAGAGATAGAAAGTATACATGTTAAGATAAAGAGCAACCAGATAGCGTACTATCATGTCGAGCAAGAAAGTCCTACCTATATATGTCCCAGCATCCACTACAATATACATCCAATGTACAGTAATGGCCTCTAGGGCATACATATAACTAACAATCTCCCACTTGCACTAGGGCCATCTGTAGCAGTAGTTGTAGTATCTAATACTCAACCATCCCACATAAGTCTCTCTATGAGAAAAGGCCATTGTGAGTGGATCCGCCGTGTTGTCCTCTGAGTCTGCTCCCCCAACCTCGATCACCCTGGAGATCAACTATCTCCATGATCAGGTAATACTGCCTTAGAATATGTCTGGGTCACTGATGGGATCATGGTTCCTTGGCTAAAGCCACACTTCCATTGTCACACAATGGTGGGAACCTAGTTCATCTTATGAACCAATATACACCCAAACTGCCTCTTTGGTAGTATCTTTAATAGCGATGTTAATAGCCTTTATCGTCTAGTTTGCCACGGTGTCTAGCTTGGAACTCTTCCAACATACTGTCCCTTTACTGAGGGTAAAGACAATGCCTGTGACTGACATTCAGTCGTCTTTATCACCCTGGAACCTTTCCAGTGATTCTCCCCAGGATCGATTGATACAATCTCACTATACCTAGTGAGAACCCTAGCATCCCTTTAGATCTATCTCATAGATCCAAATCTCAGGATTTAGGAGGTATCATCTTTATCCTATTAGAGAATCCATGTGATAAGAGGAGATCGACCAATCGTAGTATAGGAAACTGTTTTCCTATCAAGAGTATGTTGTCTAAGTACAATACGAGGATGACCACCTTACTCTCTACTACCCTTTTGTACATACAAGGTTCATCTACCATTTTGATGAAGTCAAACACTTTGACTATCACATCAAAACAGACGTTCCAACTCCGCGATGCTTGCTTTATTATGTAAAGCAACTTGCATACGTTTCCGCTGCTCCCACTGTTTACGAAGCCCTCTGGCTGTGTTCTTATAGACGTTCTCTTCTAAATCAGTATTTTAGAAAAGCAGTCAAGGCACCCAACCACCAGATATCGTAGTCATGGTATGTAGCAAATGGCAAGTAGGATCTGGATGGACTTAAGCATAGATACTGGAAAAGGTTTCATCACTTTCCACGCTTGGTCGATGACGAAAACCTTTAACAAGTCTAGCTTTGAAAGTCTCAACTTTTCCATCTACACCAAGTAATCTTCTCAAGATATACTTGCTCCTGATGGGGATTTAACCCTTCAGATATCGCAACCAAAGTCCATACTTTGTTGGTGTATATGTATTCCATCTCAGATCGCTAAGCATCCAGCCATTCTTAAAGAGTCCCTACTCTCGATGACCTGCTCAAAGCTAGTTGGGTCATCATCTCATGATGCATTGCTCGCTCCCACTGTCATCGAGAAACCGAGGTATCTCTCAGGCAGGTAAGGAACCCTACCAGATCGGCGGAGAGGCTGAGTTTCGTCGGGGACTATAGAATCCTTTGGTTATGTCAAATCATTAGTTGCAGTTTTGTATAGCTGGAACCTTTCCAGTTCTACAGAACTGACCTTTCCTCGATCTTGTCCGGATTTTGCTTTAGACATAGGCCGGACAACCCCAAATCTTAACTAACTCAAGAGATAGGCTCTTCCCATACCATATCTTATATGGAGTGGTAGGCAGTGATCTGATTAGAACCTAATTCAATAGGTATGCATCTTCTCAAGTGCACAACCCTAAAAGGAAATAGGTAACTCGGTAGTACTCATCATAGAGCACACCATATCTAATATGGTGCGATTGCTCCGCCCTGATACACCGTTGTGCTGTGGTGTATTCAGAGGAGTAATACAGAGAGAGAATCTCATTCTCGTTTAGAATGGTCCAGGAATGCGATGCACAAGTATTCTCCTCCCTAATCTTATCATAGGACATAATACGTATACCCGTATTGGTTCTCTACTTCTAGCTTATATTCTGTGAATATCTCAAAAGGTTCGGACTTGTGTTTCAACAGGAACATATGTCCGAATCTTGAGAGTTTATCAGAGAACGTAATGAAGTATAAAGAACCGGTCCTGGCATGTGTAGACAGGGGAGTTTACATACATCATCATATATCAGTCCCAAGAGTTTACTAACTCTTTCTCTGTTTCCACTAAATAGAGCTATGGTCATCTAATCATTGTGAGATGACTGGCAAGTTTCACAAGATGTAAGTTCAAACTGATTTAAATATGCATCTAAAATGTAACTTCAGCCAGTCGGGTCGCATTGAAATGACCTAGTCTATAATGCCTCAAGAATGATTCGTTCATTTCTGAACTCTTCCTCTTGTGTGTGTTCTGAATACTAAGAACTGTAGTTTGATTTAGAACGTCAATGCTTTTAGATAACGCGCCTGAACCGATCAACTTTTGATATAGGAAATGTTCAAAACATTATCCATCAATACAAAATTATATCCTTCTTTACTAATAAAGATACTGATATGATTTTGTATATCAGGTTCGGTATCTAATAGCATTTATTCAGAATCAATGTATTGGTACAGGGTGACAGTGACCAACAGACTTGGCTGCAACACTTGCCCCGTTTTCTGTCTCATGAAACTTATCACCCGTTCTCAGTTTTTCTACCTTTTTTGTAGCCCTATGTAACAGATTACATATCTGGGATCCTGATCCAGTATTAAATACCTAGGATGCAGAGGATACTGAGAAACAGTTCTTTGTAACGAACACATCCGAAGGAGATGCATCATATGCACTTTCTTCGTTTGGGCGGCAAAAGAATTCTGGTATTCCCCTATTTCCTGCTCTGTCTTATAACAATTATAAGTTGGAGGGGGACCAACGTTCCCCAGCTCAGTATAACAAGCGGGTTCGGTCAATACATCTATATTATTATCTTGATTAAGGCGTGATATGGTCGCTACCTGGAGAGAGAGAGAAGAAAACACTCTGCGTGCGCTCTTGCAAGATTAGATTGGTTATTTATTTTTTATAATCAGGATGGCTCCCACTGTTTTTATCAAATCTTCCTTCAAACCCTAAAAGGAAAGACTAGCCGGGATTAATTATACTCTACAAGTTCGCCAATCTTTCAGCCAGGCCAGTGTCGGTACTTTGAGGGAGGTTCCCCGTGCTTTCGCACGGACCTAATTACAGTAAACCTCGTTTTCCCAGAGGCATAACCCCGTTGACACCTTTCTAGACACCTACTTGATCGGCTAATTGTAAAGTGCAAAACTCTCCCAGGAGTAACAATTACTCGCAGTGGGTATCGGGATCCAACTATCATATAGAAGGTATGCAATCTCATTACAAATTTCAACACTTGAAACTCCCGATAAAGGTTTTTACCCCTAGCACCTATGACCTTAACTATGGTCAACAAATCATAAGTACTAATCAAGTTCTACCCATCATTTCGTGATTAATTAGACCCACCCACATGACCCTTAACTAAGGTCAGCAAAGTCACGCGACTGTCCTAACTAATCGCATCATATGCGGTGTAGGAAGACATCACTTAGCTACCGTACACTGTGCCTTGACTATGGTCAACAAACACAACACGAATACTAAGTACTCTACTTCCTAAAATGATGGAGGGTTGCGAATGGTTTTTAAGAAAACCTTTAACGCTTTGAACTTGATCTCGTTGCGGAATCAAATGGTTTTTAAATGGAATGTTTTTGAGGCTTTTCTAGTTTTGCTAAAGGGGTCACTCCCGGTGAAGGGATCGTCGGCCTTTTCCTCATCGAATAAGGTGCAGGATATATCATATATACCGCTGTGCAAAGCAAAAACTATAGAAGCAATCAAAAGACAAACCGAGGGTTGTAGCATCTGCCAGTTTTTGCTAAAGGAGTCACTCCCGGTGAAGGGATCTCGGTCCTTTCCTCATCGAATAAGGTGCAGGATGTTCTATAAGGAACACCGTGATGCAGAGCAAGAACTGTAGCTACCTGTTTTATTTTGAAATTCGATTCCACAACATCTTTTAGGTTTATTTTCTTTCATTAATCTCATTAATAAAGTCCCATCATTTAATTCCACCTAAACATCACAGATAAATATAACGTACGCTTATGCCATCCGCATTCGCCTCGATGTCCCGTCTGCACCGTTAGGTTAGGTAATTAACGCCAGAGCGAGGCAGGGCTAGCGCGGGTGTAAAACATATGCAACGTCTATATAATATATCATATATACTATATATAATATCTATCTGAACAAATCACATGATCACATCACAGATAACGCAGCAGAAAATAATATATGAAATATTGGATATACTAGGACGTCCGTGTTTTCAATACGAGCCGGTATAAAACACGGATTCCACGGTCGTGATGAATAGCCAATCCCACAATCCTAGACCCCTACGAGAGCGGCAAGAAACCCTACCAATTCTAGGGTTAGGAGACCCAGACTCGACTCCTCGAGTTGGTCTCCCACTGGACCCTAGAACCCAGTTACTTGTGCTACCCTCCTTGGGTCTATCCTAATGCGGAAATGTAAATAATATACAAACGGTGACATCTTCCGCAACCTGGAAGTGCCCCAATAAAAGAATATTACATACATGTTTTTACAGAATGAAAATGAAAAACACTCATCTCACATAAAAAAAACCCCGGCTATTCAAACACGACGATCCAATATAACATATCCAGCAACACATAACATCACATGTCATCAACGTAAGTAAATATGCGCATCCCAATTGTCGTTGACATATAGCTACGAAACCGGCGACATCACATATTACACTTACGGTCACAGAAAAGAAAGTGTAAAACTACAACAGTTGGAATCCGCAACCTCTTTAGACATCGCATGCCTAATAAAATGAAATACTTAGACATCGCATGCCTAACAATTATAAACCCCGCATTTTAGTCTCAAAATCGAAAACAGTTTTCAATATAAAGTCGGGCAATTCAGCAAGATTCCCGACATCCTGATCGAATGCTCGTCGCAAATTTTAGTAGGCGGCCGCACCCCTGATACCGTCGACGAAGTGCACCAAGGCAGAACACCGCTGCCGCAAGCACCCAAACGGATGCTTTCGGCGACGGGGTTCTCCTACAGTCACTTGGTCGGGGCTATGGGGTGAGGCTGTCAATTAAGTTTACCAGCGAGTATCCGCGTACGCTACGTGATTGCGACGGACTTTTGATCACATCAAAATTCCGTGGCAACCGATCAAGTGAGACTAAACTGCTATGTTTATAACATTCATTCAGTTATCTCTTAACTATTTATGAATTCCAAGTATTGTATCACATTCCGGATAAATAGAAAATATTAAACTTTCCGATCGAACAATCGAACACCCAAGTTTTCCTGATACAGCTCAACACATGAAATAAGTCTAAAAACATTCAGTTCATGCCTCAGTACCAACGGTCCAGCCGTAGAAGGGTCAAGCCAACGCCTCACATGTGGCACGCCGTACTGCCCCAAAGCCGAAGGTTCAAAGGGCAGTTCAAGACGGTCACATAATCGAGTTAAGGTTTGTTGTCTTCTAGAGGGACCATCGCGTTACTTGCACTACTTAGAATGTCGTTAAACTACGGAAAAATCCAACAGTTGGAAATTTTCCGACAGGGGAAAAATTGGGTATTTATATCCGGTCAAACTTTTTAACATATTCTAAAATTACCCGGAAAAGTACATAGACAAAGTTTGAAATTTCCGATCGAATCATCGAAGCCCCAAAACACCCCAGAAAACTCAACTCTTGATTGAAAATAAAAAAATCCCAGAAAACTCAGCACCTCAAGAAACAAATTACTGTGCAAAAATTGAAGGCTGACGTCATCAGATGGCCGCGGAACAGCCGCAGAAGCCAGGCTTATGCCGCGGTTCCGCCGCGGTTTGGACGTATCTTTTGGTCATTTTTGTACCGTAATTCTTAGAACTTCCTGCTGAATTTTTTAAGCATTTTTAATCTGGAAAAAACCACGATTTCAAAAAATGTACAGAGAGCATTTTGGAGTTAGGGTTTTGGTTCGATCGGACTTCTAACTCCGTCGACGCATCGCCTAAGGCTCTAGCTAGGCTCTGATACCACTGTAGGGTTCCTAGGCACACTAATGAGGTCTCACAAGTGATCAAACATGGCCAATTAAAATTTTACAAGTGCCGAGTAACCCTAATACGGATCGTTAACTAGATGTATAGGCGATGCAATGCAAATAAACGAATTTATAGCTAAAGGGAAGGGGCTACAACCTTTGTAGATCTCGTCCTCCACCTCCTTGGCTCCATGATGAAGTCCCCTCGCTGTCCATACCGGATCCCGGACTCTAGCATCGGCTTCATCGGAGAAATGGGCGGGCTAGGTCATCGGTTTCGCTGCCGAAGATGATCTACGTCGAGGCAACACAAGATCAAGCTCCAACTTCACCAAGCCATGAAACTTGTGAAGAAAACACCCTATACTACTTGGCAAGAGGTAGAGGATGAAGAAATAGGAAGTGGGTTCACTTTGGAATTGGATTTCTCACTCATTTTCACAAGTTGCCATTGATGGAGGCAAGCTTTCTTCATTGTTGAAGATGAAGAAGAAAAAGAAAGAATATGAAAAGTTATTTTTCAAATAGAAAAATAAATGATACTTATCATATAGCAACCATGATTAAGTGTAGAGACTAAACTAGGGTTAAGTTGAATGGTTAGGGTTAGGACATGAAGACAAAATGGTCACTTAGTCAAAGCTTTATGAAGCTTCAACAACAAAACAAATTAAGCCACCATTTCATTCTTGCCCACAAAATGAATTAAGAGAATAAATAAATGAATAAGTAAAATGTAAACCCTAACCATTAACATAACCATGGTTTAAATCATACACTCAAACTTTCATGTATCATCAAACATGATACAATCAAGTGCACAAAAATACATCACATATACAATGTGCACATCAAGTGAGAAAATCCTTTTTAAAGTGAACCAATACTAGTTAATGCAAAGTAATATATCAAATATATAATTATGCATTAAATCAATAAATCAATACTTGATTTAACGATCCGGTCATATCGCATATAACCGACTAATATCCAATGTATCGGCTTATCGAATCAATCATCGATTCGATTACTAGGTTATATCGCATACAACCAATCGATATATTCATCGCGAGAATAGAATACGGTATCACATACACGCATTATTCTCGGTCCCGCACATATCTCATATGCGCTCCTATTTCGTTTCGCTTAAGCCAGGAAACCTCTGTGTAGGACTCTAAAGACTCGTCAATACGCCGGCAGCAGGTGATGATCATATCAAACACCCACAAGCCGCAAGCGGTATGCTAAGCGTAACGGCTACCCGGGTATTGAGCGATCAGAAGATCGACAAGCAATCCCACTCACACTCCTGTGAATCCAACCAGTAACACTTACCGTACAGTCCGGTCAGTTCGTCTGATATGTCGCATATCTCGCCTAGGGGTGGTAAACGTCAGACCCCAATAGCTTAATAAGTCATGCCGACGTAAAGCACATAACAATCGTGAAACTACTGATAACTCTTACCAGTATATCACTACAACCCTGGCCAGGGATTTCCTGTTATGGCCAGTCGTGCATAGCGCAACATCTACCCCCAATACCGGGTGAGACGAATCCCCTCCTATCGCTCATTGTCTCCATGTGAATCGGGACTGTACCCAAAAACCACCTGTTTGCATGACTCAGTAGAGCCGTGGTTGAGTGGAAATCAAAGCACAGTGGGAGACACACAAGACTTTATGACGATCTCGGGTCAACAGACTAAGCGGTACCAGTGTCACGAGAGAACTGCCATCTGACGTGAGGTACAATACCATCTGGGAGTTCTCGGCGAGTCCGTTCAGTATACCCAGTCTCCACTGAGCACCCGCATACCATCTCTGATGTCAAACACCAATGGATATGGGATCATCCATCGCCCATCACATGGGTCGAGAAGATATACGCTAGTCTACTCTGGAATATCGATGCCCTGTCTCGATATTCCCACGACTAGGAACATTGAAGGATGTACTCATGGACTACCCAGGCCCTACTAGTATGATCTGCATCATAGTCCTGGAAGTCAAGTACACATCCTAAGGGCTTTATCAACATGTAACAGAGAGACAGAAAGTATACATGTTAAGATAAAGAGCAACCAGATAGCGTACTATCATGTCGAGCAAGAAAGTCCTACCTATATATGTCCCAGCATCCACTACAATATACATCCAATGTACAGTAATGGACTCCAGGGCATACATATAACTAACAGGTACATCACTCTACTCAAGCTACCTACTCTATCAATCAGGGTCAGCCTATGAAACGAAAGTTCGGGTCTAATACTCCCCCGGTTCATGTCTAAGTTCCGTAAGGTCAAGCCTAGGTTCCGAAATACAAACCCGCCCTAGACTCCGCATAGTCAAACATAGACTCGAACAAAGGTTAAACTTAGTGCTCTAGTACCAACTTTGTCACGACCCGAAATATTAGCTCATGGCTAGCACTTGAATCACGCAACGGAATTCAAGTAAGCTGAAACCCAGAAATCTAAACCTTATTAAGAAAATAAAGGAGGTGAAGTTTTGCAATAAAGGTATAATGAAATCATGTTTTCTTAATGCATAGATAAGGAACATGAAAATGCAAGTGAAATTTACTAGTTTGAAAACGTGTTTTGTCTTTTAAAAAAATTAGGCAGCACATCCTTTGTATATTTTGATCCAAAACCACAATACATGATAAAATAAAGGCATACCCAAGCAGGAGCTAGCTCTTCACCAACCGGCGGATCACAACCACACAAGACAATATATGCAAGTATACGACGCCCAACGGTGAAGATCGCCACAAATGATAATGAATAAAGCGAGAAATCAACCCAAAAAGGTGAACATAAAACCCATCGCTCAAGTCTCGCACTAAAAGTCTTGCTAAGTCTCATTACTTATACAAATACTAGTTTTGATTGATGGAGTTAACTAGATACAATATGAAATGTAGATACAAGAGTGGGAATGATACAAATGTCCCACCTACCAATGCAAAACACCCGAATGCAACTGTGTGTCAGCGAAGCCGCTACTGATCCAAGCGATCAACCTGCAAGAACTGTGGCACAACGGGGGTGAGTTGCCAACTCGTGAGTAGAAAAATATCAAAAGATAGAAATCGAATAAACAACGACTCCTAGGTCAACTATATCATAAGGGTAATACTATGATATCTAGGGTGACCGGGTCTGTATATATGCCAACAAGGTAGTCAATACCAATATGCATGCGAATAACATCTAACAGTAATAATCAATGCATGTATGCATGTGGATCTTGTCCAACAATATAATAAATGAATGTATTCATGTGGATTTCGTCCAACCATATAATCAATGTATGTATGCATGTGGATCTCGTCCACCCATAGAATCAATGTCTGTATGAACGTAAATATCATAAAAGAGTGTGGATGAAAGTATGCGGATATATATCAACGGTGTCCCTCACGACACATAGAAATCATGGAATCTGAGTGCCTAGCATCGACACTCGAAAACATCATGAAAAGCATGCCCAGCATCGGAACGTAAATCCTTATATATCGGGCTCCGTCAGTCCGGATCGGCCCACGGGCTCCGTCAGTCCGGATCGGCCCATATCATCTCTCGATTCCAGTCAGTATCCTTTGGATATCCGCCGAGCCTAAATACTATCACCGGTAGGTAGTAGTCCCTCTGCCAGGCTCACCGTCTACTGCACAGCGATCCGTTCTCGCCCCGGGGTACCATACCGGGTCCACCATGTACCAGCAATCGGCCTCATCCGCCTCCTCGAATCGGGTTACACATGTCGCTCTCAGAACCGAGAAAACACATGGTGGACGTACTGAAATATCATATCAAGAGAAACCGGGTTTTTAAAACAACATATAATCTTTGTTGAAATGTCCATGATTCTCAAATCCAGAAATCTCATGACAGCAGCATATCTCAATGCGTAAAATAATAGAGCATGGTCTATGCGACATATAAGAAAAATGCGAGCATATCCGTGTATCATGCAACATGGAACAGTTATATGACATAGTAAGGGAAAACCGCTCTTTTAAAATGATTCCAGTTTTTAAAATATATCCTGCGATTCCCGATTTTCCAATAAAACCAGTTATCCATGTTGGCACAATATGTATATGCGCAAGTATAGAGGTACCAATGTATATATGTGCCAAATATGGATGTATCAATGTATATGCGCAAGCATGTTATGCAAAGAGTCATGCCATGATGCAGCAATCCTTCTGTGTAGTGACATGGCAATTATCGATGATGAAGCGTGTGAGCCTATAATCAGTGTGCGTGTAACATACGCATCATCGATAATGGTGCAGGTGTACTATCACAGGTATGAGTAATGCAATGCGAATAATATGAATGCAGCATAAGGTAATCATACGCAAATACTGACGGGTATACGTATCTAACATGATCGAGTCGGTGAATCAATCAATCAATATCCAGCCTAAAAACATCGCGTACGGTATAATCCATCGTACGACAACCTCTAGTCAAGGGTATGGATCAATCATCAAGTCAAACCTATCACGCACGGTAAATTATCTTACGACGGCATTAAGCTAATAGGTATCCTATCATCCTATACGACAAATGAGGGTACGGCCTATTATCACGTACGACCTATCATCCGTGATTCACAACATTCTCTACATACATATATATCTATGTACCTTGTCCCAGGTCACATCCACAATAATCTCATATCAGGGGACCGGCAGGGTATAAATCATCTAGATCGACTCACATCCGCATACCAACATATCATCATATCATCATATTATCATATCCGTCTTATATTCTTTCATCGCATTTATATCTCACATCAAGTCGAGTTTACATAAACATTCTATCTTTACTATGTATAAGTATCTAATCTAACATATACACCCGAGCCACACAATCAGATTTTTAAAGAAGCGAATCGTTGTTTTTGAAAATAGGGTTTACGGTGTTTTTAAGGAAAAGATATCATTTGAAAATCCGTAACATCTCTCAAGGTATATATTTAAAAGATACCCACGATTCTTCGGCTTAGAAAAAGGTATGGTTCGGATGACGCATCTACATCGACTATCTAGTCCTACAGTACCCTAAACGGCAGTATCGCTAAACGTCATCCTCAAATTCCGTCATCCTATACTAGTCGTAACATCCCACTTCTAACTATCCTCTAGTTTCTAATATAGTTTCATAGCTATCATCGTTCTAACCGTAGTTTCCTAATCAGGGTTTCCTTAACCATATTCTAAGAATCAGTTTTCCATCAAAACTTTGCGGGGGTACTATACGCCATCCACCCGACTTTCCCCGTGGATATAGATCCACTTACCTGGTTTTCGCTTGAAGAAATCGATGACGCCATGCTTCGTCGTCTCGGAATCAATGCGAAGGTACCTAAAATAATAAACAATCGCAATGTGTATTAAAAATCAAGGCGGAGATACCAAAACGGCACACGTTTCGCTCCTAGGTCAAAACCTATAGCTTTGCATGCAAAACACGACAATTATCCCTGGTCGTTGACGTACAAATGCCACACAACGGAAACACAAAACCAAATACCAAAATCAAATCAAAACGAAGTCGTAAAACGATGCATCAACTAATGGAAATGGTCCCAGATTTTTACCCTAAGCCAAATTGGTCAATTCTGCATATATGGAGGGTCTAATTTACTGAAGATACAGCCCTGGAACCAAAATGAACCAAATCCACCTTACTCTGGCTGCAATTTGCGGCCAGAATGATTAAATCTGCAGCCTAGTCTTTGGGTTAGGGGCTCGAGTCTCAGTAGTAGCTTCCTAGGTGCCTGCACGACTCCCAGTATTCGCTAAATTATTTTTAATTCCCCCGGGTTACTCCAGATTCCATAATACCCTCACAATTCACACATTTATCCGACGTCGGGTTTTCTAAATCCGTGTTTTGGGTTTCTAACCTCTGGTCCATGTCATGAATCATTTCAAATGTCTTATTGACAGCCACCACATCACCAATTTCCCAAAACCTTCTCTTGGGATTTTCTAACCTCACTAAACATCACAATACCACCTCTAAATTTGCTTGAAAGCTAATGTGAATGAAATACTATGCTAAGGGTGATGAAATTACCTCTCTTGGGCAACCCAAGAAAAACCCTAGCTCTTCAAGGTTGTCAAAATCTTGATTTTCTTTGTCCAATGTGTGGAGGAGAAGAAGGTGATCAAATTTAGTGAAGGGGGTTTTGGGTTTTGGTGGATATTTTTAGATGATCTCTAGGGGTGAAGTGGAAGGAGATGAAGATGAAGAGGAGAAGAAGAAATGAAATGGGGAGGGGCATGGGGCTGCCGCCCTCTCTCTTTCTCTATTTTATTCTAACCCTCTCACTCTATTATTACCCTTTTGCCTTTTTCGCCCTTTTCTCTTTTCTTTCAAAAACCAACTCATCAAATACCCAAAACAACACAAGAAAACTACATGTAACCAAAATGCAACATGACATGGTGCACTGGCCACGAAAAACTGTAGAAATGCAGATTTGGCTTAATCGCGATTAGCAGTGCACTAATCGGGTTTTTATCGAAACTGCATATAAAAATTTTTAAAATGCCAAATCCTTTAGATATTCTATTAAATGAATAAATCATTTTAATTTCCATTTATTTCACAATTATTGGTATATATTTATAGCCTTTTTCGAAAACCCTAATTTCGCAAATCGGGCAGTTTTCGGGAAATATATTATTTTAATATTAAATTCCAAAAATAATTTTTTATATTTTCGGGAATTATATGTGTGAATATTGTGAACTTCCTGGAACATATATTAACCTGAACTAACCCTTCGCTATTCATATCAGTAAAACAGAATCGAAATCACGATATATCCGTATCGTATTAGAATTTTAACCCAAAAACAGATATTTGTTTCCAGATTATAAATACTGAATAAATACCATAAACTAGCAATACCAGATATCCTAACATAAACACAGAGAGCTACCCTACAAAAATCAACACCAAAATCCATGGAAGACCCGGCGAGCTCGGAATTTGGGTAGGTGTCGCCGGCCAAAATCCGAGGAAAAGGGTTCATTTTCCTAGTGGTTATTCTAGGTCCAAATTATAAGACGAAGGCACTGTTTGATTTTTTTAATTATCATCTAAACTATAGCAGATTCATAAAAAATCCTAAATTATCTAAATAAGTCATTTCCGATACCATGTTTCTAAACTAAAACGGAATTAAACTAAAATCTGCAGAGTTAAAGATTATAATTACAGAAAGATAGCTGAAAAAGCTCCTTCTAAGATGCACAAGCTCAAAAGATCCTAGCTTGAAGGTAGAGGTAATGATCCCTAATACTTAGCTTCTCTCATCATCTTTCATACTTTGGTGTGATCTAAGCTTTTCTTTATTTTCTAGTGTTTTCCAATTTGTTTCTAATTTGATATATGAACTGAGCTAAATGAAGAGATAAGGATAATGAAGCATGAGGTTTAGGAGGAGGTGTCACATAGAATGAGTGTGATGAATCCATGCAAGTAGGTGGTGTATGCATGAAAGATGGTGGTGTTTTCATGCAAGGAAGATGTGTCACCATGAAGTGTACATGCACATAAGAGGTGTCACCTAGGTTATGTTATCCCATGAGTTCAATTTAACCTTAACCATGACCTAACCCTTTTTACATAAAAGCCCTCACTAATTTTCCAATTTCTACAAATAACTAAACTTTTCATAAAACCCCTCATGACATTTATTATCATAAAAACAATTTATTTCATTACTAATTTAACCAACTATATATTAAAAGGTCTTTTATTACAATAAAATTTTAAATTAACATTTTTAATTAAATTAATTAATTAATTAATTATCTAAAATATTTCAAATTGTTACAATATTCCCACCTTAAGAAAATTCTGTCTCCGAATTTAAAACTTAACTACACGTACCTTCAAAAAGATGCGGGAATTTCCTTCGCATCGCATCCTCGGGCTCCCAAGCGATCTCCTCGCCAAAGAACCATTACAGACGGAAGTACCCTTGATCTCAGTTTCTTTGCCTGCCGGTCTAGAATAGCTATCGGCTGCTCAGTGTAGGATAAATCCTGTTCAAGCTGTAAAGTCTGATGCTGGATCGCGTGAGAGGGATCGTGAAGGTACATGCGAAGCATAGAAACATAGAACACCGGATGCACATCGGAAAAACTCGGTGGAAGTGCTAAACGATAAGCTACAGCCTCCACCCTCTCCAGAATCTCATAAGGTCTGACATATCTGGGGCTGAGCTTCCCCATTTTCCCGAAACGCATCACAACCTTCATTAGAGAAACCCGAAGGAACACATGATCTCCCACATCAAACTCGAGTTTGCGACGACGTCAATCAGCATAAAATTTCCGTCTACTCTGGGCCGCTCTCATCCTGTCATGTATTAACTGGATCATTTCTGTAGTTTCATGCACTATCTGCGGTCCCAATATGCTGCTCTCGCTGAGTTCTGTCCATCAAACGGGCGATCGACATCTCCTTCCACATAGAGCCTTGAAAGGTGCCATCTGAATCGTCTCCTGGAAGATTTTCTTCGTATCGTGTTTCTAGTGGCCCATATAAAGCTTCTTGGGTTTGTACGGTTACTACCGACGTTTTGTGCCGCATTTTTCTCGTATCGCTGCACCGCTGACCGTGTTGACCAGGAAAGAAGTTCCATTGCTCTGATACCAACTTTGTCACGACCTGAAATTTGGATGTGACCGGCACTTAGATTATATGACATCTAAAGATGTCGACACAATCTGAGTAAGCCAAAAACCAAGATCAAAAACCCTTTTTGCGTAATTTAGAAAATTTTAGTTTTTAAGAAAAAGGATAAGGAAGTATGTCGAATGTTTTTAAGAAAATGAAATCTAAACAACAGATTTTTGGCCTTTAAAATGTTCGACAACACCTCCTTATTAATCATTAATTAAAAGCAGTTTTAAAGTGTTTAAATAAGTTGAATCCCCAGTTGGGAGCAAAACAACACCAAACGGCAGAAATCAATACGCAATAATATACGATGCATCAAGTGAAAAACTTCATGCATAAGTAAAATAAAGCATAAATTAATACAACTAGATGATCTCACTTAATCAAAACAACACATATACAAACGTATCTCGTTCTACGTCAAATATACAAGGTCTGATGGAGAATTTCTAGATCCAAAATACATATACCAAAATAGGAGGTTACTACGTAGGTAACCCACCTAGAAAAATAAGTGATAAAAGCTGACAGGTGGATCCGCACTGCTGCTACGTGTCCACGCGTCTCCTACAAGGAATTATGGCACAACGGGGGTGAGTTGCCAACTCAGTGAATAAAACTAATATTTAACAGCAGATAATGTAAGTATAACGAACTAGAGTTAACAGTAGTAAGATAAGTATAATGTATGATAACATATAGAAGCACGAATATGTACTAACTAAATGTATAAATCAAAACCGAAATCTCATCAATTATTTCTAAAAAAAGGCTCATTTTTCTGTGTCCAATATCGACACAAATCTTCTGTTTCCAGCAGGCATCGTGTAATATTTTGAAAAATTTAGATAATAAATTAATTGAATTAATTAAATAATAAAATGTTAATTTAAAAAGTTATTGAAACAAAATAGGACATTTTCATAAGTAGTGTGTGAAACTAATTTATTTGAAATTTTAGGTTATAACATTAGTAAATTACAAGGGTTTTAGTGAAAAATTTAGCTTCATTTGTAGTATGATATAGTATGAGGGGTTTTGTGAAAAGTTTAATTGATTTGGAGAATTGGAAATTTTGTGATGGTTTGTGTGAGAAAGTTAGTGTCCTTATACTAATTAAAGTTGAATGAAGGTTTTTATGCAAATAAGGCTAGATAATGGTTAAGCTTAAGATATACCTCCAAGACACCATACCTTAGGGGTAACCACACACACACATCTCTTTCTTGCATGTACACCTCATGCACACACACCTCACCCTTGCATGAAACCACCACAATCCTTTTGGTGACACCTCCTCTTACAACCCTCACTTACTCTCCTTATCTTGTTCAGTTCATATATCATTTGAAATAAGAATTAAACTGAAAAGAATGAAGGAAACATCCTAGAACAAGAAAGAAAAAGAAAAAGAAAAAGAGAAGAGAAGAGAAGAAAAGGACTAGGTGTAGGGTTACTAGGCACTCTCACAAGGGTCTACAAGGCATCAACCATGCCCGACTTAAAATTTAGACGTGCCGAACAACCCTAACCAAGATCTTTAAACTAGAGATTAGGCGAAACAAAGCATGTTAAACACTTTAACATCTAAGAGTTTGGGATTACAACCTTTGTAGTCCGGTCCTTCACTTCTAAAGCTCCGTGTTGAGGTCCCTTCGCTGCGATCATCGAGTTTCCGAACTCTAGAGAGGCTCCACGAAGAGAAAGATGCATGCTTGCTTCCGATCTTCGATAACAAAGATGATCTACGTTGAAATTTCTTTAACACAAGCTCTCAGTCACTAAATGAAGTGAACACCCTAATCTAATTGGCAAGAATAGATTAGGATGATGAAGTAGGAATTTATCACTCTTTTGTTTTCTTAATCTCACTCAAAGTCATCACTAATGAAAAAGCTAGAAAGCTTTTCCATGAAAGAAGAAGAAGGAAGAAGAAGATCTAATCCTTTTGTGATGAATAATGAAAGTCAAGTGTGAGGTTAGAAATGAAACCATGGTATATGTAACCCTTGTAGAGATTTAACTAAGGTTAAAGGGTTAGGTTGGTTTAAGGAAATATCTTGCAAAATATCATAACAAATATCTTTGCAAGAAACAAAAGCAAAGCTTCTAGAAACTTCTAGAAAAGATTAACCCAAATCGAACCCTAACCATGTTTAATCTCCACTAAACATGTTGCATTAATAACCCTAACATGTTACAATATTATATATGACATATACAATATTTATTGTAACAAAATAAAATAATACAATTAACATATATCACATATATATCAATGTATTACCCGAGTGAGAAAAATAATCTTTTAGTGAGCTTATATTAGTTAATATAATTTAATATATCAAATATATAATTATACATTAAATTATCGAATCAACACTTGATCCAATAATCCGGCTATTTCACAAATAACCGACTAATATAATCGGTATCAGTTCATCGAATCAACACTTGATCCGATGACCCGGCTAAATCTCATATACCCGGTCGATATCTCATATCGCAAGAATTTAACACGGTATCACATACACGTATTTTCACGGTCTCGCATATATCATATATGTGCTCCTACTCCATTTTTCCTGAGTCAAGAAACCTCTGTGTAGGACTCTAAAGAATCGTCAATACGCCGGCAGTAGGTGATGATTATATCAAACACCCACAAGCTGCAAGCGGTCAGCTTAACGTAACAGCCACCCAGATATTGAGCGATCGGAAGATCAACAAGCAAGCCTGTACATTCTCCTGCGAATCCAATCAGTAACACTCCCGTACAGTCCGGTCTCTCCGTCTGATATGTCGCATATCTCGCCTAGGGGTGGTAAACGTCAGACTCCAATAGCTTGATAAGTCGTGTCGATATGAGGTCTATAACAGTTCGAGAAACTACTGATAACACTTACCAGTAAATCTTAGCAACCCTGGCCAGGGATTTCTAGTTATAGCCAATCGAACACAGCGCAACATCTACTCCGTATACCGAGAGAGACGAATCCCCTCCTATCGCTCATTGCCTCTATATAATTCGGGACTGTACCCAAAAGCCACCTTTTTGCATGCCCTCTTGGACGTATTATGATGGAAATCAAAGCACTGGGAATCACACAAGACTCTATGACGATCTCGGGTCTACAGACTAACCTGTACCAGTGTCACCAGAGAACTTCCATCTGACGTGAGGTATAATACCATCTGGGAGTTCTCGGAGAGTCCGTCCAGTGTACCCAGTCTCCAAGGAACACCCGTATACCTTCTTTGATGTCAAACACCAATGGATATGGGATCATCCATCGCCCATCATATGGGTCAAGAAGCGCATATGCTAGTCTACTCTGGTATATCGATGCCCTGTCTCGATACACCTACGACTAGGAACATTTGAAGGATGTACTTGACGACTACACTATCCCCACTAGTATGATCCACATCATAGTCCTGGTAGTCAAGTACTCATCCTAAGGGCTGTATCAACATGTAACGTAGAGACAATCAGAGTACATGTTAAGATAAAGAGCAACCAGATAGCGTACTATCATGTCGAGCAAGAAAGTCCTTCCTATATATGTCTAAGCATCCATTACAATATACATCGTATGTACAGTAATGGCCTCTAGGGCACACATATAACTAACAATATCCCACTTGCACTAGGGCGATCTGTTGTGGTATCGCATACCCAACAATCAGCTGTGGTTGAAGTATCTCATACTCAACCATCCCATAAAAGCCTCTACTAGGAAATAGGCCTTTGTGAGTGGATCCGCGTTGTTGTCCTCTGTGTCTACTCTCCTAATCTCGATCACCCTGGAGATCAACCAACTCCATGATCAGGTGATACTGCCTAAGAATTATATCTGGATTTCTGATGGGACGGGGGTTCCTTGGCATACGCCACAACTCCATTGTCACACAATGGTGGGAACGAAGTTCATCTCATGAACTTATATATATACAGACTGCCTCTTAGATAGCATCCTTGGTAACGATGTATCTTGCCTTTAATCCTCTAGTAAGTCACGTTATCTAGCTTGGAACTCTTCCTACATACCGTCCCTCCACTGAGGGTAAAGACAATGCCTGCGACTGACATTCAGTTGTCCTTATCACCCGGGAACCTGTTCCTGTGATTCTCCCCAGGATCGTTTGATACCATCTCATTACAACTAGTGAGAATCCTAACATTCATTTAGATCTATCTCATAGATATAAAACCTAGGATTTAGGAGGTATCACCTTGATCCTATATGGAGAATCCTTGTGATAAGCGAAGAATGACCGAGCGTAGCATAGGAAACTTCTTCCCTATCAAGAGTACGTCATCCACGTACTCTACGAGGATCACCACCATACTCTCTACTACCCTTTTGTATATACAAGGTTCATCTACCATTTTGATGAAGTCAAACTCTTTGATTACCACATCAAGACAGACGTTCCAACTCCAAGATGCCTGATTTATCATATAAAACATCTTGCACTCGTTTCCGCTGCTCCCACTGTCTACGAAGCCCTCTGGCTGTGTACTTATAGATGCTCTCTTCTAAATCATCATTTAGAAAAGCAGTCATGACACCCAACAGCCAGATATCGTAGTCATGGTATGTAGCCGTGGCAAGTAGGATCTGGATGGACTTAAGCATAGCTTTGAAAGTCTCAACTTTTCCATGTACACCAAGTAATCTTCTCAAGATATACTTTCTCGTGATGGGGATTTAACCCTTCAGATAAAGCAACCAAAGTCCATGCTTTGTTGGTGTATAAGGATTCCATCTCAGATCGCTAAGCATCCAGCCATTCTTACAGAGTCCCACTCCTGATGGCCTGCTCGAAATAAGTTGGGTCATCATCTCATGATGTAATCCTCGCTCCACTGTCATAGAGAAACCGAAGTATCTCTCAGGTGTGTAAGGAACCCTACTGGATCGGCGGAGAGGCTGAGGTTCGTTAGAAACTATTGAATTCTTCGGGTTTACCAAATCATCAGCTGCAGTTTGTATAGCTGGAACTCCTTCCAGTTCTACCTCATGACCACTAATTTCTTCACAAGAAATTCCCTTTCACAAAGGTGGCATGTTGAGAAACAAAATATCTTTTGTTCCTCGGTTAGGTAGAAGATATTCCCTTGTGAATGCGTGGGATATCCAACAAACTTCTATAGAACTGACTTTGCCTCGAGCTTGTCCGGATTATGCTTTTAGACATAGGCTGGACAACCCCAAATCTTAACAAACTTAAGATATCGGCTCTTCCCATTCCATATCACATATGAAGTGGTAGGCAACTGATTTGATTGGAACCCTATTCAATAGGTATGCAGCTTCTCAAGTGCATAACTCCTAAAAGGAAATAGGAAACTCAGTAGTACTCATCATAGAGCACACCATATCACATAGGGTGTGATTGCTCCGCCCCGATACACCGACGTGCTGTGGTGTATACGAAGGAGTAATGCTGAGAGAGAATCTCATTCTCCTTTAGAATAGTCCAGGAATCTCCGTGCTCAAGTATTCTCCTCCTTGATCACATCAAATGACATAATACTTTTACCCATTTTTGGTTCTCTACTTCTAACTTATATTCATTGAATTTCTCAAAAGTTCCAGACTTGTGTTTCAATAGGAACATATGTCCGGATCTTGAGAGATAATCAGTGAATGTAATGAAGTACAAAGAACCAGTCCTGGCATATGTAGACATGGGACCTTCATACATCAGCATGTATCAATCCCAAGAGTTCACTAACTCTTTCTATGTTTTCAATAAACAGAGCTGTGGTCATCTTATCTTTGTGACATGACTGGCAAGTTTTACAATATGTAAATCCAAACTAATTTAAATATGCATCTTAATGTAACTTCAGCTAGTCGGGTCGCATCGATATGACTTAGTCTACAATGCCTCAAGAAGGATTTGTTCATTTCTGAACTCTTCTTCTTATGTGTGTTCTGTACGTTAAGAACTGTGGTTTGATTTAGAACGTCTATGCTTTTAGATAACGTGCCTGAACCGATCAACTCTTGATATAGGAAATGTTCAAAACATTATCCAACCATACAAAATTATATCCTTCTTTACTAATAAAGAGACTGATATGATGTTGTATATCAGGTTTGGTATCTAATAACATTAGTTTAGAATCAATATATTCCGATAATACAGGATGATAACTGCCAACAAACTTGGCTGCAACACTTACATCATTTCCAACTCTTGAAACTTATCACCCATTCTCAGTTCTCTACCTCTCTTTAGCCCTTGTAACAAATTACATATTGTGGGATCCTGATCCGGTATCTCATACCCAGGACGTAAAAGATACTGAGAAACAGTTCTTTATAATGAACACACCCGAAGAAGATGTATGTCACGACCCAAGTTTGGCCCGTAACCGGCACTTGAACTACATAACGTCTACAAGCGTACGCAACTCAAGTAAGCCGAAAACCCAGAAATCTAAACCATCCAAAACTGGATCAATGGAGAAAACATAGTTTAAAACATTTAGAAAATCATGAGTAAAATCTCTAACTCTGGTTTTCTTTCTTGAAAATTTCGGCAGCACCTCCTTTATAAAAACTAGCCCCGAAAACGGGTACAACACAAATAATATATAAAGCATCCCAATTGAGAGCAAAACACGCCCAACGGCGGAGACAATCACCACAACAAGTATACGACGCCGAAGCGAAGAAATATCAAAGAAACGACTATAATAAGATGTAAACTTTTCAACACACTGGCTCCCATGAGCACGGCACCCCAAATTCACAAAAAATAATACACACCAAATCCTCATAAGTTGTCTCTAAGTCATATACAAACAGTGGTAGATGGAGAATACTAGATCCACCAAAAAGATATACAATGTACAGGGAGATAACCGCAAACCCACCTAAAAGCAAAGGCCTCACTGCCTAACGTAGCGGTATCCGCAAAAGTAGTGATGATAAGATGCCCTGTTGCGACTACTCTGAGGGTAAGTCCTGCAAAACACTGTGGCACAACGGGGGAGAGTTGCCAACTCGTGAATAGTAATTATCATCATAATGTAATCGCAGGTATGCACGAACATCGATCTATATATCACATGTAATCCGATAGCATAAGTATGATAAGTGAATATGCAACAATCATGTAAAGGTACATCATCAGGGTACTACAACTACATGAAACAATGCATAACAACAATAATCCTGAGTGTGTGGGATGATACAATAAAATCTTATGCAAAATCATCAGCATGGAAAAACACCAGTGTCCCTTACTGACACATCAAATCCCAAATCTTTAGGCACCGCATCCACAGATCGGCCCTCACATCCTGTAAGTCTCAAGGAACCTGACTGTCTATCATCGACACCCGGAACATCTTGAAAACATATAGCTGTAAGAATATATATAAGGATATCAACCACGTATGTCCAAAGACGATACGTAAAAATCATGGAAACCTGAGTGTCTAACATCGACACTCGAAACATCCATAAAACCCGTGTGTAACACCGACACTCGAAACATCCATAAAACTCGTGTCTAACATCGACACGTAAATCCTCATAACTCAGGCGCTGTCACCATGACTGGCCCTGACGATATGTCGTACATCACTCTGGTCAGTATCCCCACGATAACCGCCGAGTCCAAATACAATCACCGGTAGGTAGTGGTCCCACCGCCAGGCTTATCGTCTACACCACGAAATCACTACTCGCCCCGGAGTACCATACCGGGTCCACCATGTTCTCGCAGACGGTGCCTCCCGCTCCTCGAATCGGGTATCACAAACCAAATCTCAGAACCGAGAAATCACATGGTGGATACACTGAAATATCATATCAAGAGAAACCAGGTTTTCAAAAAAAACACAGTTTCTTGAAAATACCCCCACGGTTCTCAAATCCATAATCATATGAAATCCCTATCTCAATGCGTAAAATCCATATAAAACTGATATATGCAACATAAAACATCAATATGAGCATATAAAGGGGAAAACCGCTCTTTAAATGAATCCAGCTTTTAAAATATATCTTGCGGTTCCCAAAATCCTCCGAAAACAAATACAGCATCATATGAAGTGTACATGTAAGCATAACAAGGTTTAAGTATCTATATGTAAGCAAGTGGTTATGATGCATTTCATAAGCTCAATGATCAACAACTCAATGCCACATATCAAAACAATACCACTTGGGGTATATACAACTATAGTGAAAATATGCGGTGTACATGTCAATATGAGTGCATGATATACATGTAACTATAATAGACTATGTGGGTTTACATGTCAATATGTATGCAATATGTACAATATAGCTATAGTAAGGTATACGTGAAATGGAATAAGGGTTACTACCTCAACTATTCATGCGCAATGCAATGTCACGTATGTAAGTATCAACAATATCTCACAATGGGATGAGGGCTACTACCACAACAATCCTAATCCACTAACGTATCACGTATGTAGGTGTCAACAATATATCGTATGCACAATGGGATAAGGGCTACTGCCTCAACTATCCCTATCCACTACCGTATCACGTATGTAGGTGGTTTATGCGTGTCATGGCAATTACTAACGATATGGGTGTAACATAATATTTAGTGCTCGTGCAACATGAACCGTCAGTAATGTGTTACATTTAAAGGTACGAGTCAGGCACAATAGATAATGCTATGCAATGACATTCATATGAAAGTAACTAATACGCAAATACTATGCGGCTAACATATCATATTTGCCCCAAGGCATAACGCCATACGGGCGATTTCCCGTAGATGTTAAATCTACTCACCAATGGTCTCCAGCTATGAAAATCCGACCACCTGCTTCCCCTTGTTCGCAGCGTCCAAAGTCCCCGCTTGCGACGCTATATTTTCACAAACACAAGGAATAATGCGAACATCTCATAATCGATCAATATAAAGCAAAACTACGTATTCAAAAATGCACCAACACACTAAACTAACTCGGGAGTGTACGTCTAGTGGCTAACGTGCGTAACGATACCTCAAAATTTAACTGAGTACAGTAGTAGCACAAGCTCACGACTTGTGTCGCAATACGTATCATGCGGACTCAAAATACTAGATTATAGGTAATCGATCCCAGATTTTGCATACTGAATTTACTAAAAAAGTAAACAATACCAAACACCCCTAGCCAACAGCAGACAACTACCCACAGAAGACCAACCCCAACCCTCTCCTACCAAGCCGGCGTTGCCGGATCGCGCTATAGGGGTCGCCGGCCCCGGCCGATGAGGTGGTCCCCATCACTCAGGTGGCGTCTCAGGTCCATAAGTACATCTCTAAAATTTTGTTTTGACAAACACTAAAATCTCCAGGCCACAGCAGATATTAAAAGCTCTAAAAAGATTAAAAACCCGATATCGCACTAATCGATATAAAAACCGTGCTATGCTACAACCAACGAGCAAAACAACATAAAAACTCTAATTTAACAGTATAGGTATTAAACCTAACAGCTTTGCTCAAACGCTCCAAGTTCTAAGTGATCCAAGAAGCTTAAACCAAGACTTGAAGCATGTTTTTGTGATATATTTTGGAATATTGGAGAAGTTTTGAGCTAGAATGATGCAAGAATGGAAAAGAAATGAGCAAAGGCAGTAGAGGAGGAAGGGATTTCGGCCAAGGTAAGGAGGTGAGGAATTGTGTGAAGTTTCTAGCTAATTTCCAACAATTAACGCAATAAATGCATTCATACACACATTAATACACATGCATGCATCTACACTCATTCTCTTTTCTTTTTCATTAATCTAATTTCACAACAAATATCTAGATATGTGAGAAGGTTTTGGATTAACTCAACTTAATTTAAAGAAAAGATCGCTTAAAGAAAAATTTCCCAAAATGTGTATACCACATTAAAATAACATTAAAATTGGGAAAAATCAAATTGAACCAAAACGTCCCATATACTCCCAAAACTTGCGCACTAGCTTTATTTTAGCTAAACTAGGTGCCGGCAAGTCTATATGGTCATTTGAATACAGTCGGGTCAAAACGGAAAATACCGATAATTTAACCCTAAAACGGACAAATTCGCATAACGATTTCTAAAACGTTGCAATCTCCCCCCTTATAGAAATTCGGTCCCCGAATTAAAATTTCATACTAAGCGTACCTTCAAAGAGATGAGGGAATTTCTTCTGTATCTCGCTCTCGGCCTCCCAAGTGGTCTCCTCACTAGTAGGGCTATGCATAGAACCTTCACAGACGGCAAGACCCTTGACCGAAGTTTCTTCACCTGTCGATCCATAATAACTACCGGCTGCTCGGTGAATGAAAGATCGTGTTCAAGCTGAACGGTCTCGTGCTGAATCATGCGAGAAGGATCATGAAGGTATCTACGAAGCATCGACACATGAAAAACGGGGTGAACATCCGGAAAACTAGGCGGGTGTGCCAAACGATAAGCAACAGAACCCACTCGCTCAAGGATCTCGAAAGAACCTACAAATCTGGGACTGAGCTTCCCCCTCTTCCCAAATCGCATAGCGCCCTTCATCGGAGAAATCCTCAGGAATACATGATCCCCCACTGCGAACTCAAGTCTGCGACGACGACGGTCGGCATAAGACTTTTGCCTTCACTGGGCTGCTCTCATCCTGTCCTGAATCAGCTGGATCTTCTCCGTAGTATCCTGAACTAGCTGGGGTCCCAAAACTAGACTCTCACTAAGCTCGGTCCAACATACTGGCGATCGACACTTCCTACCATATAAAGCTTCAAAAGGTGCCATCTGAATAGTCTCCTGAAAGCTGTTGTTGTAGAAGAACTCAATCAACGGCAAGTGACGATCCTAACTGCTACCAAAATCAAGCACACATGCACGGAGCATATCCTCCAGAGTCTGAATAGTCCGCTCCGACTGACCATCGGTCTGCGGATGAAAAGCGGTGCTAAAACTCCACCGGGTACCCAAAGCTTCCTAAAGCTTCTGCTAAAGATGGCTAGTAAACTGGGTGCCTCTGTCGGATACTATGCATGTGGGAACACCGTGCAAACGCACAATCTCATCTATATACAGCTGCGCATACTAAGCATAACCGAAAGTGGCCTTCACTGGAAGGAAGTGAGCCGCTTTCGTCAACCGGTTAACAATCACCCAAATAGAGTCATACCCCCACTGGTCCCGGGATAGACCCACAATGAAGTCCATGGAAATCTGCTCCCATTTCCACTCCGGAATGGGTAAAGGCTGCAACTCTCCAGCCGGTCTCTGATGCTCAGCCTTGACTTGCTGACAAGTCAGGCACCTCGAAACGAAGTCCGAAATATCGCGTTTCATCCCTTCTCACCAGTAAAAGTCTCTCAAATCACGGTACATCTTGGTGGAACCTGGATGAATGCTAATGGCCGACTGATGTGCCTGCCCTAGGATCTCGCATCTCAACCCATCAGCATCTAGTACATACAAGCGAGTCCCGCATCGTAGCACACCATGGTCATCAATTATGAACTCCGAAACTGTATCCTGTCGAACAAGCTCAAGAATCTCGGACAAACGGGCATCACTGGGTTGCGCCTCACGGATACGATCAAATAGTAGTGGACGGGCGCGTACATGAGCAAACTGTCCCCTAGTGGAAGTGAACTCGAACTGCACTCTACCATCACACAAGAGCTGTCAATCTGCAGAAGACTGACGCTGAACTGCGCTCAACTGGGACAAGCTACCCCTGGGCCTACGACTTAAAGCATCAGCTACCACATTCGCCTTGCCCGGGTGATAAAGGATCTCACAATCATAATCCTTCACTAGCTCCATCCATCTGCGCTATCTTAGGTTCAGATCCCGCTGCTAGAAGATATACTTCAAGCTCTTGTGATCCGTGAAGATCTGACACAACTCCCCGTATAAGTTGTGTCTCCAAATCTTCAACGCAAAGACCACTGCGGCCATCTCAAGATTGTGAGTGGGGTAATTCTGCTCATGCTTCTTCAGCTACCTAGAAGCATACACAATCACCCTATCATGCTGCATCAAAACACAGCCGAGCCCTACTCTAGAAGCCTCACAATAAACAACATAGCCGCCCGATCCAGAAGGTAAAGATAGAACTGTTGCTGTCGTCAACCGAGTCTTCAACTGCTGAAAACTCTGCTCGCACGCATCAGTCCAAAGAAAAGGAACTCCCTTCCGGGTCAGTCCCGTCAGCGGTGCAGCGATACTCGAGAAATCCTGTACAAAACGGCGATAATAACCAGCTAAGCCTAAAAATCTGCGGACCTCAGTCACCGATACAGGTTTGGGCCAAAGCTGTACAGCCTCGATCTTCCTCGGGTCCACAAGAATACCATTACCAGTCACCACATGACCCAGGAAGTCAACTCGATCAAGCCAAAATGCGCACTTCGAGAATTTAGCATACAGCTGGTGCTCTCTCAATATCTGCAAAGTAATCCTCAAGTGCTGCTCATGCTCCTCACGACTCCTAGAGTAGACCAGTATGTCATCAATAAACACTACAATAAACTGGTCGAGGAACGGCCTGAAAATCCGGTTCATCAGATCCATGAAGGCTGCTGGCGCATTGGTGAGTCCGAACGACATCACCAAAAACTCATAGTGCCCATAGCGCGTACGAAAAGCAGTCTTCGGAATGCCATCATTCCGAACCCGCAACTGATGATAACTCGAACGCAAATCAATCTTTGAGAAATGTTTCGCACCCTGGAGCTGATCAAATAAATCGTCAGTGCGAGGTAAAGGATACCTGTACCGCACCGTAACTCGGTTCAACTGACGATAATCTACACATAACCTTAAACTGCCATCGTTCTTCTTGACGAATAGAACAGGAGCTCCCCACGGAGAAACACTCGGACGCACAAGTCCCAAATCAAGAAACTCTTGCAATTGATCTTTAAGATCTCTAAGCTCAGCCGGATCCATCTGATAAGGCGGTATAGAAATAGGCTCCGTGCTAGGAATCAGATCAATGCAAAACTCAATATCACGCTATGGCGGCAACCCAGGTAACTCAACGGGAAAGACATCGGGAAACTCTCGCACGGTAGAAACCTGGTCCAACGACTCCACTGTGGCCCCAGTATCATGAATGAAAGCCAAGAATCCCCGACATCCCCTCCTTAAAAGCCGACTAGTGCACAGGACGAAAATCAAACTGTGAGGGGCGGCACCACGACCCCCCTGCACAACAAACACTGACTCGCTAACTGTCTTCTCGCGGCAGTCCACGGACGCATAGCAAGTAGCTAGCCAGTCCATGCCCAACAGAACTTCGAATTCCAACATCTCAAGAAGGATCAAGACGACGGACAGATCTATGTCACCAATACAGACAGCACAAGACTGGAACACGTGTCGCGCAACAAACGACTCTCCCACCGGAGTAGTCACGACAAGTGGCTGATCCAGCAAACACGACTCTCGGCCTAACCTCGGCACGAAGTGCATAGAAACATATGAATGCATAGATCCCGGATCAAAAAGAACATGTGCATCATAAAAACATACAGAAAGGGTACCTGAAACCATAGCATTAGACGCCTGAGCGTCCTGGTGAGTCAAAGCAAAAACCCGAGCCTGTCCTCTACCGACTACTAGCTGTCCCCTGCCTCTGCCACCTCTTCCTCTCGGCACAAAACCACAGCGACCACGACCTCTCTGAACAGGAGTCTAACGCGGCGCAACAACAGGAACAAGGGGCAACGCCCTCTGAGGCGGAGAAAGTAGTAAGGTAACCTACGGTACTGCTGGCCCTCTCGGACGCACCACGGTACAATCCCGAACAAGATGATGTAGACTGCCACACCCGAAGCATCCATAAGACGGTCGTTGGCCCTCCTGGGAATAAGAATTGAATAACTGGCCACGTCCCACGTCTCTGCTACTCCCCGAGTCTAAAGGAACTCTGCCTCAGCATGCAAACCTCTGTCTCCGTGCTGGTACATCCGTACGAGTCCTCTTCGTTTTCGGAACAACCGATGACTCGGCTAAACGCTCATCCACCAATAAAGCTGCATCCACAGCTGCCTCATAGGTGTCCCAATGCTGAATGCTGATGGCTAGGAACAACTGGGTAAGCAGGCCTCGAACAAACCTCTTCACCCTCATCTCCTCAGTCACCATCAGGTACAGAGCATACACAGACAGCTCGGTAAACAGTACATCATACTCAGACACCGTCATCCCTGGAGTCTGACATAACGACTCAAATTTGGGCGCTCGCGCATCCCTGATGCTCGGTGGAAGAAAACGGGTGAGAAACACCATCACAAACTCAGCCCAGGTCATAGGAGCAAGACCAGCGGCTCTGCCCCTCTCCAACGACTCACACCACTTCTGGGCCAGACCTTCCAGCCGGAAACTCGCAAACTCAACCCATCTCTCATCGGAGCATCGAAGTGAACGACAAATCCTGGCCATCCGGTCGATGAACGACTTCGGACAGTAAACACCGGAGTCCTCAGTCTCATAAAATTTGTCAGCGACACAGTAATAACCTTCGGAGCTGCAACTGCGACTACCGGAACAGTAGGTACCATCGTGGTCCCCGCAAAGGGTGGAACAACTGCCTGCCCCTGCGCTCGGATGGTCTCTACCAAAGTCCCCACAATCTGGCGCAGATCCTGCATACCAGCTCCAATCATAGCAATGTGCTCCGGTACGACAGGCGTACCGCCCTGGTCAGTCCTCGCCTCAGATGAGTAAACTCTGACCTCGGCCCTCGCGGTCGCTCTCTGTGCCTTCGTAGTCTTCGGCGACATATGGGATGGAAATTGAAACAATATTCGATAAGGGAACAGAAATCGAATCACAAAGATGTATATCATCACGGAAGAATATCAATCAATAAGTCCTAAGGTCACTTAGGCGGAGTACTGTGTCGTAAGTATGCCGCGGAACATACATACGCTACGTCACTCTGCTTAAGTTACCTACTCCATCATACCAAGGTCATCCTATACTCCAAAAGGTAAAACCTAACGCTCTGATACCAACTTTGTCACGACCCAAGTTTGGCCCGTAACCGGCACTTGAACTACGTAACGTCTACAGGCGCACGCAACTCAAGTAAGCCGAAAACCCAGAAATCTAAACTACCCAAAACTGGATCAACGGAGAAAACATAGTTTAAAACATTTAAAAAATCATGAGTAAAATCTTTAACTCTGGTTTTCTTTCTTGAAAATTTCGGCAGCACCTCCTCTGTAAAAACTAGCCCCGAAAACGGGTACAACACAGATAATATAAGCATCCCAATTGGGAGCAAAAACATGCCCAACAGTGGAGACAATCACCACACCAAGTATACGACGTAAAAGCGAAGAAATATCAAAGAAACGACTATAATAAGAAGAATACTTTTCAACACACCGGCTCCCACGAGCACGGCACCCTAAAGTCACCAAAATAATACACCCCAAATCCTCACAAGTCGTCTCTAAGTCATATACAAACAGTGGTAGATGGAGAATACTAGATCCAACAAAAAGATATACAATGTACAGGCAGATAAACGCAAACTCACCTAAAAGCAAAGGCCTCACTGCCTAACGTAGCGGTATCCGCAAAAGTAGTGATGATAAGATGCCCTGCCGCGACTACTCCGAGGGTAAGTCCTGCAAAACACTGTGGCACAACGGGGGTGAGTTGCCAACTCATGAATAATAATTAACATCAAACTGTAATCGCAGGTATGCACGAACATCGATCTATCTATCACATGTAATCCGATAGCATAAGTATGATAAGTGAATATGCAACAATCATGTAAAGGTACATCATCAGGGTACTACAACTATATCAAACAATGCATAACAACAATAATCCTGAGTGTGTGGGATGATACAATAAAATCTCATGCAAAATCATCAGCATGGAAAAACACCAGTGTCTCTTACTGACACATCAAATCCCAAATCCTTAGGCACCGCAACCACAGACCGGCCCTCACATCCTGTAAGTCTCATGGAACCTTGCTGTCTATCATCGACACCCGAAACATCATGAAAACATATAGCTGTTAGTATATATAAGGATATCAACCACGTATGTCCACCGACGATACGTAATAATCATGGAAACCTGAGTGGCTAACACCGACACTCGAAACATCCATAAAACCCGTGTCTAACATCGACACGTAAATCCTCATAACTCAGGCGCTGTCACCATGACTGGCCCTGACGATATGTTGTACATCACTCCGGTCGGTATCCCCAAGATAACTGCCGAGTCTAAATACAATCACCGGTAGGTAGTGGTCCCACCTCCAGGCTTATCGTCTACACCATGAAATCACCACTCGCCCCGGGGTACCATACCGGGTCCACCATATACCCGCAGACGGTGCCTCCCGCTCCTCAAATCGGGTATCACAAGCCAAATCTCAGAACCGAGAAATCACATGGTAGACGCACTGAAATATCATATCTATAGAAACCGGGTTTTCAAAAAATACACAGTTTCTTGAAAATACCCCCACGGTTCTCAAATCCATAATCATATGAAATCCATATCTCAATGCGTAAAATCCATATAAAACTGATATATGCAACATAAAACGTCAATATGAGCATATAAAGGGAAAACCGCTCTTTAAATGAATCCAGCTTGTAAAATATATCTTGTGGTTCCCAAAATCCTCCGAAAACAAATACCGCATCATATGAAGTGTACATGTAAGTATAGCAAGGTTTAAGTGTCTACATGTAAGCAAGTGGTTATGATGCATTTCATAAGCTCAATGACCAACAACTCAATGCCACATATCAAAATAATACCACTTGGGGTACATACAACTATAGCCAAAATATGCGGTGTACATGTCAATATGAGTGCATGATATACATGTAACTATAATAGACTATGTGGGTGTACATGTCAATATGTATGCAAGATGTACAATATAGCTTTAGTAAGGTATACGTGAAATGGAATAAGGGTTACTACCTCAACTATTCCTGCCCAATGCAATGTCACGTATGTATGTATCAACAATATCTCATATGCACAATAGGATAAGGGCTACTACCACAACTATCCCTATCCACTAACGTATCACGTATGTGGGTGTCAACAATATATCCCCACGATAACCGCCGAGTCCAAATACAATCACCGGTAGGTAGTGGTCCCACCGCCAGGCTTATCGTCTACACCATGAAATCACCACTCGCCCCGGGGTACCATACCGGGTCCACCATATACCCGCAGACGGTGCCTCCCGCTCCTCGAATCGGGTATCATATGCCAAATCTCAGAACCGAGAAATCTCATGGTAGACGCACTGAAATATCATATCTAGAGAAACCGGGTTTTCAAAAAATACACAGTTTCTTGAAAATACCCCCACGGTTCTCAAATCCATAATCATATGAAATCCATATCTCAATGCGTAAAATCCATATAAAACTGATATATGAAACATAAAACGTCAATATGAGCATATAAAGGGAAAACCGCTCTTTAAATGAATCCAGCTTTTAAAATATATCTTGTGGTTCCCAAAATCCTCCGAAAACAAATACAGCATCATATGAAGTGTACATGTAAGTGTAGCAAGGTTTAAGTGTCTGCATGTAAGCAAGTGGTTATGATGTATTTCATAAGCTCAATGATCAACAACTCAATGCCACATATCAAAATAATACCACTTGGGGTACATACAACTATAGCCAAAATATGCGGTGTACATGTCAATATGAGTGCATGATATACATGTAACTATAATAGACTATGTGGGTGTACATGTCAATATGTATGCAAGATGTACAATATAGCTATAGTAAGGTATACGTGAAATGGAATAAGGGTTACTACCTCAACCATTCCTGCCCAATGCAATGTCACGTATGTATGTATCAACAATATCTCATATGCACAATGGGATAAGGGCTACTACCACAACTATCCCTATCCACAAATGTATCACGTATGTGGGTGTCAACAATATATCGTATGCACAATGGGATAAGGGCTACTACGTCAACTATCCCTATCCACTACCGTATCACGTATGTAGGTGGTTTGTGCGTGTCATGGCAATTACTGACGATGTGGGTGTAACATAATATTTAGTGCTCGTGCAACATGAACCGTCAGTAATGTGTTACATCTAAAGGTACGAGTCAGGTACAATAGATAATGCTATGCAATGACATTCATATGAAAGTAACTAATATGCAAATAGTATGCAACTAACATATCATATTCGCCCCGACGCATAACGCCATACGGGCGATTTCCCCGTAGATGTTAAATCTACTCACCAATGGTCTCCTGCTATGAAAATCTGACCACCTGCTTCCCCTTGTTCGCAGCGTCCAAAGTCCCCGCTTGCGACGCTATATTTTCACAAACACAAGAAATAATGTGAACATCTCAGAATCGATCAATAGAACGCAAAACTACGTATTCAAAAACGCACCAACACACTAAACTAGCTCGCGAGTGTACGTCTAGTGGCTAACGTGCGTAACGATACCTCAAAACCTAACTGAGTACAGCTGCAGCACAAGCTCACGACTCGTGTCGCAATACGTATCATGCAGACTCAAAACACTAGATTATAGGTAATCGATCCCAGATTTTGCATTCTGAATTTACTAAAAAAGTAAACAATACCAAACACCCCTAGCCAACAGCAGACCACTATCCACAGAAGACCAACCCCAACCCTCTCCTACCTAGCCGGCGTCGCCGGATCGCGCTATAGGGGTCGTCGGCCCCGGCCGATGAGGTGGTCCCCGTCACTCAGGTGGTGTCTCAGGTCCACTAGTACATCTCTAAAATTTTGTTTTGACAAACACTAAAATCTCCAGGTCACAGCAGATATTAAAAGCTCTAAAAAGACTTAAAAACCCGATATTGCACTAATTGATATAAAAAGCGTGCTACGCTACAACCAACGATCAAAACAACTTAAAAACTCTAATTTAACAGTATAGGTATTATACCTAACAACTTTGCTCACACGCTCCAAGCTCTAAGTGATCCAAGAAGCTTAAACCAAGACTTGAAGCATGTTTTTTTGATATATTTTGGAATATTGGAGAAGTTTTGAGCTAGAATGATGAAAGAATGGAAAAGAAATGAGTAAGGGTAGTAGAGGAGGAAGGGATTTCGGCCAAGGTAAGGAGGTGAGGAATTGTGTGAAGTTTCTAGCTAATTTCCAACAATTAATGCAATAAATGCATTCATACACACATTAATACACATGCATGCATGTACTGTTAGTGTATATGCCCTAGAGGCCATTACTGTATCATACTAGTTTTTATATTACTTAATGGAAGCTTGGGATATTCACCATGTATAAACAATCTTGCTCAATATAGTAGTATGCTACTTGGTTTGTTTCTGCTTCAATGTGTACATGTGTTTATTTTAGTATATCACCTATACACATTAGTGGAGCTTTTAGGATCTTTGCTTGATTACCAGCGTTGTGATGGCAGTCACACTAGTAGAGACTGGGTAATCTATAAGCACATCCTTATGCAGGTCCCAAGTCGCAGGACTATCGAGACAGGGCATCGATACTCCGGAATAGACTAGCGTATGCGCTTCTCATCCCAGGGAGGGAGACGGTCTGTCCCACAGCCATCAGTACGTAGTACTTGAGATTGTATACGGGTGCTCGTTAGGTTACGAGTACACTGGACAGGACTCGTCGGGAACTGACCTGTTGGTATTATACCTATCGTCAGTTATCAGTTCCCAGGTGACATGAGTATAGCTTAGTCCGCTGACTTGACACTGTCATTTCGCCTCGAGTGTGTTCCCACTGTACTTTGATTACTACCCTACCACGGCTCAAAGGAGTCGTGCAAACAGGTAGTAGTTGGGTGCAGTCCCGAAGCACTTGGAGGCAGTGACGGTTAGACTGGATTCGTCTCTCCCGGTATTGGGGGTTGACATCGCGCTGTGTCTAGGAGAGCCATTATACGAGTAGTCCCTGGCCAGGGCAATCGAGATATACTGGTAGGCTTCCAGTGTTATCTCAGGGTGTTTTGGGCTTCACTCCGACACGACTTGTACCGCTATTAGGGGACTGACGTTTACCGCCCCTCTAGGCCCGCCATGCGATGTATCAGACGAACAGACCGGACTGTACGGAGATTGTCACATTCAGGCTCAGTAGGAGTTCAGATGGGTTTCACCTCGTCATTCTTCTTGTCGGCTTCTACCTGGGGACCGTTACGCACAGCTAGTGCCGCTTGCGGTCTGTGGTTAAACCCACTGCCAGCGTAGTGTCGAGTCTTTAGAGTCCCGCACAGAAAGCTATTCGCCTTTAGGCAAAAGAGTAGAGGTCGCATGGTTTTGCGACAGGTCGCATGGTTTTGCGACAGGGTTCGGTCACATGCATGCACTTATGCACGTTCAGTGTCCGGACAGTTTATACTAGCGGGCTTTGGTTTAAGCCAGATACTAGTGTACGTATTTGGATTGGATTTATCCAGTATGTATTCGTGTTCCTCGGAACGCGGATGCGGGTGTGTATGCACAGTTGATGGAGAGACAGAGGCAGAGAATTCTCATTAGGGTTGTAGACCGTTGACTGTTGACTATTGACTATTTGCTCAACCCTAATGAGAATATGATATATGATTAACAATAATATTAATTAAGTATTATGGTGACATGGTTGTTGAGGGGTTGACTTTGTTGACTTGTTGACTTTGTTGACCGGTTGACTAGGTTTGACTAGTTGACCATCATGATGACAATGGCTATCATTTCATGGCAAAGACTTTTTACTTGCTTGTTTCTCTTGTGAAAAATGAGTGCATGAAATGATATGGCTATTGTAGCTTAAACCATTTACACAATACTTGATTGCTATTTTTGTGATGATGGTTTTGGATTATGAGAGCCAAGAGAGAAAAGTCTTCTCTCATTCTATCATTTTCATTCTCTCTCGTGTGTTCTTGAGCTCTCATCTTCTTCCTCTTGCTCTCCCTCTCTTAGTCTATGGTTCACTTGTCTCATGTGTTGAGAACCAAGAACCATAGAGAAAATCCCAACACACTCTTCTCTACTCACTCTAGTTCACAAGGTTTAGCAAACCAAGTGAACTAGTTTCTTCAAAGATCGAAGAAGAAGCCAAAGGTAGAAGCTTTCGAGGTGGATCTATCTTCAGCGCAAGGAGACGACGGAGTGAAGCCGATCCGGACAACCATCAAGGCTTGAAGACGAAGGAGATCAAGAAAGAAAGGTATAACCCCCTAACCGAGTAGTTAACAACTCCTAGTTAGGTTGTTAGTTAGATGTTTAACAAAGATCCGGTTTTGAGTCTATGTTACCACTTCTAGAAAAATTGTTTTTCACCAAATTCCGCATGCCCGAAAGTACCGGGAGAGGTAGCATGGACTTACAGTGGTATCAGAGCCTAGTTAAACTCTATCTAACATGTTAGCAAAGTAGCTAGAAGATCGATCAAAGAAAAAGTCACGAAACGAACCCGATATGTCAAGTTTCTGCCGATTTTTATTCTGTTCAAAAATTGATAAATTTCATCTTAAAAATCGGCTCAGGCTTTTATTTGAATAACCACAAAATTTGGTCCCACGAACCGTTCAAAGCGCCGTGGAAACGCGGCGGGAGAACGCTCCCGCCGCGGTTCCGCGGCCGAGTTGACTCGGCCGAGGTCCAAATTTGGTGCAGTGTATTTCTGGGGTTGTTTTGGGATTTTTGGAATATGTATTTTCTGCCCAGATTTTCCAGAACCAAAATTTTGTGTTTGGGGCCTATAAATCCGTATTTTTGATCGAACTTCTAAAACACTTAAGCTGACGGGTTTTTTTGTGATGCGATATTTGTATTGAACATCTACTAATCGCTATATGTCGATTAGTGGGAGTTATACAAATCTGTGATCTGTAATGTCATTGGAATGTGTATATGAATTCATTGGATTGTCGCGGGTGAATAGCCGGGGGGTTGTGAGACGAGAGTTTTCTTTTCTTTCAATTCATGTAAATTTGTATATTGATGTAATAATTATTTGTATGGCCGCACAACCGGGTCGGGGTTGTAGCCGTCATTGTATAATTTCTTTTTACTGTTTTTGCTCCTAGGATAAACCCATGGAGGGGGTGCACAAACTACCGGGTATGCCGAAGTGCCGAGTGGCCTACTCACGGGGTTGAGGGAGGTTGCTTCGCTTCGGGTACTTGGTGGGTAGTTTTCCGCACCCGTAGGGGTCTTGGGTGGGGTTTTGGCTACTCACCGCGACCGTGTAATCTGCTTTTCGTTACAGGCTCGTACGAATTGCGGGATCCTAGTATATCCAATGTGTTCATCTGTGATCTGAAATGTCTATCATTGCAATGTATATCTATATATGATATTATTTAGGCGTTGCTTATGTTTTACAGCCGCGCTAGCCCAGCCCCCGCTCTGTCGTTAGTTAAGTAACCTAACGGGTAATGACGGGGCCCCGTGGCGAATGCGAATGGCATAAGCGTACGTCATATTTTGGTTGTTTTCTGCAATGGTAGGATTAAATGATGGGACGCATTAAAAGAACTAATGAAAGAATATCACGCATTAAAAGAACTAATGCAAGAAAATAAACCATGTAAAAGTCGTTGGAACACTTTCGAAAAACCACTCGGTTCTTTTCAAAACAAACTTTTAAAATGCGGAGTTTGAGCCACTCTTTTTAAAAGCTATCTCGTTCCATCGACTATATCAAGTTCACTACGTTCACGGTTTTGCCAAAACCATCCGCAGCCCTCCATCATTTCAGTTAAATATTCGGTAGTATTCAAGCTATGTATTTTGACCTCACGCCAAGGCATAGTGATTGGTAGCAGCCGAATATTTATCTGTTGCATAGATAGAATGCGTTGGTTTGAGACAGTCGTACTGCCATTTTGGCCTACGTCAAGGGTATGTACGGGTGGGTTCAAATTAACCTGGATAATGATGGGAAGAACTTGGCATGTGACTTATGACATTTTGACCTCACGCCAAGGTCATAAGAGCATGGGGCAAAAATCCACATCGGTAGTTTCATAAGTACTGAAACTTGCTAGCGTTGCATACCATTTGGAGTGTGATGATTCTGGTAGGATTCCTTCAGTTTCGTCACGCGATGATATTTGGATCCCGATACTACTGTGAGTATATGCTACTCCTCAGGAAATTTCTCACTTAACGATCAATGCTATAAACCTAGTAGGTGTGTAGAAAGGTGTTAGCGGGGCTACGCCCCCAGGGAAAAGAGGTTCTTAAATTAAGGAACTTCGCGAAAGCGTTGGAAAACCTCCCTCGAAGTACCGACACCAGCCTGGCCGAACGTTTAAGCAAGTATTGTACGGTGAGATTGATCCTGACTAATTCTTCCTTTTTGGTTTGAGGAGGGATTCGAGAAACAGTGAGAGCCATCCTGTTTAGACAAATTAAAAACCACTCTAAACTTGCAAGAGCATCATGCTGAGTGTTTCTTCTTCTCTCTCCTAATTGCAGCGACCAATCGACATGACTAGACTTAAGTTACTTCTAGATAAAAACATACTGACAGGGCCAAACTACAAAGATTGGCTCAGGAATGTCAAAATGGCAATCACTTACGACAAGCTGGGGTATCTTCTTACCACCAAAGCTCCCCCTGTCCTAGTCCCACCTCCAGCGTCGCGGATAAGGAAATCCGTAAGTCTTGGGAGATTGATAGCGCGAAGGCCAAGTGCTTCATACTTGCCTCTATGGACAACGAACATCAGAGGAGGCACGAGAATATGGACCTTGAATCCATATTTCTCCCTACAAAAGAACTGTATGGAGAGCAGTCTCGTATCGCAAGATACGAAGTGTCGAAAAAGTTATTTTCGGAAAGGTTGGCCATCGGATCATCGGTAGCGGATCACGTGCTTAAGTTGATTGGCTTCATTGAGGAGCTCGCGGAACTTGGAACCACGTTAGAGAACGAGCTCTATACGGACTTGATTCTCCAGTCCCTTCCTTCCACTTACGCCCAGTTTGTACTGAACTTCAACTTACAAGAAAAAGAAGTTGAACTTTCAGAACTCCTCAACATACTGAGGAGTGCAGAGGGCACCCTAAAGAAAGGTAGGGAAACATCCACTTTGTTTGTAGGAGGATCTTCCTCTTCTAGGTCCAAGGCGAAAGCCAAGGGAAAGAAGAAGAAAGCCCCCGCCAAACCAAGGGGCGGTGTTGGTAAAGTGGATACGAAGGGAAAAGCAAAAGCAACAAAGAAAGCGGGGAAGCTTGTGGATAAAGAAGAATGCTTCTATTGTCATAATAAAGGACACTGGAAGAATGATTGTAGGGCTTGGAAAGACAGGACACAGGAATTGAAGCAGGTTGCGGCTTCAGCTTCAGGTGTGTAAGTTATTGAAAACTGTCTTTCAATAAACTCTACTTCCTGGATATTGGATAACGGATCAGGATCTCATATCTTTAATTCATTGCAGGCGTGGAGAAACCGTAGGGTTTTGAAGTCAGGTGACATGACCCCCAGAGTTGCAAACGGAGCTAGCATGGATGCTAAGGCCGTGGGGGACTATCACCTAGGAATGTCAGATGGACATGTTTTGGTTTTACGTAATTGCTTTTTTGTACCCAACGCAACTTGTAATATTATTTCTGTATCTTTAGTTTCTAAAGAAGGTTATGAATTTGCGTTTGTAAGTAATGTTGTAAACATTCACCTTAATCAAGTTCTGATTGGGTCAGGTACATTGAGCAATGGTATATACGTATTAAACCAACCACAGATTTTCAATGTCCAGAATACGCACAAAAGAAAGTCTCCGGAAATAAATCAGACTTTCTTATGGCATTGTAGACTGGGTCACATCAATGAGAGAAGGTTGACGAAGTTACATACAGAAGGATATTTGAATCCGTTCGAATATCAATCGTATGCCACTTGTCAATCCTGTCTTAAAGGAAAGATGACAAAGACTCCGTTCACTGGACACGGAGTAAGAGCGAGCGAGCTCTTGGGACTCGTACACAGCGACGTGTGCGGTCCAATGTCTACACATGCGCGAAGCGGTTATTCTTACTTCATTACTTTTACGGATGACTTTTCAAGGTACGGTTATGTCTTCTTGATGAAACATAAGTCCGAAGCCTTTGGAAAGTTCCAGGAATATAAGAATGAAGTAGAAAAACAAACCGGCAAAAGTATTAAGATTCTAAGATCAGATCGAGGTGGAGAATACTTGAGTGCCGAGTTCCTGGAATATTTAAAAGAGAACGTTATTCTCTCTCAGCTTACTCCTCCATACACTCCGCAACATAACAGTGTATCGGAGAGACGGAACCGAACCCTATTGGATATGGTTCGGTCCATGATGAGTAACACTAAGTTACCGCGATCATTCTGGGGGTATGCTCTAGAATCAGCTGCATACCTTTTGAACCGAGTTCCGACTAAGACCGTGTCTACCACCCCATATGAAATATGGAGTGCGAAGAAACCCTATCTTCAATATCTGAAGATCTGGGGATGTCCGGCTTTTGTCAAAAAGCAGCATGCGGACAAACTCGAGGCACGCTCAGTACTGTGCAAGTTTGTAGGATACCCAAAGAACTCCAGGGGGTATCTCTTCTATTACGCAGAGGAACAAAAGATCATTGTTTCTCGTAATGCCCATTTTCTGGAACAGCAGTTCTTAGAAAAGGAAACAAGTGGGAGCGAAATAGAACTGGAAGAAATTCCAGAACCATAGACTATTACTGAAAGTTTAGTGGAACCAGAGGGTTCAAAAGAACAAGACATTCCTACGCCTCTCCGCAGGAGTAGCAGGCAGTCTCATCCGCCCGAGAGATATTGTGGTTTTCTCATAGACGGGGATAGAGAGGATTGCATCATGGATTATGATGAGCCTACTAGCTTCCAGCAAGCCGTTCAGAGCGTCGACTCGGTAAAATGGCTGGATGCAATGCGGACCGAAATGGAGTCCATGTACACCAACAAAGTATGGACGTTGGACATTACTCCAGACGGGGTAAAACCCGTAGGATGCAAGTGGATCTTCAAAAGGAAGATTGGTGTAGATGGACAGGTTGAGACCTATAAAGCTAGACTGGTTGCAAAGGGTTTTCGTCAAAGACCTGGTTTGGACTGTGACGAGACCTTTTCTACAGTACCTATGCTGAAATCCATTCAGATCTTTCTTGCCATTGCTGCCTTCCACGATTATGAGATTTGGCAGATGGACGTAAAGACCGCTTTTCTAAATGGAAATTTAGAGGAGTGTGTCTATATGGACCAGCCAGAGGGTTTCATTCAGAGTGGGAGCTGCGGAAAGGTGTGCAAGTTGCTTAAGTCCATTTACGGACTAAAGCAGGCATCCCGGAGTTGGAACATCTGTTTTGATGAGACGGTCAAGGAATTTGGCTTTATCAAAAATCCAGATGAACTATGCATCTATAGTAGATTTGTAGAGAGAACTGTAGTATTCCTCGTTTTATATGTGGATGACATTCTCTTGATAGGAAATGACATTCCTATGCTACAATCTGTCAAGGGGTTCTTGTCACACAGGTTCTCCATGAAGGACCTGGGTGATGCCTCATACATCCTGGGGATCCGTATCCATCGTGATAGATCCAAGAGGATATTAGGAATTTCACAGTCCAGGTACTTCGACACCATACTGAAAAGATTCAGTATGGAAGATTCCAAGCGCGGTAATCTACCGGCTTGTCACGGGATCACCCTCTCCAAAGAGATGTCTCCCAAGACTGATTTGGAAAGGGATCGCATGTCTATTATACCCTACGCTTCTGCGGTAGGCTCTATAATGTTTGCGATGTTGTGCACCAGACCGGATGTAGCTTATGCACTGAGTGTAGTAAGCCGGTATCAGTCAAACCCAGGGGAGAAACACTGGATAGCGGTAAAGAACATTCTCAAGTACCTGAGAAGGACTAAGGAGATGTTCTTGGTGTATGGCGGAAAAGACCTCCAGATCGAGGCCTTTGCTGACTCCAGCTTCCAGAGTGACAAGGATGATTCCAAGTCCATGTCGGGTTTTGTCTTTACCCTCAATGGATGACCCTCAATGGATGGGCGGTGTGTTGGAAGAGTTCCAAACAGGAAACCGTTGCAGACTCGACGATGGAAGCGGAATACATCGCTGCATCTGATGCCGCAAAAGAAGCTGTCTGGATGAGGAAGTTCTTGAAAGAACTTCAGGTGGTTCCGTCCATTGTTGATCCAATACCTCTGTATTGCCACAACAACGGGGCTATAGCTTTAGCGAAGGAACCCAGGTCCCATCAGAGATCCAGACACATCTTGAGGCGGTATCACCTGATCAGGGAGATCGTGGATCGCCAGGAGATCGAGGTTCGGAGGGTCGCTTCAGAAGATAACACTGCAGATCCATTCACCAAGTCCTTGCCCCAGACTCAGTTCGAGCGGCTGATCGAGATGATAGGTCTTCGATACGCCAGTACATGGCCTTAGTGCAAGTGGGAGATTGTTAGTGTATATGCCCTAGAGGCCATTACTGTATCATACTAGTTTATATATTACTTAATGGAATCTTGGGATATTCACCTTGTATAAACAATCTTGCTCAATATAGTAGTATGCTACTTGGTTTGTTTCTACTTCAATGTGTACATGTGTTTATTTTAGTATATCACCTATACACATTAGTGGAGCCCTTAGGATCTTTGCTTGATTACCAGCGTTGTGATGGCAGTCACACTAGTAGGGGTTGGGTAATCTATAAGCACATCCTTATGCAATCCCTAGTCGCAGGACTATCGAGACAGGGCATCGATACTCCGGAGTAGACTAGCGTATGCGCTTCTCATCCCAGGGAGGGAGACGGTCTGTCCCACAGCCGTCAGTACTTCGTACTTAAGGTAGTATGCGGGTGCTCGTTAGGTTACGAGTACACTGGACAGGACTCATCGGGAACTGACCGGTTGGTATTATACCTACCGTCAGTTATCAGTTCCCAGGTGACATGAGTACAGCTTAGTCCGCTGACTTGACACTGTCACTTCGCCTCGAGTGTGTTCCCACTGTACTTTGATTACTACCCAACCACGGCTCAAAGGAGTCGTGCAAACAGGTAGTAGTTGGGTGCAGTCCCGAAGCACTTGGAGGCAGTGACGGTTAGACATGATTCATCTCTCCCGGTATTGGGGGTTGACATCGCGCTGTATCTAGGAGAGCCGTTACACGAGTAGTCCCTAGCCAGGGCAATCGAGATATACTGGTAGGCTTCCAGTGTTATCTCAGGGTGTTTTGGGCTTCACTCCGACACGACTTGTACCGCTATTAGGGGACTGACGTTTACCGCCCCGCTAGGCCCGCCATGCGATGTATCAGACGAACAGACCGGACTGTATGGAGATTGTCACATTCAGGCTCAGTAGGAGTTCAGATGGGTTTCACCTCGTCAGTCTTCTTGTCGGCTTCTACCTGGGGACCGTTACGCTCAGCTAGTGCCGCTTGCGGTCTGTGGTTAAACCCACTGCCAGCGTAGTGTCGAGTCTTTAGAGTCCCACACAGAAAGCTATTCGCCTTTAGGCAAAAGAGTAGAGGTCGCATGGTTTTGCGACAGGTAGCATGGTTTTGCGACAGGGTTCGGTCACATGCGTGCACTTATGCACGTACAGTGTCCGGACAGTTTACACTTGCGGGCTTTGGTTTAAGCCAGATACTAGTGTACGTATTGGGATTGAATTTATCCAGTATGTATTCGTGTTCCTCGGAATGCGGATGCGGGTGTGTATGCACAGTTGACGGAGAGACAGAGGCAGAGGATTCTCATTAGGGTTGTTGACCGTTGACTGTTGACTATTGACTTTTTGCTCAACCCTAATGAGAATATGATATATGATTAACAATAATATTAATTAAGTATTATGGTGACATGGTTGATGAGGGGTTAACTTTGTTGACTTGTTGACTTTGTTGACCGGTTGACTAGGTTTGACTAGTTGACCATCATGATGACAATGGCTATCATTTCATGGCAAAGACTTTTTACTTGCTTGATTCTCTTGTGAGAAATGAGTGCATGAAATGATATGGCTATTGTAGCTTAAACCATTTACACAATACTTGATTACTATTTTTGTGATGATGGTTTTGGATTATGAGAGCCAAGAGAGAAAAGTCTTCTCTCATTCTATCATTTTCATTCTCTCTCTTGTGTTCTTGAGCTCTCATCTTCTTCCTCTTGCTCTCCCTCTCTTAGTCTATGGTTCACTTGTCTCATGTGTTGAGAACCAAGAACCATAGAGAAAATCCCAACACACTCTTCTCTACTCACTCTAGTTCACAAGGTTTAGCAAACCAAGTGAACTAGTTTCTTCAAAGATCGAAGAAGAAGCCAAAGGTAGAAGCTTTCGAGGTGGATATATCTTCGGCGCAAGGAGACGACGGAGTGAAGCCGATCAGGACAACCATCGAGGCTTGAAGACGAAGGAGATCAAGAAAGAAAGGTATAACCCCCTAACCGAGTAATTAACAACTGCTAGTTAGGTTGTTATTTAGATGTTTAACAAAGATCCGGTTTTGAGTCCATGTTACCACCTCTAGAAAAATTGTTTTTCACCAAATTCCGCATGCCCGAAAGTACCGGGAGAGGTAGCATGGACTTACATCTACACTCATTCTCTTTTTTTTTCGTTTTCTTTAATCCAATTTCACAACAAATATCTAGATATGTGAGAAGGTTTTAGATTAACTCAACTTAATTTAAAGAAAAGATCGCTTAAAGAGAAATTTCCCAAAATGTGAATACCGCATTAAAATAAAATTAAAATTGGGAAAAATCAAATTGAACCAAAACGTCCCATATACTTCCAAAGCTTGCGCACTAGCTTTATTTTAGCTAAACTAGGTGCCGGCAAGTCTATATGGTCGTTTGAACACAGTCGGGTCAAAACGGAAAATACCGACAATTTAACCCTAAAACGGACAAATTCGCATAACGATTTCTAAAACGTTACAATGCATCAGCATGCACTTTCTTCGTTTGGGTGGCATGGGAATTCTGGTAATCCCCAATTTCCTGCTCTGTCTTATAACAATTATAAGTTGGAGCGGGACCAACGTTCCTTAGCGCAGTATAACAAGCGGGTTCGTTCAATACATCCGTATTATTATCTTGATTATGGCGTGACATGGTCTCTACCTGGAGAGAAAGAGAAGAAAACACCCAGCGTGCGCTTTTACAAGATTAGATTGGTTATCAATTTATCTAATCAGGATGGCTCCCACTGTTTTAGTCAAATCTTCCTTCAAACCCTAAAAGGAAAGACTAGCCGGGATTAATTACACCCTACAAGTTCACCAATCTTTCAGCCATGCCAGTGCCGGTGCTTTGAGGGAGGTTCCCCATGCTTTCGCACGGACCTAATTAAAATAATCCTCATTTTCCCAGGGGCGTAACCCCAATGACACCTTTCTAGACACCTACTTGATCGACTAATTGTAATGTGTAAAACTCTCCCAGGAGTAACTCTTACTCGCAGCGGGTATCGGGATCCAACTATCTCATAGAAGGTATGCAATCTCATTGCAAATTTCAACTCTTGAAATTCCCAATAATATTTTACCCCTGGCAGCTATATGACCTTAACATAGTCAACAAATCATAAGTGCTAGTCAAGTTCAACCTGTCATTTCCCGATTGAATTAAACCCACCCGCACGACCCTTAACATAGTCAACAAAGTCGCACGACTACCCTATTCCAATCGCATCATATGCTTATACAGACAAGCACTAATCAGCTACCGTACTCTACGCCTTAACATAGTCAACAAACGTAGCACGAATACTAATTAGTACTTATCTGAAATGACGGAGGGTTACGACAAGTTTTTAAGAAAACACTTTGCGTAATGAACTTGATATCGTTTTAGAATCGAGTGGATTTTGAATGGAGTGTTTTTTAGGCTTTTACTAGTTTTGCTAAAGAGTTCACTCCCGGTGAAGGGATCTCGGCTCTTTCCTTATCGAATAAGGTGCAGGATATTTCACAAATACCACGGTGCAAAGCAAGAACTATAAAAACAGTCAAAAGACAAACCGAGTTTGTACCATCTGCTAGTTTCGCTAAAGAGGTCACTCCCGGTGAAGGGATCTCAGCTCTTTCCTTATCGAATAAGATGCTGGATGTTCTATATGGAACACCGCTATGCAAAGCAAGAACTAGAGCTACCCGTTTTTAAACAAGTTTCTACAATATCTTTAGGTTTCTTTTAGTTTCATTAATCTCATTAATGAAGTCCCATTTTATTATGCTTCACAAGTAACATATTTGAAACGAAATCTGCAATATAACATATATCTCATATATATAATATAAACATTCGTCTCATGGCAGTAATATGATCTCATCACGGAACATTGCAGCAGAAGAACATATATGAAATATTGGATATACTAGGATTTCCGTGTTTTATGCGAGCCTGTATAAAACGCGGATTCCACGGTCGCGATGAATAGCCAAACCCACATCCCTAGACCCTTACGAGAGCGGCAAGAAACACTGCCAATTCTAGGGTCAGGAGACCCGGTCTCGACTCCTCGAGATGGTCTCCCACTGGACCCTAGAACCCGGTTACTTATGCTCCCCGCCTTGGGTCTACCTAATGCGGAAAACTAAATAATATACAATGGTCACATCATCCTCAGCCCGGAAGTTCCCCAATAAAAGAATATTACATACAATTGAATTTTACATGAATGAAAAAGAAAAACTCTCATCTCACATAAAACCCCCGGCTATTCAAAACGCGACGATCCAATATAACATATCACAGCAACACATAATATCACATATCATCTACGTAAGTAAATATGCGTATCCCAATTGTCGTTGATGTATAGCAACGAAACCGGCGATACACTACATATTACACTTACGGTCTCAGAAAAGAAAGTGTAAAACTATAACAGTTGGAATCCGCAACCTCCTTAGACATCGCATGCCTAACTAAATGAATTCCTTAAACATCGCATGCCTAACAATTATAAACCCCGCAATTTAGTCTCAATATCGAAAACACTTTTCAATATCAAGTCAGGCAATTCAACAAGATTCCCGACATCCTGATCGAATGCTCGTCGCAAACTTTAGTAGACGGCCGCACCCCCAGATGCCGTCAACATAGTGCACTAAGGCGGAACACCGCTGCCGCGAGCACCCGAACAGATGCTTTTGGCGACGAGGTTCTTCTACAGTCACTTGGTCAGGGCTATGGGGTGTGGCTATCTATTAAGTTTACCCGGCGATTATCCGCATACGCTACGTGATTGCGACGGACTTTTGATCGCATCAAAATACCGTGGCAACCGATCAAATGAGACTAAACTGCTAGATTTATAACATTCAAATTAGTTATCGCATAACTACTTGTGGATTCCAAATATTGTATCACATTCCAGATAAATAGACAATGTTAAACTTTTCGATCGAATAATTAAACACCTAAGATTTCCCAATTAGCTCAACACTTGAGCGGAGTTCAAAAAATATCCATCATATGCCACAGTACCGTTGGTCCAGCCGTAGAAGGGTCAAGCCAACGCCTCACATGTGGCAACGCCGTACTGCCCCAAACCCTAAGGTTCAGAGGCGGTTCAGACGGTTACATAATCGAGTTAAAGTTTGTGTTCTTCTAGAGGGTCCACCGCGTTACTTGCATGATTTTCCGAAAGTTTCAAACTCGAGAAAAAATCCAACTTTTGAAAAAATTTCCGACAGGGGAAAAAGTGAGTTATTGATATCCGTTCGAACTTTTTATCACGTTCTAAAATTACCCGGAAAAAAATTAAACGAAGTTAAACTTTCTGATCGAATCAACGAGCTCCTAATACAACCCAGAAAACTCAACACTTGAGTAAATAAAAAATTTCCCAGATGAATCAGGAATTACATACGGACATTACTGTGCAAAATGCAAGTCATGATTTTACTGTTTGGTCGCGGAACCGCCGCGCAAGCCATGGTACAGCCGCGGTTCCGCGGTGCTTTAATGGTATTGGTGGCACGTGTTTCACATTAATTCTTGTATTTCCCTGCCGATTTTTCTGCGTATTTTTAATATGAAAAAATCAACATTTTTAAAAATTTCCAGAGAAGGGGTTCGTATCGGGGTTTCGGGGTTCGATCAGACTTTAAACTTCGCCAAAAACTCTAGAATGTCTATGATACCACTGTACGGTTACTAGGTACTCTCACAAGGGTCTACAAGGCATCAACCATGCCCTATTTAAAATTTAGACGTGCCGAACAACCCTAACCAAGATCTTTAAACTAGAGATTAGGCGAAATAAAGCATGTTAAACATTTTAACTTCTAAGAGTTTGGGATTGCAACCTTTGTAGTCCGGTCCTTCACTTCTAAAGCTCCGTGTTGAGGTCCTTTCACTGCGATCATCAAGTTTCCGAACTCTAGAGAGGCTCCACGAAGAGAAAGATGCATGCTTGCTTCCGATCTTCGATAACAAAGATGATCTACCTTGAAGTTTCTTTAACAAAAGCTCTCACTCACTAAATGAAGTGAACACCCTAATCTAATTGGCAAGAATAGATTAGGATGATGAAGTAGGAATTTAGCACTCTTTTGTTTTCTTAATCTCACTCAAAGTCATCACTAATGAAAAAGAGGCGGCCGCGAGGCCGGCGAGGGTGTTGACGGCAAGGTCGCGGGGAGGTCGACGGCGAGGGCACGAGGAAGCTAGGGTTGGGTTCGAGGGTTCTCGTGATGTGAGGTGAAGGCGGCTGCGTAAAAAAATATGGGATAGAGAGAGAAATTAAAGATACAGAGAGAGAGATAAAGGAGGAGAGAGAGAGAGAGTAGGATTAGAGAGAGATAGACAGAGAAGAGAGAGATAGAGAGAGATGGAGGCGGGGCCCACGAGAGAGTAAATCTCTCGTGATTGGCTGAGGCGTGAGCGAGAGATATAAGTTGAAAGATTAATAGAGATTTAGAAGGATACAGTAACAGATTAGGGATTTAAAATATATTATAGTTTTATAATATTTAACTAAATGGGCATTTCGGCGCTAAATGAAAACATTTCCAAATCGCGCCCGGGTTGCGCAAAAATATTTCAAATTCAAATTACAAGATTTTAAGCGAGTTCCAAATTTTGAAAAGAGGTGTTTAATGATTAAAATGCATGCCCCCAAGTCGGACACTTGCACGCGCGCGTAGCCGTCCAAACTTGCCCGTTTCGCCGAACGGGATGAAATCTCGATGCGCGGACGCTACCACGCGACTAGTGGCGACGAGCAGACCAACATGCATATTTTTAATTTCATTTTAGGTGTTAAAATTTGTTATGTGCCAAAATGACTTAACCGGTTAAAATTTAGCAATAAGCACCAAACAATCAGGATAATTGAAATGAGCAATGTATAATACTCAACTAGTAATAGAAATAGTATTATTGGGCTCGGGTGTTACATCATACCCAACTACAAAAGAATTTCGTCCTCGAAATTCCAAGAATACAAGATAGCTAACTATAGGAAAAGATGAGGAAACTTCTGCCGGATCTCGTCTTCTCGCTCCTAGGTGGATTCTCCATGCGATTGATTACCCAAAGAAACTAGCACAAGAGGGATAATCTTGTTCTTAAGAACCTTTCTCTTCGATCCTTGATTTTAACCGGTCGCTCCTCAAAAGTTAGGTCCTCCCGTACAGTTAACTCTGAATGATCCAAGACGTGGGTTTCATCTCGAACATACCTCCGTAGTTGAGATACATGAAACACATCGTGCACTCCTGCCAAGGACTGTGGTTGCGCCAAACGGTACACTATCTCTCCAACACGCTCCAATATCTCGAAGGGTCCAACGAATCGAGGACTAAGCTTTCCCCGACTGCCAAAGCGAATCACCCCTCTAGTCGGTGATATCTTCAAGAATACCAAATCTCCCACAGCGAACTCTAGAGGTCTTCTTGACGTGTTAGCCCAACTTTTCTGTCTGTCTTGAGCTGCCTTCATAAGCTTCCTGATTGTATTCACCTTCTCGACTGTCTGTGTTACCAAATCTGGTCCCAATAAACTTCGTTCACCGACGTCATCCCAACAAACAGGTGAACGGCACTTACGACCATAAAGGGCTTCAAACGGAGCCATCTGAAAAGTCGCTTGGAAGCTGTTATTGTACGAAAACTCCACCAAGTGTAGGTGATCTTCCCAAGAACCTTTGAAGTCCAACATGCATGCTCTCAACATATCTTCAAGAGTCTGGATCGTTCTCTCCGACTGCCCATCAGTTTGAGGATGATAAGCTGTGTTAAACTTCAATCGAGTCCCCAAACTATCTTGTAAACTCCTCCAGAAGTGCGACAAGAACCGAGTGTCCTGATCGAACACGATGCTCACCGGTACTCCATGCAATCTTACAATCTCCTGCATGTACCGCTCTGCCAAAGTCTCCGTCGATTGACCAACCCGAAAAGGAATAAAGTGAGCTGCCTTGGTCGATCGATCGACAATCACCCATACTGCATTGTTGCCCTTTAGACTCCACGGTAAAGCCGTCACGAAATCCATGGTTATATGTTCCCACTTCCACTGAGGAATCGGAAGTGGTTGCAACAAACCAGCAACCCTTTGGTGTTCAGCCTTGACTTGCTGAAACACCAAGCACTTAGCCACGAAGCGAGCAATCTCCCGTTTCATACCTTCCCACCAGAAATGTTGTAGAATATCTCGGTACATCTTTGTCCCTCCTCGATGTACAGAGTAAGCTGAACTGTATGCCTCCTTCATAAGTTCTTCACGCATATCCCCTTTTGGCACACACTGACGGCTACCCTACCTCAACGAACTATCTTCGTGGATCAGTAAATCGGTTCGTAGTCCAGCTTCAACCTGCTCTCGAAACATTCGCAGTCTAGGATCCTGCGATCGTGCCGCTTAATCTTCTCAACTAAGGACGACTGTACTTGCAACTGCATCAACTGTCCCATAGAGTGTGGTAGCACAACCTCTAAGTCAAAACTTCGAAAATCTGCAACGATCTCCCTCTGTGCAGTCAATACCTGAATCGCTGGTAACCGACTGAGCGCATCCGGCACGACGTTAACTTTTCCTGGATGGTACTTAAGATCAAGGTCGTAGTCGGCCATCCGCTCCAACCATCTGTGTTGCCTCATGTTCAACTCCTTCTGAGTGAACACATACTTCAAACTCTTGTGATCTGTAAAGACTTCGACTCTCTTTCCCAAAAGGTAGTGTCGCCAAATCTTCAAGGCGAAGATCACGGCTGCAAGCCCCAAGTCATGAGTCGGATAATTCTTCTCATGAGTCTTCAGTTGTCTCGATGCGTAAGCTACGACCTTCCCATTCTGCATCAACCACATCCCAATCCTTTTCCAGATGCGTCGCTGTGAATCACCAGTCCTCCGGAATTATCTGGTACGGTCAGGATCGGGACGGTTATCAACTTCTGCTTCAACATCACGAAGGCCAATGTACATCCATCCGTCCAAATAAAAGGTACTTCCTTGCGCGTAAGCTTGGTCAACGGTTCTGCCAAGCGAGCGAAATTCTCCACAAATCTTCTGTAGTATCCGGCGAGTCCAAGAAAACTTCTTATCTCCGCAACATTCCTTGGAATTGGCCAATCTCGAACTGCTGCAATTTTCTCGGGATCAACGGCGATTCCATCGCCCGACACGACATGTCCCAGAAGCTTCACTTCTTCCAGCCAGAATTCGCACTTACTCATCTTCGTGAATAATTTCTCCTGTCTCAGCGTCTGTAGTGCGATCTTTAAATGCTCAGCATGCTCCTCCGGACTCCTCGAGTACACCAGAATATTGTCAATGAATACCACAATAAACTGGTCCAAGAATGGTGAAAAGATTCTGTTCATCAAATCCATGAATATTGCCGGCGTATTCGTCACTCCGAAGGGCATCACTAGATACTCGAAATGTCCATACCGAGTTCGAAACGCCGTCTTGCAAATGTCTTTTTTTTTCACTCGGACCTGATGATATCCAGATCGCAAATCCAGTTTTGAGAATACTCTCGCGCCACTAAGCTGTTCAAAAAGTTCTCCAATGCGAGGGATCGGGTACTTGTTCTTAATAGTCACCCGGTTCGATTCTCGGTAATCAATGCACATCCTTCTTGTACCATCCTTCTTCTTTACTAAAAGAACTGGAGCTCCCCAAGACGAGTTGCTGCTTCGAATCCAACCCTTCTCAAGTAATTCACCAACTTGCTTCTTAACTTCTTCCAATTCCACTGGTGCCATCGGATAATAAGATTTCGATACTGGCGCTGCACCAGGAATAAGGTCAATTGCGAACTCCACGTCTCGCTTCGGCGGTAAATCCGGTATATCTTCAAATACGTCCATAAAATCGCGAACAACCGCCGGCTCTTCACCACTATCAACTTCCATTGCTGCCAGAATATTGTTTGTCGGCCTAGCCCTAAACTCGACTGGCCCGACAGAACTGCTTCCTTACCGCAACTGCTGTCTGCTGTGAACTCCCAATTTTCCCGATAAACTCTGTTGTTCCCGGGCTGTCGTAAGAACCTGCGAGAAAGTGGTCAAACCCAGGAAGACAATCTGCCTCTGGATGTCCACATCCAAACTGCGCAAGAGCCTTCGCGCCCTGTCTGCCTCGTTGGCGACTAAGGGTCCAGCGAAGCGGCTGAGTCTCGTCCATTCCGCTGCATGCATGTCCACGGCTGCTCCATTCTGCCTTAGTCCGATGAACTTCTCTTCCATTTCCTCCCGTGCAGTCCGCGGGAAGAATTTCTCCAGGAAACTTTTAGAGAAATCCGCCCAACTGATCGGCTTGGGCAAGCGGGTCTCCTCCACAAGCCATCACTCTCGGGCGTAATCCACTAGCTGAATGCGCACCACATCAACTCCTTTGTCCTCTGAAATCTGTGCCGCAATCAGCAAATTCTCCGCGCCGAATAGCCACTGCGCGGCTGGCAACGGCTCCTTTAAACCAGTAAATGTAGACGGACCCAAAAGTCTGAAATCTGCTACAGTCCCTACTCGGTCAACTTGTCTAGTTCCAACCTCGTTCACAGACTGCTGAACGATCTGCAAACCTTCCTGAAACGAGTCCGCTTGCTGTTGGATCAGCTCGGTCTGTTTCTTTGATTTCCAGCATTCCTCTTATCACTCCAAGCATGGCGGCTTCATTCACACGCCTCTGGTACGTCTTCAACTTCATACCTGTCATAATCCTGAACTCAAAACACCCAACATTAGCATGAGATAGATTCTGAATATAGATCAAGGCTAGAACTCCGAGATACTTAATTAGAGTACCGCATTGTAACTATGCCGCGGTATCATAGCCAAAATTACATAACTCCATCCAAGTAGCCTAAGTCCTAGAGATAACAAGGAATCAGGTTTTCGAATCGATATGCAAGGAAGTTTGCACATCGTAAAAGATATAATCAGGAAGAATGTGATTCAAGAATGGTAAAACGGTCAAGGCGGTAGGACATGTTTCCTAAATACGGGTATTCTGATTCGTGTATCGGGTACAATACCCAACTACAAAAGAATCAACCCAACTAACCTATGGCTCTGATACCAAAAGAACCATGTCACGCCCCGCTTCCCAGAGTACGCAAGATTGGGCACGTGACATAGACAACCATGCTACCTGTGGGTAGCAAGTATCCATCCACAGTCGCATTACGGTTATAGAGATATCAAGAACAAGATAAATAAACTAATCTAACACATGTCCAAATCCATAATAACAAGAGTCAATAATCAATAAGTGCGGAAGCAAATGATCCAATATAATAATGGAAAGGTACGTCCCATAATACGGGATCACACCTGGAAATAGAAGCCAATAAATGAACTAACTACTATAGAACTCACAGATCAGCCTGCTGGCTGAAGTACTCCTGCTCGGTCGTCGACAGTGGTAAGGAATCTGGGCCATGCAAAACCCAGACGTCAGCGCATCATGTCAACCAATAATATAATATGAACATGGTAATAAGCAATGCAGGGATGAACATAAATAACACAGTACTATGAAATAACAGTGCAGGGTAATGTGCGGTGGTAACTAAACTGTCCTATCAGGTTTCTACTCTAAAGTCTTTGAAATCAATTGATGAATCGTCGATGTAACTCAATAGTATCCCGTACATACTCGGGATCACGGCCACAATATTCTCGGCCGAAACCGAGACATGCCGCTAGGCACAAAACAGGAAAGTGTACACTCAGTAGTACCCCGTACATACCCGGGATCACGGCCACAATATTCTCGGCCGAAACCGAGACATGCCGCTAGGCACAAAACAGGAATGTGTACACTCGAACAGGTAGTGAACTGTCGAGTTAAAGTCAGGTTCATCTTTGATTTCCCCATACCCCCAAGTTATGTATGTCAGGTCAGCTATTCAGTAATCAAGGACTAATGCCAACACAGGATCAGGTAACAGGTCAGGTTTGTCTGTATAGACAACAGGAATGGTCCAGGAGGACCCCAAGTCAGGTTTGTTGGCATTAGGCATGAGATCAGGTAATCAGTCAGGTCGTGGTACAACAGGTTGAGTCGGTATGTATATATATGTCATGTGTAGCAGGGTCAGGCCAATATGTAATGCAATCGAGTATGTGCTCACAACAGGTATACAATCGAATAAGTAACAGCAGCAAGAATTTAAAGTAAACATCAATAATAGTCATTTAATCACAATGGTACATGAATATGATGCAGTTGTATTATACTAGCAGGTTCGAGCACCCTTGGGGGTGCAACAGTCACAGGGTAAAGCAATATTAATAACAGCAAGTAATGAAGATATATATGTACGATTATCATCCTTTAAATAGCAAAATGATTAACTGGTAGTTTTGTTATTAAGGTTACGGTGGCAAAATACTATTTAGGTTGTCGTATCATCATATTTATCATATTGCATCCAATCGAGAAAAGTAACTATATTTAGTTAACAATGCAAGTTTTATGAGTCAAGCACACTTAATTAATATAACATAGCATGTAGCAAGTAATACTTGCCTGGACGGAACGTGAAACGGATATGTGTCCAATGTCGGCAAAGTCGCGACGCACGTACGGCACACGGAACGGGTCCAAGCAACGCGCAAGGTAATCGCACGGGTCAGGCACACTCGCTGGGTCGTCGGGATCGTCGACGTCGAGCCCGGCTCCGGCGAACCATGAAATACCAAAATCAAGAACTAAAGAAAATGAAAGAAAGAAGAAGAAGAAGAACGGGAAGTGAGGCTTACTGTTGTGGTGGTTGTAATGTCGGAGGTCGATGGTGGTGATGAGGACGACGGGGTCGGAGCTCAGGTGAGGGTTCAGACGAGGTTTTCCGGTGAAGCAAGGTATGTGCAGGTTCTTGAGTTGGTGTGCAGGGAAGGATGGGGTTCTTGCAAGGAAAAGGAGAGCTCGGGAAATGGAGGAAGGAGGTGATGGAGATGGTGTCAGAGAGGGTCGAGGTCGGGAAGATAGGCGGGGGCGGTGAGGCGCAGGGTGAGAAGAGGTCGGGGTGTGCAGGGGGTTTCGAGTTTGCTGCAGGGGTATCGGGGATGGAGGAGAGAGGAGGTGGAGAGGTCGGGAAGAGGGCGCAGGGGGAAGTTGGCGTCGTCGGCGACGAGAGGCGGCGGAGAATGCGACGAGGCGGGTACAAGTGGCTATGGCGCTGGGGTTGCACTAGGGACGTGGGAAAGGAGGAGGAAGAGGGCCTGGTGAGGTGAGGCGGCCGCGAGGCCGGCGAGGGTGTTGACGGCGAGGTCGCGAGGAGGTCGACGGTGAGGGCACGAGGAAGCTAGGGTTGGGTTCGAGGGTTCTCGTGATGGGAGGTGAAGGCGGCTGCGTAAAAAAATATGGGATAGAGAGAAATTAAAGATACAGAGAGAGAGATAGAGGAGGAGAGAGAGGAGGATTAGAGAGAGATAGACAGAGAAGAGAGAGATAGACAGAGATGGAGGCGGGGCCCACGAGAGAGTAAATCTCTCGTGATTGGCTGAGGCGTGAGCGAGAGATTTAAGTTGAAAGATTAATAGAGATTTAGAAGGATACAATAACAGATTAGGGATTTAAAATATATTATAGTTTTATAATATTTAACTAAATGGGCATTTCGGCGCTAAATGAAAACATTTCCAAATCGTGCCCGGGTTGCGCCAAAATATTTCAAATTCAAATTACAAGATTTTAAGCGAGTTCCAAATTTTGAAAAGAGGTGTTTAATGATTAAAATGCATGCCCCCAAGTCGGACACTTGCACGCGCGCGTAGCCGTCCAAACTTGCCCATTTCGCCGAACGGGATGAAATCTCGATGCGCGGACTCTACCACGCGACTAGTGGGGACGAGCAGACCAACATGGATATTTTTAATTTCATTTTAGGTGTTAAAATTTGTTATGTGCCAAAATGACTTAACCGGTTAAAATTTAGCAATAAGCACCAAACAATCAGGATAATTGAAATGAGCAATGTATAACACTCAACTAGTAATAGAAATAGTATTATTGGGCTCGGGTGTTACAGCCGGCGTATTGACGAGTCTTTAGAGTCCTACACAGTGGTTTCCTGGCTCAAGCGAAACGAAATAGGAGCGCATATGAGATATGTACGGGACCGAGAATAATACCAGTATGTCATACTGAATTCTATTCTCGCGATTTGTATCATCGGATAGTTATATAAGATATAGCTGGGTTACCGAATCAAATGTTGATTCGCTACATTGATAAACTTGATATTAGTCGGTTATATGTAGTATGACCGAATCATTAAATCAAGTGTCGATTTAATGATTCAATGTATAATTATATATTTGATATATTACTTTACATTAACTAATATTGGTTCATTTAAGATTTATTTTCTCACTTGAATGTGCACATTGTTTATATGTGATATATGCAAGTGTACATGTTTGTATCATGCTTGATTATACATACAAGTTGTGTGTATGAGACTTAAACCAAATTGAGGTTAAATTAGGGTTTATTAATTTCCTAATAAATAACAAAAGAAATTAGACTTTGGTCAAAATTATCAAGCTTCATGAAGCTTGAAGAAACTTTGAGAAAGTCAATTTCTTTTGTCATTTCCTTAGGATGCTAGTTAACCCAACCCTTAACCCAAGTCTTTGGTTAATTCTCTACAAAAGTTAAGCATGAGGGCTTAACTTAACTATGGTACCATAATTAAAAGAATAAGTTTCATTCTTATTTCATTATCCTTTTATTCTTTCTTCTTCTTCATCTTCATCAAGCTTCATGAAAGCTTGCTAGCTCCAATGGTGCCATGAGAAAAAGAGTGAGAAATCCAATTCTAAAGTGAACCCACTTCCTATTTCTTCATCCTCTACCACTTGCCATGTTGTATAGGATGTTTTCTTCACAAAGTTATTGACCTAGTGAAGATGGAGCTTGAGTTTGAGTTGCCTCGACGTAGATCATCTTCGGCATCGTAGTCAACGACCTAGCCCGATCATTTCTCCGATGAAACCAACACCAGAGTCCAGGATCCCGATGATCGCAGTAGAGGGAAGTCATCACGGAGCTAAAGAAGTGGAGGACCGGATCTACAAAGGTTGTAATCCGTTTCACTAGTAGCAAAGTAGTTTGCTTGCTTGTTTTTCGCCTATCCTCTAGTTAACGATCTTCATTAGGGTTTCTCGGCACATAACTTTTTGAATTTGACATGGTTGATGCCTTGTGGAACCTCTTGAGTGTGCCTAGGATCACTACAGTGGTATCAGAGCCTAGCTAGAGCTTTAGGCGAAGTGTAGACGATGTTAGAAACCCGATCGAACCCCGAAACCCTAAATTACACCCCTTTCTGTATATTTTCTGAAACTGTGGAATTTTGTGAATTAAAAATATGCAGAAAAATCAGCAGCGATTTCTAAGCATTACAGTGAAGCACGTGACCCCAATTCAATAAAGGCGCCGCGGAACCGCGGCCGTACCCTAGGTCACGCGGCGGTTCCGCGGCCATAAAGTGGCCTCTTTGTTCACTGTTTGCACAGTAATGTCTTAATATTATTCCTGTGTTTTCTGGGAATTTTTAATATGCACTCAAGAGTTGAGTATTCTGGGTTGTATTGGGAGTTCGTAGATTCGATCGGATTGTCTAACTTTGTCTATGTGTTTTTCCGGATAATTTAGAACATATTAAAAAGTTCGACCGGATATAAATAACCCATTTTTTCCCCTGCCGGGAAATTTCTAAGTGTTGGATTTTTCCGTAATTTAAGAATGTTCTAAGTAGTGCAAGTAACTTGATGGACCCTCTAGAAGACAACAAAGCTTAACTCGATTATGTGACCGTCTTGAACTGCCCTTTGAACCTTAGGGTTTGGGGCAGTACGGCGTGCCACATGTGAGGCGTTGGCTTGACCCTTCTACGGCTGGACCGTTGGTACTGTGGCATGAAGTGAATGTTCTTAAACTTATTTCATGTGTTGAGCTGTTTCGGGAAAACTTGGGTGTTTGATTGTTCGATCAGAAAGTTTAACATTTTCTATTTATCTGGAATGTGATACAATATTTAGAATCCACAAGTAGTTATGAGATAACTGAATGAATGTTATAAACATATCACTTAAGTGTAACGTTTCAGAAAATATAAAATATTATTTTTGGAATTTAATATTAAAATAATATTTTTCCCGAAAACTGCCGATTTGCGAAATTGGGGTTTTCGGAAAAAGGTATAAATATATAACAATAATTATGAAATAAATGGAAATTAAAATGATTTATTCATTTAAATATATAATTAAAGGATTTGGCATTTTTAGAATTTATTTTATGCAGTTTCGATAAAAACCCGATTAGTGCACTGCTAATCGCGATTAAGCCAAATCTGCGTTTTTACAGTTTCCATGGTTAGTGCACCATGACATGTTTTATTTTGTTACATGTTTCATTTCATTTGGGTTTAAAATTAGGGTTTATTGGTGTAGAGAAAAGAGAAATTATTAAAGGAAAAGTCAATGGAGACATAATGATTAGGTTAGGTGAGCTTTGGAGAGAGAAAGAAAGTGTGAAATAGTGAGAGAGAGAAGGGGGGCTGCTGCCCATTCTTTTTCCCCATCTTTTTTTGAAATCCTTCATCTCTACAACACCACAACCCTTCACAAAAATCTCTAGATCTATCTCCAACCATGCCCCAAAACTCTACACTCCCTTCACAAAACTTTATCCCTATCTCCTCCTCTACACAATGGACCGAGCAAAATGGGATTTTGACGACGTTGGGAAGTTAGTGCTGTCTAGAGAGGACTAGATGAGGTATAATTTCTTCCCTTTATATTAGTTTTGTGAGATATCATGTTTAGATGTCGTTTTGTGGAGGTGGTGAACATTGGGAAACCATAGTGAGGAATTGAGTGTTGGTTTGAATTGGGTGATGCCTAGTAGCTGTTAACTAAACATGGGTGATGTTTAGTGACCTGGACCAGACCCTAAAAACCCCAAAACACGGATTTAGAAACCCGACATCGGATAATTGTGTGATCTGGGAGTGTATTTAGGAATCTTCTACCACCTCGAGACCCCTAAAATAAAATTGAGCTGACAGTGAGTCGTGCAGGCACCTAGAAAGCTACCACCAAGACCCGAGCCCCTAATTCAATTCCCCGGCCGCAGATTTAATCATTCTGGCCGCAATTTGCGGCCAGAGTAGAAGGGAATGGGTTCATTTTTGTTCCAGGGCTCATTTTGCACTAAATTAGACCCCTCCTATATGCAATTTTGGCTAATTGTCACCTGGGGAAAATCTGGGATTATTTTGGTGTGTTTTAGGCTATGTTTTCCGTATTTTGAAAAGCAATTTCTTGATATTTGGATTTGTATTCGGTAGTCGGGTGTTTGTACATCGACAACAGAGGTTGTTTGATTGATTTGTACGTTAGGGCCATAGGTTCTAACCTATGAGCACACCGTGCGCCGTATCGGTTTTCTGCCTCGATTTTTAATACGTATTGCGATTGTTATTATTGTAGGCACCCTCGCATGGATTCTGAGGCGAAGAAGCGCGGCGTCATCGATTTCGGCGAGCGAAGACCTGGTGAGTAGGTCTATATCTACTAGGGAAGTCGGGTGGATGGCGTATAGCACCCCCGCAAACTTCTGATGGAAAACCGATTTATAGAGTATGGTTAGGAAACCTAGATTAGGGAACTAGGGTTAGAATATAGATAGCTATGTAGTCATATTAGAAACTAGAGGATAGTTAAGTGTGACATGCAACTACTACTACCCTATGATGATGTTTAGCGATATTACCGCTTAGGGTTCTGTAGGACTAGATAGTCGATGTAGATGCGTCATCTGAACAATACATTTTTCTAAACTAAAGAATCGTATGTATCTTTTATATGTATATCTCGAGGGATGTTATGGATTTTCAAATGATATCTTTTCCTTAAAAACACCGTAACCCATGTTTTCAAAACTACGATTCACTTATTTAAAAATCTGATTGTATGGTTCGGGTGTGTTTCTAAGATTAGATACTTATACATAGTAGAGATATCATATTTATGTAAATTCGACATGATATGAGACATAAAAGCGATGAAAGAATATAAGACGAATTTGATGATATAATGAGATGATGATATGATGGTATACGGATGCGAGTCGATCGAGATGATTTATACCCTGCCGGTCCCCTGATATGAGATTATTGCAGATGCGACCCGGGATATAGGTATATAGGGTTATATATATATAGAATGTCGTGAATCATGGATGATAGGCCGTATGTGATATTAGGCCGTACTCTCATTTGTCTTATAGAATGATAGGATCCCTATTAGCTTAATGCCGCCGCACGATGATATTCCGTGCGTGATGAGTTGACTTGATGATTGATCCTTACCCTTGACTAGAGGTTGCCGTACGATGGATTTTACCGTACGCGATGTTATTGGGCTAGATGCCGAATGATAGATCCACCGACTCGGACATATGATAGTTATGTATACCTTATAGCTGTTAGCTCATGATTTACTTGCTGCATTCATGATATTATTATGGCATCGCATATACCTGTGATAGTACACCTGCACCATTATCGATGATGCGTATGTTACACGTACACATATTTGCCGGCTCACACACTTCATCATCGATAATTTCCATGTCACTACACAGTAGGGTTGCTGCATCATGACATATATATTGCTACACTCATAGTTGCGCATCATGACATATATATTGCTACACTCATACTTGTACACATACACATTGTATATTCATATTTGTGCACACATACATAGTACATCTATACTTGTGCATATTCATATTGTACCTATATAGATAACTGGTTTTATTGGGAAATTGGGAACCACAAGTTATATTTTAAAAACTGGAATCTTTTTTAAAGAGCGGTTTTCCCCTTAATATGTCATATCACTATTCCATATTGCATGATACATGGATATGGTCGCATTTCTTTTTACATGTCGCATACATCATGCTCTATTATTTTACGCATTGAGATATGCTGTTTTCATGAGATTTCTGGATTTGAGAATCGTGGATATTTCAAATGAGATTATGTGTTGTTTTAAAAAAACCCGGTTTCTCTTGATATGATATTTCAGTGCGTCCACCATGTGTTTTCTCGGTTCTGAGAGTGGCATGTGAAACCCGATTCGAGGAGTGGTAGGCACCGTCTGCGGGTACATGGTGGACCCGGTGAGGTACCCCGGGGCAAGAAGACTCGTATATGTTAGACGGTGAGCTCAGCAGGGGGAGCACTACCTACCGGTGATAGTATGTAGAATCGGCGGTTATCCGGAGGATACCGACCGGAGTAGCGAGATGGATATATGGGCCGACCAGGGAGTGCGGCGCCTGAGGGCCGATCTAAGGATGCGGCGCCTGAGATATATGAGGATTTACGTGCCGATGCTAGGCACGGTTTTCATGATGTTTTCAAGTGTCGATGCTAGGCACTCAGGTTCCATGATTAGATGTGTCGGGAGGGACACTGTTGATATACATATATCCTCATACTTTCATACACACTCTTTTATGATATTTACATGCATGATATTGTTGCGTCAGTGGTTGACGCGTGGACTAGATTTGCATACACCGATTCTACTATCGGAGATTTTGCACATGCTTAGAGATATTGATTTATGGGTGGATGAGATCCACATATCTGCATACCTTGATTATGGTTAGACGATATCCATATGTATGCATATAGATAGTGACTACCTTGTTGGCACATATACGACCCGGTCACCCTAGATATCATAGTTTTACCTTTTGATATAGTTGACCCAGGAGTCGTTGTTTATTCGATTTCTACTTGTAGATATATTTCTATTCACGAGTTTGCAACTCAACCCCCTTGTGCCACAGTTCTTGCAGGTTGACCCCTTAGATCTGTAGCGGATTCGCTGGCACACAGCTTTATTTGGGTGTTTTGCATTGGTAGGTGGGACATTGTATCGAACCAACTCTTGTATTATATTTCATATTGTATCTAGTTAACTCCATCAATCAACAAAATTAGTGATTTGTATAAGTAATGAGACTTAGTGGGATTATGGTTGCGAGAGTTAGAGCGAGGGGTTTTCCGCTACTTGTGATTTATATGTCTTGCTTTTCTTTTATTTTTTTCTGGTGAACTTCGCCGTTGGGCGTCTTATACTTATTTTTATTATCTTGCGTGGTTGTGATCCGCCGTTTGGCGAAGTGCTAGCTCCCGTTTGGGGATGCCATTATTCTTGCTATGTATTTGTGGTTTTGGATTAAAATATACAAAGGAGGTGCTGCCAGAATTTTTCAAAGTACGAAACATGTTTTCAAACTAGAAAATTTCATTTGCATCATTCTTGTTCCTTTTCTATGCATTAAGAAAACTTGTTTTCGTTATACCTTATTTCAAAACCTCACCTCCTTTATGTTTCTAAAAAGGTTTAGATTTCTGTGTTTCAGCTTACTTGAATTCCGTTACGCCTTTAGACGTGGCGTGATTCAAGTGCTGGTTACGAGCTAATATTTCGGGTCGTGACAAAGTTGGTATCAGAGCTCTAGGCTTAACCTTTGTTCGAGTCTATGTTTGACTATGCGGCGTCTATGGCAGTTATGTATTTCGGAACCTAGGCTTGACCTTACGGAACTTAGACTTGAACAGGGGGTATTAGACCCGAACTTTCGTTTCATAGGCTGACCCTGATTGATGTAGTAGGTAGCTTGAGTAGAGTGACGTACCGTACGTATGTTCCGCGGCATATTTACGATACGATACTCCACTTGAGAAACCTTAGGATATGCATATTTTTGAGACCAGTGATTCTCTTGTATCCATGATTATAAATCCATTGGAGATTCTCGATTCTATTTGTTTCCATGATCATACTTTCATTGATGATGTTCCTTTTCATGATCATGTATCCTTTACGAATCTGTTGTTTTCTTTCTTGCCATTGATCTGCTCTCTTGATACTCAATTGAGGTTCCTGTCACCATAGTTTGAGCGCAGTTTGAGCTGCTGCTAGTGTTACGGTCAGGGCGAGCTCGTCTGGTATAAGGGCCGACCATTGAGTTTTCTGGTGACATGGGAACGTCTCGAGTTAGTATTGATGGTTGTGACCTCTTATGGAGGCGAGTGCTTGGTTTTACACCGGATGATCGGGCCATTGCTAGAGCTGCCAGTTGAGAAAGGACTGTTGATGCACAGCATATCTCAGAGATTATGATGTCGCCTACCGTGCAGACAGATGACCCAGCTGTTGCTGAGATTGATAGGATGTCGCTTCCGGAGCTTACGAGATGAGATCGCCGGAGCTTCCAGGCAGATATGAGACAGATGATAGCTAGTCTACCCCGAATTGAGAGACGAAGGTGATTCGTCCGATTTATACGCCGGACTAGGCCCAGTTGAGTTGAAGATTTCCAGTGTGGAGAGTCTTACTCGGATCTAGAGCAAACCAATTTAGAGATGACTGCCAATGTATCGCCTTTCCTGAAGGATTGAGGCGCTGTTCAGCGTACAGACGAATGAGCCAGTTGTTGCTGCAAATGATGAGGTATCGCCCAGAGGTTGGAGCTACTGCAGCATAAGTATATACTTAGAGATATGATGGAAGGTCGCTAGCCACCCAAGGGTGAAGGACTAGGACTTGTGGTTCGTTCGCTACCCGATGCGTGGTCATCAGATAGATTGATTCCAGCTAGAGACGACTTCACGCAGATTCCTTGAGAGTCGATAGAGACGATCGAATGTCAGGAAACCATATTCCAAGTTTAAAGTATTCGGAAAGACGTGCAAGCAATTCTATGTACCCTCTAGAAGAATGAAACCCTAACTCGACATAATGACCGTGTGAAAGCCTTTGAACCTTAGGGTTTACGACAGTTCCATGGCGCCATTAGTGAGGCTTGGGTTTCCCCTTCTACGGCTGGATCACTGATGCTGTGGCATGTACTCGATACTATTAAACTGTACCCAAGATGTTGATCTCTTGAGGGATTATGAGGCTTTAATATATCGATCGGATGGTTCGACATCATTCGGATATCTTGCGATGGGATACATTGCTTGGGAGACTCCAGATACGAGCATAGCCGTTGGAGCGCAGTCCTTGCAGCCACGAGAAGACGAGTCCGAATCAGTCGACAATGGGGCCGAGTGAAGGGAAGAGTTCGCACGAGAATTCAATGAGGTGACGTTCCACTCCGCTGATATCAGAGATGTGATACGCGTGCAGAGGCGTAGTATATGGATATACCTTCCAGAAGGAGTCGCGAGGAGTATGCAGCCGTTCCGGAACAAGAAACAGATATTGAAAAGATAATAACTTCCGGGCAATTCGGCTGAAATGAGATTTGAGAGAGACCTGATATGCTTATAGAGGCGTTGGGATACGGCCAGTTTCCGAGGAAATATGTGCGGCACACGCAGATGTCCAGAAAAACGAGAAAGAATATATAAGAGTACCAGCCTCCGTACAGTTCAGCATAGGCGAGATCGGAAGAGACCTTGAGCAGGATTCCTTCCAGGACACTGCTGCAATGAGATTTGCACCCAGGATCAGATATGCCACGTACAGTCAGAAGACCAGAGGCCGACGCCAGCAACGTGCTGCTTTATGAGTGGTCATGATGATTGACCGAGAGATGACCAGAGAAGTGCTACAGCGGAATCGTCCCCGTTAGCACACCTGACAGGGCCGATGAGCCGATAGATTGCGAGATTGGAAATCCGTAGAGAAGATAAGGACCCAGAGACCGAGGATGCCAGATCATGAGTAGGAAGCAAGCAGATGTTCTTGTTCTGCCAGTTTCTAGGCGCACCGATTTATTTCTCGAGATTGTAGAAGGTGTACCTCGATGTCCTTTGTCGCGATTTGCGTTTGTGATCTAAGCATCACGCTTAAATCGCTTGGATTTGAGTTTTGATGACGAGTTTCCTGATATTGTTTTCGTGCACCATGGTGGCACCTACTGAGTATTTACATTTCGTGCATAGTTATTACACTTGATATATGTTTTTATACAACATGGTATTGGTTTTTGATTTGTGCATGTTTATCACACTTGATATTGGTTTTGTGCCTTGGTTGCACATGTCTATGATTTCACGGATTTCATACGAATGATTTGATTTTTGCACTCGGTATAGCTTATATGTGCTTGTAGAGCATTGTTATGCGTCTTGTGCACGCAGTTGCACACGTTTACGATTTTGTACACCTTGGTGTACTCGGTGTTGTTGTTTATGCATTTGAGTTATTGATCAGTATTTCATGCACTGGATGCACTGTTATTGTATTTCGTTCACTGGGTGCACTGAATTTGTATTTTATGCACTAGATTGCATTCTGCATTTGTTGCACCGGATGGATATTTATGCGTTGTCGCACTGGATTTATACCCCGTACCTAGGTTGCACCCGATTTATATCCTTGAGCATTCGTTTTACCAGATTTGTATTTTCGTGCGCGTTGGCACTTGCCGTTCGTTTTTGTGCATGTTACTGCACTATATGCTTTTACGTACCAAACGCGCTTTGGTTGGATTTTCGCGCATGTTGGGCGCATGATATGAGATGCGATTCTGTGCACACCGGATGCACTAGATTGAGATTTTTGTGCACTTTAGATGCACTTGATGTTGTCATGCACACCCGTTGCACTGGACAGATGTTTTATGCACAACCGTTGCACTTAGTTTTGCTTGTGTGTATTATAGCACCTATATTTGGATTTGATTTCCATGCGCACCAGACGCATGTGATTATTGGATACGCCTTTTGAGGCTGATTTTGCTTTTGAGCACCTTGTTTTCATGTTGGGCACTATATTGAGTAGTAGCCAAACATGACTGATCTGAAGACAGTACCTGAGTACTTTGCATGCATTAAAGGATTACCAAAGGGTGTTCAAGAGGAGCTATAGTCTCGCTATTTTCTTAAGTGTCCGTGAGCGACACGAACGTTGTTAAAGGAAAACCTTTTGGGATGTTTTGAAAAAGACGGAACGTGTATTTAAGAAAACATATATGGACATATATTATTATTTTAAAATGAGCTTCCGTCAGTTATGCCGTGAGTTACGCATCCACGCGGAGATTTAGAAAAGATTTTGCATGTATTTTATTCAGATTTTTGAGTTTTTCAAAGATACGTACTATACACGTATTATAGTATTTTACTAGTGTATATTGGATTTCAGTAGTGGATTTCGAGATCTGTATCTCTATTGTAACTCCAAGGATATGCGTGAAAATCCGATGATTTGCGTGACGCTTGACGGAGTTCGGTTTTGAGTTTTTACTCGTTTTCATGTGCATTTGACGCGATGTGTTGTGTTATTTCTGCGTTTTCCATGATTTCGGAACCCCATGATTTGAGCCGATTATTGAAATGTTTTAGATTTTGGGGGTTTAAATTTAAATTCGGGGACCGAATTTATTTAAGGGGGGAAGATTGTAACGTTTCAGAAAATATAAAATATTATTTTTGGAATTTAATATTAAAATAATATTTTTCCCAAAAACTGCCGATTTGCGAAATTGAGGTTTTCGGAAAAAGGTATAAATATATATCAATAATTATGAAATAAATGGAAATTGAAATTATTTATTCATTTAAATATATAATTAAGGGATTTGGCATTTTTAAAATTTAATTTATGAAGTTTCGATAAAAACCCGATTAGTGCACTGCTAATCGCGATTAAGCCAAATCCGCGTTTTTACAGTTTCCATGGTTAGTGCACCATGACATGTTTTATTTTGTTACATGTTTCATTTCATTTGGGTTTTATATTAGGGTTTATTGGTGTAGATAAAAGAGAAATTATTGAACGAAAAGTCAATGGAGACATAATGATTAGGTTAGGTGAGCTTTGGAGAGAGAAAGAGAGTGTGAATTAGTGAGAGAGAGAAGGGGGGCCGTTGCCCATTCTTTTTCCCCCATATTTTTTTGAAATCCTTCATCTCTACAACACCACAACCCTTCACAAAAATCCCTAGATCTATCTCCAACCATGCCCCAAAACTCTACACTCCCTTCACAAAACTTTATCCCCGTCTCCTCATCTACACAATGGACCGAGCAAAATGGGATTTTGACGACGTTGGGAAGTTAGTGCTGCCTAGAGTTGACTAGATGAGGTATAATTTCTTCCCTTTAGATTAGTTTTGTGAGATATCATGTTTAGATGTCGTTTTGTGGAGGTGGTGAACATTGGGAAACCATAGTGAGGAATTGAGTGTTGGTTTGAATTGGGTGATGCCTAGTAGCTGTTAACTAAACATAGGTGCTGTTTAGTGACCTGGACCAGACCCTAGAAACCCCAAAACACGGATTTAGAAACCCGACATCGGATAAATGTGTGATCTGGGAGTGTATTTAGGAATCTGCTATCACCCCAAGACCCCTAAAATAAAATTGAGCTGACAGTGAGTCGTGCAGGCACCTAGGAAGCTACCACCAAGACCCGAGCCCCTAATTCAATTCCCTGGCCGCAGATTTAATCATTCTGGCCGCAATTTGCGGCCAGAGTAGAAGGGAATGGGTTCATTTTTGTTCCAGGGCTCATTTTGCACTAAATTAGACCCCTCCTATATGCAATTTTGGCAAATTGTCACCTGGGGAAAATCTGGGAGCATTTTGGTGTGTTTTAGGCTATGTTTTCCGTATTTTGAAATGCAATTTCTTGATATTTGGATTTTTATTCGGTAGTTGGGTGTTTGTACATCGACAACAGAGGTTGTTTGATTGATTTGCACGATAGGGGCCATATGTTCTAACCTATGAGCACACCGTTCGCCGTATCGAATTTATGCCTCGATTTTTAATACGTATTGTTGTAGGTACCCTCGCATGGATTCCGAGGCGAAGAAGCGTGGCGTCATCGATTTCGGCGAGCGAAGACCGGGTGAGTAGGTCTATATCTACCGGGGAAGTCGGGTGGATGGCGTATAGCACCCCCGCAAACTTCTGATGGAAAACCGATTTATAGAGTATGGTTAGGAAACCTAGATTAGGGAATTAGGGTTAGAATATAGATAGCTATGTAGTCATATTAGAAACTAGAGGATAGTTAAGTGTGACATGCTACTACTACTACCCTAGGATGATGTTTAGTGATATTACCACTTAGGGTTCTGTAGGACTAGATAGTCGATGTTGATGCGTCATCCGAACCATACCTTTTTCTAAAATAAAGAATCATATGTATCTTTTAAATGTATATCTTGAGAGATGTTACAGATTTTCAAATGATATCTTTTCCTTAAAAACACCGTAACCCTGTTTTCAAAACTACGATTCACTTCTTTAAAAATCTGATGGTATGGTTCGGGTGTGTTTGTTAGATTTGATACTTATACATAGTAGAGATAGCATGTTTATGTAAATTCGACATGATATGAGACATAAATGCGATGAAAGAATACAAGATGAATTTGATGATATAATGAGATGATGATATGATATGATGGTATACGGATGCGAGTCGATCGAGATGATTTATACCCTGCCGGTCCCCTGATATGAGATTATTGCAGATGCGACCCGGGACATAGGTATATAGGGTTATATATATATAGAATGTTGTGAATCATGGATGATAGACCGTATGTGATATTAGGCCGTACCCTCATTTGTCTTATAGGATGATAGGATCCCTATTAGCTTAATGCCGCTGCATGATGATATTCCTTGCGTGATGAGTTTACTTGATGATTGATCCTTACCCTTGACTAGAGGTTGCCGTACGATGGATTTTACCGTACGCGATGTTATTGGGCTAGATGCCGATTGATAGATCCACCGACTCGGACGTATGATAGTTATGTATACCTTATAGCTGTTAGCTGATGATTTACTTGCTGCATTCATGATATTATTATGGCATCGCATATACCTATGATAGTACACCTGCACCATTGTCGATGATGCGTATGTTACACGTACACATATTTGCCGGCTCACACACTTCATCATCGATAATTGCCATGTCACTACACAATAGGGTCGCTACATCATGACATATATATTGCTACACTTATATTTGCGGATATACACATTTGTATATCCATATTCGTGCACATATATATTGATACATTCATACTTGTATACATACACATTGTTTATTAATATTTGTGCACACATACATAGTACATCTATTCTTGTGCATACTCATATTGTACCTATATAGATAACTGGTTTTATTGGGAAATTGTGAACCGCAAGTTATATTTTAAAAACTGGAATCATTTTAAAAGAGCGGTTTTCCCCTTAATATATCATATCACTATTCCATATTGCATGATACACGGATATGCTCGCATTTCTTTTTACATGTCGCATACATCATGCTCTATTATTTTACGCATTGAGATATGCTGTTTTTATGAGATTTCTGGATTTGAGAACCGTGGATATTTCAAATGAGATTATGTGTTGTTTTAAAGAAACCCGGTTTCTTTTGATATGATATTTCAGTGCGTCCGCCATGTGTTTTCTCGATTTTGAGAGTGGCATGTGAAACGTGATTCGAGGAGTGGTAGCCACCGTCTGCGGGTACATAGTGGACCCGGTGAGGTACCCGGGGCAAGAAGACTCGTATATGTTAGACGGTGAGCCCGGCAGGGGGAGCACTACCTACCGCTGATAGTATGTGGACTCGGCGGTTATCCGGAGGATACCGACCGGAGTAGCGAGATGGATATGAGGGCCGTCCAGGGAGCGCGGCGCCTGAGGGCCGATCTGAGGATGCGGCGCCTGAGATATATGAGGATTTACGTGCCGATGCTGGGCACGGTTTTCATGATGTTTTCGAGTGTCGATGCTAGGCACTCAGGTTCCATAATTTGATGTGTCGGGAGGGACACTGTTGATACATATATCCTCATACTTTCATGCACACTCTTTTATAATATTTACATGCATGATATTGTTGCGTCAGTGGTTGACGCGTGAACAAGATCCGCATACATACATTGCATACACCGATTCTACTATCGGAGATTTTGCACATTCTTAGAGATATTGATTTATGGGTGGATGAGATCCACATATCTGCATACCTTGATTATGGTTAGACGATATCCATATACATGCATATAGATAGTGACTACCTTGTTGGCACATATACGACCCGGTCACCCTAGATATCATAGTTTTACCTTTTGATATAGTTGACCCTTGAGTCGTTGTTTATTCGATTTCTACTTGTAGATATATTTCTATTCACGAGTTGGCAACTCACTCCGTTGTGCCACAGTTCTCGCAGGTTGACCGCTTGGATCAGTAGCGGATTCGCTGGCACACAGCTTTATTTGGGTATTTTGCATTGGTAGGTGGGACATTGTATCATACCCACTATTGTATTATATTTCATATTGTATCTAGTTAATTCCATCAATCAACAAAATTAGTGATTTGTATAAGTAATGAGACTTAGTGGGATTGTGGTTGCGAGAGTTAGCGCGAGGGGTTTTCCGCTACTTGTGATTTATATGTCTTGCTTTCCTTTTATTCTTTTGTGGTGAACTTCGCCGTTGGGCGTCGAATACTTATTTTTATTATCTTGCGTGGTTGTGATCTGCCGTTTGGCGAAGAGCTAGCTCCCGCTTGGGGATGCCATTATTCTTGCTATGTATTTGTGGTTTTGGATCAAAATATACAAATGAGGTGCTGCCAAAATTTTTCAAAGGACGAAACATGTTTTCAAACTAGAAAATTTCATTTGCATCATTCTTGTTCATTTTCTATGCATTAAGAAAACTTGTTTTCGTTATACCTTATTTCAAAACCTCACCTCCTTTATTTTTCTAAAAAGGTTTAGATTTCTAGGTTTCGGCTTACTTGAATTCCGTTACGCCTTTAGACGTGGCGTGATTCAAGTGCTGGTCACGAGCTAATATTTCGGGTCATGACATTTAGTCTCACTTGATCGGTTGCCACAGGATTTTGATGTGATCAAAACTCCGTCCCAATCACGTTGCGTACACGGATACTCGCCGGTAAACTTAATAGATAGCCACACCCCATAGCCCCGACCAAGTGACTGTAGGAGAACCCCGTCGCCGAAAAGCATCCGTTCGTGTGCTCGCGGCAGCGGTGTTCCGCCTTAGTGCACTTCGTCGACGGTATCGGGGGTGCAGCCGTATACTGAAGTTTGCGACGAGCATTCGTTCTGGATGCCGGGAATCTTGTTGAATTGCCCGACTTCATATTGAAAAGTGTTTTCGATAATGAGACTAAAATGCGGGGTTTATAATTGTTAGGCATGCGATGTCTAAGGAATTCATTTGGTGCGATGTCTATGCAGGTTGCGGATTCCAACTGTTGTAGTTTTACACATTCTTTTCTGCGACCGTAAGTGAAATATGTGATATCCCCGGTTTCATTGCTATATGTCAACGAAAATTGGGTTGGGCATATTTACTTACGTTGATAACATGTGATGTTATGTGTTGCTGGATATGTTATATTGGATCGTCGTGTTTGAATAGCCGGGGGTTTTTATGTGAGACGAGTGTTTTTCATTTTCATTCATGTAAAAACTTGTATGTAATATTCTTTTATTGGGGCACTTCCAGGATCTGGAAGATGTCACCGTTGATGTATATTATTTACTTTTCCGCATTAGGATAGACCTAAGGAGGGGAGCACAAGTAACCGGGTTCTAGGGTCCAGAGGGAGACCATCTTGAGGAGTCGAGTCCGGGTCTCCTAACCTTAGAATTGGTAGGGTTGCTTGCCGCTCTCGTAGGGGTTTAGGGGTGTGGGATTGGCTATTCATCACGACCGTGGAATCCGTGTTTTATACTGGCTCAAAATAAAACACGGACGTCCTAGTATATCCAATATTTCATATGATACTTTCTGCTGCGTTATCTGTAATGTGATCATGTGATATGTTCAGATCGATATAGTATATAGTATATATGATATATTATATAGACGTTGCTTATATTTTACACCCGCGCTAGCCCTTCCTCGCTCTGGCGTTAGTTCCCTAACCTAACGGTGCAGACGGGACATCGAGGCGAATGCGGATGGCATAAGCGTACGTTATATTTATCTGTGATGTTTAGGTGGACTTAAATGATAGGACTTCATTAATGTGATTAATGAAAGAAAATAAACCTAAAAGATGTTGTGGAATCGAATTTCAAAAATAAAAACAGGTAGCTACAGTTCTTGCTTTGCATCGCGGTGTTCCTTGTAGAACATCCTGCACCTTATTCGATGAGGAAAGGGCCGAGATCCCTTCACCGGGAGTGACCCCTTTAGCAATAACTGGCAGATGCTACAACTTTCAGTTTGTCTTTTGATTGCTTCTATAGTTTTTACTTTGCACAGCTGTATATTTGATATATCCTTCACCTTATTCGATGAGGAAAGGGCCGACGATCCCTTCACCGGGAGTGACCCCTTTAGCAAAACTAGAAAAGCCTAAAAAACACTCCATTTAAAAACCATTTGATTCCACAACGAGATCAAGTTCAAAGCGTTAAAGGTTTTCTTAAATAAAAAAAAACCATCCGCAACCCTCTTTTATTTTAGGAAGTAGAGTACTTAGTATTCGTGATACGTTTGTCGACCATAGCCGAGGCGTAGTGTACGGCAGCTAAGTGATGTCTTCCTACACCGCATATGATGCGAATATTTAGGACAGTCATGTGGCTTTGTTGACCTTAGCCAAGGGTCATGTGGGTGGGTCTAATTAATCATGAAATGACGGGTAGAACTTGACTAGTGCTTATGATTTGTTGACCTTAGCCAAGGTCATAGGTGCTAGGGGTAAAAACCATTATCGGGAGTTTCAAGTGTTGAAATTTGCAATGAGATTGCATACCTTCTATATGATAGTTGGATCCCGATACCCACTGTGAGTAATTATTACTCCTGGGAGAGTTTTGCACTTTGCAATTAGCCGATCAAGTAGGTGTCTAGAAAGGTGTCAACGAGGTTATGCCCCTGGGAAAACGAGGTTTACTTTAATTAGGTCCGTGCGAAAGCACGGGGAACCTCCCTCAAAGTACCGACACTGGCCTGGCTGAAAGATTGGCAAACTTGTAGAGTGTAATTAATCCCGGCTAGTCTTTCCTTTTAGGGTTTGAAGGAAGATTTGATAAAAACAGTGGGAGCCCTCCTGATTAGATAAAATAAATAACCAATCTAATCTTGCAAGAGCGCACGCATAGTGTTTTCATCTCTCTCTCTCCAGGTAGCGACCATATCACGCCTTAATCAAGATAATAATATGAATGTATTGACCGAACCCGCTTGTTATACTGAGCTGGGGAACGTTGGTGCCGCTCCAACTTATAATTGTTATAAGACAGAGCAGGAAATTAGGGAATACCAGGATTCCCATGCCGCCCAAACGAAGAAAGTGCATAAGATGCATCTCCTTCGGGTGTGTTCATTATAAAGAACTGTTCCTCAGTATCCTCTACGTCCTGGGTATTAGATACCGGATCAGGATCCTAAATATGTAATCTGTTATATGGGCTATAATAGGTAGAGAACTGAGAATGGGTGATAAGTTTCATGAGACAGAAAACGGTGCAAGTTTTGCAGCCAAGTCTGTTGGTCACTGTCACCCTGTATTACCGATACATTGATTCTGAACAAATGCTATTAGATACCGAACCTGATATACAAAATCATATCAATCTCTTTATTTATTAAAGAAGGAAATAATTTTGTATTATTGAATAATGTTTTGTACATTTCCTATTTCAAAAGTTGATCGGTTCAGGCACGTTATCTAAAAGCATTGACGTTCTAAATCAAACTACTGTTCCTAGTATACAGAACACACACAAGAAGAAGAGTTCAGAAATGAACAATTCCTTCTTAAGGTATTATAGCCTGGGTCATATCAATATGACCCGACTAGCTTAAGTTACATTTTAGATGCATATTTAAATTAGTTTGAATTTACATCTTATGAAACTTGCCAGTCATGTCACAAAGATTAGATGATCATAGCTCTGTTTATTGGAAACAGAGAAAGAGTTAGTAAACTCTTGGGATTGATACATGATGATGTATGTAAGGTCCCCTGTCTACACATGCCCGGACCGGTTCTTTGTACTTCCTTACATTCAATGAGAATCTCTCAAGATTCAGTCATATGTTCCTGTTGAAACATAAGTCCGAATCTTTTGAGATATTCACAGAATATAAAGTTAGAAGTAGAGAACCAAATTATAGGTATAAGTATTATGTCCTTTGATGAGTTCAGGGAGGAGAATACTTATGCATGGAATTCTTGGACTAATCTAAAGGAGAATGAGATTCTCTTTCAGAGTTACTCCTCTGTATACACCACAGCACAACGGTGTATCGGGGCGGAGCAATCACACCCTATATGATATGGTACGCTCTATGATGAGTACTACTGAGTTACCTCTTTCCTTTTGCGGGTTATGCACTTAAGAAGCTGCATACCTATTGAATTAAGTTCGAATCAGATCACTTCCTACCACTCCATATGAGATATGGTATGGGAAGAGCCTATCTCTTAAGTAAGTTAAGATTTGGGATTGTCCGGCCTATGTCAAAAGCAAAATCCAGACAAGATCGAGGCAAGGTCAGTTCTGTAGAACTGGAAAGGTTCCAGCTATACAAACTACAGCTGATAATTTGATAGAACCAAAGGATTCAATAGATTCCGACGAACCTCAGCCTCTCCGCCAATCTAGCAGGGTTCCTCATCCTCCTGAGAGATACTTCGGTTTCTCAATGACAGTGGGAGCGAGGATTGCATCATGAGATGATGACCCAACTAGATTCGAGCAGGCCATCGAGAGTAGGGACTCTGTAAGAATGGCTGGATGCTTAGTGATCTGAGATGGAAACCATGTACACCAACAAAGTATGGACTTTGGTTGCTATACCTGAAGGGTTAAATCCCCATCAGGAGAAAGTATATTTTGAGAAGATTACTTGGTGTAGATGGAAAAGTTGAGACTTTCAAAGCTATACTTGTTAAAGAATTTTCTTCATCCACCAGGCATGGATAATGATGAAACCTTTTTCCAGAAGCTATGCTTAAGTCCATCCGGATCCTACTTGCTATTGATACATACCATGACTACGATATCTGGTGGTTGGGTGTCATGACTGCTTTTCTGATTTAGAAGAGAACGTCTATAAGTACATAGCCAGAGGGCTTCGTAAACAGTGGGAGCAGTGAAAATGTGTGCAAGTTGCTTTACAGATTAAAGCAGGCATCGCGGAGTTGGAACGTCTGTTTTGTTGTGGTAGTCAAAGAGTTTGACTTCATCAAAATGGTAGATGAACCTTGTATATGCAAAAAGGTAGTAGGGAGTATGGTAGTGATCCTCGTATTGTACGTGGACAACATACTCTTGATAAGAAAAGAGTTTCTTATGCTATGCACGGTCAATCTCCTCTTATCACAAGGATTCTCCAATAGGATAAAGGTGATACTCCTAAATCCAGGGATTTGGATCTATAAGATAGATCTAAATGGATGATATGGTTCTCACTAGGTTTAGTGATACAGTATCAATCGATCCTGGGGAGAATCACTGGAAAGGTTCCAGGGTGATAAGGACGACTAAATACCAGTCGCAGGCATTGTCTTTACCCTCAGTGAAGGGACAGTATGTTCGAAGAGTTCCAAGCTGGATACCGTGGCAAACTAGACGATAAAGGCCGGTAACATCGCTATTAAAGATACTACCAAAGAGGCAGTTTGGGTGTATATTTGTTCATGAGATGAACTAGGTTCCTACCATTGTATGACAATGGAAGTATGGCTTTGGCCCAGGAACCCCAGTCCCATTAGTGACCCAGACATATTCTGAGGCAGCATCACCTGATCATGTAGATAGTTGATCTCCAGGGTGATCGAGGTTAGGAGAGTAGACTCAGAGGACAACACGGCGGATCCACTCACAAAGGCCTTTTCCCAAAGAGAGACTTTTATGGGATGGTTGAGTATTAGATACTGCAACCACTGCTACAGATGGCCTTTGTGCAAGTGGGAGATTGTTAGTTATATGTATGCCCTAGAGGCCATTACTGTACACAGGATTTATATTGTAGTGGATGTTGGGACATATATAGGTATGACTTTCTTGCTCGACATGATAGTACATTATCTGGTTGCTCTTTATCTTAACATGTATAATTTCTGTCTCTCTGTTACATGTTGATAAAGCCCTTAGGATTGGTACTCGACTCCAGGACTATGATGTAGATCATACTAGTGGGTCCTGGGTTGTCCATGAGTACATCCTTCAATGTTCCTAGTCGTGGGAATATCGAGATGGGGCATCGATATTCCATAGTAGACTAGCGTATATCTTCTCGACCCATGTGATGGGAGATGGATGATCCCATAACCATTGGTGTTTGACACCAGTGATGGTATGAGGGTGCTCAGTGGTGACTGGGTACACTGAACGGACTCGCCGAGAACTCCCAGATGGTATTATACCTCACGTCAAATGGCAGTTCTCTGGTGACACTGGTACAGCTTAGTCTGTTGACCCGAGATCGTTATAGAGTCTTGTGTGTCTCCTACTGTGCTTTGATTTCCACCCTACCACGGCTCTACTGAGTCGTGCAAACAGGTGGTTTTTGGGTACAGTCCCGATTCACATGGAGGCAATGAGCGATAGGAGGGGATTCGTCTCTCCCGGTATTGGGGGTTGATGTTACGCTATGCTCGACTGGACATAACTGGAAATCCCTGGCCAGGGTTGCAGTGATATACTGGTAAGAGTTATCAGTAGTTTCACGCTTGTTATGGACCTTACATCGGCATGACTTATCAAGCTACTGGGGTCTGACGTTCACCACCCCTAGGAGAGATATGCGACATATCAGACGAACAGACCGGACTGTATTTTAAGTGTTACTAATTGGATTCACAGGAGTGTGAGCGGGCTTTATCGTTGATCTTCTGATCGCTCAATACCCGGGTGGCCGTTACGTTTAGCAGACTGCTTGCGGCTTGTGGGTGTTTGATATGATCATCACCCACTGCCGGCGTATTGACGAGTCTTACACAGAAGTTTCCTGGCTCAAGCGAAACGAAATAGGAGCGTATATGAGATATGTGCGGGACCGAGAATAATACCAGTATGTGATACTGAATTCTATTCTCGCAATTTGTATCATCGGATGGTTATATAAGATATAGCCGGGTTACCGAATCAAATGTTGATTCGATACATTGTTACACTTGATATTAGTCGGTTGTATGTAGTATGACCGGATCATTAAATCAAGTGTTGATTTAATGATATAATGTATAATTATATATTTGATATATTACTTTACATTAACTAATATTGGTTCATTTAAGATTGATTTTCTCACTTGAATGTGCATATTGTTTATATGTGATATATGCAAGTGTACATGTTTGTATCATGCTTGATGATACATACAAATTGTGTGTATGAGACTTAAACCAAATTGAGGTTAAATTAGGGTTTACTAATTTCCTAATAAATAACAAAAGAAATAAGACTTTGGTCAAAGTTATCAAGCTTAATGAAGCTTGAAGAAACTTTGAGAAAGTCAAATTCTTTTGTCATTTCCTTAGGATGCTAGTTAACCCAAGTCTTTGGTTAATTCTCTACACAAGTTAAGCATGAGGGCTTAACTTAACCATGGTACCATAATTAAAAGGATATGTTTCATTCTTATTTCATTATCCTTTTATTCTTTCTTCTTATTCATCTTCATCAAGCTTCATAAAAGCTTGCTAGCTCCAATGGTGCCATGAGAAAAAGAGTGAGAAATCCAATTCTAAAGTGAACCCACTTCCTATTTCTTCATCCTCTACCACTTTCTATGTTGTATAGGGTGTTTTCTTCACAAAGTTTTTGACCTAGTGAAGATGGAGCTTGAGTTTGAGTTGCCTCGACGTAGATCATCTTCGGCATTGTAGTCAACGACCTAGCCCGATCATTTCTCTGATGAAACCAACGCCATATTCCTGGATCCCGATGATCGCAGCGGAGGGACGTCATCACGGAGCTAAAGAAGTGGAGGACCGGATCTACAAAGGTTGTAATCCGTTTCACTTGTAGTTAAGTTGTTAACTTGCATCCTTTCGCCTTACCTCTTGTATTGATCTTGATTAGGGTTTCTCGGCACATACAAATTTTTTGATTTTGGCATGGTTGATCAGTTGTAGAACCTCATGGGTGTGCCTAGGAACCCTACAAAGATGATCAAATCGTAATACTAATTTTTAATTCTTATGAGATTTGTGAACCTTAGCAAAATGAATCGTTGATGACTTAATTTGGAACGAGATAACTTCTTGATATTTCGTTGCAAATTAGGGATCAAACAATCGGTGATTTTCTTTGCTAGAAGCTAGATCCGAATGATTATGATTGAAAAGACAAGGGATAGTAAAGGAGGAACCCTAGTTTCTTCAATTGATCCCTAATCTTCATTCATAATCATCAATCTAGTTACAAATTATCAATAGATAAGATTAAGAATTATTAGATTCATCATTAGCTATTAACTCAATCGGATCCTATAAGTTATTCTTCATAATCTTGATAACTAATTTGATTGGGACATTTCTTGATACTAGATTCTAGATCTACTATTTTCTTGATGTTTCTTAAAATCAAATCATACAAATCTTGAATCAACTTTCTTGCATTTCCTTTTATATTTTCATTTCGACTCATCTAAAATAAGATCGATCAAAACACACATCTCAGTGGACGATCCGTATTAATTAACGCGCTACATCGACACCGTTAATTGATTGCGATATAAATTTCTTTGATTGTGAACACTTTACATTTTATCACAACTTAGACGATCAATCAAATGGCGCCGTTGCCGGGGATGTGTGCTATTTTGTTCGTTTTTGTTATTTGAGTTGAAAAATTATTATTCCATCAGAATTTTTAGATCAAAATCACATCAAGAACTTAACGATTTGTTGTGAATTTTTGCGAGGGAATTTGGAATCTCTTGAGCGAAGGGAAAAATTATCAGATCATCTCAGAAAGTCCAGTGAGTCAACATGAGTGTTTGCAGAAATTTTTGTAAAGGGATCTCGTCTTCAAACCGCGGAACCACGGCGGATCTAGTGTTATTGCGGCGGATCCGCGGTATTCTATAGGCTTCACTGTTTCATTTTTTTCAGTTATACTTCTGTCTTTCTTATCTCTTCCTTGCTCTGTTCCATTAACTAATTTCTGCATGATTCTTTGCAAAATTCGCAGCGCCGCTAAAGGAAAAATTTGTTGCGTGTTTTGATCATTGGTTGTTTGCATATTTTAATACGGAAGTTAAGGGGCACGACCAAAATAAGATTAGGTGGGGAGTTCACTACCCTTCCTAAGCCCCGCAAATCACAAAACGAGCATCCGCATTACCTTTCATTAACTAAAAAATATCTAGACAAGACTCTAAGGACCGTCGCGCTCAATTAGGACAGAAGAAGATCGTGGGTAATCTATTGCTTATCCGCATTTCTTTTATGGTGTCTAAGGCAAGTGTGTCTAAGGCAAGTGGTTACTTAATTAGGCCCGCTACTTACGTAGCGGATAACCTCCCACTTACCTGGCCACAGGAGGGATAAAGAGACAGTAGAGAATTTTTCCTGCGATTTGTCTTCTTGAAGTCTAGGAGCGGTCTAGTGACTTGACCAAGGTGACCATTAGATATAGGGTTGCTTGTGCATTTTTTTGTGAATTTTGGAAAATACGTCTTTTTTAAAATAACAAACCAATTATTTTTCTTCCCTTTTTACCATTTTCCCCTTCTTCTCTTCTTATAATGGGTGACCCAAACAAATGATCTCTTGCCGAGCTTTGCTGTCCATAACCAGATATTTCTTGTTTTCGTAATTGCTTCGGCATACCGTCCGACTCTCCCATGTCCTTAAGAGATCGGATAGAACAAGCGGGTAGAAACAGTTGGCCTCCTCATTCCAGGTATTATCAACCGTATCCTAATTCTACATCCGTTACAGTTGATACTCCGAGTGAGGATACTCCTAAACGCATGTCCATTGCTGGGCATATTGTTGGATATAGTGCCCTCAGAGTCAATTATTGGATCACAGGCACGTGGTTGCAATGATTGAGGGAGGACCTATACCGGTAAGACAGTTTTACTCGAGAGGTTTGTATACTATCTGGTTTGTCTTTATCATCGTGTACATGCTTTAGGTGACATTGTAGTTCACTATTACACGTTGATAGAGAATAGTATGCTACCATGGTTTGTCTTTATCAGTCGTGTACAGATTTAGATGACCTTACACGTCGCTATTACACGTTGATAGAGCTCTTAGGATTCTTGCTTGACTACCAGCAGTATGATGGCGATCATATACGTGAGAGTTGGGTAGTCTATAAGCACATCCTTAATGTGGTCCCTAGTCGTGGGAGTTTCGAGATTGGGCATCGATACTCCATTAGTAGACTAGTGTATACAGTCGAGACCCCGACAAGGGGCGGTGGCCGGTCTCACAAGCCATTGGTGTCAGTTGGTTCACCTAAGATGTATACAGGTGCTCATTGGGTTATGAGTACACCGGACAGGACTCGTCAGGAACTTGCTAGTTGGTATTATACCTGACGTCAGATAGCAGTTCCCTGGTGACATGTGTACAGGTAAGTTCATCGACCTAAGATCTTCATTTGTCTCATGTGAGTTCCCACTGTGCTTTGATTACTACCCTACCACGGCTCAAAGGAGTCGTGCAAACAGGTTTTAGTTGGGTACAGTCCCGAGCCACATGGAGGCAGTGAGCGGATCGGCAGGGGTTTCGTCTCTCCCGGTATTGGGGGTGAGATCACGCTGTGTTTAGGAGAGCCATTACACAAAGCCCTCGGCCGAGGCAGGAGATTTACTGGTAGGTATTCATGTAGTATCTCAGGGTGTTCTGGGCTACACTCTGACATGACTTGTACCATTTTTGGGAGTCTGACTTTTACCAACCCCCTAGGCCCGCCATGCGATGCTCATAGACGAACGGACCAGAATGTACGGATATTGTCACTGACAGGCTCAGTAGGGTGTCAGGATGAGTTCGCTCATCGACCTCCCTTTTGGTCAATACCTGGTAGCCCGTTACGTACAGCTAGTACCTCTGACGTGCTAGTGGATAAATCCACAGCCAAAGTATTGACGAGTCTTTAGAGTCCCCCACAGACGGTTTCTCAAGTTTTGGGCGAAACGTTGTAGAGGCCGTATAATATATGGTAGGATTCGATCATATACGTGCGGTATTGCACGGATCATGATCAGACGGATCATACTATTGGGCTTTGGTTTAAGCCGGATCCTAGTATTAGATTTGTTGGATTACTTTAATCACATAGCATTCGCATTCAGTCGGAATGCGGATACATGTATGTATATACAGGTGAGGGGTATCCTTGTGATCCGTCACGAGTTTACTTTAAATGTAGCTGTATCTTTTTATTGCTGTAAACATTTGGATTAATATTTGCATATGGAAATTATGAGCTAGAGGTCATCATGGAGTGCATTTAATGTGGCATGTGTAAGAGTAGTGACTCATGGTCTCTTTTTTTGTGCATATGTCACATTTATGATTGATTTATATGGTGAAACGAAAGAAAGAGAGAGAAGGGGCAGCCATGTATATGGTTAGCTCTTGGATTATTTTCTTCTAACTCTCATTCTATCATCTCACATAAGAAAAGAAAAGGGCTCCTTTCTTCTTCTTCTTCCTCTAGCTCAAAATCTCCATTAATGGCAACACCTCTAACCACCATCCAAATACATGGATGCAAGAGATAAAGTGATCACAAACATTCTCTATAACACCTTGGACATGTCGGCTAGCACACTTCGTGCCCGAGTTGCTTCGGATGAAGCAGGAGCCCGTAAAAAGACTCGTAGATGTGGTGCCCTTTCCGACGAGGAGATCGAGACCGGAGTTGCTGCGGGGAGCTTGGGATGGTGGCCAAAGACCGAAGGACACGGATCGATCGGTATAGCCTTCTATCCCTTCTCTAGATAGCTAGTTGTAGGTTAATGGTTCGATCCGGGTTTTAAGCATACGATAGCGCCGGTTTCATGTTTAGAAAAATTTTCGTTTCCGCATTTTGGCCTCGGAAAGACGGCCGGGGCGCTACCGTAGTCTTACATGGTATGAGAGCCACGCCATTAACCTTTACTAGCTTGATCTAACGTGTTTAGAACATCGACCGAATTTTCTAAAAACCGTATTTCTAAGTAAAAGTTTCTGTCGAATTTTTTTTGTGCTCTAAAAATTATTTTGAGTGTTGCAGAAAAACGTGCAGGGTTTTTTTATGAAATCCGAGAAAATTTGGTAAGCTGTTTTCACTGTAGCGCGGTGGAACCGCGGCCGTACCCTCATTTTGGTCGTGGTTCCACCGCAGGACTGTAACAAGAGTGCGCCATTTTTTCTACAGAGGTTTCTGACATGGAAATGGGGTTTCAGGTATTTTTTTGTTTGGGCCCAGATTTATCTGTCTACTGGGTATTGTACTAGGGCCCCACTTCGGAAAATTTTGTCGATCGAAAATTTTAAACATGTTAGTTCACAGTATTTACATTATATCTGCGACCGTGAATGTCATTTGATCGGTAAATCCTGTCAATTTGCTATAGTTCTTTTAGACGGATTTGCGAACGTGACATTCACGTTGATGTTCTGTGTTGTGCTGTGATGTTGCGGATTTGTCGTGGTGGATAGCCTGAATGCAATGTTAGTACAGTTTGGTTGTATTTGTACATTTGATATTGTGGGGCGAGCGTCCGACATGTAGACTGCCGTCACTGCCTGTTTGTATATTATTCTTTTGGGGCACGACCGGGCTGAGGTCGATGTACCCGTTGTATATATATTTTACTTTCTGTACTAGGATTACCCCGTGGAAGGGTGCACGGGTAGCCGGGTTTCAGAGGGCAATGGGCCCGCATCTCATGGCTTTGAGACGGAGAGGGCTTCACTCTAGAATTGGCGGGCTATTCACCGCACTCGTAGGGGGTACAGGTTGACCCAAGGAGCAGTGCTCAAGTTACCGGATTCCGTGAATTGTTGGGTGGTCCATTCACGTTGTTGAAAGGGGCTGCGTCGCTTCAGGTTTTGGGGGGTAACTTGCCGCGCCCGTAGGGGTCTAGGATTTCATTGCACAGGCTATCCACACGACCAGGGGAACGTCGGGTTTCAGTAGGGGCTCTATGAAACCCGGGGATCCCAGATTATCTGTATTGTTCTGTGATGCTTATTACATTTCTCTGATGTTGCATTTTATCACGCCATGAGCGAATACTATATATTCATATATATACAAGTAGATGTTGTATATGTTTTGTAAGTGCACGGCGGCGCCCCGGACGTCAATCCGAGGCCAAAATGCGGAACCGATACTTTTCTTTAAACTTTAAACCGGCACCACCACGCACTATAAAACCCAGATCGGGCCATTAATCTAATCCTAGCTAACTAGAGAAGGGGTAGAGAGATATACCGAGCGATCTGTGTCCTTCGGTCTTCTCGTCGTCGTCCCGATCTCCCCGCGGAATCTCTGGTCTTCGCCTCCTCGCCTGAAGGGCACCACATCGCCGGGTTCTTTTACGGGCTCCCACCTCTGGACCGAGGCAACTCGGGCACGAAGTTGGCGAGTCGACGTGTCCAAGAATGCTGTAGGATAGTGTAGAGAGGTTTTTTCTCTTGGGGTTACTCGAAGTTGCCTTTTGGTGGAGGAATGAGATGATAGCATTTTGAGATGAACTTGGGGATTTTTGCAAGCATGCAGAGAACCAAAAATCCCCACACCAAATTTTGGACCGCCCACAACCAATGTGGTCGGCCCCTTCATGGTGAAGGGAAAATAATAGAGTGGAGAGAATGAATGAGGGAGCTCAAAAATAATGCATGAAAGAGAAAAGGTCACCATGATGAATCATGATCACAAACCAAGTCCAACACTCATAAACCCATCATCAAACCAATGTTATCACAAAAGTCAAGTCATGATGAAGTCAAATAATGGTGGAACCATCATGAAGCAACAATATACAAAGACCACCCTCCACAATGCTAATTTGCACAATTGCAAATAAGCCCTCCTCCACCAATTTTCAGCCAAGGAAAGAAACAAAGGAAAATGGCCGAAACGGAATGCAAACTGGTAACTTCATAAAACTGATCCCGTAATAAATTACAGGAAACCCTGCTACTGTATATACATACCCGCATTTGTATTCCGACCGAAATACAAATGCAATGAGACAAAATCTACACTGTACTATACTAGGATCCGACTTAAATTAAAGCCCGCTAATATTATCCGTCCGATCATGATCCGTGCAATACCGCACGTATATGATCGAACCCTGCCATATCTTCATACGGCCTCTACAGCGTTTCGCCCGAAACTTGAGAAAACGGTCTGTGGGGGACTCTAAAGACTCGTCAATACTTTGGCTGTGGATTTAACTACCAGCACGTCAGAGGTATTAGCCATACGTAACGGGCTACCAGGTATTGACCAAAAAGGACGTCGATGAGCGAACTCATCCTGACACCCTACTGAGCCTGTCAGTGACAATATCCGTACAGTCCGGTCCGTTCATCTATGAGCATCGTGTTAGTGTATATGCCCTACGGGCCATTATTGTATCATACTTGTATGTATATTACTTAATAGAAGCTTGGGGTATTCACAGTTGTATATACAATCTTGCTAAACATGGTAGTATGCTACTTGGTTTGAGTCTACTTTAATATGTGCATATGTTTCTTGTTACGCATCACTTAAACATATTAGTAGAGCCCATAGGATCTTTGCTTGATTACCAGCGTTGTGATGGCAATCACACTAGTGGGGGCTGGGTAGTCTGTAAGCAACATCCTATACAGGTCCCTGGTCGTTGGATTATCGAGACAAGGCATCGATACTCCAGAGTAGACTAGTATGTACGCTTCTCATCCCAGTTGGGGAGATGGTCTGTCCCATAGCCATCAGTACGTCGTACTGGAGATAGTATACAGGTGCTCGTTAGGTTACGGGTACACTGGACAGGACTCGCAGGGGAACTGTTAGATAGTATTATACCCGTCGTCAGTTAACTGTTCCCAGGTGACATGAGTACAGCATAGTCCGCAGACTTGACACTGCTACATCCCTTGAGTGTGTCCCACTGTTCTTAGATTGCTACCCTACCACGGCTCAAAGGAGTCGTGCAAACAGGTAGCAGTTAGGTGCAGTCCCGAGCACTTGGAGGCAGTAGTGGTTAGACAGGATTCGTCTCTCCCGGTATTGGGAGATGATATCGCGCTGTGTCAGAGAGCCATTACGCAAAGTCCCTGGCCAGGGCAAGCGAGATATACTGGTAGGTTCCAGTAGCTTCTCAGGGTGTAATGGGCTACGCTCCGACACGACTTATACAGCTGTTAGGGGACTGACGCTTGCCGCCCCCTAAGCTTGATATGCGATAGTCTTAGGCGAAGAGACCGGACTGTACGGAGATTGTCACATCAGGCTCAGTGGGAGTTCGGATGAGTTTACTCATCGTCCTTCTTATCGACATCTATCTGGGGACCATAACGTACAGCTAGTGCCGCTTGCGGTCTGTGGTTAAACCCACTGCCAGCGTAGTGTCGAGTCTTTAGAGTCCTACAAAGAGAGTTTCCCTGCTCTAGGCGAAACGATATAGAGGTCGTATGGTTTTACGTCAAGGGTTCGGACGCGTACGTGTGTTTACGTATGTACGACTTTTCGGACAGTTTTTACTAGCCGGCTTTGGTTTAAGCCAGATTCTAGTATCGGGTTATTGGATTTATACAGTCTAAAGTTTTTCCGTGTTTTCACGGATTGGAGGGGCGTTCTCGTAATTTTTCGGGAAGCTTCTAGAAGAGTGGTGACTTGGGGGGGTAAGGTGTCATTGCATTAAATGAGATTAGTGACTCATTTGTGTGATTCATCCATGTCATTAATGCATCATAAATGCTTAATGACTCATCGTGATGAATCACTCATATGTATTTATGAAGCATGGTTGTTAAATCTTTTATTTCATTTTTTGGATAAATAATAATGCTTCATATATATTATGAAAGATCATTATCTCATTATGATTCTCATCTTCACCTTCTCTCTCATCAAGCTCACTCTCTCTTCAAACATTAACCCTAACCTCTCATATGTTGAGATCAAGAGTTAGCTAGACTAATACATCCATAACCTCATTCTATATCCCCTAGGTAGCTTAAATTAGCACTTTAAGCAACCTAGTTATCTCAATTTATAGATTAAGCTTGGCATAAGAGCTTTCGGGTGGATCGTCTTCGACTCAAGGAGGCCGTTGAGGTACCGATGTTCCAAGGATCCTATGAGGACTGGAGGACAGCGATGAAGACCCGAAGGACATGTAACGTGAGGTATAACTTCGAATCCGAGTAGTTAAACCTCTAGTAGATAGTTAGCAATGGTTTAGAAACGATTCATGCGCTCAAGTCCGTGTTACGAAGCTTTGATAATCGTTTTTCATATATTCCGCCTCCCCGCAAGTTTGTGGGGTGCGTGACATGGACTTAGAGTAGTATCAGAGCCAACTAAACCATTATTAGCTTGTAAGCAACTGATTAGAACTTTGATCGTCAGAAAACGCGAAAACGAAACCCCGGAAATCCCATGATTCTGTTAATTTTAAACATGCCTAAAAAACTATTTGACATACCTTAAAATTCACAGCAGGGATATTTAAGAATACTGGGATAATACGAAGTTCCAACTCGGTGTTATGGCCGCGGATCCGCTGCAATAGAGTGCTTGTGCCGCGGATCCGCCGCCGAGTCAACTCCGAGTTGACTCGGATTTGCTCTGTTATTCTTGTTTTATGGTTTTCTGTTTTCCAGTATGTTCTGTTTCTACCCAGGTTACTTCAGTTCAGGTTTGCTTATGGGGTAGACACGGATAAAGGTTGTCGATCGATGTTCTAAGTTATTTACTAATTGGGTTTTTATCTGTACTGTTTAATGTGTTCGTAAACCTCCACTAACTACTAGTATGTCGGTTGGCAGGGGGTTGCACATTTCTGTAATGTTTAGTGTTTGTGTAAATAGACTTGATTGGAATGTTGTGATGACTAGTCGGGGTTTGAGATGGGTTTAATATTCATTCATTCGATGTAAATTTAATATGATGTAATATTCTTTTGCGGGGCACCTCCAGGTTGCGGTTGTAGCCACCGTTGTATTATTTCTTTTTACTGTTTTTGCTCCTAAGATAGACCCAAGGCGGGGAACACAAACTACCGGGTACTTTGAAGTGTTTTGTGGCCTACTCACTTTGTTAAGGGAAACCGCTTCAATTCGGGTACTTGGCGGGTAGTTTGCCGTAACCGTAGGGGTCTAGGGTGGGGTAATGGCTATTCATCATAACTGTGTAATCCGTCTTTTATTGCAGGCTCAAAGAAAATGCGGATTGCTAGTATATCCAATAAAGTTCATCTGTGATCTAGAATGCTTATTATTGCGTCTGACGAAGGTACACTATCTATATATGATAGCTATTAGACGTCACTTATGTTTTACACCCACGCTAGCCCAACCCCCGCTCTGTCGTTAGTTAAGTAACCTAACGGGTGATGACGGGACCCCGCGGCGAATGCGGATGGCATAAGAGGACGTGGTATTTTCGTTGTTTTCTGCAATGATAGGATAAATAATGGGACACATTATTATAATGCAAAGAAAATAAACCAAAGTTTAATCGTTGGAACAAATTTAAAAGAAACCACTCGGTTATTTTAAAAGAGTAGAATTTTTAATTGCGGAGCATTAACCAATCCTTTTAAAAAAGCTATCAGATTCCTTCGATTATATCAAGTTCATTACGTTCATGGTTTTGCCAAAACCATTCGTAGCCCTCCGTCATTTCTTATGAATGGTCAGTAATATTCAAGCTATGGTTGTTGGCCTTCGTCAAGGCATAGTGTTTGGTAGCTGCTGGGGTATTCATTTGGTGCATAGATAGATGTGTTGGTTAGGGACAGTCGTATTACCTTGTTGGCCTTCGTCAAGGGTATATAAGGGTGGGTTCAAATTAACAAGATAATGATGGGCAGAACTTGACATGTGACTTATGATTTATTGGCCTTCATCAAGGTCATAAGAGCATGGGGCAAAAATCCACATCGGGAGTTTCTAAGGAAACTGAAACTTGCTAGTGTTGCATACCATTTGGAGTTTGATGAATGTTGGTAGGATTCCGTCAACATTATCATACGATGATATTTGGATCCCGATCCTACTGTGAGTATATACTACTTATCAGGAGATTCGTCACTTGACGATCAATGCTATAAACCAAGTAGGTGCCAAGAAAGGTGTCAGCGGGGTTACGCCCCCAGAGAAAAAAGGTTATTTAATTAAGGAACTTCGCGAAAGCGTTGGAAAACCTCCCTCGAAGTATCGACACTGGCCTGGCTAAATGGTTAAGCAAGTATTGTACGGTGAGAATAGTCCTGGCTAATTCTTCTTTTATGGTTTGAGGAAGGATTCGAGAAACAGTGGGAGCCATCCTGTTTAGATAAATTAAAAACCAATATAAACTTGCAACAGCATCATGCTAAAATGTTTTCTTCTCTCTCTTAATTGCAGCGACGTTGTGACCACGACTAGGTTACATCTAGATAACAAATTGACTGAATCTGACTTATATAACTGGAAAAGGTCTGTCCAGATGTCCATTACCTATGACAAGCTGGACCACGCTATTACTACTCAAGATCCCGCCGTCCCAAGTCCAGTTTCCACTGTTGCGGATATGGATATCCGTCAGACAAGGGAAAAAGATAAAGCGAAAGCCAAGTGCCTCGTGTTAGCTTCAGTTGATGGTGTATACCAGAAGCAGCACGAGAAGATGGACTCAGTTTCCATCTTTCTCCATAACAAAGATTTATATGGAGAGCAATCTCATATCGCAAGATATGAGACCTCGAACGAATTAATTCAAGCGAGGTTGGATTTCGGGTCATCTGTAGGGGACAACGTCCTTACAATGACTAGCAATATTGATGAGCTCCACGACCTAGAAACCACGTTAGGAAACGAGTCAGATACTGACTTGATTCTACAGTCTCTGCCTTCTACCCTGAAGGAAACCAGAGAAGTAGAAGGAAAGAGAAGGGAAAATGTTTCGGAACTGAATGTAGTAAAAGAGGAACGTTCCTATTATTATGGGATTAGGCGTTGGCAGAAAGATTGCAGGGCTTTTAAAGCCAGTAGCCAGGATACGAAGCATGTTGTGGCTTCAGCCTCAAGTGTATTTGTAATTGAGAACTGTTTGTCAATTAACTCTACTTCCTGGGTACTAGATACCGGAGCAGGATCTCATATCTGTAATTCATTACATGCTTTGAGAAACCGTAGAGTTATGAAGGTAGGTGATTTGTCTCTCAGAGGTGCAAACGGAATGAGCGTGGACGCTGAATCCGTGGGAGAATATCTCCTAGGTATGACAAGTGGGCAGATATTGATTCTACATAACTGTCTATATGCACCTAGTATGACTTGTAATATCATATCAGTATCCTCACTTTCGAGAGAGGGATATAATTTTACATTCGTAAGCGATGTAGTTCACATCCACCTAAATCAAGTTTTGATTGGGTCTGGTACATTAGATAACGACATATACGTATTTAGTCAAGCTCAGGTTTTCAATGTCTAGAACACACTTAAAAGAAATTCTCCGGAATTAAATCAGGCTTTCTTATGGCATTGTAGACTAGGTCACATCAATGAGAGAAGGTTGACTAAGTTACATAGAGAGGGATTCTTGGATCCGTTCGAGTATCAATCTTATGCTACTTGTGAATCTTGTCTCATGGGAAAGATGACAAAGACTCTTTTACTGGACATGGAGTAAGAGCGAGCGAGCTCTTAGGACTCATACACAGTGATGTGTGTGGTCCAATGTCTACACATGCGAGAGGTGGTTATTCCTACTTCATTACTTTTACGGATGATTTCTCTAGATATGGACATGTCTTCTTGATGAAACATAAATCCGAGGCCTTTGAGAAAATCCAAGAATACAAGAATGAAATAGAAAACCTAAAAGGCAAAAGTATCAAGACACTGAGATCTGATCGAGGTGATGAATACTTAAGTGTCGAGTTCCTGGGTAACTTAAAATAGAATGGAATTCTCTCTCAGCTTACTCCTCCATACACACCACAACACAACGGTGTATCGGAAAGGAGGAATCGAACCCTATTAGATATGGTTCGTTCCATGATGAGTAAGGCCGAGTTACCGCGATCTTTCTGGGGTCATGCGCTAGAATCAGCTGCATATCTTTTGAACAAGGTTCCAACCAAGACTGTGCCTACCACACTGTTGGAGATAATGCCCTCAGTCAATTATTGGATCACAGGTACGTCATTGCAATGATTGATGGAGAACCTATCCCGGTAGGACAGTCTTACTCGAGATGATAGTATGCTATCTGGTTTACCTTTATCATCGTGTACTGTTTTAGGTGACCTGACACGTCGCTATTACACGTTGATAGAGCCCCTAGGATTCTTGCTTGACCACCAGCAGTATGAGGGCGATCATATAAGTGGGAGCTGGGGTCTATAAGCATATCCTGAAATGGTCCCTAGTCGTGTGAGTTTCGAGACAGGGCATCGATACTCCATAGTAGACTAGTGTATACAGTCGAGACCCCGACGAGGGGCGGTGGCCGGTCTCACAAGCCACTGGTGTCAGTTGGATCACCTAAGATGTATACAGGTGCTCATTGGGTTATGAGTACACCGGACAGGACTTGCCGGGAACATGCTAGTTGGTCATATACCAGACGTCAGATGGCAGTTCCCTGGTGACATGTGTGCAGGTTAGTTCTTCGACCTGGGGATCGTCATTTGTCTTGTGTGAGTTCCCACTGTACTTTGATTACTACCCTACCACGGCTCAAAGGAGTCGTGCAAACAGGTTTTAGTTGGGTACAGTCCCGAGCCACATGGAGGCAGTGAGCGTATCTTCAGGGGGTTCGTCTCTCCCGGTATTGGGGGTGAGGTCGTGCTGTGTCTAGGAGAGCCATTACACGAAGCCCTCGGCCGAGGCAAGGAGATTTACTGGTAGGTATTCCAGTAGTATCTCAGGGTGTTCTGGGCTACACTCCGACACGACTTGTACCGCTTTTGGGGGTCTGACTTTTACCAACCCCCTAGGCTCGCCATGCGATGCTCATAGACGAACGGACCGGACTGTACGGATATTGTCACTGACAGGCTCAGTAGGGTTTTCAGGCTGAGTTCGCTCACAGACGTCCCTTTTAGTCAATACCTGGTAGCCCGTTACGTATTGGCTTATACCTCTGACGTGCTAGTGGTTAAATCCACAACCAAGGTGTTGACGAGTCTTTAGAGTCCCCCACATTCTGTTACTCAGCTTTTGGGCGAAAGGTTGTAGAGGCCGTATGGAGATATGGCAAGGTCCGATCAGATACGTGCGGTATTGCACGGATCAGGATCGGACAGTTTGTACTATAGGCCGTATGGTTATATGGCAGGGTTCGATCAGATACGTGCGGTATTGCACGGATCAGGATCGAACAGATATTACTAGCCGGTTTTGGTATAAGCCGGATCCTAGTATAGTACAGTGTAGATTTTGTCTCATTGCATTTGTATTTCGGTCGGAATACAAATGCGGGTGTGTATGCACAGTATCGGGGTTTTCCTGTAATTCATTACGGGACCAGTTTTCTGGAGTTGCCAGTTTGTTTTTCGTTTCGGCCAATTTTCTTTGTATCTTTCATTGGCCGAAGTTTGGTGGAGGAGGACTTATTTGCATTGTTGCAAATAGGCATTTGTGGAGGGGGTCTTTGCATTATTGTTTTATCATGATGGTGCACCATTCTTTTGACCTTGACTTCGTCTATCATGATTGCTTGACTTTGTGAGCAATCATGGTTGTAGTAGGTGGGTTTTTGGAGTATGGGTTTGATTTTGTGGTCATTGCTTTTCATGATAATCATTCCTCTCTCTCTCTTGCATGATAGGAGAATGGCTCCCATATTTTTGTGACTCTCTCCATTCTCATTCTCTCTTCCCCATTGTAGTGGCCGGCCATATGGGAGGTGGGCTGTCCAAAATTTTGGAGAGTGAAATTTGGTTCATTTCATGCTCCCAAATATCCACAAGTTCCATCTCCAAACTCCCTAGTTCATCCCTCCACCAAAAGGCAATTCCACAACCCCAAAATGAGACTTCTTCACTACACATTCTACATCGAATCTTGGGCACGTCGACTAGCCAGCTTCGTGCCCGAGTTGCCTCGGCATTGAGGTGGGAGCCCGTAAAAGAAGTAGGCGATGTGGTGCACTTCTGGCGACGAGGAGGAGACGGGACATTCCGCAGGAGATCGGGACGACGACGAGAAGACCGGAGGACTCGGATCTGTCGATATATCTCTCTTCCCCTTCTTGTAGATAGCTAGGACTAGTTAGTGGTTCGATCCGGGTGTTTAGTGCGCGGTGATGCCGGTTTGCTAAGTCCGCAAAATTAAAGTTTATCACCGCTTCCGCATTCCGGCGTCGGATTGACGGCCGGGGCGCCGCCGTGCACTTACACACACCATAGCAGATGTGGAGTGGGAAGAAACCCTATCTTCAGTACCTGAAGACATGGGGATGTCCAGCTTTTGTAAAAAGGAAGCATCCGGATAAGCTCGAGGCACGCTCAGTACAATGTAAGTTTGTGGGATATCTAAATAACTCCAAAGGGTATTATTTCTATTGCGCAGAGGAACAAAAGGTTTTTGTTTCTCGTCATGCCCACTTCTTAGAAGCTGAATATTTAGAAAATCAGAAGTGTTGGAGCGCAGTAGAACTGCAAGAAATTCTAGAACTAAAAGCTGTTACTGAAAGTATGGTAGAACCAGAGGTTTCAGAAGAAAGGGACATCCCAGCGCTACTCCGCAGGAGTAGTAGGCAGTCTCATCCGCCCAAGAGATACTACGGTTTTCTCATAGACGGGGATAGAGAGGATTGCACTATTGACTATGATGAGCCTACTAGCTTCCAGCAAGCCATTCAGAGCGGTGACTAAGTAAAATGGCTGGAAGCAATGCGGACCGAAATGGAGTCCATGTACACTAACAAAGTATGGACTTTGGACTTTGCTCCAGTGGGGTAAAACCCGTAGGATGCAAATGGATCTTCAAAAAGAAGATTGGTGTAGATAGACAGGTTGAAACTTATAAGGCTAGACTTGTTGCAAAGGGTTTCCGTCAAAGACCTGGTTTGGACTATGACGAAACCTTTTCTCCAGTGGCTATGATGAAATCCATTCGGGTCCTTCTTTCTTTTGCTGCCTTCCACGATTATGAGATTTGGCAGATGGACGTAAAGATAGCTTTTCTAAATGGAAATTTGGAAGAGAGCGTCTATATGGATCAACCAGAAGGATTCATTCAGAGTGGGAGCAGCGGTAAAGTATGCAAGCTGCTTAAGTCCATTTATGGACTAAAGCAGGCATCACGGAGTTGGAACATCTGTTTTGATGATACTTTCAAGGAATTTGACTTTGTCAAAAATCCAGATGAACCATGCATATACAGTAAGATTGTAGGGAGAGCTGTAGTATTCCTCGTATTATACGTGGATGACATTCTCCTAATAGGAAATGATATTCCTATGTTACAGTCAGTCAAAAGATTCTTGTCACATAAATTCTCCATGAAAGACCTGGGTGATGCCACCTACATTCTGGGGATCCAGATCTATCGTGATAGATCTAAAAGGATGTTGGGACTTACGCAGTCCAGGTACATAGACACCATATTGAAAAGATTCAGTATGGATGATTCTAAGCACGGTAACCTACCAGCTTGTCACGGAATCACCCTCTCCAAAGATATGTCTCCCAAGACTGATTTGGAAAGGGATCGCATGTCGATTATACCCTACGCTTCAGCGGTAGGCTCTATAATATATGCGATGTTATGTACCAGACCAGATGTAGCATACGCATTGAGCGTAGTAAGACGGTATCAACCAAACCCACGGGAGAATCACTGGATAGCAGTAAAGAACATTCTTAAGTACCTTAGGAGGACTAAAGAAATGTTCTTGGTGTATGGCGGAAAAGACCTCCAGATGGAGGCCTTTGCCGACTCCGGCTTCCAGAGTGACAAAGATGACTCCAAGTCTATGTCGGGTTATGTCTTTACCCTCAATGGAGGGGCGGTCTGTTGGAAGAGTTCCAAACAGGAGACCGTTGCTGACTCAACAATGGAAGCGGAGTACATAGCTGTTTGCGATGCCACAAAAGAAGCTGTCTGGATGAAGAAGTTCCTCACAGAACTTCAGGTGGTTCCTACCAGTGTTGATCCAATACCTCTGTATTGTGACAACAACGGCGCTATAGCTTTAGCGAAGGAACCCAGGTCCCATCAGAAGTCCAGAAACATCTTAAGGCGGTATCACCTGATCAGGAAGATCGTCGATCGCCGGGTGATCAAGGTGAAGAAAGTAGAGACGGAGAATAACAATGCCGATCCATTCACAAAGGCCATTCCTCAGACGTAGATCGAGAGGCTATTCGAGATGATAGGTCTACGATATGTCAGCTCATGGCCCTAGTGCAAGTGGGAGATTGTTAGTGTATATGCCCTTGGGCCATTATTGTATCATACTTGTATGTATATTACTTAATGGAAGCTTGGGATATTCACAGTTGTATATACAGTCTTGCTAAACATGGTAGTATGCTACTTGGTTTGAGTCTACTTTAATATGTGCATATGTTTCTTGTTACGTATCACTTATACATATTAGTAGAGCCCATAGGATCTTTGCTTGATTACCAGCGATGTGATGGCAGTCACACTAGTGGGGGCTGGGTAGTCTGTAAGCAACATCCTATATAGGTCCCTGGTCGTTGGATTATAGAGACAGGGCATCGATACTACAGAGTAGACTATTGTGTACGCTTCTCATCCCAGTTGGGGAGATAGTCTGTCCCATAGCCATCAGTACGTCGTACTGGAGATAGTATACAGGTGCTCATTAGGTTACGGGTACACCGGACAGGACTCGCATGGGAACTATTAGATGGTATTATACCCATCGTCAGTTAACTGTTCCTAGGTGACATGAGTACAGCATAGTCCGCAGACTTGACACTGCTACTTAGCATCGAGTGTGTCCCACTGTTCTTAGATTGCTACCCTACCACGGCTCAAAGGAGTCATGCAAACAGGTAGCAGTTGGGTGCAGTCCCGAGCACTTGGAGGTAGTAGTGGTTAGAAAGGATTCGTCTCTCCCGGTATTGGGAGATGATATCGCGCTGTGTCAGAGAGCCATTACGCAAAGTCCCTGGCCAGGGCAAGCGAGATATACTAGTAGTTTCCAGTAGCTTCTCAGGGTGTAATGGGCTTCGCTCCGACACGACTTATACAGCTATTAGGGGACTGACGCTTGCCGCCGCCTAGGCTTGATATGCGATAGTCTTAGAAGAACAGACCGGAATGTACGGGGATTGTCAAATCAGGCTCAATGGGAGTTCGAATGAGTTTACTCATCATCCTTCTTATAGACATCTACCTTGGGACCATTACGTACAGCTAGAACCGCTTGCGGTCTGTAGTTAAACCTACTGCCAGCGTAATGTCGAGTCTTTAGAGTCCCACACAGAGAGTTTCCCTACTCCATGTGAAACGATATAGAGGTCGTATGGTTTTACGACAAGGGTTCGGACGCGTACGTGTGTTTACGCACGTACGACTTTTCGGACAGTTTTTACTAGCCGGCTTTGGTTTAAGACAGATTCTAGTATCGGGTTATTGGATTTATACAGTCTAATGTTTTTCCGTGTTTTCACGGATTGGAGGGGCGTTCTCATAATTTTTCGGGAAGCTTCTAGAAAAGTGGTGACTAGGTAGGGTATGGTGTCATTGCATTAAATGAGATTAGTGACTCATTTATGTGATTCATCCATGTCATTAATGCATCATAAATGCTAAATGACTCATGGAGATGAATCACTCATATGTATTTATGAAGCATGGTTGTTAAATCTTTTATTTCATTTCTTGGATAAACAATAATGCTTCATATATATTATGATAGATCATTATCTCATTATGATTCTCATCTTCACCTTCTCTCTCCTCAAGCTCACTCTCTCTTCAAACCCTAACCCTAACCTCTCATGTGTTGAGATCAAGGGTTAGCTAGACTAATACATCCATAACCTCACTCTATATCCCCTAGGTAGCTTAGATTAACACTTTAAGCAACCTAGTTATCTCAATTTAGAGATTAAGCTTGGCGTAGAAGCTTTCGGGTGGATCGTCTTTGACTCAAGGAGGCCGTTGAGGTGCCGATGTTCCAATGAGCCTACGAGGAGTGGAGGACATCGATGATGACCCGAAGGACATGTAACGTGAGGTATAACTTCGAATCCAAGTAGTTAAACCTCTAGTAGATAGTTAGCAATGGTTTAGAAACGATTCATGCGCTCAAGTACGTGTTACGAAGCTTTGATAATCGTTTTTCATATATTCCGCCTCCCCGCAAGTTCGTGGGGTGAGTGACATGGACTTGCACATCGCATGGCGGGCCTAGGGGGTTGGTAAAAGTCAGACCCCCAAAAGCGGTACAAGTAGTGTCGGAGTGTAGCCCAGAACACCCTGAGATACTACTGGAATACCTCCCAGTAAATCTCCTGCCTTGGCCAAGGACTTTGTGTAATGGCTTACCTAGACACAGCGCGACCTCACCCCCAATACCGGGAGAGAAGAACCCCTGCAGATCCGCTCACTGCCTCCATGTGGCTCGGGACTGTACCCAACTAAAACCTGTTTGCACGTCTCCTTTGAGCGTGGTAGGGTAGTAATCAAAGTACAGTAAGAACCCACAAGAGACAAATGACGATCTGAGGTCGATGAACTAACCTGTACACATGTCACCAGGGAACTGCTATCTGTTGTCAAGTATAAGACCAACTAGCATGTTCCCGGCGAGTCCTGTCCGGTGTACTCATAACCCAATGAGCACCTGTATACATCTTAGGTGAACCAACTGACACCAGTGGCTTGTGAGACCGGCCACCGCCCCTCGTCGGGGTCTCGACTGTATACATTAGTCTACTTGGGAGTATTAATGCCCTATCTCGAAACTCCCACGACTAGGGACCTTTTAAGGATGTGCTTATAGACTACCAGCTCCCACGTATATGATCGCCCTCATACTGCTGGCAGTCAAGCAAGAATCCTAGGGGCTCTATCAATGTAATAGCAACCTGTAAGGTCACCTAAAGCAGTACACGATGATAAAGATAAACCAGATAGCAAACTATCATCTTGAGTAAGACTGTCCTACCGGAATAGGTCCTCCCTCAATCATTGCAATCACGTGCCTGTGATCCAATAATTGACTCTGAGGGCACTATCTCCAACAATCTCCCACTTGCACTCAAGGCTAATTCTTGCGATGTCGCATACTCACAGCCCGTATGATACCAAACACCCAACTCCTCTACTAATCAGTCTCACAAAACCCGTATGCGAAACTATTGCGTTCGAGGAATAGCCTCAGTGAGTGGATCCGTCCTAATGTTTCTTTCTATGTCTCTCTTTATCTCAAGTTCGCGGAGAAAGCCATCTCCCGGAATGAGCAATACCTGTCTTAGAATGTGTCTGGATATCTAATGGGGCCTAGCTCATAAATGAACTCCAAATCCAAACTTCTTAGACTGTATTGTCAACTGAACTTAATCAGTATCATGTGCCATGCCTCCCTCAGTATCCTCCTGGACCACCTGTCCATAATACCGCCCCTCGTCGGAGGGAAAACTATAACTCTGACAGTCACTCTATCATCCAGGTCAGCTTGAAAGCCTGAAATGATAACTGTCTCCTAGAAGAAGCTGTCGTTATCATATCCGTACAACATCTACTTATGTTCTAAAACTGCTTCCGACTGTTTCTCCACGATTGGATCAATGTCAACTTATTGCATCTAGTGCAAAAACAACATCTGGTGTGGTACTTGACATCTCATGATTGACTCAATTGCCTAAGCAAGTGATCAGCCAATCATGTGTATCCCTCTCCCCATTAGTCTATAAGACAGCTTTAGAGAGGGGTGACTCCATTACCTGCAGGTATACTATCATACCAGGAGTCGTCCATTCTAAATACTCTTAGAATGCTATCTAAGTACCCAGATTAGGAAACTACCCAAATCTAGATCCAAAACCATGGATCCAGTAATCAGAATGTCTTGATATAATATCCAAGTCCCATGTAGAGAAACTACTGTGTGACAACCAAAGTATAACCGATCGTAGTATATGAACTTCACTTCCTACTTTGTGTATGTCATCCAAATACCAGGACATCACACCCTACTACCTTCTCAACAGATCCATCCCCTATTCTGATAAAGTCAAACCTATGACTGTCACATCAGAAATAGATGATCTATCTCCGCTATATCTACTTTAGTCCATAAATAGATATAAGCCACTTGTCCACTATGCTTCCGCTGCTCCCACTGACTACGACAACCTTCTGGTAGAGTCATATAGACGTACATTTCTAAAGCTAGTTCAGAACGACGCTATACTCATCCTCCTGCCGGGTCTCACAGTCTGGAACAACAGCAATGGCAAGTCTGGGTAAACAAGAATCTCCTTGCCACCGTCATTGAGGCTTCCGGAGTACCTCTCGGGTGCCTGAGGTTACCCACCGTATCTTTGGAGTGGCCAATGGAATGTCAAACCAGATTGAATCTTTAGGTTCTTATCAAATTTTCAGTAATCGTTTGCGGTTCTGGAATCACTTCCAGTTCTACCATACTCCCACTACTGTTTTCTGAAAAAATCCATTTTTATTAAAACTGTGGCGAGTCTAGAACAATATCACTAATGATCTTCCAGATGGTAGAAAGTCAACCCTCGTCATAGCCTGGGTCAACCCACAAACAACCATTACAGAAACGTGCCTTGAGTTATCCAGAGTCTGGTTTTAAGCATAAGGCGGACAACTCCCCGTACCTTAACATCGTTAAGATATGAACTGTTCTATATCCAATATAGAACCAGAGGCACTGATTTAATTGAACCAGATTCAACTAAATGGAAGGAGGCCGATCAGCGTTACTCAACTTAGGAATGCTTCCAATTATGAGTAACCTGAAAGAAAAGCAAGTTCTTTTAATCATTACTATCAACTGAATACCATACACAAGTATCTACATCTTCGATTACCTTGAAGAATCCTGATACTTTCAATACCTGGTTCTCTACTTTATTCATATACCTATAACTTCTCAAAATTCGGACCCTGTGTTTCTACGAAACACTTGTCTAAAAACTAGAGGAGTCATAAGTAAACCGAATATAGTACGAGAACCAACCCCTCTGTCCTCATGGACGCTGGACAACATACAATACTCTGTATAAGTCCCTTAAGTCTAATAACTCATTCCCTGTGTGTCGTAGGTTGAAAACTGTACTTATGGTTAAGAAGAATTACACCGCTGTTTAATGCTCCTTACCTAACCATCCACTGATATAGGTAAATGTCATAGACATAATTTCAAAAAGGTATATCTCACTCTATAAAAATAGACATACAGATATATCAATTTGAAATTGGTGCATAACAGCGGATATTCAAAACCAAATATTTGCCGTCTGGCAAACATGCCGGGTGGTTTCCTCAAATATCACCAATTACAACGAATTCCGATATAATGAGGACAATCACCTAATTCCCAATAACTTACTCCCACTCATCATCTATAAAACCATACATATGTGAGAGCCAAACATGGTAAATACATACCCTGGAGTAAGGACTAATTAAGAAATCAGTTTTCTTTTAACAGTATACAGTGAAACTGAAATATTGAAATGTTTCGTAGGGGTATCCGGGTATTCCTAGTAATGCCTCTTCCATTATCCAGATTCACAACTGTAACCGTATATTTCTTTGCCACCTCTCCAAATCCCTTTATATGTCTTTAGTCGTTACCTTCTGTACACCCCTTTAGGCCAAATGGTTTCCTTCCTTCCCTGCCGTTCGTCACCAGCCTATGGTTTGGAAGAAGACTATCCAATAAGCATAATGGGTATACTGTCCTAATCCTAGGAGCACTTGCAACACGAGAGAAGGTAAAGATAAAAGACACCTGAATAAACCTTATTCCTATTTCTCCTGAACCAGAGTCCATCACCGAACTGGAACAAGTTCTTTTCGAGTTCGTATATAACCATACGATGGAGTATCCAATAAACTGTGGATCTTCATAGTGATACGGTGTGTTATGGAGAAATACAAAGGTGATTTAGGATTGGCGAAAAAATACTTGGTTTGGTCGTGAAAAGCAGTAGCAATTTACTTTTCCCTCTTACTAATCCCTTGACATGTCTTTACTTAATACCTTCTGTACACCATCGTTATGTTAATTGGTTTTCTTCATTCCCCACCATTCGGCACCAGCCTAAGCTTTGGAAGAAGACTATCCAATTTGCGTAATAAGTGTACTATCTCCCAAACCAAGAGTACTCGCAAGTTGAGAGAAGGTAAAAGGAAAAGACAACTGAATAGTCCTATTAATTTTCTCCAGAACCGGAAACCATCCTCGAATAAATTCCTTCGAGTTCGTATATAACCATACGATGGTTTTGTCCAATGGAAGTGGACGTTCGGAGTAATACGGGGTGTCCTGGAGAAAAGGGTAAAAGTAGGAGTGGCAATGAGGTATGCAACTCTGAGAATCCAAAAGCCAGTGTTTAAGAAGGTTCGGTTAATTTTTGTCACTGAGTCATAGTCTTAGGGTCGGGTCATGGTCGCTGCCAAGGAGAGAGAGAAAAGAAACACTCAGCGTGCACTCTAACCTAGATCAGAATGGTTATCACTTTATCTAATTTGGAAACCTCCCACTGTACCATCAAATTCTCCTCCAAACCTGAAAGAAGAATTAGTCGGGATCACCCGAGGAGTAAACAAACTCATCAGTGGGAATCGGGATCCAACTATCATCGCATGATAATGTGACGGAATCCGCTCACGTTGTCACACTCCCGAAGGTATGCGCATATCTGGCAAGTTTCAGTTTCTTTAGAAACTCCCGATGTGATTTTTACCCCATGCTCTTATGACCTTGACTTTGGCCAACAAATCATAAGTCACATGTCAAGTTCTAACCGCCATTCTCCAGGTTAATTTGAACCCACCCGTACCTACCCTTGACTTTGGCCAACAAGGAAGTACGACTGTCCCAAACCAACGCATCTATCTATGCTGTATATGAATACCCAATAGCTACCAAATACTATGCCTTGACTTTGGCCAACAAACACAGCTTGAATACTTTTGACTATCCATATGAAACGACGGAGGGCTACGAATGGTTTTTAACGAAAAACCTTTAACGTAATGAACTTGATATCGTTGAAGGAACCGGATAGCTTTTAAAAATATAGTGGCGAAAACCTTTGCTAAAGAGGTCACTCCCGGTGAAGGGATCTCTGCTCTTTCCCCGTAGAATGAGGTGCAGGATATTCCAACTGAATACCACGATGCAAAGCAAAAGTAATCGGCTATAGTGAAGTTATTACCCTGACGCAAACTTCTGTCCAAGGGGTCACTCCTGGTGAAGGGATCTCGACCCTTGCCTCGTCGACTGAGGTGCTGGATATTCATAACCGAATACCACTGTACAAAAAAGAAGAGAACGCCCTTGCAATAACAGCTTTTTGAAAATTGTTCCAACAACATCAGAATAGGTTTGTTTAGCTTGCATTGATCCGAATCAACGCAGTCCCATCAATTGACCACACCAATAAAGAACGAAAATAATGATGTACGTATATGCCATCCGCATTAGCCACTGGGTCCCGTCTTTACCCGTTAGGTTAGTTAACTAACGACAGAGCGGGGACTGGACTAGCACGGATGCAAAACATATAGAACATCTACTAGTATATATATCAATATATAATAATAGCTCAAGGCATGATAAAATGCAACATCACAGAAATGTAATAAGTATCACAGAACAATACAGATATCTGGGATCCCCGGGTTTCATAGAGCCGCTACTGAAAACCGACGTTCCCCTGGTCGTGTGGATAGCCTGTGCAATGAAATCCTAGACCCCTATGGGTGCGGCATGTTACCCGCCAAAACCTGAAGCGAGGCAGCCCCCTTCAACAACGTGAATGGACCACCCAACACTTCACGGAATCCGGTAACTTGTGCACCCATCCTTGGGTCAACCTGTACCCCCTACGAGTGCGGCGAATAGCTCGCCAATTCTAGAGTGAAGCCCCCTCTGTCTCAACGCCATGAGATGCGGGCCCGTTACCCTCTAGAACCCGGCTATCCGTGCACCCTTCCATGGGGTAATCCTAGTACAGAAAATAAAATATACATACAACGGGTATATCGACCTCAGCCAGGCCGTGCCCCAAAAGAATAATATACAAACAGGCAGTGATGGCAGTCCACATGTCGGACGCTCGCCCCGCAATAACAAATGTACATAAAACACCAAACTGTACTAGCATTGCATCCAGGCTATCCCCCACGACCAATCCGCAATATCACAGCACAACACAGAACATCAACGTGAATGTCACGTTCACAAATCCGTCTAAAAGGGCTATAGCAGTTAGACAGGATTTACCGATCAAATGACATTCACGATCGCAGATATAATGTAAATACTGTGAACTAACATGTTTAAAATTTTCGATCGACTAAATTTTCCCGAAGTGGGCCCCAAGCACAACTGTAGCACTCAAAAAATTCTGGGACCAAACAGAATATACAGAAAACCCCATTTACAAGTTTAAAGAGCTCTGTGGAAAAATGGTACATTGAAGAGACTGTATTACGGCTGAACCGCGGCCAGAAGAGGGGTTTGGTCGCGGTTCCACGGTCAATCTACAGTATCACGCTACCAAATTTTCACAGACTTCTTAAATTTCCCAGCACAAATTTCTGCAACACTTAAAATAATTTTTCGAGCCAAAAAAATTTCGACAGAGAACTGTTAATTTGAAAATGCGGTTTTGGAAAATCCGATCGATCGAACATGTAAACATGTTAGAGCAACTAGGTTAATGGCGTGGCTCTGATACCAGTGTAAGTGCACGGCGGCGCCCTGGACGTCAATCCGAGGACAAAATGCGGAAACGATACTTTTCTTTAAACTTTAAACCGGCACCACCGCGCACTATAAAACCCGGATCGGGCCATTAATCTAATCCTAGCTAACTAGAGAAGGGGTAGAGAGATATACCGAGCGATCCGTGTCCTTCGGTCTTTTCGTCGTCGTCCTGATCTCCCCGCGGAATCTCCGGTCTTCGCCTCCTCGCTGGAAGGGCACTACATCGCCGGGTTCTTTTACGGGCTCCCACCTCTGGACCGAGGTAACTCGGGCACGAAGTTGGCGAGTCAACGTCTCCAAGAATGCTATAGGATAGTGTAGAGAGGTTTTGTCTCTTGGGGTTACTCGAAGTTGCCTTTTGGTGGAGGAATGAGATGATAGCATTTTGAGATGAACTTGGGGATTTTTGAAAGCATGAAGAGAACCAAAAATCCCCACACCAAATTTTGGACAGCCCCTAACCAATGTGGTCAGCCCCTTCATGGTGAAGGGAAAATAATAGAGTGGAGAGAATGAATGAGGGAGCTCAAAAATAATGCATGAAAGAGAAAAGGTCACCATGATGAATCATGATCACAAACCAAGTCCAATACTCATAAACCCGTGTCATCACAAAAGTCAAGCCATGATGAAGTCAAATGAAGTCAAAGAATGGTGGAACTATCATGAAGCAACAATATACAAAGACCACCCTCCACAATGCTAATTTGCACAATTGCAAATAAGCCCTCCTCCACCAATTTTCAGCCAAGGAAAGAAACAAAGGAAAATGGCCGAAACGGAAAGCAAACTGGCAACTTCATAAAACTGATCCCGTAATAAGTTACAGGAAACCCCGCTACTGTATATACATACCAGCATTTGTATTCCGACCGAAATTCAAATGCAATGAGACAAAATCTACACTGTACAATACTAGGATCCGGCTTAAACCAAAGCCCGCTAGTATTATCCGCCCGATCATGATCCGTGCAACACCGCACATATATGATCGAACCCTGCCATATCTTCATACGGCCTCTACAGCGTTTTGACCAAAACTTGAGAAAACGGTCTGTGGGGGACTTTAAAGACTCGTGAATACTTTGGCTGTGGATTTAACCACTAGCACATCAGAGGTATTAGCTATACGTAACGGGCTACCAGGTATTGACCAAAAGGGACGTCAATGAGTGAACTCATCCTGACACCCTACTGAGCCTGGCAGTGACAATATCCGTACAGTCCGGTCCATTCGTCTATGAGCATCGCATGGCGGGCCTAGGGGGTAGGTAAAAGTCAGACCCATAAAAGCGGTACAAGTCGTGTCGCAGTCTAGCACGGAACACCCTGAGATACTACTGGAATTCCTACCAGTAAATCTTCTGTCTTGGCTAAGGACTTCATGTAATGGCTCTCCTAGACAAAGCGTGACCTCACCCCCAATACCGGGAGAGACGAACCACTGCAGATCCGCTCACTGCCTCCATGTCGCTCGGGACTGTACCCAACTAAAACCTGTTTGCACGTCTCCTTTGAGCCGTAGTAGGGTAGTAATCAAAGTACAGCGGGAACTCACACAAGACAAATGATGATATGAGGTCGATGAACTAACCTGTACACTTGTCACCAGGGAACTGCTATCTGACGCCAGGTATAAGACCAACTAGCATGTTCCCGGCGAGTCCTATCCGGTGTACTCATAACCTAATGAGCACCTGTATACATCTTAGGTGAACCAACTGACTCCAGTGGCTTGTGAGACCGGCCACCGCCTATCGTCGGGGTCTCGACTGTGTACACTAGTCTACTCTGGAGTATCGATGCCCTGTCTCGAAACTCCCACAACTAGAGACCTTTTAAGGATGTGCTTATAGACTACCAGCTCCCACGTATATGATCGCCCTCATACTGCTGGCAGTCAAGCAAGAATCCTAGGGGCTCTATCAACGTGTAATAGCAACCTGTAAAGTCACCTAAAGCAGTACACGATGATAAAGATAAACCAGATAGCATACTATCATCTTGAGTAAGACTGTCCTACCGGAATAGGTCCTCCCTCAATCATTGCAATCACGTGCCTGTGATCCAATCATTGACTCTGAAGGCACTATCTCCAACATGTTTTACACCCGCGCTAGTCCAGTCCTCGCTCTGTCATTAGTTAAGTAACCTAACGGGTGATGACGGGACCCAGTGGCGAATGCGGATGGCATATACGTACATCGTATTTTCGTTCTTTTGTAGTGTGATTAATTGATGGGGGCTGCATTGATTCAGATCAATGCAAGCTTAACAAACCTAATCTGATGTTGTTGGAACATTTTTCAAAAAAAGCTGTTGTTGCAAGGACGTTCTCTTTTGTTTTGCTCAGTGGTATTCGGTTATGAATATCCAGCACCTCAGTCGACGAGATCCCTACACCAGGAGTGACCCCTTGGAAAGAAGTTTGCGTCAGGGTAATAACTTTATTATAGTTGATTACTTTTTGCTTTGCATCATGGTATTCAGTTGGAATATCCTGCACCTCATTTTACGGGGATAGAGCCGAGATCCCTTCACCGGGAGTGACCTCTTTAGCAAAGGTTTTCGTCACTATATTTTTATAAAAAACTATGCAGTTCCTTAAACGATACCAAGTTCATTACGTTAAAAGTTTTTCGCCAAAAACTAGACGTAGCCCTCCGTCATTTCTTACAAGTATTACTTAGTCTTCGTGCTGCGTTTGTTGACTGCGTCAAGGCATAGTGTACGATAGCTAAGTAGTGTTCGTTTGTGGCATATTAATTGGATTGGTTAGGACAGTCGTGCGGCGTTGTTGACTGTGTCAAGGGCTCGTACGGGTGGGTTTAATGCAATCTAGGATAATGACGGGTTGAACTTGACTAGGACTCTTTGATTTGTTGACTGTGTCAAGGTCACTTGGGTCCTAGGGGTAAAAACACACATCAGGAGTTTCTAAAGAAACTAAAACTTGCCAGGCATGCGCATAACTTCTGGAGTGTAGTGACTTGAATGGATTCCATCAAGTTATCATGCGATGATAGTTGGATCCCGATTCCCACTGATGAGTTGGTTTACTCCGCGGGTGATCCCGACTAATTCTTCTTTCAGGTTTGGAGGAGAATTTTAGGTTACAGTGGGAGGTTTCCTGATTAGATAAATTGATAACCATTCTGATCTAAGTTAGAGTGCACGCTGAGTGTTTCTTTTCTCTCTCTTTGGCAGCGAACATGACTCGACCCTTGACTATGAGTCAGTGACCAAGTTAACCAAACTTTCTTAAAACACTGGCTTTTGGATTGTCAGAGTTGCATACCTCATTGTCACTCCTACTTTTACCTTTTTCTCCAGAACACCCCGTATTATTACGAAAATCCACTTCCGTTGGATAAAACCATCGTATGGTTATATACGAACTCGAAGGAACTTGTTCCAGATTCGAGGGTGGTTTCCGGTTCTGGAGAAAATGAATAGGACTATTCAGTTGTCTTTTCCTTTTACCTTCTCTCAGATTGTGAGTGCTCCTTGGATTAGGACGGTACACCTGTTACGCTAATTGAATAGTCTTCATCCAAACCATAGGTAGGTGCCGAATGGTAAGGAACCGAACGGTAGGGAAGGAAGAAAACCATTTAGCCTAAAAGGTGTACAGAAGGTATTAAGTAAAGACAAATAAAGGGATTAGTAAGAGGGCAAAGTAAATTATGAATGCTATTCACGACCAAACCAATTATTTCATCGCCACTCCTACTTCACCTTTGTATTTCTCCAGGACACCCCATATCACTATGAAGATCCACAGTTAATTGAATACTCCATCGTATGGTTATATACGAACTCGAAGGAACTTGTTCCAATTCGGGGATGGATTCTGGTTCAGGAGAAATAAGAATAATGTTTTATTCAGTTGTCTTTTATCTTCACTTTCTCTTAGGTTACGAGTGCTCCTAAGATTAGGAGAGTATACCTATTATGCTTATTGGATAGTCTCTTCCAAACAATAGGCCGGTGCCGAACGGTAGGGAAGGAAGAAAACCATTTAGCCTAAAGGGGTGTACAGAAGGTAATGACTAAAGACATATAAAGAGATTTTGAGAGATGGCAAAGAAATATATGGTTACAGTTGTGAATCTGATAATGGAAGAGGTATTACTAAGAATACCCGGATACCCCTTCGAAATATTTACATGTTTCAGTTTCACTGTATATTGTTAAAAGAAAACTGAATTGCCAATTAGCCTTTGCTCGAGGGTATGTATTTACCAGGTTTGATTCTCACATCTGTATAGTTTTACAGATGATGAGTGGGAGTATGTTATTGGGAATTGGGTGATCATCCTCATTATATCGGCATTCGTTGTAATTGCTGATATTTGAGGAAATCACCTGGGTTGTTTGCCAGACGGCAAATATTTGGTTTTGAATATCCGTTGTTATGCACCGATTTCAAATTGTTATATCTGTACGTTTATTTTTATAAAGTGAGATATAACATTTTGAAATTATGTCTATGACATTTACCTATATCAGTAGATGGTTAGGTAAGGAGCATTAAACATCGGTGTAATTCTTCTTAACCATAAGTACAGTTTTCAACCGACGACACATAGGGAATGAGTTATTAGACTCAAGCGACTTATACAGAGTATTGTATGTTGTCTAGTGTCCATGAGGATAGAGGGGTTGGTACTCGTACTATATTCTGTTTACTTGTGACTTCTCTGGTTCTTAGACATGAGTTTCATAGAAATGCAAGGTCTAAGTTTTGAGAAATTATAGGTATAAGAATAAAGTAGTGAACCAGGCGTTGCAAGTATCAGGATTCTTCAAGGTGATCGAAGATGTAGATACTTATGTATGGTATTCAGTTAATAGTGATGATTAAGAGAACTTGCTTCTCTTTCAGATTACTCATAATTTGAAGCACTCCTAAGTTGAGTAATGATGATTGGCCTCTCTCCATTTAGTTGACATGCACTGGAGACTGCTACATGATTTGAATCTGGTTCCAATTAAATCAGTGCCTCTTTTTCTATATTGGATATAGAATAGTTCATATCTTAACATTGTTAAGGTACGGGGAGTTGTCCGGCTTATGCTTAAAACCAGACTCTGGACAACTCAAGGCACGTTTCTGTAATGGCTGTTTGTGGGTTGACCCGGGCTATGACGAGGGTTGACTTTCTACCATCTGGAAGATCAATAGTGACATTGTTCTTGACTCGCCACAATTTTAGTAAAATGGATTTTTCAGAAAACAGTAGTGGGAGTATGGTAGAACTGGAAGTGATTCCAGAACCGCAAACGATTACTGAAAATTTGATAGGACCTAAAGATTCAATCTTGTTTGACATTCCATTGGCCACTCTGCAGATTTGGTAGGTAACCTCAGGCACTCGAGTGGTACCTCGGTATGCTCAAAGACGGTGACAGGGAGGTTCTTGTTTACCCAGACTTGCCATTGCTGTTGTTCCAGACTGTGAGACCCGGCAGGAGGATAAGTATAGCATCATTCGAAACTAGTTTTAGAAGTGCACGTGTATATGACTCTGCCAGAGGGTTGTCGTAGTCAGTGGGAGCAGCGGAAGCATAGTGGACTAGTAGCTTATGTCTATTTATGGACTAAAGCAGATATAGCGGAGATAGATCATCTATTTCTGATATGACAGTCATAGGTTTGACTTCATCAGAATAGGGGATGGATCTGTTAAGAAAGTAGTAGGGTGTGATGTCCTGGTATTTGGATGACATACACAGAGTAGGAAGTGAAATTCCTATACTACGATCGGTTATACTTTGGTTGTCATACTGTGGTTTCTCCATATAAGATATGGAAATTTTATCAAATATTCTGGTTACTAGATATATGGTTTTAGATCTAAATTTGGGTAGTTTGCCAATCAGGATACTTAGACAGTATTCTAAAGGTATTTAGAATGGACGACTCCAGGCATGATAGTGTACCTACAGCTGATGGAGTCACCCTCTCTAAAGGTGTCTTACAGACTAAAGGGGAGAGGGATGTGCATGATTAGCAGATCACTTGCTCAGGCAATTGAGTCAATCATGAGATGTCAAGTACCACACCAGATGTTGTTTTTGAAGTAGATGCAATAAGTTGATATTGATCCAATCCTGGAGAACCATTCAGAAGCAGTTTTAGAACATAAGTGGATGTTCAAGGGATATGATAACAACGGCCTCTTTTAGGAGACAGTTATCATTCTAGGCTTCCAAGGTGACATGGATGACAGAGTGAATGTCAGAGTTGTAGTTTTTCCCTCCGACGAGGGGCAGTGTTTTGGACAGGTGATCCAAGCAGACACTGAGGGAGACATGACGCAGGATACTGATTAAATTCATTCGACGATACAGTCTAAGAAGTTTGGATTTGGAGTTCATTTATGAGCTAGGTCCCATCAGATATCCAAACATATTCTAAGACAGGTATTGCTCATTTCGGGAGATGGCTTTCTCCGCGAACTTGAGATAAAGAGAGACATAGAAAGAAACATCAGGGCGGATCCACTAGCTGAGACTATTTCTCGAACGCAATAGTTTCCCAAACGGGTTTTGTGAGACTGATTAGTAGAGGAGTTGGGTGCTCGATATCACACGGGCTGTGAGTATGCGACATCGCAATAATTAGCCTTGAGTGAAAGTAGGAGATTGTTGGATATAGTGCCCTCAGAGTCAATTATTGGATCACAGGCATGTGGTTGCAATGATTGAGGGAGGACCTATACCGATAAGACAGTCTTACTCGAGTGGTTTGTATACTATCTGGTTTGTCTTTATCATCGTGTACATACTTTAGGTGACATTGTAGTTCACTATTACACGTTGATAGAAAATAGTATGCTACCATGCTTTGTCTTTATCAGTCGTGTATAGCTTTAGGTGACCTTACAGGTCGCTATTACACGTTGATAGAGCCCTTAGGATTCTTGCTTGACTACCAGCAGTATGATGGCGATCATATACGTGAGAGTTGGGTAGTGATTGAGATATTTTCTGATGTGTAGAAGTAAAAAGTATCAATTCAAATAGTCCCCGATTTCGGCGCTATTTGATTGATCGTAAAATGCGAGACTGAGTAAGTAAATCAAATCGATAAGAGTCTCTTTGTTTCGGTAATTAGAAAATTGAATAAAGTTTACAATCAAAAAATTATATTTGACCGCAATCAACTACAGTGTCAGTTGTAGATCGTAATCGAGCGCGGATCGTCCACAGGGATTGTGCGATACGTTTTTATATTTGATTTGCTTGAATCGAAAAGTTAATCGAAAAGAAAAGAAAACATGATTCAAGAATTTATCAATTGATTCAGGTGTCACGAGTTTAATCAAGAATCAAGAAACTGATAAACAATCAAGAATTGGGTTTCGATGATATTTTTCCAACCAAAATGTCAAGAATCTAAATGAGGCTCGTAGGAATCGATCGGATCTATAGACGTGATGTAATCTCAAGATTTCGTGTTCTTGTCCTTCGAAGGATTGATACTAGATCGATGATGGTCGACGATGGTTAGGGCTTTCTTGATGAAACTAAGGTTTCATCGTTTAACCCTTGTTCTTTCGTTGATATCATTCACACTCTAGCCTCTAGTAATTTCAAGAAACGATCGTAACTCCCCATTCTCGAGCGATATCAATCAAGAAAGCATCGCAACGAATTGGGTCGTCGATTCTTGATCTTGCCAGGGTTTACAAAACTCGTAGGATTCAAGAATCGATTTAAGATATATTACATCATCATTCTATTGATCGTCTCGACTCCTTGACGAGCGGAGTATTACTTAAACATCACAACAAGAATTACAACTAGAAATTTAGATTGAATCATGATGCAAGAATTTAAAGAAAACAAGATAAAAGAATATCACCTTTTATTTATATCAATAATTTGATTACAGTCGCTCAAGAACTACAAGAGGAAGAATTAAATTGTCGACTTGGCTTTGCTCGGCTCCGTGAGTCGCGGATCGGCTTGGACCACTTGCTCTGTTGAAGACCGGCTCGGCTCCTAAAAGGTTGCAAGGCTTCTTGCTTGAATGGGTACTCGGGATCTTGGCTTTTGATTGTAATTAGGGTTAGGGTTTCACACAAATCCTCTCACTAGACTTGTGGAAGAAGAAGATGAAGAAAGAGATAGAATGGCTCTCAAATGAACTAATGGATTGATTTTTCCAAGCTCATCAATTATCTATTTTACAAGTGAGCCTAGGGTCTTATTTATAGAGCACCCAAACCCTAAGCCTTTAAGTTCCCTCCAAAAGTTTGTTGAAAGACTTCTAGAAAGAGTTTGTTAGGCTTAGCTTAGGTTTTAAGCTTGGGTTTAGGGAGAAGTTTCTAGAATACAAAGCTAGTTTAGTGTTGGAACAAGGGTTTGCTGATCTGGCAGAAGACTCTGGAGTCTTCTGGAAATTGTCAAGTCATTTTGAGCTTTATCCATAGAAAGAAAAATTTTGCACAAAAATTGAGACGCTAACTCCTTGGACCCACCGCGGATCCGCGGCGCAAGCAGGTTCCTGCCGCGGATCCGCGGCACTTTGTAGGGCTTGGGCCTTGGGCTTCCTGGTATGGTCTTGGAACAACATTTGTAGCTTAATCTGATGTGTTGATTTGTATTTTCCCTTTTGTATTTATACCAGATCTGAAATCATTGAGTTGGCGTAATGTTTGATCGGTACCATGTAAATTTTGGCCTTTCTGCTTGATTTTCCTGCACAGATCTCAAAACAAGTGTTGCGCAAATGTAGGGATGATGCGATGCCATGAATTGCGGTCAATTTCCTTTATAGTGTCGGTTTTAGAGTCTAATACATGTAATCTGATATTTTGCGACAGTTTTGCTAATATGTAAAATATGAATGCCGAACACTTCTATATGTATGCAAATGATGAGGAAATTGCCGGTTAAAATATGCAATATTTTCGACTAATCAAATTCCCCCAAACTTAATTTCGATCGTGTCGAGCGAACTATTTTATTAAAAAGAGAAGGAGAAAATAAAGAAAGAGAAAAAACTAACTAGCGCACTTTCGTAGGCAACACGATTGCACTGAGCATGTGCAACAAGCTTTTAAACCTCTAGGTGTCCCTAGTAGGAGGAGTGTTGTCTCCTGAGGGTTTTCAGCGGATTGCACCCACAAAATCCAATAGCGAAAGAAAGATCATGAATATTACATTTAAAGACAAGAATTGTAAAAGAAAAGCCTTGAAAACTAGGGTTTCCAACTGAGCTAGCTTTTCGGTTGTCATGAGCCCTATCTTAATGGTCATGAAAAGATGTAAGAAATCACGTCCTCCCTCAATAAAACATCGTCTCATTTTTCATTCCTATCTTTCTTCCAAACATCGATCATATCACCCTGCGTGTGTATAAAGGACATCCCTACACCCGGAGAATTCAATTCAAGCTATCATACTCTTGCCCATCAGCCTCAGTACTTTTTAATAAATGAATATTTAGATGAAATTGCTCACACACTTTCATGCGACCGTTAATACTTCTTGAGGTACTAACCGACTGATTACTCCTGTGCTTGCTTACTTGGTGTATTTTCCTCGTCTTGCACCACCTTAGGCATAGCAGTGACTCCCAGACCAGTTGGCCTTAGGGCACTAGGTGAAAAGGCACCCTTGCTATATATTTTTTTATTGCCCTTGGTGATAACAAAACCAGTGTCCATTTTTCTCACCACTTTATATTTTTTCTATTCACTTTTTTTTTCTTTTTATTTCCTTCATACTTTTGGCTTTAAGACAAGAGCATTTCAAGATATCCTCTACTATCCCAGACTTTAAGACATGTGTAAGTGCGAATAGCAGGGTATCAACGTTCAAAATGTTTGGCTTCCAGAATAGAAACTATTTTTCAGACTTATTTTTATCCTCAGATTAGTGACGTCCTTCATCTTACTAACCCTTGGGACAACGGCTCATAACTACTTATTACTAGTTCGTATAAGAAAACTTCTAATTTTCTTAGTTTTATTAAATTTTTCTAGTCTCATAAATGTAATTGTTCACTATCTAAACTTTCATTATCTTATTTATATACAAAAAAGTGTAAATATTAAAATTATTTTTATACTTGAAAATTTTTAAATTTTTATGGGTTTTGAAAATTTTTCAATTTTTTTATTCATTTTTTTTTTAAAAAAAATGTTTTGTGCTTATGCAAATGATATGCAAATGATGCAAAAATAAGCACAAACCTCCCCCAAACTTGTGTTTAACAGTGTCCTCACTGTTGCCAACAGCTATTTCTACAAAACCTGTAAGTCTGAGAGGGATTATTAGTGGGGGAAAAATATATAAGTGAAGAACTTCCCCCAAACTTATTCTTTTCACTCACCTTCTATCAAAAGATGATGCAATGATATACAGGATATGAAGGTGAGACGGAGGAATTTTAATCCAAATAAACTGGCTCTTGTAAGAACAAGAGCACCTCCGTGGGGTCAGTGGAAAAATACGGCTTTAGTCTATGTCCATTCACTTTGAAAAATGTGCCATTTTTATCATTTTCTACTTCTACTGCCCCGTGCGGGTATACAGACCGCACAACAAAAGGTCCCTTCCATCGAGATCGGAGCTTACCCGCATGAAGGTGTAATCGTGATTCATAAAGAAGGACTTGTTGACCAGGTGAAAATGTTTTCCTCAAAATGTTTTTATCGTGAAAAACCTTAGTCCTATTCTTTGTGATTACAGCGTTATCATAAGCTTCATCGCGGAGTTCGCTTAGCTCGTTAAGTTGCAGCTTCCGAAAGTTGCAAGCAAGGTTTAGATCAAAATTTATTTCTTTAATGGCCCACAATGCTTTATGTTCTATCTCGACGGGTAAATGACATGCTTTCCCAAACACTATCCTATATGGAGACATCCCTAGGTCGGTTTTATATGCAGTTTGGAATGCCCAAAGAGCATCCGTCAGTTTGGTTGACCAGTCTTTTCTATTTTTAGCAACAGTTTTCTCCAGGATAAGTTTGATTTGTCTGTTTGAGACTTCAGCCTGCCAGCTTATTTGGGGGTGATAGGGTGTAGAAAGTCGGTGGTTGATTGAGTATTTCCGCATCAGAGTCTCGAAAGATCTGTTGCAGAAATGTGTCCCATTATCGCTAATAATAGCTCGTAGTTGTCCAAATCGCGAGAAGATATTCTCTTTCAAGAACTTAATGACAACTTTCTTGTCATTAGTGCGACATGGAATTGCTTCTACCCATTTTGAGACATAATCAACCGCCAGCAGTATGTACAGATTCCTAAAGCAGTTGGGAAAAGGACCTATAAAATCTATACCCCAAACATCGAATATTTCAACAACCAAGATGGGTTGCTGAGGCATTTCATTCCTCTGGGAGATTCTACCCGTATACTGACATTGTGTACAGGTTTTGCAATGGTCAAATGCGTCCTTGAATATGGTCGGCCAATAAAATCCACATTGCAAAACATTCTCCGCTGTCTTTCTAGGACCGAAGTGACCCCCTCAGGCCTGATCATGACAAAAAGAAAGAACACTCTTGAACTATTCATTCGGGAAACACCGGCGAATGATCTGATCAGGACAATATTTAAACAAATAGGGCTCATCCCAGTAAAAGTGTTTTACTTGGGATAGAAAGCGGTATTTGTCCTGTTTCGACCAATCGCTGGGTATTAGTCTCGTGGCATGATAGATCACAATATCCCTGAACCATGGTTCATTAGATACGCTCAAGAGTTGCTCGTCAGGAAACGAGTCATTGATCGGCAGGGTCACAGGGGAAGAAATGATGCGTGAAAGATGGTCAGCTACTACGTTTTCATATCCTTTCTTATCTTTGATTTGTAACAGTAGGATCCAACGTATTAGTCGACCTTTTGCATCTTTCTTCGCCAGAAGATGTTTTAAAGTGGAATGGTCAGTATACACAACTATGGGTGAGCCAATTAAGTAAGGCCTGAATTTTTCTAATGCAAATACAACCGCTAAAAGTTCTTTTTCTGTGGTTGTATAATTGATTTGCGCATCATTCAGGGTCTTACTTACATAGTAAATCACGTGTGGCATCTTTTCGATGTGCTGTCCGAAGACTGCACCTACTTCAAAATCAGATGCGTCACACATCAGCTCAAAGGGGTAGTCCCAGTTTGGTGATGATAAAATGGGGGCTGAAGTGAGTGAGTGTTTAAGTGAGTCGAAAGCTGTCTCGCAGTCTGAGTCGAAAGCTGTCTCGCAGTCCGAGTCAAAATGGAAGGTTGTATCCTTGGCCAGGAGAAGAGTTAAAGGACTCGCAATTTTGCTAAAGTCCTTAATGAATCTCCTATAAAAGCCCGCATGGCCACGGAAAGAACGAATATCTTTGACGCTTTTGGGATGAGTGAGGTTTTGAATGACATCTACCTTAGCTCTGTCAACCTCAATGCCTTTATGTGAAATGACATGTCCAAGAACAATTCTTTCTTGGACCATAAAATGGCATTTTTCCCAGTTCAAAGTCAAGTTCTTCTCTTTGCAACGAGTAAGAACAGCGTCAAGATTCGCTAGGCAATCAGAAAAAGAGTCTCCAAAAATCGAGAAGTCGTCCATAAAGATCTCCAGAAAATTCTCTACCATATCAGAGAATATCCCCGTCATACACCGCTGAAAGGTAGCGGGAGCATTGCATAACCCAAAGGGCATGCGACTGTAAGCAAAGGTACCAAAAGGACAAGTAAAAGTGGTTTTATCTTGATCCTTTTTGGCGATGTGGACCTGATTATAGCCTGAGTATCCGTCCATAAAACAATAATACTCTCGTCCCGCTAAGCATTCCAGCATCTGATCAATGAATGGTAGAGGAAAGTGGTCTTTCCTCGTGGCTGTAAGTCCATATTGCGACCCCCGGTGCTTACGGGGAGGCGGAAACGGTATAAAAGACGAATTTTTATCGTAAGAGGCAACATGGACTAAACATGGTCGGGATCGTTGTCTAAACTAAACTAGCAAATACACTAAAAGGAGTTAGCTACTATGAAGATGGTTATACCTAAACTTGAACTCCTTCTTCTTCAAACCTTGTAGAGGTTGATGGTTCTCTTTACGTCGCCTTCTCCCGTCGAAGATGGATCCACCTCGAAGGTTCGACTTTGGGCTCTTCCTCGATCTTTGAGTGAACTAGGGTTTCCGGTTTGCTAAACCTTCATCCTAGAATGAGTAGAGATAGATTAGGGTTTGCTTTTCTTTCTAAAGAGAACGATTCTCAACACATGAGAAGGTTTCTCTTTTCAAGAGGAAGAAGAAGATGAAAATGAGGAGAGAGAGAGGTTATGATAGAATGAGCTCAATTATTTCTTTCTTGCAACCATATTGCAAAAAGAAAATGAATTATCTAAATGATAATAATTGAAATAAGAATAGTTGATGGTAATTTTTGAATGACCACAACCATGCTTCATTTAATAAAAAGTAAGCATGAATCAAGGAAGACTTTCAAGGCATGAAAGTGGTCAATGGTCAACAAGTCAACCAAGGTCAACAAGTCAACAAAAACAACCATAACATAATTCTCATTTAATTATTATTATTAATAGATAATATATAAATCCATTAGGGTTTGGAAAATGATAACTGTCAACTGTGCATACGCACCCGATCCGAAACCCTAATGAAAAACCTCATTCTCCGCCTCAAGCAACTGTGCATACACACCTGCATTCTCGTTCCGAGGAACAAGAATACCAAGATATAAAAGCAACCCCAAAACATATACCAGTATCTGGCTCAAACCAGAGCCTGCCAGTATAATCCGTCCGGACTCCAAACGTGCACAAGTGCGCGGATGAGAACGAACCCTGTCGCAAAACCATGCGACCTCTACTCTGTTTTGCCCAGAGGCGAATACCCTCTGTGTGGGACTCTAAAGACTCGACACTACGCTGGCAGTGGGTTTAACCACAGACCGCAAGCGGCACTAGCTGTGCGTAACGGTCCCCAGGTAGATGCCGACAAGAAGGCTGACGAGGTGAAACCCCATCGGAACTCCTACTGAGTCTGAATGTGACATTCTCCGTACAGTCCGGTCTGTTCGTCTGATACATCGCATGGCGGGCCTAGGGGGCGGTAAACGTCAGTCCCCCAATAGCGGTATAAGTCGTGCCGGAGCGAAGCCCAAAACACCCTGAGATAACACTGGAAACCTACCAGTATATCTCGTTTGCCCTGGCCAGGGACTACTCGTGTAATGGCTCTCCTAGACACAGCGCGATGTCAACCCCCAATACCGGGAGAGACGAATCCTGTCTAACCGTCACTGCCTCCAAGTGCTTCGGGACTGCACCCAACCACCACCTGTTTGCACGACTCCTTTGAGCCGTGGTAGGGTAGTGATCAAAGTGCAGTGGGAACACACTCGAGGCGAAGTGCCAGTGTCAAGTCAGCGGACTAAGCTGTACTCATGTCACCTGGGAACTGACGACTGACGATAGGTATAATACCAACCTGTCAGTTCCCGACGAGTCCTGTCCAGTGTACTCGTAACCCAACGAGCACCCGTATACTATCTCCAGTACGACGTACTGATGGCTGTGGGACAGACCATCTCCCACACTGGGATGAGAAGCGCATACGCTAGTCTACTCCGGAGTATCGATGCCCTGTCTCGATAGTCCTGCGACTAGGGACCTGTATAAGGATGTGCTTATAGATTACCCAGCCCCCACTAGTGTGACTGCCATCACAACGCTGGTAATCAAGCAAAGATCCTAAGGGCTCCACTAATGCGTATAAGTGATATAGTAAAATAAACACAAGTACACATTGAAGTAGAGACAAACCAAGTAGCATACTACTATTTTGAGCAAGACTGTATATACAAGGTGAATATCCCAAGCATCCATTAAGTAATATACAAACTAGTATGATACAGTAATGGCCTCTAGGGCATATACACTAACAATCTCCCACTTGCACTAAGGCCATGTACTGGCGTATCGAAGACCTATCATCTCGATCAGCCGCTCGAACTGAGTCTGGGGCAGGGCCTTGGTGAATGGATCTGCAGTGTTGTCTTCTGAAGCAACTCTCCGAACCTCGATCTCCTTGCGATCCACGATCTCCCTGATCAGGTGATACCGCCTCAAGATGTGCCTGGATCTCTGATGGGACCTGGGTTCCTTCGCTAAAGCTATAGCCCCATTGTTGTCGCAATACAGAGGTATTGGATCAACAATGGACGGAACTACCTGAAGTTCTTTCAAGAACTTCCTTATCCAGACAGCTTCTTTTGCGGCATCAGATGCAGCGATGTATTCCGCTTCCATCGTCGAGTCTGCAACGGTTTCCTGTTTGGAACTCTTCCAACACACCGCCCCTCCATTGAGGGTAAAGACAAAGCCCGACATGGACTTGGAATCATCCTTGTCACTCTGGAAGCTGGAGTCAGCAAAGGCCTCGATCTGGAGGTCTTTTCCGCCATACACCAAGAACATCTCCTTAGTTCTTCTCAGGTACTTGAGAATGTTCTTTACCGCTATCCAGTGTTTCTCCCCAGGGTTTGACTGATACCGGCTTACCACACTCAGTGCATAAGCTACATCCGGTCTGGTACATAACATCGCATACATTATAGAGCCTACCGCAGAAGCGTAGGGTATAATAGACATGCGATCCCTCTCCAAATCAGTCTTGGGAGACATCTCTTTAGAGAGGGTGATCCCGTGACAAGCCGGTAGGTTACCGCGCTTGGAATCTTCCATACTGAATCTCTTCACTATGGTGTCAATGTACGTGGACTGAGAAAGTCCCAATATCCTCTTGGATCTATCACGATGGATCCGGATCCCCAGGATGTATGAGGCATCACCCAGGTCTTTCATGGAGAACCTTTGTGACAAGAACCCCTTGACAGATTGTAGCATAGGAATGTCATTTCCTATTAAGAGAATGTCATCCACGTATAAAACGAGGAATACTACAGTTCTCGCTACAAATCTACTATAGATGCATGGTTCATCTGGATTTTTGATAAAGCCAAATTCTTTGACCGTCTCATCAAAACAGATGTTCCAACTCCGCGATGCCTGCTTTAGTCCATAGAGGACTTAAGCAACTTGCACACCTTTCCGCTGCTCCCACTCTGAATGAAGCCCTCTGGCTGGTCCATATAGACACACTCCTCTAAATTTCCATTTAGAAAAGCGGTTTTTACGTCCATTTGCCAGATCTCATAATCGTGGAAGGCAGCGATGGCAAGAAGGATCCGAATGGATTTCAGCATGGCTACTGGAGAAAAGGTTTCGTCATAGTCCAAGCCAGGTCTTTGACGGAAACCCTTTGCTACCAGCCTAGCTTTATAGGTCTCAACCTGTCCATCTACACCAATCTTCCTTTTGAAGATCCACTTGCATCCTACGGGTTTTACCCCGTTTGGAGCAATGTCCAACGTCCATACCTTGTTGGTGTACATGGACTCCATCTCGGTCCGCATTGCATCCAGCCATTTCACTGAGTCAATGCTCTGAACGGCCTGCTGGAAGCTAGTAGGTTCATCATAATCTATGATGCAATCTTCTCTATCCCCGTCTATGAGAAAACCGCAGTATCTCTCGGGCGGATGAGACTGCCTACTACTCCTGCGGAGCGGCGTAGGAATGTCCTGTTCTTTCGAACCCTCTGGTTCCTCTAAGCTTTCAGTAATGTTTTGTGGTTCTGGAATTTCTTCCAGTTCTACTGCGCTCCCACTTATCTGGTTTTCCAAAAACTCAGTTTCCAAGAAGTAGGCATGACGAGAAACAAGGACTTTTTGTTCCTCTTCGTAGTAGAAAAGATACCCCTTGGAGTTCTTCGGGTATCCCACAAACTTGCACTGTACTGAGCGTGCCTCGAGCTTGTCCGCATGCTGCTTTTTTACAAAAGCCGGACATCCCCATGTCTTAAAGGATTTAAGACAGGGTTTCTTCCCACTCCACATCTGATATGGTGTGGTAGGCACCGTCTTAGTAGGAACTTGGTTCAAGAGATGTGCAGCTGTTTCCAGTGCATAACCCCAGAAAGATCGCGGTAACTCAGCCTTACTCATCATGGAACGAACCATATCCAATAGGGTTCGATTCCTCCTTTCCGATACACCGTTATGTTGCGGAGTGTATGGCGGAGTACGCTGAGAGAGAATTCCATTCTCTTTTAAATAGTCCAGGAACTCGGCACTCAAGTATTCTCCACCTCGATCCGATCTTAGAATCTTAATACTTTTGCCTGTTTGTTTTTCAACTTCATTCTTGTAATCCTGAAATTTCTCAAAGGCCTCGGATTTGTGCTTCATTAAGAAGACATGTCCATACCTAGAGAAATCGTCTGTGAAAGTAATGAAGTATGAATAACCGCTTCGCGCATGTGTAGACATTAGACCACACACGTCACTGTGTATGAGTCCCAAGAGCTCGCTCGCTCTTTCTCCGTGTCCAGTGAACGGAGTCTTTGTCATCTTTCCCATGAGACAAGATTCACAAGTGGCATAAGACTGATACTCGAACGGATCCAAGTATCCTTCTTTATGTAACTTAGTCAACCGTGTCTCATTGATGTGACCCAGTCTACAATGCCATAAGAAAGCTCGATTAATATCTGGAGACTTTCTTTTGTGTGTATTCTGGACATTAAAAATCTGTGGTTGGTTTAACACGTATATACCATTACTCAATGTACCTGACCCAATCAGAACTTGATTAAGGCGAATGTTTACAACATTACTTACAAACGCAAATTCATAACCTTCTTTAGAAACTAAAGATACAGAAATGATATTACAAGTTGCGTTGGGTACAAAAAAGCAATTACGCAAAACCAAAACATGTCCATCTGACATTCCCAGGTGATAGTCCCCCACGGCTTTAGCATCCATGCTAGCTCCGTTTGCAACTCTGAGGGTCATGTCACCTGCTTTCAAAACACTACGGTTTCTCAACGCCTGCAAAGAATTACAGATATGAGATCCTGATCCGGTATCCAATACCCAGGAAGTAGAGTTTATAGAAAGACAGTTTTCAATAACATACACACCTGAAGCTGAAGCTGCAACCTGCTTCAATTCCTGTGTTCTGGCCTTCCAGGCCCTGCAATCATTCTTCCAGTGTCCTTTCTTATGACAAAAGAAGCATTCTTCCTTATCCACAAGCTTCCCAGCTATCTTTGTTGCTTTTCCTTTTCCCTTCGTATCCACTTTACTAACACCGCCCCTTGGTTTGGCGGGGGCTTTCTTCTTCTTTCCCTTGGCTTTCGCCTTGGACCTAGAAGAAGATGATCCTCCTACAAACAAAGTGGATGTTTCCCTACCTTTCTGTAGGGTGCCCTCTGCGCTCCTCAGCAGGTTGAGGAGCTCTGAAAGTTCAACCTCCTTTTCTTGTAGGTTGAAATTCATTATAAACTGGGCGTAATTGGAAGAAAGGGACTGGAGAACTATATCCGTATATAGCTCACTCTCCAATGTGATCCCTAGGTCAGCGAGCTCCTCAATGTAGCCGATCATCTTTAGCACGTGCTCGGCTACTGATGATCCGACGGCCATTTTTGTCGAAAACAACTTTTTCGACGCTTCGTATCTTGCGATACGTGATTGCTCTCCATACAGTTCTTTTGTATGAAGCAATATGGACTCCATGTCCATATTCTCATGCCTCCTCTGATGTTCGTTGTCCATCGAGGCAAGCAGGAGGCACTTGGCCTTCGCGCTATCAATCTCCCAAGTCTTGCGGATTTCCTTATCCGCGACGCTGGAAGTTGGACTAGGGACAGGGGGAGCTTTGGTGGTAAGAAGATACCCCAGCTTGTCATAAGTGATTGCTATCTTGACATTCCTGAGCCAATCTTTGTAGTTTGGCCCTGTCAGCTTATTTTTATCTAGGAGTAACTTAAGTCCAGTCATGTTGATTGGTCGCTGCAATTAGGAGAGAGAAGAAGAAACACTCAGCATGATGCTCTTGCAAGTTTAGAGTGGTTTTTAATTTGTCTAAACAGGATGGCTCCCACTGTTTCTCGAATCCCTCCTCAAACCATAAAGGAAGAATTAGTCAGGATCAATCCCACCGTACAATACTTGCTTAACCGTTCAGCCAGGCTGGTGTCGGTACTTCGAGGGAGGTTTTCCAACGCTTTCGCGGAGTTCCTTAATTAAAGAACCTCTTTTCCCTGGGGGCGTAGCCCCGCTAACACCTTTCTAGGCACCTACTAGGTTTATAGCATTGATCGTTAAGTGAGAAATTTCCCGAGGAGTAGCATATACTCACAGTAGGATCGGGATCCAAATATCATCGTGTGACGAAACTGAAGGAATCCTACCAGAATCACCACACTCCAAATGGTATGCAAATCTAGCAAGTTTCAGTTCTTATGAAACTCCCGATGTGGATTTTTGCCCCATGCTCTTATGACCTTGACTAAGGCCAACAAATCATAAGTCACATGTCAAGTTCTACCCGTCGTTATCCAGGTTAATTTGAATCCACCCGTATCTACCCTTGACTATGGCCAACAAGGCAATACGACTGTCCCAAACCAACGCATTCTATCTATGCAACATATGAATACCCACCAGCTACCAAACACTGTGCCTTGACTAAGGCCAACAAACACAGCTTGAATACCGTTGAATATTCATATGAAACGACGGAGGGCTACGAATGGTTTTGGCAAAACCGTGAACGTAGTGAACTTGATTTGGTCGATGGAACGAGATAGCTTTTAAATGGAGTGGCTCAAGCTCCGCATTTTAAAAGTTAGTTTTGAAAAGAACCGAGTGGTTTTTCGAAAGTGTTCCAACGACTTTAACTTGGTTTATTATCTTGCATTAGTTCTTTTAATGCGTGATATTCTTGCATTAGTACTTTTAATGCGTCCCATCATTTAATCCTACCATTGCAGAAAACAACCAAAATATGACGTACGCTTATGCCATTCGCATTCGCCACTGGGCCCCGTCATCACTCGTTAGGTTACTTAACTAACGACAGAGCGGGGGCTGGGCTAGCGCGGCTGTAAAACATAAGCAACGCCTAAATAGAAAGCAATGATAGACATTACAGATCACAGATGAATACATTGGATATACTAGCAATCCGCAATCCTTTCGAGCCTGAAACGAAAAGCGGATAACACGGTCGCGGTGAATAGCCAATACCCCACCCAAGACCCCTACGGGTGCGGCAAACTACCCGCCAAGTACTCGGTAGTTTGTGCACCCCCTCCATGGGTCTATCCTAGGAGCAAAAACAGTAAAAAGAATTATACAATGACGGCTACAACCCCGACCCGGTTGTGCGGCCAAACAAATAATAATTATTACATCAATTTACATTTACAATGAATGAAAGAAAAACAAAAGCTCATCTCACATCCAACCCCGGCTATTCACCCGCGACAGTCCAACACATTCATATACACATTCCAGCACATTACAGATCATGTATAACCCCGACTAATCGACTTATAGCGATTAGCCGACGTTCAATACATGCAAACATCACAGATCTAACCAATATAGCCAAAGTGTAGTGAAGTTCGGAAAAATACGGAATTATAGGACCCCAAAAGGAAATTTCTTTTCTGGAAAATCTGGGCACATATAATATATCTCAAAAATCCCAAAACCAAAACCTACAGACACTGCACGAAAAACGACGCGCAGAAGACGACAAAGCGCGGCGGTTCCGCGGCACGAGCCTACCTCGTGCCGCGGATGCGCGGCGCTTTGAGCTCAACACTGGATCGTTTTTCATGGGTGTTTTTAGAAAACCCTGAGATGATTTTACAAATATAAATTTTTTCATTTTGAGCCAAAAAAATTTCAACAGAAGCTCAGGTTTTGAAAAATACGGTTTTTGGGTTTTTTTACGGTTCCGAACTTCGTTACACTTCACTACCAAGCTAGTTTAAGTTTAGATAGGCTCTGATACCACTGTAAGTCCATATTGCGACCCCCGGTGCTTACGGGGAGGCGGAAACGGTATAAAAGACGAATTTTTATCGCAAGAGGCAACATGGACTAAACATGGTCGGGATCGTTGTCTAAACTAAACTAGCAAATACACTAAAAGGAGTTAGCTACTATGAAGATGGTTATACCTAAACTTGAACTCCTTCTTCTTCAAACCTTGTAGAGGTTGATGGTTCTCTTTACGTCGCCTTCTCCCGTCGAAGATGGATCCACCTCGAAGGTTCGACTTTGGGCTCTTCCTCGATCTTTGAGTGAACTAGGGTTTCCGGTTTGCTAAACCTTCATCCTAGAATGAGTAGAGATAGATTAGGGTTTGCTTTTCTTTCTAAAGAGAATGATTCTCAACACATGAGAAGGTTTCTCTTTTCAAGAGGAAGAAGAAGATGAAAATGAGGAGAGAGAGAGGTTATGATAGAATGAGCTCAATTATTTCTTTCTTGCAACCATATTGCAAAAAGAAAATGAATTATCTAAATGATAATAATTGAAATAAGAATAGTTGATGGTAATTTTTGAATGACCACAACCATGCTTCATTTAATAAAAAGTAAGCATGAATCAAGGAAGACTTTCAAGGCATGAAAGTGGTCAATGGTCAACAAGTCAACCAAGGTCAACAAGTCAACAAAAACAACCATAACATAATTCTCATTTAATTATTATTATTAATAGATAATATATAAATCCATTAGGGTTTGGAAAATGATAACTGTCAACTGTGCATACGCACCCGATCCGAAACCCTAATGAAAAACCTCATTCTCCGCCTCAAGCAACTGTGCATACACACCTGCATTCTCGTTCCGAGGAACAAGAATACCAAGATATAAAAGCAACCCCAAAACATATACCAGTATCTGGCTCAAACCAGAGCCTGCCAGTATAATCCGTCCGGACTCCAAACGTGCACAAGTGCGCGGATGAGAACGAACCTGTCGCAAAACCATGCGACCTCTACTCTGTTTTGCCCAGAGGCGAATACCCTCTGTGTGGGACTCTAAAGACTCGACACTACGCTGGCAGTGGGTTTAACCACAGACCGCAAGCGGCACTAGCTGTGCGTAACGGTCCCCAGGTAGATGCCGACAAGAAGGCTGACGAGGTGAAACCCCATCGGAACTCCTACTGAGTCTGAATGTGACATTCTCCGTACAGTCCGGTCTGTTCGTCTGATACATCGCATGGCGGGCCTAGGGGGCGGTAAACGTCAGTCCCCCAATAGCGGTACAAGTCGTGCCGGAGCGAAGCCCAAAACACCCTGAGATAACACTGGAAACCTACCAGTATATCTCGTTTGCCCTGGCCAGGGACTACTCGTGTAATGTCTCTCCTAGACACAGCGCGATGTCAACCCCCAATACCGGGAGAGACGAATCCTGTCTAACCGTCACTGCCTCCAAGTGCTTCGGGACTGCACCCAACCACCACCTGTTTGCACGACTCCTTTGAGCCGTGGTAGGGTAGTGATCAAAGTGCAGTGGGAACACACTCGAGGCGAAGTGCCAGTATCAAGTCAGCGGACTAAGCTGTACTCATGTCACCTGGGAACTGACGACTGACGATAGGTATAATACCAACCTGTCAGTTCCCGACGAGTCCTGTCCAGTGTACTCGTAACCCAACGAGCACCCGTATACTATCTCCAGTACGACGTACTGATGGCTGTGGGACAGACCATCTCCCATACTGGGATGAGAAGCGCATACGCTAGTCTACTCCGGAGTATCGATGCCCTGTCTCGATAGTCCTGCGACTAGGGACCTGTATAAGGATGTGCTTATAGATTACCCAGCCCCCACTAGTGTGACTGCCATCACAACGCTGGTAATCAAGCAAAGATCCTAAGGGCTCCACTAATGCGTATAAGTGATATAGTAAAATAAACACAAGTACACATTGAAGTAGAGACAAACCAAGTAGCATACTACTATTTTGAGCAAGACTGTATATACAAGGTGAATATCCCAAGCATCCATTAAGTAATATACAAACTAGTATGATACAGTAATGGCCTCTAGGGCATATACACTAACAGTGGCAGCGTTGAGTTTTCTATAATCGATACATACACGCCACCCAGTTTGGGTGCATGTTTGAATCAACTCATTCGCCTCATTGGTTATAACAGTGATGCCGGATTTCTTAGGAACGACATGTATAGGACTCACCCATTGGCTATCGGAGATGGGGTACATAATACCATTATCTAAACATTTGACGATCTCTTTCATGACCGCTTCCTTCATGACGGGATTCAACCGTCTCTGTGGTTCTCGGGTTGGTCTGGCATCATCCATCACATGTATATGATGTTCAACTATCAAGGGGCTAATCCCTTTGATGTCCGCCATACTCCAACCAAACGCCTCTTTGTTAGATCTCAATACCGATAAAAGTGCATTCTCTAGCTCTAATGCTAGAGAAGCTGATATTATAACCGTTAAAGACTCCTTCTCACCTAAATAAGCATATTTCAGATGAGACGGTAAAATTTTGAGATCTAAATCAGGCGGAGAAATGATAGAAGGAGGTATCATTGAGTGATTTTTGGATTAACAAAGAAGCTCAGAGCCTGTGAAAGATACAGACTCGGGTGGAGAAAAGTCAGAAGTGCATGACTCAAGTGTAGGTAAAGTGTCCTCACTAAGATCTTGTGTAAAGTCAAACAGAGATGTGGTAATGTCATCGAGATCAGTAAAGCAAAGTTCCTCAGCTCCACAACTATCGGGAGCGATCTCATGGACAGAGCACACATCTAAAATATGAGCAGAGGGTTCTGATGGCTGACTTCCAACTTTGTAGATGTTTAGTTCAATGGTCATATTTCCAAATGATAAGTTCATTGAACCGTTTCTACAGTTTATAACAGCGTTGGAAGTGGCAAGGAAAGGACTACCTAGAATCACCGGAATTTGGCCCCGGGGGTTTGCTACAGGATGTGTGTCGAGTACAATGAAGTCTACAGGGAAAACAAATTCCCCGACCTTTATCAACACATCCTCTAATTCACCCCTTGGTTTGGTGATTGAGCGGTCTGCCATCTGGAGAGTGCAGTGAGCAGGTTTCAGCTCTCCAATCCCTAGTTGCTCATAGACAGAATAAGGGAGTAGGTTAACACTTGCGCCAAGGTCTAAAAGAGCACGATTTATGTTTTTACCCCCAATAGAAATCGATATTGTAGGACATCCTGGGTCCTTTCGTTTCTTTGGTAGCTGGGGAATAAAAGCAGTGCTGATATTATTAGACATAAAGATCTTCTTCGGCACTTGAGTCTTTCTCTTCCTAGTGCATAAGTCCTTAAGAATTTTCGCATAAGCGAGGACTTGTTGAATAACATCTAGGAGAGGGATATTGATGTTAACCTGTTTGAACATTTCTAAAATTTTCTCCATATGAGGACTCGTTCTATTACCCCTTAACCGGTTCGGGTAAGGAGCTTTCGCAATAAGCACAGGGTCCATCATAGGAGAAGGAAGAGGGGGTAGACAAGGTCCCAAAAGTGGTGTGGGGACCGTCTGTGGAGAACTATAAGGGTTGGGAGAAGGTGTCGAGCCTAATGGGAAATGGAGAATAGGCTCTCGAGAAGGTGGTATGGTAGAAGAAGAAGGATCAGAAGGAGAAGTGTGTGTGTGTGGAAAGGTCTCAGCCGGGGTGTTGATATGATTTTCAGTATCATCAATACCTTCCCCGACATAGTTGTTCAGCACTTTTCCCAATCTCAACGTTGTGATGGCATTTACATTGTAATGCCCAGGATTCTGTAGGGGTTGAGAGGGAAGTTTCCCTTTTTCTCTCGCACTCATTTCGGCTTTTAGGCGTGCGATTTCAGCTTCCATCGATCTGATACTCTCAGCTTGGGACGCTGAGTTTTTCTTTATCTCACTGACGGAAGATCTAACCTCAGTCAAAACCTTTATGAAATTTGATAAAAGTGATTTCATGGTTTGAGTGAATTGAGAGAATTCGTCAGAACAGGACGACTGCATAGGATTAGACTATTGTTGCCCTGGTTTTGGATATTTTATGACTGGTAGGGGTGCTGAGTGAGTTGAAAGGGTTGCTGTTGTGGTGGAGGAAGAGCCCTTTGAAATTGATTCGTGTTTGGAACCGTGTTTTGAGATTGGTTTTGGTTCCAAGCGAAATTCGGGTGATTCCTCCAACCCTTATTGTACGTGGAAGAATATGGATCGTTTCGAGGTCGTTGAAATGCGGCATTAGAATGCTCGTGACCTTGAAACGCAGAGTTTAATGGACATTCTTCCGTTAAATGAGACGGATCAGAACAGCACCCACAAACAGTTTTGGGGAGCGACATTGGGTTTAGGGAGGCTACAGAAAATTTGTGTTCCATAGCATCGAGCTTCTTTTGCATTGCTGCCATCTCAGCTCGAACACCTATGGACACATCTATTTGGTGTACGCCACCCCTATTCAATGGTTGGGTTCCACTCTCCCACTGTAGTGATTTTTCAGCGAACTCTTCTAAGTACTTCCAAGCTTCCCCATCATCCTTGGTCATAAAGTACCTTGACACATGTTTTCAAGGCTCTATTTAGTGCTTGGGTTAATGCCCTCATAAATGATTCGGCAAAGCTCCCATCTCGGGATGCCGTGATGAGGACACTGAACCAAAAGATCCTTGAAACGTTCAAAGCATTTTGAAAATGGTTCGGTAGGGAGCTGGGCAAATTGATTCAGTTCGCTACGGATTCGAGCCGTCTTTTGTATTGGGTAAAATTTCTTAAGGAATGCAGCGACGAATTCTTCCCAATTCGTAATAGAGTGTGCGGTAGTGTTATATAGCCACTTCTCGGCTATATCGCACAATGTAAATGGAAGAAGTCGTAGACGCATTGCATCCACTGAAAGTTGTGACGTACCCATCATTGCGCATACGTTTTCAAATTTGGTAAAGAAAACGTAAGCGTCCTCAGTCTCGAGTCCGTGGAATTTGGGTAAAAGATTGATATACTGGGGCTTAATCTCAAAGTTATCCCCATTGGCTGGTGGTGTGGATAAGCAGGTCGAAAGAGGACCTCAAATAGGGTAGCACCTCTCCTGGAGAGAGATGCGGGGTGGATTCTGAGCACCAACGGACGGCGGCAGATTAGGGTTAAAGAAGTTTGATGGATTCGGATCCATCGGTGTAGGTGTGGTAGTGGGTAAAGGAAAGGTAAATGGAGAAATATCGACTTCGGAATCGATAAAAGGTACGCCGACTAAACGGGCACTAGAATCCCGTGTTCAGCCTATCTTGTACTAAAAAGGGTTAGTACAAGTGGCAGCGTTGGCTTATAATTAGGGGTAAATGAATGAATGCGGTGTTTGCTTTTGAAAAAGGGACGGATTTTTGAAAAAATGATGCGACACAACAAATGCAGCACACAAACCCTAAAATCTAGTGGTCACCTAGGTCCGGCTCTAGACCGCTCCTAACTGCCAAAAGACAAGTCGCAGGATAGAATCCTCCACTGCCTCTTTGTTCCCCTGTGGCCAGGTAAGTGCCAGGTAAGTGCCAGGTAAGTGGGAAGGTACTCCACTACGTAAGTAGTGGGCCTAATTAATAACCACAAGCCTTTGACACACTTTCCTAGGCACCACAAGAAAACGCGGATAAGCAATGAATTACCCACGGCCTTCTTCTGTCCTAATTGAGCGCGACAGTCCTTAGAGTCATCTCTAGATTTCTTTTAGTTAATGTGGGTCAATGCGGATGCATGTTTTTTGGTTTTCGGGGCCTAGGAAGGGTAATGAAATCCCCACCTAATTTGGATTTGGCCGTGCCCCTTAATATCCGTATTTAGAATGCAAACAACCAAGAAACAAAATAACGCACAAATTTAATTTTGCAATTTGTGAGCTGCTATTCTTTGCAAAGAATCCTGCAGAAAATTGTCAGTTGGAGCTAAAAAGAGGAGAGAGGAGAAGTCAAGAAATCACCTGAAGCAAAAAAATTTCAGAGATCCCCCAATAAAGCCGCGGTTCCGCCGCCGATCCTCCCTTATGCCGCGCTTCTGCGGTCTCTTGATGAGATCACCCCACCAAAATTCTTCAGAGAGTCTCTGTAGACTCCCTCAGCTCTCTGGTATTTTCCAAAAATTTTTCCAAATTCCCAGCAAGCTCCAGATCTCCTTGCAATGAAACACAACAAATTGTTTAGGGTTTGCATGAATTTTGATCTCAAAAATCACAATGAAATAAATCTTTCAATTCAAACTTTGATATAAAACGAATTAGCGCGCGATCCCCGGCAACAGCGCCATTTTGATTGAATTTATTTTCCGATGTGTAGAAGTAAAAAGTATCGATTCAAATAGTCCCCGATTTCGGCGCTATTTGATTGATCGTAAAATGCGAGACTGAGTAAGTAAATCAAATCGATAAGAGTCTCTTTGTTTCAGTAATTAGAAAATTGAATAAAGTTCACAATCAAAAAATTATATTTGACCGCAATCAACTACGGTGTCAGTTGTAGATCGTAAGCGAGTGCGGATCGTCCACAGGGATTGTGCGATTCGTTTTTATATTTGATTTGCTTGAATCGAAAAGTTAATCGAAAAGAAAAGAAAACATGATTCAAGAATTTATCAATTGATTCAGGTGTCACGAGTTTAATCAAGAATCAAGAAACTGATAAACAATCAAGAATTGAGTTTCGATGATATTTTTCCAACCAAAATGTCAAGAATCTAAATGAGGCTCGTAGGAATCGATCGGATCTATAGACGTGATGTAATCTCAAGATTTCGTGTTCTTGTCCTTCGAAAGATTGATACTAGATCGATGATGGTCGACGAGAGTTGGGGCTTTCTTGATGAAACTAGGGTTTCATCGTTTAACCCTTGTTCTTTAGTTGATATCATTCACACTCTAGCCTCTAGCTATTTCAAGAAACGATCGTAACTCCCCAATCTCGAGCGATATCAATCAAGAAAGCATCGCAACGAATTGGGTCGTCGATTCTTGATCTTGCCAGGGTTTACAAAACTCGTAGGATTCAAGAATCGATTTAAGATATATTACATCATCATTCTATTGATCGTCTCGACTCCTCGACGAGCGGAGTATTACTCAAACATCACAACAAGAATTACAACTAGAAATTTAGATTGAATCATGATGCAAGAATTTAAAGAAAACAAGATAAAAGAATATCACCTTTTATTTATATCAACAATTTGATTACAGTCGCTCAAGAACTATAAGAGGAAGAATTAAATTGTCAACTTGGCTTCGCTCGGCTCCGTGAGTCGCGGATCGGCTTGGACCACTTGCTCTGTTGAAGACTGGCTCGGCTCCTAAAAGGTTGCAAGGCTTCTTGCTTGAATGGGTACTCGGGATCTTGGCTTTTGATTGGAATTAGGGTTAGGGTTTCACACAAATCCTCTCACTAGACTTGTGGAAGAAGAAGATGAAGAAAGAGATAGAATGGCTCTCAAATGAACTAATGGATTGATTTTTCCAAGCTCATCAATTATCTATTTTACAAGTGAGCCTAGGGTCTTATTTATAGAGCACCCAAACCCTAAGCCTTTGAGTTCCCTCCAAAAGTTTGTTGAAAGACTTCTAGAAAGAGTTTGTTAGGCTTAGCTTAGGGTTTAAGCTAAGGTTTAGGGAGAAGTTTCTAGAATACAAGGCTAGTTTAGTGTTGGAACAAGGGTTTGCTGATCTGGCAGAAGTCTCTGGAGTCTTCTAGAAATTGTCAAGTCATTTTGAGCTTTATACATAGAGAGAGAAATTTTGCACAAAAATTGAGACGCTAACTCCTTGGACCCACAGCGGATCCGCGGCGCAAGCAGGTTCCTGCCGCGGATCCGCGGCACTTTGTAGGGCTTGGGCCTTGGGCTTCCTGGTATGGTCTTGGAACAACATTTGTAGCTTAATCTGATGTGTTGATTTGTATTTTCCCTTTTGTATTTATTCCAGATCTGAAATCATTGAGTTGGCATAATGTTTGATCGGTTCCATGTAAATTTTTGGCCTTTCTGCTGGATTTTCCTGCACAGATCTCAAAACAAGTTTTGCGCAAATGTAGGGATGATGCGATGCCATGAATTGCGGTCAATTTCCTTTATAGTGTCGGTTTTAGAGTCTAATACATGTAATCTGATATTTTGCGACAGTTTTTCCAATATGTAAAATATGAATGCCGAACACTTCTATATGTATGCAAATGATGAGGAAATTGCCGGCTAAAATATCCAATATTTTCGACTAATCAGGTAGTCTATAAGCACATCCTTAAAGTGGTCCCTAGTTATGGGAGTTTCGAGACTGGGCATCGATACTCCATTAGTAGACTAGTGTATACAGTCGAGACCCCGACGAGGGGCGGAGGCCGGTCTCACAAGGCATTGGTGTCAGTTGGTTCACCTAAGATGTATACAGGTGCTCATTGGGTTATGAGTACACCGGACAGGACTCACCGGGAACATGCTAGTTGGTATTATACCTGACGTCAGATAGCAGTTCCCTGGTGACATGTGTACAGGTTAGTTCATCGACCTGAGATCGTCATTTGTCTCGTGTGAGTTCCCACTGTGCTTTGATTACTACCCTACCACGGCTCAAAGGAGTCGTGCAAACAGGTTTTAGTTGGGTACAGTCCCGAGCCACATGGAGGCAGTGAGCGGATCGGCAGGGGTTTCGTCTTTCTCGGTATTAGGGGTGAGATCGTGCTGTGTCTAGGAGAGCCATTACACAAAGCCCTCGGCCGAGCAGGAGATTTACTGGTAGGTATTCCAGTAGTATCTCAGGGTGTTCTGGGCTACACTCCGACACGACTTGTACCATTTTTGGGGGTCTGACTTTTACTAACCCCGTAGGCCCACCATGCGATGCTCATAGACGAACGGACTAGACTGTATGGATATTGTCACTGACAGGCTCAGTAGGGTGTCAGGATGAGTTCGCTCATCGACCTCCTTTTTGGTCAATACCTGGTAGCCCGTTACGTACAGCTAGTACCTCTGACGTGCTAGTGGTTAAATCCACAGCCAATGTATTGTCGAGTCTTTAGAGTCCCCCACAGACAGTTTCTCAAGTTTCGGGAGAAACGTTGTAGAGGCCGTATGATATATGGCAGGGTTTGATCATATACGTGCGGTTTGCACGGATCATGATCGGACGGATCATATTAATGGGCTTTGGTTTAAGACAGATCCTAGTATTAGATTTGTTGGATTACTTTAGTCTCATAGCATTCGCATTCAGTCGGAATGTGGATACAGGTATGTATATACAGGTGAGGGGTATCCTTGTGATCCGTCACGAGTTTACTTTAGATGTTGCCGTATCTTTTTATTGCTGCAAACATTTGGATTAATGTTTGCAAATGGAAATTTTGAATTAGAGGTCATCATGGAGTGCATTTAATGTGGCATGTGCAGAGTAGTGACTCATGGTCTCTTTTTATGTGCACATGTCACATTTGTGAGTGATTTATATGGTGAAATGAAAGAAAGAGTGAGATGGGGCAGCTATGTAAATGGTTAGCTCTTGGATTATTTTCTTCTAACTCTCATTCTATCTTCTCACATAAGAAAAGAAAAAAGCTCATTTCTTCTTCTTCTTTCTCTAGCTCAAAATCTCCATTATTGGCAACACCTCTAACCTCCATCCAAATCCATGGATGCAAGAGACAAAGTGATCACAAACATTCTCTACAACACCTTGGAAACGTCGGCTAGCACACTTCGTGTCCGAGTTACTTCGGATGAAGCGGGAGCCCGTAAAAAGACTCGTAGATGTGGTGCCCTTTTCGACGAGGAGATCGAGGCCGGAGTTGTCGCGGGGAGCTTGGGATGGTGGCCAAAGACCGAAGAACACGGATCGATCGGTATAGCCTTCTATCCCTTCTCTAGATAGCTAGTTGTAGGTTAATGGTTCGATCCGGATTTTAAGCATACGATAGCGCCGGTTTCATGTTTAGAAAAATTTTCGTTTCCGCATATTGGCCTCGGAAAGACGGTCGGGGCGCTACCGTAGTCTTACACATATAGCTTGGGCTGAAGGCCAAAGTTTCAACCCGGACCAATATCAACCATCACCACCACTGTCCAAAGAAGAGTTTGATAACCGGTTTGTGGAATGTATGATGTCTTAGAAAACAGCCAACCGACCAACCAATATCAATATTCTTCTTATCATAATGTTGACCCTACTCCTACCCAATTTTCGCAACCATTCTGTTCCTATCAATCCGATCCGACTTTTCCACATTCTCTAGACAGTTCTTCTGATCAGTCATTTGGGAGTTTTAAGTATCTGCAGGAATTTCAATCTTATACGGAAACCCCTTATCGACCCAAGTCTAGTCTGGAGCAGACATTAGAAAAATATCTGGAATTGTCGAACCAATTTAGGAAGGAAATGACAGAGTGGGGGCAAGCAAATAATTTCAAACAAGCACAAAATTTTTCAGTATATAATTCGGGCATAAGACAAAATGAGAATTTGGGTAGTGAGACAGAATTATAAACCCTTCCTAATCAAACCTTCCCTTTCCATGCTGAAATCCACAACTCCAGTTTCATAGATTCATCGAGTACACCAAAAGATTCACCAATTGACGATAGAATGTATGAGAAGTTGTGTAATAATACAGTGTTTGATTTACCCGACTGTGAAGGGTCCATTTCAAGTGAAACCATGCCAAATCCTTGTGATCTCTACACCTCCACTCTTGAACCAAAATTGATTGAAAACCATAATTTGAATGAGGTGTTTGAGAATTTTAACTTTCACTGGAATTAGGAGATTGACGTTGGGGAAATATTGATTGATGAACCCGAAATTTTGGATGAGTTTGTTCCACTAATTCATTAAATCCTTTCACTTCCTTGTGGTCATTATCATGAGTCGATAATTTTTCCTGAACCCCAAATGCTTCTCCAAGTTGATAATAATGGTATAACCGAACAGCAGACCGAAATTCAGCCTACAACTTCCACATATGGTTTTGCGATCCTCGACACACCAATTTATTTACCCATTTCACCTTCTACTTTCTCCGGTTCATCTTCTATTCTTCTTATAGTTTCTGTGAGTTTTGATGAATCACAATCCGATAGTTCAAGTTCAATAATACCAGAATGTCTACATGATTTGGATATTTTTGAAAATGAGGTAGATGAGTTTTTTGAGTTCTCTACCTCCATGTATTTTGTCAAATCAAGTATGGTAAAATCTGACACGAAATTTATTGACAGCAAAATGTTTGATCACACCATTGATGAAAGTTTTGAAGAAATTTTTGATGACGAACTTGCATTCCTAAACAACACGGATTTTGTGATTGATCAACCTCAACCTATAGAAGTTGAAACGCCACCACTCCTTCTTCCTAATCATTCATATTCATCCTCATTCTTTCATTTCTCTAATTTAAAACTCAAACACTTTCCAGACCACCACTTATCTCTTCCTCATTTCTTCCTGACTCTATAGAACATGTTCTTCCACCGACCTATACGCTACACTGATAAAATCATTGAATGGTTGGTATTACTTTTTGGTCTTTGTAAAGTCTTATTTTGACCAAATGACTTACCCCCCTCTTAAAATGCTTAATATTGTTTAACTCATGTTTGAGGGGGGTATATTTTTGGCTCTTGGAAGTAAAAGTTGTCCTCAAAATTGTGAGCCAAAAATAAGTTTGGGGGAGAATTTTCACTTTCACTTATTCTTGCCCCCATTAATAATGTCCTCCCAAGCTTATAAGTTTTTTGAGGTTTAGCAAAAGAAAACAGTGAGGACACTGTTGAAAACAAGTTTGGGGGAGGTTTGTGCTTATTTACGCATCACTTTGCATCATACTTTGCATAAGCACAAAACATATAAAAAATATATATTTGTACATAAATAAGATAATAAAAGATTAGATAGTGAAAAATTATATCCAAAAGATTAGAATAATTTAAGAAAACCAAGAAAGTTAGAAGTTTTCTTATACGAAACTAGTAATAAGTAGTTATGAGCCGTTTTCCCAAGGGATAGTAAGATGAAAGATGTCACCAATCTGAGGATAAAAATAAGTCTGAAAAATAGTTCCTATTCTGAAGCCAAACATTTGAATGTTGATACCCTACAATACGCACTTACACACGTCTTGAACCTTGAAATGTTCTTGTCTAGAAGAAAAAGTATGAAGGAAATAATAAATGGAAAATAAAAGATAAAATGGTGAAAAGAAAAATGAACACTCGTTTTGTTATCCCCAAGCCAGCAATAAAAAAATATAGCGAGGGTGATTCATCACCTAGTGCCTTAGACCAACTGGTTTGGGAGTCACAGGTAAGCCTTAGGTCTTGCAAGACGATGAAAATATTGAATACACCTATTAAGCAAGAACATGAGTAATCGGTCGGTTGGTACCTCAAGAAGTATTAACGGTCGCATGAAAAATGTGTGAGCAAAATCCATCTAAATTTTCACAGATTAAAAAGTACTGAGGCAGATGGACAAGAGTATGATAGCTTGAATTAAATTCTCCGAGTGTAAGGACGTTCTTTACACACACGTGGGGGTATATGATCGGTGTTTGGAAGAAATGTAGGAATGAAGAATAAAGACGATGTTTTATTGAGGGATGACGTGATTTCTAACATCTTTTCATGACTATTAAGATAGGGCTCATAGCAACTGAAAAGCTGGTATTAGTTGGAAACTCTGATTTTCAAAGGCTTTCTTTTACAATTCTTATCTTTATATATAACTTTCACAGTCTTCCTTTTATTATGTGATTTTGTGGGTGTAATCTGCTGAAAACCCTCAGGAGACAACACTCCTACTAGGGACACCTAGAGGTTTAAAGGCTTGTTGCACGTGCTCAGTGCAATCGTGTTGCCTACGAAAGTGTACTAGCTAGTTTTTCTTTTTCTTTATTTTCTCCTTCTCTTGAATAAAAGATGTTTGCTCTAGACGACCAAAATTAAGTTCGGGGGAATTTGATCAGTCGAAAATATTACATTCTCAACACGTCAATTTCCCTACTCTTATCAATCATCTAAGGGTGTTTATTGTAAATATAACACGGATTACAAATTCATCTGTAAAATACCAAATAAAACGTGTTATAGTTATAATTGACATTCTAGAGGGAAATTGAGTGTTTATTACTACACGCATGACTTTGTATATCTCAACACTGTTTATCAAATTTGCGTGCAGAAAATCCTTCTGGTCAAAGAGCCGGAATCACAAAAGTGCCGATCAAATCCATCAAGTTAAAGACTTGAGATCTGGCAGCAACCAAGAAATAAGTAGAAGATTCCAGGCATCAGAAAAGTATCCAAATACCAACATGAATCAGATCCAGAAAAATGTGCTTTCAAGCCCACTATATAGCCGCGGTTCCGCGGCCTAGTTAGCTCATTGGCGCTCCAAAATCCTCTGGAATATTCCCTGTAACAACCCTAGCTTCTAGAAGACTCTCAATTACCACGTGGCTTCTTCCAGAAGGCTCTGCATAACAAACTCACTCTAGAATATTCCTTGCAACAACCTCATTCTAGAAGATTCCCTCCAACAAACTCATTCTAGAAGGCTCTCTCTAACAACCAAGCTTTGGAGGGATGATTCAAATGGGTAGTTATAAAAGTGGATCTAGATCTAGGGTTTTGGGGTTACACAAATAGGGTTGAACATTGAACCAAATTTGCACAAGTTGATACCAAAACCCTAGCCCAAATCCAAATCCAAAGCCAAATTAAGATCATTTTGAGAAGCAAATCAAGCGAGCCATCAACGATCCTTTCTTCGCAAAGCCAATCTTCATCAAGAGCGTGAGATCCATGACAATCCAAGTCTCACGGAGATCGAGCGGAGCGAGCTTCGACGGATCTAGTTACCTCTTCAAAAGGAGCGATCGAGAGCAACATCTTTTAACCTCGAATTAAGGGAATGTGTAATTAGTCGTCAATTCAATAAAGGTGATAATAAGTTAATTCTTGCTTTCTTTATATTCTTGCGTTATGAAACTTCTTGATCTTTGATTCATTAATTTTCATGATGTATGAGTGAAATCACCGCTTGTGGAGGATCCGAGAGAATTGATAGATCTAAAAATGATCAAATCGTAATACTAATTCTCAATTCTTATGAGATTTGTGAACCTTATTAAAATGAATCGTTGATGACCTAATTTGGAGCGAGATAACTTCTTGATTATTTCGTTGCAAATTAGGGATCAAACAATCAGTGATTTTCTTTGCTAGAGGCTAGATCCGAATGATTATGATTGAAAAGACAAGGGATAGTGAAGGAGAAACCCTAGTTTCTTCAATTGATCCCTAATCTTCATTCATAATCATTAATCTAGTTACAAATTATTAATAGATAAGATTAGGAATTATTAGATTCATCATTAGCTATTAACTCAATCGGATCCTACAAGCTATTCTTCATAATCTTGATAACTAATTTGATTGGGACATTTCTTGATACTTGATTCTAGATCTACTATTTTCTTGATGTTTCTTTAAATCAAATCATACAAATATTGAATCAACTTTCTTGCATTTTCTTTTATATTTTCATTTCGACTCATCTAAAACAAGATCGATCAAAAAACACATCTCAGTGGACGATCCGTATTCATTAACGCGTTACATCGACACCGTTAATTGATTGCGGTATAGATTTCTTTGATTGTGAACACTTTACATTTTATCACAACTTAGACGATCAATCACATGCCTAGGGCATGCATATGATTTAATTTATGATTTCGGCATAGTTTTCGTGCATTTTTATTATTTTGATTTGCTTTTGTGCACGCTGATGCACATGGTAGTGAGATTATATACCACGGTATACGTGAATTGGATTTGGATTGAAATGTGTTGTATACCATCGATTTCGATTGTGATACTCGATATTTGTTTTGTGCACCTTGTGCACCTGATTGGATTCTTGCGCATATTTGACGCGCTTGGATTGGACTTTTGCGCATGTTCGGCTCTTGATATTGGATTTCATGATTTCGTGCATGTTGGATGCACTTGATTTAGATTACTTTTGTGAATGATGGATGCACCTGAGTTGGATTTTCGCGCATGTTGAGCGCATGATATGAGATGCGATTTTGGTGCACACCAGATGCACTAAATCGGGATTCTTTGTGCATATAAGATGCACCTGATATTGCTGTCAGGCACACCGTTGCCTCTGACAGGTGTTTCGTGCACACCCGTTGCACTTAGATGTTGTTTCTGTGTACATGTATGGCACATTCATGGATTCTGATTTCCGTGCACACCAAATGCATGTGATTGTTGGATACGCCTTTTGAGCCTGATTTTGCTTTTGAGCACTTTGTTTCCTTGATGGGAACCATATTATATAGTGGCCGAACATGACTGATCTGAGGACATTAGCTGAGTATTTTCATGCATTGATGGCTATCGAAGAGATTTCCAAAAAGGGAGCTATAGTCTCAGTATTTACCTACGTGTCTGAGATGACACGGAACATTTTATAAAGGAACCCCTTCTAAATTATTTTCAAAAACGGAGGGACGTACATATTAAACGAAGGATATGTATATATATAGTTATTTTCTTACAATAGACGTCCGCCACTGTGCCGCGATACGCGCATCGCACAGCAACATGAAAGGTTTGGCATGCATTTCCTTCAGATGTTTACATGTATAGTTTTGATGTATATCATGTTGGTTTTCGTATTGGATTTGACATTCGTGTCTTCGCCATGACTCCGATGATTGCGGGATTCTTGACGGGGTTTTGATTTGGAGTTATCTGCTCATTGTTCATCCCCATCTCTTCCTCTACACATTGGACCAAGAAAAGTTGGATCTTGATGGCTTTTAACTTCTAGGGTTTGCTCAAGTGACACCCATGAGGTATAAATTCTTCCATTTAGCTTAGTTTGAGATTTCTTGTATTCTAGATTAGTTTAGAAGGTGTTTGGTTAGGGTATCTGGTGTTTAGAAAATTCAAGGGAAGGTTTTGAGAATTTTGGGGGATATAGTGATGTATGGTGGCTGTACAAGACCCTAGGGATCAAATTCTATACCTGGAACCGAGTTTAGAACAGTGAATGCAAACTTTAGAATTGATCCATGTCGGTTTTGTGAGTATATAGGGTGTGCGGGGAGATCTGGAGCAATCCGGGGACTTTCTGAGTTTAGCAAACAATACCAGAGACATATTTTAGACCATAGGAGACCACCATGACCAAACGAAGCCCAACATAGCAAGAGGGTCCGAGGAGGCCGGATTTTGGGGGTAGGTGGCCGGCCACTTGGTGGCATGTGGTGTCGGGGTTGGTCCAGTAGCTCATAAACGTTGTGTACAACACCCTAGACTTGTTTGTGCAGCTCCTTTTGACCTGAGTCAAAATCTGGGAGCATTTTAGTGTGATATTGGCCATGTTCTCCGTATTTTGAAATGTTTAGTTTTGACATTTGGATTTGAATTTGGTTGTTGCATGTTTGTACATCAACGACTGGGGGTAATTTGTTGGTTTTCCGTACGGGGGCTATAGGTTTTAACCTATAGGCGATCTGTGTGCTGTTTTGTTTTCCGGACTTGATGTTAATAGCTATTGCGATTGTTTATTATTGTAGGTACCCTCGTGTGGATTCCGAGGCGACGGAGCGTGGCGTCATCGACTTCGGCAAGCGAAGACCACGGTGAGTAGATCTATATCTATGGAGGAAGCCAGGTGGATGGCGTATAGCACCCCAGCAAAGTTTTGGTGGAAACTGATTTTTAGAATATGGTTAAGGAAACCTAGATTAGGAAACTAGGGTTAGAGTTAAAATATAGTTAGTGAAACCATATTATAACAAAGGATAGTTAGAAGTGATATGATACGACTAGTATGTGATGACGGAACTTGAGGATGATATTTGACGATATTGCCGTTTAGGGTACTATAGGACTAGATAGTCGACGTAGATGTATCATCCGAACCATACCTATTTCCAATCTGAAGAATCGTATGCATCTTTTAAACAGATACCTTGAGGGACGTTACTGATTTTCAAATGATATCTTTTTCCTTAAAAACACCGTAGCCCCTACTTTCAAAACTACGATTCGCATTTTTCAAAAACTGTTTGTATGGTTCGGGTGTGTATGTTAGATTAGATACTTATGCTTATAGTAAAGGTAGAATGTAAATGTAAACTTGACTTTATGCGAGATATAATTATGATGAAAAGAGAATACGATTTGACATGTGATAAGATGATATGTTGATATACGGATGCGAGTCGATTGAGATGATTGATACCTTGTCGGTCCCCTGATATGAGATTGTTATGGCTGTGACCTGGGACATAGGTATATATATATATATATATATATATTGTAGTGAATCTGGAATGATAAGCTATACGAGACGTTAGGTCCGTACCCTCATTGTCGTAAAGGTTGATATGATCCCTATTGGTATTTGTTGGGATACCTACAACGACAGCAAGATTTCGAGTGGCATCAGACATGCCAATATTAAAAATTTGCCATTATAGATAACCCTAAACCTAGATCATTAACAAGAGAATCAAACAAAACATCGAAGCAAACAACTTTACTTCTAAGAGTTAGGGATTACAACCTTGTAGTCCGTTCCTTCGCTTCATAAGCTCCGTGTTGAGGTCCCTTCGCTGTGATCATCAAGTACCTGGACTCTAGAGATGCTCCATGTAGAGAATGATGCACCCTTGCTTGAAGACTTCACTAGTTCAAGATGATCTACCTTGAAGAATCTCAAACCCAAGATCTTGCTTCACTAATCAAGTATTATTAAAGAAAACACCCTAATCTATGTTGCTAGAATAGATGAGGATAATGAAGTAGGAATTTAGCTCTCTTTTGTTTTCAATTTCTCACTCAAAATCATCACAAACCCAAAAGCTAGTAAAGCTTTTTCAAAAGAGGAGGAAGAAGAAGAAATCCTTTTGTGATGAATAATGAATTAATTATTGTGGTTACAATTGCAACCATGGGTTAAGAATGAAAGGCTTAAACCTTGTAGAGAATAAACCATAGGTTAAGGGTTTGGGTTGGGTTACAGAATATCTAAACAAAATATCAAGCTAGATGACAAAAGGAAAGCTTCATAAAGCTTCATGAAAGCTTCATCCAAAAGCTAACCCAAAAGCTAACCCTAATCCAAACCCTAACTTAGTTTAAACTCAACAACCATGTTGCATTTATAACCCTAACATGTTACAATATTATATATCACATATACAATATATTTTGTAACAAAAGAAAATAATACAATTAACATATATCGCATATACATCAATATATTACCCGAGTGAGAAAAAGAATCTTTCAGTGGGCTTATATTAGTTAATGTAATTTAATATATCATATATATAATTATACATTAAATTATCGAATCAACACTTGATCCGATAATCCGGCTATTTCACAAATAACCGACTAATATAAAATGTATCTGTTCATCGAATCAACACTTGATCCGATGACCCGGCTATATCACGTATACCTGGCCGATATCACATATCGCGAGAATCTAATATGGTATCACATACACGTATTATTCTCGGTCCCGCACATATCACATATGTGCTCCTACTCCATTTTTCCTGAGCCAGGAAACCTCTTTGTAGGACTCTAAAGAATCGTCAATACGCTGGCAGTAGGTGATGATCATATCAAACACCCACAAACTACAAGCGGTCAGCTAAACATAACAGCCACCCAAGTATTGAGCGATCAGAAGATCAACAAGTAAGCCTGTACATTCTCCTGTGAATCCGATCAGTAACACTCCCGTACAGTCCGGTCTCTTCGTCTGATATGTCGCATATCCAGTCTAGTGGTGGTAAACGTCAGACCCTAGTAACCGATAAGTCGTGTAGATATGAGGACCATAACAGTTCGAGAAACTACTGATAACTCTTACCAGTAAATCTCAGCAACCCAGGCCAGGGATTTCCAGTTATAGCCAATCGAACACAGCGCAACATCAACTCCCAATACCGGGAGAGACGAAACCCTTCCTATCGCTCATTGCCTCCATGTGATTCGGGACTGTACCCAAAAGCCACCGTTTTGCACGTTCTCTTGAACGTGGTATGGTGGAAACCAAAGCACAGTGGGAATCACACAAGTCTCTATGACGATCTCGGGTCTACAGACTAACCTGTACCAGTGTCACCAGAGAACTGCCATCTGACGTGAGGTATAATACTATCCGGGAGTTCTCGATGAGTCCTTCCAGTGTACCCAGTCTAAACTGAGCACCCGTATACTATCTCTGATGTCAAACACCAATGGATATAGGATCATCCATCGCCCATCTATATTGGTCGAGAAGCTATACGCTAGTCTACTCTGGTATATCGATGCCCTGTCTCGATACACCTACGACTAGGAACATTTGAAGGATGTTCTTAGCGACTACACTGTCCCCACTAGTATGATCTACATCATAGTCCTGGTAGTCAAGTGCTCATCCTAAGGGCTTTCTCAATATGTAACATAGAGACAATCAGAGTACATGTTAAGATAAAGTGTAACCAGATAGCATACTATCATGTCGAGCAAGAAAGTCCTCCATATATATGTCCAAGCATCCACTACAATATACATTGTATGTACAGTAATGGCCTCTAGGGCATACATATCACTAACAATCTCCCACTAGCACTAGGGTCATCTGTTGTGGTATCGCATACCCAACAATCAGCCGTGGTTGAAATATATCATACTCAACCATCCTATAAAAGTCTCTACTAGGAAATAGGCCTTTGTGAGTGGATCTGCGTTGTTGTCCTCTGTATCCACTCTCCTATCCTCGATCTCCCTGGAGATCAACCATCTTCATGATCAGGTGATACTGCCTAAGAATATGTCTGGATCTCTGATGGGACGGTGGTTCCTAGGCATAAGCCACAACTCCATTGTCATACAATGGTAGGAACGAAGTTCATCTCATGAACTTATATATATCCAGACAGCTTCTTTGGTAGCATCCTTGGCAACGATGTATCTAGCCTTTAATCGTCTAGTTTGCCACGGTATCTAGCTTGGAACTCTTCCAACATACCGTCCCTCTACTGAGGGTAAAGACAATGCCTGTGACTGACATTCAGTCGACCTTACCACCCTGGAGGCATTCCAGTGATTCTCCCTAGGATCGATTGATACCATCTCACTACACCTAGTGAGTATCCTAACATCCAATTAGATCTATCTCATAGATCTAAAACCCAGGATTTAGGTGGTATCACCTTGATCGTATATGGAGAATCCTTGTGATAAGAGGAGATTGATCGAGCATAGCATAGGAAACACCTTCCCTATCAAGAGCATGCCATCCACGTACTATATGAGGATCACCACCATACTCCCTACTACCTTTTTGTATATACATGGTTCGTCTACTATTTTGATGAAGTCAAACTCTTTGACTACCATATTAAAATAGATGTTCCAACTCCGTGATGCCTGATTTATACCATAAAGCAACTTGCACACGTTTTCGCTGTTCCCACTGTCTACGAAGACCTCTGGCTATGTACTTATAGACGCTCTCTTCTAAATCATCATTTAGAAAAGCAGTCATGACACCCAACCACCAGATATTGTAGTCATGGTATGTAGCAGTGGCAAGTAGGATCTGGATGGACTTAAGCATAGCTTTGAAAGTCTCAACTTTTCCATGTACACGTAGTAATCTTCTCAAGATATACTTGCTCCTGATGGGGATTTAACCCTTCAGATAAAGCAACCAAAGTCCATACTTTTTTGGTGTATATGGATTCCATCTTATATCGCTTAGCATCCAGTCATTCTTACAGAGTCCCCACTCTTGATGGCCTGCTCGAAACTAGTTGGGTCATCATCTCATGCTGCAATCCTCGCTCCCACTGTCATAGAGAAAACCGAAGTATCTCTCAGGTGGGTGAGGAACCCAAATAAATCGGCGGGGAGGTTGAGGTTCATTGGAAAACTATTGAATCCTCCGGGTTTACCAAATCATCAGCTGCAGTTTGTATAGCTGGAACTTCTTCCTGTTCTACCTCTTAACCACTAATTTCTTCATAAGAAATTCCCTTTCCAAAAGGTGGCATGCTGAGAAACAAAACACCTTTTGCTCCTCAGTGTGGTAGAAGATACTCCCTTGCGATTGCTTGGGATATCCAACAAACTTCCACAGTTCTGACCTTGCCTCGAGTTTTTCCAGATCATACTTTGGACAACCCCAAATCTTAACATCCTTAAGAGACGGGCTCTTCCCATACCATATCGCATATGGAGTGGTAGGTACCTGATTTGGTTGGAACCCTATTCAATTGGTATGCAGCTTCACAAGTGCATATCCCCAAAAGGAAATAGGCAACCCAATAGTACTCATCATAGAGCACACCATATCACATAGGGTGCGATTGCTCTGCCCCGATGCACCAACATGCTGTTGTGTATATAGAGAAGTAATGCTGAGAGAGAATCTCATTCTCCTTTAGAATAGTCCAGGAATTCCGTGCTCAAGTATTCTCCTCCTTGATCTCATCAAAGGACATAATACTTATACCTGTTTTTGTTCTCTACTTCTAACTTATGTTCATTGAATTTCTCAAAAGGTTCGGACTTGTGTTTCAACAGGAACACATGTATGAATCTTGAGAGATAATCAGTGAATGTAATGAAGTACAAAGAATCGGTCTTGGCATGTGTAGACAGGGGACATACATACATCATCATGTATCAATCCCAAGAGTTCACTAACTCTTTCTCTGTTTCCAATAAACGGAACTATGGTCATCTTATCTTTGTGACATGACTGGCAAGTTTCATAAGATGTAAATCCAAACTGATTCTTTATGTCACTTTGCTAGTCGGGTCGCATTGATATGACCTAGTCTACAATACCTTAAGATGGAATCATTCAATTCTGAACTCTTCCTCTTATGTGTGTTCTGTACGTTAAGAACTGTGGTATGATTTAGAAAGTATATGCTTTTAGATAACGTGCATGAACCAATCAACTCTTGATATAGGAAATGTTGAAAACATTATCCAACAATATAAAATTATATCCTTCTTTACCAATAAAGAGACTGATATGATATTGTATATCAGGTTCGGTATCTAATAACATTCGTTTAGAATCAATGTATTTGGTAATACAGGGTGATAACTGCCAACACACTTGGCTGCAACACTTGCACCATTTTTAACTCTTAAAACTTATCACCCTTTCTCAGTTCTCTACCTATCAGTAACCCATGTAACATATTACATATGTGCGATCCTGATCCGGTATCTCATACCCAGGACGTAAAGGATACTGAGAAACAGTTCTCTGCAATGAACACACCCGAAGAAGATGCATCAGCATACACTTTCTTCGTTTGGGCGACACGGGAATTCTGGTAATCCCCAATTTCCTGCTCAGTCTTATAATAATTATAAGTTAGAGCGGGACCAACGTTCCCTAGCGCAGTATAACAAGCGGGTTCGGTCAATACATCCGTATTATTATCTTGATTAAGGCGTGACATGGTCGCTACCTGGAGAGAGAGAGAAGAAAACACTCAGCGTATGCTCCTGCAAGATTAGATTGGTTATTAATATATCTAATCAGGATGGCTCCCACTGTTTTAGTCAAATTTTCTTTCAAACCCTAAAAGGAAAGACTAGCCGGGATTAATTACACCCTATAAGTTTACCAATCTTTCAGCCAGGCCAGTGCCGGTACTTTGAGGGAGGTTCCCAGTGCTTTCGCACGGACCTAATTAAAATAAATCTCGTTTTCCCAGGGGCGTAACCCCGTTGACACCTTTCTAGACACCTACTTGATCGGCTATTTGTAATGTCTAAAACTTTCCCAGGAGTAACTCTTACTCGCAGAGGGTATCGGGATCCAACTATCTCATAGAAGGTATGCAATCTCATTGCAAATTTCAACACTTGAAATTCCCAATAATATTTTGCCCCGAGCGATCTATAACCTTGACAAGGTCAACAAACCATAGACCGCAAGTCAAGTTCAACCCATCATTTCCTGATTGAATTAAATGCTCCCGCATGACCCTTGATAAGGTCAACAAGGTCACACGACTACCCTAACTCAATCGCATCATATGCTTTTGTAGATAAGCATAAATAGCTACCGCACACTATGCCTTGACAAGGTTAACAAACGCAACATGAATACTAAGAAGTACTTATCTGAAATGACGGAGGGCTACGATAGGTTTTTATGAAAACCTTTTGCGTAATGAACTCGATATCATTGTAGAATCAAATGATTTAAATGGAGTGTTTTTGAGGTTTTTATTAGTTTCGCTAAAGAGGTCACTCCCGGTGAAGGGATCTCGGCTTTTTTCTTATCGAATAAAGTGTAGGATATTTCATAAATACCACTATGCAAAGTAAAAACTAAAAAAGCAATCAAAAGAAAAAACCGAGGTTGTAGTATCTGCTAGTTTCGCTAAAGAGGTCACTCCCGGTGAAGGGATCTCGGCTCTTTCCTTATCGAATAAGGTGCTGGATATTCTACAAGGAACACCGCTATGCAAAGCAACTACTAGAGCTACCTGTTTTTGAAAATTCGATTCCACAACATCTTTAGGTTTCTTTTATTTCATTAATCTCATTAATGAAGTCCTATCAATTAAGATTACCTAAACATCACAGATAAATACAATATACGCTTATGCCATACGCATTCGCCTCGATGTCCCCTCGTGCACCGTTAGGTTAGGTAACTAACGGCAGAGCGGGGAAGTGCTAGCGCGGGTGTAAAACATAAGCAACGTTTATATAATATATCACTTATACTATATCTAGTATCTATCTCAACATATCAAATGATCACATCACAGATATCGCTGCAGAAGAAATATATGAAATATTGGATATATTAGGAGGTCCGTGTTTTATTGAGAGCCTGTATAAAACAAGGATTCTACGGTCGCGATGAATAGCCAATCCCATACCCCTAGACCCCTACGAGAGCGGCAAGCAACACTACCAATTCTAGAGTTAGGAAACCCGGTCTCGACTCCTCGAGATGGTCTCCCACTGGATCCTAGAACCCGGTTACTTGTGCTCCCTGCCTTGGGTCTATCCTAATGCGGAAAAGTAAATAATATACAATGGTGTGATCATCCTCTGCCCGGAAGTGCCCCAATAAAAGAATATTACATACAATGAATTTTACATGAATGAAAATAAAAGCCCTCATCTCACATAAAACCCTCGGCTATTCAAAACACGACGATCCAATATAATATATCACAGCAGCATATAACATCACATGTCATCAACGTAAGTAAATATACGTATCCCAATTGTCGTTGATGTATAGAAATGAAACCGGCAATACACCATATATTATACTTACGGTCGCAGAAAAGAAAGTGTAAAACTACAACAGTTGGAATCCGCAACCCCCTTAGACATCACATGCCTAACTAAATGAATTCCTTAGACATCGCATGCCTAACAATTATAAACCCCGCATTTTAGTCTCGATCTCGAAAACACTTTTCAATATCTAGTTGGGCAATTCAACAAGATTCCCGACATCCTGATCGAATGCCCGTCGAAAACTTTATGAGACGGCCGCACCCCCTGATGCCGTCGACGAAGTGCACTAAGGCGGAACACCGCTGCCGCAAGCACCCGAACGGATGCTTTTGGCGATGAGGTTCTCCTACAGTCACTTGGTCGGGGCTATGGGGTCTGGCTATCTATTAAGTTTACCCGGCGAGTATCCGCGTACGCTACGTTATTGCAACGGACTTTTTATCGCATCAAAATCCCGTGGCAACCGATCAACTAAGACTAAACTGCTAGATTTATAACATTCAAATTAGTTATCTCATAACTACTTGTGGATTCCAAATATTGTATCACATTACAGAAAAAGTTAGGCATTGTTAAACATTCCGATCGAATCAACAAACACCCAAAATTTTCCTATATGCTCAACACTTGAGCGGAGTTCAAAAAGCATCCATCACATGCCACAGTACCAATGGACTAGCCGTAGAAGGGTCAAACCAACGCCTCACATGTGGCAACGCCAAACTACCACAAACCCTAGGGTTTAGAGGCGGTTCTGACTGTCACATAATTGAGTTATGGTTTTCGTTCTTCTAGAGAGTCCACCGCGTTACTTGCACGACTTTGAATGTTCTTTAACTAAGGAAAAATCCAACACTTGGAAATTTTCCGACAGGGGAAAAAGTGAGTTATTGATATTCGTTCGAACTTTTTAACACTGTCAAAACAATCATGAAACCAAGCTAGAATTGCCCATACGAAACACTCCGAATTACCTTTTGAGTAAATAAACATCGCATGAAAATTTAGCCAAAATAAACAACACCAAAATTACCAAACCCCAGAGACTTGAACATTACCCAAACCAGGAGCCCAGAATATACTGGAAGTCGGCCAGCTCGGATTTCATGGCCATGTGATCGGCCAAAATCCGAGCAGGGGGGTGGGGTTTGGTCCATGTTCATAAAGTATCTCATACAGTCTTCTGCACGTGTTTGAAAAAAATTTTGACTCCAGAAATAATTCGACAGAAACTAGGGTTTTGCATCGGGTGTTTCGGAGCTGTTTCGGTTTCGTAATCCTAAACTTATCCGTCTAATTCTCTAGCTAGGCTTTGATACCTCTGTTGGGATACCTTCAACGGCAGCAAGGTTTCGGGTGGCATCACACATACCAATTTCAAAAATTTCCCATTATAGATAACCCTAAACCTAGATCATTAACTAGAGAATCAAACATAACATCGAAGAAAATAACTTTACTTCTAAGAGTTAGGGATTACAAGCTTTGTAGTCCGTTCCTTCGCATCATAAGCTCCGTGTTGAGGTCCCTTCGCTGCGATCATCAAGTACCCGGACTCAAGAAAGGCTCCATATAGAGAATGATGCACCCTTGCTTGAAGACTTCACTAATCCAAGATGATCTACCTTAATGAATCTCAAACCCAAGCTCTTGCTTCACTAATCAAGTATTAGTAAAGCAAACACCTTAATCTAAGTTGCTAGAATAGATGAAGATGATGAAGTAGGAATTTATCTCTCTTTTGTCTTCAATTTCTCACTCAAAATCATCACAAACCCAAAAGCTAGTGAACCTTTTTCAAGAGAGGAGGAAGAAGAAGAAATCCTTTTGTGATGAATAATGAATTAATTGTTCTGGTTACAATTGCAACCATGGGTTAAGAATGAAAGTCTTAACCCTTGTAGAGAATAAACCATAGGTTAAGGGTTTGGGTTGGGTTAAAGAATATCTAAACAAAATATCAAGCTAGATGTCAAAAGGAAAGCTTCATCCAAAAGCTAACCCAAAAGCTAACCCTAATCCAAACCCTAACTTAGTTTAAACTCAACAACCATGTTGCATTTCTAACCCTAACATGTTATAATATTATATATCACATTTACAATATATTTTGTAACAAAAGAAAATAATACAATTAACATATATCGCATATACATCAATGTATTATCCAAGTGAGAAAAAGAATCTTTAAGTGAGCTTATATTAGTTAATGCAATGTAATATATCATATATATAGTTATACAATAAATTATTGAATCAACACTTGATCCGATAATCCGGCTATTTCACAGATAACCGACTAATATAAAATGTATCAGTTCATCGAATCAACACTTGATCGGATGACCCGGCTATATCACATATACCCGGCCGATATCACATATCGTGAGAATCTAATATGGTATCACATACACGTATTATTCTCGGTCCCGCACATATCACATATTTGTTCCACTCCGTTTTTCCTGAGCCAGGAATCCTCTGTGCAGGACTCTAAAGAATCGTCAATACGCCGGCAGTATGTGATGATCATATCAAATACCCACAAGCTGCAAGCGGTCACCTAAACGTAACAGCCACCCAGGTATTGAGCGATCAGAAGATCAACAAGCAAGCCTGTACATTCTCCTGTGAATCCGATCAGTAACACTCCCGTACAGTCCGGTCTCTTCATCTGATATGTCACATATCGAGTCTAGGGGTGGTAAACGTCAGACCCAAGTAACCGATAAGTCGTGTCGATATGAGTTCCATAACAGTTCGAGAAACTACTGATAACTCTTACCAATAAATCTCAGCAACCCTGGCCAGGGATTTCCAGTTATAGCAAATTGAACCCAACGCAACATCAACTCCCAATACCGAGAGAGACGAAACCCCTCCTATCACTAATTGGCTCTATGTGATTCGAGACTGTACCCAAAATCCACCGTTTTGCATGTTTGGTAAGGTGGAAATCAAAGCATAGTGGAAATCACACAAGACTCTATAACGATTGTTAGTGATATGTATGCCCTAGAGGCAATTACTGTACATACGATGTATATTGTAGTCGGTGCTTGGACATATATAGAGAGGACTTTCTTGCTCGACATGATAGTATGCTATCTGGTTGCTCTTATCTTAACATGTACTCTGATTGTCTCTATGTTACATGTTTATAAAGCCCTTAGGATGAGTACTTGACTACCAGGACTATGATGTAGATCTTACTGGTGGGGACGGAGTAGTCGCTAAGTACATCCTTCAAATGTTCCTAGTCGTAGGTGTATCGAGACAGGGCATCGATATACCAGTGTAGACTAGCGTATAGCTTCTCGACCCTTGTAGATGGGCAATGGATGATCCCATATCCATTGGTGTTTGATATCAAAGACAGTATACGGGTGCTCAGTGGAGACTGGGTACACTGGAAGGACTCACCGAGAACTCCCAGATGGTATTATACCTATTGTCAGATGACAGTTCTCTGGTGACACTGGTACAGGTTAGTCTGTAGACCCGAGATCGTCATAGAGTCTTGTATGATTCCCACTGTGCTTTGATTTCCACCTTACCACGTTCAAGAGAACGTGCAAAACGGTGGCTTTTGGGTACAGTCTCGAGTCACATGGAGGCAATGAGCGATAGGAAGGGTTTCGTCTCCCCCGGTATTTGGAGTTGATGTTGCGCTGTGCTCGATTGGCTATAATAGGAAGTCCTTGGGCAAGGCTGCTTCAGAGATATACTGGTAAGTGTTATCAGTAGTTTCATGACCCGTTATGAGCCTCATATCGACATGACTTATCGAGTTACCGGGGTCTGACGTTTACCACCCCTAGACGAGATATGCAACATATCAGACGAAGAGACCAGACTGTACGGTAGTGTTACTGATTGGATTCGTAGGAGTGTGAGCAGGCTTGCTTGTTGATCTTCTGATCTCTCAATACCCTGGTAGCCATTACGTTTAGCAGACCGCTTGCGGCTTGTGGGTGTTTTATATGATCATCACCTACTGCCGGCGTATTGACGAGTCTTTAGAGTCCTACACAGGGGTTTCCTGGCTCAAGCGAAACGGAGTAGGGGCACATATGTGAAATGTGCGGGACCGAGATTAATATGATATGGGATACCGTATTCTATTCTCGCGATTAGTGACATTGATCGGTTGTATGCGATATAGCCGGGTTATCGGATCAAGTGTTGATTCGATAAGTTGTTACACATGATATTAGTCGGTTATGGCCGGATTATTAAATCAAGAGTTGATATAATAATTTAATGTATAATTATATATTTGATATATTACATTACATTAACTAGTATTAGCTCACTTATGATTTATTTTCTCACTAGATTGTGCACATTGTTAATATGTGATATATGTAAGTGTAAATGTTTGTATCATGCTTGATGATACATACAAGATGGGTGTATGAGACTTATACCATGCTAGGGTTAAATTAGGGTTTTGATCATTTATTAAGTTATTACAAAAGAGCAAATGACTTGGTCAATGTTTTCAAGCTTGGTGAAGCTTGTAGAACGTTGTCAAGGTCAACTATTTTGTCATTCCTTAGGATATTTATCCTTGACCCAACCCTTAACCATAGCCATTAGTTTATTCTCTACATGAGTTAAGCATGAGGGCTTAACTGAACCATGGGTGAAATAATTCATTTGGATGAATTATTCACTTGGAGTTCTTCTTCTTCTTCTTCCTCCTCAAAAGCTTTCAAGCTCTAATGGAGTTATGAGAAAAAGTGTGAGAAAATCAATTCTAAAGTGAGCCCACTTCCTACTTCTTCATCCTCTACTACTTTCCATGTAGTATAGGGTGTTCTCTGTTAGTTATATGTATACCCTAGAGGCCATTACTGTACATGCGTTGTATATTTTAGTGGATGCTTGGACATATATAGGGAGGACTTTCTTGCTCGACATGATAGTATACTATCTGGTTACACATTATCTTAACATGTACTCTGATTGTCTCTATGTCACATGTTGATAAAGCCCTTAGGATGAGTACTTGACTACCAGGACTATGATGCAGATCATACTAGTGGGGACAGAGTAGTCGCCAAGTACATCCTTCAAAAGTTCCTAGTCGTAGGAGTACCGAGACAGAGCATCGATACTCCAGAGTAGACTAGCGTATGCGCTTCTTGACCCATATGATGGGCGATGGATGATCCCATATCCATTGGTGTTTGACATCAGAGAAGGTATACAGGTGCTCAGTGTTAGGTTTACCTAGCATCTCATGAAGGGTTTGGAAGCATCACATGTGCCAAAATCAAATTTTTAAGGTGCTAAGTGAACATACAAAGAATCATCACTAGAAATTTAGGGTTTCATTACAATAGCATCATCACAAGTAGAAAAAGCTAGGGTTTTGAGAGTACAACCTTTGTAGCTCCCTACGCTAGACTCCTTGGCTACTTGAGGGTTGGAAAAAGGTTGGCTTGAGATCTTCTAGGTCCATGACGATCCACCCGAAGCTCCTTTGCCCAAAGCTCCTTGATTTACCCGATATGCGAATGAAGTAGAGCAAACACCCTACACAAATGGGCTAGATGTGTGTAGTATGACGATGTGGTTTGTTTTCTATAATCAAAACTCTTTCTTTTAATCAACCTCGCTTAAAGAAATTATCAAGAGAGGAAGAAGAAGATGGTGGCTAATCTTTCTCACATAAAGAAAAATGATATAAGAATGGATAATAATTGAAATGAGAAAAGAATAAACTATATTAATCCTTTCTCACTTCAACCATGGTTAGAATCATCTAGATTTTTATCAAATGGGTTAAAGAAAAAAGGATAATTAACTCAAGGTTAAAAGGTGGTTGAAGCATGGTCAAAGATGATAAGCTTAAACCTTGTGTGAATTATCCTTTCTCTTTTTCTAAAATGATAAATATATAGATAATTCTACAATGTAAGTCTTGCATTGCTACTAAATATGTATCAACAACCATGATACTATGTATGTATTTATGTATCCATGCACATCATCATGTGCATACATGTATGCATACAAAAATAGAAAAAGAGTTTAACTAAAGAATTGATCTAAAAGTCATTTGTTAAATCAACACTTGATTTTGCAAACCGGTCATATCACATACGACCCGACCAATAGAAAATGCCCGATTAGTATACGGTGTCATATATCCGTATTTAATCGGGTCCCCGCGTATATCTCATATGCACACCACATCTTTTCGCCTGAGCCAGGAAACTTCATTGTGGGACTCTAAGACTCGTCAATACGCCGGCAGTAGTTAATGATCATATCAAATACCTACAAGACGCAAGCGGTCAGTTAAATGTAACGGCCACCCAGGTATTGAGCGATCAGAAGAAAACAAGCGAACCTGTTACAACTCCCGTCAAGCCAACCGGCAACACTACCGTACAGTCCGGTCTCTTCGTCAGATATGCTGCATATCGAGCCTAGGGATGGTAACGTCGACCCCAATAATTCAATAAGTCGTGCCAATGAATGGTCTATAACAGATCGAGAAACTACTGATAACACTTATCAGTAAATCTCAACAGCCCTGGCCAGGGACTTACTGATATAGCCAGTCGAGCACAGCACAGCATCATCTCCCAATACCGGGAGAGACGAAACCCCTCCTATCGCTCATCACCTTCATATGTCTCGGGACTGTACCCAATGGCCACCTGTTTGCACGACTCTGTAGAGCCGTGGTAGGGTGGTAATCAAAGTACAGTGGGAGAACACACAAGACTCTATGACGATCTTGGGTCTACAGACTAACCTGCACCAGTGTCACCTGAGAACTGCTATCCGACGATAGATATAATTCCATATAGGAGTTCTCGGTGAGTCCGTCCAGTGTACCCAGTCACCATTGAGCACCCGTATACGATCTCGATGTCAAACATCGATGAATGTGGAAACATCCATCGCCCATCATATGGGTCTAGTATCATATACGCTAGTCTACTCTGGTATATCGATGCCCCGTCTCGATACACCTACGACCAGGGACATTCTAGGATATGCTTATAAACTACAGATGTTCCACTAGTATGATCTCCATCATAATCACAGTGGTCAAGCCTATATCCTCAGGGCTTTATCAACATGTGTGAATGAACAAAAGCATGATCAAATCAACATGTCAGATAAAGAAGAACCATATAGCATACTATCATGTCGAGCAAGAATGTACACTGAATATATATATATATATATATACATGTATAAATACATCTACTATCATATAATGGACTCTAGAGCATACATATATCCAACAATTTCCCACTTGCACAAAGGCCAGTTATTGGCGTATCTCATACCCAACATCTCAAAAAGTCGCACATGCTGCGGCAGTGGGAGGGCCTTGGTGAGTGGATCCACGGCGTTATTCTTTGTGTCTAATCTCCTAATCTCGATCTCGCGGCGATCAACAATCTCCCGGATCAAATGAAAGCGCCTCAGGATGTGTCTGGATCGCTGATGGGACCTGGGCTCCTTGGCTAACACCATAGCCCCATTATTATCACAATACAATGGTATTGGATCATTAATGGTTGGAACTACTCCTAGCTCCGAGATGAACTTCCTCAGCCAAACGGCTTCCTTGGCGGCATCATTCGCAGCAATGTACTCAGCTTCCATCGTAGAGTCTGCAACGGTATCCTGTTTGGAACTCTTCTAACTTACCGCCCCTCCATTGAGGGTAAATACAAACCCAGAGATAGATTTGTTGTCGTCATTATCGTTCTGGAAGGTCGAATCGGTAAAGGCCTCCATTTGGTGATCTCCATTACCATACACCAAGAACAATTCATTAGTCCTTCGCAAGTACTTAAGAATGTTCTTCACAGCTGTCCAGTGATTCTCCCCTGAGTTGGATTGATACCTGCTTACAACACTAAATGCATAAGCTACATCTGGGCGTGTACATAACATCGCATACAATATAGATCCTACTGCCGAAGCATAGGGTATAATGCTCCTGCGAGCTCTCTCTTCATCGTTCTTTGGGCAAGAGTCCTTGGAGAGAGTGACCCCATGGCAAGCGGGTAAGGCACCCCGCTTGGTGTCTTCCATACTAAACCTTTTTAGGATGGTGTTGATGTACCTGGTTTGGGACAATCGCAATAACCTCTTGGATCTATCCCTATAGATCCTTATGCCCAGAATGTATGTGGCATCACCCAGGTCCTTCATGGAGAACCTTAGTGATAAGAAAGATTTGACCGACTGTAGCATAGGAATGTCATTTCCTATCAGAATAATGTCATCCACGTACAATACGAGGAATGCCACAGCTCTCCCTACAGCCTTCTTATAAACACAAGGTTCATCTGGATTTTTGATTAAATCAAACTCTTTGATAACAACATCGAAACAGATGTCCCAACTCCGTGATGCCTGCTTCAACCCATGTATGGATTTAAGCAATCTACATGCTTTCCCGCTGCTCCCACTTTCAATGAAGCCCTCTGGCTGATCCATATAAACGCATTCTTCTAAATCTCCACTTAGAAATGTCGTTTTAATGTCCATCTGCCAGATTTCATAGTCGTAGTGAGCAGCAATAGCAAGTAGGATCCGAATGGATTTAAGCATGGCTACTGGAGAAAAAGTCTCGTCATAGTCCAAACCTGGTCTTTGACGAAAAACCTTCGCCACAGGTCTTGCCTTATAGGTCTCTACCTGCCCATCTATACCAATCTTTCTTTTAAAGATCCATTTGCACCCCACAGGTTTTACCCCAGGAGTTACAACGTCTAAAGTCCATACTTTGTTAGTCTACATAAACTCCATTTCGGATCTCATGGCATCCAGCCACTTCACAGAGTCTCTACTCGTGATACCTTGCTGAAAACTGGTAGGATCATCATCCTCCATGATGCAGTCTTCTCTGTCACCATCAATGAGGAAATCATAGTACCTCTCCGGTGGGCGAGAAGTCCTACCAGACCTACGGAGTGGCCGAGATTCCTCAGTTTCTATTGCAACAGCCGGTTCAACCAAGTCGTCCTTTGTAGTTTGTGTCTCTAGAACCTCTTCTAGATCCACCACATTGCCATCATCTTTATCTGTGAAAATCTCTTTTTCTAAGAATGTGGCATACTGAGAAACAAACACCTTTTGTTCCTCCTTGTGGTAGAATAGATATCCATAAGAGTTTCTTGGATATCCCACAAAGTTACACATGACCGACCGTGTCTCGAGTTTGTCTGGATTCTGCTTTTTAACATAGGCCGGGCAACCCCAAATCTTAATTCTTTTAAGAGATGGTCTCTTCCCATGCCATATCTCATATGGTGTGGTAGACACAGTTTTGGTTGGGACCCTGTTCAGTAGAAACGCTGCAGTTTCCAATGCATGCCCCCAAAATGAGACGGGTAACTCAACATCACTCATCATGGAACGGACCATATCTAATAGGGTCCTATTCCGTCGTTCTGACACACCGTTGTGCTTTAGTGTGTAAGGAGGATTGAGCTGAGAGAGAATCCCATTCTCTTTTAGGAAGTTTGCAAATTCTGTACTGAGGTACTCCCTACCTCGATCTGATCAAAGCATTTTGATACTCAAGCCGGTTTGTTTTTCTACTTCTTGTTTATATTCAGTGAATTTCTCGAAAGGTTCGGATTTGTGCTTTAATAAAAATACATGACCGAATCTTGAGAAATCGTCAGTGAAAGTAATGAAGTATGAAAAACCGCCTCTAGCCTGTGTAGACATTGGCCCGCATACATCACTATGTATGAGTTCTAGGAGCTCGATAGCTCTTTCTCCGTATCCGGTAAACGGAGTTTTGGTCATTTTACGCTTGATACAAGACTGGCAAGTCGTATAAGATTTATATTCAAAAGAGTTTAAATATCCATCTTTGTGTAACTTGTTTAGTCTTGTCTCGTTAATATGACCAAGTCTACAGTGCCAAAGAAAAGCTTCATTTATTTCTGAAAGTTTTCTTTTATTAGTGTGTTGTATGCTGAAAACTGTGTGTTGATTTAGGACGTATATCCCGTTATTAAGCGTACCATACCCAACCAACATTTGATTCAGGTGAATGTTCATAACATTGTTCTGCAATATAAAATTATATCCTTCATTGTCTAACAAAGAAACAGATATTATATTACAATGCATACTTGGTACAAAATAACATGGGTTCAAAACCAATATACACACAGATGGCAACCCCAAGTGATACTCTCCCACTAGAACTGTATGTACATTGGAACCATTTCCAACGCAGAGAGTATGGTCACCTGTCTTCAAAACCTTGCTATTTCTCAGCCCCTGCATAGAATTACAAATGTGAGAACCTGAACCGGTATCTAATACCCAGGAAGCAGAGTTTATTGAAAAACAATTTTCTGTCACAAACACACCTGAAGTGGAAGCATTCCCATGCTTCTTCTTGAGATTTAAGTACTCCGTACAGTTGCGCTTCCAATGTCCTGTTTTGTGGCAATGAAAATATTCCCCTTTCCATGACTCTCCAGCTTTGGACTTTTCCTTACCCTTAACCTTTATAACTCCACCTTTAGGATTGGCGGGCTTCTTCTTTTTCTTTCCCTTGGCCTTAGCCTTTGGGCGAGAAGAGGAAGATTGTCCAACAGTCAAAACGGGAGTTTTTACTGATTTCAGTGTGCTCTCTGCACTCCTTAACTTATTAAGGAGTTCAGGTAGTTCCTTCTCCATGTTGTGCATGTTGAAGTTAACTATGAATTGAGCAAAGGTGGAGGGAAGGGACTGCAGAATAATATCCGTATATTGTCCGTTGTCCATCGTCCATCCAAGGTCCTCAAGCTCTTCTATGAGAGCTATCATCTTCAGAACATGGTCTCCTACTGGTGTGCCAGGGGCCATTCGCATCTGAAACAATTTCTTTGATGCTTCGTATCGTAATACGTGGGATTGCTCTCCATACAACTCCTTTGTATGGAGGAATATGGCGTGAATGTCCATATTCTCGTGCTGCTTTTGATGTGTGTTGTCCATCGATGCAAGCGTGAGGCATTTGGCCGTGGCACAGTCAGCGTCCCATGTTTTGCGGACTTCAATATCCGCAACTGAGGATTTTGGACCTGGGACGGACAGGGCTGAAGCCGTGAGGACATATGATACTTTACCATAAGTCAAGGCAATTTTCAGATTCCTCAGCCAGCCTTTATAATTGGTCCCATTCAGTTTATTTTTATCTAGTAGAAGCTTGAGTCCAGTCATTGGTATCTGCCATTAAGAGAGAGAAAAGAATACACTCAGCGAAAGCTCTTGCAAAGATCAGATTGGTTATTATCTTGTCTAATCGATGTCTCCCACTGCTTCAATCAAGTTTTTCTTTCAAACCTTAAAAAGAAAACTAGCCAGGATTAATTACAGTCTACAACTTTGCTAACCGTTCAGCCAGGCCAGTGTCGGTACTTAAGGGAGGTTCCCTGTGCTTTCGCACGGACCAAATTAAAGTAAACCTCGTTTTCCCAGAGGCGTAGCCCCGTTAACACCTTTATAGACACCTAATGAGTTAGCTAATTGTAAACTGCAAAACTCTCCTGGGAGAAACTATTGCTCACAGTAGGATCGGGATCCAACCATCATATGGAAGGTATGCAATCTCATTGAAAATCTCAACACTTGAAATTCATGATGCGGTTTTTACCCCTAGTACCTATGACCTTAACCATGGTCAACAAATCATAAGTACTAGTCAAGTTCTACCCGTCATTTCTTGATTAATTAGACCCACTCATATGACCCTTAACTATGGTCAACAAAGTCGCATGAATGTCCTAATTAATCTGCATCATAAGCAGTATAGGAAGACATCACTTAGTTACCGTACACTACGCCTTAACTATAGTCAACAAACGTAGCACGAATACTAAGTACTCTACTTCCTAAAATGACGGAGGGTTGCGGATGATTTTTAAGAAAATCTTTAACGCTTCGAACTTGATATCGTCGTAGAATCAAATGGTTTTCAAAAGGAGTGGCTTAAGCTCCGCAGTTTTGAAATGTAGCTTTTTCATAAAAAGCCAAGTGGTTTTCAAATCCGATTCTACAACATCTTTTTAGGTTTATTTTCTTTACATTAATCATATTAATGTAGTCCCATCATTTAAGTCCTCAAGCCAATCACAGAAAAGAAACAAAAATACAACGTACTCTTATGCCATCCGCATTCGCCGCAATGTTCCGTTATGCACCGTTAGGTTACTTAACTAACGGCATACCGGGACGGGACTGGCGCGGGTGTAAAACATAAGCAACGTCTACTATATATCTCATATATAATATATCATACGTCTGAGATATCACATCACAGAATATAGGCAGCAGAAATACAGATATGATGGGATATACTAGGACGTCCGTATTTAGTATTTAGCCAACAATAGAAAATACGGATTCCACAGTCGCGATGAATAGCCAAGCCCACACCCTGGACCCCTACGAGAGCGACAAGCGACGCTACCAATTCTTGAGTTTAGGAGACCCGGTCTCGACTCCTCGAGATGGCCTCCCACTGAACCCCAGAACCCGGTCTTATGTGCTCCCCTCCTTGGGTCCATCCTAATGCGGAAAGGTAAATAATATACAACACCGGTGACATCAACCTCAACCCGGAAGTGCCCTAAATAAAAGATTATTATATTACATTAGAATTTTACATGAATGAAAATAAAACACTCATCTCACATAAAAAAAAACCCCGGCTATTCAATCACGACAATCATGCACATCATATCTCAGCAACACATAATATCATATATCATCAACGTAAGTAAGTATGCATACACCGATCGTCGTTGATGTATAGCAACGAAAACCGGCAATACAACTACATACTGCACTTACGGTCACAGAAAAGAATGTGTAAAACTACAATATTTGGAATCCACATTGTCTTTAGACATCGTAAATCCGAAATATCACATACTTCGCATTTCATGCCTAACTATATGAATTCCACATATTATATCACATTTCAGATAAATAAACAGTATTAAACTTTTCGATCGAATGATCAAATAACCAAAATTTCCTAAAGCTCAATACTTGAGCGGAGTTCAAAAGTCCCGGAACGTGTCATAGTAGCAGCGGTCCAGCCGTAGAAGGGTCAAGCCAACGCATCACATGTGGCACGCCGTACTGCCCCAAACCCTAAGGTTCAGAGGCAGTTCAGACGGTCACATAATCGAGTTAAGGTTTGTGTTCTTCTAGAGGGTCCACCACTTAACTTGCACGTATTTCCGAAAAATTTAAGCCCGAGAAAAAATCAACACTTGAAAGTTTTTCGTGCCGGGAAAAAGTGAGTTAATGATATTCGTTCAAACATTTTAATACTTTCTAAATTATCCGAAAAAGTCACGAAATTAAAATTCCGATCGAATCACCAAATCCAAAACAATCCCCAGAACATACAATACTTTAATCAGATTAAAAATACCCAAAAATATATACAAGAAGTTATAAGCATTACTGTACAAAACTGAGGCAATGACTCATCTGTACGGCCGCGGAGCCGCAGCCCAAGCAAGCTCTGGCCGCGGTTCTGCGGTGGAATTAACAGTTTATGGCTTCGTTTTTTACAGTGGTGCTTAGATTTCCCTGCTGAATTTTTTAAGGATTTTTAATACTGAAAAACACAGTTTTGAAAAATGTTCAGAGAAGGCTCAAAAAACCGTATTTTTGGTTCGATCAGAGTTTTAACTTTGTTAAAGAGTCGCCTAAAGCACTAGCTTGGCTCTGATACCAATGTTAGGTTTACCTAGCACCTCAAGAAGGGTTTGGAAGAATCACATGTGCCAAAATCAAATTTTTAAGGTGCTAAGTGAACATACAAAGAATCATCACTAGAAATTTAGGGTTTCATTACAATGGCATCATCACAAGTAGAAAAAGATAGCGTTTTGAGAGTACAACCTTTGTAGATTCCAACGCTAGACTCCTTGGCTACTTGAGGGTCGGAAAAATTTGGCTTGAGATCTTCTAGGTCCACGACGATCCACCCGAAGCTCCTTTTCCCAAAGCTCCTTGCTTTACCCGATATGCGAATGAAGTAGAGCAAACACCCTTCACAAATGGGCTAGATGTGTGTAGTATGACGATGTGGTTTATTTTCTATAATCAAAACTCTTTCTTTTAATCAACCTCACTTAAAGAAATTATCAAGAGAGAAAGAAGAAGATGGTGGCTAAGCTTTCTCACATAAAGAAAAATGATATGAGAATGGATAATAATTGAAATGAGAAAAGAATAAACTATATTAATCCTTTCTCACTTCAACTATGGTTAGAATCATCTAAATTTTTATCAAATGGGTTAAAGACAAAAGGATAATTAACTCAAGGTTAAAAGGTGGTTGAAGCATGGTCAAAGATGATAAGCTTAAACCTTGTGTGAATTATCCTTTCTCTTTTTCTTAAATGATAAATATATAGATAATTCTACAATGTAAGTCTGCATTGCCACCAAATATGTATCAGCAACCATGATACTGTGTATGTATTTATGTATCCATGCACATCATCATGTGCATACATGTTTGCATACCAAAATAGGAAAAGAGTTTAACTAAAGAATTGATCTAAAAGTCATTTGTTAAATCAACACATGATTTTGCAAACCGGTCATATCACATATGACCCGACCAATTGAAAATGCCCGATTAATATACGGTATCATATATCCGTATTTAATCGGGTCCCCGCGCATATCTCATATCCACAACACATCTTTTCGCCTGAGCCAGGAAACTTCATTGTGGGACTCTAAGACTCGTCAATACGCCGGCTGTAGGTAATGATCATATCAAATACCTACAAGCCGCAAGCGGTCAGCTAAACATAACGGCCACCCGGGTATTGACCGATCAGAAGAAAACAAGCGAACCAGTTACAACTCCTGTCGAGCCAACCGGCAACACTACCGTAGAGTCTGGTCTCTTCGTCAGATATGCTGCATATCGAGCCTAGGGTTGGTAACGTCGACCCCAATAACTCATTAAGTCGTGCCAATGAATGGTCTATAACAGATCGAGAAACTACTGATAACACTTATCAGTAAATCTCAATAGCCATGGCCAGAGACTTACTGATATAGCCAGTCGAGCACAGCATCAACTCCTAATACCGGGAGAGACGAAACCCCTCCTATCGCTCATCCCCTTCGTGTGTCTCGGGACTGTACCCAACGGCCACCTGTTTGCACGACTCAGTAGAGCCGTGGTAGGGTGGTAATCAAAGTGTAGTGGGAGAACACACAAGACTCTATGACGATCTCGGGTCTACAGACTAACCTGCACCAGTGTCACCTCAGAACTGCTATCCGACGATAGATATAATTCCATATAGGAGTTCTCGGTGTGTCCGTCCAGTGTACCCAGTCACCACTGAGCACCCGTATACGATCTCGATGTCAAACATCGATGAATGTGGGAACATCCATCGCCCATCATATGGGTCTAGTATCATATATGCCAGTCTACTCTGGTATATCGATGCCCCGTCTCGATACACCTACGACTAGGGACATTCCAGGATATGCTTATAAACTACAGATGTCCCAATTGTATGATCTCCATCATAATCACAGTAGTCAGGCCTATATCCTCCGGGCTTTATCAACATGTGTGAATGAATAAAAGCATGATCAAATCAACATGTCAGATAAAGAAGAACCAGATAGCATACTATCATGTCGAGCAAGAATGTACACTGAATATATATATATATATATATATACTTGTATAAATACATCCACTATCACATAATGGCTTCTACGGCATACATATATCCAACACTCAGTGGAGACTGGGTATACTGGACGGACTCGCCGAGAACTCTCAGATGGTATTATACCCCACATCAGATGGCAGTTCTCTGGTGACACTGGTACAGGTTAGTCTGTAGACCCGAGATCGTCATAGAGTCTTGTGTTATTCCCACTGTGCTTTGATTTCCATCATACCACGTCCAAGAGGGCGTGCAAAAAGGTGGCTTTTGGGTACAGTCCCGAATCACACGGAGGCAATGAGCGATAGGAGGGGTTTCGTCTCTCCCGGTATAGGGAGTTGATGTTGCGCTGTGTTCGATTGGCTATAACTGGAAATCCCTGGCCAGGGTTGCTGAGATTTACTGGTAAGTGTTATCAGTAGTTTCTCGAACTGTTATGGACCTCATATCAACACGACTTATCAAGCTACTGAGGTCTGACGTTTACTACCCCTAGGCGAGATATGCGACATATCAGACGAAGAGACCGGACAGTACGGGAGTGTTACTGGTTGGATTCACGGGAGAATGTACAAGCTTGCTTGTTGATCTTCTGATTGCTCAATACCTAGGTGGCTGTTACGTTTAGCTGACCTCTTGCAGCTTGTGGGTGTTTGATATGATCATCACCTACTGCCGACATATTGACGATTCTTTAGAGTCCTACACAGAGGTTTCCTGGCTCAGGAAAAACGGAGAGCGCATATATGATATGTGTGGGACTGAGAACAATACGTGTATGTGATACCGTATTAGATTCTCGTGATATGAGATATCAGCCAGGTATATGTGATATAGGCGGGTCATCGGATCAAGTGTTGATTCGATCAATTGATACAGATTATATTAGTCGGTTATATGTGAAATAGCCGGATTATCGGATCAAGTGTTGATTTGATAATTTAATTTTAAATTATATATTTGATATATTAAATTACATTAACTAATATAAGCTCACTTAAAGATTCTTTTTCTCACTCGGGTAATACATTGATATATATGTGATATATGTTAATTGTATTATTTTATTTTGTTACAATAAATATTGTATATGTGATATATAATATTGTAACATGTTACGGTTATAAATGCAACATGATTTGTGGAGTTTAAATATGGTTAGGGTTTGGATTAGGGTTAAGCTTTCATGAAGTTTTCAAGAAGCTTCTTGAAGCTTTGACTTTCACCTTGATATTTTATGATATTATGCAAAGATATTTCTTTAACCCAACCCAACCCTTTAACCATAGTTAAATCTCTACATGGGTTAAGTCTTCATACATAACCCATGGTTGCATTTCTAACCCCACACTTGATTTCATTATTCATCACAAATAGATTCTTCTTCTTCTTCCTCTTGAAAAAGCTTTCTAGCTTTTTGCAAAGTGATGATAATGAGTGAGAAATTGAAAACAAATGAGAGCTAAATTCCTACTTCATCATCCTCATCTATTCTTGCCACTTAGATTAGGGTGTTTGCTTTGCTAATACTTGATTAGCAAAGCAAGAGCTTGGTTTTGAGTTTCTTCAAGGTAGATCATCTTTGTTATTAAAGATCGGAAGCAAGCTTGCATCTTTCTCTTCATGGAGCCTCTCTAGAGTCTGGGTACTCGATGATCACAGCGAAGGGACCTCAACACGGAGCTTTATAAGTGAAGGAACGGACTAAAAAGGTTGTAATCCCTAACTCTTAGAAGTAAAGTTGTTTACTTGCTTTGTTTCGCCTAATCTCTAGTCTAAGATCTTGGTTAGGGTTGTTCGGCACGTCTAAAATTTAAATCGGGCATGGTTGATGCCTTATAGACCCTTGTGACTGTATCTAGTAACCCTACAGTGGTATTAGAGCCAAGCTAGAACTTTAGGCGAAGTCTAGACGAAATTTAATGTCCGATCAAACCCCGAAACGTCGCATAATACCCCCTCTCTGGAAATTTTTTAAAATGTTGATTTTTTCTGTATTAAAAATACTCAGAAAATAAAGCAATGAATTCTAAGGATTACTGTGAAAAACGAGCCACTAATCCCATTAAGGCGCCGCGGAGCCGCGGCAATAACATGCATTGCGCGGCGGTTCCGCGGCCGTACAGTAGAATTAGGGTTTTCTTTTTGCACAGTAACATCCGTATGTATTTCTAAATGCTTTTGGGAATTTTTTGTATTACTCAAATCTTGAGTTTTCTGGAGATCTTTTGTATTCGTTGATTCGATCGGAAAGTTTAGCTTCGTTTAAGTTTTTCCGGGTAATTTAGAACGTGTTAAAACGTTCGCACAGATATCAATAACTCACTTTTTCCCCTGCCGGAAAATTTCCAAGTGTTGGATTTTTTCCTAAGTTAAAGAACGTTCATAGTCGTGCAAGTAACGCGGTGGACCCTCTAGAAGAACACAAACCTGTAACACCTTAGGATAAGGGTTAGTGAATAATTATAATTAAATAATGGTTTTTAATAAAAAGTTTACCAAATTGGGTTTTAAATATTTTTCCTAATTTAATAAATATTTTTCCAAAATTTTATTAGGCTTGCACAAACATGTGCATGTAAACTAGGTTTTTTTTTAAAATTAAGTTAATTCCATAATTATTAACCATGGTGGGTTAATCTTGAGGGTTAAAGTGTTATGGTTTCTTAAATGAGTTTAATTAGCTAATTAGGGGGTTACTTTAATTTGAATTGGTTTTCTTTTGTGTGTTGACTTGTGAGAGAGAGGGAGTAGGCATTATGGCTCAAGCCATGCTTGCATTAATGAGGAGAGGGAGAGAGGGGTTGACCCTTGAGTGATGATTGTTTTCCTCTCTCATTTTTGTTTGTTCTCTCAAAACACTCACAACACACACACACTTACCTCTTCACACCCCAACAGCAGCAGCAGGAGAAGAAGCAACAGCAGCAGCAGGAGAAGCCAGAAGCAGCAGTAGCAGGAGAAGAAGCAGCAACAGCAGTATTCAGTAACAGCACCAGCAAGCATTTCAGTGAGCAGCAGCAGCCTTATCACCCAGTGCAGCCCCTTCTCTTCACTTCTTCTGCTTCCTCCAGCTTCCTAGGGTTAAGTATGGGTATATTTTCAAAACTTATTCCCTAGTTAGCTTGGTTGGTGTAGTTTTGCATCGGTTATTGGATTTGAGTGTGTTTTAGTGCGATATGGGGTGTTTAGTGAGAACTTTATGCTAATGAGGTGAGATTTGGTTTTAGTAGGCCATTAGTGAGTTGTTGAGGCCATAGTAACCTAGTTTAACCCCAATTACACTAAAATACCACCAGTTTTCCTATTAGATGCAAAATGTCGTATTTGTGCACAATTTGAGCTTTCTGGATCTGCTACTACCCGAGACTTTTCAGAACAAAACTAGTGATTACTGTAGCATGTATGTGTGGTGTAGAGTGCACAAACCAAACCTGGGGACCCAATTCCCAAGTCTGGCCGCCGAAATGGGCATTCTGGCCGCAAATTGCGGCCAGATTGGGGAGATTTGGGTTGGGGTTTGGGGTGTGGGTCTCTGTTTGTCTGGGAGTTATTTTGGTATATTTAGTTTTGCAATATCTTTCCTGTATCAAAATCTGGGACCAGTTACCTATTTTTGCCGTTTTCTAAATCTTCGCGACACGCGTGATACGTGAGTAGGTTTGGGTTTCTGCGTATCGCGGCGCGTCGGGGTAGTTTCGTGGCGCGTGATTACACGTTTTAGCGTATCGCGCACACGCGCGACTAGCTTGCGACACGAGTTTCTAGCTTGACCGTAATGTCGCGTTTTTGGTAAAATTAAGCTTATATGTGTGATGTGTTTGTGATTCTAGGTTCGCAGGCCAGTGAGACGGACGCCGCGAAGAAGGGCAAGCAAGTGGTTGGATACACTTAGCGCGAGACACGGTGAGTAGATTTCACATCTACGGGGATATCGCCCGCATGGCGTTATGCGTCAGGGCTGATAGGACCTTATTGTATATACTGCATATACCATACCATGGATTGTCATAGCATATTGCATACCCTGATATATATATATACATTGCTTATAACTGATAGAACTGCCATGATCATACTGTCGTATATTGTTATAGCTCATCTATACATGTAACATGACTTGGAATTTTATACTTGATACCTATATCACAGTGGATCATTGCATTGTAGTTCATTCTCATGTGACATGACTTGATATACATATTTGATACACCTATCACATCACAGTTACTTGTATTATTGTTGGGATTTCATATGATTTCTGGATTTGGGAACCGTGGCCTTTTTAAATAAGTAACCATTTAAAAACCCGTTTCCCTTGATATGATATTTTGGGGCGTCGCCCCGTGTTTTCTCGGTGCTTGAGGCACGGATTGATAGAGGGCTGACCCGGACTGACGGATGCCCGATGGATTGATAGAGGGCTGACCCGGACTGACGGATGCCCGATGGATTGATATAGGGCTGACCCGGACTGACGGATGCCCGATGGATTGATAGAGGGCTGACCCGGACTGACGGATACCCGACGGATTGATAGAGGGCTGACCCGGACTGACGGATGCCCGATGGATTGATAGAGGGCTGACCCGGACTGACGGATGCCCGACGGATTGATATAGGGCTGACCCGGACTGACGGACGCCCGATATATTGATAGAGGGATGACCCGGACTGACGGATTCCCGGTATATACTTGAGAGAGGGCTGACCCGGATTGACGGAGGCCGATACAGGATGTTTTTGCGTGTCGATGCTAGACACGAGTATTTATGATATTTGGGTGCCGATGTTGGGCACTCGGGATTTTCAGGAATATACAGGATATGAGGGCCGATGGAGTACCGGCGTTTTGAGATGTTGGGATTTGTGGTGCATACATACTTATGTAGTCCACCTCGATACTTCACGTAGATACTATATCCCCATGCTCAGCATTCATTATCACATCTCATCCTGTAGTATATCACCTGATAGAGGACTGGCATTATTATTATGCATACTGCCACATCGCATTGATATTACCTGCTGGCATTAGTAGAGCCACGCTATATGTGCATGCTTGCGATTACCTTTATATGTTATCTCTATTCACGAGTTGGCAACTCACCCCCGTTGTGCCACAGTGCTTGCAGGTTGCCTTTGGGAGTAGTCGCGGCTGGCTGTTACCGCATCTTTTGGCACAGATACCCCTTTTGAGCAGAGATAGTCTTTTGCTGATAGGTGGGTTTTGTACGGTATCTGTTATATTTCAGTTGTATATTGATGTATCTAGTATTCTCCATCTACCTTTCTGTATTGACTTAGAGACAGTTGTGAGGGCGATATGTATGATTTTATATTCTGGTGTCGAGCTCGCATGTGAGCCGACTTTACTTTATGCAGTCTTATCTTTATGATATTGTCCTTGTTTTACTGTGTATTCTTCGCTACGGCGTCGTATATCATATTGTGATGCTTCATTCTTGTCACTTGTTATTTCTGCTACACCTTGTTTTTACCCGACTTTCGGGGCTAATATTTTATAAGGGAAATGTTACGAAAATTATAAAACTTATAACTTTTGAACTTAAAAAGGATTTCTACTAAATAAATGGAAGTTTTTTTTGGACATGTACGATTGTTTTTACAAAATGTTTAAAATCACTCTATATTTATTGGTTTTGATTTCTGGGTTCGGCTTACTTAGCCGCGTTACGCCTGTAGACGTTGCGTGGTTAAGTGCCGGTCACGAGTCGAATTCTCGGGTCGTGACAAAGTTGGTATCAGAGCGTAGGTTTTACCTTCGGAGTGTAGGATGACCCTGGTATGATGGAGTAGGTAGCTGCAGCAGGGTAGCGTAGCGTGCGTATGTTCCGCGGCATACTCACGACACGGTACTCCGCTTACGCGACCTTAGGACTTATTGATTTGATCCCTCCTTATATTCTTGCGATTCGATTTCCGTGTTATTATCGAATCCATATTTTCTTTCAGCCATTATGCCGCCTAAGACTATGAGGGCACAGAGAGCGGCCGCGAGGGCCGAGATTCGAGTTGACTCGTCCGAGACGAGGACTGATCCGGGCAGTGCACCCGTTGTACCCGAGCAGGCTGTTCCTGCCGTGATAGAGCAGATCGCCACGCTAGGGGCTGGTATGCAGGAGATGCGCCAGACGGTGGGATCTAGCATGCAGGAGATGCGCCAGATGATAGGATCGCTTGTTGAGATGCTTCGAGCGCAGCGACCAGAGGTAGCTCCGCCAGTTCCAAAGACCGCTATGGTACCTACCGCACAGCCAGTTGCCCCTGCAGCCATGGAGGTGATTACAGTATCGCTATCAGAGTTTATGAGGCTGAAGCCTCCGGTTTTCACAGGCACCGATACAGCCGATGACCCACAGTCTTTCATCGACAGGATGGCCAGGATATGCCGTTCCCTCAGATGCGCAGATGCGAGATGGGTCGAGTTCGCGAGCTTTCGCCTGGAAGGTCTTGCGCAGAAGTGGTGTGATTCCGTGGAGAAGGGCAGAGCAGCAGGTCTTCCTCCTATGACCTGGACGGAGTTCGTGACTATATTTCTAGCCCGTTTCCATCCCCGGAGTGTTAGAGACGCCCGAGCACGCAGGTTTGAGTCTTTGCGCCAGACGCCAGGGATGATAGTGGCAGAGTATGACGTACTGTTTACAGACTTAGCAGTCTACGCCCCACATTTAGTGGCCACCGAGGAGTTGCGAGTCCGGAGATTTGTTCGAGGCTTGATTTCACCAGTGTTCCTCGCGATCAGCGCGCAGCACTACGAGACCTACGCAGCAGCGGTAGACGCAGCCCTAGTGGTCGAGGAGCACCTTGTTGAGACTTCGGCACTCCCAGGGCCGAAGAGAGCTCGTGCGGATACTTCAGCACAGTGACAGCCTTTTCGGCGCCGTGATAGACGTATTGCAGGCAGCAGAGATTCAGGGCAGGGCCGGTTATTCAGTTCTTATTCCCAGGATGGTCAGCGGCCGTCGTCGGGATGTTTTCGCTGTGGGAGTTCTTAGCACCGTGTACGGGATTGTCCTGAGTTACCCCGTACCGAGGCGACAGCACCGCATGTCACATTACCACTTTCCCCACCCCAGAGAGCGTTGCCTATCGTACCTACCGTTGCTCCGCGCCAGACTCTTACACAGCGAGGTCGTGGGCGTGGAGGAGTTGCTCAGAGAGGGCGAGGTGACCGAGGCAGAGGGCAGCCAGTCGCAGGTGGTGGGCAGGCGAGGGTTTTTGCTTTGACACATCAGGACGCGCAGGCGTCCAATGCAGTGGTTTCAGGTATGCTCCCTGTATGTTCAGTTGATGCACATGTACTGTTCGACCCCGGATCCACACACTCGTACGTATCCACGCACTTTGTGCCGAGTTTGGGTAGAGAGTCCGGCTTGCTTGATCAGCCGCTTGTGGTGACTACTCCTGTGGGAGAGTCGTTTGTTGCTAGGCACTTGTTCCGATCCTGTATCGTCTGTATTGGCGAGAGAGAGTTGCCTGTCGACTTGATCCTTCTGGAGATGTTGGACTTCGACGTTCTGTTGGGCATGGATTGGTTAGCCACGTGCTATGCTTCTGTGGACTGCCGCGAGAAGACAGTTAGATTCTGTTTCCCCGGCGAGTCGGTTTTTGTTGTGTTGGGGGACCGTGGTGCCGCCCCTCACAGTGTGATTTCTTCTTTTCGCGCTGGACAGCTTTTGAGGAAGGGATGTCAGGGATTTCTCGCCTATGTTTGCGATGCTCGCGCTACAGAGGTTCCATTGGATCAGGTTCCGGTTGTTAGCGAGTTTCCTGATGTGTTCCCTGACGAGCTCCCTGGGTTGCCGCCCGAGCGCGATATTTCTTTCTGTATTGATTTGGTTCCTGGTTCGGGGCCTATTTCTATACCGCCCTATCGGATGGCCCCGGTGGAACTTCGTGAGCTGAAGGGTCAGTTACAGGATTTGCTGGACAAGGGACTTATTCGACCCAGTGTTTCTCCTTGGGGTGCTCCAGTCCTGTTCGTCAGGAAGAAGGACGGCAGCTTACGTCTTTGTATCGACTACCGCCAGCTGAACAGGGTGACAGTGCGGAACAGGTATCCTTTGCCGCGTATCGACGATTTGTTTGACCAGCTTCAGGGGGCAGGGTACTTTTCGAGGATCGATTTACGATCGGGCTATCATCAGCTGCGGGTTCGATAGGAGGACATTCCCCGGACAGCCTTCCGTACGCGCTACGGCCATTACGAGTTTTTGGTGATGTCGTTCGGACTCACTAATGCGCCAGCAGCCTTCATGGATTTGATGAACCGTATTTTCCGGCCTTATTTGGATCTGTTCATCATAGTCTTCATTGACGATATCTTGGTGTATTCCCGGAGTAGTGACGAGCACGAGCAGCACCTGCGGATTACATTGCAGACATTGAGGGAGCACCAGCTTTATGCGAAATTCTCCAAGTGTGCTTTTTGGCTGGACAGCGTGGACTTCTTGGGTCACGTGATTTCGCGAGACGGTATATGTGTGGACCCGAGGAAGATCGAGGCCGTTCAGCGTTGGCCCAGACCCACATCGGTGACGGAGATTCGCAGCTTTTTGGGATTGGCCGGTTACTACAGGCGTTTTGTGCAGGACTTCTCACATATTGCTACACCGTTGACCGGGTTGACCCGGAAGGGAGTTCCTTTCATTTGGACGGAGGAGTGCGAGCACAGCTTTCAGCAGTTACGGGCACGGCTGACGACGGCACCGGTGTTATCTTTACCTTCCGGATCGGGCGGATTTGTGGTCTTTTGTGATGCTTCTCGAGTGGGATTGGGATGCGTTCTTATGCAGCATGATAGGGTGATCACGTATGCCTCGCGACAATTAAAGAAGCACGAGCAGAACTACCCCACTCATGATTTGGAGATGGCAGCAGTGGTCTTCGTACTTAAGATCTGGCGACATTACTTATACGGTGAGTCGTGCCAGATATTTACGGATCACAAGAGTCTGAAATACATATTCCAGCAGCGGGACCTGAACCTTCGACAGCGTCGATGGATGGAGTTAGTGAAGGATTACGACTGCGAGATCTTATATCACCCGGGCAAGGCAAATATGGTGGCGGATGCTTTGAGCAGGAGGCCCGGGAGTAGTTTATCTTGTTTGAGCGCAGTACAGGAGCAGTCATCCGCAGATTGGCAGATATTATGCGACAGTCGAGTACAGTTTGAGTTCACGCCGATTGGAGGACAGATAGCGCACGTCCGTGCACGCCCACAGTTGATTGATCGTATACGTGAGGCACAGCTCAGTGATGACCGATGTTCAGAGATCATGGCACAGATGGGACAGGACAGATTTTCCGAGTTCGTGATCGATGATCAGGGGATACTACGGTTTGGAGTCAGACTGTGCGTACCTGATGCTGAGGGACTGAGGCGTGAGATTCTTGAGGAGACACATCGATCGGTATATAGCGTCCATCCCGGATCCACCAAGATGTATCATGATATGAGAGATGTTTACTGGTGGGACGGAATGAAGAGGGACATTGTAGATTTTGTATCGAGATGCCTGACTTGTCAGCAAGTCAAGGCTGAGCACCAGAGGCCCGCGGGAGAGCTACAGCCGTTACCCATTCCGGATTGGAAATGGGAACAGATTTCGATGGATTTCGTGGTGGGTCTACCCAGGACTAGTCGGGGGTATGACTCCATCTGGGTGATCGTGGATCGTTTGACGAAAGTGGCTCACTTCCTACCGGTGAAGACGACTTTCGGATTTACTCAGTATGCCCAGATCTATATTGATGAGGTAGTGCGACTACACGGAGTACCGACGTGCATTATGTCCGACAGAGGCACCCAGTTTACCAGTAGACTATGGCAGAGGCTTCAGGAGGCTTTGGGCACTCGCTTGAGTTTCAGCACGGCTTTTCATCCGCAGACCGACGGACAGTCAGAGCGGACCATTCAGACTCTCGAGGACATGCTCAGAGCTTGTGTACTAGATTTCGGAGGTAGCTGGGATCATCATTTGCCCTTGGTAGAGTTCTCCTACAATAACAGCTACCAGGAGACCATTCAGATGGCACCATTTGAGGCTCTTTATGGGAGGAGATGCAGGTCGCCTACTTGTTGGACAGAGCTCAGAGAGGGCAGTATCTTAGGGCCACAGATCGTTGAGGAGACGACCGCGAAGATCCAGTTGATTCGCGATAGGATGAGAGCAGCACAGAGTAGGCAGAGAGCTTATGCAGACCGTCGACGACGCAGACTTGAGTTTTCCGTTGGTGATCATGTTTTCTTGAGGGTCTCCCCATTGAAAGGTGTGATGAGGTTTGGGAAGAAGGGGAAGCTCGGTCCCAGATTTGTGGGCCCCTTCGAGATCCTCGAGCGTGTTGGTGCAGTAGCTTACCGATTAGCCCTTCCGCCCAGCTTTCCAGACGTGCACCCCGTATTCCATGTCTCGATGCTCCGCAGATATCTTCATGATCCTTCGCATGCGATTCAGCATCCGACGATCCAGCTTGAGCGTGATCTTTCCTATACAGAGCAGCCGGTGATGATCTTGGATCGACAAGTGAAGAAGTTGAGATCGAAGGACATTCCATCAGTTAAAGTACTTTGGTGTGGTCAGAACCGTGAGGAGGTCACTTAGGAGACCGAAAGCGAGATGAGGAAGACGTATCCCCATCTTTTTGAAGGTAACCTTAGTTAGATTTTTGAAATTCGGGGACGAATTTCTTTAAGGGGGAGAGATTGTAACACCTTAGGATAAGGGTTAGTGAATAATTATAATTAAATAATGGTTTTTAATAAAAAGTTTACCAAATTGGGTTTTAAATATTTTTCCTAATTTAATAAATATTTTTCCAAAATTTTATTAGGCTTGCACAAACATGTGCATGTAAACTAGGGTTTTTTTTTAAAATTAAGTTAATTCCATAATTATTAACCATGGTGGGTTAATCTTGAGGGTTAAAGTGTTATGGTTTCTTAAATGAGTTTAATTAGCTAATTAGGGGGTTACTTTAATTTGAATTGGTTTTCTTTTGTGTGTTGACTTGTGAGAGAGAGGGAGTAGGCATCATGGCTCAAGCCATGCTTGCATTAATGAGGAGAGAGAGAGAGGGGTTGACCCTTGAGTGATGATTGTTTTCCTCTCTCATTTTTGTTTGTTCTCTCAAAACACTCACAACACACACACACTTACCTCTTCACACCCCAACAGCAGCAGCAGGAGAAGAAGCAACAGCAGCAGCAGGAGAAGCCAGAAGCAGCAGCAGCAGGAGAAGAAGCAGCACCAGCAAGCATTTCAGTGAGCAGCAGCAGCCTCATCACCCAGTGCAGCCCCTTCTCTTCACTTCTTCTGCTTCCTCCAGCTTCCTAGGGTTAAGTATGGGTATATTTTCAAAACTTATTCCCTAGTTAGCTTGGTTGGTGTAGTTTTGCATCGGTTATTGGATTTGAGTGTGTTTTAGTGCGATATGGGGTGTTTAGTGAGAACTTTGTGCTAATGAGGTGAGATTTGGTTTTAGTAGGCCATTAGTGAGTTGTTGAGGCCATAGTAACCTAGTTTAACCCCAATTACACTAAAATACCACCAGTTTTCCTATTAGATGCAAAATGTCGTATTTGTGCACAATTTGAGCTTTCTGGATCTGCTACTACCCGAGACTTTTCAGAACAAAACTGGTGATTACTGTAGCATGTATGTGTGGTGTAGAGTGCACAAACCAAACCTGGGGACCCAATTCCCAAGTCTGGCCGCCGAAATGGGCATTCTGGCCGCAAATTGCGGCCAGATTGGGGAGATTTGGGTTGGGGTTTGGGGTGTGGGTCTCTGTTTGTCTGGGAGTTATTTTGGTATATTTAGTTTTGCAATATCTTTCCTGTATCAAAATCTGGGACCAATTACCTATTTTTGCCGTTTTCTAAACCTTCGCGACACGCGTGATACGTGAGTAGGTTTGGGTTTCTGCGTATCGCGGCGCGTCGGGGTAGTTTCGTGGCGCGTGATTACACGTTTTAGCGTATCGCGCACACGCGCGACTAGCTTGCGACACGAGTTTCTAGCTTGACCGTAATGTCGCGTTTTTGGTAAAATTAAGCTTATATGTGTGATGTGTTTGTGATTCTAGGTTCGCAGGCCAGTGAGACGGACGCCGCGAAGAAGGGCAAGCAAGTGGTTGGATACACTTAGCGCGAGACACGGTGAGTAGATTTCACATCTACGGGGATATCGCCCGCATGGCGTTATGCGTCAGGGCTGATAGGACCTTATTGTATATACTGCATATACCATACCATGGATTGTCATAGCATATTGCATACCCTGATATATATATATATACATTGCTTAGAACTGATAGAACTGCCATGATCATACTGTCGTATATTGTTATAGCTCATCTATACATGTAACATGACTTGGAATTTTATACTTGATACCTATATCACAGTGGATCATTGCATTGTAGTTCATTCTCATGTGACATGACTTGATATACATATTTGATACACCTATCACATCACAGTTACTTGTATTATTGTTGGGATTTCATATGATTTCTGGATTTGGGAACCGTGGCCTTTTTAAATAAGTAACCATTTAAAAACCCGTTTCCCTTGATATGATATTTTGGGGCGTCGCCCCGTGTTTTCTCGGTGCTTGAGGCACGGATTGATAGAGGGCTGACCCGGACTGACGGATGCCCGATGGATTGATAGAGGGCTGACCCGGACTGACGGATGCCCGATGGATTGATATAGGGCTGACCCGGACTGACGGATGCCCGATGGATTGATAGAGGGCTGACCCGGACTGACGGATACCCGACAGATTGATAGAGGGCTGACCCGGACTGACGGATGCCCGATGGATTGATAGAGGGCTGACCCGGACTGACGGATGCCCGACGGATTGATATAGGGCTGACCCGGACTGACGGACGCCCGATATATTGATAGAGGGATGACCTGGACTGACGGATTCCCGGTATATACTTGAGAGAGGGCTGACCCGGATTGACGGAGGCCGATACAGGATGTTTTTGCGTGTCGATGCTAGACACGAGTATTTATGATATTTGGGTGCCGATGTTGGGCACTCGGGATTTTCAGGAATATACAGGATATGAGGGCCGATGGAGTACCGGCGTTTTGAGATGTTGGGATTTGTGGTGCATACATACTTATGTAGTCCACCTCGATACTTCACGTAGATACTATATCCCCATGCTCAGCATTCATTATCACATCTCATCCTGTAGTATATCACCTGATAGAGGACTGGCATTATTATTATGCATACTGCCACATCGCATTGATATTACCTGCTGGCATTAGTAGAGCCACGCTATATGTGCATGCTTGCGATTACCTTTATATGTTATCTCTATTCACGAGTTGGCAACTCACCCCCGTTGTGCCACAGTGCTTGCAGGTTGCCTTTGGGAGTAGTCGCGGCTGGCTGTTACCGCATCTTTTGGCACAGATACCCCTTTTGAGCAGAGATAGTCTTTTGCTGATAGGTGGGTTTTGTACGGTATCTGTTATATTTCAGTTGTATATTGATGTATCTAGTATTCTCCATCTACCTTTCTGTATTGACTTAGAGACAGTTGTGAGGGCGATATGTATGATTTTATATTCTGGTGTCGAGCTCGCATGTGAGCCGACTTTACTTTATGCAGTCTTATCTTTATGATATTGTCCTTGTTTTACTGTGTATTCTTCGCTACGGCGTCGTATATCATATTGTGATGCTTCATTCTTGTCACTTGTTATTTCTGCTACACCTTGTTTTTACCCGACTTTCGGGGCTAATATTTTAAAAGGGAAATGTTACCAAAATTATAAAACTTATAACTTTTGAACTTAAAAAGGATTTCTACTAAATAAATGGAAGTTTTTTTTGGACATGTACGATTGTTTTTACAAAATGTTTAAAATCACTCTATATTTATTTGTTTTGATTTCTGGGTTCGGCTTACTTAGCCGCGTTACGCCTGTAGACGTTGCGTGGTTAAGTGCCGGTCACGAGTCGAATTCTCGGGTCGTGACAAAACCTTAACTCGATTATGTGACCGTCTGAACCGCCTCTAAACCTAAGGGTTTGGGGCAGTACGACGTTGCCACATGTGAGGCGTTGGTTTGACCCTTCTATGGCTGGACCATTGGTACTGTCGCATGTGATGGATACTTTTTGAACTCCGCTCAAGTGTTGAGCTATTTGGGAAATCTTGGGTGTTTGTTTGTTCGATCGGAAAGTTTAACATTGTCTATTTATCTGGAATGCGATACAATATTTGGAATCCACAAGTAGTTATGAGATAACTAATTTGAATGTTATAAATCTAGCAGTTTAGTCTCATTTGATCGGTTACCACGGGATTTTGATGTGATCAAAAGTACGTCGCAATCACGTAGCATATGCGGATACTCGCCGGGTAAACTTAATAGATAGCCACGCCCCATAACCTCGACCAAGTGACTGTAGGAGAACCCCGTCACCAAAAACATCCGTTCGAGTTCTCGCAGCAGCGGTGTTCCGCCTTAGTGCACTTCATCGACGGCATCTTGGGGTGTGGCCGTCTACTAAAGTTTGCGACGAGCATGTAAGTCTACGGTAGCGCCCCGGCCGTCTACAGACGCCAAATGCGGAACAAAAACTTTTTAACTGGCGCTATCGTGTACTTTAACCCGGATCTGCCATTATTGCTAAACTAACAAACTGTAAAGAGAGTAGAAAGGTTATACCGAACGATCTGAGTCCTTCGTTCTTTAACCATCATCCCACACTCCGTTGCGGCTGCGCCGATCTCTTCGATCTCCGATCTGCTCGGCTAGGTGGCACCACGTCAACGATTCTTTAAACGGGCTCCCGCCTCTGACTCGAGGCAACTCGGTCGTCAAGTTTGCTAAAAGAGACGACCAAGAATGATGTAGATTACTTTGTCTCACTTCGTCCAAAACCGTGGACGATCGGTTAATGAAGTTGCCACTCGAATCGGGTGATGGAATGAAAAAGGCAATGAAATTTCCATACACCCCAAATACTATCATAATCTTTTAGTAAATGAATCAAGCTCTCTCTCTCTCTCTCACAATGGGGGGCCGGCCACTTATAAGAAGGAGGAGGGTGAGTGTAGGAGAGGGGGGGTGACAGTAAGATAAAATATCATGTGTGAACACAAAGTGTGAATGCATAGTGTGAACACAAAGTGTGAACACAAAGAAAGCAACCAATAATGAACAAGTGAGTCATAATCCTTGTCACCACCTTCTAGATGCTTCTAGAAACTTCCACACTCATCTCAAGTAAAGATAAATCCGTCTTTAACCGAATGTTAAAAGACGGCTGATAGAAAACTGGAAACTGGCAACTTCCAAAAGTGATCCCGAAACGAATTTCAGGATAACCCCGTAACCGTATAAATATACCCGCATTTGTATTACGACCGAATACAAATGCAACTGAGACAAAGATATTATATCTACTCAATATAATACTCGGATCCGGCTTAAACCAAAGCCGACCTGTATCACCTGCCCGAAATATGACACGTGCGTAAACGCACGTGCATTTTCCGAACCCTGCCATAAAACCATACGGCCTCTACAACGTTTCGCCCGAACTTGGGAAACTATCTGTGGGGGACTCTAATGACTCGTCAGTACCTTGGCAGTGGGTTTAACCACAAACCGTCAGCGGCACTAGCTATGCGTAACGGCTGCCCATGGACTGACCTCAAGGGAGGCCGATGAGCGAACTCACCCGGAACCCCTACTGAGCCTAACAGTGACAATGTATATACAGTCCGGTCCGTTCTTCTATGAGTATCGCATATCTGCCTAGGGGGCTAGTAATGTCAGACCCCCAATAGCAGTATAAGTCGTGTCGGAGTGTAGCCCAATAACACCCCGAGATACTACTGGAGTACCTACCAGTAAATCTCCTGCCACGGCCGTGGGCTTTGTGTAATGGCTCTCCTAGACACAGCATGACCTCACCCCCAATACCGGGAGAGACGAATCCCCTGCCGATCCGCTCACGTGCCTCCATGTGGCTCGGGACTGTACCTAAAAACTACCTGTTTGCACGACTCCTTTGAGCCATGGTAGGGTAGAAATCAAAGCACAGTGGGAACTCACACGAGACAAATGACGACCTCAGGTCGATGAACAAACCTGTACACATGTCACCAGGGAACTGCTATCTGACGATATGTATAATACCAACTAGCAGGTTCCCGGCGAGTCCTGTCCGGTGTACTCATAACCCAATGAGCACCTGTATACATCTTAGGTGATCCAACTGACACCAGTGGCTTGTGAGACCGGCCACCGCCCCTCGTCGGGGTCTCGACTGTACACACTAGTCTACTCCGGAGTATCGATGCCCTGTCTCGAAACTCCCACGACTGGGGACCACAATTAAGGATATGCGTATAAACCACCCAACTCTCACGTATATGATCGCCATCATACTATTGGTAGTAAAGCAAGATCCTAAGGGCTCTATCAAAGTGTAACATGTAATCAGTCACCTGAACATGTACACGACTGATAAAGGCAAACCAGATAGCATACTATCATCTCGAGTAAGACTGCCCTACCGGTATAGGTCCTCCGCAATCATTGCAATCACGTACCTGCGATCCAATAATTGACTCTGAGGGCACTATCTCCAACAATCTCCAACTTGCACTTAAGGCTAATTATTGCGATGTCGACTACTTACAGCCCGTGTGAAACCGAACATCTAACTCCTCTACTAATCAGTTTCACAAAGCCCGTTTGTTAAACTATTGTGTTCGAGAATTAGCCTCAGTGAGTGGATCCGCCTAGATGTTTCTTTCTATATCTCTCTTAATCTCAAGTTCGCGGAGAAAGCCATCTCCCGAATTGAGTAATACCTGTCTTAGAATATGTCTGGATATCTGATGGGACCTAGTTCATAAATGAACTCCAAATCCAAACTTCTTAGACTGTATCGATCACTGAACCTAATCAGTATCCTTCACCAATCCTCCCACAGTATCCTCTTGGACCACCTGTCCATAATACTGTCCCTCGTCAGAGGAAAAACTATAACTCTGAGAATCACTCTGTCAACTATGTCACCTTTGAAGCCTGGAATGATAATCGTCTCCCGAAGGAGGCTGCCGTCATCAAATCCGTAGAACATATACTTATGTTCTAAAACTGCTTCCTTATTTTTCTCCAGGATTGGATTAATACAAGCTTATTGCATCTAGTGAAAAAACAACATTTGGTGTGGTACTTGACATCTCATGATTGACTCAATTGCCTAAGCAAGTGATCTGCCAATCATGCACATCCCTCTCGCCTTCAGTCTGTAAGACACATTTAGAGAGGGTGACTCCATCACCTGCAGGTACACCATCATGCTAGGAGTCATCTATTCTAAAAACCATTAGAATACTGTCAAAGTACCCACATTGGGAAACTACCCTAATCCAGATCTAAAACCATAGATCCAGAAACCAGAATGTCAAATATTATATCCATATCCTGTCTGGAGAAACAACTGTGTGACGACCACAGTACAACCGATCGTAGTATAGGAATTTTACTTCCTACTCTGTGTATGTCATCCAGATACCATGACATCACACCCTACTACCTTCTTAACAGATCCATCCCCTATTCTGATGAAGTCAAACCTATGACTGTCACATCAAAATTAGATGATCTATCTCCGCTATAACTGCTCAAGTCTATAAATAGACATAAGCTACTTGCCCACTATGCTTCTGCTGCTCCCACTAACTATGACAACCCTCCTACCGGGTCTCATAGCCTGGAACAACAGTAGTGTCAAGTCTGGGTAGATAAGAACCTCCCTGTCACCGTCCTTGAGGCTACCGGAGTACCTCTCGGGTGTCTGAGGTTACCCACCATATCTGCGGAGTGGCTAATGGAATGTCATACCAGATTGAATATATAGGTCCTATTAAATTTTCCGTAATCGTTCGCGGTTCTGGAATCACTTCCAGTTCTACCATACTCCCATTACTGTTTTCTGAAAAAGATCCATTTTACTAAAACTGTGGCGAGTCAAGAACAATATCACTATTGATCTTCCAAATGGTAGAATATCAACCCTCGTCATAGCCAGGGTCAACCCACAAACAGCCATTACAGAAACGTGCCCAGAGTTATCCAGAGTCTGGTTTTAAGCATAAGCTGGACAACTCCCCATACCTTAACATCTTTTAAGGTACGAACCATTCTATATCCAATATAGAAACTTTGGCACTAATTTAATTGGAACCATATTCAAATCATGCAGCTGTCTCCAGTGCATATCAGCTTAATGGAAAGAGGCTAATCAGCATTACTCAACTTAGGAATCCATCCAATTGCGAGTAACCTGACAGAGAAACACGTTTCTCAAAACCATTACTATTATCTGAATACCAATCACAAGAATCTACATCTTCGATCTCTTTGAAGAATCCCGATACTTGTGACACCTGGTTCTCTACTTTATTCTTATACCCACAACTTCTCAAAACTTACACCTTGTATTTCTACGAAACACTTGTCTAAAAACTATAGAAGTCATAAGTAAACAGAACATAGTACGAGGACCTACCCCTTTGTCCCGATGGACACTTGGACAACATAAAATACTCTGTATAAGTCCGCTAAGTTAAACAACTCAAAACCTGTGCGTCGTAGGTTGAAAACTGTACCCTGGCGATTTCCTCAAATATCACCAATTTCAACGAATTCCGATATAATGAGGATAATCACCTAATTCCCAATAACTTACTCCCACTAATCATCTGTAAAACCATACAGATACGAGAATGAAACCTGGTAAATACATACCCTTGGAGTAAGTATCTAATCGGGAAAACAGTTTTTCCTTTAACAATGCACTGAAACATGGAAATGTTTCGTAGGGTATCCTGGTATTCATAGCAATGCCTCTTCAATAAACCAATTCATGACTTCAACCGTATATTTTATTGCCATCTCTACAAATCCCTTTATTTGTCTTTAGTCGTTACCTTCTGTACACCATCGTTAGGCTAAATGGTTTTCTTCCTTCCCTACCGTTCGGCACCAGCCTATGGTTTGGAAGAAGAATATCCAGTAAGCATAATAGGTGTATCCTCCTAAACCAAGTAGTACTCACATCTTGAGAGAAGGTGATGATAAAAGACAACTGAATAATACCTTATTCTGTTAAAGGTGAAGTAGGAGTGGCGACGATGTACGCGGTTTGGTCGTGAATGATATTAGTCGCAATTTACTTTGCCCTCTTTCTAATCTCTTTATTTTGTCTTTACATATTACCTTCTGCACACCCTACTTAGGCTAATTGGTTTTCTTCATTCCTTACCTTTCGACACCTGCCTATGGTTTGGAATAAGACTATCCAATAAGCGTAATATGTGTACTCTCCTAAACCAAGGAGCCCTCGCAACCTGAGAGAAGGTGATAATAAAAGACAACTGAATAAACCAATTCTATTTCTCCTGAACCTGGATCCATCCTCGAAGAAGTCCCTTCGAGTTCGTATATAACCATACGATGGATCTATCCAATGGAAGTGGATGTCCGTAGTAATACGGGTGTTCTAAGAAATACAAAGGGTAAAAGAAGGAGTGGCAATGACTTATGCAACTCGGACAATCCTAAAGCCAGTAATTTAAGAAAGTTCGGTTAACATGGTCACTGAGTCATGGTCTAGGGTCGGTCAATGGTCGCTGCCAAAGAGAGAGAGAAAAGAAACACACTGCGTGCACTCTAACCTAGATCAGAATGGTTATCACTTTATCTAATCCGGAAACCTCCCACTGTACTGTCAAATTCTCCTCCAAACCTAAAAGAAGAATCAATCGGGATCACCCGAAGAGTAAACCAACTCATCAGTGGGAATCGGGATCTAACTCTCATCGCATGATAACGTGATGGAACGCATCCACGTTACTCATACTTCAGAAGGTATGCGCATACTTGGCAAGTTTCAGTTTCTTTAGAAACTCCCGATAAGATTTTTTCCCCATGCTCTTATAACCTTGCCTTTGGTCAAAATGTCATAAGTCACATGCCAAGTTCTACCCGTCACTATCTTGTCAATTTGAACCCACCCGCACATGCCCCTGGCTTTGGCCAAATGGAAGAACGACTGTCCCAAACCAACTCATCTATCTATGCAACAAATGAATACCCAGCAGCTACCAAACACTATGCCTTAACTTTGGCTAAAATGCATAGCTTGAATACTACTGAATACCCAAAAGAAATGACGGAGGGCTACGGCTGGTTTTTGGCAAAAAACCTTTAACGTAGTGAACTTGATATCGCTGAAGGAACCTGATAGCTTTTTAAAATATAGTGGCGAAAACCTTTGCTAAAGAGGTCACTCCCGGTGAAGGGATCTCGGCTCTTTCCTCGTGGAATGAGGTGCAGGATATTCCACTGAATACCGCTATGCAAAGCAACATGTAATCGACAATAGTGAAGTTATTACCCTGACGCAAACTTCTGCCCAAGGGGTCAGTCCCGGTGAAAGGATATCGGCCCTTGCCTCGTCGAATGAGATGCAGGATATTCCACTGAATACCGCTATGAAAAACAAAAGGAAACGTCTTTGTAATGACACTTTTTAAATTTGTTCCAACAACTGCAAAATAGGTTTTCTTTCCTTTGCATTGATCAGAATCAACGCAGTCCTATCAATCGATCACACCAGAAAAGAACGAAAATAAAATGTACGTATATGCCATCCGCATTCGTCACTGGGTCCCGTCTTCACCCGTTAGGTTACTTAACTAACGACAGAGCGGGGATTGGACTAGCGCGGGTGTAAAACATATACAACATCTAATAGTATATAAACCAATATACAATAATCGCTCCAGGCGTGATAATATGCAACATTACAGAAAAGTAATAAGCATCACAGAACAATACAGATAATCTGGGATCCCCGGGTTTCACAGAGCCGCTGCTGAAACCCGACGTTCCCCTGGTCGTGTGGATAGCCTGTGCAATGAAACCTAGAACCCTACGGTTGCTGCAAGTTACCCGCCAAAACCTGAAGCGAGGCAGCCCCCTACAGCAAAGTGAATGGACCACCCTGCACTTCACGGAATCCGATAATCTTGGGCACCCCTCCTCGGGTCAACCTGTACCCCCTACGAGTGCGGCGAATAGTCTGCCAATTCTAGAGTGAGGCCCCTCTGCCTCTCAAAGCCATGAGATGCGTACCCGTTGCCCCCCAGAATCCGGCTATCCGTGCACTTCGTCGCGGGTCAAAATGTCACGACCCGCAATTCAGCCCGTAACCGGCACTTAAACTACGTAACGTCTACAGGCGTACGTAACTTAAGTAAGCCGAAAACCCAGAAATCTAAACCACCCAAAACTGGATCAACGGAGAAAAATATAGTTTAAAACATTTAGAAATTTACAATTTAAAATCTCTAACTCTAGTTTTCTTTCATGAAAATTTCGGCAGCACCTCCTTTGTAAAACTAGCCCCGAAAACGGGTACAACACAGATAATATATATAAAACATCCCAAGTGGGAGAAAAATCACGCCCACCGGCGGAGACAATCACCACAACAAGTATACGACACCAAAGAGAAGAAATATCAAAGAAACGACTATAACATAAATAACTATCCAACACAACCGGCTTCTACGAGCACGGTTCCCAAAATCATCCAATATAATACAACACTGAAATCTCACAAGTCGTCTCTAAGTCATATACAACAGGAGTAGATGGAGAATACTAGATCCAACAAAAGATATACAATACACAAAACGGATAACCGCAAACCCACCTAAAAGCAACGGCCTCACTGCCAATAGTAGCGGTATCCACAAAAGTAGTGATGATAAGCTGCCCTGCCGCGACTACTCAGAGGGAAGGTCCTGCAAAACACTGTGGCACAACGGGGGTGAGTAGCCAACTCGTGAATAGTAATTAACATCATACAGTAATCGCAAGTATGCACTAACAGCAATGATCAATATCATGTGAACTGGTAGCATGAGTATGACAATATGAATATGCAACTATCATGATATCCATATCAACTAAATACTGAGTGCGGGATAGTAAATAATCTCATGCACAAATCATAAGCATAGAAAACACGGTGTAACTCAACAATACCCAAATCCCAAAATACTCAGATCGGCCCTCAGATCGGCCCTCAAATCCTGTATGTCTCATGGAACCGGAGTGTCAAACATCGACACTCGAAAACATCATGAAAACCAGTGCCTATCATCGACACATAAATACTCGTATCCATACGTTCCTCGAAACACAAGTATCCCTCTTCGACACTTATATTCCACGCATCGGTCTTCCTGATATCTATACGTTCCTCGAAACCAAAGTATCCCATCTCGACACTTATGTTCCACGTATCGGTCTGTCAAACCCCAAATATCTCTCGGAATGTAAGTGCCCAACATCGACACTTGACACTCCCATATCGCATGAAAACATATCTCAAATGCGTAAATCCATATAAAATAGCATATGCAACATAAAACATCGATATGAGCATATCACGGAAAAAGTTCACTAACCAATGCATCAAATCATTAAATGCATCATACAGTTTCCAAAAATCCAAATCCAGAATACATATATATACAGCGTCCCATACCACCGATATATATGCTATAAAAACTAATCATGTAACAATAGTAAAGTATATGTGCGAACGAGTAATATAGCATGGCATACATATGAGCAAGTAGGTATACAGGTATGTTCTATGTAATATGTACTATCGCACAAGTATAACTGTTTAATGTCGCTAACCAATAGCAAGGTATACAAATGAGCATTTGTGTTGTGCGTATCATGGCAATTACCAACAGAGTGTGTGTAGCATATCATTAGTGCTCGTGCAACATGGACTGTCGATAATAGTGCAGTGTACAACAGGTACAATATCATGCACAACAAGTAACTATATGCAATGTGAATCATGCAATATCTCTATATGAGCACATAAACATACGGCTAATATTATATCATGTCTAGCCCCGACGCTTAGCGCCATACGGGCGATTCCCCGTAGATGTTAAATCTACTCACATGTGGTCTTCAGCTATGAAAATCCGACCACCTGCTTCCCTTTGTTCGCAGCGTCTGAAGTCCCCGCTTGCGACGCTATAATATCACAAACACAAGAAATAATGCGAATATCTTAGAAGCAATCACAATAACGCAAAACTACGTATATATAAAACACACCAACGCGCTAACTCAACTCACGAGTACACGTCTAGTGCAAACACACGCAACGATACCTCAATACCATACTGAGTACGTCGCAGCACGACACACGACTCGTGTCGCAACACGTATCACGTGAACTCAAAACACACGATTATAGGTAATCGATCCCAGATTTTGCATACTACATTTACTAACTAAATAAACAGTACCAAACAACCCAAAACAACAGCAGACAACTACCACAGAAGACCCCACCCCAAAACTCCCCAAGTCGGCCGGCGTCGCCGGCCCCATCCTCAAGTCTCGCCGGCCTAAACCGGTGGGTTGGGCTCCGTCTCTCAGGTGGTTGCTCAGGTCAACCTGCACATCTCTCTGAAGTTGTTTACTCAATCACTAAAACTCCCAGGTCACAGCAGATACTAAAAGCTCTAAAAAGACACTAAAAACCCGATATCGCCTTAAACGATATAAACTACGTTCTACGCAGCAACTAACGATCAAAACCACACAAAAACTATAAATAACAGTAGAGGGAATATACCTAACCACTTTGCTCCTAACTCCAAGCTTTTTCCTAGCTCCAAGTGATCAAGAAGCAAGAAATCCAAAGCTTTTGGGTATTTTGTGATATATTTAGGGATTTTGAGGATTTTTGTGAGTTAGAATGATAAAATATGAGAAAGGAATTAGCAAAGGCAGTAGGTAATGAGGGAATTTCGGCCAAGGGGTTGAGGAGGTGGACTTGTGAAGAATTTCCTAGCAATTTCCTTCATAAATGCATAGTTAATGCATTGCACACACACACACACATGCATGCATCTACTCATTTCCCTTTTCTTTTCTTTTTCTTTTAAATCCTACTTTAATTCTAGTCCACACACTAAATTCTAAGGTGAAGTGAGAAGGATTTCTTAACATCAAATGATTTAAAGAAAAGATTGCTATAGAAATTTTCCCAAAATTGAATACCGCATTAAAATAATATTAAAAATTGGGAAAAAATCAAATTGAACCAAAAACGTCCCATATACTCCCAAAGCTCGCGCACTAGCTTTATTTTAGCTAATCTAGGTGCTGGCAAGTCTATATGGTCGTTTGTTCACAGTCGGGTAAAAACGGAAAATACCGACAAACTTACCCTAAAACGGACAAATTCGCATAACGATTTCTAAAACGTTACAGTCTCCCCCCTTTATAGAAATTCGGTCCCCGAATTAAAATTTCATACTAAGACGTACCTTCAAAAAGATGAGGGAATTTCTTCCGCATCTCGCTCTCGATCTCCCAAGTGATCTCCTCACCAGTAGGACTACGCCATAGAACCTTTACAGAAGGCAAGTCCCTAGACCGAAGTTTCTTCACCTGCCGATCCAAAACAACTATCGGCTGCTCAGTGAACGAAAGATCACGCTCAATCTGAACGGTCTCGTGCTGAATCATATGAGAAGGATCATGAAGGTATCTACGAAGCATCGACACATGAAAAACGGGGTGAACATCTGGAAAACTAGGCGGGAGTGCTAAACGATAAGCAACGGAACCCACTCGCTCGAGGATCTCGAAAGGACCTACAAATCTGGGACTGAGCTTCCCTTTCTTCCCAAATCGCATAAAGCCCTTCATCGGAGAAATCTTCAGGAATACATGATCTCCCACTGCGAACTCAAGTCTGCGACAACGACGGTCGGCATAAGACTTCTGCCTGCACTGGGCTGCTCTCATCCTGTCCTGAATCAGCTGGATCTTCTCCGTAGTCTCCTGAACGAGCTGGGGTCCCAAAACCAAACTCTCACTAAGCTCGGTCCAACAGACTGGCGATCGACACTTCCTACCATATAAAGCCTCAAAAGGTGCCATCTGAATAGTCTCCTGAAAGCTGTTGTTGTAGGAGAACTCAATCAACGGCAAGTGACGATCCCAACTGCCCCCAAAATCAAGCACACATGCACGGAGCATATCCTCCAGAGTCTGAATAGTCCGCTCCGTCTGACCATCGGTCTGCGGATGAAAAGCGGTGCTAAAACTCAACCTGGTACCCATAGCTTCCTGAAGCTTCTGCCATAGACGGCTAGTAAACTGGGTATCTCTGTCGGATACTATGCATGTGGGAACACCGTGCAAACGCACAATCTCATCTATATAAAGCTGAGCGTACTGAGCATAGCCGAAAGTGGTCTTCACTGGAAGGAAGTGAGCCGCTTTCGTCAACCGGTCTACAATAACCCAAATGGAGTCGTACCCTCTACTGGTCCTGGGTAGACCCACAATGAAGTCCATAGAAATCTGCTCCCATTTCCACTCCGAAATGGGTAAAGGCTGCAACTCTCCAGCCGGTCTCTGATGCTCAGCCTTGACTTGCTGAAAAGTCAGGCACCTCGAAACGAAGTCCGAAATATCGCGTTTCATCCCTTCCCACCAGTAGAAGTCTCTCAAATCTCTGTACATCTTGGTGGAACCTGGATGAACGCTAAATGCCGACTGATGTGCCTGCTCTAGGATCCCGCGTCTCAACCCATCAACATCTGGTACACACAAGCGAGCCCCGCATCGTAGCACACCCTGGTCATCAATCATGAACTCCGAAACTGTACCCTGTCGAACAAGCTCAAGAATCTCAGACAAACGAGCATCACTGGGTTGCGCCTCACGAATACGATCAACAAGTAGTGGACGGGCGCGGACATGAGCAAACTGTCCCCCAGTGGAGGTGGACTCGAACTGCACTCTACTATCACACAAGAGCTGCCAATCTACAGAAGACTGACACTGAACGGCGATCAGCTGGGACAAGCTACCCACGGGCCTATGACTCAAAGCATCGGCTACCACATTCGCCCTGCCCGGGTGATAAAGGATCTCACAATCATAATCCTTCACTAGCTCCATCCATCGGCGCTGTCTCAGGTTCAGATCTCGCAGCTGGAAGATATACTTCAGACTCTTGTGATCCGTGAAGATCTGACACGACTCTCCATACAAGTAGTGTCTCCAGATCTTCAACGCAAAGACTACCGCTGCCATCTCAAGATCGTGAGTGGGGTAATTCTGCTCGTGTTTCTTCAGCTGCCTAGAAGCATATGCAATCACCCTATCATGCTGCATCAAAACACAGCCGAGCCCCACTCGAGAAGCATCACAATACACAACGTAGCCTCCCGATCCAGAAGGTAAAGAAAGAATTGGTGCTGTCGTCAACCGAGTCTTCAACTGCTGAAAGCTCTGCTCGCACGCATCAGTCCAGAGAAAAGGAACCCCCTTCCGGGTCAGTCCAGTCAGCGGTGCCGCGATACTCGAGAAATCCTGCACAAAACGGCGATAATAACCAGCTAAGCCCAAAAAGCTGCGGACCTCAGTCACCGATACAGGTCTGGGCCAAAGCTGTACAGCCTCAATCTTCCTCGGGTCCATAAGAATACCATCACTAGTCACCACATGACCCAGGAAGTCCACTCTATCAAGCCAAAATGCGCACTTTGAGAATTTAGCATACAGCTGGTGCTCTCTCAACATCTGCAAAGTAATCCCCAAGTGCTGCTCATGCTCCTCTCGACTCCTAGAGTAAACCAGTATGTCATCAATAAAAACGATAATGAACTAGTCGAGGAACGGCCTGAAAATCCGGTTCATCAGATCCATGAACGCTGCTGGCGCATTGGTGAGTCCGAACGACATCACCAAAAACTCATAATGCCCATAGCGCGTACGAAAAGCAGTCTTCGGAATGTCATCATTCCGAACCCGCAACTGATGATAACCCGAACGCAAATCAATCTTCGAAAAATGTTTCGCACCCTGGAGCTGATCGAATAAATCGTCAATGCGGGGCAAAGGATACCTGTTCCGCACCGTAACACGGTTCAACTGACGATAATCCACGCATAGCCTCAAACTGCCGTCCTTCTTCTTGACGAACAGAACAGGAGCTCCCCACGGCGAAACACTCGGACGCACAAGTCCCAAATCAAGCAACTCTTGCAATTGATCTTTAAGCTCTCTAAGCTCTGCCAGAGCCATCCGATAAGGCGGTATAGAAATAGGCTCCGTGCCAGGAATCAGATCAATGCAAAACTCAATATCGCGCTCTGGCGGCAACCCAGGTAACTCATCGGGAAAAACATCGGGAAACTCTCGCACGGTAGAAACCTGGTCCAACAACTCCACTGTGGCTCCAGTATCATGAATGAACGCCAAGAATCCCCGACATCCCCTCCTCAAAAGCCGACTAGCGTACAGAACAGAAATCAAGCTGTGAGGGGCGGCTCTACGGTCCCCCTGCACAACAAACACTGACTCGCCGGGAAAACAAAATCTAACTGTCTTCTCGCGGCAGTCCACGGACGCATAGCAAGTAGCTAGCTAATCCATGCCCAACAGCACGTCGAAGTCCAACATCTCCAGAAGGATCAAGTCGACGGACAGATCTCTGTCACCAATATGTACGACACAAGATCGAAACACATAATGCGCAACAAACGACTCTCCCATAGGAGTAGTCACGACCAGCGGCTGATCCAGCAAACACGACTCTCGGCCTAACCTCGGCACGAAGTGCATAGAAACATACGAATGCGTGGATCCCGGATCAAAAAGAACATGCGCATCAAAAGAACAAACGGAAAGAGTACCTGAAACCACGGCATTGGACGCCTGAGCGTCCTGGTGAGTCAAGGCAAAAACCCTAGCCTGACCTCTACCGGCTACTGGCAGTCCTCTGCCTCTGCCACCTCGACCTCTCGGTACAAAACCTCCGCGACCACGACCTCGCAGAACAGGAGTCTGACGCGGCGCAACAACAGGAATAAGAGGCAACGCTCTCTGAGGTGGAGAAGGTGGTAAGGTAACCTGCGGTACAGCTGGCTCGTTCACACGCGGCTCCGTACAATCTCGAACCCGATGACCCAAACTACCGCACCGGTAACATCCAGAAACAAACTGCCGATCATCCTGAGGGTAAGAACCATAAAGCCGACCTCGTCCCGAACCGCCACTATCAGAACGGAAACTGTCACGACGTCTAAACGCCTGCCTCGCTGCCGGATCACCTATACGAACTCTCTTCGGTCCCGATGCAACTGATGACTCAGCTAGACGCTCCTCTACCAAAAGAGCTGCATCCACCGCTGCCGCATACGTGTCACAATGCTGAATGCTGATGGCTAAGAATATCTGGGTAAGTAGGCCTCGAACAAACCTCTTCATCCTCATCTCCTCAGTCGCCACCAGATATGGAGCATACACCGATAGCTCAGTAAACAATACATCATACTCCGACACCGTCATCCCCGGCGTCTGACGTAAAGACTCAAATCTGCGTGCTCGCGCATCCCTGACGCTTGGTGGAAGAAAATGAACAAGAAACGACGTCACAAACTCAGCCCAGGTCATAGGAGCAAGACCAGCGGCTCTGCCCCTCTCCAACGGCTCGCACCACTTCTGGGCCATACCCTCCAGACGAAAACTGGCAAACTCTACCCATCTCTCGTCGGAACATCGGAGTGAGCGAAAAATCCTGGCCATCCGGTCGATAAACGACTGTGGATCCTCAGTAACATCTGTGCCCGTAAACACCGGAGGTCTCAACCTCATGAAATCCGTCAACGACACAGCAATAACCTCCGGAGCTGAAACTGCGACTACCGGAACCGTAGGTACCATCGTGGCCTCCGCAGCGGGTGGAACAACTGCCTGCCCCTGCGCTCGGATGGTCTCTACCAAAGTCCCCACAATGTGGCGCAGATCCTGCATACCAGCTCCAATCATAGCAATGTACTCCGGTACAATAGGCGTACTACCCTGGTCAGTCCTCGCCTCAGACGAGTCAACTCTGACCTCGGCCCTCGCGGCCGCTCTCTGAGCCCTCGTAGTCTTCGGCGGCATATGGGCTGGAAATTGAAACAAGATTCGATAAGGTAACGGAAATCGAATCACAAGATGTATATCAATCACGGAAGGAACATCAATCAATAAGTCCTAAGGTCACTTAGGCGGAGTACCGTGTCGTAAGTATGCCGCGGAACATACACACGCTACATCACTCTGCTTAAGCATCCTACTCCATCTACCAAGGTCATCCTAGACTCCGAAAGGTAAAACCTAACGCTCTGATACCAACTTTGTCACGACCCGCAATTCGGCCGGTAACCGGAACTTAAACTACGTAACGTCTACAGGCGTACGTAACTTAAGTAAGCCGAAAACCCAGAAATCTAAACCACCCAAAACTGGATCAACGGATCAAAATATAGTTTAAAACATTTAGAAATTTACAATTTAAAATCTCTAACTCTAGTTTTCTTTCATGAAAATTTCGGCAGCACCTCCTTTGTAAAACTAGCCCCGAAAACGGGTACAACACAGATAATATATATAAAACATCCCAAGTGGGAGAAAAATCACGCCCACCGGCGGAGACAATCACCACAACAAGTATACGACGCCAAAGCGATGAAATATCAAAGAAACGACTATAACATAAATAACTATCCAACACAACCGGCTTCTACGAGCACGGTTCCCAAAATCATCCAATATAATACAACACTGAAATCTCACAAGTCGTCTCTAAGTCATATACAACAGGAGTAGATGGAGAATACTAGATCCAACAAAAGATATACAATACACAAAACGGATAACCGCAAACCAACCTAAAAGCAACGGCCTCACTGCCAATAGTAGCGGTATCCACAAAAGTAGTGATGATAAGCTGCCCTGCCGCGACTACTCAGAGGGAAGGTCCTGCAAAACACTGTGGCACAACGGGGGTGAGTTGCCAACTCGTGAATAGTAATTAACATCATACAGTAATCGCAAGTATGCACTAACAGCAATGATCAATAACATGTGAACTGGTAGCATGAGTATGACAATATGAATATGCAACTATCATGATATCCATATCAACTAAATACTGAGTGCGGGATAGTAAATAATCTCATGCAAAAATCATAAGCATGGAAAACACGGTGTAACTCAACAATACCCAAATCCTAAAAAACTCAGATCGGCCCTCAGATCGGCCCTCAAATCCTGTACGTCTCATGGAACCGGAGTGTCAAACATCGACACTCGAAAACATCATGAAAACCAGTGCCTATCATCGACACATAAATACTCGTATCCATACGTTCCTCGAAACACAAGTATCCCTCTTCGACACTTATATTCCACGCATCGGTCTTCCTGATATCCATACGTTCCTCGAATCCAAAGTATCCCATCTCGACACTTATGTTCCACGTATCGGTCTGTCAAACCCCAAATATCTCTCGGAATGTAAGTGCCCAACATCGACACTTGACACTCCCATATCGCATGAAAACATATCTCAAATGCGTAAATCCATATAAAATAGAATATGCAACATAAAACATCGATATGAGCATATCACGAAAAAAGTTCACTAACCAATGCATCAAATCATTAAATGCATCATACAGTTTCCAAAAATCCAAATCCAGAATACATATATATACAGTGTCCCATACCACCGATATATATGCTATAAAAACTAATCATGTAACAATAGTAAAGTATATGTGCGAACGAGTAATATAGCATGGCATACATATAAGCATGTAGGTATACAGGTATGTTCTATGTAATATGTACTATCGCACAAGTATAACTGTTTAATGTCGCTAACCAATAGCAAGGTATACAAATGAGCATTTGTGTTGTGCGTATCATGGCAATTACCAACAGTGTGTGTGTAGCATATCATTGGTGCTCGTGCAACATGGACTGTCGATAATAGTGCAGTGTACAACAGGTACAATATCATGCACAACAAGTAACTATATGCAATGTGAATCATGCAATATCTCTATATGAGCACATAAACATACGGCTAATATTATATCATGTCTAGCCCCGACGCTTAGCGCCATACGGGCGATTCCCCGTAGATGTTAAATCTACTCACATGTGGTCTTCAGCTATGAAAATCCGACCACCTGCTTCCCTTTGTTCGCAGCGTCTGAAGTCCCCGCTTGCGACGCTATAATATCACAAACACAAGAAATAATGCGAATATCTTAGAAGCAATCACAATAACGCAAAACTACTAATATATAAAACACACCAACGCGCTAACTCAACTCACGAGTACACGTCTAGTGCAAACACACGCAATGATACCTCAATACCATACTGAGTACGTCGCAGCACGACACACGACTCGTGTCGCAACACGTATCACGCGAACTCAAAACACACGATTATAGGTAATCGATCCCAGATTTTGCATACTACATTTACTAACTAAATAAACAGTACCAAACAACCCAAAACAACAGCAGACAACTACCACAGAAGACCCCACCCCAAAACTCCCCAAGTCGGCCGGCGTCGCCGGCCCCATCCTTAAGTCTCGCCGGCCTAAACCGGTGGGTTGGGCTCCGTCTCTCAGGTGGTTGCTCAGGTCAACCTGCACATCTCTCTGAAGTTGTTTACTCAATCACTAAAACTCCCAGGTCACAGCAGATACTAAAAGCTCTAAAAAGACACTAAAAACCCGATATCGCCTTAAACGATATAAACTACGTTCTACGCAGCAACTAACGATCAAAACCACACAAAAACTATAAATAACAGTAGAGGGAATATACCTAACCACTTTGCTCCTAACTCCAAGCTTTTTCCTAGCTCCAAGTGATCAAGAAGTAAGAAATCCAAAGCTTTTGGGTATTTTGTGATATATTTAGGGATTTTGAGGATTTTTGTGAGTTAGAATGATAAAATATGAGAAAGGAATTAGCAAAGGCAGTAGGTAATGAGGGAATTTCGGCCAAGGGGTTGAGGAGGTGGACTTGTGAAGAATTTCCTAGCAATTTCCTTCATAAATGCATAGTTAATGCATTTCACACATACACACACATGCATGCATCTACTCATTTCCCTTTTCTTTTCTTTTTCTTTTAAATCCTACTTCAATTCTAGTCCACACACTAAATTCTAAGGTGAAGTGAGAAGGATTTCTTAACATCAAATGATTTAAAGAAAAGATTGCTATAGAAATTTTCCCAAAATTGAATACCGCATTAAAATAATATTAAAATTTGGGAAAAAATCAAATTGAACCAAAACGTCCCATATACTCCCAAAGATCGCGCACTAGCTTTATTTTAGCTAATCTAGGTGCTGGCAAGTCTATATGGTCGTTTGTTCACAGTCGGGTAAAAACGGAAAATACCGACAAACTTACCCTAAAACGGACAAATTCGCATAACGATTTCTAAAACGTTACACAAAACCTTGTATAGTAATGAAAAGTAGTACAACAGGTACATCGACCGCAACCTGGTCGTGCCCCAAAAGAATATTATACAATAGGCAGTGACGGCAGTCCACATGTTGGAAGCTCGCCCAACAATATCAAATGTACAAATAAATCCAAACTGCACTATCATTGCACACTGCTATCCACGACGACAAATCCGCAACATCACAGCACAACACAGAACATTAACGCGAATGTCACGTTCGCAAACCCGTCTAAAAGAACTATAGCAATCAGACTCGGTTTACCGATCAAATGACATTCCCGGTTGGAGATATAATGTAAGCACTATAAACTACCATGTTTAAATTTCGATCGACAAAATATCACGAAGTGGGCCCCACGAACAACTGTTGAACAGTAACAAAATCTGGGCCCAAAAGATATGTACCAAAAACCCCAATTTCCAGAGAAGAATACACTGTGCAAATTTGGGGGCATGATCACACAGAATGGCAGCGGATGCGCGGCCAAACAATGGGTTTGGCCGCGATTCTGCATCAGTCTTTTCGATTCATGAGCCCAAATTTGTACGGTGTTCTAATAAATCCCTGCTGAATTTTCTTTGATATGTAAAATTAATTTTGGAACCCTTTTAAAATCGACAGAAACTTAGAATTAGAATTTTGCGGTTTTCGATATCCGGTTCGATCGATGTTTTAAACGCATTAGCACAAGTAAGTATAGCAAAATGGTGAGGCTCTGATACCACTGTAAGTCTACGGTAGCGCCCCGGCCGTCTACAGACGCTAAATGCGGAACAAAAACTTTTTAACTGGCGCTATCGTGTACTTTAACCCGGATCTGCTATTATTGCTAAACTAACAAACTATAAAGAGAGTAGAAAGGTTATACCAAACGATCCGAGTCCTTCGTTCTTTAACCATCATCCCACGCTCCGTTGCGGCTGCTCCGATCTCTTCGATCTCCGATCTGCTCGTCTAGGTGGCACCACGTCAACGATTCTTTAAACGGGCTTCCGCCTCTGACTCGAAGCAACTCGGTCGTCAAGTTTGCTAAAAGAGACGACCAAGAATGATGTAGAGAATGAGTAGATTACTTTGTCTCACTTCGTCCAAAACCGTGGACGATCGGTTAATGAAGTTGCCACTCGAATCGGGTGATGGAATGAAAAAGGCAATGAAATTTCCATGCACCCCAAATACTATCATAATCTTTTAGCAAATGAATCAAGCTCTCTCTCTCTCACACAATGGGGGGCCGGCCACTTATAAGAAGGAGGAGGGTGAGTGTAGGAGAGGGTGGTGACCATAAGATAAAATATCATGTGTGAACACAAAGTGTGAACGCATAGTGTGAATGCATAGTGTGAACACAAAGTGTGAACGCATAGTGTGAACACAAAGTGTGAACACAAAGAAAGCAACCAATAATGAACAAGTGAGTCATAAGCCTTGTCACCACCTTCTAGATGCTTCTAGAAACTTCCACACTCATCTCAAGAAAAGATAAATCCGTCTTTAACCAAATGTTAAAAGACGGCTAATAGAAAACTAGAAACTGGCAACTTCCAAAAGTAATCCCGAAACGAATTTCAGGATAACCCCGTAACCGTATAAATATACCCGCATTTGTATTACGACCGAATACAAATGCAACTGAGACAAAGATATTATATCTACTCAATATAATACTCAGATCCGGCTTAAACCAAAGCCGACCTGTATCACCTGCCTCAAATATGACATGTGCATAAACGCACGTGCATTTTCCGAACCCTGCCATAAAACCATACAGCCTCTACAACGTTTCGCCCGAAATTGGGAAACTGTCTGTGGGGGACTCTAATGACTCGTCAGTACCCTGGAAGTGGGTTTAACCACAAACCGTCAGCGGCACTAGCTATGCGTAACGGCTGCCCATGGACTGATCTCAAGGGAGGCCGATGAGAGAACTCACCCGGAAACCCTACTGAGCCTAACAGTGACAATGTATATACAGTCCGGTCCGTTCGTCTATGAGTATCGCATATCTGCCTAGGGGGCTAGTAATGTCAGACCCCCAATAGCAGTATAAGTCGTGTCGGAGTGTAGCCCAATAACACCCCGAGATACTACTGGAGTACCTACCAGTAAATCTCCTGCCACGGCCGTGGGCTTTGTGTAATGCTCTCCTAGACACAGCACGGCCTCACCCCCAATACCGGGAGAGACGAATCCCCTGCCGATCCGCTCACGTGCCTCCATGTGGCTCGGGACTGTACCCAAAAACTACCTGTTTGCACGACTCCTTTGAGCCGTGGTAGGGTAGAAATCAAAGCACAGTGGGAACTCACACGAGAAAAATGACGACCTCAGGTCGATGAACTAACCTGTACACATGTCACCAGGGAACTGCTATCTGACGATATGTATAATACCAACTAGTAGGTTCCCAGCGAGTCCTGTCCGGTGTACTTATAACCCAATGAGCACCTGTATACATCTTAGGTGATCCAACTGACACCAGTGGCTTGTGAGACCGGCCACCGCCCCTCGTCGGGGTCTCGACTGTACACACTAGTCTACTCCGGAGTATCGATGCCCTGTCTCGAAACTCCCACGACTGGGGACCACAATTAAGGATATGCGTATAAACCACCCAACTCTCACGTATATGATCGCCATCATACTGTTGGTAGTAAAGCAAGATCCTAAGGGCTCTATCAAAGTGTAACATGTAATCAGTCACCTGAACATGTACACGACTGATAAAGGCAAACCAGATAGCATACTATCATCTCGAGTAAGACTGTCCTACCGGTATAGGTCCTCCGCAATCATTGCAATCACGTACCTGCTATCCAATAATTCACTCTGAGGGCACTATCTCCAACAGAGCATTAGATCAGGATGTCGGGAATCTTGTTGAATTGCTCGTCTAGATATTGAAAAGTGTTTTCGAGATCAAGACTAAAATGCGGGGTTTATAATTGTTAGGCATGCGATGTCTAAGAAATTCATTTGGTAAGGCATGAGATGTTAAGGAGGTTGCAGATTCCAACTGTTGTAGTTTTACACTTTTTTTTCTGCGACCGCAAGTGTAATATGTGGTGTATCACCGGTTTCGTTGCTATACATCAACGACAATTGGGATACGCATATTTACTTACGTTGATGACATGTGATGTTATGTGTTGCTGTGATATGTTATATTGGATCGTCGCGTTTTGAATAGCCGGGGGTTTTATGCGAGATGAGGGTTTTTATTTTCATTCATGTAAAATTCATTATACGTAATATTCTTTTATTGGGGCACTTCCGGGCTGAGGATGATATCACCATTGTATATTATTTACTTTTCCACATTAGGTAGACCCAAGGCGGGGAGCACAAGTAACCGGGTTCTAGGGTCCAGTGGGAGACCATCTCGAGGAGTCGAGACCGGGTCTCCTAACCCCAGAATTTGCAGTGTTGCTTGCCGCTCTCGTAGGGGTCTAGGGATGTGGGTTTGGCTATTCATCGCGACCGTGGAATCCGTGTTTTATACAGGCTCGTATTAAAACACGGACCTCCTAGTATATCCAATATTTCATATGTTATCTTCTGCTGCAATGTTCTGTGATGAGATCATATTACTTCCTGAGACAAATGTTTATATTATATATATGAGATATATGTTATATTACAGATTTCGTTTCAAATGTGATGCTTGTGAAGCATAATAAAATAGGACTTCATTAATGAGATTAATGAAACTAAAAGAAACCTAAAGATGTTGTAGAAACTTGTTTAAAAATTGGTAGCTCTAGTTCTTGCTTTGCATAGCAGTATTCCTTGTAGAATATTCAGCACCTTATTCGATAAGGAAAGAGCCGAGATCCCTTTACCGGGAGTGACCTCTTTAGCCAAACTAGCAGATGCTACAAACTGGGTTTGTCTTTCGTTTTTTTTTATAGTTTTTGCTTTGCATAGTGATAATTGTGAAATATCATGCACTTTATTCAATGAGGAAAGAGCCGAGATCCCTTCACCGGGAGTGACCTCTTTAGCGAAACTAGAAAAGCCTAAAAAACACTCATTTTACAATCACTCGATTCTACAACAATATGAAGTTCATTACGCAAAGGGTTTTCGTAAAAACCTGTCGTAGCCCTCCGTTATTTCAGATAAGTAATAGTTAGTATTCGTACTACATTTGTTGTCCTCTGTCAAGGCGTAGTGTGCGGTAGCTGATTAGTGCTTATCTGTATAAACATATGATGTGATTGATTTAGGTTAGTCGTGCGACCTTGTTGACCTCTGTCAAGGGTCATGCGGGTGGGTTTACTTCAATCAGGAAATGACGGGTTGAACTTGACTAGCAGCCTATGGTTTGTTGACCTCTGTCAAGGTCATAGGACGCTTGGGGTAAAATATTATGGGAATTTCAAGTGTTGAAATTTGCAATGAGATTGCATACTTTCTATGAGATAGTTGGACCCCCATACCCACTACGAGTAAGAGTTACTCCTGGGAGAGTTTTACACATTACAATTAGCCGATCAAGTAGGTGTCTAGAAAGGTGTCAATGGAGTAACGCCCCTGGGAAAATGAGCTTTATTTTAATTAGGTCCGTGCGAAAGCGCGAGGAACCACCCTCAAAGTACCGGTACTAGCCTGGCTGAAAGATTGGTGAACTTGTAGGGTGTAATTAATCCCAGCTAGTCTTTCCTTTTAGGGTTTGAAGGAAGATTTGACTAAAACAGTTGGAGACATCCTGATTAGATATATTAATAACCAATCTAATCTTGCAAGAGTATACGCTGAGTGTTTTCTTCTATCTCTCTCCAGGTAGCGACCATGTCACACCGTAATCAACATAATAATACGGATGTATTGACCGAACCCACTTGTTATACTGCGCTAGGGAACGTTGGTCCCGCTCCAACTTATAATTGTTATAAGACAGAGCAGGAAATAGGGGATTACCAGAATTCCCGTGCCGCCCGAACGAAGAAAGTACATGCTGATGCATCTTCTTCGGGTGTGTTCATTATCGAGAACTGTTTCTCATTATCTTTTACGTCCTGGGTATGTGATACCGGATCAGGATCCCGCAAATGTAATTTGTTACATGGGCTACATATAGGTAGAGAACTGAGAACGGGTGATAAGTTTCAAGAGTTGGAAATGATACAAGTGTTGCAGCCAAGTCTGTTGGCAGTTATCACCCTGTATTATCAAAATACATTGATTCTGAACGAATGTTATTAGTTACTGAACCTGATATACAACATCATATCAGTCTCTTTAAATTAGTTTGGATTTACATCTTGTAAAACTTACCAGTCATGTCACATAGATAAGATGACCACAGCTCCGTTTATTGGAAACAGAGAAAGAGTTATTGAACTCTTGGGATTGATATATGCTGATGTATGAAGGTCCCCTGTCTACACATGCCAAGACCGGTTCTTTGTACTTAATTACATTCACTGATGATCTCTCAAGATTCAGACATATGTTCCTGTTGAAACACAAGTCCAAAACTTTTGAGATAATCATAGAATATAAGTTAGAAGTAGAGAACCAAAAACGGGTATAAGTATTATGTCCACTGATGTGATCAAGAAGTAGAATACTTAAGCACGGAATTCCTGGACTATTCTAAAGGAGAATGAGATTCTCTCTCAGCATTACTCCTCCAAATACACCACAACACTGTTGAAGTCAAAATTTGCACCCCGGCTGACCAAGTCAAAGTCAAGGTCAACCCAATCCAGGTGGGCCCAAGCCCAAGCAAGTGGGACAATGCCTAGATCGAGCCCGAACATGAAGCGTCCGGCCTTCCGCCATACCAAAATAAAAAGTCATGTAACAAATAATTTTGATGTAATTTTTGTTCATGAATGTATGCAAAATGGGCATAAAGCCAATTTTTTGTAAGCCCATGGCTTATGTGCAAAAAGAAATGGCACATGAGCCATGGGATGGGCAAATTGCCATTTTGTAAAGCCCAAGGGGCTATATGTAAATATGTAAGCCTATATAAGGCAACATGATGAAAATATCTAGCATACCTTATCATTCCCTAAAAAAAACTAGGGTTCTTTGTGCCTCCTGCTCCTCCAAGGTTCTAAACCTTCTCATTTCTTTTGAATAAAATCAAGAGTTTTACTCTTTTTTTCCAAAACTAAGTAGTTTTCCACCATAAACCCCACAAAGAGGAACTCAGATCTCCCATCAGATCTCAAAAAGGAGAGATTTTTAAAATCTCCTGCTTCTTGATCTCCAAGATCCGGCCAACAAATGAAGAAGAAGGAGACCCATCTCTAGAAACCCCACTTTGGGGAAGAACTAGAGCTCAAGGGGAGAAGCCCTTCATCAGCTTCAAAACATCCTAGGAGTTTAACTACTCATACACACTCACACATACACACACACAGAATAATAAGTGCTCCTTTCTGGGAGTACAACTCCCATTGCAGGGACCAAGTCCCATTTGCTGCTCAAGCGCCTACGTGTTGACACGTGGCACGCTAGCGCTCTTGCGCTCGAAGCGTTAGCGCCGAAAGCGCTAGTGCCCGAGCGTCCACGTGCTGATACGTGGTGCGCTAGCGCTCTTGCGTTCAGAGCGCTAGCGCCCGAGCGCCCATGTGCTGACACGTGTGTAAGTGCACGGCGGCGCCCCGGCCGTCAATCCGACGCCGGAATGCGGAAACGAAACTTTTCTAGAACTTACAAACCGGCACCACCGCGCACAAAAATCCTGGATCAGGCCATTAACCTAACTCTAGCAAACTAGAAAATGAGAAGATAGCTATATCGAGCGATCCGTGTCCTTCGGTCTTCGGCCTCCACTCCGATCTCCTCGCGGAATCTCCGGTCTTCGGCTACTCGTCGGAACGGGCACCACATCGCCGGGTTCTTTTACGGGCTCCCACCTCTCGACCGAGGCAACTCGGGCACGAAGTTGGCGAGACGACCAGCCCAAGAAATACTGTAGGCTAAGTGTAGTAGCTTATTTCTTTAGGGTTATGAGGTTGCCTTTGGATGGAAGGAAAAAAGAACAATGGAGATGAACTTTGGTGTATCAAAGAATGAGATGATGATTTTTCCCTCATACTAAAATGAAAACCCCTCTCTCTTCCTAATGTGGCCGGCCCCTCTCCTCAATGGTGGTGGAAAAAGGAATCCCAATCCAAGAGAAGAAAAAGGAATGAATATGGGAAGAAAATGGACACACCAATTTCTAATCAACTCTCATCAAAATCCATCACCAATTAATGCAAAAGAAATGACTCATAAAGAATCTAATAATGCCACACCCATCATAATGCCACAATTTACAAGAAACCCCTCCACAAAAGATAATTTGCACACTTGCAAATAACCCCCTCCAACAGAAAGTCCGGCCGTGAAGGAATAAAGGAAAACTGGCCGGAACGGAATGCAAACTGGCAACTTCAGAAAACTGATCCCGTAATAAATTACGGGAAAACCCCGTGACTGCATATACATGCCCGCATTTGTATTCCCACTGAATACAAATGCAGAGAGACAAAAACTAGACTGTCTAATACTAGGATCCGGCTTAAACCAAAGCCCGCTAGTAAAATCCGTCCGATCACGATTCGTGCAATACCTTAAGTATCTGATCGAACCCTGCCATATCTCCAGACGGCCTCTACAGCGTTTCGCCCGAAACTTGAGCAACTGTGTGTGGTCGACTCTAAAGACTCGTCAATACTTTGGTTGTCGATTTAACCACTAGCACGTCAGAGGTATTAGCTATACGTGACGAGCTACCAGCTATTGAAGAAAAGGGACCTCTGTGAGCGAACTCATGCTGACACCCTACTGAGCCTGTCAGTGACAATATCCGTAAAGTCCGGTCCGTTCATCTATGAGCATCGCATGGCGGGCCTAGGGGGTTAGTAAAAGTCAGACCCCCAAAAGCGGTACAAGTTGTGTCGGAGTGTAGCCCAGAACACCCGGAGATACTATTGGAATACCTACCAGTAAATCTCCTGCCTTGGCCAAGGACTTTCATGTACTGGCTCTCCTAGACACAGCGCGACCTCACCGCCAATACCGGGAGAGACGAACCCCTTCAGATCCGCTCACTGCCTCTATGTGGTTCGGAACTGTACCCAACTAAAACCTGTTTGGACGTCTCCTTTGAGCGTGGTAGGGTAGTAATCAAAGCATAGTGGGAACTCACACGAGAAAAATGACGATCTCAGGTCAATGAACTAACCTGTACACATGTCACCAGGGAACTAATATCTGACGTCTGGTATAATCCCAATAAGCAGGTTCCCGGCGAGTCCTGTCCGGTGTACTCATAACCCAATGAGCACCTGTATACATCTTTGGTGAACCAACTGACACTAGTGGCTTGTGAGACCGGCCACCGCCCCTCGTCGGGGTCTCGACTGTATACACTAGTCTACTCTGGAGTATCGATGCCCTGTCTCGAAACACCCATGACTAGGGATATTTTAAGGATGTGCTTATAGACCCCAGCTCCCACGTATATGATCGCCCTCATACTGCTGGCAGTCAAGCAAGAATCCGAGGGGCTCTATCAACGTGCAATAGTGATCAGTATTGTCACCTAAAGCAGTACATGATGATAAAGATAAACTAGATAGCATACTATCATCTTGAGTAAGACTGTCCTACTGGGACAGGTCCTCCCTCAATCATTGCAATCACATGCCTGTGATCTAATAATTGACTCTGAGAGAACTATCTCCAACAATCTCCCACTTGCACTCAAGGCTAATTATTGCGATGTCGCATATTCATAGCCCGTGGGATACCGAACACCCAACTCCTCTACTAGTCAGTCTCACAAAGCTCGTTTGCGAAACTATTGCGTTTGAGGAATATCCTCAGTGAGTGGATCCGCTCTAATGTTTCTTTCTATGTCTCTCTTTATCTCATGTTCGCGGAGAAAGCCATCTCCCGAAATGAGCAATACCTGTCTTAGAATATGTCTGGATATCTGATGGGACCTAGCTCATAAATGACTCCAAATCCAAACTTCTCAGACTGTATCGTCAACAGAACTTAATCAGTATCCTGCGCCATGCCTCCCTCAGTAACCACCTGGACCACCTGTCCAAACTACTGCCCCTCGTCAGAGGGAAAACTATAACTCTGACAGTCACTCTGTTATCCAGGTCACCTTGGAAGCCTGGAATGATAACTGTCTCCCGAAGGAGGATGCCGTTATTATATTCCTAGAACATCCACTTATGTTTTAAAACTGCTTCTGAATGTTTCTCCAGGATTGGATCAATATCAACTTATTGCACCTACTGCAAAAACAACATCTGGTGTGGTACTTGACATCTCATGATTGACTCAATTGCCTAAACAGGTGATCTGCCAATCATGCACATCCCTCTCCCCTTTAGTCTGTAAGACTCTTTTAGAGAGGGTCACTCCATCACCTGCAGGTATACTACCGTGCCAGGAGTTCTAAAAACTCTTAGAATGTTGTCTAAATACCCTGATTGGGAAACCACCCAAATCTAGATCTGTAGATTTAGTAACCAGAATGTCTTGATATTATACCAAAGTCCCATGTGGAGAAACCACTGTGTGACAACCAAAGTATAACCGATCGTAGTATAGGAATATCACTTCATACTCTGTGTATGTCATCCAAATACCAGGACATCACACCCTACTACCTTCTTAACAGATCCATCCCCTATTCTGATGAAGTCAAACCTATGACTGTATCATCAGAACTAGATGGTCTATCTCCGCTGTATCTGCTTTAGTCTATAAATAGACATAAGCCACTTGTCCATTATGCATCCGCTGCTCCCACTGACTACGACAACCCTCTGGCAGAGTCATATAAACGTACACTTCTAAAGCTAGTTTAGAACGACTCTATACTCATCCTCCTGCCGGGTCTCACAGTCTGGAACAACAGCAATGGAAAGTCTGGGTAAACAAGAACCTCCCTGCCACCGTCCTTGAGCATACCGAAGTACCTCTCGAGCGCTTGAGGTTACCCACCATATCTGCGGAGTGGCTAATGGAATGTCAAACCAGATTGAATCTTTAGGTTCTTATCAAATCTTCAGAAATTGTTTGCGGTTCTGGAATCACATCCAGTTCTACCACACTCCCACTACTGTTTTCTGAAAAAATCCATTTTTATTAAAACTGTGGCGAGTCAAGAACAATATCACTATTGATCTTCCAGATGGTAGAATATCAACCCTCGTCATAGCCCGGGTCAACCCACAAACAGCCATTACAGAAACGTGCCTTGAGTTATCCGGAGTCTGGTTTTAAGCATAAGCCGGACAACTCCCCGTATCTTAACATCGTTAAGATATGAACTGTTCTATATCCAATATAGAAACATAGGCACTGATTTAATTGAACCAGATTCAAATCATGCAGCTGTCTCCAGTGCATGTCAACTAAATGGAAGGAGGCCGATCAGCGTTACTCAACTTAGGAATACTTCCAATTATGAGTAACCTGAAAGAGAAGCAAGTTCTCTTAATCATTTCTATCAAATGAATACCATTCACAAGTATCTACATCTTCAATCACCTTGAAGAATCCCGATACTTGCAACATCTGGTTCTCTACTTTACTCTTATACCTATAACTTCTCAAAACTTGGACCCTGTGTTTCTACGAAACACTTTTCTAAGAACTAGAGAAGTCATAAGTAAACAGAATATAGTATGAGGACCAACCCCTCTGTCCTAATGGACACTGGACAATATATAATACTCTGTATAAGTCCCCTGAGTCTAGTGACTCATTCACTGTGTGTCGTAGGTTGAAAACTATACTTATGGTTAAGAAGAATTACACCGCTGTTCAATGCTCCTTACCTAGCCATCCACTGATGCGGGTAAATGTCATAGACATAATTTCAAAAAGGTATATCTCACTCTACGAAAATAGACGTACAGATATATAAATTTGAAATTGGTGCATAACAACGGATATTCAAAACCAAATATTTGCCGTCCGGCAAACTACCCAGGTGATTTCCTCAAATATCACCAATTACAACGAATTCTGATATAATGAGGATGATCACCTAATTCCCAATAACTTACTCCCACTCATCATCTGTAAAACCATACAGATGTGAGAATCATACCTGATAAATACATACCCCGGAGCAAGTGTCTAATTGGGAAATCAGTTTTCTTTTAACAGTACACAGTGAAACTGAAACATTGAAATGTTTCGATGGGGTATCCCGGTATTCCTAGTAATGCCACTTCCATTATCAGATTCACAAATGTAACCGTATATCTCTTTGCCATTTCTGTAAATCCCTTTGTATGTCTTTAGTCGTTACCTTCTGTACACCCTCTTAAGCTAAATGGTTTTCTTCCTTCCCTACCGTTCGGCACCAGCCTATGGTTTGGAAGAAGACTATCCAATAAGCATAATGGGTGTACTGTCCTAATCCTAGGAGCACTCACAATGTGATAGAAGGTGAAGATAAAAGACAACCGAATAAACGTTATTCCTATTTCTCCTGAACCAGAATCCATCCCCGAACTGGAACAAGTTCCTTCCGAGTTCGTATATAACCATACGATGGAGTATCCAATAAACTGTGGAACTTCGTAGCGATACGGAGTGTCCTGGAGAAATACAAAGGTGATTTAGGATTGGCGAAGAAATACTTGGTTTGGTCGTGAATAGCAGTCGCAATTTACTTTGCCCTCTTACTAATCCCTTGATATGTCTTTACTTAATACATTCTGTACACCATCGTTATGCTAATTGGTTTTCTTCATTCCCCATCGTTCGGCACCAGCCTAAGGTTTGGAAGAAGACTATCCAATTTGCATAATAGGTGTACTATCTCCTAAACCAAGGAGTACTCGCAACCTGAGAGAAGGTAAAAGAAAAAGACAACTGAATAGTCCTATTCGTTTTCTCCAGAACCAGAAACCATCCTCGAATAAATTCCTTCGAGTTCGTATATAACCATATGATGGTTTTGTCCAATGGAAGTGGACGTTCGTAGTAATACGGGGTGTCCTGGAGAAAAGGGTAAAAGTAGTAGTGGCAATGAGGTATGCAACTCTGACAATCCAAAAGCCAGTGTTAAAGAAGGTTCGGTTAATTTTGGTCACTGAGTCATAGTCTAGGGTCAGGTCATAGTCGCTGCCAAAGAGAGAGAGAAAAGAAACACTCAGCGTGCACTCTAAGCTAGATCAGAATGGTTATCACTTTATCTAATCAGGAAACCTCCCACTGTAACGTCAAATTCTTCCCCAAACCTAAAAGAAGAATTAGTCGGCATCACCCGAGGAGTAAACCAACTCATCAGTAGGAATCGGGATCCAACTATCATCGCATGATAACGTGACAGAATCCACTCACGTTATCATACTCCAGAAGGTATGCGCATATCTGGCATGTTTCAGTTTCTTTAGAAACTCCCGATGTGATTTTTGCCCCATGCTCTTATGACCTTGGCGTGAGGTCAAAATGTCATAAGTCACATGTCAAGTTCTACCCATCATTATCCAGGTTAATTTGAACCCACCCGTACAAACCTTTGACGTAGGCCAAAATAGTAGTACGACTGTCCCAAACCAACGCATCTATCTATGCAACAGATAAATATCCAGCAGCTACCAATCACTATGCCTTGGCGTGAGGTCAAAGTACATAGCTTGAATACTTCCGAATATTTAACTGAAATGATGGAGGGCTACGATTGGTTTCTGGCGAAAACCTTTAACGTAATGAACTTGATATCGTTGAAGGAACGGATAGCTTTTGTAAAAATATAGTGGCAAAAATCTTTGTCAAAGAGGTCACTCCCGGTGAAGGGATCTCGGCTCTTTCCCCGTGGAATGAGGTGCAGGATATTCCAACTGAATACCATGATGCAATGCAAAAGTAAAAGACTATAGTGAAGTTATTGCCCTGATGCAAACTTCTGTCCAAGGGGCCACTCCCGGTAAAGGGATCTCAGCCCTTGCCTCGTCGACTGAGGAGCTGGATATTCATAACCGAATACCACTGTGCAAAACAAAAGAGAACGCCCTTGCAATAACAGCTTTTTGAAAAATGTTCCAACAACATCAGAATAGGTTTGTTTATCTTGCATTGATCCGAATCAACGCAGTCCCATCAATTGATCACACCACAAAAGAACGAAAATAATGATGTACGCATATGCCATCCGCATTCGCCACTGGCTCCCGTCATCACCCGTTAGGTTACTTAACTAACGATAGAGCGGGGACTAGACTAGCACGGATGCAAAACATATACAACATCTACTAGTATATATATCAATATATAATATTCGCTCAAGGCGTGATAAAATGCAGCATCACAGAAATGTAATAAGCAGCATAAAACAATACAGATATCTGGGATCCCCGGGTTTCATAGAGCCGTTACTGAAACCCGACCTTTCCCTGGTCGTGTGGATAGCCTGTGCAATGAAATCCTAGTCCCCTACGGCCGCGGCAAGTTACCCGCCAAAACCTAAAGCGAGGCAGCCCCTTCAACAACGTGAATGGACCACCCAGTACTTCACGGAATTCAGTAACTTGGGCACCCCTCCTTGGGTCAACCTATACCCCCTACGAGTGCGGCGAATAGCCCGCCAATTCTAGAGTAAAGCCCCCTCCGTCTCAACGCCATGAGATGCGGGCTCGTTGCCCTCTAGAACCCTGCTATCCGTGCACCCCTCCACGGGGTAATCCTAGTACAGAAAGTAAAAATATACAACGGGTACATCGACCTCAACCCGGTCGTTACCCAAAAGAATAATATACAAACAGGCAGTAATGGCAGTCCACATGTCGGATGCTCGCCCCGCAATATCAAATGTACATAATAAACCAAACTGTACTACTATTGCATCCAGGCTATCCCCACGACCAATCCGCAACATCACAGCACAACACAGAACATCAACGTGAATGTCACGTTCGCAAATCCGTCTAAAAGGGCTATAGCAGTTAGACAGGATTTACCGATCAAATGACATTCACGGTCGTAGATATAATGTAAATACTGTGAACTAACATGTTTAAAATTTTCGATCGATCAAATTTACAGAAGTGGGCCCAAAGCACTACTGTAGCACTCAAAGAAAATCCAGGCCCAAACAGAACATCCCAAAACCAACATTTCCAACCCAAAAGCCCACTGTTAAAATTTTGTACGGCGTTGACCATTCTCCACCGTGGAACCGCGGCCAAAACAGGGTTTTGGCCGCATTTCCACGGTCATACTGTATCAACACCTAACAAAATTTTTGCAGATTGCTTACAATTCCCTGCACATGTTTCTGCAATGTACTGAAATTTTTTTCGATCCAAAACAAAATCGACAGAAACCTGATGCCCTAGAAAATACGGTTTTTGGGATTTTTGTTCGATCGAGTTCTAACCAAACTAGAGAAAGCTAGACTAGGTTAATGGCGTGGCTCTGATACCAGTGTAAGTGCACGGCGGCGCCCCGGCCGTCAGTCCGACGCCGGAATGCGGAAACGAAACTTTTCTAGAACTTAGAAACCGACACCACCACGCACAAAAATCCCGGATCGGGCCATTAACCTAACTCTAGCAAACTAGAAAATGAGTAGATAGCTATACCGAGCGATCCGTATCCTTCGGTCTTCGGCTTCCACTCCGATCTCCTCGCGGAATCTCCGGTCTTCGGCTCCTCGTCGGAACGGGCACCACATTGCCGGGTTCTTTTACAGGCTCCCACCTCTGGACCGAGGCAAATCGGGCACGAAGTTGGCGAGCCGACGTGCCCAAGAAATGTTGTAGGCTAAGTGTAGTAGCTTGTCACTTTGGGGTTATGAGGTTGCCTTTGGATGGAGGCAAAAAAAGAACAATGGAGATGAACTTTGGTGTATCAAAGAATGAGATGATGATTTTTCCCTCATACTAAAATGAAAACACCTCTCTCTTCCTAATGTGGCCAGCCCCTCTCGTCAATGGTGGTGGAAAAAGGAATCTCAATCCAAGAGAAGAAAAAGGAATGAATATGGGAAGAAAATGGTCACACCAATTTCTAATCAACTCTCATCAAAATCCATCACCAATTAATGCAAAAGAAATGACCCATAAAGAATCTAATATTGCCACACCCATCATAATGCCACAATTTCCAAGAAACCCCTCCACAAAAGATAATTTGCACACTTGCAAATAACCCCCTCCAACGGAAAGTCCGGCCGTGAAGGAACAAAGGAAAACTGGCCGGAACGGAATGCAAACTGCCAACTTCAGAAAACTGATCCCGTAATAAATTACGGGAAAACCCCGTGACTGCATATACATGCCCGCATTTTTATTCCCACTGAATACAAATGCAGAGAGACAAAAACTACACTGTCTAATACTAGGATCCAGCTTAAACCAAAGACCGCTAGTAAAATCCGTTCGATCACGATCCGTGCAATACCGCATGTATCTGATCGAACCCTGCCATATCTCGATACGGCCTCTACAGCGTTTTGCCCGAAACTTGAGCAACTGTGTGTGGTGGACTCTAAAGACTCGTCAATACTTTGGCTGTGGATTTAACCACTAGCACGTCAGAGGTATTAGCCATACGTGACGGGCAACCAGCTATTGACCAAAAGGGACGTCTGTGAGCGAACTCATGCAGACACCCTACTGAGCCTGTCAGTGACAATATCCGTACAGTCCGGTCTGTTCGTTTATGAGCATCGCATGGCGGGCCTAGGGGGTTGGTAAAAGTCAGACCCCCAAAAGCGGTACAAGTCATGTCGGTGTGTAGCCCAGAACACCCTGAGATACTACTGGAATACCTACCAGTAAATCTCCTGCCTTGGCCAAGGACTTTCATGTACTGGCTCTCCTAGACACAGCACGACCTCACCCCCAATACCGGGAGAGACGAACCCCTTCAGATCCGCTCACTGCCTCCATGTGGCTCGGGGCTGTACCCAACCAAAACCTGTTTGCACGTCTCCTTTGAGCGTGGTAGGGTAGTAATCAAAGCACAGTGGGAACTCACACAAGAAAAATAACGATCTCAGGTCGATGAACTGACCTGTACACATGTCACCAGGGAACTGCTATCTGACGTCTGGTATAATCCCAACTAGAAGGTTCCCGGCGAGTCCTGTCCGGTGTACTCATAACCCAATGAGCACCTGTATACATCTTAGGTGAACCAACTGACACCAGTGGCTTGTGAGACCGGCCACCGCCGCTCGTCGGGGTCTCGACTATATACATTAGTCTACTCTGGAGTATCGATGCCCTGTCTCGAAACTCCCACAACTAGGGACATTTTAAAGATGTGCTTATAGACCCCAGCTCCCACGTATATGATCACCCTCATACTGCTGGTAGTCAAGCAAGAATCCTAGGGCCTCTATCAACGTGCAATAGTGATCAGTAATGTCAACTAAAGCAGTACACGATGATAAAGATAAACCAGATAGCATACTATCATCTTGAGTAAGACTGTCCTACTGGGATAGGTCATCTCTCAATCATTACAATCACGTGCCTGTGATCTAATAATTGACTCTGAGGGCACTCTCTCCAACAACGTGGTTCGCTAGCGCTCTTGGGCTCAGAGCGCTAGCGCCCAAAGCGTAGCGTCCGAGCACCCACGTGGTGCGCTAGCGCTCAAAGCGCTCAGAGCGCTAGCGTCCAATGCGCTAGCTCCTGAGCGCCCACGTGCTGACACGTGGCGCGCTAGCGCTCAAAGCGCTAGCAATCTTGCGCTCAGAGCGCTGACACGTGGTGCGCTAGCGCTCAAAGAGCTTGCGCACTTGCGCTCAAAGCGCTAGCGCTGGCCCCACGCATCCTTTGGATGCCTTTTCCCCCCTTTTTTATATACATATACATAGTTATATATATACACTTATGTATACATATATACACACACACAAACTCTACAACACTATTCCCCTCAAAAAAATTTTGGCCCGGGGCACTGCCCCGCACCCCTCAAAGGGACTGCTAGCCCCCTTGACCCCCAGCCCGCTATCCGGGTAGCGGGACCCCTGTAAAACTCTGTGGGGCCCCCGATATATCCAAGCGCCCTCCAAAAAAAACACACGTACATTGCACATTGAGTTCGCATGACCAGTTTAACCCGTCAATCGGAGGTTCCCTCGCTCCAAAGGCGAGCGGTAATTAACGGCAGCTTAGTCCGCAACTGCCGGAGATTTGGATCCCCACAATCATTAAACCCCCGCCTACCTTAGGCAGGGGGAATCTGTAGTATGCTTGACAAGCGCGCGCGTATTCCCATCTCAATGGGGTGACGAAAAACACCCTACAGATTCTGGCATGCCTGGTGGACCAATCTCTCCTCCCATATTTCGGGTTAAAACGATCAGGCGAACTCAATCAATATGCATATCTGTATTGATACTAAAATAATGCTCTTTCATGCAGATTTTCAAGCAATCACTTTCCAACAATGTCTCCAAGGACAAGCTCAGCTCTCAACACAAATCCCGTCTCCTACACGATGAAGATGGACTCCAGGACGGTCCTTCCGGCCAGTCTTGGGCGACAATGGGAGGAGGAGCAGCTACCATTTGGCTCTATTACGTTCGTGTCAGCTAAAGCCATCCCAGCTCCTAAAGCCCCGGTGACAGACAAACCGGTTTCGAAAGGCAAGAGGCCAAATGTGGTGGTCTCGAAGGCACCACAACTCAAACGCAAGTCGGTGCATGAGCGACATTCCTTGGCCCCAGCTAGGGGCAAGGTCATCAACACCGGCAAAGCAACAAGGCATCTCGGGCAAGATCCAACGGCGCCTCTGACAACTACTTAATCGGGTGTCTTCTCAAGCCTCCCCATCACTCAGCCTATGGCGGCTTCCCGAAGAGCAAAAGCCTGCCAAGCGCTCAAGGCAGAGAAGCTGGGGCAGAAGCGGCTCAGATACAGAGCCAACAAAAGGGCTAGGGCTCTGGCCATGTTAAAATTTATGAATTTCCAAAGCCCGGACCGCTTCGCGAAATCAGCCGTCAAAGATAAAGAGATGGCTGGGTATGCGGTCCACACTGTCTACGTGGTCGAACATGAAGAAACGAACCCTCCTATGCTTCACAGCCAGGGTGATGATACGGTGGAAGCTACCTAGCATCGGCTCGGTCTAAATGATGAGGAGTTCGCTCAGGCCGATAAGCCAACGGAGCCCGGGGTTCCTGCGGAATTGAGCTCATGCAATACGAATGACCCGGTTGTCATATCCGGAACTTCAGAACAAGCATTGTTCCTATGACTACAGAGGCATCTTCAGGACAGGGACGAGAAGTTAGCTAAGGTACAGTCCAAGGTCGACGAATTAGAAAACGTCGCGGAAGATCTCATGACCCAGGTTGCCCGATTGCAATTACAACAGAATCAAATTTTGGTTCATGAGCCAGGGATTGATACCCGGAGGCAGCCAAGTGATACCCCCTTCAACCTAAGAGCGGAACGCCTTTGCGAAAAACGGCCGCGATCAGCCTCCAGTCCCTCCAATACATATACCGGAGGGGAATCGCCTCTGAAAAAGAAGCTGGATAGGGTCTATTCCTTCAAAAGGGACAAAGTCTATAAGATATTCAAGGACGCCCTAAGAAACGGTCTACAACTGCCAGAATCAAAGAGGCCGCAAGAAGCGAATATGAGCGACGACCCAAAAATATTGCCCCTATCATAGGGTGATAGGTCATGCCATTGAGGACTGCTTCGTCTTCAAAGATTGGGTCGAAAGGCAATACAAGATGGGAGAGATAGAACTGTCGAAAGGCGTGCTAGCAAACAGTCAAGTTACGACCGCCGATTTCAAACAAATGGAGACCGAAGCCTTTCGGGAACCTAATCCTCCCAGACATGTGCCATTATCTGAAATGGGCGAACCAAAGACTGATTGGCGTTATGGACCAGCTTCAGTAAAGGCACCTACTCCAATGGAGAGAAAGAAGAAGGTATACTCCTTCAGGAGGGATGAAGTCCGCAAAATATTCGTGGACGCCTTGAACAACGGTCTGCAACTGCCTGATCCAAAGAGGCCACATGAAATGAAGCTGACCGGCAATCCCCTATACTGCCCATATCATAGAATGGTGAGTCATACCATCGAAGACTGCTATATTTTCAAAGATTGGGTGGAGAACCAATACACGCTTGGAAAAACCTCACAGTCCTCGGATGCATCGGCAAGCCACAGAGCTACGGTCATCAACAGAGCTCCGCCAAGATCAAAGTTCAAGGGGCTAGGACAAGCAAAGAGGACAACCACGTTGTTAAACTGGGAACACCAGAGGACCACCACGTCATTAAACTGGGAACAATCGACCACCACGTCATTAAACTGGGAATAACCGACCTCTAAGTCGTTAAACTGGGAATGTAAAAATATATATATATATATATATATATATGTAAATAAACAAAAAATGTGTAAATAAAAGAGAAATAAATAAATGCCGAAATTATGGGGCAACCGTGAATAAAAGCCGAAATGATAGGGCAATCGCGACCTTCGCGATAAGAAAAGCTGAAATGATATAGCAATCGCGGTAAAACAAAAAAAACAAAAACAAAAAACAAACAAACAAAACAATGGCGAATGATGAGTCGCTCCTGTTACCATATTCTAGTGCAGCGATGCAGACGCCAACCAAAATCCAATTTCTCAAAATTCTTCCGGCCCTGCGGTTGGTCCCCAAGTTGACCATCGTATATAATCCACGGTCTCAAATAATTCTCATCATACCCATGCCCCACCGTAATCACCAGTTATGCGGCTGATCTCCGCCTTTGGAATTATGCTCCATTGAGAAGACCCGCTCATGTGTCCTCACGATACATGAGGAGAACAAAACTTTATGGGATCCTTACGACTCATAAAGGAAAAACAAACTTAGGAGTCCTTACGACTCCTAAAGAGAAAATACACCTGCGGGATCCTTACGACTCGTAGGGAGAAAATGTTTTTATGGGACCCTCACGGCCCATAAAATTGAAAAGCCTTAGATGATAGGGATCAAAACCTGTCTCCTAAGCCAGCGCTTCCCAATAGGCAATGGAGAATGATGAGTAGCTCTTGGTACCATATTCCAGTGCAGCGATGCAGACGCCAACCAAATTCCAAACCCCATACCCTAAGTGGTGAATGATGAGTTGCTCCTGGTACCATATTCCAGTGCAGCGTTGCAGACGCCAACCAAATTCCAAATCCCATACCCCAACTGCGAATGATGAGTCGCTCCTGGTACCATATTCCAGTGCAGCGATGCAGACGCCGACAAAGTCCCAAAATTTTTCCGGCTCTACGGTCTGGATCATACATCCTACAAAACCGTATACAATCCACGGGCGTAAAAACGATCCCAATCTCTCCCAAGTCCTACCGGTGAGACCATATTCAAAGTCCCACCAAAAAAAAATAATTAAAAAAAAATGGTATGTCCACAAGCAAGATGGGCACGGATGAAAACCCGAAAGGGTTCCGTGAGTAAAAACAGCAGGACTGCCGGCGAGTTTGTGAAAACCTGAAAGGGCGCAAACTCGTAAAAAAAAGAGATGAAATGCACTCGCGAAGTCCTCTCGACTTGGTGAGGAGAAAATTCCCGCGTGAGATCCTTACGAATCATAAAGGAGCAACACACTTTGGGGTCCTCACGACTCCTAAGGAGAAAATACACCTACGGGATCCTTACAACCCGTAGGGAGAAAATGCTTTGTGAGACCCTTACGGCTCACAAAATTGAAAAGTCTTAGGTGATAGGGACCTAAAACCTGTCTCCTAAGCCATCGCTTCCTGATAAGCAAGCGCAAATGATGATTTGCTCCTGGTACCATATTCCAGTGTAGCGATACTGACGCCAAGCAAAAACAAATTCCCAAATCCTCTCGGGGCGAATGATGAGTTGCTCCTGGCATTATTCCAGTGCAGCAATGCTCATGCCAAACCAAAACAAAATCCCTATTTCCTCTCATGGCAAATGATGATTCGCTTCTGGTACCATATTCCTGGATAGCGATGCTAATGCCAACCCAAATCAAACTAACAATCTCTGCGACGAAATCATGCTTCGTCCTAGAATATACCTCGTGTCGAAATCATGCTTCGCTTCGGCGTATCTGCCTTCCCTGTCGGAATTATGCTTCGACTCGGAATCAACCAGTGACACTCCGTGCCGGGGAAAAGTCGACCATCAGCGACACACCGTGTTGGGGACAAGTCGAACAGCGACACTCCGTGCCGTGGAAAAGTCGATCAGCAACACTCCATGCCGGGGGAAAGTCGATAAGCAACACTCCATGCCGGGGATAAGTCGATCAGCGACACTCCGTGCTGGGGACAAGTAGGACATCAGCGACACTCCGTGCCGGGGACAAATCGAACAGCGACACTTCATGCCGGGGACAAGTCGAACATCAGCGACACTCCGTGACGTGGACAAGTCGATCAGCGACACTCCGTGCCGGGGATAAGTCGATCAGCGACACTTCGTGCCGGGGATAAGTCGAACATCAGCGACACTCCGTGCCGGGGAAAGTCGATCAACGACACTGCGTGCCGGGGACAAGTCGACCATCACCGACACTCCATGCCGGGGAAAAGTCGAACAGCGACACTCCGTGCCGGGGACAGGTCGATCGGCGACACTCCATGCTGGGTACAAGTCGGACATCAGCGACACTCCGTGCAGGGGATAAGTCGAACAGCAACACTCCATGCCGGGTACAAATCGAACATCAGCGACACTCCGTGTCGGGGACAAGTCGATCAGTGACACTCCGTGCCGGGGACAAGTCGACCATCAGCAACACTCCGTGCCGGGGACAAGTTGAACGCGACATTCCGTGCCGGGGACAAGTCGATCAGCGACACTCCGTGCCGGGGACAAGTCGAACATCAGCGACACTCTGTGCCGGAGACAAGTCGATTAGCGACACTCTGTGCCGAGGACAAGTCGAACATCAGCGACACTCCCTACCGGGGAAAAGTCGATCAACGACAGTCCGTGCCGGGGACAAGTCGAACAGCGACACTCCGTGCTGGGGACAAGTCGATCAGTAACACTCTGTGCCGGGGACAAGTCGAACATCAGCGACACTCCGTGCCGGGGGCGAGTCGAACAGCGAAACTCCATGCCGGGGACAAGTCGAACAGCAACACTCCGTACCGGTGAAAAGTCGAACATCGGCGACACTCCGTGCCGGGGACAAGTCGATCCGCGACACTCCGTGCCGGGGACAAGTCAAACAACGACACTCCGTGCCGGGGACAAGTCGAACAGCGACACTCCGTACCGGAGAATAGTCGAACATCAGCGACACTCCGTACTGGGGAAAGGTCGAACATCAGCGACACTCTGTGCCGGGGACAAGTTGAACATCAGAGACACTCCGTGCCGAGGAAAGGTCGATCAACGACACTCCGTGCCGGGGAAAAGTCGATCAACGACACTCCGTGCCGGGGACAAGTCGAACATCAGCGACACTTCGTGCCGGCGAAAAGTCGATCAACGACACTCCATCTTGGGAAAATGTCAAGCAGACGCTCCGTGCCAGGGGCACGTTGACTACAGACACTCCTTGCCGGGGACACATCAACCAACAGACACTCCGCCTAGGGGAAATGTCGACTAGCGACACTCTATACCGGGGGCACGTCTACCAAATCACTCTGGGCCAGAGAAACGTCTACCACAGACACTCCATCTCGTAGACGCGTTAAGTGTCGACCGTCCATGTCGTAAAAAGGGTAATGCATCCCAAAAAGTGTGAACCAAAGCAAGCCACCTCCACGAGAAAAAAGATCCATCAATTTCATGCACACGACTCCCATGTGTGGTGTGCATTTATTGATGCGGGGCACTTTGTTGAAGTCAAAATTTGCACACCGGTTGACCAAGTCAAAGTCAAAGTCAACCCCAAGCCAGGTGGGCCCAAGCCCAAGCAAGTGGGCCAATGCCCAGGTCGAGCCCGAACATGAAGCGTCCGGCCTTCCGCCATACCAAAATAAAAAAATCATGTAACAAATAATTTTGATGTAATTTTTGTGCATGAATGATTGCAAAATAGGCATAAAGCCAATTTTTTGTAATCCTATGGCTTATGTGCAAAAAGAAATGGCACATGAGCCATGGGATGGGCAAAATGCCATTTTGCAAAGCCCAAGGGGCTATATGCAAATATGTAAGCCTATATAAGGCAACCTGATGAAAATATCTAGCATACTTTTTCATTCCCCAAAAAAAACTAAGGTTCTTTGTGCCTCCCGCTCCTTCTCCAAGGTTCTAAACCTTCTCATTTCTTTTGAATTAAATCAAGAGTTTTACTCTTTCTTTTCCAAAACTAAGTAGTTTTTCGCCACAAAACCCATAAAGGGAAACTCAGATCTCCCATCAGATCTCAAAAAGGAGAGATTTTTAAAATCTCCTGCTTCTTGATCTCCAAGATCCGGCCAACACAGGAAGAAGAAGGAGACCCATCTCCAGAAACCCCACTCTGGGGAAGAACCGGGGCTCAAGGGGAGAAGCCCTTCATCAGCTTCAAAACATCCTAGGAGTTTAACTCCTCACACACACACACACACACACACACAGAGAGAGAGAATAATAAGTGCTCCTTTCTGGGAGTACAACTCCCATTGCAGGGACCAAGTCCCTTTTGCTGCTCGAGCGCCCTCGTGCTGACACGTGGCGTGCTAGCGCTCTTGCGTTCGGAGCGCTAGCGCCCGAGCGCCCACGTGCTGACATGTGGTGCGCTAGCGCTCTTGCGCTCAGAGCGCTAGCGCCTAAAGTGCTAGCACCCGAGCGCCCATATGCAGACACCTGGTGCGCTAGCGCTCAAAGCGCTAGCGCTCTTGCGCTCAGAGCGCTAGCGCCCAAAGCGTAGCGCCCGAGTGCCCACGTGCTAATAAATGGTGTGCTAGTGCTCAAAGCGCTAGCGCTCTTGCACTAAGTGCGCTAGCGCCCAAAGCGCTAGCGCCCGAGCGCCCACGTGCTAACACGTGGCGCACTAGCGCTCTTGCACTCAAAGCGCTGGCACTGGCCCCACGCATCCTTTGGATGTCTTTCCCCCCCGTTTTATATATATATATATATACATATATATATACACACATATGTAAACATATATACACACACACATACTCGACAACACTATCCCCCTCAAAAAAAATTTGGGCCGGGGCGCTGCCCCGCACCCCGCAACGGGGAGCCCTCTATCCGGGTAGCGGGACCCCCGTAAAACTCTGCGGGGCCCCCGATATATCCAAGCCCCCTCTAAAACAAAACACACGTACACTGCACAATACGTTCGCATGACCAGTTTAACCCGTCAATCGGAGGTTCCCTCGCTCCAAAGGCGAGGGGTAATTAACGGCAGCTTAGTCCGCGGCTGCCGGAGATTCGGATCCTCACAATTATTAAACCCCCGCCTACCCTAGGCAGGGGGGATCTGTAGTATGCCTGACAAGCGCGCGCGTATTCCCATCTCAATAGGGTGACAAAAAACACCCTACAAGCACGTCGGTGTATCAGGGCGGAGAAATCGCACCTTATATGATATGGTGTGCTCTATGATGAGTACTACAGAGTTGCCTATTTCCTTTTGGGAGTTATGGAATTGTGAAGTTGCATACCTATTGAATAAGGTTCCAATCAAATCAGATGCCTGCCACTCCATATGTGATATGGTATGGGAAGAGCCCATCTCTTAAACATGTTAAGATTTGGGGTTGTCTGGCCTATATTTAAAAGCAAAATACGGACAAGCTCGAGGCAAGGTCAGTTCTGTGGAAGTTTGTTGAATATCCCAAGCATTCGTAAGGGAATATCTTCTTCCAAACTGGGAAACAAAAGGTGTTTTTTGTTTCTCAGCATGCCACTTTTGTGAAAGGGAATTTCTTGTGAAGAAATTAGTGGTCATGAGGTAGAACTGGAAAGAGTTCCAGCTATACAAACTGCAGCTAATGATTTAGTAGAACTAAAGGATTCAATAGTTTCCAACGAACCTCAGCCTCTCAGCCGATCTAGTACGGTTCCTCATCCACCTGAGAGATACTTCGGTTTCTCTATGACAGTGGGAGAGAGGATTGCTGTAAGTTTACGGTAGCGCCCCGGCCGTCTAACAGACGCCAATATGTAGAACAAAAACTTTTATACAACTGGCGTTATCGCATACTATAATCCGGATCTGCCATTAAAGCTAAACTAACAAACTACAAAGTGGGTAGAAATGTTACACCGAACGATCCGAGTCCTTCGGTTTTCAACCATCATCCCACGCTATGTTGCGGCGGCTTCGTTCTTCTGAAACTCCAGTCTCGTCGTCCAGGTGGCACCACGTCGACGGATCTTTAAACGGGCTCCCGCCTCTGAACCGAGGCAACTCGATCGTCAAGTTTGCTAAAAGAGATGACCAAGATTGATGTAGAGAATGAGTAGAACACTTTGTCTCGTTACGTCCAAAGCTATGGACGAACGGTCAATGAAGTCGCCATTTGGAAATCGGGTAAATGGAAATTGAGCTATGAAATTTCCATACACTAAACTATCATAATCTTTTTCTTAAAAATGAATCCATTATGCCTCACAATGAGGGCCGGCCACTTTATAGAAGAGGGAGGGTGAGTGTAGGAGAAGGAAGGGTGAGTGTAAGTAAAAGATCAAGGAGAAAATACCTTAAGCACTAAAAGAAAAGGATGACTCAAAAGAACACCTAGTATGAATACATTAAAAACAAAGGATGAATCATTTAACCTAGTTACCCTTGCAATCAATGAATCATTAAATGCACTAATGAGTTACTAATCCTAGTCATCATCTAGAAGCTTCCACACTCATCTCAAGAAAATATAAATCCGTCTTTAACCGAACGTTAAAGACGGGCGATAGAAAACTGGAAACTGGCAACTTACAAAAGTGATCCTGAAACGAATTTCAGGATAACCCCGTAATAGTTTAAACATACCCGCATTTGTATTACGATCGAATACAAATGCAACTGAGAAAAAGATATTATATCTACACAGTATAATACTCGGATCCGGCTTAAACAAAAGCCTACCAGTATCATCTTCCAGAAAAAAAGACACGTGCGAAAACGCACGTGCATTTTCCGAACCCTGCCATAATCCCATACGGCATCTACAACGTTTCGCCCGAACTTGGGAAAGTGTCTGTGGGGGACTCTAATGACTCATCAATACACTGGCACTGGGTATAACCTCTAGCACGTCAGAGGTACTAGCTGTACGTAACGGTTGCCCATGTATTGATTGGAAGGGAAGCTGACGAGCGAACTCATCCAGAAGCCCTACTGAGCTTGACAGTGACAATCCGTACAGTCCGGTCCATTCGTCTATGAGTATCGCATATACGGCCTAGGGGGCCGGTAAACGTCAGACCCCCTATAGCAGTATAAGTCATGTCAGAGAGCAGCCCAGAACACTCTGAGATACTACTGGAACGCCTTCCTGTAAATCTCGATTACCCTGGCCAGGGATTTCGTGTAATGGCTCTCCTAAACACAGCGCGATCTCACCCCCAATACCGGGAGAGACGAATCCCCAACGATCTGCTCACGCCTCTATGTGGCTCGGGACTGTACCCAAAATATACCTGTTTGCACGACTCCTTTGACCCGTGGTAGGGTGTAAATTAAAGCACAGTGCGAACTCACACGACACAAATGACGACCTCAGGTCGATGAACTAACCTGTACACATTTCACCAGGGAACTGCTATCTGACGATATGTATAATACCAACTAGCATGTTCCCGGCGAGTCCTGTCCGGTGTACTCATAACCCAATGAGCACCTGTATATATCTTAGGTGAACAAGCTGACACCAATGGCTTGTGAGACCGGCCACCGCCCCTCGTCGGGGTCTCGACTGTATACACTAGTCTACACTGGAGTATCGATGCCCTGTCTCGAAACTCCCATGACTAAGGACACTTTAAGGATGTGCTTATAGACCCCAGCTCTCATGTATATTATCGCCATCATACTGCTGGCAGTCAAGAAAGAATCCTATGGGCTTTATCAATATGCAATAGTGAACTAAATCATGTATACGAGGATAAAGACAAACCAGATAGCAAACTGTCATCTCGAGTAAGACAGTCATGTCGGTATAGGTCCTCCCTTAATCATTGCAATCGCGTGCCTGCGATCTAATAATCGACATAGAGGGCACTATATCCAACAATCTCCCACTTGCACTTAAGGCTATTATTGTGATATCGCATACTCATAGCCTCAGTGAGTGGATCCGCCCTGATGTTTCTTTCTATGTCTCTCTTAATCTTAAGTTCGCGGAGAAAGCCATCTCCCGAATCGAGTAATAGGTGTCCTAGAATATGTCTGGATATCTGATGGGACCTAGTTCATAAATGAACTATAAATCCAGACTTCTTAGACTGTATTGATAACTGAACCTAATCAGTATCGCGCACCATGCCTCCCACAGTATCCTCTTGGACCGCCTGTCCATAATACTGTCCCTCTTCAGAGGGAAAACTATAACTCTGATAATCACTCTGTCATCCATGTCATCTTTGAAGCCTGGAATGATAACCGTCTCCCAAAGAAGGCCGCCGTCATCAAATCCGTAGAACATGCACTTATGTTCTAAAACTGCTTCCTAATGTATCTCCAGGATTGGATTAATATAAACTTATCGCATCTAGTGCAAAAACAACATCTGGTGTGGTACTTAACATCTCACAATTGACTCAATTGCCTAAGCAAGTGATCTGCCAATCATGCACATCCTTCTCCTCTTTAGTCTGTAAGACACCTTTAGAGATGGTGACTCCATCATCTGCAGGTACACCACCATGCCAGGAGTCATCTATTCTAAAATACTATTCGAATACTGTCAAAGTACCTACATTGGGAAACTACCCAAATCTAGATCTAAAACCATAGATCTAGTAACCAGAATGTCAGATATTATATCCATGTCCTTTGTGGAGAAACAACTGTGTGACGACCACAGTACAACCGATCGTAGTATAGGAATTTTACTTCCTACTCTGTGTATGTCATCCAAATACAAGGACATCACACCCTATTAACTTCTCAACAGATCCATCCCCTATTCTGATGAAGTCAAACCCATGACTGTCACATCAAAAATAGATGATCTTTCTCTGCCATTTCTGCTCTAGTCTATAAATAGACTTAAGCTACTTGCCCACTATACTTCCATTGCTCCCACTGACTACGATAACCCTCTGGCAGAATAATATATGCGTACACTTCTAAAGCTAGTTTAGAATGACGCTATACATATCCTCCTGCCGGGTATCATAATCAGGAACAACAGTAGTGTCAAGTCTGTGTAAACAAGAACCTCCCTGTCACTTTCCTTGAGGCTACCGGAGTACCTCTCGGGTGTCTGAGGTTACCCACCATATCTGCGGAGTGGCTATTGGAATGTCAAACCTGATTGAATATATAGGTCCTATTAAACTTTCCGTAATCGTTTGCGGTTCTGGAATCACTTCCAGTTCTACCATACTTCCACTACTGTTTTTCTGAAAAATTCCATTTTACTAAAACTGTGGCGAGTTAAGAACAATATCACTATTGATCTCCCAGATGGTAGAAAATCAAGCCTCGTCAAAGCTAGGGTCAACCCACAAACCGCTATTACAGAAACGTGCCTTTAGTTATCCAGTGTCTGGTTTTAAGCATAAGCTGGACAACCCCCCTTACCTTACCATTGTTAAGATATGAAGTATTCTATATCCAATATAGAAACTTGGCACTCATTTAATTGGAACCAGATTCAAATCATGCAGCTTTCTCCAGTACATATCATCTCAATGGAGAGAGGCTAATCAGCATTACTCAACTTAAGAATCTATCCAATTATGAGTAACCTGAAAGAGAAACAAGTTTCTCAAAACCATTACTATCAACTAAATACCAATCACAAGAATCTACATCTTCAATCTCTTTGAAGAATCCCGATACTTGTGACACCTGGTTCTCTACTTTATTCTTATACCCGCAACTTCTCAATACTTAGACATTGTATTTCTATGAAACACTTGTCTAAAAACTAGAGAAGCCATAAGTAAATAGAACATAGTATGAGAACCAACCCCTTTGTCCTGATGGACACTAGACAACATACAATACACTGTATAAGTCCATTGAGTTGAATAACTCAAAACTTGTGCGTCGTAGGTTGAAAACTGTCCCCCGGCGATTTCCTCAAATATCACCAATTACAACGAATTCCGATATAATGAGGATGATCACCTAATTTCCAATAACTTACTCCCACTCAACATCTGTAAAACCATACAGATGTGAGAATCATACCTGGTAAATACATACCCTGGACTAAGTATCTAATCGGGAAATCAGTTTTCCATTAACATTGCACTGAAACAATAAAATGTTTCGTAGGGGTATCCTGGTATTCTTTAGTAATGCCCCTTCCATAATCCAAATCATGACTTTAACCATATATTTCCCTGCCATCTTTCCAATTCGCTTTATTTGTCTTTGGTCGTTACCTTCTGTACACCATCATTAGGCTAAATGGTTTTCTTCCTTCCCTATCGTTCGGCACCAGCCTATGGTTTGGAAGAAGAATATCCAGTAAGCATAATAGGTGTACCCTCCTAATCCTAGGAGTACTCGCAACTTGAGAGAAGGTGATGATAAAAGACAACTGAATAATACCTTATTCCTTTTCTTCCTGAACCAGAATCCATCCTCGAAAAAATGTCCTTCGAGTTCGTATATAACCATAAGATGAATTTATCCAATGGAATTGGATGTTCGTAGTGATATGGGTTGTTCTGGAGAAATTAAAGGTGAAGTAGGAGTGGCGATGAAATACGTCGTTTTGGTCGTGAATGTTAGTAGTCGCAATTTACTTTGCCCTCTTTCTAATTCCTTTATTTGTCTTTACATATTACCTTCTGCACACCCTACTTAGGCAATTGGTTTTCTTCATTCCCTACCTTTCGGCACCTACCTATGGTATGGAAGAAGACTATCCAATAGGCGTAATAGGTGTACTCTCCTAAACCAAGGAGCCCTCGCAACCTGAGAGAAGGTGATAATAAAAGACAACTGAATAAACCAATTCTATTTCTCCTGAACCTGGATCCATCCACGAAGAAATCCCTTCGAGTACGTATATAACCATATGATGGATCTATTAAATGGAAGTGGATGTCCGTAGTATTACGGGGTGTTCTGAGAAATACAAAGGGTAAAAGAAGGAGAAGCAATGACTTATGCAACTATAGACAATCCGAAAGCCAGTATTTTAAGAAGGCTCGGTAAACTTGGACACTGAGTCATAGTCTAGGGTCCGTCAAAGGTCGCTGCCAAAGAGAGAGAGAAAAGAAACACTATGCGTGCACTCTAACCTAGATCAGAAATGGTTATCACTTTATCTAATTAGGAAACCTCCCACTGTTATCTCAAATTCTCCTCCAAACTTGAAAGAAGAATCAGTCGGGATCACCCGAATAGTAAACTAACTCATCAGTGGGAATCGGGATCCAACTCTCATCGCATGATAACGTGACGGTATCCACTCACGTTAGCAAACTCCAGAAGGTATGCTCAAGTTTTGCAAGTTTCCTGTATGTTTGAAACTCCCGATATAATTTTTTATCCCATTCTCTTATGACCTTGACGTAGGCCAACAAATCATAAGCCACATGTCAAGTTCTGCCCGTCGTTGTCCTGATTAATTTAGGTCATCGTACATGCCCTTGCCGTAGGCCAACAAGGCTGTACGTCTGTCCTAAACTAATGCATCTATCTATGCAACAAATGAATACCCAGCAGCTACCAAACACTACGCCTTGACGTAGGCCAACAAACATAGCTTGAATACTACTGACCATCCATAAGAAATGACGGAGGTATACGGCTGGTTTTTGGCGAAAACCTTTAATATAATGAACTCGATCTCGTTGAAGGAACCTGATAGCTTTTTATAAAAATATAGTGGCGAAAACCTTTGCTAAAAAGATCACTCCCGGTGAAGGGATCTCGTCTCTTTCCTCGTGGAATGAGGTGCACGATATTCTAACTGAATACCGCGTTGCAAAACAACTTGTGATCGACTATACTTAAGTTATTACCCTGACACAAACTTCTGCCCAAGGGGTCACTTCCGGTGAAGGGATCTCAGCCCTTGCCTCGTCGAATAAGGTGATGGATATTCTAACTGAATACCACTATGCAAAACAAAAGGAAACGTCTTTGTAATAACCCCTTTTTTAAAAATTTGTTCCAACAACATCAAATATAGGTTTGTTTTATCCTTGCATTGATAAGAATCAATGCAGTCCCATCAATCAATCACACCAGAAAAGAACGAAAATAAAATGTACGTATATGCCATCCGCATTCGTCACTGGGTCCCGTCATCACTCGTTAGGTTACTTAACTAATGACAGAGCGGGGACTGGACTAGCGCGGGTGTAAAACATATACAACATCTAATAGTATATATACTAATATACAATAATCGCTCCAGGCATGATAATATGCAACATTACAGAAAAGAAATAAGCATCACAGAACAATACAGATAATCTGGGATCCCCGGGTTTCACAGAGCCGCTACTAAAAACCCGACGTTCCCCTTGTCGTGTGGATAGCCTGTGCAATGAAACCTAGACCCCTACGGGTGCGGCAAGTTACCCGCCAAAACCTGAAGCGAGGTTGTCCCTACAACATAGTGAATGGAACACCCGACACTTCACGGAATCCGGTAAATTGAGCACCCCACCTTGGGTCAACCTGTACCCCCTATGAATACAGCGAATAGTCTGCCAATTCTAGAATGAGGCCCATTTTCCTCTCAAAGCCATGAGATACGGACTCGTTGCCCTCCAGAACCCAGCTATCCATGCACTCCGTCGCGGGATAAAACTAGTACAGTAATAAAAATATATACAATGGGTACATCGACCACATCCCGCTCGTGCCCTAAAAGAATAATATACAAACAGGCAGTGACGGCAGTCCATAAGTCGGACGCTCGTCCTGCAATAACAAATGTACAAATAAATCCAAACAGCACTACCATTGCACACTGCTATCCATCACGACAAATCCGCAACATCACAGCACAACACAGAACATCAACGCGAATGTCACGTTCGCAAACCCGTCTAAAAGAACTATAGCAATTATACACGGTTTTTACCGATCAAATGACATTCCCAGTCGGAGATATAATATAAGTACTATAAACTAACACGTTTAAAATTTCGATCGACAAAATTTCCCGAAGTGGGCCCCACGTACATCTGCTGTACAGTAATAAAATCTGGGCCCAAAAGCACAGTACCAGAAACCACAATTCCCTGTGAAGAAGCCCCTGTACAATTTTGGAGCACTTTTCCTACTAAACCGCCGTGGTTCCGCGGTCAAACCCGGTGGTTCTATGTGATCACGTGACCAAATATGTACGGATTGCTTAAAAAAGCATGCTTGTTTTTCTGTGATATGCAAAATAATTTTTAGAACAGTTTAAAAATCAATAGAAACTTTTTGTACAGAAAAATGTAGTTTCGGAAATTCGGTTCGATCGATCTTTTAAACGCGTTAGCACAAGTTAGTATAGCTTAATGGTGAGGCTCTGATACCACTGTAAGTCTACGGTAGTGCCCCGGCCGTCTAACAGACGCCAATATGCGGAACAAAAACTTTTATACAACTGGCGCTATCGCATACTATAACCCGGATCTGCAATTAAAGCTAAACTAACAAACTACAAAGTGGGTAGAAATATTATACCGAACGATCCAAGTCCTTCGGTCTTCAACCATCATCCTATGCTATGTTGCGGCGGCTTCGGTCTTCTGAAACTCCAGTCTCGTCGCCCAGGTGGCACCACATCGACGGATCTTTAAACGGGCTCCCGCCTCTGAACCGAGGCAACGCGATCGTCAAGTTTGCTAAAAGAGACGACCAAGATTGATGTAGAGAATGAGTAGAACACTTTGTCTCGTTACGTCCAAAGCTATGGACGAACGGTTAATGAAGTTGCTATTTGGAAATCGGGTAAATGGAAATTGAGCTATGAAATTTCCATACACTAAACTATCATAATCTTTTTCTCAAAAATGAATCCCTTATGCATAACAATGAGGGCCAGCCACTTTATAGAAGAGGGAGGGTGAGTGTAGGAAAGGGGAGGGTGAGTGTAAGAAAAAGATCAAGGAGAAAATATCTTAAGCACTAAAAGAAAAGGATGGCTCAAAAGAACACCTAGTATGAACACATTAAAAGCAAAGGATGAATCATTTAACCTAGTCACCCTTGCAATCAATGAATCATTAAATGCACTAATGAGTTACTAATCCTAGTCATCATCTAGAAGCTTCCACACTCATCTCAAGAAAAGATAAATCCGTCTTTAACCGAACGTTAAAGACGGGCGATAGAAATCTAGAAACTGGCAACTTCCAAAAGTGATCCTGAAACGAATTTCAGGATAACCCCGTAATAGTATAAACATACCCGCATTTGTATTACGACCGAATACAAATGCAACTGAGACAAAGATATTATATCTACACAGTATAATACTCGGATCCGGCATAAACCAAAGCCTACCAGTATCATCTGCCCGAAAAAAAGACACGTGCGAAAACGCACGTGCATTTTCCGAACCCTACCAGAATCCCATACGGCATCTACAACGTTTCTCCCGAACTTGGGAAAGTGTCTGTGGGGGACTCTAATGACTCATCAATACACTGGCACTGGGTATAACCTCTAGCACGTTAGAGGTACTAGCTGTACGTAACGGTTGCCTATGTATTGATTGGAAGGGAAGCTGACGAGCGAACTCATCCAGAAACCCTACTGAGCCTAACAGTGACAATATTCGTACAGTCCGGTCCATTCTTCTATGAGTATCGCATATACGTCCTAGGGGGCCGGTAAACGTCAGACCCCCAATAGCAGTATAGGTCGTGTCAGAGAGCAGCCCAGAACACTCTGAGATACTACTGGAATGCTTTCCAGTAAATCTCGATTACCCTGGCCGGGGATTTCATGTAATGGCTCTCCTAAACACAGCGCGATCTCACCCCCAATACCGGGAGAGATGAATCCCCGACGATCTGCTCACTGTATCCATGTGGCTCGGGACTGTACCCAAAATATACCTGTTTGCATGACTCCTTTGACCCGTGGTAGGGTATAAATCAAAGTACAGTGGGAACTCACATGAGACAAATGACGACCTCAGGTCGATGAACTAACCTGTACACATGTCACCAGGGAACTACTATCTGACGATATGTATAATACCAACTAGCAAGTTCCCGGCAAGTCCTGTCCGGTGTACTCATAACCCAATGAGCACCTGTATATATCTTAGGTGAACAAGCTGACACCAATGGCTTGTGAGACCGGCCACCGCCCCTCGTCGGGGTCTCGACTGTATACACTAGTCTACACTGGAGTATCGATGCCCTGTCTCGAAACTCCCACGGCTAGGGACACTTTAAGGATGTGCTTATAGACCCCAGCTCTCACGTATATGATAGCCATCATACTGCTGGCAGTCAAGCAAGAATTTTATGGGCATTATCAACATGCAATAGTGAACTAAAGCATGTATACGAGGATAAAGACAAACCAGATAGCATACTATCATCTCGAGTAAAACAGTCTTGTCGGTATAGGTCCTCCCTTAATCATTGCAATCACATGCCTGCGATCCAATAATCGACATAGAGGGCACTATATCCAACAATTCCATCATGAGATGATGACCCAACTAGTTTCGAGCAGGCCATCAGGAGTGGAGACTCTGTGAGAATGGCTGGATGCTTATGCTTAGCTATCTGAGATGGAATCCTTATACTCAAACAAAGTATGGACTTTGGTTGCTTTATCTGAAGGGTTAAATCTCCATCAGGAGTAAGTATATCTTGAGAAGATTACTTGGTGTACATGGAAAAGTTGAGACTTTCAAAGCTATGCTTAAGTCCATCCAGATCCTACTTGCCACAGCTATATACCATGACTAGGATATCTGGCGGTTCGGTGTCATGACTGCTTTTCTAAATGATGATTTGGAAGAGAGCGTCTATAAGTACACAGCCAGAGGGCTTCATAGACAGTAGGAGCAGCGGAAACGTGAGCATGATGTTTTATGCGATAAATCAGGCATCGCGGTGTTGGAACGTCTGTTTTGATGAAGTAGTCAAAGAGTTTGACTTCATCAAAATGGTAGATGAACCTTGTATATACGAAAAAGTAGTAGGAAGTATGGTGGTGATCCTCGTATAGTACGTGGATGACATATTCTTGATAGGGAAGGAGTTTCTTATGCTACACTCGGTCAATCTCCACTTATCACAAAGATTCTCCATATAGGATCAAGGTGATACCTCCAAAATACTGGGTTATGGATCTATGGGATAGATCTAATTGGATGTTAGGATTCTCACTAGTTGTAGTGAGATGGTATCAATCGATCTTGGGGAGAATCACTGGAAAGGTTCTAGGGTAATAAGGACGACTGAATGTCAGTCGCAGGCATTGTCTTTACCCTCAGTGGAGGGACGTTATGTTGGAAGAGTTCCAAGATGGATACCGTGACTTACTAGACGATTAAAGGAAAGATACATCATTACCAAGGAAGCTACCAAAGAGGCAGTCTGTATATATTTTAGTTCATGAGTTGAACTTCGTTCCTGCCATTGTGTGACAATGGAGTTGTGGCTTATGCCAAGGAACCCCCGTTCCATCTTAGATCCAGACATATTCTTAGGCAGTATCGCCTGATCATGGAGATGGTTGATCTCCAGGGAGATCAAGGTTAGGAGAGTAGACACAGAGGACAACAGCGCGGATCCACTCACAAAGGCCTATTTCCCAGAAGAGACTTTTATGGGATGGTTGAGTATGAGATACTTGAAACACAGCTGATTGTTGGGTATGCGATACCATAACAGATGGCCCTAGTGCAAGTGGAAGATTGTTAGTTATATGTATGCCCTAGAGGCCATTACTGTACATGCGTTGTATATTGTAGTGGATGCTTGGACATATATAGGGAGGACTTTCTTGCTCGACATGATAGTATGCTATCTGGTTACACTTTATCTTAAAATGTACTCTGGTTGTCTCTATGTCACATGATGACAAAGCCCTTAGGATGAGTATTTGACTACCAGGACTATGATGCAGATCATACTAGTGGATACAGAATAGTCGCCAAGTACATCCTTCAAAAGTTCCTAGTCGTGGGAGTACCGAGACAGGGCATTAATACTCCAGAGTAGACTAGCGTATGCGCTTCTTGACCCATATGATGGGCGATGGATGATCCTATATCCATTGGTGTTTGACATCAGAGAAGGTATACGGGTGCTCAGTGGAGACTGGGTACACTGGACGGACTCACCGAGAACTCCCAGATAGTATTATACCTCACGTCAGATGGCAGTTCTCTGGTGACACTGATACAGATTAGTCTGTAGACCCGAGATCGTCATAGAGTCTTGTGTGATTCCTACTGTGCTTTGATTTCCATCATACCACATCCAAGAGGGCGTGCAAAAAGGTGGCTTTTGGGTACAGTCCCGAATCACATGGAGGCAATGAGCGATAGGAGGGGTTTCGTCTCTCCCGGTATAGGGAGTTGATGTTGCGCTGTGTTCGATTGGCTATAACTGGAAATCCTTGGCCAGGGTTGCTGTGATTTACTGGTAAGTGTTATCAGTAGTTTCTCGAACTGTTATGGACCTCATATCGACACGACTTATCAAGCTACTAGGGTCTGACGTTTACCAGCCCTAGGCGAGATATGCGACATATCAGACGAAAAGACCGGACTGTACGGGAGTGTTACCGGTTGGATTCACGGGAGAATGTACAGGCTTGCTTGTTGATCTTCTGATTGCTCAATACCTAGGTGGTTGTTACATTTAGTTGACCTCTTGCAGCTTGTGGGTGTTTGATATGATCATCTCCTACTGCCGGCGTATTGACGATTCTTTAGAGTCCTAAAAAGTGGTTTCCTGGCTCAGGCAAAACGAAGTAGGAGCACATATATGGTATCTGCGGGACTGAGAACAATACGTGTATGTGATACCGTATTAGATTCTCGCGATATGAGATATCAGCCGGGTATATGTGATATAGCCGGGTCATCGGATCAAGTGTTGATTCGATGAACTGATACAGATTATATTAGTCGGTTATTTGTGAAATAGCCGGATTATCGAATCAAGTGTTTATTGGATAATTTAATGTATAATTATATATTTGATATATTAAATTACATTAACTAATATATGCTCACTTAAAGATTCTTTTTCTCACTCGGGTAATACATTGATATATATGTGATATATGTTAATTGTATTATTTTATTTTATTGCAATAAATATTGTATATGTGATATATAATATTGTAACATGTTATGGTTATAAATGCAATATGATTTATGGAGTTTAAATATGGTTAAGGTTTGGATTAGGGTTAAGCTTTCATGAAGCTTTCAAGAAGCTTCTTGAAGCTTTGACTTTGAGCTTGATATTTTGTGATATTTTGCAAAGATATTTCTTTAACCCAACCCAACCCTTTAACCACAGTTAAATCTCTACATGGATTAAGTCTTCATACTTAACCCATGGTTGCATTTCTAACCTCACACTTGATTTCATTATTCATCACAAATAGATTCTTCTTTTCCTTCCTCTTGAAAAAGCTTTCTAGCTTTTTGCAAAGTGATGATAATGTGTGAGAAATTGAAAACAAATGAGAGCTAAATTCCTACTTCATCATCCTCATCTATTCTTTCCACTTAGATTAGGGTGTTTGCTTTGTTAATACTTGATTAGCAAAGCAAGAGCTTGGGTTTGAGTTTCTTCATGGTAGATCATCTTTGTTATTGAATATCGGAAGTAAGCTTGTATCTTTCTCTTCATGGAGCCTCTCTAGAGTCTGGGTACTCGATGATCGCAGTGAAGGGACCTCAACACGGAACTTTAGAAGTGAAGGAATGGACTACATAGGTTGTAATCCCTAACTCTTAGAAGTAAAGTTGTTTACTTGCTTTGTTTCGCCTAATCTCTAATCTAAGATCTTGGTTAGGGTTGTTCGGCATGTCTAAAATTTAAATCGGGCATTGTTGATGCCCTATAGACCCTTGTGACTATGCCTAGTAACCCTACATTCTCTTCACAAAGTTCATGACCTAGTAAAGGATTAGCTTGAGTTAGTGTCTCCCCGACGTAGATCATCTTCGGCCTCGAAGTCATAGAAGCAAGCACGTTCTTTCTTCTTGTGGAGCTTCTCTAGAGTCCGGAGTTCACGATCGCAGCAGAGGGGACTTCTACATGGAGCTATTGAAGTGAAGGACCGGTCTACAAAGGTTCTATTCCCTGCTCACTACATATTGCAAAGTGTTTGCATTCATATCCCATATTATTTCTAGTTAACGATCTAGTTTAGGGTTAGCTAAAACGGCAAAATTTTAATTTGGCATGGACGATGCCTCCCGAAACCTTGCTGCCGTCGTAGGTAACCCTTCAGTGGTATTAGAGCCATGCTAGAAATTAATACAGATTTTGTTAGAATCACGAAACCGAAACAACTCCGAAACTTGAAACGCAAACTTGATGTTTCTGTCGATTTTTAAATGTTGTCTAAAATTTTTTCAAACAAGTGCAGAATCACATTTGGCCAGATAGAAGAACATGGGGAAAATTTGGGACCATGTGCTCGGATTTTGGCCGAGCACATGGCCACCAAATCCGAAGTGGCCAGCCCTGCATGGGTGAAATGGTTCCAAATTTTTCCTATGTTTTGGGTTCTGGGGTTTGGCGTTTCAGGTGTTGTTTATTTTTGTTTATTTTGCATGTGATGTAATCTTATACTTTAAGCAATTCGGAGTGTTTCGTATTCATAGTTTTAACATTGTTTCGGGTTTTCACATACTGTCTAGACATTGTTAAAAGGTTCAATCGAATGTCAAAAACCCATTTTTCCTTGTTTAACGTATTCGGAAAAACAGGCAAGTGATTCTTTGGACCCTCTAGAAGAATGTAAACCTTAACTCGATTATGAGGCTATCAAACCATCAATTGAACCCTAAGGTTTGAGATAGTTTAGCGTTTCACATGTGAGACGTTGGTTTGACCCTTCTATGGCTGGTTCATAGGTACTGTGGCATCTTCTGGGTATTAATAAAACAGTGCTCAAGTGTTGAGCTGTCGGGAAATTGTAGGACTTTGATGAATCCATCGAAGGGTTTAAATTCGTCTGGATATTATGTGATGGGATACAATATTTGGAATCCACTGTAGGGTTACTTGGCACTCTAACAAGGTACTACAAGGCATCAACCATGCCCGATTAAAATTTTAGCCGTGCCGAACAACCCTAAACTAGATCTTTGCTAGACTATTAGGGTAACACATGCAAGTAAACAGCTTTACTATCTAAGTGAAGAAGAAAATACAACCTTTGTAGATCGGTCCTTCACTTCTAAAGCTCCTTGTTGTAGTCTCTTCGCTGCGATCATGGTTCTCCCGGGCTCTTGCATGGCTTCACGAGGCGAAAGAAGCGTCCTTGCTTGAAGTCTTCGAGGCCGAAGATGATCTACGTCGAGAGAATACCAACTCATGCTACTACTTCACTAACTAGAGAATTAGTGAAGCAAACACCCTAAACTAAAGTGCTAGTCTAGTAGAGGATGGAGAAATAGGAAGTGGGTTCACTTTAGAATTTATTTTCTCACTAGCTTTCACTCTCTTTTGAAAACCCTAGCAAGCTTTTCTTTTTGCTCAAAGAAGAAGAAGATGAACAAAAGAAATGTTAGTTATATGTATGCCCTAGAGGCCATTACTGTACATATGATGTATATTGTAGTGGATGCTAGGAAATATATAGGGAGGACTTTCTTGCTCGACATGATAGTATGCTATCTGGTTGTACTTTATCTTAACATGTACTCTTATTGTCTCTATTGTTACATGTTGATAAAGCCCTTAGGATATGTACTCGACTACTGGGACTATGATGAGATCATACTAGTGGGGCCACGGTAGTCGGCGAGTACATCATATAACTGTTCCTAGTCGAGGGTGTATCGAGACAGGGCATCGATGCACCAGAGTAGACTAGCGTATACGCATCTTGACCCATATGATGGGCGATGGATGATCCCATATCCATCGGTGTTTGACATCAAGGATGGTGTACGGGTGCTCAGTGGAGACTGGGTACACTGGACGGACTCGCCGAGAACTCCCAGATAGTATTATACCTCACGTCAGATGGCAGTTCTCCGGTGACACTGGTACAGAGTAGTCTGTTGACCCGAGATCGTCATAGAGTCTTGTGTGATTCCCACTGTGCTTTGATTTCCATCATACCACGTCCAAGAGGGCGTGCAAAAAGGTGGCTTTTGGGTACAGTCCCGAATCACATGGAGGCAATGAGCGATAGGAGGGGATTCGTCTCTCCCGGTATAGGGAGTTGATGTTGTGCTGCGTTCGATTTGCTATAACCGGAAATCCCTGTCCAGGGTTGCTGAGATTTACTGGTAAGTGTTATCAGTAGTTTCTCGAACTGTTATAGACCTCATATCGACACGACTTATCGAGCTACTGGGGTCTGACGTTTACCACCCCTAGGCGAGATATGCAACATATCAGATGACGAGACCGAACTGTACGGGAGTGTTACTGATTGGATTCACAGGAGAGTTATAGGCTCGCTTGTTGATCTTCTGAGCGCTCAATACCTGGGTAGTTGCTACGTTTAGCTGACCGCTTGCAGCTTGTGGGTGTTTGATATGATCATCACCTACTGCCGGCGTATTGACGATTCTTTAGAGTCCTACACAGAGGTTTCTTGGCTCAGGCAAAACAGAGTAGGAGCACATATGTGTTAGTGTTTATGCCCTAGAAGGCCATTACTGTATCATACTAGCTTGTATATTACTTAATGGAAGCTTGGGATATTCACATGTATATAACAGTCTTGCTAAACATGGTAGTATGCTACTTGGTTTTTCTATCTTAATATGTGAGTGTACGTATTGATAGAGCTCTTAGGATCTTGCTTGTCTACCAGCGTTGTGATGGTAGTCACACTAGTGGGGGCTGGGTAGTCTACAAGCACATCCTTATTCAGGTCCCTGGTCGTTGGATTATCGAGACAGAGCATCGATACTCCGGAGTAGACTAGTGTGTACGCTTCTCATCCCAGTTGGGAGATGGTCTGTCCCACAGCCGTCAGTACGTCGTACTGGAGATAGTATACAGGTGCTCGTTAGGTTACGGGTACACCGGACAGGACTCACAGGGAACTGTTGGTTGGTTTGATACCAGTCGTCAGTAAACAGTTCCCAGGTGACATGAGTACAGCGTAGTCCGCAGACTTGACACTGCTACTTCGCCTCGAGTGTGTCCCACTGTTCTTAGATTGCTACCCTACCACGGCTCTAAGGAGTCGTGCAAACAGGTAGCAGTTGGGTGCAGTCCCGAGCACTTGGAGGCAGTGGCGGTTAGACAGGATTCGTCCCTCCCGGTATTGGGAGTAGATATCGTGCTGTGTCAGAGAGCCATTACGCAAAGTCCCTGGCCAGGGCAAGCGAGATTTGCTGGTAGGTTCCAGTAGTTTCTCAGGGTGTAATGGGCTTCCCTCCGACACGACTTATACCGCTTTTAGGGGACTGACGCTTGCCGCCCCCCTAGGCCCGATATGCGATAGTCTTGGACGAACGGACCGGACTGTATGGAGATTGTCACATCAGACTCAGTAGGAGTTCGGATGGGTTTACTCATCGGCCTTCTTATCGACAACTACCTGGGGACCGTTATGTACAGCTAGTGCCGCTTGCGGTCTGTGGTTAAACCCACTGCCAGCGTAGTAGTCGAGTCTCTAGAGTCCCACACAGAGAGTTTCCTACTCCAAGCGAAACGATATAGAGGTTGCATGGTTTTGCGACAAAGGGTTCGGACGCATACGTACGTTTACGCGCGTACGACTTTCGGACAGTTTTTACCAGTCGGCTTTGGTTTAAGCCAGTTACTGGTATCCGGTTATTGGATTTTTTACAGTCTAAAGTTTTTCCGTATTTTTGCGGATTGGAGGGGCGTTCTCGTAATTGTACGAGAAGCTTCTAGAAGATGTGACTAAGGAGGTTTCTTTTGGATAAGAAAGTGAGTCATGGTGGTGATTCATTCATTTCATTAATGCACATTTATTGCTTAATGACTCATGCTAATGAATCACCACTAGATATTTTATGAAGCATGCTTATTCATTTCCTTTATTCATTATTGTTAAAAAGGAATGCTTCATAATATATTATGATACACTCTCTCTCCTCTCATTATCTCATCTCACATTCTCTCTCCTCAAGCTCTCATCTTCAAACCCTAATCCTTAATCCTCATGTGTTGAGATCAAATGATTAGTTAGACTAAACAATCCATTACCTTCACTCTATATCATCCTTTCATCTTTGATTAGCAATCAAAGTTGATTAGTTACCTCAAGTTAGAGGTTTAGCTTGGTGTTTTGCTCTCGGGTGGATCGTCTACTACCTAGAGAAGGTCGAGGAGAACAAAGGAGGACACAAAGAAGAAGGACCGGTTTCATTAGGTATAATCCCTAATCACAAGTGAAATGAAACTCTTAGAATACGGTTATTTATAGTTTAGCTTCGATTCAAGCGGTTAGTCGATGTTCGTTGTTTAAACTTGATAGTTTTTGTAAAATCCGCCTCCCCATAAGTACTGGGGTGAAGTACATCGACTTACAGTGGTATCAGAGCCTCGCTAAACACTAAATAACTTAATCGCAAATTTGTACGAATTTCGAACGGAAAAACGAAACCGGAAAAACCTAAAAAATACTAGTTTCTGTCGAATTCAAAACGATGTCAGAAAATTTTTCAGGTGTGTTCAGAAAGCTAGAAAGGAGTCCAGGAGAACACCCAAGAAATTCGAGCCCATGAATCGGCAACTCGGCCGCGTAAGCGCGGCGGATCGGTGGGATCCGCCGCCCTTCCGCGGCGCTTTGGCCGAGTCATGGACTCGTCTTTCTTGTGTGGGTCCCCTGTGACATTTGGGGTTTTCTGGAATATTTAATTATTGCTCAGGTTACTGTTTAACAGAGCAGATTTTGGAGCAATATTGATGTTGTTTATTCGATCGAATTGTACAGTATTTGCGTATTGGATTATATCTGTGATTGTATAATGTGTTCGTAAACCTCCCCTAACTGCTAGTATGTCGGTTGGCAGGGGGTTGCACATTTCTGAAATGGTTATATCTGTTTGTGCATATAAACTGTATTGGACTGTTGTGGTGTATAGCCGGGGTTAGCAATGGGTTATTGTTTAATTCATTTGTTGTAAATGTAATTTGTTGTAATATTATTTTTGCGGGGCACTTCCAGGTTGCGGTCGTAGCCACCGTTGTATTATTTCATTTTACTGTTTTTGCTCCTAGGACTGACCCAAGGTGGGGTACACAGACTACCGGGTGGGTAGTTTGCCGTACCCGTAGGGGTCGAGGGTGGGGTAAACGGCTATTCATCACAACTGTGTAATCTGTCTTTTCTTGCAGGCTCAAAAGAAATACAGATTGCTTGCAAATCCAATATTGTTTATCTGTGTTCTGGAATGAATATCATTGCGTCAGACGAATGTAAAATATCTATATTTATTATAGCTATTTAGACGCCACTTATGTTTTACACCCGCGCTAGCCCAGCCCCCGCTCTGTCGTTAGTTAAGTAACCTAACGGGTGATGACGGGACCCCGTGGCAAATGCGGAGGCATAAGAGGACGTTGTATTTTCGTTGTTTTCTGCAATGATAGGTTAATGATGGGACGCATTATCTATAATGCAAAGTAAAACAAACCAAAGTTTAAATCGTTGGAACAATTTAAAAGAAACCACTCGGTTATTTTTAAAACAGATATTTTTAAATGCGGAGTCTTAACCACTCCTTTTAAAAGCTATCAGGTTCCTTCGGTTATATCAAGTTCACTACGTTCATGGTTTCGCCAAAACCATTCGTAGCCCTCCGTCATTTCATCTGGGTATTCAGTAGTATTCAAGCTATGTATTTTGACCTAACGCCAAGGCATAGTGTTTGGTAGCTGCTGGATATTCATTTGTTGCATAGATAAATGAGTTAGTTTGGGACAGTCGTATTATCATTTTGGCCGAACGTCAAGGATATATACGGATGGGTTCAAATTGACAAGATAATGATGGGTAGAACTTGACATGTGACTTATGACATTTTGACCTAACGCCAAGGTCATAAGAGCATGGGGCAAAAACTTATATCGGGAATTTCTAAAGAAACTGAAATTTGCAAAGAGATGCATACCATTTGGAGTTTGATGAATGTTGGTAGGATTCCTTCAACATTATCATACGATGATATTTGGATCCCGATCCTACTGTGAGTATATGCTACTTATCAGGATATTCGTCGCTTAACGATCAATGCTATAAACCTAGTAGGTGTCCAGAAAAGTGTCAGAGGGGTTACGCCCCCAGAGAAAAGAGGTTATTTAATTAAGGAACTTCGCGAAAGCGTTGGAAAACCTCCCTCGAAGTATCGACACCGGCCTGGCTGAACGGTTAAGCAAGTATTGTACGGTGAGAATAGTCTTGGCTAATTCTTCTTTTATGGTTTGAGGAAGGATTCGAGAAACAGTGGGAGCCATCCAGTTTAGATAAACTAAAAACCAATCTAAACTTGCAAGAGCATCATGCTAAAGAGTTTTCTTCTCTCTCTCCTAATTGCAGCGACCCTGAAAATGACTGGACTTAAGTTACTTTTAGAGAAAAATATACTGACAGGGCCAAACTATAAAGATTGGCTGCGGAATGTCAAGATGGCTTTGACCTATGACAAACTGGGATACGTCCTCACCGCTACAGCACCTGCTGTCCTTGGTCCCAAATCCAGCAATGCGGATAAGGAAATCCACAAAACCTGGGATTTAGATTGCGCGAGAGCCAAGTGCATCGTGCTTGCCTCGATGAACAATGAACATCAGAGGAGGCACGAGGATATGTCCCTAGATGGCATATTTCTCCATACAAAGGAACTTTATGGAGAGCAATCTCGTATAGCAAGATACGAGACCTCTAAGAAATTGTTTCGAGCGAGGTTGGCTGTCGGGTCATCGGTAGGTGAACATGTCCTACAGATGATTGGCTATATTGAAGAGCTCGCGGACCTTGGGACGACTTTGGATAATGAGCTCTATACAGACCTTGTTCTCCAGTCCCTTCCTCCCACCTACGCCCAGTTTATCCTCAACTTCAATCTTCAAGGAAAAGAAGTTGAACTTGCGGAACTCCTGAACATGTTAAGGAGTGCAGAGGGCACCTTGTAGAAGGCAAGGGAAACACCCGCTATGTTTGTTGGCGGTTCATCTTCTTCCGGGTCCAAGGCTAGGGCCAAAGGAAGGAAGAAGAAGGCCGCACCCAGACCTAGAGGAGGTGTTAGTAAGGTGGGAAAGAAGGGAAAGAAAAAGTTTACAGCACCGGTAGTTGGCCTGGATGAGTGCTTCCATTGTCACAGGAAAGGGCACTGGAAGAAGGATTGCAAGGCGTGGAACGCCAAGAACCAGGAACCGAAGCAAGCTGTGGCTTCGACTTCAGGTGTGTTTGTAATTGAGAATTGTCTGTCGATCAACTCTACTTCCTGGGTATTGGATACCGGATCAGGATCTCATATTTGCAATTCTTTGCAGGCACTGAGAAACCGTAGAGTGCTGAAGGATGGTGATATGATCCTCAGGGTTGCTAACGGAGCTAGCGTGGGAGCTGCGTCCGTCGGGGATTATCACCTAGGATTGACGAGTGGACACATTTTGGTTTTACATAACTGTTATTTTGTACCCAGCTTAACGTGTAATATCATATCAGTTTCCTTGTTATCAAATAAAGGTTATGATTTCACGTTTGTAAGAGATGTTGTCAATATCCACCTTAATCATGGTTTGATTGGGTCCGGTACTCTAAATAACGGCATATATGTTTTAAACCAACTCCAAATTTTCAATGTCCAGAACACACTAAAAAGAAAGTCTCCAGATTTAAATAAAGCTTTCTTATGGCATTGTAGACTGGGTCACATCAATGAGAGAAGGTTGACTAAGTTGCATAGAGAAGGATATTTGGACACGTTCGAATATCAAACTTATGACACTTGTCAATCTTGTCTCAAAGAAAAGATGACAAAGACTCCATTCACTGGACAAGGAGTAAGAGCGAGTGAGCTCTTAGGACTCATACACAGTGATGTATGTGGTCTAATGTCTACACATGCGAGAGGTGGTTATTCCTATTTCATTACTTTCACGGATGATTACTCAAGATACGGATTCATTTATCTGATGAAACATAAATCCGAGGCTTTTGAGAAATTCCAGGAGTATAAGGATGAAGTAGAAAACCAAACCGGCAAAAGTATTAAGACACTTAGATCTGATCGAGGTGGTGAATACTTGAGTGCCGAGTTCCTAGGTTACCTAAAAGAGAAAGGAATTCTCTCTCAGCTTACTCCTCCGTACACTCTACAGCATAATGGTGTATCGGAGAGACGGAATCGAACCCTAATGGATATGGTACGATCCATGATGAGTAATGCTGAGTTACCGCGATCTTTCTGGGGACATGCGCTAGAATCAGCAGCATATCTTTTGAACATGGTACCTACCAAGACTGTGCCTACCACTCCATATCAGATGTGGAGTGGGAAGAAACCCCATCTACAGTATATAAAGATTTGGGGATGTCCAGCTTTTGTTAAAAAGCAGCATGTGGACAAGCTCGAGGCACGATCAGTAAAGTGTTTGTTTATGGGATATCCAAAGCACTCCAGGGGATATCTATTCTATTACGCAGAGGAACAGAAGGTATTTGTTTCTCGTAATGCCCATTTTCTAGAACATCAGTTTTTAGAAAAGGAATCAAGTGGGAGCGAAATAGAACTGGAAGAAATTCCAGAACCACAAACTGCTACTGAAAGTTTGGTAGAACCAGAGGTTCAAGAAGAACAGAACATTCCCGCACCCCTCCGCAGGAGTAGTAGGCCGTCTCATCCGCCTGAGAGATACTACGGTTTTCTCATAGACGGGGATAGAGAGGATTGCATCATAGATGATGATGAACCTACTGACTTCCAGCAGGCAATCCAGAGCGGCGACTCGGTACGATGGCTAGATGCAATGCGGACCGAAATGGAGTCCATGTACACCAACAAAGTATGGACTTTGGACTTTGCTCCAGATGGGGTAAAACCCATAGGATGCAAATGGATCTTCAAGAAAAAGATTGGTGTAGATGGACAGGTAGAAACCTATAAGGCTAGACTTGTTGCAAAGGGTTTTCGTCAAAGACCTGGTTTGGACTATGACGAAACCTTTTCTCCAGTGGCTATGCTCAAATCCATTCGGGTCCTTCTTGCTATTGCTGCCTTCCATGATTATGAAATCTGGCAGATGGACGTAAAGACGGCTTTTCTGAATGGAAATTTAGAAGAGAGCGTCTATATGGATCAGCCAGAGGGTTTCAATCAGAGTGGGAGCAGCGGGAAAGTGTGCAAGCTGCTTAAGTCTATTTATGGACTAAAGCAGGCATCGCGGAGTTGGAACATCTGTTTTGATGAGACAGTCAAAGAATATAACTTTATCAAAAATCCAGATGAACCGTGCATATATAGTAAAGTTGTGGCCAGAAGTGTCGTATTCCTCGTCTTGTACGTGGATGACATTCTATTGATAGGAAATGACATTCCTATGCTACAATCTGTCAAAGGATTCTTGTCACACAGGTTCTCCATGAAAGACCTGGGTGATGCCTCTTACATTCTGGGGATCTGGATCTATCGTGATAGATCGAAGAGGATGTTAGGACTTTCGCAGTCCAGGTATATCGACACTGTACTGAAAAGATTCAGTATGGAAGATTCTAAGCGCGGTAATCTACCGGCTTGTCACGGAATCACCCTCTCCAAAGAGATGTCTCCTAAGACTGATTTGGAAAGGGAACGCATGTCTATTATACCCTACGCTTCTGCGATAGGCTCTATAATGTATGCGATGTTGTGTACCAGACCAGATGTAGCTTACGCACTGAGTGTGGTAAGCCGGTATCAGACAGACCCAGGGGAGAAACACTGGATAGCAGTAAAGAACATTCTCAAGTACCTGAGGAGGACTAAGGAGATGTTCTTGGTTTACGGCGGAAAAGACCTCAGGTTGGAGGCCTTTGCTGATTCCGGCTTCCAGAGTGATAAGGACGATTCCAAGTCCATGTCGGGTTATGTCTTTACCCTCAATGGAGGGGCGGTGTGCTGGAAGAGCTCCAAGCAGGACACCGTTGCTGACTCGACGATGGAAGCGGAGTATATAGCTGCTTGCGATGCCGCAAAAGAAGCAGTCTGGATGAAGAAGTTCCTAACAGAACTTCAGGTGGTTCCTACCATAGTTGATCCAATACCTCTGTATTGCGACAACAACGGAGCTATAGCTTTAGCGAAGGAACCAAGGTCCCATCAGAAGTCCAGACACATCTTGAGGCGGTATCACCTGATCAGGGAGATCATTGATCGTCAGGAGATCGAGGTTCGGAGAGTTGCTTCAGAAGAGAACATTGCTGATCCATTCACGAAGGCCCTTCCTCAGATTCAGTTCGAGAGGCTGCTCGAGATCATTGGTCTACGATATGCCAGTACATGGCCCTAGTGCAAGTGGGAGATTGTTAGTGTTTATGCCCTAGAAGGCCATTACTGTATCATACTAGCTTGTATATTACTTAATGGAAGCTTGGGATATTCACATGTATATAACAGTCTTGCTAAACATGGTAGTATGCTACTTGGTTTTTCTATCTTAATATGTGAGTGTACGTATTGATAGAGCTCTTAGGATCTTGCTTGTCTACCAGCGTTGTGATGGCAGTCACACTAGTGGGGGCTGGGTAGTCTACAAGCACATCCTTATTCAGGTCCCTGGTCGTTGGATTATCGAGACAGAGCATCGATACTCCGGAGTAGACTAGTGTGTACGCTTCTCATCCCAGTTGGGAGATGGTCTGTCCCACAGCCGTCAGTACGTCGTACTGGAGATAGTATACAGGTGCTCGTTAGGTTACGGGTACACCGGACAGGACTCACAGGGAACTGTTGGTTGGTTTGATACCAGTCGTCAGTAAACAGTTCCCAGGTGACATGAGTACAGCGTAGTCCGCAGACTTGACACTGCTACTTCGCCTCGAGTGTGTCCCACTGTTCTTAGATTGCTACCCTACCACGGCTCTAAGGAGTCGTGCAAACAGGTAGCAGTTGGGTGCAGTCCCGAGCACTTGGAGGCAGTGGCGGTTAGACAGGATTCGTCCCTCCCGGTATTGGGAGTAGATATCGTGCTGTGTCAGAGAGCCATTACGCAAAGTCCCTGGCTAGGGCAAGCGAGATTTGCTGGTAGGTTCCAGTAGTTTCTCAGGGTGTAATGGGCTTCCCTCCGACACGACTTATACCGCTTTTAGGGGACTGACGCTTGCCGCCCCCCTAGGCCCGATATGCGATAGTCTTGGACGAACGGACCGGACTGTATGGAGATTGTCACATCAGACTCAGTAGGAGTTCGGATGGGTTTACTCATCGGCCTTCTTATCGACAACTACCTGGGGACCGTTACGTACAGCTAGTGCCGCTTGCGGTCTGTGGTTAAACCCACTGCCAGCGTAGTAGTCGAGTCTCTAGAGTCCCACACAGAGAGTTTCCTACTCCAAGCGAAACGATATAGAGGTTGCATGGTTTTGCGACAAAGGGTTCGGACGCATACGTGCGTTTACGCGCGTACGACTTTCGGACAGTTTTTACCAGTCGGCTTTGGTTTAAGCCAGTTACTGGTATCCGGTTATTGGATTTTTTATAGTCTAAAGTTTTTCCGTATTTTTGCGGATTGGAGGGGCGTTCTCGTAATTGTACGAGAAGCTTCTAGAAGATGTGACTAAGGAGGTTTCTTTTGGATAAGAATGTGAGTCATGGTGGTGATTCATTCATTTCATTAATGCACATTTATTGCTTAATGACTCATGCTAATGAATCACCACTAGATATTTTATGAAGCATGCTTATTCATTTCCTTTATTCATTATTGTTAAAAAGGAATGCTTCATAATATATTATGATACACTCTCTCTCCTCTCATTATCTCATCTCACATTCTCTCTCCTCAAGCTCTCATCTTCAAACCCTAATCCTTAATCCTCATGTGTTGAGATCAAAGGATTAGTTAGACTAAACAATCCATTACCTTCACTCTATATCATCCTTTCATCTTTGATTAGCAATCAAAGTTGATTAGTTACCTCAAGTTAGAGGTTTAGCTTGGTGTTTTGCTCTCGGGTGGATCGTCTACTACCTAGAGAAGGTCGAGGAGAACAAAGGAGGACATAAAGAAGAAGGACCGGTTTCATTAGGTATAATCCCTAATCACAAGTGAAATGAAACTCTTAGAATACGGTTATTTATAGTTTAGCTTCGATTCAAGCGGTTAGTCGATGTTCGTTGTTTAAACTTGATAGTTTTTGTAAAATCCGCCTCCCCACAAGTACTGGGGTGAAGTACATCGACTTACAATATGTGCACATGTGCGGGACCGAGGATAATGCGAAATGAGATACCGTATTCTATTCTCGCGATATTTGATATCAGCCGGGTCATCGGATCAAGTGTTGATTCGATGAATCGGTACAGATAAATATTAGTCGGTTATATGCGATATAGCCGGATTGTCGGATCAAGTGTTGATTTGATAATTTAATGTATAATAATATATATGATATATTAAATTACATTAACTAATATTAGCTCACTAAAAGATTCTTTTTCTCACTCGGGTAATACATTGATATATATGCGATATATGTTAATTGTATTATTTTATTTTGTTACGATAAATATTATATATGTGATATATAATATTGTAACATGATATGATAACTAATGCAACATGTTTAGTGGAGTTTAAACATGATTAGGGTTTGGATTAGGGTTAACACTTCTAGTTGATTCTAGAAGCTTTTCTTTTTGTCATGATAAAGATATTTTGTTATGACTCATGCTTTAACCCAACCCAAACCCTAACCCTAGTTAATTCTCTACATGAGTTTAGTTGACCATGGTTGCATAAATGATTATGATAACATTTTATTATTCATCACAAATGATGCTTCATCTTCTTCCTTCATCTTTCTTCATGGAAAAAGCTTACTAGCTTTTTCCAAGTGATGAATAAATGTGAGAAAAAGATAAATAAAGAGAGAGAAAATCCTACTTCATCATCCTCATCTTCCCTTGTCCTTTAGATGAGAGTGTTCACTCAGTTTTAGTGAGTGTTAGCTTGTGTTAATGAAACTTCAAGGTAGATCATCTTTGTATCGAATATCGGAAGCAAAGGTTGCATCTTTCTCTTCGTGGAACCTCTCGAGAGTCCGGAACCCGATGATCGCAGCGAAGGGACCTCAACACGGAGCATATAAAGTGAAGGACCGGATCTACAAAGGTTGTAATCCCACTCGCTTAGTGTTAAAATGTTTAGCATGTTAGTTTTCGCGTAATCTCTAGTTTAAAGATCCGTATTCGGGTTGTTCGGCACGGCTAAATTTTTAATCGGGCATGGTTGATGCCTCGTAGACCCTTGTGCGCGTGCCTAGCAACCCTACAGTAGTATCAGAGCCAAGCTAGAGCTTTAGGCGAAGTCTAGACGAAGTTTAAAGTCCGATCGAACCCGGAAAACCCGATATTCCCTAGTTTCTGGAAATTTTTCAAAACTGTGATATTTTTCATATTAAAAATACCCAGAAAATTCAGCAGGTTATTTTAGGAATTACTGTGAAACCCGACCCCCTAAATCGTCCAAAGCGCCGCGGAACCGCGGCCAAACCCTGGTATTGGCGGCGGTTCCGCGGCAAGAAGGAAGGATTGAGGGATAGGGTTTGCACAGTAACCTCCGTAGCTAATTCCTGATTCTTCTGGGAATTTTTTATTTTCACTCCAGTGTTGTGTTTTCTAGGTTGTATTGGGGACTCATTGTTTCGATCGGATATTATAACTTTGTTTAGTTTGTCCGGATAATTTTTAGAAACTGTTAAAAAGTTCGAACGGATATCAATAACTCACTTTTTCCCCTGTCGGAAAATTTTTCAAAAGTTGGATTTTTTCTCGTGTTTAAGAACGTTCTAAGTCATGCAAGTAACGCGGTGGACCCTCTAGAAGACAACAAACCTTAAAATTATGTGACCGTCTTGAACTGCCTTTTGAACCTTAGGGTTTGGGGCAGTACGGCGTGCCACATGTGAGGCGTTGGCTTGACCCTTCTACGGCTAAACCATTGGTACTGTGGCATGTGATGGATGTTTTTAAACTGATTTCAAGTGTTGAATATATTGGGGAAATCTTGGGTGTTTGATGATTCGATCGGAAAGTTTAACTTTGTCTATTTATCTGGAATGTGATACAATATTTGGAATCCACAGGTAGTTATAAGATAACTGATTTGAATATTATAAACATAGCAGTTTAGTCTCAAATGATCGGTTGCCACGGAATTTTGATGTGATCAAAAGTCCTTCGCAATCACGTAGCATACGCGGATACTCGCCGGATAAACTTAATAGACAGCTACACCTCTTAGCCCCGACCAAGTGACTGTAGGAGAACCCCGTCGCCGAAAGCATCCGTTCGGGTGCTCGCGGCAGCGTGATCTGCCTTAGTGCACTTCGTCGAAGGCATCGGGGGTGCGGCCGTCTACTAAAGTTTGCGATGAGCATTCGATCAGGATGTCGGGAATCTTGTTGAATTGCCCGACTTGATATTGAAAAGAGTTTTCGATAATGAGATTAAAATGCGGGGTTTATAATTAATAGGCATGCGATGTCTAAGGAATTCATTTGGTTAGGCATGCGATGTCTAAAGAGATTGCGGATTCCAACTGTTGTAGTTTTACACTTTCTTTTCTGTGACCGTAAGCGTAGTATGTGGTGTATCGCCGGCTTCGTTGCTATACATCAACGACAATCGGGATACGCATACTTGCTTACGTTGATGATATGAGATATTATGTGTTGCTGTGATATGTTATATTGGATCGTCGAGTTTGAATAGCCGGGGGTTTTATGTGAGATGAGAGTTTATTCTTTTTCATTCATGTAAAATTCATTTGTATGTAATATTCTTTTATTGGGGCACTTCCAGGTTGCGGAAGATGTCACCGTTGTATATTATTTACTTTTCCGCTTTAGGTAGACCCAAGACGGGGAGCACAAGTAACCGGGTTCTAGGGTCCAGTGGGAGACCATCTCTAGGAGTCAAGACCGGGTCTCCTAACCCTAGAATTGGCTGTGTTACTTGCCGCTCTCGTAGAGGTCTAGGGATGTGGGTTTGGCTATTCATCGCGACCGTGGAATCCGTGTTTTATACAGGCTCGTACTAAAACACGGATGTCCTAGTATATCCAATATTTCATATATGTTCTTCTGCTGCAATGTTCTGTGATGAGATCATATTACTGCCTGAGACGAATGTTTATATTATATATATGAGATATATGTTATATTGCAGAATTCGTTTCCAAAGAGATGCTTGTGAAGCATAATAAAATTGGACTTCATTAATGAGATTAAAGAAATAAAAGAAACCTAAGATGTTGTGGAATCGAATTTTCAAAAACTGGTAGCTCTAGTTCTTGCTTTGCATCGCGGTGTTCCTTGTAGAACATCCTGCACCTTATTCGATAAGGAAAGGACCGAGATCCCTTCACCGGGAGTGACTCCTTTAGCAATAACTGGCAGATGCTACAAACTCGGTTTGTCTTTTGATTGCTTCTATAGTTCTTGCTTTGCACAGCGATATATATGATATATCCTGCACCTTATTCGATGAGGAAAGGGCCGACGATCCCTTCATCGGGAGTGACCCCTTTAGCAAAACTAGAAAAGCCTCAAAAACATTCCATTTAAAATCACTCGATTCTACAACGATATAAAGGTCATTACGCAAAGGGTTTTCTTAAAAACCTGTCGTAGCCCTCCGTCATTTCAGATAAGTAATAGTTAGTATTCGTGCTGCGTTTGTTGACTCAGTCAAGGCGTAGTGTGCGGTAGCTGATTAGTGCTTATCTGCAAAGTATATGATACGATTGGATTAGGATAGTCTTGCAGCCTTGTTGACTCGGTCAAGGGTCGTGCGGGTGGGTTTAATTCAATCGGGAAATGACAGGTTGAACATTACTTGCGGTCTATGGTTTGTTGACTCAGTCAAGGTCATAGATCGCTTGGGGCAAAATATTATTGGGAATTTCAAGTGTTGAAATTTGCAATGAGATTGCATACCTTCTATAAGATAGTTGGATCCCGATACCCGCTGTGAGTAAGAGTTACTCCTGGGAGAGTTTTACACATTACAATTAGCCGATCAAGTAGGTGTCTAGAAAGTTGTTAACGGGGTTACGCCTATGGGAAAACGAGGTTTACATTAATTAGGTTCGTGCGAAAGCACGGGGGACCTCCCTCAAAGTACCGACACTGGCTTGGCTGAAAGATTGGCGAACTTGTAGCGTGTAATTAATCCCGGCTAGTCATTCCTTTTAGGGTTTGAAGGAAGATTTGATTAAAACAGTGGGAGACATCCTGATTAGATATATTAGATAACCAATCTAATCTTGCAAGAGCATATGCTGAGTGTTTTCTTCTCTCTCTCTCTCCAGGTAGCGACCGTATCATGCCTTAATCAAGATAATAATACGGATATATTGACCGAACCCTCTTGTTATACTGAGCTGGGGAACGTTGGTCCCGCTCCAACTTATAATTTTTATAAGACAGAGCAGGAAATTGGGGAATACCAGATTTCCCGTGCCGCCCAAACGAAGAAAGTGCATGTTGATGCATCATCTTCGGGTGTGTTCATTACAGAGAACTGTTTCTCAGTATCCTTTACGTCCTGGGTATGAGATACCGGATCAGGACCCCGCATATGTAATTTGTTACATGGGCTACAGATAGGTAGAGAACTGAGAACGGGTGATAAGTTTCATGAGATAGAAAACGGTGCAAATGTTACAGCGAAGTCTGTTGGTCACTATCACCCTGTATTACCAGAATACATTGATTCTGAACAAATGTTATTAGATACCGAACCTGATATACAACATCATATCAGTTTCTTTATTAGTAAAGAAGTGATATAATTTTGTATTGTTGGATAATGTTTTGAACATTTCCTATATCAAGAGTTGATCGGTTCAGGCACGTTATCTAAAAGCATTGTCGTTCTAAATCAAACTACAGTTCTTAGTATACGGAACGCACACAAGAGGAAGAGTTCAGAAATGAACGAATCCTTGTATTGTAGACTAGGTCATATCAATGCGACCCGACTAGCTAAGTTACATATAGATGCATATTTAAATTATTTTGAATTTACATCTTGTGAAACTTGCCAGTCATGTCACAAAGATAAGATGACCATAGCTCTGTTTATTGGAAACAAAGAAAGAGTTAGTGAACTTTTGGGATTGATACATGCTGATGTATGAAGGTCCCCTTTCTACACATGCCAAGACCGGTTCTTTGTACTTCATTACATTCTCTGATAATCTCTCAAGATTCAGACATATGTTCCTGTTGAAACACAAGTCCGAATCTTTTGAGATATTCACATAATGTAAGTTAGAAGTAGAGAACCAAAATATATGTATAAGTATTATGTCCTTTGATGAGATCAAAGAGGAGAATACTTGAGCACGGAATTCCTGGACTATTCTAAAGAAGAATGAGATTCTCTCTCAGCATTACTCCTCCGTATACACCATAGCACGATGGTATATCGGGGCGGAGCAATAACACCTTATGTGATATGGTGTGCTCTATGATGAGTACTACTCAGTTTCCTATTTCCTTTAGGGAGTTATGCACTTGTGAAGTTGCATACTTATTGAATAGGGTTCAAATCAAATCAGTTACCTACCACTTCATATGTGATATGGAAAGGGAAGAGCCCATATCTTAAGTTGGTTAAGATTTGGGGTTGTCCGGCCTATGTCTAAAAGAAAAATCCGGACAAGCTCGAGGTAAGGTCTGTTATGCAGAACTGGAAATGTTCCAGCTATACAAACTGCAGCTGATGATTTGGTAGAACCAAAGGATTCAATAGTTTCCAACGAACCTCAGCCTCTCCGCGGATCTAGTAGGGTTCCTCACCCACCTCAGAGATACTTCGGTTTCTCTATGACAGTGGGAGCGAGGATTGCATCATGAGATGATGACCCAACTAGTTTCGAGCTGGCCATCAGGAGTGGGACTCTGTAAGAATGGCTGGATGCTTATCGATCTGAGATGGAATCCTTATACACCAACAAAGTATGGACTTTGGTTGCTCTATCTGAAGGGTTAAATCCCCATCAGGAGCAAGTATATCTTGAGAAGATTACTAGGTGTACATGGAAAAGTTGAGACTTTCAAAGCTATGCTTAAGTCCATCCAGATCCTACTTGCCACGGCTACATACCATGACTACGATATCTGGTGGTTGGGTGTCATCACTGCTTTTCTAAATGATGTTTTAGAAAAGAGCGTCTATAAGTACACAGCCAGAGGGCTTCGTAGACTGTGGGAGCACCAGAAACGTGTGCAAGATGCTTTATAGGATAAAACAGGCATCGCGGAGTTGGAACATCTGTTTTGATGTGGTAGTCAAAGAGTTTGACTTCATCAAAATGGTAGATGAACCTTGTATATACAAAAAGGTAGTAGAGAGTATGGTGGTGATCCTCGTAGAGTGCGTGGATGACATACTCTTGATAGGGAAGGAGTTTCCTATGCTACACTCGGTCAATCTCCGCTTATCACAAGGATTCTCCATATAGGATCAAAATAATACCTCCTAAATCCTGGGTTTTGGATCTATGAGATAGATCTGATTGGATGTTAGGATACTCACTAGTTGTAGTGAGATGGTATCAATCGATCCTGGGGAGAATCACTGGAAAGGTTCCAGTGTGATAAGGACGACTGAAAGTCAGTCGCGGGCATTTTCTTTACCCTCAGTGGAGGGACGGTATGTTGGAAGAGTTCTAAGCTAGATACCGTGACATACTAGACGATTAAAGGCAAGATACATCGTTACCAAGGATTCTACCAAAGAGGCAGTCTGGATTTATGAGTTCATGAGATGAACTTCGTTCCTACCATTGTGAGACAATGGAGTTATGGCTTATGCCAAGGAACGCCCGTCCCATCAGAAATCCAGATATAATTCTTACGCAGTATCAACTGATCATGGAGATGGCTGATCTCCAGGGAGATCGAGGTTAGGAGAGTAGACACAAAGGACAACAGCGCGGATCCACTCACAAAGGCCTTTTTCCCAGTAGAGACTTTTATGGGATGGTTGAGTATGAGATACTTCAACTGCAGCTAATTGTTGGGTATGCGATACAATAACAGATGGCCCTAGTGCAAGTGGGAGATTGTTAGTTATATGTATGCCCTAGAGGCCATTACTGTACATACGATGTATATTGTAGTGGATGCTAGGACATATATAGGGAGGACTTTCTTGCTCGACATGATAGTATGCAATCTGGTTGTACTTTATCTTAACATGTACTCTGATTGTCTCTATTGTTACAGGTTGATAAAGCCCTTAGGATATGTACTCGACTACTGGGACTATGATGAGATCATACTAGTGCGGCCACGGTAGTCGGCGAGTACATCCTATAACTGTTCCTAGTCGAGGGTGTATCGAGACAGGGCATCGATGCACCAGAGTAGACTAGCGTATACGCATCTTGACCCATATGATGGGCGATGGATGATCCCATATCCATCGGTGTTTGACATCAAGGATGGTGTACGGGTGCTCAGTGGAGACTGGGTACACTGGACGGACTCGCCGAGAACTCCCAGATGGTATTATACCTCACGTCAGATGGCAGTTCTCCGGTGACACTGGTATAGAGTAGTCTGTTGACCCGAGATCTCCATAGAGTCTTTTGTGATTCCCATTGTGCTTTGATTTCCATCATACCACGTCCAAGAGGGCGTGCAAAAAGGTGGCTTTTGGGTACAGTCCCGAATCACATGGCGCCAATTGAGCGATAGGAGGGGATCCGTCTCTCCCGATATAGGGAGTTGATGTTGTGCTGTGTTCGATTGGCTATAACCCGAAATCCCTGGCCAGGGTTGCTGAGATTTACTGGTAAGTGTTATCAGTAGTTTCTCGAACTGTTATAGACATCATATCGACACGACTTATCGAGCTACAGGGGTCTGACGTTTACCACCCCTAGGCGAGATATGCAACATATCAGACGACGAGACCGAACTGTACGGGAGTGTTACTGATTGGATTCACAGGAGAAGTTACAGGCTCGCTTGTTGATCTTCTGAGCGCTCAATACCTGGGTAGTTGGTACGTTTAGCTGACCGCTTGCAGCTTGTGGGTGTTTGATATGATCATCACCTACTGCCGGCGTATTGACGATTGTTTAGAGTCCTACACAGAGGTTTCTTGGCTCAGGCAAAACAGAGTAGGAGCACATATGTGATATGTGCGGGACTGAGGATAATGCGATATGAGATACCGTATTCTATTCTCGTGATATTTGATATCAGCCGGGTCATCGGATCAAGTGTTGATTCGATGAATCGGTACGGATAAATATTAGTCGGTTATATGCGATATAGCCGGATTGTCGGATCAAGTGTTGATTCGATAATTTAATGTATAATAATATATATGATATATTAAATTACATTAACTAATATTAGCTCACTAAAAGATTCTTTTTCTCACTCGGGTAATACATTGATATATATGCGATATATGTTAATTGTATTATTTTATTTTGTTACGATAAATATTATATATGTGATATATAATATTGTAACATGATATGATAACTAATGCAACATGTTTAGTGGAGTTTAAACATGATTAGGGTTTGGATTAGGGTTAACACTTCTAGTTGATTCTAGAAGCTTTTCTTTTTGTCATGATAAAGATATTTTGTTATGACTCATGCTTTAACCCAACCCAAACCCTAACCCTAGTTAATTCTCTACATGAGTTTAGTTGACCATGGTTGCATAAATGATTATGATAACATTTTATTATTCATCACAAATGATGCTTCATCTTCTTCCTTCATCTTTCTTCATGGAAAAAGCTTACTAGCTTTTTCCAAGTGATGAATAAATGTGAGAAAAAGATAAATAAAGAGAGAAAAAATCCTACTTCATCATCCTCGTCTTCCCTTGCCCTTTAGATGAGAGTGTTCACTCAATTTTAGTGAGTGTTAGCTTGTGTTAATGAAACTTCAAGGTAGATCATCTTTGTATCGAAGATCGGAAGCAAAGGTTGCATCTTTCTCTTCGTGGAACCTCTCGAGAGTCCGGAACCCGATGATCGCAGTGAAGGGACCTCAACACGGAGCATATAAAGTGAAGGACCGGATCTACAAAGGTTGTAATCCCACTCGCTTAGTGTTAAAATGTTTAGCATGTTAGTTTTCGCCTAATCTCTAGTTTAAAGATTCGTATTAGGGTTGTTCGGCACGGCTAAATTTTTAATCGGGCATGGTTGATGCCTCGTAGACCCTTGTGCGCGTGCCTAGCAACCCTACAAGAAAAGAGAAGGATAATTATCAAGTTAAGAGAGCTAACCATGGGTGAGTGAGTATCATATACTAACTCATGTAGAGACATAACCATGGCTTATTCAAAATGATTTGGTTAATAAAAATCTAAAGTAAAACAAAGTTAGAGGACTTTGTGAAAGCATCCACAAGCTTCTACAAGCTTCATACTTATGACAAAAGCTCCACTAATTTGTAATTACCTTAAATAATTATAAACCACCATTTAAAATAGAATGGTGTATGTCTTGCACACCCATGTTATGTGTATCAACAACCATGATACAAAAAGAAAAGACATTTTAATATATATCATATATATATATATTAAAATTGTGCACATGTGAGAAAAATCCTTAAGTGAACAAATTTTAGTTAATGTAAATTAGTATATCAAGTATACAATTATACACTAAATTATTAAATCAACACTTGACTTAATAATCCGGTTATATCTCATATAACCGACTAACATCCAATGCATCGACTTATTGAATCAACACTTGATTCGATAAGCCGGCTATATCACATATAACCGACCGATACAAAAAGTCGCGAGAACATAATACGGTATCACATACACGCATTATTCTCGATCACGCACATATCACATATGCGCTCCTATTTCATTTTGCCTGAGCCAGTAAAACCTCTATGTAGGACTCTAAAGACCCGTCAATACGCCGGCAGTAGGTGATGATCATATCAAACACCCACAAGCCGTCAGCGGTACTAGCTGGACGTAACGGCTACCCGAGTATTGAGCAATCAGAAGATCAGCAAGCAAGCCCGCTCCAACTCCTGCAAAATGCCTGCCGGTAACACTTCCCGTTCAGTCCGGTCTCCTCGTTTGATATGTCGCATATCAAGTCTAGGGGTGGTAAACGTCAGACCCCAATAACCAATAAGTTGTGCCGATGTGAGGCTCATAACGGGTCGAGAAACTACTGGTAAGTCTTACTAGTGAATCTCTAAATCAGCCCTGACCAGGGACTTTCCTGTTATGGCCAATCGAGCACAGCGCAACATCAACCCCCAATACCGGGAGAGACGAAACCCCTCCTATCGCTCATTGCCTCCATGTGACTCGGGTCTGTACCCAAAAACCACCATTTTGCACGCCCTCTTAGACGTGGTAAGGTGGAAATCAAAGCACAGTGGGAATCACACAAGACTCTATGACGATCTCGGGTCTACAGACTAACCTGTACAAGTGTCACCAGAGAACTGCCATCTGACGTGAGGTATAATACCATCTGGGAGTTCTCGGCGAGTCCGTCCAGTGTACCTAGTCTCCACTGAGCACCCGTATACCATCTCTGATGTCAAACACCAATGGATATGAGATCATCCATCGCCCATCTCATGGGTCGAGAAGCGTATACGCTAGTCTACTCTGGTATATCGATGCCCTGTCTCGATACACCTACAACTAGGAACATTAAAGGATGTACTTATGGACTACTCCGTCCCCACTAGTATGATCTGCATCATAGTCCAGGTAGTCAAGTACACATCCTAAGGGCTTTACCAACATGTAACTATAAGACAACATCAAGAGACAAGTATATATGTTAAGGTAAAGAGCAACCGGATAGCATACTAACATATCGAGCAAGAAAGACCTCTCTATATATGTCCAAGAATCCAATATAATATACATCATCTGTACAATACTGGCCTCTAGGGCATACATACAACTAACAATCTCCCACTTGCACTAGGGCCAGCTGCTGTAGTATCGCATACCAAGCATCCCGAAGAGTCTCTCAAACTGTATCTTGGGAATGGCCTTCGTGAGTGAATCCGATGTGTTGTTCTTCGTGTCAACCCTCCTGACCTCGATCTCCCGGCGATCAACTATCTCCCGGATCAGGTGATACCGCCTCAGAATATGCCTGGATCGCTGATTGGTCCTGGGTTCCTTGGACAAAGCCACCGCTCCATTGTTATCACAATACAAAGGTATTGGATGCTCAATGGATGGAACCACTCCAAGATTAGTAATGAACTTCTTGATCCAGACAGCCTCTTTGGCAGCATCGTTGGCAGAGATGTATTCAGCCTCCATCGTCGAGTCTGCCACGGTTTCCTGCTTGGAACTCTTCCCACTAACCGCCCCTCCGTAAATGGTAAAGAGAAATCCCTAGTACGACTTAGAGTCGTCCTTATCACTCTGGAAGCTCGAATCGGTAAAGGACTCCACTTGGAGTTCTCCGTTACCATACACCAAGAGCATCTCTTTAGTCCTTCGTAAGTACTTGAGAATGCTCTTCACAGCTGTCCAGTGACTCTCTCCAGAATCAGCTTGATACCTACTCACTACACTTACTGAGTGTGCTACATCGGGTCTGGTACATAGCATCACGTACATGATAGAGCCTACAGCCGAAGCATAGGGTATCCCTTGCATGCGAGCTCTCTCCAAATCAGTCTTGGGAGACATCTCTTTGGAGAGAGTGAGTCCAGAGATCGTGGGTAAGTTCCCACGCTTGGATTCTTCCATACTAAACCTCTTTAGTATGGTGTCAATGTACCAGGATTTGGACAATCCCAATATCCTTTTAGATCTATCTCTATAGATCATAATTCCCAATATGAAGGAGGCATCACCTAGATCTTTCATTGAGAATCTTTGTGATAAGAAGAGCTTGACCGATTGCAGCATAGGAATGTCATTTCCTTTCAAGAGTATGTCGTCCACGTACAATACGAGGAAGACAACCTTACTCTCTACCACCTTCTTGTAGATACAAGGTTCATCTACGTTTTTAACGAAATCAAACTCTTTGATAACGACGTCAAAGCAGATGTTCTAACTCCGCGATGCTTGCTTTAATCCATAAATGGATTTAAACAGCTTGCACACCTTCCAGCTGCTCCCACTAGTTACGAAGCCCTTTGGCTGAGTCATGTACACGCTCTCTTCTAAATCTCCGTTTAGAAAGGCGGTCTTAACATCCATTTGCCAGATTTCGTAGTCATGATATGCAGCAATGGCAAGCATGATCCGGATGGATATAAGCATAGCCACTGGAGAAAAGGTTTCGTCATAGTCCACACCTGGTCTTTGATGAAAACCCTTTGCAACAAGTCTAGCTTTGAAAGTCTCCACTTTCCTATCTACACCAAGTTTTTTCTTGAAGATCTACTTGCTCCCAATTGGTTTTACCCCTTGAAGAGCATCTTCCAAAGTCCATACTTTGTTGGTGTACATGGATTCCATCTCGGACCGCATTGCATCCAGCCATTTCACTGAGTCCCCACTCGTGATGGCCTGCTCGAAGCTAGTTGGGTCATCATCAACCATGATGCAATCCTCGCTCCCACCATCCATGAGAAAACCATAGTATCTCTCAGGTGGGTGAAGAACCCTACTAGATCGGCGGAGTGACTGGGGTTCATCGGGAACTACCGAATCCTCTGGTTCCACCAGATCTTCTATTGCGGCTTTTGTAGCCGGAACCTCTTCCAGTTCTACCTCATGACCACTAATCTCTTTTGCAAGAAATTCATTTTCTAAAAAGGTGGCATGCCGAGAAACAAACACCCTTTTTTCCTCAGTGTGGTAGAAGATATACCCTTGTGAATTCTTGGGATATCCTATAAATTTTCATAGAACAGACCGTGCCTCAAGTTTGTCCGGATTTTGTCGTTTGACATAGGCTGGACAACCATATATCTTAACATAATTAAGACATGGTCTCTTCCCTTTCCATATCTCATATGGAGTGGTAGGCACAGATTTGGTGGAGGCCATATTCAATAGATGTATGGCTGTCTCTAGCGCATACCCCCAAAAGGAAATAGGTAACTCAGCTGTGCTCATCATAGAGCGCACCATATCTAATAGGGTGCGGTTCCTCCGTTCTGATACACCGTTGTGCTGTGGTGTATATGGAGGAGTCAGCTGAGAGAGAATCCCATTCTCTTTTAGGAAGTTCAGGAATTCATTGCTCAAGTATTCACCTCCTCGATCAGATCGAAGGATTTTAATACTTTTCCCGGTTTGGTTCTCGACTTCTTATTTATATTCTTTAAATTTCTCAAAAGCTTCAGACTTGTGTTTTATCAAGAATACATGTCCGTACCTTCAGAGATCGTCAGTGAATTTAATGAAGTACGAAGAACCATCCCTGGCATGTGTAGACATGAGGCCGCATACATCACTATGTACCAGTCCCAAGAGTTCTGTAACTCTTTCTCCGTGTCCTGTAAACGGAGTTTTGGTCATCTTTCCTTTGAGACATGACTGGCAAGTGTCATAAGATGAAAATTCAAATGGATTTAAATATCCATCCTTATGCAACTTAGCTAGTCGTGTCGCATTGATGTAACCCAGTCTATAATGCCACAAGAAGGATTCGTTCATTTCTGAACTCTTCCTCTTGTGTGTGTTTGTTATGCTCAGAACTGTTGATTGATTTAGATCATAAATGCCATTGCACAACGTGCCTGATCAAACCAACTTTTGGTCAGGAAAATGTTCATAACATTATCCTGTAATACAAAATTATATCCCTCTTGACTTAATAAAAAAACCAATATAATGTTGCATATCTGGTTCGGCATGTAATAACATTCGTTCAGAATCAATGTATTACCAGTTGATAATACAAAGTGATATTCCCCGACGGTTCTAGCTGCAACAATTGCACCTTTTCCAACCCTTATGTCTTTATTACCTTCTCCAAGTTCTCTACCTCTCCTTAGCCCATGTAACTGATTACATATATGGGATCCTGACCCGGTATCTAATACCCAGGACGTAGAGAAAATGGAGAAACATTTCTATGTAATGAACACACCCAAAGAAAATGCATCAACGTGTACTTTCTTCATTCGGCTGGCATGGGAATCCCGGTATTCCCCTATATCCTGTTCAGTCTTATAACTTTTATAAGAAAGAATGGATCCAACGTTCCCCAGCACAGTATAACATGCGGGTTTGGTCAATACATCCATATTATTATCTTGATTAAGGCATGATATGGTCGCTACCTGGAGAGAGAGAAGAAAACACTTTAGCGTATGCTCTTGCAAGATCAGATTGGTTATTATTTTATCTAATCAGGATGGCTCCCACTGTTTTTATCAAATCTTCCTTCAAACCCTAAAAGAAAAGAATAGCCGGGATTAATTACACCCTACAATTTCTCCAATCTTTCACCTAGGCCAGTGTCGGTACTTTGAGAGAGGTTCCCCGTGCTTTCGCACAAACCTAATTAAAGTAAACCTCGTTTTCCCAGAGGCGTAACCCCGTTGACACCTTTCTTGACACCTACTTGATCGGCTAATTGTCCTGCGTAAAACTCTCCCAGGAGTAATAATTACTCGCAGTGGGTATCGGGATCCAACTATCTCATAGAAGGTATGCAATCTCATTGCAAATTTCAACACTTGAAATTCCCGATAATATTTTGCCCCTAACGTGCTATGACCTTGACGAAAGCCAACAAACCATAGCCCGCTAGTCAAGTTCAACCCGTGCATATCTTGACTGAAATAAACCCACCCGCATGATCCTTGACGAAAGCCAACAAAGCCGTACGACTACCCTAATCCAATCGCATCATATGCAGCAGATAAGCAGCATATAGCTACCGCACACTACACCTTGACGAAAGCCAACAAATGCAGTATGAATACTATATACAACTTATATGAAATGACGGAGGGCTACGACAGGTTTTTCTGAAAACCTACTGCGTAATGAACTTGATATCGTTGTAGAATCGAGTGAATTTTGAAATGGAGTGATTTTGAGGCTTTCATTAGTTTTGCTAAAGAGGTCACTCCCGGTGAAGAGATCTCGGCTCTTTCCTTATAGAATAAGGTGCAGGATATATCATATATATCGCTATGCAAACCAAAAACTCCAAAAGCAATCAAAAGCCAAACCGAGTGTTGTAGCATCTGCCAGTTTTGCTAAAGAGGTCACTCCCGGTGAAGGGATCTCGGCACTTTCCTCATCGAATAAGGTGCAGGATATATCATATATATCGCTATGCAAAGCAAAAACTGTAGCTACCCTTTTTGAAAAATTTGATTCTACAACATCTTTTAGGTTTCTTTTCTTTCATTAATCATATTAATGAAGTCCCATCATTTAAGTCACCTAAACATCACAGATAAATACGACGTATACTTATGCCATCCGCATTCGCCTCGATGTCCCCTCGTGCACCGTTAGGTTAGGTAACTAACGGCAGAGCGGGGCAGGGCTAGCGCGGGTGTAAAACATAAGTAACGTCTATATAATATATCATATATACTATATACAGTATCTATCATCACATATCAAATGATCACATCACAGATATCGCAGCAGAAGAATCATATGAAATAATGGATATACTAGAAGGTCCATGTTTTATTTTTAGCCTCTATAAAACACGGATTCCACGGGCGTGATGAATAGCCAAACCCACATCCCTAGACCCCTACGAGAGCGGCAAGCAACCCTACCAATTCTAGAGTTGGAAGACCCGGACTCGACTCCTCGAGTTGGTCTCCCACTGGACTCTAGAACCCGGTTACTTGTGCTCTCCTCCTTGGGTCCACCTAATGCGGAAAAGTAAATAATATACAATGGTGACATCATCCTCATCCCGGATGTGCCCCAATAAAAGAATATTACATACATTTAATTTACATGAATGAAAATTAAAACTCTCATCTCACATAAAACCCCTGGCTATTCAAAAACGCGACGATCCAATATAACATATCCAGCAACTCATAACATCACATGTCATCAACGTAAGTAAATATGCACATCCCAATTGTCGTTGACATATAGCAACGAAACCGGTTATATCACATATTACACTTACGGTCGCAGAAAAGAAAGTGTAAAACTACAACATTTGGAATCCACAATCTCTTTAGACATCGTAAATCCGAAATATCACATACTTCGCATTTCATGCCTAACTTTATGAATTCCACATATTGTATCACATTCCAGATAAATAGACAGTATTAAACTTTCCGATCGAATAATCAAATACCCAAGATTTCCTAAATAGCTCAGCACTTGAGCGGAGTTCAAAAATTCCAGAATACGTCACAGTACCAACGGTCCAGCCGTAGAAGGGTCATGCCAACGCCTCACATGTGGCACGCGGTACTGCCCCAAACCCTAAGGTTTAGAGGCAGTTCAGACGGTCACATAATCGAGTTAAGGTTTGTGTTCTTCTAGAGGGTCTATCGGTTTACTTACACGTTTTTCCGAAAGATTTAAACCGAAGAAAAATTCAACACTTGAAAGTATTTCGTGCGGGAAAAAATGAGTTAATGATAGCCGTTCAAACATTTTAACAGTTTCTAAATATCTGGAAAACATAACGAAATTAAATTTTCCGATCGAATCAACGAATTAAAAATAATCCACAGAACACTCAACACTTGAGTCAGATTAAAAATACCCAGAAATACACTTAATCACCTACGGATATAACTGTGGCAAAACGAGTCAATAAGTCATCCGTACGGCTGCGGATCCGCGGCAGGATCAAGGCATTGCCGCGGTTCCGCGGCGGTTTGTACGGCTCATTGGCTCGTTTTTCACAGTGTTGCTTATATTTCCCTGCTGATATTTTTAGGTATTTTTAATTCAGAAAAAACCACATTTTAAAAAAATGTCCAGAGAGGGGGTCAAAATGACGTTTCGGGGTTCGATCGGGGTTTTAACTTCGTAAACACGTCGCCTAACACTCTAGCTAGGCTTTGATACCACTGTAGGGTTACTTGGCACTCTAACAAGGTACTGCAAGGCATCAACCATGCCCGATTAAAATTTTAGCCGTGCCGAACAACCCTAAACTAGATCTTTGCTAGACTATTAGGGTAACACATGCAAGTAAACAGCTTTACTATCTAAGTGAAGAAGAAAATACAACCTCTGTAGATCGGTCCTTCACTTCTAAAGCTCCTTGTTGTAGTCCCTTCGCTGCGATCATGGTTCTTCCGGGATCTTGCATGGCTTCACGAGGCGAAAGAAGCATCTTTGCTTGAAGTCTTCAAGGCCGAAGATGATCTACGTCGAGCGAATACCAACTCAAGCTACTACTTCACTAACTAGAGAATTAGTGAAGAAAACACCCTAAACTAAAGTGCTAGTCTAGTAGGGGATGGATGTAACATTTCAAAATAATAAAATATTATTTTTGGGAATTTTTTAATTTAATATTATTTTATTGATTATTTTAATATTAAATTTATAATAAACGAGAAAAATTTGGAAAAAATTATGGAAAATTCTAAAATAGGGTATTTTATGGAATTATGCCATTTTAAAGTTTTTATGAGCATTTATATGCTAATTTAGTAATAATCGCGATTAAAAATCGCTAATCGGGTTTTTTGCAAGTTTGTGCAAAACATGCACATATCTTGTTTTTCTACACTTGTGCATTTTCTATCATGTTACTTTTTGGGTTACTATTTGAGTGAGAAGAAAAGGAAAAGAAAAGAAAAAGGGATTAAAGAAATAGGTATGGTGAGAGAGAGGGGGTAGGTGAGAGTGTTGACTTGGCCATTCCCTCTTGTTTTCTCCTCTCATTTCTCCCCCCTCTTCCATGAGCTGCTGCTGCTCCTGCTGCCCTCCTCTTCCTCCACCTTCAAACCCCCATTTCTCCATGAAATTCACCCCAAAACCCATATCGGTTTCACAAAAAATGCACACAAGCTCAAGATCTACACATTGGACTAAAGAAGCATGGATTTTGGCCACTAGGGGCAACTCAAGAAAATTCTTGATTTGCCAAATGAGGTAATTACTGAACCATTAGCTTAGTTTTAGCATTACTTATACCCCTATGCAAGTTTAGAATCGAAATCGGGTGATTTTGTGGATTTTAGGAAAAACTAGTAAGGTTTTGAGGAAATTATGAGTTGTGATGGGAAATTGAGTTCAGTGGAGACCATAAAAGCACCCTAGTGCTAGATTCCCAGACCAACCCCATTGGAAACCCAAAAATACGGAATTGCGGAACTTTTCATGTCGGTTTGTGTGATCTGTTAAGGTGTTCTGGAATCTGGAGCAACCCGGGGTTACCAAAAATAATAATTGAGCTGACAGTGAGTCGTGCAGGCACCTAGGAAGCTATCACCAAGACCCGAGCCCCTAACTCAAAACTACGGCCGCAAATTTAATCATTCTGGCCGCAATTTGCGGCCATAGTAGAGGGGAATCAGTCAATTTTTGTTCCAGGGCCATTTTGCACTAAATTAGACCACTCCTATATGCAGTTTTGGCTAATTGTTATCTGGGGAAAATCTGGGAGCATTTTGGTGTGTTTTAGGCAGTGTTTTCCGTATTTTTAAATGAACTTTCTTGATATTTGGATTTGTATTTGGTTGTCGGGTGTTCGTACATCGACAACAGGGCTTGTTTGTTGGATTTGCATGTTTGGACCATAGGTTCCAACCTATGAGCACACTGTGCGCTGTATCAGTTTTCTGCCTTGATTTTCATACGCATTGCTATGGGTGATCATTGTAGGTACTTCCACGTGGATTCCGAGTCGACGGAGCAAGGCGTTATCGACACCGACACGTAGGATACAGGTGAGTAGATTTATATCTACGGGGAGAAGTCGGGTGGATGGCGTATAGCACCCCCATAGTTCGTGGTGATGTATACGAATACGTATACACACAGATATTGATTGTATATTGTTTGAGATTATTGATGTTAAAAGATGGATTCTAGGTGTGATTGGATTGGTTAGTGATGCGAAACCCTAGAGTAGTGGTTGCACCACACATACACACACACCCATACTTGCATACATTCTTCATTCATAAGTGCGTATATGGGATTGTATTTTTATGTGTTTACATAGGTATGGGACTATGTGTTCATATACTGGATTTGAGGATAGTATTTGGAATTTGAGATGAGTCGATGAGATTAGGCTTGAGGCCAGGAGATCGGTGATGTGATTTGGTTCGTATTGAGATACGACATGATGTTTTAGCGGGTCTTTTGACGCAGTGATTCTTGCACCTGCATGCATACTTAGGCGGTATCAGTATTGTACTAGACGTAGATTAGTACCTCGATCATAATATTTGATAAAGAGGATACCAGATGAATAGTATGATGAATGTGATATTGACCTGTACCCAGATTTGGGATGCCGTATGACGGATTTACGTACGAGCTATAAATTGATGATTGATCCGCACTCTTCACTTGGGATGTCTGATAATAGATATGGTATCGGATATGATATTATTGAAGCGGGAGCACCGACTATACATATACAGGTATGTATATGTATCGACTCAGATGATAGGCGGTTTCCTTACCTGTAGTTCAGCCGTATAGTTTAGTGTAGTTGTTAGATTAGATTAGACTCCTACCTATTTCAAAACTAGCGGGTCGTGGGTATTTTAAAAGACAGGTCAAGGGATCTACGGATATTTCAAAAGACGTATCCTTTCTTAAAACCACCGTAGCTCTATTTTCAAAACCCCACGATTCGTGTTATTTCAAATGGCACCATTGTTTAATATTTAGCTCCTTCTTATTTTGGTTGCTCGCTCCGCATCGCATACTTGCATTGTTATTTCATATTGCATTGTTGACATTATGCTGTTAGGACACCAACACCATTACCGATGATGCGTATGTACCACGTACACTTACTTGCCGGCTTACACACATCTTCATCGGTAATTGCCATGTCACGTACACCTTAGAAAATATTATCGCCTAATGTAGCTTGTTACTAGTAGTTTTGACATGATGATTAGTTGCTTGCCTTATATGCTAGTTTAGACATTGTAGTTGTTACTTGTCACATCGCATACTGTTATTCATTATATGCTGCATTCATAGATGCTCATGCGTATATTCATAGTTTTCCATGCTATTGATGATTCGGATTCCCATGATATTTTCTGTATTTGGGGGAAAACCGCAAAACATATATAAACTGCTTTCTCTCTTTTTAAATAAAAAAATGCGGTTTTCCTATGATGTATGAGTCGTCCACCATGAGTTTGCTGATGGATTTCGAGACCCGATTCGAGGAGATGGATGAACCGTTTCGGGTACATGGTGGACCCGGTAAGGTACCCCGGGGCAAGAAGCGCGTGATGACGATGTGAGCCTGGCAGGGGAGCACTACCTACCGGTGATTTTACCTGACGCGTCGGATATCCGGAAGATACCGTCGTGGTCTTGAGATGGATGGTAGGGGCCGGTCAGGACTGACGGCGCCCTAGATATTGTGATTGAGACATTGAGATTTCGAGATTTTGAGGTACAGAGACTGTGATACAGAGATATCGAGATATTGGGATTACATTTTGTGCCGATGCTAGGCACTGTTTCATGCTGATTTCATTATGATACCTCATTTTAAAAATACAAAGGAAATCTCACTAAATTATGAAAACAGTTCTTCATTTACATGTATTCTGTTTTCATGCGTTCATACCTCATTCATATGATATATTGCTACCCTTTCGCACTGACACGGGCACATGAGATTACACTCGGGTTATATATTTACCCTAGCCTTGTTATAGGCTGCATGTTATATATTTGAGGATTATATTTTATGATCGTATGACCTAGGATTGCGTCATACATGCGATTTTTATTCGTAGATGTTTTTCTATTCACGAGTTGGCAACTCACCCCCGTTGTGCCCCAGTTTCTTGCAGGTTTGCCGTACAGGTTTCTTTACGGCTTTGCGGGCATAGTTTCGTTCGGGTGATTTGCTAGTAGGTGGGTTTACTTGTATCGTACCCCCCATTATATATCTTGTATATCATTATTCTGTTGTATCTAGAAGTTCCATCAACCAAACATGTATTTATTTCAGAGATAGAGACCAGTGTTGTTCATTCTATCGACCTTAGAGTCGCGCTTTGTATTTATGCGGATTTCATGCTGTTTTGAGTTTCCTTTTCTGTTGTGATCCTCGCCTTTCGGCGTTGTATATTTTATTGCTTGCGTCGTTGTGACCGTCGATTGACGAAGAGCTAGCTCCCGCTTGGGGATGCCCTTATTCTTTATATATATGCTTTATCAGGTTTTGTACCCGTTTGGGGTCAATTTTACAGAGGAAACTCTGCCGAAATTTTTGGAAAAGACTTATGATTTTAAAATGCATACTTCGGCATATGTTGCAAACTAGTTGATTTAAAATGGTTTTCCTACTCTCTACTACTCCTCTTGGTTTGGATTTCTGGGTTTTCGGCTTACTTAGAATACGTACGTCTTGAGACGTTCGTAGTTTAAGTGCCGGTTATGTTCCGTACTTTCGGGTCATGACAAAGTTGGTATCAGAGCGTTAGGTTTTACCTTCGGAGCGTAGGATGACCCTTGGTTGATGGAATAGGTGACTAAAGTAGAGTGACGTACCGTGGGTATGTTCCGCGGCATATTTACGACATGCCACTCCACTTAAGAAGCCTTAGGATATACATTTCTTGTTTAGTATCATATTCATTCCTTTGATCTAGCTTCATCGGTACCAGTTTGGTTTTGCTGCCACGATTACGGGCAAGGAGAGCTACGGCTAGAGTTGCGGTCAGCATGTGCTCATTATGAACGAGGACTGACCAGGGCGTGATTCGGGCGACACACAATTGTAGAGATGTGTCTTTTTACTGTGTTTCCGCGCCACGAGCGTTTGGCGGATCGCCTTTATGAGACTTCTCGGACGTGTAGATTAGCACCAGAGGATTGAGACACTGACAGAGGCCAGCCAGACTTTGATGACCGTTGATGGGTGTCTTATTCATGATTGATTGAGGCACGGTTCAGCGTGCAGACGAGTGAGCCAGTTTTTGCTGCGAACGATGAGATATCGTCCCAGATGTTGGAACTATTGCAGTATGAGATTGTACTAAGAGATGATAGAAGGTCGCTAGTCACCGAGGATGAATGACTAGGACACATGGATTGTTCGCTACCCCGATGCGAGGTCATCAGATAGATTGATTCCAGCTAGAGACGACTTCACGCGGAGACGTTGAGAGTCGACAGAGACGATCAAATGTCAGAAACCTATTATTCCAAGTTTAAAGTAGTCGGAAAGACATGCAGGCAATTCTATGGTCCCTCTAGAAGAATGAAATCCTAACTCGACTTAATGAACGTATGAAAGCCTTTGAACCTTAGGGTTTACGGCAGTTCTATGGCGCCATTAGTGAGGCTTGGGTTTGCCCTTCTACGGCTGGACCACCGATGCTGTGGTATGTACTCGATACTATTAAACTGTGCCCAAGATGTTGAGCTCTTGGGGGATTATGAGGTTTTGACGACTCGATTGGATGGCTCGACTTAATTCGGATGCTAGGTGGTGAGATGCATTTCTTAGGAGACTCCCGATACGAGGATAGCCGTTGGAGCTCAGTCCATGCAGCCACGACGGAACGAGTCCGAAGCAGTCGACATTAGAGAAAAAGTGGAGTAAGAGGTTCATACGAAATCTTGATGATGACGTTCCCCTCCGCCGACATCACAGATGCGATGTGCATGCCGAAGCATAGTACTGGATATACCTGCTAGAAGGAGTCGCGATGAGTATGCAGCCGTTCCGGAACAAGAAGCAGATATGGTAAAGGACGATGACTTCCGGACAGTTAGGCAGAGACGAGACTTGGAAGAGACCTTGAGCAGGATTCCTTCCAGGATACTGCTGCAATGATATTTGCACCCAGGATTAGATGTGTCTTGTGCATTCAGAGAGCCAGAGGCCGACGCCAGTGATATGCTGCTTGACGAGTGGTCGTGAGGATTGACCAAGAGATGACCAGAGAAGTGCCAAAACGGAATCGTCCCCGTTAGCGTACCTGACAGGGCCGATGAGCCGGTGGATCGTGAGATTGGTAATCCACAAAGAAGACTTGGACCCAGGAGTGGTCATGTTACGCACACCGGCAGGCCAGAGTTCAGGATCGTCGATGAGACATGCTATGAGTGACCACGACAGTTAGCCAGAGATTCTTGGAGGATGTGCTTGAGCGGGACTATCTCGCCATGCTTGCTTTTAGTATTGTTGGGCGATTTATTCACTTGATTTGATTTTGATGATTGGGTCTCATGATATTTGTTTTCATGCACCATGGTGGTACTTGCTGAGTATTTACGATTTTTGCACAGTTGTTGCACTTGATATCGTTTTTGAACCTTGGTTTCCTATATTTATGATTTCATGGGTTTCATACATTTGAGTTGATTTTGTGCGTATGCACGCACACGATTTGGTTTTTTTTTTTTTTTGCACTCTGTATAGTTTACATATGCTTGCAGTGCAGTGACATGTATTTTGTGCACTTAGTTGCACTGGACTTCGATTTCGATTGGGATGTTCGATGTTTGTTTGTGCACTTTATGCACTTGATTGGATTTTACGCGTGTTTCGGCGCTTGATATTGGATTTCATGATTTCATGCATGATGGATGCACCGGATTTGGATTTTAGCGCATGTAGGGCGCATGTTATGAGATACGATTTTGGTTGCACACCAGATGCACTAAATCGGGATTTTTCGTGGATGTCAGATGCACCTGTTTTTGCTGCCAGCCACACATTTGGCCCATGACAGATGCTTCGTGCACACCCGATGCACTTAGATGTTATTTCTGTGCACATGTATGGCACATTTATGGATCTTGATTTCCGTGCGCACCAGACGCACGTAGTATTCATAGGTATATTTTGGGACTGATTTCTTATGGAGCGGTACGTTTTTATGATGATTGCTATATGTTTTTATACTGAGCAGGACTAGTCAGAGGACAGTACCTAAGTATATTTTGCATGCATTGATAGTTATCGAAGGGATTTCCAAAAGCGAGCTATAGTCTCAGTATTTACCTACGCGTCTGATAAGACACGAAACGTTTAAAACAAGGAAACCCTTCTAAATTGTTTTCAAAACGGCGGGACGTGCATATTAAACAAGAGGTATATACGTATATGGTTATTTTCTTATAAGAGACGTCCGCCACTGTGCAGTGTTATGTGCATTGCACAACGACTTAAAAAGATTTGGCATGCATTTCCTTTAGAAACTTACATGTATAGATTTGATATTTACATATATAGTTCTGATTTATATCATATTGGTTTTGCTTTGGATTTGGCATTCGTGTCTTTACCATGACTCCGATGATTGCAGGATACTTGACGGAGTTTCGATTTTCAGTTATCTACTCATTTTTCATGCGCATGCATTGCGCTATGATGCGTTTTATGTATTGATGATTTCGGAGCCCCGACGACTTGGACTTCTTATTGAAATGTTTTAGAAATTGGGGGTTTAAATATAAATTTGGGGACCGAATTTCTTTAAGGGGGGAAGATTGTAACATTTCAAAATAATAAAATATTATTTTTGGGAATTTTTATAATTTAATATTATTTTATTGATTATTTTAATATTAAATTTATAATAAACGAGAAAAATTTGGAAAAAATTATGGAAAATTCTAAAATAGGGTATTTTATGGAATTATGCCATTTTAAAGTTTTTATGAGCATTTATATGCTAATTTAGTACTAATCGCGATTAAAAATCGCTAATCGGGTTTTTTGCATGTTTGTGCAAAACATGCACATATCTTGTTTTTCTACACTTGTGCATTTTCTGTCATGTTACTTTTTGCGTTACTATTTGAGTGAGAAGAAAAGGAAAAGAAAAGGAAAAGAAATTAAAGAAATAGGTATGGTGAGAGAGAGGGGGTAGGTGAGAGTGTTGACTTGGCCATTCCCTCTTGTTTTCTCCTCTCATTTCTCCCCCCTCTTCCATGAGCTGCTGCTGCTCCTGCTGCCCTCCTCTTCCTCAACCTTCAAACCCCCATTTCTCCCTGAAATTCACCCCAAAACCCATATCGGTTTCACAAAAAATGCACACAAGCTCAAGATCTACACATTGGACTAAAGAAGCATGGATTTTGGCCACTAGGGGCAACTCAAGAAAATTCTTGAGTTGCCAAATGAGGTAATTACTGAACCATTAGCTTAGTTTTAGCATTACTTATACCCCTATGCAATTTTAGAATCGAAATCGGGTGATTTTGTGGATTTTAGGAAAAACTAGTAAGGGTTTGAGGAAATTATGAGTTGTGATGGGAAATTGAGTTCAGTGGAGACCATAAAAGCACCCTAGTGCTAGAAACCCAGACCAACCCCATTGGAAACCCAAAAATACGGAATTACGGAACTTTTCATGTCGGTTTGTGTGATCTGTGAAGGTGTTCTGGAATCTGGAACAACCCGGGGTCACCAAAAATAATAATTGAGCTGACAGTGAGTCGTGCAGGCACCTAGGAAGCTATCACCAAGACCCGAGCCTTTAACTCAAAACTACGGCCGCAAATTTAATCATTCTGGCCACAATTTGCAGCCAGAGTAGAGGGGAATCAGTCAATTTTTGTTCCAGTGCTCATTTTGCACTAAATTAGACCCCTCCTATATGCAGTTTTGGCTAATTGTCATCTGGGGAAAATCTGGGAGCATTTTGGTGTGTTTTAGGCAGTGTTTTCCGTATTTTTAAATGAACTTTCTTGATATTTGGATTTGTATTTGGTTGTCGGGTGTTCGTACATCGACAACAGGGCTTGTTTGTTGGATTTGCATGTTTGGGCCATAAGTTCCAACCTATGAGCACACTGTGCGCTGTATCAGTTTTCTGCCTTGATTTTCATACGCATTGCTATGGGTGATCATTGTAGGTACTTCCACGTGGATTCCGAGGCGACGGAGCATGGCGTTATCGACACCGACACGCAGGATACAGGTGAGTAGATTTATATCTACGGGGAGAAGTCAGGTGGATGGCGTATAGCACCCCCGCATTTCGTGGTGATGTATACAAATACGTATACACACAGATATTGATTGTATATTGTTTGAGATTATTGATGTTAAAAGATGGATTCTAGGTGTGATTTGATTGGTTAGTGATGCAAAACCCTAGAGTAGTGGTTGCACCACACATACACACACACCCATACTTGCATACATTCTTCTTTCATAAGTGCGTATATGGGATTGTATTTTTATGTGTTTACATAGGTATGGGACTATGTGTTCATATACTGGATTTGAGGATAGTATTTGGAATTTGAGATGAGTCGATGAGATTAGGCTTGAGGCCAGGAGATCGGTGATGTGATTTGGTTCGTATTGAGATACGACATGATGTTTTAGCGGGTCTTTTGACGCAGTGATTCTTGCACCTGCATGCATACTTAGGCGGTATCAGTATAGTACTAGACGTAGATTAGTACCTCGATCATGATATTTGATAAAGAGGATACCGGAAGAATAGTATGAAGAATGTGATATTGACCCGTACCCAGATTCGGGATGCCGTATGACGGATTTACGTTCGAGCTATATATTGATGATTGATCCGCACTCTTGACTTGGGATGTCTGATTATAGATATGGTATCGGATATGATATTATTGAGGCGGGATCACCGACTATACATATACAGGTATGCATATGTATCGACTCAGATGATAGGCGGTTTCCTTACCTGTAGTTCAGCCATATAGTTTAGTGTAGTTGTTAGATTAGATTAGACTCCTACCTATTTCAAAACTAGAGGGTCGTGGATATATTAAAAGACAGGTCAAGGGATCTACGGATATTTCAAAAGACGTATCCTTTCTTAAAACCACCGTAGCCCTATTTTCAAAACCCCACGATTCGTGTTATTTCAAATGGCACCATTGTTTAATATTTAGCTCCTGCTTATTTTGGTTGCTCGCTCCGCATAGCATACTTGCATTGTTATTTCATATTGCATTGTTGACATTATGCTGTTAGGACACCAGCACATTTACCGATGATGCGTATGTACCACGTACACTTACTTGCCGGCTCATACACATCTTCATCGGTAATTGCCATGTCACGTACACCTTAGAAAATATTATCGCCTAATGTAGCTTGTTACTAGTAGTTTTGACATGATGATTAGTTGCTTGCCTTATATGCTAGTTTAGACATTGTAGTTGTTACTTGTCACTTCGCATACTGTTATTCATTATATGCCGCATTCATGGATGCTCATACATATATTCATGGTTTTACATGCTATTGATGATTCGGATTCCCATGATATTTTCTGGATTTGGAGGAAAACCGCAAAACATATATAAACTGCTTTCTTTCTTTTTAAATAAAAAAATGCGGTTTTCCTATGATGTATGAGTCGTCCACCATGAGTTTGCTGATGGATTTCGAGACCCGATTCGAGGAGATGGATGAATCGTTTCGGGTACATGATGGACCCGGTAAGGTACCCCGGGGCAAGAAGCGCGTTATGACGATGTGAGTCTGGCAGGGGAGCACTACCTACCGGTGATTTTACCCGACGCGTCGGATATCCGGAAGATACCGTCGTGGTCTTGAGATGGATGGTAGGGGCCGGTCTGGACTGACGGTGCCCTAGATATTGTGATTGAGACATTGAGATTTCGAGATTTTGAGGTACAAAGACTGTGATACAGAGATATCGAGATATTGGGATTACGTTTTGTGCCGATGCTAGGCACTGTTTTATGCTGATTTCATTATGATACCTCATTTTAAAAATACAAAGGAAATCTCACTAAATTATGAATACAGTTCTTCATTTACTTGTATTCTGTTTTCATGCGTTCATACCTCATTCATATGATATATTGCTACCCTTTGGCACTGACACGGGCACATGAGATTACACTCGGGTTATATATTTACCCTAGCCTTGTTATAGGCTGCATGTTATATATTTGAGGATTATATTTTATGATTGTATGACCTAGGATTGCGTCATACATGCGATTTTTATTCGTAGATGTTTTTCTATTCACGAGTTGGCAACTCACCGCCGTTGTGCCCCAGTTTCTTGCAGGTTTGCCGTACAGGTTTCTTTACGGCTTTGCGGGCATAGTTTCGTTCGGGTGATTTGCTAGTAGGTGGGTTTACTTGTATCGTACCGCCCATTATATATCTTGTATATCATTATTCTGTTGTATCTAGAAGTTCCACCAACCAAACATGTATTTATTTCAGAGATAGAGACCAGTGTTGTTTATTCTATCGACCTTAGAGTCGCGCTTTGTATTTATGCGGATTTCATGATGTTTTGAGTTTCCTTTTCTGTTGTGATCCTCGCCTTTCGGCGTTGTATATTTTATTGCTTGCTTGGTTGTGACCGTCGATTGACGAAGAGCTAGCTCCCGCTTGGGGATGCCCTTATTCTTTATATATATGCTTTATCAGGTTTTGTACCCGTTTGGGGTCAATTTTACAAAGGAAACTCTGCCGAAATTTTTGGAAAAGACTTATGATTTTAAAATGCATACTTCGGCATATGTTGCAAACTAGTTGATTTAAAATGGTTTTCCTACTCTCTACTACTCCTCTTGGTTTGGATTTCTGGGTTTTCAGCTTACTCAGAATACGTACGCCTTGAGACGTTCGTAGTTTAAGTGACGGTCATGTTCCGTACTTTCGGATCGTGACAATGGAGAAATAGGAAGTAGGTTCACTTTAGAATTTATTTTCTCACAAGCATTCACTCTCTTTTGAAAACCCTACCAAGCTTTTCTTTTTGCTCAAAGAAGAAGAAGATGAACAAAAGAAAAGAGAAGGATAATTGTCAAGTTAAGAGAGCTAACCATGGGTGAGTGAGTATCATATACTAACTCATGTAGAGACATAACCATGGCTTATTCAAAATGGTTAGGTTAATAAAAATCTAAAGTAAAACAAAGTTAGTGAACTTTGTCAAAGCATCCACAAGCTTCTACAAGCATCATGCTTGTGACAAAAGCTCCACTAATTTGTAATTACCTTAAATAATTATAAACCACCATTTAAAATAGAATGGTGTATGTCTTGCACACCCATGTTATGTGTATCAACAACCATGATACAAAAAGAAAAGACATTTTAATATATATCACATATATATTAAAATTGTGCACATGTGAGAAAAATCCTTAAGTGAACAAATGTTAGTTAATGTAAATTAGTATATCAAATATAGAATTATACACTAAATTATTAAATTAACACTTGACTTAATAATCCGGTTATATCTCATATAACCGACTAACATCCAATGCATCGACTTATCGAATCAACACTTGATTCGATAAGCCGGCTATATCACATATAACCGACCGATACAAAAAGTCGCGAGAACAGAATACGGTATCACATACACGCATTATTCTCGGTCCCGCACATATCACATATGCGCTCCTATTTAGTTTTGCCTTAGCCAGTAAAACCTCTATGTAGGACTCTAAAGACTCGTTAATACGCCGGCAGTAGGTGATGATCACATCAAACACCCACAAGCCGTCGGCGGTACTAGATGGACGTAACGGCTACCTGGGTATTGAGCGATCAGAAGATCAGCAAGCAAGCCCGCTCCAACTCCTGCAAAAAGCCTGCCGGGAACACTTCCCGTACAGTCCGGTCTCCTCGTCTGATATGTCGCATATCAAGTCTAGGGGAGGTAAACGTCAGACCCCAATAACCGATAAGTTATGCCGATGTGAGGCTCATAACGGGTCGAGAAACTACTGGTAACTCTTACCAGTAAATCTCTAAATCAGCCCTGGCCAGGGAATTCCCTGTTATGGCCAATCGAGCACAGCGCACATCAACCCCCAATACCGGGAGAGACGAAACCCCTCCTATCGCTCATTGCCTCCATGTGACTCTGGACTGTACCCAAAAACCACCGTTTTGCTTGCCTCTTGGACGTGGTATGGTGGAAATCAAAGCACAGTGGGAATCACACAAGTCTCTATGACGATCTCGGGTCTACAGACTAACCTGTACAAGTGTCACCAGAGAACTGCCATCTGACGTGAGGTATAATACCATCTGGGAGTTCTCGGCAAGTCCGTCCAGTGTACCCAGTCTCCACTGAGCACCCGTATACCATCTCTGATATTAAAAACCAATGGATATGAGATCATCCATCGCCCATCTCATGGGTCGAGAAGCGTATACGCTAGTCTACTCTGGTATATCGATGCCCTGTCTCGATACACCTACGACTAGGAACATTAAAGGATGTACTTATGGACTACTCCGTCCCCACTAGTATGATCTGCATCATAGTCTAGGTAGTCAAGTACACATCCTAAGGGCTTTACCAACATGTAACTATAAGACAGCATCATGAGACAAGTATACATGTTATGATAAAGAGCAACCAAATAGCATACTATCATATCCAGCAAGAAAGTCCTCTCTATATATGTCCAAGCATCCAATATAATATACATCATCTGTACAATACTGGCCTCTAGGGCATACATACAACTAACATCCCCATGTAGTTATGGGATAACTAATTTGAATGTTATAAATCTAGCAGTTTAGTCTCATTTGATCGGTTGCCATGGGATTTTGATGCGATCAAAAGTCCATCGCAATCACGTAGAGTACGCGGATACTCGCCCGTTAATCTTAATAGATATCCATGACCTATAGCCCCGACCAAGTGACAGTAGGAGAATCCCATCGCCAAAAGCATCCGTTCGGGTGCTCACGGCAGCGGTGTTCCGCTTTAGTGCACTTCGTCGACGGCATCAGGGGGTGCGGCCGTCTAATAAAGTTTCCAACGAGCATTCGATCATGATGTCTGGAATCTTGTTGAATTGCCCGACTAGATATTGAAAAGTTTTTTCGAGATCGAGACTAAAATGCGGGGTTTATAATTGTTAGGCATGCGATGTTTAAGGAATTCATTTGGTTAGGCATGCGATGTCTAAGGTGGTTGGGGATTCCAACTGTTGTAGTTTTTCACTTTCTTTTCTGCGACCATATGTGTAATATGTGGTGTATCGCCGGTTTCGGTAATATATGTCAACGACAATTGGGATACGCATATTTACTTACGTTGATGACATGTGATGTTATGTGTTGCTGTGATATGTTATATTGGATCGTCGTGTTTTTTAATAGCCGGGAGTTTTATGTGAGATGAGTGTTTTTATTTTCATTCATGTAAAATTCATTGTATGTAATATTCTTTTATTGGGGCACTTCCGGGTTGAGGATGATGTCACCATTGTATATTATTTACTTTTCCGCATTAGGATAGAGCCAAGGCGGGGAGCACAAGAAACCGGGTTCTAGGGTCCAGTGGGAAACCATCTCAAGGAGCCGAGACCGGGTCTCCTAACTCTAGAATTGGTAGGGTCGCTTGCTGCTCTCGTAGGGGTCTAGGGCTGTGGGATTGGCTATTCATCACGACCGTGGAATCCGTGTTTTATAGAGGCTTAAAATAAAACACGGAAATCCTAGTATATCCAATATTTCATATGTTGTTCTTCTGTTGCGATATATGTGATGTGATCATTTGATATGTTGAGATGGATACAGGATATAATATATGTGATATATTATATAGACGTTTCATATGTTGTACACCCGCGCTAGCACTACCCCGCTCTGCCGTTAGTTACCTAACCTAACGGTGCATGAGGGGACATCGAGGCGAATGCGGATGGCATAAGCGTACGTTGTATTTATCTGTGATGTTTAGGTAACTTAAAATGATGGGACTTCATTAATGAGATTAATGAAATAAAATAAACCTAAAGATGTTGTGGAATCGAATTTTCAAAAATAGGTAGCTCTAGTTGTTGTTTTGCATAGCGGTGTTCCTTGTAGAATATCCAGCATCTTATTCGATAAGGAAAGGGCCGAGATCCCTTCACCGGGAGTGACTTCTTTAGCGAAACTAGCAGATGCTACAAACTAGGTTTGTCTTTTGATTGCTTTTATAGTTTTTGCTTTGCATAGTGGTATTTATGAATATCCTGCACCTTATTCGATTAGGAAAGAGCCGACGATCCATTCACCGGGAGTGACCTCTTTAGCAAAACTAGCAAAGGCCTAAAAAAACTCCATTTAAATCATTTGATTCTACGACAAGATCAAGTTCATTACGCAAAGGGTTTTCTTAAAAAACTGTCGTAGTCCTCCGTCATTTCAGATAAGTACTATTTAGTATTCGTGCTGCGGTAGTTTGGCTTTCGTCAAGGCGTAGTGTTCGGTAGCTAACTAGTGCTTATCTGCTGCATACGATGCGATTGGATTAGGGTATTCGTACGGCGTTGTTTGGCATTCATCAAGGGTCGTGCGGGTGGGTTTAATTCAATCAGGAAATGTATGGGTTGAACTTGACTAGCGGACTATGGGTTGTTTGGCATTCGTCAAGGTCATAGCACGTTAGGGGTAAAACATTATTGGGAATTTTAAGTGTTGAAATCTGCAATTAGATTGCATACCTTCTATTGTCGGGAAGCTTCTAGAAGAAGATGACTCATTTGTATTTATTTCTTTTGGATTAAACACAAATGAGGTGGAGAGATGAGTTGTAAGTTTTCATTGAATGCCTAATGACTCATGAGGTGATTCACCCTTAGGATTAAATGAAGCTCACAAGGTATTTCTAGATATTTATCAAGAGATATTTGTATGCTTCAATATATTCTTTCATGAGTATTATTCATTATCATTATCACAAAAGCTTTCTCTCTCCTCAAGTCTTCATCTTCTTCCTCTAAACCCTAAAAGCTCTCATGAGTTAAGAATCCTAGGGTTTAAGTGACTAAGTAATTCATCTAATTACTCTACACCCTCTAGGACTTCTAGATTAGTAAACTAGAAGCCGTAGTTATCTCAGATTTGAGATTAGAGCTCGGACTATAGAATCTCGGGTGGATCGTCTTTAATTCGAGGAGGCCGTTAAGGTGCCTATGTTCCATAGAGCCTACGAGGTGTGGAAGACAGCGATGAAGACCTGAAGGACAAGTAACGTGAGGTATAACTTCGAATTAGAGTAGTTAAACCTCTCGTAGTTTGCTAGTAATGGTTTTGACACGATCCGTGTTCTCAAGTCCGTTTTACGAAGCTTTAATAATTGTTTTTTATATATATTCCGCCACCCCGCGAGCTCGTGGGGTGCGTGACATGGACTTACAGTGGTATCAGATCCTACTAAACCTTTACTAGCTTGTTAGCAACTTTTTAGAACTTCGATCATCGGAAAAACACGAAAACTTAACCCCGGACCCCTCAAGTTTCTGTCGATTTTAAACCTGTCGAAAAAATTATTTCAGAGGTATGAAATTCATAGTAGGGAATTATAAGAATACTGGAGAAACACGAGCTGCTAACTCGGTGAGAAGGCCGCAAAAGCGCGGCAGATTAGTGTGATCCGCCGCGGATCCGCGGCCGAGTCAACTCCGAGTTGACTCGTATTTACACGGTAACTCTTATTTTTGGGTGTTCTGTTTTCCTGTATATTTTATTTCTGCGCAGGTTATTTCAGTGCTGGCTTGCATTTGGGGTAGAGACGGAAAAAGGTTGTCGATCGAAATTCTAAGTTATTTGCTAATCAAGTTTTATCTGTGATGTTTAATGTGTTCATAAACCTCCCCTAATTGCTAGTATGTCGGTTAGCAGGGGGTTGCACATTTCTGTAATGGTTTTTACTGGTTTGTGTATATGAACTTCATTGGATCGTTGTGATGATTAGCCAGGGGTTTGAGATGAGTTTTTATATTCTTTCATTCGATGTAATATTCTTTTGCGGGGCACATCCGGGCTGAGGTTGTAGCCACCGTTGTATTATTTCGTTTACTGTTTTCTGCTCCTAGGATAGACCCAAGGTAAAACTACCGGGTACTTTGAAGTGTTTAGTGGCCTACTCACGTTGTTGAGGGAGACCGCTTCACTTCGGCTACTTGGCGGGTAGTTTTCCGTACCCGTAGGGGTCTAGGGAGGGGTAATGGTTATTCATCACAACTGTGTAATCCGTCATTCGTTGCAGGCTCAAAAGAAAAGTGGATTGCTTGTATAGCCAATAATGTTCATTTGTGATCTGGAATGCCTATTATTGCGTCTGACGAATGTGCAATATCTATATATGATATATAGTAGGCGTTGCTTATGTTTTGCATCCGCGCTAGCCCAGCCCCCGCTCTGTCGTTAGTTAAGTAACCTAACGGGTGAATGACGGGACCCAGTGGCGAATGCGGATGGCATAAGCGGACATTGTATTTTCGTTGTTTTCTGCAATGATAGGATAATTGATGGGACGCATTAGTTTAATGCAAAGAAAACAAACCAAAGTTGAATCGTTGGAACAAATTTAAAAGAAACCACTCGGTTTTTTTAAAAAGAGCAGAATTTTTAATTGCGGAGCTTTAACCACTCCTTTTAAAAAGCTATCAGGTTCCTTCGATTATATCAAGTTCACTACGTTCACGGTTTTGCCAAAACCAGTCGTAGCCCTCCATCATTTCATATGAATGGTCAGTAGTATTCAAGCTATGTTTGTTGGCCTTCGTCAAGGCATAGTGTTTGGTAGCTGCTGGGGTATTCATATGTAGCATAGATAGATGCGTTGGTTTGGGACAGTCGTATTACCTTGTTGGCCTTTGTCAAGGGTATGTACGGGTGGGTTCAAATTAACAGGGATAATGATGGGCAGAACTTGACATGTGACTTATGATTTATTGGCCTTCGTCAAGGTCATAAGAGCATGGGGAAAAAATCCATATCGGGAGTTTCTAAAGAAACTGAAACTTGCTTGTGTTGCATACCATTTGTAGTTTGATAATGTTGGTAGGATTCCTTCAGCATTATCACACGATGATATTTGGATCTCAATCCTACTGTGAGTATCGGCGTTGAGCCTGGCAGGGAAGCACTACCAACCGGAGATTTTATTGTGACTCGACGGATATCCGAAGGATACCGATCGGAGTATGGGCCAGTCCGGATAGCCAGAGCCCTAGATATTGAGATTTGATGATTTGGGCCAGTCCGGATAGCCGGAGCCCTAGTGATTGAGATTCAAGGATACAGGCCAGTCCGGATTGCCTGAGCCTGAGATATTGGGATATTGGGATTTATGTTTTGTGTCGATGCTTGACACTGATTTCATGTTGATTTCAATGATGATACCTCGATTTATATATACAGAAATCTCACTAAAGAAAGAAAACAGTTTTCACATTCACGATGTATTCTGTTTTCATTATATTGCATTCATACCTCATATTTATGATATGTTGCTAGCTGAGGCACTGACACGAGCACTTGGTATTACACTTATGTATAGATGTTTACCCTTGTCACCTTATCATGCTTCCGGCTTTATCATATTGAGGATATATATTACTGATCGTATTGACCTAGGATTGAGTCATACATACGATTTCTGCTCTGTGATGTTTTCTACTCACGAGTTGGCAACTCATCCTTGTTGTGCCACAGTTTCTTGCATATTTTGCGGTACAGGTTCATTGCGGCTTTCTGGAACAATGTTTCCATTCCCGGTGATTGCTTTGGTAGGTGGGTTCACTTGCATCGTGACCACCATTGCATTTTATTTATATTTAGTTGTATCTAGAAACTCCATCAACCAGACTGTATTATTTGATAACCTTAGAAAACTAGTTGTACATTATTTCGACCTTAGAGTCGCGCGTTGTATTATTATGGGTTTCTTGATGTTTTTGAGTTTCCTTTTGAGTTTTGATTCTCGCCCTTCGGCGTTGTATATTATTGCTTGCGTGGTTGTGACTGCCAATTGGCGAAGAGCTAGCTCCCGCTTGGGGATGCCTTTATTCATATTATTCATGTTGTACCCTTTTTGGGGCCAGTATTTACAAAGAAAACTCTGCCGAAATTTTCCGAAAGGACTTGAGATTTTAAAAACGCATATTTCGGCTTATGTTATTTAAATCACTTGCTATAAAATAAGTTTTCTTCACTACATCTTTAAAAATGGTTTAGATTTCTGGGATTTTGGCTTACTTGAATTAGATGAGGTCCTATAGACTTCATATGATTCAAGTGCCAGTCACGTGCCATTTCGGGTCGTGACAGAAGATGAAGAAGGAAATGATAAAGGAGGTGAGGAAAATAAGTAGAGATGAATGCTCATGGTTGCTAGAACCTTCTCTCCTTTTCTCTCTCTCTCTCTCTCTCTCTCTCTTAACCATGCTCCCTTGTCCCCTCCCTCTATTATTTATTCTTTCCTTTTTCTTTTCTCTAATTCAAAACAAAACAAATTAAAAGAAAACTAAAAATGAAACTATGGTTTTTAAATATGAACAAATGTTACAATATGAAATGTTGCAAGTCATGATACATAAACATGATTTTAACGAATAACTTAGTTTAATGCACAATTTATAAATATTAATCAAGTTTAACATTAAACTTGTATATAAATAATTGTATAATAATTTATGAAATGTCCAAATCAAATGAATGCCTTCATAATTAATAATTCATATTAACATTCCAATTTTTTCCAAACTATATGTATATAATTATACTATTCCATTAAAACTAATTTCCATACTTTTATAATATTCATAAAATTTATTATTTTATTATTTAAATTCCAAAAATAATATTTTATATTTCGTAATTGTTACAATAATAATCCAATAATATAATACTAGAATCCGGCTTAAACCAAAGCTCACTAGTATTATCCGTCCAAACAATATCCGTGTAGCCAGTACACGTATATGATCGGAACCGTGCACGTAAAACCACACGGCATCTACATCGTTTCGCCTGAACCAGAGAAACCCTCTATGTGGGACTCTAAAAACTCAACAGTACGCTGGCAGTGGGTTTAAACACAAGTCCGTTAACGGTACTAGCTGTACGTAACGGCTACCTAGTTATTTGTCGAAAAGAAGGCCGACGAGCGAACTCATCCGAACCCCTACTGAGCCTATCCGTGACAATCTCCGTACAGTTTGGTCTGTTCGTCTAAGAGTATCGCATATCGGGACTAAGGGGTGGTAAACGTCAGACCCTTAATAGCGCAATAAGTCGTGTCGGTGTAGAGCCCAATACACCCTGAGAAACTACTGATGTGCCTACCAGTAAATCTCACTTGCCCTGGCCATGGACTTTGTGTATTGGCTATCCGAACACATCGCGATATCAACTCCCAATACCCAGAGAGACGAATCCTTTCTATCCACTACTTCCTCCAAGTGCTTCGGAACTGCACCCAACTACTACCTGTTTGCTTGACTCATTTGTGCCGTGGTAGAATAGTAATCTAAGTACAGTGGGAACACACTCGAGACAAATAGTGATGTCAAGTCAACGGACTAACCTTTACTCATGTCACCCAGGAACTTCTAACTGACGATAGGTATAATACCAACCAGCAGTTCCCATCGAGTCCGTCCAGTGTAACTCATAACCCAATGAGCGCCTATATACTATCTCTAGTACGGCATACCAATGGCTGCGGGACAGGTCATCTCCCCTGACTGGGATGAGAAGCGTATACGCTAGTCTACTTTGTAGTATCGATGCCTTGTATCGATAATCCTACGACTAGGGACAATCTTAAGGATATTGTAACGTTTTGAAAATCGTTTCGGTGAAATTTCGGAAAAATCGGTAAAATAAAGGGGTTTTCTGTAAAAAGTCAAAATACAAATATCTTTATTATAAAATTAAATATACATATTCTAGCTATGAAATTGCTAGTATTTGGTGTTTATTGAGCCACTGGTGAAATTTCAAATTTTCTGAAAAATTTTCCGAAATTAATTATTTTAATATTATTTTAAGCCGTCACTAATACATTTAATTAGGGAAAATTACAAATTGGAATGAGTTGAAATAAATTTTTTGCATCATAACACATTAAACAAAATTTTATCATATGGTTTTTGAAATGAAATGGTTTGCCAAAACGGTTTAGAAAATATCGAAGAAAAAAAACTGTTTTGGTGAAATTAGTGTAAATAGATATTGGGGTATAACATTTATCATTTTTCCTCACCCACACTCACCCACACCCTCTCTCCTCTCCCCAAATCAGCAGCCCATGTTCCCCCTCCTCATTTCCCTACTTGTTTTGCCTAAAAGAAATGAAAAGAAAAAGGAAATGAAAGAATAAAAGAATCTATAAGTATGGGCTTTGACCTTGGGTTGACTTGATATCATTTTTCCCCACTTGATTCTCTCTCCTCTCTCCCTCAAATTCCTGGCCAAAATCAGCCCCTACTGCAGCAGCCCTCCCTCAAAAAAAATCCCACCCAATTTGCATAAAAAATCCACAAAAATGCTTCAAAATCCATACAGTTTCAAAGCTAATTCCAAATCCAACTCCTACCCATTTTTCCTTAGCCTCTCAAGCATGGTTATTGGTGAAAAGTTTTCAAATTGGAGGTCAAGATTTTCATGCTGGATCTCAAATCTTGTGAGGTAAAAATCTTGAGCTTTTTGTTAAATTGTTGGTTATTGCTTTAATCTAACTTAATTAGGATATGAATTGTGGTCCTAATTGAAAGATTTGGGTTTTCAAGAGAAGGATTAAATTATAGTTAGGGTTTTTGTTGTGTGATCATGGTTGCAAAGTGGAATTCATCATTTTGTGATATGTGAAACATAATCAAATTGTTAGTTTGCAAATTGTTAAGTGGAATTGTAATATTTAAACTATATTGCTAACTAGGTTTTTGTAAACCATGAATTGCTTTAAGAGAAAATGCAATTAGGTTTTTGATGACTTTATTATCATTATAAAATGTAGTTTAAGACTTTAGATCATGAAAATCCAAGCTAGATTGTTGTATGTGCATTTTTGCTATAAAATTGTTAAAATTGGTTAATTTGTAAACTAGAATTTTGGGGCTAATGAAATTTAATGAGATTAAATTATGGAAATGGTTTTTATGACTTATTTAAGATATTTAATAAGTATTACGGCCATTAGAATTGTTAAAACATCATGTTTTGTACTAAAACGTTAAATTTTTGCTTGCTAGATTTTCGGAAAAATGGCTTTTAAGGTGAATTTGGGGTTTTTGTGAATTTTAACCTATTTTATTTTATAGTTAGTGTTCGTGGATGTGCAAATGAGTGTGTTTGGGTTTTCTCGATGGTTTGACATTTGTACATCAACATCGAGGGTTGGTTTGGCTATTCTTGCTTGCATAGGCGATAGGTTTTGACCTATGCGTGATACGCGTGCCGATTTGATTTTCGTATGCCGTTTCGATTTCGAATTTGGTTTTATTGCGATACGGTGCATTATGATATGTAGGTATCCCATGTGGACTTCGAGACGACAAGCAAGCGCGTGGCGACGTCGGCACCGGCGAGCGACCAGGTGAGCAGATTTATATCTACGGGGAGAAGTCGGGTGGATGGCGTATAGCACCCCCGCAGTTCGCAGTGATGTATACGAATACGTATACACTTAAATATATATTATATTAATATGAGGCTTTGAGGATAAAGGTAGATGCTAGGTGTTCATGGATTAGTTTAGTGTTAGTTGCGAAACCATAGATTAGTTGTTACACCCACACACGCCCACACACGCATGCATACATCTATGTTATTACCTATGCGTATATGGGGATATGTGCTTATGTGTTCACATGGGTATGGGACTATGTGTTCACATACTGGATTTGATGATAATGTTTGGGATTTGAGGTGAGTCGATGAAATTGATTTGAGGCCGTGAGATCGGTGATATGGCAGGGTTCGTATTTGATATACGACATGATGTTGTAGCGGGTCCTTGACGTAGTGTTTCACACACGTGCATGCATACTTAGGCGGTATCAGTATTGTACTACACGTAGATCAGTATCCCGATCATGATATTTGATAAAGAGGATACCAAATGAATAGTATGATGAATGTGATATTGACCCGTACCCAGATTTGGGATGCCGTACGAGCTATATATTGATGATTGATCCGCACTCTTGACTTAGGATGTTTGATTATAGATATGGTATCGGATATGATATTATTGAGGCGGGATCACCGACTATACATATACAGGTATGTATATATATCGACTCAGATGATAGGCGGTTTCCTTACCTGTAGTTCAGCTTGTTAGTTCAGCCGTATAGTTTAGTGTAGTTGTTAGATTATTTTAGACTCCTACCTATTTCAAAACTAGCAAATCGTGGGTATTTTAAAAGACAGGTCAAGGGATCTACGGATATTTCAAAAGACGTATCCTTTCTTGAAACCACCGTAGCCCTTATTTTCAAAACCCCACGATTCGTGTAATTTCAAATGGCACCATTGTTTAATATTTAGCTCCCGCTCATTATGGTTGCTCTCTCCGCATCGCATACTTACATTGTTATTTCATATTGCATTGTTGATATTATACTGTTAGGACACCAGCACCATTACCGATGATGCGTATGTGCCACGTACACTTACTTGCCGGCTCACACACATCTTCATCGGTAATTGCCATGTCACGTACACCTTAGAAAATATTATGGCTTAACTTAGCTTGATAGCAAGTAGTTTGACACGATATTAGTGTACTTATCTTATATGCCAGCTTAGATATTGTAGTTATTACTTGTCACTTCATGCATACTGTTATTCATTGTTATGCCGTATTCATGGTTTTACATGCTATTGATGATTTGGATTCGGATTTCCATGTGATTTTCTAGATTTGGGGGAAAACCGCAAAACTTGTATAAGCTTCTTTCCTCTTTTTTAAATAAAAAGTGCGGTTTTCCCATGATGTATGAGTCGTCCACCATGAGTTTGCTGATGGATTTCGAGACCCGATTCGAGGAGATGGATGAACCGTTTTGGGTACATGGTGGGCCCGGTGCGGTACCCCGGGGCAAGAAGATCGTGTTGTTGACGTTGAGCCTGTGCAGGGGAGCACGACCGACCGGTGATATTACCCGACGCGTCGGATATCCGGAGGATACCGTCGTGGTCATGAGATGGATGGTAGGGGCCGGCCTGGACTGACGGCGCCCTTGTGATTGAGGCATTGAGATTTCGAGATATTGAAGTACAGAGACTGTAATACAGAGATATCGAGATATTAGGATTACGTTTTGTGCCGATGCTAGGCACTGTTTTATGCTGATTTCATTATGATACCTCATTTTAAAAATATAGAAATCTCACTAATTTATGAAAGTAGTTTTCTTCAGTACATGCATTCTGTTTCATGCATTCATACATCATCCATATGATATATTGCTACCTAAGGCACTGACACGGGCATATGGGATTACACTTGGGTTAGATATTTACCCTAGTCATTGTTATAGACTGCAGGTTATATTTGAGGATATATTATGATCATATGACCTAGGATTGCGTTGTTCATGCGGTTTCTGTTCGTAGATGTTTTTCTATTCACGAGTTGGCAACTCACCCCTGTTGTACACCAGTTTCTTGCAAGTTTGCCGTACAGGTTTCATTACGGCTTTACGGGCACAGTTTCGTTCGGATAACTTGCTAGTAGGTGGGTTTATTGGTATCGTACCCATCATATTACCTTGTATAATATTTTTTAGTTGTATCTAGTAAATTCCATCAACCAAACATGTATTTATTTTTGAGATAGAGACCAGTGATGTTATTCCTTCGACCTTAGAGTCGCGCGTTGTATTTCTGTGGATTTCTTATTGTTTTGAGTTTACTTTTGAGTTTTGATCCTCGCCCTTGGCGTTGTATATTATATTGTTTGTGTGGTTGTGACCGTCGATTGACGAAGAGCTAGCTCCCGCTTGGGGATGCCTTTTATTGATTTCGTATACTATTCATGTTGTATCCCATTTGGGAGCCAGTATTTACAAAGGAGTCTCTGCCGAAATTTTCAAGAAATACTTGATGTTTTTTTAAAAAAAACGTATAATTCGGCTATGCTTTTAAAACTACATGTTTTAAGTTATTTTTCCTTCACTCTACTACTTTTCTTGGTTTGGATTTCTGGGTTTTCGGCTTACTTAGATTACGTACGCCTCGAGACGTTTCGTAGTTTAAGTGCCGGTCATGTTCCGTACTTTCGGGACGTGACAGATGTGCTTATAGACTACCCAGCCTCCACTAGTATGACCGACATCACAACGCTGGTAGTCAAGCAAAGATTCTAAGGGCCCTATCAATATGTATTAGCGATATGCTAAAAGAAACATATACACATATTAAGATAGAATCAAACCAGATAGCATACTATCATATTGAGCAAGACTGTTATTATATCTGTGTATATCCCAAGATTCCAAATTGTAATATACACTCCAGTACTATACAATAATAGCCTCTAGGGCATATATCACTAACATCAACGCCATGAGATGCGGGCCCGTTGCCCTCTAAAGCCCGGCTATTCGAGCACTCCTCTGCAGGTAACTTTAGTACAGAAAAGAAAAATATATATACAAACCGTGACATCGACCTCATCCCGGCCGTGCCTCAATAAAAGAATATACAAACTGGCAAAAACGACAGTCCACATGTCGAACGCTCGCCCCGCAATAATGAATATACAAATGAATCAACACTGTACATCTACCATTGCACTATAGGCTATCCACCATGACAATCCATCCATAACATCAATGCAATACACAACATCAAAGTGAATATCATGTTCGTAACCCCTCTGATTGTACATATAGCAACCGGTTGGATTATACCACGCTATGATATTCACGGTCGCAGAAACAAATGCTCAGAAAGACACAAATTTAAAATTTTGATCGATTAAAACTTTCCGCATTGGCCCCCAAGTATAATCTAGTACACAAACACATCTGGACCAAAACCAAATATTCCAAAAATCATATTTCCATGTATTAGAACCCCATAAAAAATTTGGGGCACTATAGCCAAAATTGGACCGCTGTTCAGTGGCCAAATGGTGCATTTGGCTTCTGTTCTGCGGTCTAATTTTGGGTTTAGGTGCCCAAATTTTTTTCTTTGCTCTGATTTTGCCTGTACATCATTTTAATGCAACCAAAAATATTTTTTGAACAACTTTAAAATTCGAACAGTAAGCAAAGATATGGAAATGAGATTCGGAAAATTCCGTCGATCGGTTATGCCAGCGCCCTGGCCATCAAACCGTGGCCGAACGCGGAACAAAATTTTTACAAACTGGCGCTAGAACAACCCACGAATACATATCGACCATAAACCCTAAACCTAGCAAAAATTATAAAAGGTTGAGATGGTTATACCGAATGATCCGTGTCCTTCGGTCTTTAACCTCGTTCCCAAGCTCCTAGTGGCCACCATGATCAAGTTTGGTCGCCGGTCTCCCTCCATCAAAGATGATCCACCTGAGAGTCTATGAATCGAGCTCCTACCTCATAACCGAGATAACTAGGGTACCTAGTTCACTAAACTAGATAGCCTAGATGATGTAGAGTTGTTCACCACAGAAAACTGCATTTTAATATCTCTCATTTGTTATCTATTTTCCTATATATCGGGGCTATTAATCAGTGTTTTCTTAGTAATTACAATTTATAGGTATTCGTGATACAACAATGAAAACATACTCAAAATCACGAATATAAAATTTAGGAGCCGACACTGCAAGAAGACCAAAGAACCGAACGATATTTCGAGAGCTCTTTTAGAAATAATGCATGTGTACACATTTTTGTATACAAATGGTCCAACACACAAGTGTGCACATGCCATGGACCATGGTGGGCTGCCTTGGCATCATGAATTGAGCAAGTGGGCATGTGTGGTGTGATGGGCATTGATTGGTGCAATAAATGCAAAAAAGTGTTGATGTGAGTTAAAGTAACATTGTTTCCCTCCAAGCCCTAAGTGCACCCAAAGCCTTACTGGTCAAGCAAACAACATTAGAGTGATGTGGGGGACGAAACAAGCCAACACACAAAGAATGAGCCTAGGAGTTCGGATTTGAGCCGTGATTATGACCTATGTGGCCGGCCCCATCTGCCCCAAATGCCCCCAGTTTCTCACAGCCCCTTCCCTGATGCCACATCATCATGTTTTTATTGTTTGTTTAATTTTCTTTTGAGCCTATAAATAGCAGATCAGTGGCAAGGGGAGGCCTCTCTCTCATATGTTAGTGTATATGCCCTAGAGGCCATTACTGTATCATACTAGTTTGTATATTACTTAATGGAAGCTTGGGATATTCACCTTGTATAAACAATCTTGCTCAATATAGTAGTATGCTACTTGGTTTGTTTCTACTTCAATGTGTACTTGTGTTTATTTCAGTATATCACTTATACGCATTAGTGGAGCCCTTAGGATCTTTGCTTGATTACCAGCGTTGTGATGGCAGTCACACTAGTGGGGGCTGGGTAATCTATAAGCACATCCTTATACAGGTCCCTAGTCGCAGGACTATCGAGACAGGGCATCGATACTCCGGAGTAGACTAGCGTATGCGCTTCTCATCCCAGTGTGGGAGATGGTCTGTCCCACAGCCATCAGTACGTCGTACGAGAGATAGTATACGGGTGCTCGTTAGGTTACGAGTACACTGGACAGGACTCGTCGGGAACTGACAGGTTGGTATTATACCTATCGTCAGTCATCAGTTCCCAGGTGACATGAGTACAGCTTAGTCCGCTGACTTGATACTAGCACTTCGCCTCGAGTGTGTTCCCACTGCACTTTGATCACTACCCTACCACGGCTCAAAGGAGTCGTGCAAACAGGTGGAGGTTGGGTGCAGTCCCGAAGCACTTGGAGGCAGTGCCGGTTAGACAGGATTCGTCTCTCCCGGTATTGGGGGTTGATATCGCGCTGTGTCTAGGAGAGCCATTACACGAGTAGTCCCTGGCCAGGGCAAGCGAGATATACTGGTAGGTTCCAGTGTTATCTCAGGGTGTTTTGGGCTTCACTCCGACACGACTTGTACCGTTATTGGGGGAATGACGTTTTACCGCCCCCTAGGCCCGACATGCGATGTATCAGACGAACAGACCGGACTGTACGGAGACTGTCACATTCAGACTCAGTAGGAGTACAGATGGGGTTTCACCTCGTCAGCCTTCTTGTCGGCATCTACCTGGGGACCGTTACGCACAGCTAGTGCCGCTTGCGGTCTGTGGTTAAACCCACTGCCAGCGTAGTGCCGAGTCTTTAGAGTCCCACACAGAGGGTATTCGCCTCTGGGCAAAACAGAGTAGAGGTCGCATGGTTTTGCGACAAGGTTCGTTCTCATCCGCGCACTTGTGCACGTTTGGAGTCCGGACGGATTATACTGGCAGGCTCTGGTTTGAGCCAGATACTGGTATATGTTTTGGGGGTTGCTTTTATATCTCGGTATTCTTGTTTCTCGGAACAAGAATGCAGGTGTGTATGCACAGATGCTTGAGGCGGAGAATGAGGTTTTTCATTAGGGTTTCGGAACGGGTGCGTATGCACAGTTGACAGTTATCATTTTCCAAACCCTAATGGATTTATGAATTATCTATTAATAATAGTAATTAAATGAGAATTATGTTATGGTTGATTTTTGTTGACTTATTGACCTTCGTTGACTTGTTGACCATTGACCACCATCATACTTTGAAAGATCCTCCTTGATTCATGCTTACACTTCATTTAAAGAAGCATGATAGTGGTCATTCCAAAAATTACCATCAACTATTCTTATTTTCAATTATTATCATTTAGATAATTCTTTTCTTTTGCATTATGGTTGCAAGAGAGAAAAATATAGCTCATTCTATCATAACCTCTCTCTCTCCTCTCTTCATCTTCTTCTTCCTCAAGCTCAAGGTGACCCCTTCTCATGTGTTGAGAATCCGTCACCTTGAAAAGAAAAGCAAACCCTAGTCATTCTCTACTCATTCTAGGTTGAAGGTTTAGCAAGCCGGAAACCCTAGTTCACTCAAAGATCGAGGAAGAGCCCAAAGGTCGAACCTTCGAGGTGGATCCATCTTCGACGGAGGAAGGCGACAAGAAGAGAACCATCAACCTCTACAAGGATTAAAGAAGAAGGAGTTCAAGTTTAGGTATAACCATCTTCCATAGTAGCTAACTCCTTTTAGCGTATTTGCTAGTTTAGTTTAGACACGATCCCGACCTAGTGCAGTCCATGTTGCCTCTTGCGATAAAAATTTATTTTTTATACCGTTTCCGCCTCCCCGTAAGTACCGGGGGTCGCAATATGGACTTACAGTGGTATCAGAGCCTAACTAAACTTAAACTAGCTTGGTAGTGAAGTGTAACGAAGTTCGGAAACGAAAAATCACAAAACCGGAAAAATCACAAAAACTGAGTTTCTGTTGAATTTTTTTGTCTCAAAATGAAAAACTTTATACTTGTAAAATCGTCTCAGGGCTTTGTGTGAACACCCAAGAAAAACAATACAGTGATTCGTCCAAACCGCCGCCCTTCCGCCGCGCGAGGTGGGTATTTGCCGCGGAAGCGCCGCGCTTTGTCTTCTTCTGTGCATCGTTTTTCGTGCAGTGTGTTTGTGTGTTGGTTTTGGGATTTTTGAAATATATTATATGTGCCCAGATTTTCCAGAAAAGAAATTTCCTTTTGGGGTCCTATAATTCCGTATTTTTCCGAACTTCACTGCACTTTGACTATGATGGTTATATCTGTGATGCTTGCATGTATTGAACGTCGGCTAATCGCTATAGGTCGATTAGTCGGGGTTATACATGATCTGTAATGTGCTGGAATGTGTATATGAATGTGTTGGACTGTCGCGGGTGAATAGCCGGGGTGGATGTGAGATGAGCTTTTGTTTTTCTTTCATTCATTGTAAATGTAAATTGATGTAATAATTATTATTTGTTTGGCCGCACAACCGGGTCGGGGTTGTAGCCGTCATTGTATAATTCTTTTTACTGTTTTTGCTCCTAGGATAGACCCATGGAGGGGGTGCACAAACTACCGAGAACTTGGCGGGTAGTTTGCCGCACCCGTAGGGGTCTTGGGTGGGGTATTTGGCTATTCACCGCGACCGTGTTATCCGCTTTTCGTTTCAGGCTCGAAAGGATTGCGGATTGCTAGTATATCCAATGTATTCATCTGTGATCTGTAATGTCTATCATTGCTTTCTATTTAGGCGTTGCTTATGTTTTACAGCCGCGCTAGCCCAGCCCCCGCTCTGTCGTTAGTTAAGTAACCTAACGAGTGATGACGGGACCCCGTGGCGAATGTGAATGGCATAAGCGTACGTCATATTTTGGTTGTTTTCTGCAATGGTAGGATTTAAATGATGGGACGCATTAAAAGTACTAATGCAAGAATATCACGCATTAAAAGAACTAATGCAAGATAATAAACCAAGTTAAAATCGTTGGAACACTTTCGAAAAACCACTTGGTTCTTTTCAAAACTAACTTTTAAATGCGGAGTTTGAGCCACTCCTTCTAAAAGCTATCTCGTTCCATCGATTATATCAAGTTCACTACGTTCACGGTTTCACCAAAACCATTCGTAGCCCTCCGTCGTTTCATATGAATATTCAACGGTATTCAAGCTGTGTTTGTTGGCCTTAGTCAAGGCACAGTGTTTGGTAGCTGATGGGTATTCATATGTTGCATAGATAGAATGCGTTGGTTTGGGACAGTCGTATTGCCTTGTTGGCCATAGTCAAGGGTAGATACGGGTGGATTCAAATTAACCTGGATAACGACGGGTAGAACTTGACATGTGACTTATGATTTGTTGGCCTTAGTCAAGGTCATAAGAGCATGGGGCAAAAATCCACATCGGGAGTTTCATAAGTACTGAAACTTGCTAGATTTGCATACCATTTGGAGTGTGGTGATTCTGGTAGGATTCCTTCAGTTTCGCCACGCAATGATATTTGGATCCCGATCCTACTGTGAGTATATGTTACTTCTCGGGAAATTTCTCACTAGACGATCAATGCTATAAACCTAGTAGGTGCCTAGAAAGGTGTTAGCGGGGCTACGCCCCCAGAGAAAAGAGGTTATTTAATTAAGGAACTTCGCGAAAGCGTTGGAAAACCTCCCTCGAAGTACCGACACTGGCCTGGCTGAACGGTTAAGCAAGTATTGCACGGTAAGAATGATCCCGGCTAATTCTTCCTTTGTGGTTTGAGGAGGGATTCGAGAGACAGTGGGAGCCATCCTGTTTAGACAAATTAAAAACCATTCTAAACTTGCAAGAGCATCGTGCTAAAGTGTTCCTTCTCTCCCCCCTGCAGCGACCAAATCGAAATGACTGGACTTAAGTTGATTCTAGATAAAAACATATTGACAGGGCCAAACTACAAAGATTGGCTCAGGAATGTCAAGTTGGCAATCACTTACGACAAGCTGGGGTATCTTCTTACCACCAAAGCTCCCCCCGTCCCAAGTCCCACCTCCAGCGTCGCGGATAAGGAAATCCGTAAGACTTGGGAGATTGACAACGCGAAGGCCAGGTGCCTCGTACTTGCCTCGATGGACAACGAACATCAGAGGAGGCACGAGAATATGGATTCGGAATCCATATTTCTCCATACAAAAGAACTGTATGGAGAGCAGTCTCGTATCGCAAGATACGAAGTGTCGAAGAAGTTGTTTTCGACAAAGTTGGCCATCGGATCATCGGTAGCGGACCACGTGCTTAAGATGATTGGCTACACTGAGGAGCTCGCGGAACTTGGGACCACGTTGGACAGTGAACTCTACACGGATATAATTCTCCAGTCCCTTCCATCCACTTACGCCCAGTTCATACTGAATTTCAACTTGCAAGAAAAGGAAGTTGAACTTTCAGAACTCCTCAACATGCTGAGGAGCGCAGAGGGCACCCTACAGAAGGGTAGGGAAACACCCGCTTTGTTTGTAGGAGGATCTTCTTCCTCTAGGTCCAAGGCGAAAGCCAAGGGAAAGAGGAGGAAAGCCCCCGCCAAACCAAGAGTCGGTGTTAGTAAAGTGTGTACGAAGGGAAAAGAATTGGCAACAAAGATTGCGGGGAAGCTTGTGGGTAAAGAAGAATGCTTCTATTGTCATAAGAGTGGACACTGGAAGAAAGATTGCAGGGCTTGGAAGGCCAAGACACAGGAACTGAAGCAGGTTGCGGCTTCAGCTTCAGGTGTGTATGTTATTGAAAACTGTCTTTCTATAAACTCTACTTCCTGGGTATTGGATACCGGATCAGGATCTCATATCTGTAATTCATTGCAGGCGTTGAGAAATCGTAGGTTTTTGAAGGAAGGTGACATGACCCTCAGAGTTGCAAACGGAGCTAGCATGGATGCTAAAGCCGTGGGGGACTATCACCTGGGAATGTCAGATGGGCATGTTTTGGTTTTGCGTAATTGCTTTTTTGTACCCAACGCAACTTGTAATATCATTTCTGTATCTTTGGTTTCTAAAGAAGGTTATGAATTTGCGTTTGTAAGTAATGTTGTAAACATTCACCTTAATCAAGTTCTGATTGGGTCAGGTACACTGAGCAATGGTATATACGTATTGAACCAACCACAGATTTTCAATGTCCAGAATACACACAAAAGAAAGTCTCCAGATATCAATCAGGCTTTCTTATGGCATTGTAGACTGGGTCACATCAATGAGACACGGTTGACTAAGTTACATAAAGAAGGATACTTGGATCCGTTCGAGTATCAGTCTTATGCCACTTGTGAATCTTGTCTCATGGGAAAGATGACAAAGACTCCGTTCACTGGACACGGAGAAAGAGCGAGCGAGCTCTTGGGACTCGTACACAGCGACGTGTGCGGTCCAATGTCTACACATGCGCGAAGCGGTTATTCATACTTCATTACTTTCACAGACAATTTCTCTAGGTATGGACATGTCTTCTTAATGAAGCACAAATCCGAGGCCTTTAAGAAATTTCGGGATTACAAGAATGAAGTTGAAAAACAAACAGGCAAAAGTATTAAGATTCTAAGATCGGATCGAGGTGGAGAATACTTAAGTGCCGAGTTCCTGGACTATTTAAAAGAGAATGGAATTCTCTCTCAGCGTACTCCTCCATACACTCCGCAACATAACGGTGTATCGGAAAGGAGGAATCGAACCCTATTGGATATGGTTCGTTCCATGATGAGTAAGGCTGAGTTACCGCGATCTTTCTGGGGTTATGCACTGGAAACAGCTGCACATCTCTTGAACCAAGTTCCTACTAAGACAGTGCCTACCACACCATATCAGATGTGGAGTGGGAAGAAACCCTGTCTTAAATCCTTTAAGACATGGGGATGTCCGGCTTTTGTAAAAAAGCAGCATGCGGACAAGCTCGAGGCACGCTCGGTACAGTGCAAGTTTGTGGGATACCCAAAGAACTCCAAGGGGTATCTTTTCTACTACGAAGAGGAACAAAAAGTTCTTGTTTCTCGTCATGCCTACTTCTTGGAAACTGAGTTTTTGGAAAATCAGATAAGTGGGAGCGCAGTAGAACTGGAAGAAGTTCCAGAACCACAAACCATTACTGAAATCTTAGAGGAACCAGAGGGTTCGAAAGAACAGGACATTCCTATGCCGCTCCGCAGGAGTAGTAGGCAGTCTCATCCGCCCGAGAGATACTACGGTTTTCTCATAGACGGGGATCGAGAGGATTGCATCGTAGATTATGACGAGCCTACTAGCTTCCAGCAGGCCGTTCAGAGCGTTGACTCGGTAAAATGGCTGGATGCAATGCGGACCGAAATGGAGTCCATGTACACCAACAAAGTATGGACGTTGGACATTGCTCCAGACGGGGTAAAACCCGTAGGATGCAAGTGGATCTTCAAAAGGAAGATTGGTGTAGATGGACAGGTTGAGACCTATAAAGCTAGACTTGTAGCAAAGGGTTTCCGTCAAAGACCTGGCTTGGACTATGACGAAACCTTTTCTCCAGTGGCTATGCTGAAATCCATTCGGATCCTTCTTGCCATTGCTGCCTTCCACGATTATGAGATTTGGCAGATGGACGTAAAGACCGCTTTTCTAAATGGAAATTTAGAGGAGTGTGTCTATATGGATCAGCCAGAGGGTTTCATTCAGAGTGGGAGCAGCGGAAAGGTGTGCAAGTTGCTTAAGTCCATCTATGGACTAAAGCAGGCATCGCGGAGTTGGAACATCTGTTTTGATGAGACAGTCAAGGAATTTGACTTTATCAAAAATCCAGATGAACCATGCATCTATAGTAGATTTGTAGCGAGAACTGTAGTATTCCTCGTTTTATACGTGGATGACATTCTCTTAATAGGAAATGACATTCCTATGCTACAATCTGTCAAGGGGTTCTTGTCACACAAGTTCTCCATGAAAGACCTGGGTGATGCCTCATACATCCTGGGGATCCGGATCCATCGTGATAGATCCAAGAGGATATTAGTACTTTCTCAGTCCAGGTACATCGACACCATAGTGAAGAGATTCAGTATGGAAGATTCCAAGCGCGGTAACCTACCGGCTTGTCACGGGATCACCCTCTCTAAAGAGATGTCTCCCAAGACTGATTTGGAGAGGGATCGCATGTCTATTATACCCTACGCTTCTGCGGTAGGCTCTATAATGTATGCGATGTTGTGTACCAGACCGGATGTAGCTTATGCACTGAGTGTGGTAAGCCGGTATCAGTCAAACCCTGGGGAGAAACACTGGATAGCGTTAAAGAACATTCTCAAGTACCTGAGAAGGACTAAGGAGATGTTCTTGGTGTATGGCGGAAAAGACCTCCAGATCGAGGCCTTTGCTGACTCCAGCTTCCAGAGTGACAAGGATGATTCCAAGTCCATGTCGGGTTTTGTCTTTACCCTCAATGGAGGGGCGGTATGTTGGAAGAGCTCCAAACAGGAAACCGTTGCAGACTCGACTATGGAAGCGGAATACATTGCTGCATCTGATGCCGCAAAAGAAGCTGTCTGGATAAGGAAGTTCTTAAAAGAACTTCAGGTGGTTCCGTCCATTGTTAACCCAATACCTCTGTATTGCGACAACAACGGGGCTATAGCTTTAGCGAAGGAACCCAGGTCCCATCAGAAATCCAGGCACATCTTGAGGCGGTATCACCTGATCAGGGAGATCGTGGATCGCAAGGAGATCGAGGTTCGGAGGGTTGCTTCAGAAGAGAACACTGCAGATCCATTCACCAAGGCCCTACCCCAGACTCAGTTCGAGCGGCTGATCGAGATGATAGGTCTTCGATACGCCAGTACATGGCCTTAGTGCAAGTGGGAGATTGTTAGTGTATATGCCCTAGAGGCCATTACTGTATCATACTAGTTTGTATATTACTTAATGGAAGCTTGGGATATTCACCTTGTATAAACAATCTTGCTCAATATAGTAGTATGCTACTTGGTTTGTTTCTACTTCAATGTGTACTTGTGTTTATTTCAGTATATCACTTATACGCATTAGTGTAGCCCTTAGGATCTTTGCTTGATTACCAGCGTTGTGATGGCAGTCACACTAGTGGGGGCAGGGTAATCTATAAGCACATCCTTATACAGGTCCCTAGTCGCAGGACTATCGAGACAGGGCATCGATACTCCGGAGTAGACTAGCGTATGCGCTTCTCATCCCAGTGTGGGAGATGGTCTGTCCCACAGCCATCAGTACGTCGTACTAGAGATAGTATACGGGTGCTCGTTAGGTTACGAGTACACTGGACAGGACTCGTCGGGAACTGACAGGTTGGTATTATACCTATCGTCAGTCATCAGTTCCCAGGTGACATGAGTACAGCTTAGTCCGCTGACTTGATACTAGCACTTCGCCTCGAGTGTGTTCCCACTGCACTTTGATCACTACCCTACCACGGCTCAAAGGAGTCGTGCAAACAGGTGGAGGTTGGGTGCAGTCCCGAAGCACTTGGAGGCAGTGCCGGTTAGACAGGATTCGTCTCTCCCGGTATTGGGGGTTGATATCGCGCTGTGTCTAGGAGATCCATTACACGAGTAGTCCCTGGCCAGGGCAAGCGAGATATACTGGTAGGTTCCAGTGTTATCTCAGGGTGTTTTGGGCTTCACTCCGACACGACTTGTACCGCTATTGGGGGACTGACGTTTTACCGCCCCCTAGGCCCGACATGCGATGTATCAGACGAACAGACCGGACTGTACGGAGACTGTCACATTCAGACTCAGTAGGAGTACAGATGGGGTTTCACCTCGTCAGCCTTCTTGTCGGCATCTACCTGGGGACCGTTACGCACAGCTAGTGCCGCTTGCGGTCTGTGGTTAAACCCACTGCCAGCGTAGTGCCGAGTCTTTAGAGTCCCACACAGAGGGTATTCGCCTCTGGGCAAAACAGAGTAGAGGTCGCATGGTTTTGCGACAAGGTTCGTTCTCATCCGTGCACTTGTGCACGTTTGGAGTCCGGACGGATTATACTGGCAGGCTCTGGTTTGAGCCAGATACTGGTATATGTTTTGGGGGTTGCTTTTATATCTCGGTATTCTTGTTTCTCGGAACAAGAATGCAGTTGTGTATGCACAGATACTTGAGGCGGAGAATGAGGTTTTTCATTAGGGTTTCGGAACGGGTGCGTATGCACAGTTGACAGTTATCATTTTCCAAACCCTAATGGATTTATGAATTATCTATTAATAATAGTAATTAAACGAGAATTATGTTATGGTTGATTTTTGTTGACTTATTGACCTTGGTTGACTTGTTGACCATTGACCACCATCATGCTTTGAAAGATCCTCCTTGATTCATGCTTACACTTCATTTAAAGAAGCATGATAGTGGTCATTCCAAAAATTACCATCAACTATTCTTATTTTCAATTATTATCATTTAGATAATTCTTTTCTTTTGCATTATGGTTGCAAGAGAGAAAAATATAGCTCATTCTATCATAACCTCTCTCTCTCCTCTCTTCATCTTCTTCTTCCTCAAGCTCAAGGTGACCCCTTCTCATGTGTTGAGAATCCATCACCTTGAAAAGAAAAGCAAACCCTAGTCACTCTCTACTCATTCTAGGTTGAAGGTTTAGCAAGCCGGAAACCCTAGTTCACTCAAAGATCGAGGAAGAGCCCAAAGGTCGAACCTTCGAGGTGGATCCATCTTCGACGGAGGAAGGCGACAAGAAGAGAACCATCAACCTCTACAAGGATTAAAGAAGAAGGAGTTCAAGTTTAGGTATAACCATCTTCCATAGTAGCTAACTCCTTTTAGCGTATTTGCTAGTTTAGTTTAGACACGATCCCGACCTAGTGCAGTCCATGTTGCCTCTTGCGATAAAAATTTGTTTTTTATACCGTTTCCGCCTCCCCGTAAGTACCGGGGGTCGCAATATGGACTTACATCATATTCACATATTCTACAATACAACATATAGTTTTTCTTAGTTTCTTTCTTTTTGGTTTAGTTTGAGAGTGAGTGAACTTCATTTGGTTTCTTCTTCTTCTTCCCTCTTGTAGCTCTCTTTGGAGAGCTTCATTAAGGAGGTTGAACAAGATACCAAATCTTGTATCTCATTTCAAGTGTTTAATATAATTGTTGTTTCTTTTATTGCTTTCTTTACCTACTTGCTTTCATTATCATGCTTAACTAATTCTTTATTTGGTTGTAGTGTGGGTGAGGAAGTGAGATGAAAGGCTTTGTCTCCTCCACCTCTTGTTTATGTTTCATATGCTTAACTTTTGATTCTAACTTAAATATTGCTAATGTATTGATATGATATGGTATTTTGACATATGGTTACTTGTAACCTCCTCATATACCATATTCATTCCCTTCCCCATTTCAATGTTTAAGTTAAAATCTATTTAGTGTTAAGTTTGCTAAGTTTAGATATGTTATGTTGTGATCAAGTGCTTGCCAATCTCTTGATTTCATATAGCATATACCATCACAAACCCTTAGCAAACTCCACACTAAAACCATTTGCTCTCACTAACTACTTTGTGTTTTTGTTGTTGCGGTATGTTTGCTAACCCTCGTGTTCAGTGTTGATACTCCAAGCGCGGACATACAAACGGTAAGTGAACAAAACGGAATCGTTTCGTGCTTTGCGGCGAATATTGGACTTTAACGGTTTGTGCTCGGCAACCGCGTTGACAAGTCGTGCTTCATGCCGGGATTAAGGTAAGTCCGGACAACTCATGATCAAGGGAGTGTAGAGGTAAACGTCGCGATTCGAGCTCCCGAGCCAAGCCACAACCATTATTCTTCAACACTTTTCTTGCTTTTCTTTGTTTCCGTATTTTATTCATTTTCTGTGTGTAGGGATGCTAGGCACGCGCACAAGGTTCTACGAGGCATCAACCATGCCCGATTTAAAAATTAGTCGTGCCGAACAACCCGAATACGGAACTTTAAACTAGAGATTAGGCGAAAACTATCATGCTAAACAATTTAACACTAAGTGAGAGGGATCACAACCTTTGTAGATCCGGTCCTTCACTTCATATGCTCCGTGTTGTGTTCCCTTCGCTGCGATCATCGGGATCCGGACTCTCGAGAGGTTCCACGAAGAGAAAGACGCAACCTTTGCTTCCGATCTTCGATACTAAGATGATCTACCTTGAAGTTTCTTTAACACAAGCTAACACTCATGAAATGATGTGAACACCCTCATCTAAATGGCAAGGGAAGATGAGGATGATGAAGTAGGATTTTTGTTCTATTTATTTATCTTTTTCTCACTATTATTCATCACTTGGAAAAATCAAGAAAGGGTTTTCCATGAAAAGAATGAAGGAAGAAGATGAACAATATTTGATAATGCATTTTGTGATGAATAGAAATGAAATAATATGATAGATAATGCAACCATGGTCAAGCTAACTCTTGTAGAGAATTAACTAGGGTTAGGGTTTGGGTTTGGTTAAAGCATGAGTCATTTGAAAATATCTTTCATAAAACAAAACAAAACCTTCTAGAAAGTTTAACCCTAATCCAAACCCTAATCATGTTTAAACTCCACTAAACAAGTTGCATTATTTATCATATCATGTTACAATATTATATATCACATATATAATATTTATCGTAACAAAATAAAATAATACAATTAACATATATCGCATATATATCAATGTATTACCCGAGTGAGAAAAAGAATCTTTTAGTGAGCAAATATTAGTTAATGTAATTTAATATATCATATATATTATTATACATTAAATTATCGAATCAACACTTGATCCGACAATCCGGCTATATCGCATATAACCGACTAATATTTATCCGTACCGATTCACCGAATCAACACTTGATCCGACGACCCGGCTGATATCAAATATCGCGAGAATAGAATACGGTATCACATATCGCATTATCCTCGGTCCCGCACATATCACATATGTGCTCCTACTTCGTTTTGCCTGAGTCAAGAAACCTCTGTGTAGGACTCTAAAGAATCGTCAATACGCCGGCAGTAGGTGATGATCATATCAAACACCCACAAGCTGCAAGCGGTCAGCTAAACGTAACAGCTACCCAGGTATTGAGCGCTCAGAAGATCAACAAGCAAGCCTGTAACTTCTCCTGTGAATCCAAACAGTAACTCTCCCGTACAGTCCGGTCTCGTCGTCTGATATGCCGCATATCTCGCCTAGGAGTGGTAAACGTCAGACCCCAGTAGCTCGATAAGTCGTGTTGATATGAGGTCTATAACAGTTCGAGAAGCTACTGATAACACTTACCAGTAAATCTCAGCAACCCTGGCCAGGAATTTCCGGTTATAGCCAATCGAACACAGCACAACATCAACTCCCTATACCGGGAGAGACGAAACCCCTCCTATCGCTCATTGCTTCCATATGATTCGGGACTGTACCCAAAAGCCACCTTTTTGCACGCCCTCTTGGACGTGGTATGATGGAAATCAAAGCACAGTGGGAACCACACAAGACACTATGACGATCTCGGGTCAACAGACTACCCTGTACCAGTGTCACCGGAGAACTGCCATCTGACATATGGTATAATACCATCTGGGAGTTCTCGGCGAGTCCGTCCAGTGTACCCAGTCTCTACTGAGCACCCGTACACCATCCTTGATGTCATAACACCGATGGATATGGGATCATCCATCGCCCATCATATGGGTCAAGATGCGTATACGCTAGTCTACTCTGGTGCATCGATGCCCTGTCTCGATACACCCTCGACTAGGAACAGTTATAGGATGTACTCGTCGACTACCGTGGCCCCACTAGTATGATCTCATCATAGTCCCAGTAGTCGAGTACATATCCTAAGGGCTTTATCAACATGTAATATAGAGACAATCAAAGTACATGTTAAGATAAAGTACAGCCAGATAGCATACTATCATGTCGAGCAAGAAAGTCCTCTCTATATATGTCCTAGCATCCACTACAATATACATCGTATGTACAGTAATGGCCTCTAGGGCATACATATTACTAACAATCTCCCACTTGCACTAGGGCCATCTGTTATGGTATCGCATACCCAACAATTAGCTGCGGTTGAAGTATCTCATACTCAACCATCCCATAAAAGTCTCTACTGGGAAAAAGGCCTTTGTGAGTGGATCCGCGCTGTTGTCCTTTGTGTCTACTCTCCTTACCTCGATCTACCTGGAGATCAACCATCTCCATGATCAGGTGATACTGCCTAAGAATTATATCTGGATTTCAGATGGGACAGTAGTTCCTTGGCATAAGCCACAACTCCATTGTCACACAATGGTAGGAACGAAGTTCATCTTATGAACTTATATATATCCAGACTTCCTCTTTGGTAGCATCCTTGGTAACGATGTATCTTGCCTTTAATCATCTAGTATGTCACGGTATCTAGCTTGGAACTCTTCCAACATACCGTCCCTCCACTGAGGGCATAGACAAGCCTGCGACTGACATTCAGTCGTCCTTATCACCCTGGAACCCTTCCAGTGATTCTCCCCAGGATCGATTGATACTATCTCACTACAACTAGTGAGTGTCCTAACATCCAATTAGATCTATCTCATAGATCCAAAACCTAGGATTTAGTAGGTATCATTTTGATCCTATTTGGAGAATCCTTGTGATAAGCGGAGATTGACCGATCGCAGCATAGGAAACTCCTTCCCTATCAAGAGTATGTCATCCACGTACTCTACGAAGATCACCACCATACTCTCTACTGCCTTTTCGTATATACAAGGTTCATCTTCTATTTTGATGAAGTCAAACTCTTTGACTACCACATCAAAATAGATGTTCCAACTCCGCGATGCCTGCTTTATCCTATAAAGCATCTTGCACACGTTTCTGCTGCTCCCACTGTCTACGAAGCCCTCTGGCTGTGTACTTACAGACGCTCTTTTCTAAAACATCATTTAGAAAAGCAGTCATGACACCCTACCACCAGATATCGTAGTCATGGTATGTAGCCGTGGCAAGTAGGATCTGGATGGACTTAAGCATAGATCCTTAGAAAAGGTTTCAACATAATCCATACCTGGTCTATGATGCAAACCTTTATCAAGTCTAGCTTTGAAAGTCTCAACTTTTCCATGTACACCAAGTAATCTTCTCAAGATATACTTGCTCCTGATGGGGATTTAACCCTTCAGATAAAGCAACCAAAGTCCATACTTTGTTGGTGTATAAGGATTCCATCTCAGATCGATAAGCATCCAGCCATTCTTACAGAGTCGCACTCCTGATGGCCAGCTCGAAACTAGTTGGGTCATCAACTCATGATGCAATCCTCGCTCCCACTGTCAAAGAGAAAACGAAGTATCTCTCAGGTGGGTGAGGAACCCTACTAGATCAGCGGAGAGGCTGAGGTTCGTTGGAAACTATTGAATCCTTTGGTTCTACCCAATCATCAGCTGCAGTTTGTATAGCTGGAACATTTCCACTTCTACATAACAGACCTTGCCTCGAGCTTGTCCGGATTTTGCTTTTAGACATATGCCGGACAACCCCAAATCTTAACAAACTTAAGATATGGGCTCTTCCCTTTCCATATCACATATGAAATGGTAGGTAACTGATTTGATTTGAACCCTATTCAATAGGTATGCAGCTTCTCAAGTGCATAACTCCTAAAAGGAAATAGGCAACTCAGTAGTACTCATCATAGAGCACACCATATCACATAGGGTGCTATTGCTCCGCCCCGATATACCATCGTGCTATGGTGTATACGGAGGAGTAATGCTGAGAGAGAATCTCATTCTCCTTTAGAATAGTCCAGGAATCTCATGCTCAAGTATTCTCCTCCTTGATCACATCAAAGGATACAATACTTTTACCCATATTTTGGTTCTCTACTTCTAACTTATATTCTGTGAATATCTCAAAAGTTTCAGACTTGTGTTTCAGCAGGAACATATGTCTGAATCTTGAGAGATCATCAAAGAATGTAATGAAGTACAAAGAACCAGTCTTGGCATGTGCAGACAGGGGACCTTCATACATCACCATGTATCAATCCCAAAAGTTCACTAACTCTTTCTCTGTTTCTAACAAACAGAGCTGCGGTCATCTTATCTTTGTGACATGACCGGCAAGTTTCACAAGATGTAAATTCAAACTAATTTAAATATGCATCTATATGTAACTTCAGCCAGTCGGGTCGCATTGATATGACCTAGTCTACAATACCTCAAGAAGGATTCATTCATTTCTGAACTCTTCCTCTTGTGTGTGTTCTGTATACTAAGAACTGTAGTTTGATTTAGAACATTAATGCTTTTAGATAACGTGCCTGAACCGATCAACTCTTGATATAGGAAATGTTCAAAACATTATCCAACAATACAAAATTATATCCTTTCTTTACTAATAAAGAGACTGATATGATTTTGTATATCAGGTTCGGTATCTAATAACATTCGTTCAGAATCAATGTATTCTGGTAATACAGGGTGACAGTGACCAACAGACTTGGCTGCAACACTTGCACCGTTTTCTGCCTCATGAAACTTATCACCCGTTCTCAATTCCCTACCTATCTGTAGCCCATGTAACAGATTGCATATGCGGGATCCTGATTCGGTATCACATACCCAGGACGCAAAGGATACTGAGAAAAAGTTCTATGTAATGAACACACCCGAAGATGATGCATCAGCATGCACTTTCTTCGTTTGGGCGGCACGGGAAATCTGGTATTCCCCAATTTCCTGCTCTGTCTTATAACAATTATAAGTTGGAGCGGGACCAACGTTCCCCAGCTCAGTATAACAAGCGGGTTCAGTCAATATATCCGTTTTATTATCTTGATTAAGGCGTGATATGGTCGCTACCTGGAGAGAGAGAGAAGAAAACACTCAGCGTATGCTCTTGCAAGATTAGATTGGTTATCTAATATATCTAATCAGGATGTCTCCCATTGTTTTAGTCAAATCTTCCTTCAAACCCTAAAAGGAAAGACTAGCCGGGATTAATTACACGCTACAAGTTCGCCAATCTTTCAGCCAGGCCAGTGTCGGTACTTTAAGGGAGGTCCCCCGTGCTTTCGCACGAACCTAATTAAAGTAAACCTCGTTTTCCCAGAGGCGTAACCCAGTTAACACCTTTCTAGACACCTACTTGATCGGCTAATTGTAATGTGTAAAACTCTCCCAGGAGTAACTCTTACTCGCAGCGGGTATCGGGATCCAACTATCTCATAGAAGGTATGCAATCTCATTGCAAATTTCAACACTTGAAATTCCCAATAATATTTTGCCCCTAGCGTCCTATGACCTTGACGAATGGCAAACACCCATAGTCCGCTAGCCAAGTTCAACCCGTACATTTCTTGATTGAATTAAACCCACCCGCACGACCCTTGACGAATGCCAAACAACGCCGTACGAATACCCTAATCCAATCGCATCGTATGCTAGCAGATAAGCACTAGTTAGCTACCGTACACTACGCCTTGACGAATGCCAAACTACCGCAGCACGAATACTAAGTAGTACTTATCTGAAATGACGGAGGGCTACGACAGGTTTTTATGAAAACCCTTTGCGTAAGGAACTTGATATCGTTGTAGAATCGAGTAATTTTAAATGGAGTGTTTTTGAGGCTTTTCTAGTTTTGCTAAAGGGGTCACTCCCGGTGAAGGGATCGTCGGCCCTTTCCTCATCGAATAAGGTGCGGGATATATCATATATATCACTGTGCAAAGCAAGAACTACAGAAGCAATCAAAAGACAAACCGAGTTTGTAGCATCTGCCAGTAATTGCTAAAGGAGTCACTTCCGGTGAAGGGATCTCGGTCCTTTCCTTATCGAATAAGGTGCTGGATGTTCTACAAGAAACACCGCTATGCAAAGCAAGAACTGTAGCTACCAGTTTTTATTAAACAAGTTTCTACAACATCTTAGGTTTCTTTTATTTTCATTAATCTCATTAATGAAGTCCCATTTTATTATGCTTCACAAGCATCTCTTTTGAAACGAAATCTGCAATATAACATATATATCATATATATAATATAAACATTCATCTCAGGCAGTAATATGATCTCATCACAGAATATTGCAGCAGAAGAACATATATGAAATATTGGATATACTAGGATGTCCGTGTTTTCAATACGAGCCTGTATAAAACACGGATTCCACTGTCGCGATGAATAGCTAAACCCACATCCCTAGACCCCTACGAGAGAGGCAAGCAACACAGCCAATTCTAGGGTTAGGAGACCCGGTCTCGACTCCTCGAGATGGTCTCCCACTGGACCCTAGAACCCGGATACTTGTGCTCCCCGCCTTGGGTCTACCTAATGCGGAAAAGTAAATAATATACAACGGTGACATCTTCCGCTACCTGGAAGTGCCCCAATAAAAGAATATTACATACAAATGAATTTTACATGAATGAAAAAGAAAAAAACAACTCTCATCTCACATAAAACCCCCGGCTATTCAAACGCGACGATCCAATACAACATATCATAGCAACACATAATATCTCATATCATCAACGTAAGCAAGTATGCGTATCCCGATTGTCGTTGATGTATAGAAACGAAGCCGTCGATACACCACATACTACGCTTACGGTCACAGAAAAGAAAGTGTAAAACTACAACAGTTGGAATCCGCAACCTCTTTAGACATCGCATGCCTAACCAAATGAATTCCTTAGACATCGCATGCCTAACAATTATAAACCCCGCATTTTAGTCTCATTATCGAAAACTCTTTTCAATATCAAGTCGAGCAATTCAACAAGATTCCCGACGTCCTGATCGAATGCTCGTCGCAAACTTTAGTAGACGGCCGCACCCCCAGATGCCGTCGACGAAGTGCACTAAGGCGGAACACCGCTGCCGGGAGCACCCGAACGGATGCTTTCGGCGACGGGGTTCTCCTACAGTCACTTGGTCGGGGCTATGGGGCGTAGCTGTCTATTAAGTTTACTCGGCGAGTATTCGCGTACGCTACGTGATTGCGACGGACTTTTGATCACATCAAAATTCCGTAGCAACCGATCATTTGAGACCAAACTGCTATGTTTATAATATTCAAATTAGTTATCTAATAACTACCTGTGGATTCCAAATATTGTATCACATTCCAGATAAATAGAAAAAAGTTAAACTTTCCGTTCGAATTATCAAACACCCAAAATTTCCCCAATATATCTCAACACTTGAAATCAGTTTAAAAACGTCCATCGCATGCCACAGCACCAATGGTCCAGCCGTAGAAGGGTCAAGCCAACGCCTCACATGTGGCACGCCGTACTACCCCAAACCCTAAGGTTCAAAGGGCAGTTCAAGACGGTCACATAATCGAGTTAAGGTTTGTTTTCTTCTAGAGGGTCCACCGAGTTACTTGCATGACTTAGAACATTCTTAAACAGTAGAAAAAATCCAACTTTTGAAAAATTTTCCGACAGGGGAAAAAGTGAGTTATTGATATCCGTTCGAACTTTTTAACAGTTTCTAAAAGTTATCCGGAAAGCCACATAGACAAAATCTAATACTCCGATCGAAACATCGAATCCCCAAAATAACCTCAGAAAATTCAACTCTTGAATAAATATTAAAAATTCCCAGAAAATCCAGCATAATTAAATAGAAATTACTGTGCAAACAGGAGTTGATGACGTCACAATTACACTGCGGAACCGCCGCAGAAGGCATGCTTCTGCCGCGGTTCCGCCGCGTGTTTTACTGTTCATCAAAAAAAATTTGTACCGTAATTCTTAGAATTCCCTGCTGAATTTTTTGAGCATTTTTAATTTGGAAAAATCCCAGTTTTTAGAAAAACACCAGAGAGCGGGTTTTAACGGGTTTCGGGTTTCGATCGGACTTTAAACTTCGTCTAGACTTCGCCTAAAGCTCTAGCTTGGCTCTGATACCACTGTAGGGATGCTAGGCACGCGCACAAGGTTCTACGAGGCATCAACCATGCCCGATTTAAAAATTAGTCGTGCCGAACAACCCGAATACGGAACTTTAAACTAGAGATTAGGCGAAAACTATCATGCTAAACAATTTAACACTAAGTGAGAGGGATCACAACCTTTGTAGATCCGGTCCTTCACTTCATATGCTCCGTGTTGTGTTCCCTTCGCTGCGATCATCGGGATCCGGACTCTCGAGAGGTTCCTCGAAGAGAAAGACGCAACCTTTGCTTCCGGTCTTCGATACTAAGATGATCTACCTTGAAGTTTCTTTAACACAAGCTAACACTCATGAAATGATGTGAACACCCTCATCTAAATGGCAAGGGAAGATGAGGATGATGAAGTAGGATTTTTGCTCTATTTATTTATCTTTTTCTCACTATTATTCATCACTTGGAAAAATCAAGAAAGGGTTTTCCATGAAAAGAATGAAGGAAGAAGATGAACAATATTTGATAATGCATTTTGTGATGAATAGGAAATGAAATAATATGATAGATAATGCAACCATGGTCAAGCTAACTCTTGTAGAGAATTAACTAGGGTTAGGGTTTGGTTAAAGCATGAGTCATTTGAAAATATCTTTCATAAAACAAAACAAAACCTTCTAGAAAGTTTAACCCTAATCCAAACCCTAATCATGTTTAAACTCCACTAAACAAGTTGCATTATTTATCATATCATGTTACAATATTATATATCACATATATAATATTTATCGTAACAGATTAAAATAATACAATTAACATATATCGCATATATATCAATGTATTACCCGAGTGAGAAAAAGAATCTTTTAGTGAGCAAATATTAGTTAATGTAATTTAGTATATCATATATATTATTATACATTAAATTATTGAATCAACACTTGATCCGACAATCCGGCTATATCGCATATAACCGACTAATATTTATCCGTACTGATTCACTGAATCAACACTTGATCCGACGACCCGGCTGATATCAAATATCGCGAGAATAGAATACGGTATCACATATCGCATTATCCTCGGTCCCGCACATATCACATATGTGCTCCTACTTCGTTTTGCCTGAGTCAAGAAACCTCTGTGTAGGACTCTAAAGAATCGTCAATACGCCGGCAGTAGGTGATGATCATATCAAACACCCACAAGCTGCAAGCGGTCAGCTAAACGTAACAGCTACCCAGGTATTGAGCGCTCAGAAGATCAACAAGCAAGCCTGTAACTTCTCCTGTGAATCCAAACAGTAACACTCCCGTACAGTCCGGTCTCGTCGTCTGATATGCCACATATCTCGCCTAGGGGTGGTAAACGTCAGACCCCAGTAGCTCGATAAGTCGTGTTGATATGAGGTCTATAACAGTTCGAGAAGCTACTGATAACACTTACCAGTAAATCTCAGCAACCCTGGCTAGGAATTTCCGGTTATAGCCAATCGAACACAGCACAACATCAACTCCCTATACCGGGAGAGACGAATCCCCTCCTATCGCTCATTGCCTCCATATGATTCGGGACTGTACCCAAAAGCCACCTTTTTGCACGCCCTCTTGGACGTGGTATGATGGAAATCAAAGCACAGTGGGAACCACACAAGACACTATGACGATCTCGGGTCAACAGACTACCCTGTACCAGTGTCACCGGAGAACTGCCATCTGACGTATGGTATAATACCATCTGGGAGTTCTCGGCGAGTCCGTCCAGTGTACCCAGTCTCTACTGAGCACCCGTACACCATCCTTGATGTCATAACACCGATGGATATGGGATCATCCATCGCCCATCATATGGGTCAAGATGCGTATACGCTAGTCTACTCTGGTGCATCGATGCCCTGTCTCGATACACCCTCGACTAGGAACAGTTATAGGATGTACTCGTCGACTACCGTGGCCCCACTAGTATGATCTCATCATAGTCCCAGTAGTCGAGTACATATCCTAAGGGCTTTATCAACATGTAATATAGAGACAATCAAAGTACATGTTAAGATAAAGTACAGCCAGATAGCATACTATCATGTCGAGCAAGAAAGTCCTCCCTATATATGTCCTAGCATCCACTACAATATACATCGTATGTACAGTAATGGCCTCTAGGGCATACATATTACTAACACTGTGACAACCCCCAATTCGTTAATTTGTTAACCTTAAACAACAATACCCAATACAAAATTCCATGCGGATCGACCCGTGCTTGCCGGCTCGCTACATCGCGTCGTGCACTTGCGGTTATAAATTATAAAACGAGAACGATCTCATATGCGCATTCCGTTTCCTCCATTTCATATCTGTTTCCATAACATACGCGTTTGCGCGCGGGGATGAATTCCCAACAAGAGTCTGATGATGGATTGATTTGTCTCTGAACACCCTAGGTTTCTCAACAAATGAGACTATTAGGGTGGAGGAAGAAGAAGAAGTCATGAGAGATGAGAGTGTGAAGCAAAAGAGCAACTCAAGAAAAACTAAGTGTTGTAAGCATGAGAAAAATAATAGCAACTCAAGAAAATAAGTCTCTAAAATATCTCACAACCACAACAAATATCAAACATGCCTCAATAGTGACACCATGAGTCACGCCCATGAGTCACCACATGAGTCATGCTTGAATAAATGCTATGCACACTCATCCCTCTACCTCATTAAATCATTTAAGTAAATGATCAAAACAAAAATGAGGTGTTAACTTCTAGAACCTATCTTGTAATAAATTATAAGAATACCCCTCATCCGTATAAACATACCGGCATCCGTATTCCGAAAAATACGAATACAAAAGAGACGAAAATAATCCAACAATATAATACTAGTATCCGTCTTAAACCAAAGCCACTAGTATAAACTGTCAGAATCATGATACGTGCACAAGTGCGCGTATATGATCGAACCCTACAGTAAAACCATACGGCCACTACATCGTTTTGCCTGATGCAGGGAAACCCTTTGTGTGGGACTCTAAAACTCGTCAATACGCTGGCAGTGGGTTTAACTACAAGCACGTCAGCGGTGCTAGTTGTACGTAACGGCTACCCAGGTATTGAGCTAAAAGAAGGCCGATGAGCAAACTCATCCTGACCCTTACTGAGCCTGTCCGTTGCAATCTCCGTACAGTACGGTCTGTTCATCTAAGAGTATCGCATATTGAGTCTAGGGGGTGGATAAAGTTAGACCCCTAATAATGCGACATTTCGTGTCGGTATGAAGCCCATCACAACCTGAGAAACTACTGATCCAAATCAGTAATTCTCAACTACCTTGATCAAGGATTTCTAGTGATGGCCACCCGTGCACAACGCGACATCAAACCCCAATACCGGGAGAGACGAATCCCCGACGATCCGCTCACTGCCTCCATGTGGCTCGGGACTGTACCCAACTAAAACCTGTTTGCATGACTACTTTGAGCCGTGGCAGGGTAGTAATCAAAACACGGTGGGAACTCACACGAGACAAATGACGATCTCATGTCAACAGACTAATCTGTACACATGTCACCTAGGAACTGCTATTTGACAATAGGTATAATACCAACTAGCAGGTTCCCGGCGTGTCCGTCCAGTGTACTCATAACCCAATGAGCACATGCATACTATCTTAGGTGAACAAACTAACACCAATGGCTTATGAGACCGGCCACCACCCCTCGTTTGGGTCTCGATCAGTATACACTAGTCTACTCTAGAGTATCGATTCCCAGTCTCGATACTCCCAGGACTAGGGACATTTAAGGATGTGCTTATAGACCACCCAGCTCCCACGTATATGATCGCCATCATAATGCTGGTAGTCAAGCAAGAATCCTATGGGCTCTATCAACATGTAATAGTGATCTATAATACCACCTAAAGTATGTACATGATGATAAAGATAAACCAGATAGCATACTATCATTTTGAGTAGGACTCTTCTATCCGTATAAGTCCTCCCTCAATCATCGCAATCGCGTTGCTGCGATTCAATAATTGACTTGAGGGCACTATAGCCAAAAATTTCCCACTTGCACTTAAGGATAATTATTGCGGTGTCGCATACTCACAGCCCATGTGATACCGAACACCCAACTTCTCTACTAATCAGTTTTACAAAGCCTGTTTGTGAAACTATTGCGTTCGAGAAATAGCCTCAGTGAGTGGATCCGCTCCAATGTTACTTTCTATATCTCAATATATCTTAACTTCGCAGAGAAAGACTATCTCCCAAAATGAGTAATACCTGTCTTACAATTTGTCTGGATATCTGATGGGACACAGTTCACAAATGAACTCCAAATCCAACAAACATCGTAGACTGTATCATCAACTGAATTTAATCAATATCCTGCTCCATGCCTTCCTCAGTATCTGCTTGGACTACCTGTCCCACATACTTTCCCTCAAAAAAGTGAAAACTATAACTCAGACAGCCTCTCTGTCATCCAGGTCTCCTTGGAAGCTTGAAATGATTACCGCCTCCCGAAGGAGGATGCCGTTACCATACTCTAAGAACATCCACTCATGTTCATAAGTTCCCAACGTTTCTCCGGGATTGGATTAATATATACTTTTTTCAGCCTGTGAAAAACCAATATCTGGTGTTGTACTTGACATCTCATGATTGACTCAATTGCCTAAGAGTGTGATATGCCAATCATGCAAATCTCTCTCCTCATCAATCTAGAAGACATCTCTTTAGAGAGGTTGACTCCATCACCTGCGGGTACACCACCATGCCAAGTGTCAACCATTGTAAAACACTTTAGAATAGTGTCAAGTTCCCGAATTGGGACACTTCCCAAATCTAGATCTAGAACCATATATCTGGTCACCAGAATCCCTGATATTATATCCATATCCTATGTGGAGAAACCACATTGTGACAACCACAATATAACTGATCCTAGTATAGAAGATCTCTCCCTATCAAGTGCATGTCATCCAAATACCTGGACATCACTCTCTACTACTTTTTTACCAGATCCATCTCCTATTCTGATGAAGTCAAAACCTATGACTGTCACATCAAAAAGAGATGTTCTATCTCCGCTATACTTGCTTCAGTCTATAAATAGACATAAGCAATTTTCCCACTAAGCTTCCGCTACTCCCACTGACTATAACAACCCTCTGGCAGAGTCATATACACGTGCATTTCTAAGCTATTTTAGAACATCGTTATACTCATCCTCCTGCCAGGTCTCATACTCTAGAATAGCAGTAGTGGTAAGTTTGGGTAAACAAGAACCTCTCTGTCACCGTCTTTGAGGAGACCGAAGTACCTCTTGGGTGCCTGAGGTTACCCACCAAATCTGTGGAGTGGCTAATGGAATGTCGAATCCAATTGAATCTTTAGGTCCTACTAAATTTTCAGTAATCGTTTGTGGCTCTGGAATCACTTCCAGTTCTACCATACTCCCACTTATGTTTTCTGAAAAAGATTCCATTTTACTAAAACTGGTGGCGAGTCAAGAACACTAAAACTATTGATCATCCAGATGGTAAAAAGTTAACCCTCGTCAAAACCCGGGATAACCCACAAACTTCCATTACTGAAACGTGCCTTGAGTTTATCCAGATTCTGGTTTTAAGCATCAGCCGGACAACCCCATATACCTCAACATCGTCAAGATATGATCCATTCTATATCCACTATAGAAACATAGGCAATGATTTAATTGGAACCAGATTCAAAAATCATGCAGCTGTTTCCAACGCATGTCAACCAAATGGAAGGAGGCCAATCAACATT